>CM076264.1:12150000-14550000 GCA_038380795.1 Pyrocephalus nanus
CTGGGGAAAGTGAATTCAAGCCTGAGTTATGGAAGTAAACCTACTGAACTCAGCTCTGTTCTGAAGCTTCCACTACATATTCATCCAAATATGAATAGTTCAGCTACAATTCGAGTATTTGTTACCGGGTTGAATTTCAAACAGGTTTCTGAAAGGAAATCAACTTCCAACAGGAAAGTCTAACTTCTCACTTCAGTTCAGTTTTGGAAGCTTTCTAAGACAAACTGACATTTCGGTATCAAACACACAGAGATCCAGCTACCGGGAAAACATGGTGCCGCTTGATACAGCAGATCCATGACACAGCGCTCTGCCCACACAGCTGGAGCACGTGGGAGGTGCTCAATGAACAAATGTGCTCTATAAAACCCCACCTGAAATCCCCTCAGCTCAGAAGTTAAGGTTACAGTCCCCTATTCCTAGCACCTATATAAATACTTCATAAGCCTAATGCTGCATGTGAGAAATAATGCTTACAGCTATTTGCAGACTCTTATCCCCAAACAGATGCAACTGATAATGTAATTCCCTCTATTGTCAATGTTCAGTTTCTCTAAGAAAAACTTCACTTACTTTACTTAGCCCAACATTGTGATATTTCTTTTCCATTATTTTCTTCACTGGTTCCTCCTCCTTGAAAGTAATGAAGCAAAATCCACGCCTCTTGTTAGTTTTGTTGTCCATGGGGAGCTCTATCGATTCCACCTGGTCAAGAAGACAGTTATTTTATCTTTTATCCTGCCATTCATGTCACTTCAAAATCCTTCTAACAGGTCATATTTCTAAATGCAATTATTTAGCTTTGAATATGACAATGTGTCACCTTCATAGGACTTTACATCACTCAAAACTATCAAAAACATCACCTTCACTAACAACAGCGTTAATAATTGTGAAAAGATTTTTCCCTCTAGATTCTAGTATCATTGGTCCATTCAGGTACTCAGACAAAATATGGTGCACAAAGAATATTTTAGATATGCTGGATAAATAGTCTCAGTTTGGCTTTCACTTTTAACTCAGTTAAGACTGAAGTAACTAAATATTCCAAACCCTGAGGAGACCTAAACCTCAAAGTTTTATATCAAAAAGATGTAGCTTTGTGCAAATGCACAGTTCTGTTCAACTGCACCACCAAAAACTGGGGACAGAGAGAGACTGAGACTACACAGTTGTACAGAATTTAGCCAAACTGCTTCAATCTGTCCCATAGCAGATGAACTGAGGTGACTGAAGAGCATCTCATCCAACTGACCAAAACACCATCTCAAAAATGTTGCCTCCTTTTCTGACTTATCCCAGCTCCTCCTTCCACTATCCAGTCTGTGGAACTCAAAGCCTGTAATTAATACCATTAAAATTCTGACTACTAACACAGATGGAGCTACACTGGCCACTAAGCTTACAGTAGCATCCATGCAGGTTGCATTTGGGGAGTACTTTTTATTACTAAATTTGTGAAGACAGAACAAGTTCCACAAGCATAAGCAGTTTGTTTCGCCACATACCTCACCAAAACCTCCAAAATACTCCCGTATTTTCTCCTCAGGTGTGTCTGGAGATAAGCCCCCAACAAAAATCTTTTTAACGGGTTCTTTTGTTTTCATGGCTTTAGCTCTTTTTGGATCAATGACCTTTCCATTCAGCTTGTGTTCTTTCTGGTCCATGACCTGAGAAAAATTAAAACACAATCTTAAGCAGTGCAAACCAAACATTTCACTTAAGCAAGGCCAAATTTGCTTCAATTTCAATACTTTGATGACAGCAATAATTTGTTGCACAAAGAGTTGTGTGATTTTGATCACTATCCACTGACACAGTTTTGACAAAGCTTTTCAAGAGCCACCTGGAGTCATGTATTATCCAAGGGAAGTAAGAGCAAAACGTTTCTCAGAAAGCACCCTACAATCTCATCCTTGAACCTTAAGAAGTAAAACATCTGTACTTTAAATATCACCAAAGGTCAATGACAGTGAAAACTTTTCCGTGTGCTGTATCCACAGCATTTTGAAAAAAATTAAAGCTAATTTTTGCTTGGATAGAGCCCAAATGTATCAAAGCTATTGGCTCTACTCTAGAGGTCCATGCTGCAGCTCTGGAATGCAAAGGCTTGAAGTTCTTTGCAAATTACTGCTTTCAGTAGGCAGCAGACATTTATATACAGTGTTTTTCACGTGCTCAAGTCCAGTGGCTTGCAGCAGGCTCCCATGTAAGTGCTCAAATTCACACTTTAGGAATCACTACTGTTCCTGAACACTGCATCATAAGTAAGACAGTTCAGAAAAGTAAACATTTCAACAAGTATCTTAAATATGTTGTATCCCTGAATCATCTTTAACAGAACATGTACAAACTACTATGCAGACAATCATCTGAGTGCTTTATTTCTGACACCCAAATCTGAACATGTTTTGTTATACCAATACTACCTTATCTACGCTCTCTGATTCTTTGAAGAGCACAAAGCCGAAGCCTCTCGATCGCCCAGTGATGGGATCTAACTTCAGAGTACAGTCTACAACTTCACCAAATTTAGAGAAATAGTCCTTCAGATCTTTCTTTGTGGTGTCCCAGCTGAGGCCGCCGATAAACATTTTCCTGTTAAGACAAGATGTTTTTATCTGTTAATGTGTGTTACCCAAAATCCTGTCCTGGCAAGCTGCATGAGCTCACTCAGTTACCTAATGCATGGAACTGGCAGCATTTTATCAGTGACGACACTGCACACACAGGCCTGCACTTTTTGACAACTTGCTTAAATGATTCTGGCCAGGTTAGATAAAGACTTACATAAAAACAAAAGTTTTGCACCATCTTCTTGCTGCAGTTGCTTACTTTGCTACCCCAGGAAACTACTAATGGTGACAAAAAGGTATTTTACTACCTCCTTGAACCCCTACCACAGGCTAAATTCCATTTAGTTATCTGTGGAGCCTCCACACAACTGCTCAAGAAACCCACATGGGCAGATTAGGTTTATACAGCAGTGCACTTAAACAGCGGAATTTATGTACTAGGCTGGACTGGACATAAGGCCATATTAGTAAACTACAATAAAGTTTAGTCAAGTCACCTTCCACAGAAAGCAGTAAAAAAGTAAAGTATTGGACGGTCAAAGCTTATCTTTCCTCACAAAAGCATGATATAAACACTAGGCATAATTGAATACAATCAAACGAACGTCTTCCCAATATTCCTAAGGGACGAGTGCTGCTGAGCAAATGTGTGCAGCACATAATTCTGATCACGACTTGTATTTTCAAAAGCACACTGGAAGCTTAGAATCAATTCATGACCATCCCACCACATTAGTAAGACACAAAAAAAAAAAAAAAGGAAAAAAAAGGGGGGGGGGGAAGAAATAAACCTCAAACTAGCATGCACACAAATGAATCATTCATAGTCATAGTTATTAGACATAAGGCTCAGGCAGCCATTCAAAAGAGGGTTTGAGATGATCTCCTCTAATACTGATAAAGAAGATTTTACAGCAGGCTCCAAACAAAAAAGTATGTATGATCCATTATGATCTATTAATGTTTTCTACAAAGCTTTGTCCATTTTCATTGTACCAACTTATCCCACAGTTCAATACACACATCAGAAAACCTGAAAAAACACTGTATCATGTCTTCAACTCCTCCACTTTCCACACCCATACAAATATTCCTGCCAATCACATAAATTGCGTGTACCTCCACGAGTCAAACTCTCTCAAATCAATAGCTACTCCTGTGAACTGTTGAATTAGCTGTGTTGTCATCGCAGAATTAACAAGAGCATTCAATTTCTGACAAACATATCCAACCTCCATAGAAACGAGGGCGGTCAGGAGCTTCACATGTTTTTATAAAAGGTCTTGAAAGCTTTAAGCAGGAGCATCAATTCCCCACTTCCTTTATCCACTTTTCCCACTAGTTCCAGATCTCTCTTCTGCTAAGCACCAAAATTCCTTTCTATCTAGTGTGACTTCTTGTGTTCAAGACCAATCTATATTCAGCTCCTTCTGGGACCCCCAACATAAGAAGGACATGGAACTGTTGGAGCAAGTCCAGAGGAGGCCACAAAGTTGATAAAAGGACTGGGGCACCTCCCCTCTGAAAACAGGGTGAGAAAGGTGGGGACTGTTCAGCCTGGAGAAGTTTGCATGAAGACCTCCCAGCGGCTTTCCAAGTACCTGAAGGGAGTCTACAGGGGAGCCAGAGAGGGACTCTCCATCAGGAACTGTAGTGATAGAACAAGGACTAATGGGTAGAAATTGAAAGAGAGGAAATTTAGATTAGATATTAGGAAGGAATTCTTTGCTGTGAGGATGGTGAGACACCAGAAGAGGCTGCCCAGGGAGGCTGTGGATGCCCCAATCCTGGCAGTGCACAGGGCCAGCCTGGATAAGGCCTTGAGCAACCTCGTGTAGTGGGAGGTGTCCCTGCCCATGGTAGGGGATGTTGGGACTTGCTGAGGGGTGTTAAGGTCCGTTCCAACCTCTTAACATTCTGTGGTTCTATGAATATTGATAAAATGGTCCACACTGGTAAACCAGCAGCTTCATACCAGTACAGGCAGTATATCCAAGGATGTTTTCTGTTCTTGTGTTCATCCATCATTAAGGTTCTTTGTTTGCTGTTTTGTGGAGGGTTTTTTAAGCAGCCAAACAGAACACAGACAGGATGTAGCATTTTTCTGACACATGGGGGATGCTCTAGCAGTTACTACTGAACTTACACTTGCTAGGCAACACACGAGCCACCTGTTTCACAGCTACCAACAAATCATTAAACACGCAAAGCCTGCTTTATAGTTGTCAACAAACCACCAATATTAACACAGAAAGCCTTGTTTATACCACTAAGTACAGACAGAGCAAGAACACGAGTTTGCAACAGCCCTCTGAAGGCTCTTCTTCCGTCCACGCAGCAACTGCAACTTGGAGTCCAGTCACACAGCAGCAAACCACGGCTGCTCCATCCTGCCACTACACTGAGCTGACAAACCACTGCTTCACTGCAAAACCCGAGGTGAGGTCAAGGCTATAACACAACCAGGAGCACAAAAAGCAATCCAGAAGCAATGCCACAGTGCTGTCAAAAGCTTGTAAAATACACCAGCCAACCTGTGGGTTAGGAAATGTATGTAAGTCACATCAGCACATAATTTTCCAAAATAAGCTTTCAAACTTCAGACTTAGCTAAACAGAGCAAAGATATCACAGATCTGCTGTTTTCCCTCTACTACCAAGACAGCTGCTAAAACACTTTGTTTCCTGTACAGCATGACCCATAAAAATTGACAGATCAAATAAGAAGACTGAACTAAACTACAAGCCAACATATGACACATGTACTCTCTGCCCAATGTCACTGTACCCCTCAGCAACAACTTTTTCTAAGCTGCTATTGCCTCCAAAGAAGATGAGCTTCCTCCTGAAAACCCTTTAAGAAGTGTGTATTCAAGGGCAAAAAGTAAAAAAAAAATATGCAAACTGCAAAGGTATTTAAAGCCACTAAGAGGAGATGAGAAGTAACAAAAACACTCTTAAGTTTCTGCTAATCCTACAAAAACACTCAAAAAAAGTTCCTGTTCTCTCTCCCTTCAACATCCCAGCTTATTACATCCCAGATTATTAACACCTTTCTCTGCAACATCCCAGGTTATTAGAGGAGGAGGAAAACACTCAGAAAGGTTTTGCAGCAGGTATCTACAGGACAACGTAGCCAGCGTTCCTTTACCCGATTTATTTTCTGCCTTAACCAAAACCAGACCGGCAGCCTGAATTCTGATGAGTCTGACAGGAGACAAGCACACAGCATCAGCCTGTCCTGTCAGTCGATTTTTTTTACAAGTGAACTTCACCAGCAATATTAAAGTGAAACTGCCCCACACCAAGCATCAGGCAGAGATGCTCAGAAGATTAAAAGCTGCCTTTATTCTTCCTGAAATCATAGAGTATGCTAAGTTGGAAGGGACCAATCCGTATCATCCGAGTCTAACCCCTAGCCCTGCGCGGGACACCCCAAGAATCACACCGTGTGCCCGAGAGTATTGTCCAAACAATTCTTGAACTCTGGCTTGGCGCTGTGACCATTTCCCTGGGAAGCCTGTTCCAGTGCACAATCACTCTCTGGGTGAAGAACCTTTTCCTGATACCCAGCCTGAGCCCACCCTGACACAGCTTCATGCTATTTCCTCATCTTCAGACAACACCTAACGCAATCTTCCTCACAGCAACTTCTGCGAGGAGCAGACGGATGGTTTAGGCTGGGAAGAAGCCCAAGTCCCCCATGCCTCACACCAACACACCGTCTGTGTTTGCAGCACAGGGCAATGCTGCGACTGCAACCCCAACATTTCGGCTACGCCGAGTTACGGCCTTGTCGCACGCACCGCACATTAACTTATATAAAAGACATCCTAAAATAAATAAAAGGGGGTTGCAGTTCGGCACACATCACACACCATTTGTACACCGCGGGTCCAGACACCGCCCCCGCCCGGCCCGGCCCGTGACGTCGCCGAGGCGCCAAGTAAACAAACAGGGCGACAAGCGGGGCCGGGCCAGGCCGGGCCGGGGGCGCCGGGCCCCGCCCGGGACACAAAATCCGCCTCCGCCGCTCACCCCTCGTCCTCCTCGTTCTTGCTGGCGTCGATCTTGGCTCCCTCCGACTCGATCCCGCCGCCGCCGCCTCCCCCATCGGCGCCCCCCGCCCCCGCCTGCCCCTCAGGCTGCTCCGCCGGCTCCGCCGCGCTGTCCCCGGCGCCCGCCGCCACCGCCGCCGAGTCCAGAGCGAATTGCTGGTCCGACATGGCGCCGCCGCCGCCCCGCAAGGGACCGGACACCCCCGGTGCCGCCGCCTCCCCGCCGAGGCCCCGGCGCCGCTGGCGGCCCCAGCCGAGCGCGCCGATACCGCCGATCCCTCCTCCTCCTGCTCCCTGTTTTTAATGGCGCCGCCACCAACCCAACCTAAAATGGCGGCCGGAAGGAGCGCGGCGGGCGGGACACGTGACACCGCCCCCGGGGAGCCGGGAGGGAACGGGGGGGGGGTGCGCCTGGACGGCCCTGGGAGGATCCAGAGCCTGAGGGTGCCGGCGGGGAGCCATGGAATCACGGAACCGGTAAGGTTGGAAGGGACCTCTGGAGATCACCCGCTCCAACCCCCCTCACAAGGCAGGGTCCCCTGGAGCAGGTGGCACAGGAACGCGTCCAGGTGCGTTTGGAATGTCTCCAGAGAGGGAGACTGGGGGCTCCCTGGGCACCCTGTTCCAGCGCTCTGCCACCCTCAGTGTAAAGGACTTATACATGTTGAGGTGAAACTTCTTGTGGTTTAGTTTATGGCTATTGCTCCTTGTCCTGTCGGCAAAAAGAGTCTCGCGCCATCCTCTTGGCACCTGCCTTTGAGATATTTATATGTATTCATGAGATCCCTTCTCAGTCTTCTCCACGCTAAAGAGGCCCAGTTGCTGCAGTCTCTCCTCATAAGAGATGCTCCAGACCCCTCATCACCTTTGTGACGCTCTGCTGGACCCTCTCTAGCAGCTCCTTGTTCTTTTTTGTACTGAGGAACCAAGAACTGGACACGGCACTCCACTGTGGGAGTTTGTATATTAACAAACCAATGTAGCAGCAAAGCCATGTGCACAAATCTCCTTCAGCCTCACCGAGGTGCTGCTGGAGGACAACTTCTGCATCCAGCTACACTCCCAAAAAGTCAGTTTACGCACACAGTTGCAGCTGTGGTTTCTCCCAGCAGTCACGTGCTGGTTTTTTTTTTTAGTTTGTCACCAATGACATCAGCGAGCCTTCTCCCATCCAACCTAATTGCTAAGATGACAGGAGCCTCTCAGATCCAGCAACTGTGCAACCCCCAGCAGCTCTTCTGTACCACAGAATAAAGTAAAACACTCAGCTACTTCAGAGAGAAAAAAACACCGAAATTATGGTTTGGAAACTTTCAGGGAAAAACCTCTATGCTGACTACTCACTTTCAGAATCTACAAGACCTCTGAATTAGCTACTCACATTTTACCTTAGCAACGTTTAGTTTTTTGATGCTTGACTAGGTACATGCTGAGAAAAAAGCCTTCATGCTGACTGCTGCAAGCCTTTGGCTGCCTGCAGGTATATGCTCCCTTACCCATTCCACCACTTCTCCTAATAAGAACCTGCTAGGTGTAATGCAGTTTCCCTGTTCAGCAATAATTCACTCAGGCTTTTATGTTGCTAGTATGCATAAGATGGAAAACCTGTTTTCTGGATACTTCAGGTGAGAACAGTCCAGTAAAGGACCTAACTTGTAGATTCAAGTTGTACAGAAAATAGTTGCTGACCCTTAAGTTCAAAAACTTGTAACCTCCTGCTTGGAATTGGGATAGGGAGTGATTTCTCTAGGAAAGCAATTAAGCTAGCTTCTGGAATAGTCAGTTTTAAGGGCTTGAAAAACCTTGAAAGGCTCCACCCATCCAATCCCTTAAGCAGTGCCTTAGCTATCAGCATTAAAAAAGTGCTGCTATAGTTCTAGAGCCCTTGAGATGAACAAAATTGGCAGCATTGTGACACAGAGAGACCACTTCCTCCTCTCTTCTGCAGGAGACAACTCTTCTATTGTCCAGTGACACAAAACTCCCAAGCATGATGGTACTCTCTCAAGACAGGTCAGGAAACACGGATTGTACTGATCCATATACACAGTAACCCAACCCAAATCTCCAAAACGTACCTCCCCTTCTCTACAAGTAAAACTACACTTACACCAGTGTAAGGTGACAGCAAGACTTCACACTCACTTAAGTAAGCATTTATTAGAGAATCCTTTAACATGAAATTATACAAATAAAGTTTGTATAAACACAAGTCCACATTGTGTCATAACATGAATGGCAAAAAGAAAGTAAAAACCATAAAAGAAAACTAGTCGGCCGCTATGTACAGTTGGACACAGTTGTGTCGTTCACTAAAAGTCTTTTACAAAATAGTCATTTCCTCTCACGAAGGCCACCCTCCATTCACTCACGATGCGCTGCAAGATGGCTTTTTTGCTGCAGTACCTCTGCCTAAAAAATCAAAGACAAAATGCATGTCAGATCTGTGACAGTTACTACAGAATTGTTAAAAGGTCCATTTTCATGAACTGCTTTAAGTCTTCTATATATTCCTTTCTTCACTGTTAAAGATCATATGCATATTTATTAAGGTAACACAAGAGGTTTTGTTACCCCTCAGTAATTTATCTTCCCAAATACTGCCATTCAGCCCATTTAGGAAGCTGTTCCAAAAACAACATCTGATTTAGACTAATAAGTGGGCTCTGGATCAGTTGTTTTGTTTTTTTTTTTCCACTAGTAACACTGCCAAGAGGGTTTCTGATTATTTGTTTATACATCTAAATGACTTATGTACAACACAAGTCAGGTCAAATTTACTTCAGACAGTTCGTATGCATATGATCCTTAATGTTTTTCCAGATTTAAAAGTTCGTTTTGGTTTGCAGATTTCACTATTAGCTATAAAAAGAAAAAAGCAAGCATTAAAATCTTAAAGAATGCACATTTAAAATGAGGTTCCACAATTGAAATACAACACTAAACAGAAGACCAAATGATTAAGCTGTAAAGGCATTTATGTACTTTAACTCCTGTAAAAAACCATTTAAGTTAAAGACACTTAATCTCCAAAAAAGATTAAAAAAAGAAGCCAAAGTCTGAAGTTTTCCACTTTAATCTTTACGCTGGTACATGAAGTTGGAAGAGACCATACCACAGGACAGCGTTTTCTGGTGTATGCCTTGCGCTCTGCCTGCAACGTGCGACCCCAGAGATAGACGTGGTCAGGGTGACACACGGCCTGCAATGAAGTTCCCGCTGGCGGGTACAAACAAGGTATAATGTCAGAGTTAGAAGACAACATTCTTGTTTTCTTAAGTTGTACCCATTTCAGTACTTTACCTGTTAATACTTCTAATAAGTTTAATTATTCCTCTAGATCACCTGGTACACAACGCAAACCAGAAAAACTCTTATGTTTTTCTGAAGTACTAAAGAAGATAAAGTCACGTTTTTACAAAGTTAAAGATCTATAGACACGTAGGCAAAGCTGGTTTTAAAAAAAAAATAATTTTTTTAAGTTAACAAAAGCTTAATTAAAGGAAAAGTCACGCTACGCAATTTTTTACTCTTCGTTTGTCTATTGATCTTTAAATTAGATTAGACATACTCAGAGTGGACCTTGCACTGAAGTACACACCTGTTTGCTCAAGTACTAGGTACTGCTTTAGTACGGCTGGTAGTTGTTTTGGTGGTTGCCGCCGCCACGGGACGCCTTTCCGTATGTGCTTTGTTGGCCTGTAAGTAACACGAGGGGAAAAAAACCAAAACACAGAAGAATTAACATCCAGCCTCTAAAGGAGACTTCACATACAGCGCACAAAGAGATCTCATCTTTAGAGCCATGTGCCATGAATTTTACAGAGCAACTTCCTAGAAGAAGCCCTTGTTTAAAAGATGCACGTTCTTATTATCGGGAATGAGATCAGAACCACTTACCACTGTAATCTGTGTATCCCGGCCCATATCCATAGTTGGGATAGTTGTACCCCGAGTAGTCATATCCTCCATAGCCACTGTAGCTTTGATCGCTATAAGCGCTATTGTAATTTCCATATCCTTGATCGTAATAGTTATTAAATCCTTGATTCCAGTTTTGTCCCTGACCTGAAACCAAGTACAGCAAGTGTAAATTACAGAACTTATTTAATTTCTCTTCTATGTTGCTTCATTTAACTTTCAATGGCAATCTTTCTATGCTAGAGCTATTACCTGGAAGAATCCTCTTACCTCCCTAAGAACAACTGTTTTCTAAAAAGAATTGAGGCATCTCATTTGGATACAAGAGACGTGACTTAAGATCTGAGAACAGCAGCATTAAAGAAAGACAGCATGTTGTGGTGCTCATAAAACAGCCAGGAAAAGCAAAACAACACAACACCAAAGGCACATGTTACAGCAGCTCCTGCTGTTTTTCTTTAACTGTGTTTAAGGATCAGGAATTGCCTGAGCACCAAATTATACCACAGGATCTGCCTTACTGTATTGTGTTAGTTGTTTGAACTCAAAGACTGAGATGCATTAACCCGTAACGTAACAGCTGATTGCTTATGATCCATTTGCAAGGGGTAGCAAAGTGACTGCCATCCTCTTCAGCAAACAGCTCTTGGTTTCTCACCCATGAGCCCACCAAGAGTGCACCCCTTCACATGAAAGGGTTAACTGCACTGGCTACACTGTCCACTGTACAGAAGAACCCAGCCTGCCACTTTACCACTTGAAGGCAAGCAGAGCAAGAACACACTCCTAAGCTTCCACAAGCTATCACAACACCAAAATACCATTTGCTAACAGGGTACTTTACACAGTTTAGAAAGAAGATCAGCACAGAGCCTCAAACCTGGAATACCTACAAACACCCAAGTACTTGCATTTAACCACTGAAAACACTCACCCCGTCCACGCCCCCTTCCGCCTCCACGTCCACCAGAGGTATTGCTTTTCCCGCCTTTCTGCTGCTGCTGCTGTTGCCTGTATACCTCTTTGGGCTGTGCTACTTTGATCTCACACTGTAAGGACAGAAATGCTTTAACTTACCACGAATTTCAACATCATTCTGTGAGTTGCTTTCACAGAAGCCTACACAGATAGTCTATTTCACATGCTAACAATGGGAGCTTTCATACCTTGCCTGAACCAATCTGATGGTATCTACTTTCTAGTAACTTCTTTACTGGCTCTTCATCTGTGTATGTGATAAAACAGAAGCCCCTTCTTTCATTCGTCTTTGTATCCATGGGAAGTTCAATGTTTTCAATCTGAAATCAAAACGCATATAAACAACGCATGAAATCTGTGAGCAACTTTTTATGGCAGTGTATGGCAGTATGTCTACGCTGACTGCTTTTAGCAGCTATTAATCAGGCCATCACACCACTGTGGAATCATTAACCTAGAAATTCAACAATCCCTAGCGTTGTATGAGCCTGAAGCAACTGTCTCCTCTTAAGACAGGGGTAAAACTGCACTTGAAAACCAGAGCTGTTGTTATATGCCATTATACTATACCTCGCCAAAAGCACCAAAGTACTCCTTAATCTGTTCTTCAGATGTATCTGGACTCAGCCCACCAACAAACACTTTCTTTGGTGGCTCCTTCCCTTTTAGGGCTTTTGCCCTTTTAGGATCTATTAACTTCCCATCCAGTTTGTGTTCTTTCAGTTCCAACACCTAAAAAGCAAAAAAGGAGACGAAGCCTCAGACCTGTACTATAACACAAGGCAGCTTTATGCCATCGATCCCCAGGAAACCCACCCACCTTCTCCACGCTGGCAGCATCCTTGAAGAGCACGAACCCAAACCCTCTCGACCTTCCAGTGACTGGGTCTGTTTTGATCGTGCAGTCCACAACCTCGCCGAACCGAGAGAGATACTCCGTCAGGTCCTTCTTGCTGGTGTCCCAGCTGAGGCCTCCGATGAACATTTTCCTGAAGGGCAGGAAGTACGTCGGGATGCGGGCGCGGGGAGCGCGGAGGGAGCGGCGGGGCCGCCCCGCGCCCCCATAGGCTGCCGGTGACGTCACGGCCCCGACCGCCCCCCCTCGCTCCCGCTGCCGTCCCCGCCCCGCGGAAACTGGGTCACCCGCCCGGGACACAAAGGCGGGCGCGGCCATGGGCTGGGAAAGGAAGGCCTCGTACCCTCCAGCGACCGAGTCGCCCCCCCCCCCACCCTCCCCGCGCCGCAAGGCGGCCGAAGGAGACGGACGCGCGATTCCCTCTCTCCTCCTCCCCCCCCATCGTCCACGGCCTTACCCGTCGTCCTGCTGGTTCTTGCTCGCGTTAATCTTGGAGCCCTCGGCAAACTCCTCCTGGCCGCCGCTCATCTCGGTCGCGTCCTCCATGGCGGGGCGAGGGCGACGGGGGTGCTCGGGCGAGCGGCTGAGACAGCGGAGACCTGAGCCCCAGAGAAAATGGCGGCGGAAGAGATCCGGGCACCGCCTGCGCCGTGTTTATATACCCACGCCGGCAGCCAATCAGCGCCGCCCTCTCTCCCGGCGCCGCAGCGCCCCCGGCGGCGCGCGGCGGTGCTGCAGCGGCCGCCAGTGCGCGGGGCCGGGGCGGACCGGGAGTCGCTGCCCGGGCGGGGACGGCACCGGGGCACCGGGGGACGGGCCAGGAGGGCGCCGCGGCTGGGCTGGGCGGCACAGGGTTCGTTGTAACGCGTAACCCAGAAACCCCGTTCGGGCGGCGGCGGGGCGGGGCGGGGCGGGCGCTCCGGGGGCGGGCAGAGCCGGCGCGGCGCTCCGCTGGCGCCGCCGCGCATCCCCGGTGCGTCCCACGTGCCGCCGCCGCCATGGGCGTACTGCCGGTGCCGGCGGAGGTGCGCGCCATCCTGCTGGACATCGAGGGCACCACCACCCCCATCGCCTTCGTCCAGGTGAGTCCCAGTGCCTGGGAGCGCCGCTGGCACCGCGGGAGGCTCCTGTGGCACCGCCGCTGTTACCGTGACCCCCCGGCCCTGGCACCACCGGGGGCTCCCGTAGCATCGCCGTTTCTGTCGTGACCCCACGGGCTGCCGCCAGGAGGGAAAGCCGTGACCCGTTTTCTGCGTTTTTTTCCCAATAATGCTCGCAGGAAAATACGTGTTGTCTTGCCGATCGGCCACCTCTTCAGTGGGCAGGGTAACAGGGCATTACTGCTCGGATTCGGGGCAGGTCAGGGATCTTTTTTCGTAGGTACAGTGTAATTGGAGTGCTCGCAGCCTCGTCCGGGAAAGGCCCTCGGGCGTTGCTGTGCCCTTGATGGCTGGAGCTGCAGCACCGCACCCGGGAATGCGGGGAACCTGGAATAAGAGCTCAGAGTTATCCACTGTCTTTTCCCATCGGGAGGGTGGGACAGCCAGGTGCTTCCAGTGTCGCCAGAGCCGCGTGTCCAGCACCAGCACTGAGGGAGGGCAGCACAGGGAGCCCCCCGGGCGTACCATGAGGGGCATTGTACGGACGGCGAGTGTGTGCAGGTGGCTTTACCGTGCGTAGGAAAAGGCTTAAGACTGCTGGAAATGCTGGTTTAGGCGCAGAAGCCCAGGGGACTGGTAAGCTTGCGAGGTCAGCAGGAGGCATCAGGACAGGCTGCTATTGAAATTTGCAGTTCTCCAAGCCCTCTCTTGGTCCCCGCCGGGGTCGTGTGCTTCACGAGCAATCTGTATTTAAGACACCGAGCAGATTTATCCCTTCTCCTGCCGTTGACCCGTGTTTCTCCACCAGACATTGTAGGCTTTGGTTGATCTTTTTAGCCTGTGGTTTACAAAGGTGCTTTGTGACCCACATGGCGGGTGAAGGCTCCTGACAGGCTTTCTAGATGTTTCTGCTAACACGGTTTAACAGCTGAACAGCATGACCTACATCTTTCCCATCCATGCTCTTCCAGTGCTCTTAAAGAAACGTCAGGCCTAGATGGCATTGAAGCTGCCTCCCTCCCCTCAATATCTTTCAATTTAAACAGTTTGAACAGTTTCAATGTCTTACTAAGCATCCGTCAGATCATTGAAGCTGTTTATATCCACCTTGAAGCTATTTTGCTGTCGAGCAAACAACATGCAATACATCTGATACAGTTTCCTACCCAAAGTCTTCCTGTTGCAGGGAGGCCAAATGAGTTTTGATTCTCGGTAAAACTCAGTTTGCTGAAAATCCTGCAAATGCTTGGAGCAAGTTATTTCACTTGGACTGTCAGTTAACCTCCATAACTTCTACTTTCCTTTAAAAGGTCCACTGCTGTTTCTGCAGGCACTTTTGTTCTTAGATATTAAAGGATTTCACTTAATAATTTCTTTAATGTTAGAATTACTGAATATGCAAAGTAAGGGAATAGCATGAGTCAGCGATGGGTGGATTAAGGAAAGATACCAGAAAAGAGAGTATTTGGTGGCTACTAGTTAGAAGTCACCAAGTTTTGCCTTTTGCTGGATCCAACCTGGCAGAGTGGATGTAGATGGCAGGGGAGAGATGTGAATTGATAAACTAGATCCCCTGAGATTTGCCAGATCTCCTGTAAAAGAGCAGATTTTCACTGAACTTAATGACAGTTTGCATGGAAATTAAGAGAAAAATGTATCCTGGTCACTTGATTACAGGGCTAATTACAGTGTGTTACGTGGGTGTCTACTGACGGTAAAAATACCACCCCTTCTACACTGAATTTGACATTGCTGTAAGCAGTTGTGAAGGCTTAGGAGAGCTGTCAAGCTGTGTTTGCTGAGAAATCTTTCTCCATCCTGCCAAGGTGTGTTGGCGCAGCCACATCTGGGGCTGGACCTTTCTGAGGAGCCTGACCATTCCCCCAGCACACACAGGAGATGGGCAGAGTGACAGAAGCTGTGCACAGCAGGCTCATGTCTCTGCTCTCCAAGGGAAATGAGAAGTGGATGAAGTTACAAGGGTCAGTAACAGCCCTGATTAAACCTATTCAGGAGTTTGTAGACACCAGCTCTTGCTGAAAGCTGAAGTGTCGATGAGGGAGGTGTTTCTTTGTGGGATGCAAGGAGTCTTTCTTCTACACAGACTCCTGACATCCATAAACCATCTCTCCCACTGGCTGTCCAACTCTAGCTGTCACATGAGTGTCCCCTCTTGGTCCACAGTCCGATGCATTTGCCAATGGGCCAAGACTTACACCTTTTTAAAATCCCCCAAATCGTGGAATACACTGTGCTTTCAGAGCCTTTTTGGAAGTTTTTCTTTGCTAGCACAAGAGCATGAGACACTGCTTTTGGAAAACAATTTGGACCTTTTGACATCTGAGTTGTAAAGAAGATTAAACCAAGTCAGTGGGACATTTGCATTTCCCAGTGGATTCTCGGTAATTTCCTCCATGATTTAAAAGATAGTTTGAAAGTAAAGGAAGTGAGATAGTAACTGGGGGTATTACAAGGCTGTTGATTTCCCTAGATAAGTTTGTGGTAATTTTTAGGCAATTCACGTTGTTTTTAAAATTTACTAAACAGAAAACCCAATATTGGAGTAACAAAATTCTGCAATTCTGCCACGACATCATATTTCGAGGACCACTGCTTTCTTAATTCAGTAACAAGTTAAAGGTGACATACAATGAGGAGAGAGAAATTATGGGTCTCTTTTTGAAGAGAGGTGAGCTCAGGTTAATTTCTTCCCAATAAAGAAAAGCTTGGCTCTATACCCAAAGGAAGGAGCTCCCTGCCCTTCCCCTTGTCCTGAGCCTCTTCCCTTACCCAGAGATGCTGCACAGTGACTGCTTGTGGCATCTCACTTGTGAAGCACCACTAATGAGAGCAATTTGTAATTATTTCTGGTTGCCCTTGAGATCTTCGGGGAGGTTTGTAATTTTCCTGTGGCACTTTTCCCTAACCCCATTTCATTTTATTTGTAAGAGTGTCCTGTGGAGCTCAGTGTCACTGGATTAGACTGTTCTTTTTAAAAGGTCCTCTAGCTTTGGCGAGAAGTTGAGATCTGTTTTCAGAATGACCTTTTGGTAGGACAAAAATACAGTAGCATAATTTACAGTAATGATGTGAGTTATATATGTTGTATTTAAGTTTATGTATGTATGATGTAAGTTATGTAAGTTATACAGTAGACCCATCAAAAATACAGGAGCATAACTTGTGCATTCAGAGTACATACATTGTCAGCCTTGTACTCCTCAGCCCATGAAAATGTGGGGTCACATCTGCCATTTGAGGTGTTTTTTGGCAAGCCCAGGAAAAGTATCACCCACCTTTCCATCCTGGGGCTTAAAAGTTGCAGCTATGTAAACATTTTGTGCAAAAAAAAAAAAAAAAAATCCACTTGCACTCATCTTGGCTCGAGGTTGGCTCTGTCTTGTGACCAGGCAGACGCCCTTGGCAGGCACTTTCACTGGTTGCAGGACTGTAGGGAAACTTAAGTTGGGAAAATAACTGTACATACCAGCATGTACAAACAGTTCCTTTAAAAGCAAGTCAGCCTTACCTCTGCCAGGTTAAAGGAACTGCCTGTTTCCTTGCCAGGAGACCTTGTTCCCTTACATCAAAGACAACGTGAAGGAGTATCTGCGTGCTCACTGGGAGGAGGAGGAGTGCCAGCGGGATGTCGGACTTCTGAGGAAACAGGTTAAGTAACAGAGCTACACTGCGTCTCTCCGGCTTTCCAGGGCATGCCTTGGGCTTCAGGTCACTCGGACTCCCTCAGTCACCCAACACGAGCCCATGTCTCTTTGCCCCTCGCCTGTGGAGGCTGCTTGCTTCAATGGTCCGATTCTCCCACACTCAAAGCCCGGGGTTGTGCTCAGGGAAGGGCTGGTGCTTGGCAGGCAGCTGCTTCTCTCAGCTCGCCTTGGTCTTCACAGCCCCCGGGCAGCTGTCAAACCAAGACTTTTCAGCTTTTTGCCTCCACTGTGCCCTTCTCTTGTTGAATACACACCTCTTTGGGAAGCAGCATGGAGGGATGGCAGAGTACTTGTCCTGCACAGGGTAGTATCTCCTTCCTCTGTACAGGGACACAGCATCAATTTAAGACCTGTGCCTGAAGCCAACAGATGCATTCGCTTCTTTGCCTAATTTCAGTAATTAAATACTTTAACAAGTGTAATTCTCATTGGAGTATTTACAGTACAGCTACAGCAATGCTAATTGTTTGGTTTGAAAAGTACAATCCAAGCAAGTATTTCTAGACACTACCGAAGTCTGAATTTCCCCCTGAGAAAAGCATCCAAACAATGTTGTAACCCGTTGTGTGAAGAGCAGTTCAAACTGTGTCAGAGGTACATGGCTGCAGCTGTTAGACCACTTCTCTATGTTAAAGGTGTTGAAACCTCTCCACCTCTTCCCTCCCCTCTTTTTATCATGGGTGGTTTCCAGGCTCAGGAGGACTCCAGCTTGGACGGAGTCGTGCCAATCCCTCTGGAGAGCGGAAGTGGGGAAGAGGAGCTGGAGCGGGTCATCCAGGCGGTTGTCGACAATGTGCACTGGCAGATGTCCCTGGACAGGAAGACCACAGCACTGAAACAGCTGCAGGGTCACATGTGGAGGGCAGCCTACGCGACCGGGCTCGTCAAAGGAGAGTGAGTAATTGTGTGAGTAATTGTGGGCCTCTTCCTGTGGGGCAGGTATGGGGTCTGTCTTTCCTAGATATTTATTAGCAGAATAACTGCATAAGCTATTCCTGGGAACAGCCCCACGTAGAAATGCAAATAGGATCACTGGCTCAGTGGACAAGCCTATGTGTTAGCATTTAGTCATGGCTTAAGCCAGGCCACTGCTGTTGTGGAACCAGCTGCAGACACCTCATTTCAAACTCGATCATGCAGTGAAACTCAAATCCACTGAGCCTAATCTTTGGATCTAGGCAACAAACAGCTTACAGTAACCTAGGGACTGCCCAAGTTGTCTCATTCCCCACTGGGAAGAGAAGTAGGTGAGAGTGTTTCTCCTTAAGGAATAATTGGCAGGTACATACTGGGGAACTGCCAGTTATCCAGCAACCTGAGCAGGGCCCATAAACTAGATGAGATCTGACCAAAAAAACAGGGTAATGGAAGCATGACATGGGGGTGAGTCTGCTCCCTCAGCAGGTGGAACATTCATCTGGGACGACTGCATTAAAAAACTCGTAAAATATCTCCATATTTATCTAGAGAAATTTCATGATGAACCAAGAGACTGAAGCACAAGTATGAACTTCCTACAGTTCTCCATCTTGCATTTTTTTATCCCCGAGTTGCACTTGTATTTTGGAACAAGTATAAACAAACCAGGGTTGCAGGGTTAAGTCCTTTCAGTTGTTTCCTCCTGCTTTGTCTTCTACCTATGTGTTTCCTGCCTTTCCACTTCTTTTTGTCTTCAGGTCCCTCTGTGGTTCAGCCACAACACAAGAGCATATAAGTAGGGACAACTGCAGCTAAGGCTGATCTTCTTATTTAGGTTATGAAATACTTGGTTAAACTATGCATTTCAAATGTCTAAGTAAGTAAAAGAAGCCCTAAAATTCACAGAGTGTTTTGTCAAAGGAAGAATGAGAAAGAAAAAAATGACCTCACAGAAAAATGTAAACATCCACCAAAGTAACAAAACCCAAAAACAAGTGAAAAGAGACAGCTGTTTTCATTTTTAAGACAAGGCTTACAGTGACCCAAAAACTGTGTAGAAAGCCTTGTGCTTAGCCTCATCTAAGGAGGTAAGTCTCTAAAGTTTCCTCCTTGCCCAGCTATATCTGGCATATCAGTGTCTGAAATCCAGGTGCTGAACTTAGCACATGAAAACACAAGGGTGGCTGGGAGTTCTGCCATACAACCTCAAAATATTTTCAGCTGACACCAGAGGCACTATTAAATAACCATGGAAAAAAGTTAAAAGAAGCTAGAGATGAAGAAGGGGCCAGCTGATTGCTGCAAATCTGCAAAATTCAGTCCAACACCTCCTTTTGTATGTGAGTCTCCTCTCTCTTTAGGCATCCAGGTTCCCTTTTCAGGGCAGTAACTTTGGGCCTTGGCCACACAGAGCTGTGCAGCACAGGTGGGAAGGCTATGGTTTGGACTGGGATCATTCCCTTGAGATCACATCTCTTCCAGCTCCTCCCTCCAACCTTCTACCACATCAGACTGAGATCCTTTCCCTACCTCTGTGAGGCTTTGTGGCCTTTCCTTACCAACCATCCCACGTATAATTGAGGGTTTTACTTTCAGCCTCACTTTGTCCCTCTTGGGCATCCTCTAGCCTTCAGTCTTCCCCAGTAAATGTATCATCTTGTAAATGTCCTTTGCACACAAAGAACTTTTACTTACATGTGCGTGGGGCACTGGAGAGATCTCATGGTATAAATGAGAAGCATATAAGGGATCCAACAGACATGTCCATTAGCAGTTGCCTTGGCTTTGGTCCTCTTTCCTTCTCTCGCAGCTTTGCTCCCTGTGGCTGGGCTTGTCTTCAGGTGGCTACTCCCCAGAGTTAGATGGAACCCACATTTTAAGGCTTGTCAACCCATTGCTAGACCAGTATCTTATTCTCCCAGCACTCTGCAAGGCCAGGATAAAGAGAGGGATGCTGCTGCCTACAGAAGGAGAGGTGGCTCACCCTCTGTGGTGCAGTTCAGCCAGGGACACATCTGGCCCATGGTAGTACTGTACAACCTGACCTAGTCACTGTAAAGAGTAACTCTGACCTCAGACCCTTAGGGGACACTCCTCTGAGTTGTTGTCTGGCTTTAAAGAGTTTGTGCAGTGCTACTCATTCCGCTCCTGCAGCTGCAGCCTTGTCTCAGCTCCTCCCTGTGCATGCTTGGGGCTTGAACCCATGCTGTGGCTTTGCCCCCTATGGATGCAGCTTACAGGCGTATCTCTTAGCAAGAGGGAACTCTTTGTTGCTTGCAAGGCAGGTGGGACTCAGAATGCAAGAGTCTGTCTTCTCTGTCGTCCCCCTCCCCGCCCTTATTCCTCCCTTGCAGAGAAAAGTGGTGGAATGCCATTTTCCCCAACCTTCCCTTCCCTCCCCACATTGAAGGGGCTGGAGAAACTGCTGCCAGATGTCTGGAGCACTTCATCAAAGCTGCTGTCTGCGTAGCAGTCAATGAGCTGCTCAGTTGGCCAGAGCTCAGAGTACATCACTGCTGCTGAAACAGACTCTCTGGTTGCAGGACCCCTGAACAGACTGAGAATAAAGTCCCCTTGCAAACTAATGGGACAGTTGTCACAGTGCCTGGATAAAGGTGTCTCTGCAGGTGCCCCTGGATTTGCCCATAAATGCCGTCCTGTTTTGCTCCAGAATCTTCGAGGACGTGGTTCCAGCCATCCGGAAGTGGCGGGAAGCAGGAATGAAGGTCTATATCTACTCTTCAGGCAGCATTGAAGCCCAAAAGCTTCTGTTTGGATACTCTACAGAAGGTGATATCCTAGAGGTAGATAACCTTACCACCTTCCTTACAGCTTCTCCCTCTGCATAGCACTCCCCTCCCACAAGCACCCTTGCTGCAACACTTGGTGAATGGAGTCTGGGACAGGAGGGTGGGGCAGTGGGTTTGACCCATGGGAGTTGACTATGCTGGTGTGGCTGCATCGGCCCCTGGTTCCCATGGTGGAAAGGAAAGGGGAGGGCTCACTCGGGAGTGAGGTTTAGCCCTGCTCTTCAGGTGGCACTCAGCAATGGCCTGTGCTTCTCTGTCTCTTTCAGCTCTTTGATGGCCACTTCGATACCAAAATAGGCCCCAAGGTAGAAAGTGAGAGCTACAGAAGGATTGCTGCCAGCATTGGGTGCGCCACCAACAACATCCTCTTCCTGACGGATGTCCCTCGAGGTAGGTAGTCTGCCAATCCTGCTGGCTCTCACCTGTGCAGGAGAGGCAGGTACTCTTTAAACATGCGATGCTGACTTGTCACAAGCACCCCAGAAATGCTGTGCACTGCTTTGCTTCAGCACCTCCCCTCTAGCTGTTGCCGTCCTCCCCCCTTACACACCCGGGCTTGCACACAGCAGTGGGATGTCTGTGAGCAGTGCTGCAACGAGGGAAAATAGGTCAAGTAGAAAACCTGCCTTTGCACCAGCAAGCAAGGAGAGACTGTTAAAGCAGAGCAGAGCATTTGCTGAAGCAGTTGGCATGTCCCACTTACAAACAGGGTCAGTGGTTTGACCCATGCTCTGGGGAACTGATGTAAAGCTGTGCTGCTACATGGCACATGGTGGTGGCTGGTTCTTTGTGCCACTTACAGTTAGGTTGTGTTCAGCAGCAGGAAAACGTTGCTCCTGGTTGCCAGGACTTGACCCCTGGAAAGCCAGGATTGGGAAGCTGATTTTATTGCTTGCCTTTGCTGGAAACATCTTTCTGGTAGGAATAGCACTGTGTTGCAGTCTCAATCTAAACCAACCCAGTCCCCAGGAGTCAGTCCTTATCTCCTCTCCAGCCCTCCCAGAGCTGCTGGGAGCTTGTAGTTACCTCCTTTTCCCTGGGTCACCTCTTTGGATTTCCTCTTGTACTGAGGGAGCAAAAAGAAACTTGTGAGCAGTGACTGGACCGGGGTGGGATGTGGGTTTGACTTGCTAACGCCACAGCCTGACCACAGCCCAGCTTCCTTGTGACAGGAATCTTGAGCTGGCAGGTACCTTGGACAGCCATCAGCTGAGAGAGGGTAGGGGATGGTGAGTCAGCCATCTCCTGCCCGCTCATGTTACATGGCAGCTACAGCCATCCACAGCAGGTCTACCAGGAGCTGGTTCCTCTCTGGAGCCCTGCAGCACCACGTGCAAACTGTGCTTTCTCAGTCCCAACCTTTAAAAGCATTTCAGTGCTCTGGGGATCTTCAGGTCTTAAAGACCTTGATGTGAAGAGGTCAGTAAGCAGATCTCATCTCCACTCTCCCTACCTCTGTTTCAGAAGCCAATGCAGCTGAGGAAGCAGATACTCACGTGGCTGTGGTGATCAGACCCGGCAACGCAGGACTGACAGACGATGAGAAATCGTATTACAGCCTCATCTCATCTTTCACCGAACTTTTCCTGCCTTCCTCCACTTAGGGAAAGCGGTGCACGCACAAAAGACTGTGCTTCACCTGAATTGTCCTTGTGAAATGTTAGGTAATTTTGTCCATAATCAGAATTTAAAACCAAATCCGCATCATGTCTTGGACCCACAACCAGTGCAGGCAGGTATGGATGGAGAGTACCGTGTGGGGTCCCTTGCGCAGTAGGACAGAGGCCTGCTGCCAACTGGAGCTGGGAACAGGGTGAGGAGCAGCACCCATGAGCCCTGCTGTTCCTCCCCTTTCCTGGCTAGCAGATAGCTAAGGAGATGCTTCCTTCAGAGTCACCCACTGAAATCTGGTGCTGAGATGCCCCACCATGAGCTCTGTCACTTTTAGCAGCAGTCTGCACATAAGGTTTATGTCCCCTTGTCCCAGAGGGACCCCTGATGACCATGAGGGGATATGATCTTCTCCCTGCAAATCGGGTTGCTGGCTAAGTCAAAACTTTCAAAGTTAGGATTCCCAAAGGAAAATTCCAACTGTGGGCTATAATACAGTAGCTGACACAGAAAAAGCCAGCCCTTGCTGCAAGACAGGCTCTTTATATGAAGAACAACACATATCTTGGCTATATCTGCAGCAGGTCTAGGTACAAAACAGTACAATTTGCATATGGAAGCTGCTTAGAGCTATGCAGCCAGCCTGCCCGAATGAGGTAGAATATATATAAGTATAGCTTTAAAAATTAAATTCTGGACACACTCCACTGCTGCACTGTGGTGCTGGGCTATAGGATATAACTGGCTTAACACCAGAGTCAGCTTGACTGCATTTCTGAAGTATCTCAGCACTAACCCATGGAGCTCCTCCTCAGTAGCCAACACCACCCAGTCACCCATTCATAGCACTGGTCAGCTGTGAGCAAACCTTGACAGACTGCTCCCAGGGGGGACATCCTGCTACATTTAATGAGAATTAAACCCCTGACCTTTTCACCCTACCAAAATTGTGCCAATGTATATCAGATGGTCATGGAGTTTTTCCTAATATAGTAAATAAAAAAAACAACTTTGCTTTCATCGTGTTCACTCCATCACAGTATTTAGCCTTCCTGTCTATCACCAGTGATCCCAGCACTTAAAGGCAAATTTTTTTTTCTTAAATCTGCAAACACTTTGTTGCCCTGCTTTCACCTCCCCCAGTCTTTTCTCTAAGGCAGCAGCCTTGTCCTGCCAAGGAAGCTGTATTACCTCCCTGACCATCTTAACATTTCATCTGGGGCTCAGTGGGGGTGCAGGAGCGAGAGCCACAGGTACGTTATACCTGGTAGGAGTGGAGGCAGAGGCAGTCTGAAATCCCTGTTTCCTGCTGCTGGCACTTTGTGTGTGGGTGTCACTTGCTGTGTACTGAGCGCTGGCACTGGAGCTTGCCCTCACAGACACAGAAAATACAATATTAACATGTGTGCTGCCTTCCTGAACTCTGATCTACACCTACAGCTCTCCCTGTTGATGGAGGCTGTTTGTGTAAAGGACAAGCAAGAGATGGGCATTTGGGGAGGAAACTACATCATGCCAGCACTGTCCTTCTAAAACTTCGACAGTAGCAGGTCAGGCTGTGGGGCAGCTGGTTTTGGATGCCTTTCTGGGCTGTGTAGTGAGTGTGATCCTGCTCCTAGAAAGAGCCAGCTAATTAGTGCTGTTACAATAAGTGTATCTGCATGGCTGAATAGTCCTGGCTTCCTTAAGTGATAATGTTAATCATTACACTGTAAATACTCACCTTTTGTTTTGCCTTTGCCATCAGAAAGCTATGCTTGGGGTAGAGGACAAAAATAAAACTCACTTTCTCCATAAAAGCACTTTATTTAGTGGTCATGTTTCAGTGTATATCAGTTGTCACTTAGTTGTACTGAAATGTGCTGTTAGAAATACTCTAAGAAATGTACAGAGTTATCACTAAAAACCTGAAGTTCAGTTTGGATTGCATATAGGAAAAGGAGAAAAAGGAAAAAAAAATCACATCATCTTTTTTTCCTTTGATAAAATTACAAAATATAAAATGATAAACTGAAAGTATTAATTGATTAGGGGAAACAAAAGTCACAGTGGACTATTTACAGTAAAACACCCTTACAACAAATTGCTATTTTGTGCTCCATATGGATTGAGTGTGTGTGCCTATGTAAGAGGATCCCCACCTGCACATTCTCCTGACTGTCCATGCCCAGGAGGGGCTGCTCGGGAGCCCAGCACCTTTCACTGCCATGTCCTTGGGCCACCCTCAGCACATCCATCCAGGAAAGCTTTCCACTAATGACACTGCTTCAAGGAGGAAGCCTTCAGCAATCCACAACAACCCTCTGTTGGCCGGAAGTGCTCTGGATTTATAACAGCTGCCTGAGAACAAATTTTGGTGCACAGAAGATAAAGGGCTGGCTGAAAGCTGTCTACTTGCATTAGTTTGTCTCAACTATTTCTCCTTTCAGGAGAGGCCTCTGACCTTTGCAGAAGATGAATGCTCTTTTACCTTTTCCCTCTCTTGTCAGAAATGTCACAGAGCGGTACAGTTCCCCTTCAAAGGCCTTTTCCTACCATTTTAATTTCTGCTTATTTTCCTGCAGCTCAGACAAGATGCCAACCTAAACTGAGTCTGATTTGTGGAAGAAAATAGGAGCCATGTTCATGAGAATCAAGTCCCATCACTCCCCTTCCCAGCCAATACAGCGGCCTTCCCAAAAGGAGGTTTTCAAATGGGCTTTGAGCTCCTGGTTTTTCTTTGAAAACAGACCTTCTGTTTGAAAACCTTCCATTAGGAAGAATCCCATCTAGTTTTGTTCCCTTTTTTTACCTCCAGCCTTCAGGCCACATCACCCACCCTCGGGGGCAGAACTACCTCCCTGCACCTTGGAAGCCCATGTAAATCCATGGCAGACTCCACTCAGGACAGCTGACCACACTGAGGGGTCCAGAACCCAGGCCCTACTGTCAGCATGTCTGAAGTTTGGCTTGTAAGTGCACAAGGAGCGAAACCAAACCCTTGTGTCCAGAACCACCTGCAGTGGTACTGTTCTCATTGCAGACAAGCCCAGTGTCTCTTAACACGTTTTCCCCCCTTCAGGGAACAAAAAAAAAAGAAAAGCTTTTGAAATACTATACAAGATGTGTGGTGGAAGCACTACACACTTAGGAAGACCAGCCTTTTCTGGGTCATCTTCACAAACATTCTCATCTTAATTCAGCACCTCACTTCCCCCAGTCCCCACTGTTGTGTCTGAACCATGAAGCCAAGCATAACACCCCACTGTGTCATCTCCTCCAATCTGGGGACGATCTGCCCAGCTATTAGGCAGCATTGGCCAAATCTTGCTTCCTGATCACAGCACAGTTTCTTCCAAACCCAGATTTATCATCAGCTGCTTTCCAGGCCCAGAGAAATGCCTGCCTGCTTGCCAGAAAAGTCAGTCAGTTGGGGTCTTCCACTGTCCGATTCCAAATTCTGAAGAAACAGATGCTCTTTCTCACCCTTCCAAGTTACTCCAGCTGGCAGCAAAGAAAACAACTTGGGAAAGACACAAAAGGTGCAGTCGGGTGACTCAGGAACTCGTGACTCCTCCTCAAGACTCTTGGTGCCCAAAGAATTCTGCTTCCTTTATCTCCTTCTCTGTGAGTAGGCTCAGGAGGACCTGTCTCGGAGGGGCATCACAAGGACTGGCTGTGGAACGTTTTGAACAACAGGGGTGTGACAGAGCCACTCAAAGAGACCCTGGTAGCATAAACTAAACAGCTTGTGCTTTCTCATGCTGCCACTGAGAAGGATCTGCTCCTCTTCCAGCAAACACCTACTTTTGTTTGGCTCTTAGTGAGACAGCCACCTTCAGAGCCCTTTGGCAATACGATCATGATTGCACATGAAAACAAACTCATAAAAAAAGTGTAAATGAGGTTATGTTTAACCCATGAGACCACACCTGCCCCCCTCCCCCCTGCCAGAGGACAGGCTACACCTGATCTGTCTGGTACTCGGAGGCTTCTGATAAGCTTTCGGAAAAACTCAGAAAATTTTCCTGGTATTCAGAGCAAATTATCTCAAATCTGTAATGCCTGAACTCCACTGCAAAGGTGCCAAAGTAGCACAGGAAGCACATCACCAGGCCCCACTGGATCCTGGAAGCATGCATGTGAATGCCTTGTGCCATGAGGATGAAATCTGGAAGAGGAGGTCAAGGAGAACTAATGGGAGCAGAGACACCAACCAGAAAGGAAGACGAACAATCAAAATCACACAGATGACAGTCAACCCATCCAGCCATCATGAGGAGAGTGTGAATGGGATGCCAGAGAAGAAAGGGATGTCAGGTGTCCAATGATGCCCATGGAACACAGCAGCTCTCCTATACCAGGTCTTCCTGATTTCAGATCAGGCTGATAAACATTTCAAGAGGAAAAGACTTAGATGCAGAGAAGTAAGTGCCTTGCTTGAGCATCCAACTGGCCAGGGAGAGAGCCAGCAAGCTGGTGATCTGGCTGTGGGCCCCTACCTGCCAGGAGCCTCTCAGTGGGAACTAGATCAGGTCGCTGTATCACAGGCAGGGGGAACACCTTTCAGCCTTCATGGTGAAATCTTTCATTTGCTTTAGATCACCTGCAAAATAACCCCTTCCTGTGATATCTGGAAGCATCAGTCTACACAGTATGGCATGTTACACTGAGAGGAAAAAGAACACTGTTGGAGCCAGAAACTGTCCTCCAGGCTCACATGCCCATGTGCTTGGACTGCTTGTGCCTGGCATCAGGGTCTCACTGCTGTGCCTTGGATTGTGTTGCAGCACTCCACAAAAGCAATTCTGAGCTTCCTTCCTGAGCTGAGCACCTGCCTTAGCCCAGTGCACATCTCTTCTACCATGTCCCGTGTCTGTCAGGATTTCCTCTGCACTCCAAATGTGCAGGATCACACATCTTCACAGGTAAAACAAACAAGCAGCCTCTACCATGTTTTAACTGCACAACAGCAAGTAATTGGAGACTTCTCCTCTTGGGCTTAGTGTAAGCAACAAAAGCTTCACTTCAGCGAACAGCATTTTGGGTCTGGCTTAAAGGATCTCCTACTTTCCCTGTAGTGCAAGGGTTATGCACAAACTGCATGGAATGGGGAGCCAGCCCCCTGGGCATTGCAAAGCTGGCAGGAGGGTGCTGAACGGGACTAGTGCCTCAGCCTGTCCCCCTTCAAAAAAGCCTTCAGTGCCTCAGTGCTGAGCAGACAGCTGGGAAGGGCTGGGCAAAGCTAGAGAGGGCTGGGCACAGCCAGCATGTCAGTACAGGAACAGCTATGCCCTGGCTTACCTGGCTGCTCCTGCTCCCAGCTTAGCAGAAACCTCCGGAGACGGCAGCGCAGCGGGAGCTCCCTGCGTGCAGCCCTACCCCAGGCACACAATGAGGAGCTATGGGCTTGAGGCAAGGGGAGGAGGGGAGCACCACAAGAACCAGGCATCTCCCACATTACGTACACCAAAGCCTGATGCTCAGTTACAAATTTTTTCAAGGAAGCTGAAGAGGTGACTGATGTCACATCTTCATGTCAATCTGCTATTCTAGCTGGAACGTTCAAACCCAGACAGGTCAATAAGGAACTGTTTTAAGAACAGGCTGTTCCCCAAAGAGGGGGATAAGCTTATTCCTCAGCATTTATTTCTGCCCTCTTGTTTAACCCAGCACTAATGTTGATGCAACTATGCATTGAATGGATCAGTGCTGGTGCAAACAGAAAGGCTGGAGTGGGGCTGACAGGCACAAGGTGTAGAGGAAGTCACACATACTGAGTGGCCACAGACCTCACAGCCCAAATCCCATTTGTAAAGCACCTAGTTTTAACCTGAAGTCCATGTCACCTAGAAGCTCTTGACTGTGATAACTGTCTTAAAAGGCAGAGCTGGATATAGCACTCTGGAGCATTTCAACAAACACGTCAAAATCTTTTCATCTTCAGAAACCCGATTTCTTCCATTGTTCCTTTGTTCCCCTGGGAATTTTTATCTCAATATTTTGCATAGTCTTAAATGCTACTGTGTAGGTAAGAGTGGTGCCATTAAATCGCACAGATACTATTCAATATTGTAACCACTTTGGATATCACTAACTAAGAAGCTTTAGAAACATTTATGAAGGAACTGAGCCCATTTGTGAGCCCGTGCATCTTGGTAAAACAACTAGCAAAAGGAGGCAATCATAGGGTAATGCCATGAAGACACACTGAGTAGCATTCCTAAATTGTTTGAGATGCTAGAACAGATGTGAGAAGAGCCGATGTTCCCTGCTGCAGAAAGCGCTGGGCACATATGATACCTGGATTCCCAGGGAACCAGACAAAAGGATACAGAGCACCACGCAGAGGGTGATGCTGGCTGAAAGAGCAACTCGTGGAATCCCGGCTTTCCGCCCCTCATTCTTCAAGTTGATCTTGAGGGTAAGGGCAGACTGGATCCAGCACGCCAAGGTTCCAAAGCCAAAGGTCAGTGATGTGCCCACATTGTGGATCTCCTCATCGTTGGAAAGCTAAGAACAAACAAAATGGTGACTGTTTGGACACCACAGGAATTATTTGATAGCTAATTGGATTGCTGCTGAGGTGGGATGGGGGAGAGTAAGAATCACTGAGATGTGAGGCAGAGATGCTGTATCATTTCTTCTGGCAGAGGTGTAAGGTGTAACATAACCAAGATGAGTTGACAGCTGTCACAGTCGAGCAGATCTTCTACCCAAAGCTCAAGCACAGTGGAAAATGCAGTTGCTCGGGGACTGCCTCCACAGCTCCCTGACAAGACTCACAAATGCAGAGCTCTGAAATAAATACTTCCCTGGCTCAAAGCAATGGTTGGGGCAGACAAGGACAATCCCCTGGGTCTTGTACAGCTCCTTGCAATGGATGCAAATTGCGCAGTCTTCAGTGCCAGCTGCCTGGGGCAGTGGGCAGCCACAGCCCTGACACCTCCACTGAGCTAGCACGTGCCAAAACCCAAGTACATGCTCCTGATTTGACAGATTTCTCCAACCAAATTCCCTCTCCTGCCCATCCTTGACCATTGGAGTCTGAGGCAAATGAACCCAATCTCTCCGGAGTGCAAGGGCTTCTCTGTTCCTTGGGCTGCCATGCCTTGCACGGCGCAGTGACTGCGCAATACTGCAAGGCTAAAAGGCAGGCAGGTTCAATAAGCAAGAGTCTGCAAAGAGACCCCTTGAGGCTGCAAATCCATTCACCAAGTCCAACATTAAGCCAAACAATTTCCCTTTCCCCTCAGCCTCTGAGGCTTTTTCAGAAAAGAAACCATCAGTCTATAATGTCTTCCTGCAGCCTCAATTCCTGTTTGGTGATTTTACAAACCCTTATCAAATAAAACACAATCTACAGGATAACAGTATTGGTGCTGTGCCTCTATTGATCCTCTCCTCTCTACTCTGAGTTTTTTCTAAGGTTAGGTCCAAATCATAGTACAGGCAAAAATAAGTTTGAGCTGCCTTTCCCAAGGTAGTCTGCACTGCAAGGGACTCACAGTTACAATGTTCCTCTAAAACAACCAATCTGTAATTTTCCAGAAATATGATTTAATGCCACATTCATCTTAGCAGTCAGCTTAGCATAGACTAAGTTCTCATTACCACATACTTCTATGTCTGGCAAAAGATCTAAGCAAGGATACAGATGACTAACACAGAGTGGATAATTAGTTCAGAATTTATAACCTGGAAGACCAGGTCCATAAAAGTCAAATTATCTCACACCTCATTCATAAGGAAAAAAGAAGTCAGCTGCAAAAGAGACAAAGTTCCTGCAATTACTCTATAACCCAAGGGGGTACTCAACCTTTACAAAACAAGTACCTTTTCATATTGGCTCCCTGTCTGCAAAGCGAGGCAAGCAGCCAGCCTACACTGACCTTTCTCAGTTCCTGCCATTATTGGGGGTTATTACTTGCACCCCAGTGAGAGGGAGAGCATCAGAGTCAGCAAAGAGATGGGGAAACCTGAGTGCCACTGACTCAAACGCCTTGATTTTTCACTGCAGACCTAAGAGACGCACCTGTGAACACAGCAGACATCCATCCCTGGAGATGTGGCAAAAGTTTGTTTGTATAATGTTGCAAAGACTGAGAATGGGAGGGCCCTCATCCAGGCACCCATCATATTAGAAATCGTAGCACTCCTCTGCCGTGTCCCTCTCCTGGCAGGTCTAAGAATCAGCAGGAGGCAGATTTAAAACAACATATATTTTAAATGAAGGGCCCTGAACTGTCTACTCAATCTGTATGGGCAGCTGTGCATCTGTTCACACAGATGTGGACATAAACTTCCCATTCCATCCTTTTACCCAGGCCCATCTGTGCCAAATCCCAGGGCTCAAGAAATTCAAGAGGTTCCTGCTATGGCCTTGGGCAGGTCAAGTGTAAGCATGCAGGCGAAAATCCTGCTGGAAATACAAGAAAAATTATTGTGGCCCTTCATCTCAGCATGTCACTGGAGCCACGTGAGTGGCAGACAGAGGTGGCAGAGCAGGTACAAAGAGGACTGGGGCACAGCCAGACATGTTATCTCCTGAGCTCACATCACAGGTAGTTCAAAGACCTAAGCAGATCTGCTGGAAAAGCAGGAAACTCACATCACAGACAGAGTGGTCCAAGCCTGCAGTGCAGTACCTGAAAGTTGCCGAGTAGGGTCATCCCAAAAGAGGCCAAGCACAATGCCACCAAGCCGCTGACGTTCAGCCAAGGGTTTAGCACCTTTGGCTTCAGCTGAATGAAGCGCAGGACAGCCACAACAAGCGCTGAGAAGGAAACAGAATGCAAGGTGTGTCATTAGGTAGAACCAGCTGCAGTAAACAGCTGGCTGGGGGCTCACAGATCCCTCCCCATCTCTGTAACCAGAGGGCAGAATTCACTGCAGGTCAGCGTAGTGCCTCCTCCTGCTTAGTCAGGCCGAGAATAAAACCAGGGAGCATTTCTCTTATAGTCTGGTTAATTACATGAGCTCCAGGCTTCCTTTTGTCACCATGTTTTGTCTAGGAGCTGGGTTGCAAATTTTCTGGGGGAAAGAACACCTTCCTGTTTGCCTGTGAAGCTCCCAGCACACAGTCTATCACATATACACAATGCATTCATTTTGTGGCAGCTGGGTTTCCACTGTTTCACTCCACTGACGAGCACTGAGCTCTCCTGGGGGAGATATGTCAAACCCCACTTGTATTAAAAAAATATGAATGGCATATACATATTTCTGCAGGTTTTACCATAATGCCCACTGCCTCTTCTCTGCCTTTGGAACAAGTTCTGTTGCCACGAACATAAGCCAAAATATTGCAGTAATTTTCCACGGAGAACAGTCCTTCCAAGCTCACAATTACCCCGAGTGCTATATGATATGTGATAGATATGATACATGATATATCACAGGATATTACATAACCCCAGAAGATACTACAATTGTATATTTTTCCCCTCCATAGGGAATGCTGCATGGAACAATACAGAAAGCCAGGCAAACAGTTGGCCTTCAGAGGGGATTCAAGCCAGACCACTAAAAAGCTATTTAGTCGAACAGGGAAATTTCCTGGTTGCTGTCAAACACTTTCTCATGCCCCTGCTCAAACTGATAGCATGCAGGTCATATTGTTGTAAATCGTTTGCCTTAGCAAATTGGATCTGAATTTTACACAAAACCCTCAGTATAATATCAAAAATATAGTTTAGGAAAATAGGAGCACTGTAAGTGAAAAATACCCACTTTCATGCAAACTGCAAATGATGTTTCAATTTACTCTCTTACAATTTTTTCTAGTGAATCAATCCGCTCCAAATCCTTGAAAACAAGAAAACTCTGTTCCCCCCAAAAAAGGGGATTTCTTTTTTTCATCCCCAGCTAGTTGTCTGGGACAGCCACCCTGTGACTCCTTGAGCTCACATGCAGGAACTTTTTAATTTCTATTCTACAGTACAGAATTCTGAAATTATGTGATCTTTTTCTAAAACTTGATAGGAATTACAAAAGGGAATTAAAAGCATTTTGTGCAAAACAATGGCATTTTCAATTTCAGTAATTCCTACATTTCTAGCAGGTTTCTGTTGTTTTCCTCTCCTATAGCTCTGACATAACTAAAGTGGCCAGAGATACAAGGTAAAAGCAGCTCTCACAAGCACACAAATACAGCAGAGGAAAGTTTGATTTTACAAAGCAGAGATTGGAACAGAACAGACTATTTCTGCTGGAAGGGACCCACAATCATCTCATCCTACTGCCTGACCAATTCAGGGCTGACCGAAGTTAAAGCATGTTATTAAGGGCACTGTCCAGATGCTTCTTAAACACTGACAGGTTTGAGGCATTGACCACTTCACTAGCAATCCTGTTCCAGTGTTTGACCACTCTCTCAGTAAAGAAATATTCAGTCTAAATTCCCCCTGATGCAGCTCTGAACCATTCCCACATGCCCTGTCACTGGATCCTAGGGAGAAGAGATCAGCATCTCCCTCTCCCTTTCACCTCCTCAGGAAGCTGGAGAGAACAGTGAGGCTGCCCCTCAGCCTCTTTGTCTTCAAACTAGACAAACACAAAGTTCCTCACAGGACATTCCTTCCAGCCTTTCCACCAGCTTTGTTACCCTCCTCTGGGCACATTCAAGGACCTTCACAGCCTTCTTAAGTTGTGGGGCCCAGAACTGCACACGGTATTTAGGGTGAGGCTGCATAAATGCTGAGGACTTGTTAAATTTCATCCCATTAATCACTGCCCATTGTTCCAGTCATCTAGGTCCCTCTGAAAGGCATCTTGTTCCTCAAGAGAGTCAAAAGGACATCCCAGTTTGGTATCACCAGCAAACTTGCTAATGGTGCCTTCACCTCCTGTATCCACATAGCTGATAAAAATATTGAACAGAACCTGCCCTAGGGATTGCACTATTCTTTATATGTGTCCATATAATCTCCATAATTTTTCCAGGAACCGAGGTTAGACTAACAGGTCTGTAGTTCCCCGAGCCTTCCCCCAAGCCTTTCTTGTAGATTGGAATAACACTGGCTGGCTTTCAGTTGGCAGTGACCTCCCCAGACTCCCAAGACCTTTGGTAGATGATTGAGAGGGGCCCTGCCAAAACATCTACTAACTCCTTCAGGACTCTGGGATGAATCCCATCAGCATTCAGCTGATACAGTTGGTCCCTTACAATTCTAGTGCCCACAAAGGGAAAATCACTGCTCCCATACTTGTGATCCTCCAGCTCAGGGGACTGGGCAGCCCAAGGTCCATCAGCGTTACTAAACCTGAGGCAAAAAAAAAACCCAAAAAACATTGAATGCCTCTACTTCTTCTTTATCCCTATAAGTCAGGCTGCAAGTCTTCAACAAGTATTCATCCAATATTTTCTTTAGGTCTCCTTTTGCCACTGACATACTTAAAAACACCCTTCTTGTTGTCTGAAACTACTCTGGACAGTTTCAAATCTAACTGAGCTTTTCCCTCTTCCCTGCACATACAACTCACAATCTTCCTGTGAAGCCTGACCTTCCTTCCACAGATAATACACTGGCTTGAGTGCCACAAGGAGTTCCAAGCTCATTCAAGCTGTTTCTCTGCCCCACTTCTTGACCACAATCCCACACAGGGGGATTGCCTGCCCTTGTGCTTCTAAAAGGTGGTTCTTAAAGGCTGGCCAGCAACTGCGGACTCCTAAGACCTGAAAAGCATATTCCTAGGGCATTTAGGGAGACCACTCTGTTGTCCTTTTTTCTCATTACAGCAAAAAGTCTAAACTCAACCATTTCACAATCACCACAGCCAAGACAGTCACCTACCATCTCATCTCCCATGACACATTTGAAGTGTGCAAGGTTATATTTCCCTTGTTATTTTTCTTTTTTTGCCATGGGAAGAAGCAGAAATGAAAGTGTACAGTTTAAAAGATTTCACATCATCTAATTCCAGAACAGTATGTATGGGACTTTAGTTATGTTTCAGTGACTCTTAAACTGAGAAAGAAACATTCCACTGATGGTTCCTACCTAGAAATGCCGCCATGTTCATGACTTGACTAAACACACAGCTTGCAGGAGGTGCATCACCTGCAATACTTGAAAATATAAAGTGTGTCATTGTAACTCTAGGATGGTAAAGACACATAAATAACAACCATTAGTCAGAACAGTAACTGGAAGAAAATAATTCACTTACCTTATATAAGGTGGTCTTTTGGGACCAGGTTTCCTAAGAGATATAGGCATAGGAATAAAGATTCAAGGTTTTCTTTTCCATTTAGTTTTAACTGTTATATTATTTTAAAGAAACAACTGATTGAACATAAAGCCACAACCATCTCTTACCTGTCTGGTACATTTAGTGGAAGAATTTTGTTATCTTCCACTGCTATAAAGTACCTGTCAAAAAGAAAGAAAGAAAAAAAATTGTGAAAGTAGTGTAAAACCTCATCCTGGCTTCCATTCCAAATATCACCCAAACAACATATTAGGTGTCTCAAAGCTTACTGGCAGGATCTGCTGGAGGCAGCCTGTGCTTCTCTCTGCTCAAGCAGGCAGTTTTGCTTATTTCCCAGCCTAGCTATGTGCCTTCCTCTGTGTTGCATCTGGTTTGCAGGTCAAGTAGACAAACAGGGTCACTGAACTGAGCTGCCTTAAAAATAATCAGCCAAGGCAATGTTTTAATTTTTAATTTGAATAATTTGATTCATCAGGTTTACCATGGTCCTCCCTCCACAAAAGCTGTTTTAATACAGAGGGAATGGGACAAGAAGAACAACAAGCAATAGAGGTCAGACAAAAGGCTTAAGGTGCCCCTGCTGCTGAGAAACAACATCCACAGACCAGGGCCAAAACCACATCTCACAACATAAATGCTTCTCAGGCTGAGCATAGCTGCTGATCACACATTTATTGCTCCCAAATTCATGCTGCAGTCATCTGCCTGCATGCTTGGAGAGAGCCCAGCTCAGGGAAATGCATGTCTTGTGTGCATTTTGGTAAGAAGCGTTAGGAAGAAAGCAAGGTGTCAGCATTAAGCTTCTGGCAGATTCAGTACAGTGCTGGATGCTGCAGATTTTGAGTTTCCACCCCAAAGCAGGGCCTAAGTTGTTTCTCCAAGAGATCTGCTGAGTCATTCAAAGAAAACATGTTTAAAGGGAATTTTTGCATTTTTGTCTATCTCATCTCAGGCAGCTCCCAGGAACACGTGCCAGGAAGAAGGCAAGGTCAGAAGCTTGGCATGGGGAGCACAGAAACTCAGGGATAAAAATGTGATCCTCCAAGCCATGAATTGGCACAGACTGGCCCTTGCTCCTATCGTGTGCCTTCCCAGCCCCTCAGTAACACCAGGATACAGCATCCCCAAAAGACACTCTGTACTGAGACACAGCCCACGCCTCAGTGGTGCTTCTGACTGCCCCAGCCTGACTTGCTCTCCCAAATAACCAGCAGGAGAAAACTTACACTATCCATAATCCAGCTGATGTGAACAGGGTAAAGACAAGAGGTAAAAACATCCACACGCTGCATTTCTTCGCATCCATACCTGCTAGAAACAAAGAACAAAGTAGAAACAAAAGAAAGAAGAGGGCAGAGGTATCCACCCACCTTGCCCCCCCCGTCTTTTGAAAGCACAAGGAGCATCCACACAGAAGGAGACAAAGCATCAAGTTCCTAATGCCCACTGCAAACCTTTCACACTGTCACTACTGCCATAAGGGGTTAAGCTGCTGCACACAGGCAGCATCATCCACAGGCTGCATAAAAACCAGGGCACAAACAGCCTGGGGCTGTGGAGCAGGAGACTTTTCAGACACACCTACAGAATTTGAGTGGTTTTTCGAAGTATTTTTCTTGAGCATTTTGCACAAGGTGACACCACAAGACCCACAGCCTTAATTCCCTACTACTTCCCACAGGCACAAGGCAAGGCAGCCTCCTAACCAGGATCATTACCAATTCCACACGCTGCCTCAGCAAAGCCTGTAGCATGAGGAGAGGAGGATGCACGTGCGGTGTCATAATCTCACAAAACACACAACCAGCTCCCATCCTGGCCACAGCAATCAGCTAAAAATAGTGTTTGGCCACATCCAGAGTGGAGCCAAGCTGATTGCCGGCACCCAGAGTGCTGTCAGGAGTCAGGATGAGGCGTTACAACTGGATGCAGACACTGTGAAATCCTGCGTGTGGCGTAAGGATGCTGTGTACACCACCTCCCGAGGAAGCATCTGTCCTCCAGGCAAGATCACAATGAGTGAGCATCTGGAATGCCAGGGCTGTTCCTGTAATATGTGCAATTCACAAATGCCTCTGTGTTGCTGTGCTGCAGACACAGAGAGTCCTGTCTCCCTGTGAGTCCTTCGACAACGGATCAAGTATTTCTTTATGCTTTGTCCTCCCCCATCCATGTCCCTCCTAGCACAGGCACAGCCAAGAGACACAGAGTGAACAGCACGAGGCTCATGGCTGCAGCACCTGCTTTACTTTCCCCAGAGCAGCAGCACCTGTGCCCCCGCACTCTGCTCCCCTCCCATAGCCTGCTTGACCAGGCATTTCCTGGGGTCACCAAGGCCCATGTGGGACAGCGAGGCACCCTGGGGTGCCAGGGCAGCTTGGACATGATGGCTTTTCACTAAAGCCTGCTTGTATTTGCAGCTTAATTACCTTATCCAGGTTAAAGGTCCTTAAAGCAATGACTCTCCCCTTTGCCCCAGAGAAAAAAGTGCCCATGATGTTGTCCTCCTCTTCTAAGCTCCCCTGGCCTTCCTATATCTGCAGCACAGGAGCCATGGTCTTTCTGGGCTGCTGCCCTGCTTTCTCCCCACTCTGAAGACCCACAGAAGAGAGTAAGCACCCCCACCATGCTACAGCAGCCCCCAGCTCACTGCTCCCCCAAAGCAGCCCCATTGCAAAGGCAATGCTGGCTCGACTGCTCAGGGCCCCAGACACCAACTCCCTCTCTGCCTCACAGGGACAGAGGCTGAAGGAATAGAGGTGAGGCTCCCCACACCTTTTAGAAGGCAAGGCAGCCTCACACCTGCCTCTACAGGTCAGGTGTCTTGTTTTCCCTGGAAATCACCTAGCAGGTGTACAAAACAACACTGTGGCAGAACCTTGAGTCACACCACATTTGCAAAAAACCATGAGGCCATGATTTGGTGCTGCCTGTATGGATAGCCTCGAGTGAGGTTGAATTCCAAACCTCAAAAGACAGAAAAGCAATCAGATAAGGTCTCTTCCCTGACCTGGGAGCAGAGAGAACTGCAGACAGGGACCATGAAATGATGCAAGTATTAAGTATGTCAATTTAAAAGGCAGTCAGCTCCAGTGTGCTTATACATCTTTAGCATGGTCTAACAGATCAGAAGAAATTATCGTTGAGGGGGGACTAAATTTCCACACCAATCTCACCTCTTTTCCTCTCCTCCCACACAGGAGACACGCAGTGTTTCACAGCTCTGTTCCCTGCACAGCCCCTGCCCCAGCACTTCCAACTATTCCATGAAGTGCTGCTCTTCCCTTTTTCTCCCACTGCTAACCAGCAATGCAGCAGCATCCCTTAGCTAGTGTTGGACATTACTCTGGTACTGGTAGACCCGTGCCAGCAACGTCCAGGTGTCACTTGCCTCACCCATGTCCCTGATGGACCCCGGCAGCACAGTGCCCAAGTGCCAGTGCCCCGCACAGGAGAGGCATAACTGTATCCAAGTTCCCCACTCCTGCCTTGGCTGAAGGAAGCAGGCAGGTAACATCACCTCCTGTTTTCCTCTGCATCGCCTGACCACATTTCCTCTGCAAGGTAACTACTGCCATCGATTCTCCTCTTTTGTCTGGTGGTAGCTGGACTAAGCCAAGGTAACACAATTCTTTCAGGTCAGGGGATGGCACATCTTATTGTTTACCCTTCTCCTTTGGAAAGGTACAAAAGATTCATTTACACAATAGAAGCAAACAGCAGCCATAACACTTGCCTTCATTAATGGTTTGCCACAGCTCCTCCACCTTCCAGCATGCCTCCCAGCTGAGAAACAGCAGCCTTCACAAGCTATTTCAGCATTGTCTGTCAGGCAGAGAGGGAGGTAGCACGGGACTTTTCCCTCAGGTGAAGCAGCGAGGCACACAGGAGCACACAGGGACAAGGACTTCACACCAGAATGAAGTGGGGAAATATGAAAATACTGTCCAGATAACCATTACTCTCTGCTGAGCTCTAAAATGGAGCAAGGCCAGGACTAGTGCCCAACCTCATCAAAGTCAGAGCAACATGGATACAGATTCACTTCCTTGGAAAACAGCCGTGTGTTTAATATTCACTGTGCCACATGGAGTCCCCTTCCATCAACCACTAACAGAAAATGACATCTGAAATCATTGCATATTAAATGAATGATCAGCATAGAGCACAGTGTCCTAATGGGAAGCCAGGTCTATAGTTCAGAAAAACACATTCATTTGAGCCAGTTAATAGGAAACACCAGGAGAAACAGCCCCCCCAGCACACACCTCATTACAGCCAGTTGGGTTTGCACTGAGGAGAGAGAACAGCACTTCCAGGGAGAACAACAACGACCTGTGTAGGGCCAGGTCTTCACCAGAGCTCAGTGAACACCTTTCAGTGCTGGCCATTGGCACAGCCCAAACATGCCTGAATATGTTATAGCATCCCCATGTCAGCAGAGGATGGTTTAAAACCAGAGCTCAGCCCCTGAACGTTTCTCATTTACTCCCTGCTGTGTTACTCAGGTGCCAGGAACAAAATTACATGTAACCTCAACTTCTTGCAAAGGTGAAACCATGGCATGTGCCAAACCTGCCCAGCTTTGCATTAACATTCAGCAGATATCATTCTCAGCAGTTGCCTTTGGGTTAACCTGTTCTTTTCAGGGATGTCCCCAGTGTTTGTGTCTTCGAGCCAGGAGACCTCCATGTACACTAAGACCAGCACCTCTCACAGCAGCCAGGAACAAGAGAATAACAAACCCAAGCATCAGCCTCCTCTGTAACACCACAGCAAATGGTTTAGCCAAAGTAAAATGCCAAGAGCAATAGCAAAAATAACCTAAATTCTTTGTGGGAAATGTAGAAACAAATTCTTTTACAGTTAATTGCTCCATGGGGATGACATAAAGCCAACCTTCCTCTCCATAGCTCTGTTCTTCATTGTTGACATGACCAGTGATGCCAAATCTGAGCAGTCAACTCCAGCTGGCAATAACAGCCATCTCTACCAGCCCATGTTTTCCCAAATAAACACACTGGGACCAAGAAGCAGTTGGTAATTGCCCACACCCATTTGTCTTACATTTTTAAGGCTTATACAGGAAGGCCTTCAGCGACAGAAATCCCTCATGCTGTAATGGATTCACAAGCCTAATAAAAATTCACAGCTGACCCCAGCCAGAATCAGTCCATCTCCTCAAAAGCTTGCACTGTGATTTTGCAATCCCTCTTGACACATGCTCTCACACCAGCATTGCAAAAACCCTCTCGAGGTGTGCTCCTGCTACCAGCTAATATGGGTCAGAGTCCAGAACTGCAAAGGGTTTCACATTAGCAGAGCCCCGGTGTTTTTCTTGAGAATTTCTCTTAGTGCAGGCTTAGTCCCTTATCTCCAATTCCATTTTTATGTCTAAATCTGCTCAGACTGTCAGCTATTTGCTCTGTTTATATTACCATTGCCCCACTACACACCCTCAACCAATTAAGCTTCCATTCCTCTAATGTACACACTTCAATTACAGCAGGCAGCTCACCAAACATATACTGCTGCTTGATCAAGGTTCATTTAATGTGGACATCTTAATTTCATCTGCCAAGCAAAGTTACAGGCTCTTCCTGAAGTTGCTTTCACCAGAGAACATGAATGTAAGGAAGGACAAAATTACCATATTAACATACATCTTTTTTAAGACTAGAGCAACCAGATGCATTTCAAATGCATAATAAGCCAGAGCAACTCTACTGCATTTCACAGCACAAGGCCACTGAGTTATTTCAGAGAACAGATACAAAGCCATAAGCACTGGGAGAAGGAGGACACTGTTCAAAACATAGAGGAACTCATAAAGAATTGCTGCCAGTCAGGAAGAAAGGGAAACAAACACAGTTTGTCTATTGGGGGAGGCTCACTATAGCTCTCTGTTGCTTTTAAAAGCAAAAATAACCACAGTCACTTGATACCTAATCACTATGAGTGGATACAAACCAGCACATTACATAACCTGCCACCCACAAGCCACAAATGCCAACATAACAAAGCAGAGCATTTTCAGGTTTATCTCAAGGTTTGCAGCGTGAGCACACAGTGAGAGAGATAAGATGTGACAGAGTCTTGTAAATACACAACAAAATGGTGGGGTAACAGGAAAAGAAGTGATCCCCTCTGTCAGCAGGGTATGATGTTCTGCTTGCTCCAGGTACCCACCTACCGTCTCAAGGATGTGCAGAAATGCCATTTTTATTTATTTGTATGAGAGGAACGGGAAAAGGTAAAGACATCTCTGGGTTGTGCATGGGGGAAGCAGGAGATGCTTCAGTAACCCTGCAATGATGTTGAGAGGCAACGCTTTCACCCACAGCAGCATCCATGCATGTTTCTTGTCTCATCTCACACACTGTGAATGCACTCAGTGTGCTAATGAAATGCTCTGTCCAACATAAGCCTATCGGAGACAAGGAAATGAAACCTTCTAGTCACCAAAAAGCAGGGGGCAGAAAAGGACATATTATTATCCGCTTGCCCACATCAGCCCTCCAAGTTTCCCCCAACTGTCCTGCAGTAGCGTAGAGTTAATTTGTTATCAATACGTATAGACTTACATATATGCACATATATATATACTGAGTGCCTTGGTAAGAAGACCATGTGACTGACAGATTGTCCGACCCAGAGATACTCCTGCAGCACTGCTGGGTCCCTCCTGTCCTTCAAGAAGTGAAGGACATATTCTGATTCATGCTGCCACACATGAGTACTTACAGGCCATTTAGCAACCAGTGTTGAACTGCTGTGTTACAGCCAGAGACATCGACTGTGGACTCTTCTGGGCTGGCTCTGCCCCTCTCGCATCTGGCGTTGTACAGACCAGGCTCACTCCGCTTCAAGACCACGTTCCTGGATGTTATAGAAGAAAAATTAACATGATCTGTCACCATAGGACCAAAAGGTTCTGCAGGCTTTGACAGCGCTGTGCTCTGACCCATGCACCTACACCAGAGGCAACACTGACTTCCATGAGGTCCCACTCGTACCGTGAGCACGGCTTGGGCAGTCGTGGCCCTCAGCCTGCAAACAGGCAAAGGAGGCAGAGGCAGGAGCTGGGTAAGGTACTCATCCAGTTCAAATGGAAAAAGCTGGGTCAGCAGACAGTGAAACCAGCCAGGAGCAGCCAGGGTGAGCTGAGGAGCACTACATTTTTCAGGTGCTGTGTGTCTGTTTGCCCCAGGGATCCCATTCTGCCTGGGAGCACGGACTGCAAGTTCAGCTATTCTGGCTCCTCATGACCTCAGGGGCTGCACAAGTCAGCTGGCAACCAGTCCCCAGTGAATGCTCCCAGTGTGTGCTGGACTGCCCACATCTCAGGGCAGATGCCTTACCACCTCTCCAAGGGCAGATACTGAGGAATACACACAGTGGCAGCCACTCATTATGCAGCTGCAGGGTGTGCCCTGGGTGGGGGGAATGGCTGGAGCCCCAGGCAAGGGGCCATGACCTGGCACCAACCAACCCTTTGCCTGACAAAGGGCACAGAGACCTGTGGTGCTGGCCAGGGATGGCTGGTCAGCCAGAGACTCTGTATATTCCAAATGAACAGTGAGAAGACCCCAGACTAAATACCACAATTGGAACAGACTGTGAAAATGTGAAAGCACGGGGATTCCTTAGTTCAGGGTCCCTCCCTGAAGGCACCAATTTGAGCTGTTTCTGTTCAGCTGTTACTGCAGAATGATTAATTCCTTAAAGGATCTAGAGATCTGGGACTATGTATGGGAAACCTGGGGTCCAGGCAGTGAGGAAAACCTGTTAGACTGTCTGAATGTGAGGTGTGTAGGGAGTCAAGCGAGACACCCATTGGGTCACTGGAACTGCCCACTGTGAAGGGGCTTCATTCCCAGCACTGAAAAGTCTCAGGTGGTGGGAGTGTGATTGCCAGAGTGGCTCCCAGATGGTCAGACAGAAAAGTTTCCCTAATACAGAGATGTTCAAGACTGGGCTGCTTTCACCAGACTTCTGAGATGCAGAGGAAGTCTCTAGCAGAGTCTCAACACAGACCAAACCCCATAGTCTCACACCACCACCACCAGCACCACCACAAGGGCATATTTTCCCCTTGCCCAATCCTTTTGTTTGGGATGTTTATGAGAACAGCACTTACCCCAAAGTCCCAGCAAATCCCCAAAGTGAAGAGCTGAGGGAAAATGAGGAGGACTATTTATCTCCTAAAAAAATTATGGACAGCAAAGCTCTCCCTGCTTCAGCTCTGCAGTGAAGAAAGAATCTCCGGAACTGTATCTCCTTGCTCTGCAAGTAATATGCAAATGCAGGCTGATGTTATGGCAAAGCCCACAATGTCAGAGGCACTGTGCAGTCTGTCCAGTGATCATCCTCCACCTCAACCACCCCAATCTAACAACCACTGTCTGAACTAGCAACAAGCAGAATGAGTGTTTCTTGTCCCATAAAGTACAGAGATCTTATCAGTGTATTAAAAGATGGATAGAGGTGTTTTATTTGCTCCCGAGTTCCAAAAACCACAAATGCCTTCAAGCGTTCCCAATTTGCCCGAGAAGCAAAGCCAAGACACACATTACACGGGAAGGGGGTAGGAAGCCTGCCCAAAAGGTTTGTCCCATTATCAGGAAAAAAATGTAAGTGTTGGGAGTGGCAAAGAACACTCAACAGGGAGGTGAAACCTGGCAAAGAAAGAGACAGATACGTCATGTTGACTTAAAGATAGCTCTGTAGGTAAGGAAAGACACGCTAAGCCCGGGGGAACACTTCGCAGAATGTTATTCCTGATCATATTGTCTCCTTTTCCAGTTTACAGATGAGAGAGTACAAGCCCTGGAAGCCCAAAACAATTTCAGGTTTCCCTGAAATTTCAGGTTTCTACCCTGCCACTGTCTTTTTCCCCAACAAACACAAAACATACACTCAACCTACACAGCTTCCCATGGAGTGTAAGCAGGGCTTTTCCCACCTGCTTACTTGTCTTCTATCTCTCTTGTCCCTCGTACTCTTCTTCTATTTACCTTTTGGAAGCACAGGCTCCTTTCTCCACTGCACTTTGCAGCTCTACGCTTCTGAAGAGATGTTCACTGTCCCCAAAGCAGCATTTCCTTCGGTAAATGCCAGTCAGTCTGCACTTGTCATGGGGAAAACACCCAAGGCTTGTGAGCTTTTAAGGAGTGTGGCATAACACACCAAGCTTTCTCAGGGCAGTTTTCCCTCATCAGCCTCTTCAGCCTGAGGATTCATGCCTTCTCCACAAAAAGAGATCCTCTTCTCCTTGTATTAACCACCAAGGACCCAGAGAAGCAGCCATGAGATGATGGGCTGGAGGGTGACCTACAAGGAATGAGCGTGCAGGACCCACGACCTGGCTTTTGTCATTACTCTAAATTAGCCCTCTCTGGCATAGAGGTTGTCACAGGTACAAACCACCATGTCAGTCTTTTGACTCTCTTAAGACCTGTGGAAATCATCTGCCCTGAGACAAGTACAAGGTAAGCAATCATACACAGGCATTTTGTGGTGTTCACCACTGCCTACCAGCATTCCTCATTTGTAGGAATCAGTAACATTTGTTTACCAGTGTCCCAAGATGCTGTAACCATAAATTGCTGTTTGTAGGGTACCTGGATGAGCTATAGGAGGAAGGTGCCATACAGCCTTTCACTTCATGCAAACCATTTGCAAACACAACAGACAGAGGGGACTAGGGAACAGCTTCCACCTGTTAAACAGTGGCCAAGCCTGCAAGTCTGTGTGACCAGCGTTTCCATCGCATTCAGAGGGCTTAAAACTTTTCATGTCTGTTGTAATGTATTCAGAGCCAGACTTCTCCATAGCATAGGAGACCATAATAAACCACATCTAAAAGTGTTCAGCTGGGCCAAGACCACACTAGGGAGGCTCTCCCTGACATCCTCAGTGGCTTGGCCAGGCAGAGGCCTCTCTTGCAGTCCCTGTGATGTCAAAACTGAAGTGCTGCTGGCTCTTCTGGCTCAGGCAGTCACCACCAGAAATCCCAGCGGCTCCTCACAGGAAGCAGGAAATCAGACAGGGAGGGCAGAAGTTCTGTCCCTAATTACCTGGATCTGCCTGAGATCAGGAAATCAAGAGGAAGATGCTGGGCACTCCCCCCCCCCCACTGCAGCAGACCAGCCCACATCATCCAGGCTCTTGCTTCCTTCCCTCTGCTACCCATGGAAGAGGCAGCCCAGACCTCTCCTAATGGCACCAGGGAGCACCTCGGCCTCCCCTCCTACCAGACCTGCCCAATACGCCACCAGTTCCACAGGGACAGGTGAGCACAGCTCAGCAGCTCCTGGTGCTGGGCAGGAGGCCTCTGCTCTTGTGTGCGGTGGGCAGGGTGGAGGGAGAGCTTCCCTCCTGTCCTGCACACAGGAGCAGCTCTCTCAGAGGGAGCCACGTCTGCATGCCTGCCCATGGCAAACACTTCTCAACGGAGCAAACAGCACTCGTACAGGGAGACTGCTGCTCTGGTAGGCACCTCTCCCCTGCAGGCATGACCATCCAGAGGTAACCTCAGCATAAAATATTTGCATTATACCCTATGCAATGTATAATAATCTATAGCCATTTTAACGGTTCCTTTCATGGTTTTTGAAGCTTCATCAGTCTTCTTTTCCTCTCCTCCCATTCACTCCACTCTTCTCTCCCCCCCGGTCACAATGTTTTTTGCTTTCTTTTCACTCTCACCCTGCTTTCATCCCTGAACCTCAGGTGACTGCTTCTGCAACCTGCAGGGACCCAAGGCGAGGGGAGCTAGGCACCTAGAGACCTTTGCAAGTCTTCCTGAGACAGCAAAAACCCACCATTATTCCCATTTTAGACTACAGGGCCAGTGAGTTGCTCACTGAGAGAAATCAGTGACCCAGAGGAGCGTGCACTCACGGAGTCCTGGTCCAAGCCTTCTACTGCACCTGCCAGCCATCCCCTGTCCCAGTGTATCGTTCCCAACATATTGCTTAGGATCACCTCTCGTTTCTTACAGATCTTTCTCCGTTTCTTTGCTTCCACTTAACCTGCAATTATAGCTCATTGTTTCAGCTTGGACTGCAGGATCAGGACCCTAAAGTGTCTCTGTCGGGCCAAACCACAATCTTCCAATCTTCCAATGTCAGGCTGCCCGGAAATGGCTGGGGGAGGAGAGGAAACCATGGACATGACATTTCTTCCAAGGAAAAACAATTGACTGTGTTGGTGTTCATACAAGCACACATCCCTGCTCTGCATCTGAAAAGCAAACACTGCAGCACAAAGAATCTTAAAACGGGAAGTGAAACAACTGCACTGACTTTCAGCACCCAGGCTCAGAAAATGCTGACCACTGAGCATGAAGAACCACAAGAAAATAATTTGACTTTTAATAATCAAGTCCCCTTCTTTTAGACAGTGTCATCTATTTGAGCAAGACATAACAGGCAGTCAGTGTGCCAGGTATACCTTTCACACACTGCTCTCCTCCATATTGAGTTGCTATCCATAATTAACCATACATGTGTACAGTGCTCTGGCATAAGGATAATGTTGATCAGACCATCTGTAAGGCCACTTTCACAAGAAGCTTTGTTTAAAAAGTTAAAAAAAAAAAAAAAAGGCAGAAGGGAAGAAGGTTAACTCATAATTCCTATAAGCTTTCTAGTTCCAGGGCTCTGAATCAAAGATCTATCACAAGCATGCTGCTGTAAGGAAAAGCTACAACTAAGATCCCAAGCAACCCCATCATCACCCTGGGACATCAGCACCCAGCATCTTTCTATTGCTCAGAAACAGGACCTCACCCTTCCTCCCCTGAGGGACCACAGCAGAGCCCACTGGCCTTTCTCAAACCCTCTTCCTCTCCCGGGAATTTAACCGCACACAGCCTGCATGTCCTGACAGGACATCTCGGCAGGATTTGGGGAAGGCAGGACCTGTCCCACCCCACAACCTCAACCCAGGTGAGCTTCTCCGCAGATCCCTGTGCAGCAATCCTGGCAGGCGAGCTGCCGAGCTCTGTCACCATCACATCCCTCAGCCCCCAAGGGATGCCACAGAAGGATTCACGGGTGAGAGCGATGCCGGAATCATGACCTGGGAGATCTCTTCCACAGCTGTGTCCTTCGGGCGCTGGGCGGAGCGGCTCTAATCCTCTCACCTATCCCGTGCCTACCTGCCGTAAGCCAGCAAGCTCCAGAACTGGCAGCATCGGGATCGCGGCGCCTCCCGCGCCCTGCAGCACCTGCGGTGCCCCCCGCCAGCCGTGCCCTGCCCTGCCCTGCCCTGCCCGCCCTGCCCTGCCCTGCCCACCCTGCCCCGGCCCGGCTCGCACCCGCTGCCCACGGGTTGCTCCGCGATCGCCGAGGGCGCTGGGACCGCGGCCGGGGAGGGGGCGGCTGGGCAGTGGACGACGATTCGCGACAGGGAGGGGCGACGGCGAGACGGGAGGGGGTGTCTGGCGCTCCCAAGGGAGTCTCCCAGCCGCGGCTCCCGGGAGCGGCTCCTACCTGCGGGCGGCTCCGGCGGCGGCTCCGGCCCCGGCGGCGGCGGCGGCGAGCGGGGGCCGGGCTGGCTCCGGGGGCCGGGTTGGGGCCGGGCCCCCGCCCCGCCTCGCCCCGCCCCGGACGGGCGGGACCGCGGCCGCCGCGGCCATCGGGGGCCCTGGCTGGCCGGGGAGCTTCTCTGTCGCTCTGACCGCCGGGCTTGGGGCGGTAGGACGCGGCCACGGACGCCCCGGCACCTCAGAGCGTCCCCCGGGCACGGCCTGAAAGCAAGCCCCGTGTCCGGCCGCAGCACGGCGGGCTGGCCGCGGGCTCTCCCTGGCGCAGCCCAGTGTGGGGGTCCTTGCGCTGTCCCTTCGCTGCCCGCCCTCCCTGGCCCCAGCAGCACCCGCCCAGCCTGCGTTGCCTTCTGCTCCAAACCCCCAGGGGCACAGAGGAGGGCTCGCCACCCCATGTCGGCAGCCTTCCCGGGAAGCGGGGCCCATTCGGATGAGTATTTTGAAAGGTCTGGAAGATGCAGCCACCCAGTAGCGAGAGACCGCAGGAACAGCCTGGGATGGGTTGTTCTCTTCCACCTTTTTTCCCTTTCCTACCAGGTGGTGGGCTTTGCGGTCTCTGTAAAGCATCTCTGTGGTCGGAATTTTGAGCGGAAAAATTCCCAGCAAAACAGCTCAGCGATAACCATTTGGGACTGTTTCCGGGGGTGGAGGGGACCTTCGTGGGATTAAGTCAATGAGAATGCTACCACTTAGTTTTACTTTCCCTCCCCTCTCTGACAGGATGACCAATGTTATTTATTGACAGTCTTGTTTCTTCTAAAATCCAAGGAAGGTAGCACTTACTGAAAATTTTGTCACGGTGCTATCCCTTATGAACGAACACAAAACAGATGCCTAAATCCACACCAGCCCCCAAAAGTGAGCTGAGCTATACATCAGCAGTTTATTAGTGTTTCATAGCCCTTCTAGTGACCAAGCAACACTCCTTCAGTGCAGCTTTGGCCCACATGGGACACCCTGAAGAGATTTCATCTCTTTGATCCCCAGGGGTTGAAAACCCCTTGAAGTCCTGATCCCCAGAGCAAGCACTGCACCAGTAGGCCCCCTGAGCCCTTACCAAAGTGGCTGCATCATCAAGGGAGGGGACAGACACTCTCACTGGAAGGCATGTGCTGTGTATGCTTCTTGGTGTTTTAAAGGCTGAGGGAGCTATTTTTAGAGCTGAAAGAACATTCTCCCTGCTCTGGTATTTCAAATCCTGTGCTATCTTGGACTAATAAATGGTTCCTTGCAGCATTTGCGTTTCTGCAACCCCACAAAATCCAGAGATCTTGACTAGATTTTCCCTCTGTGTGCACCTGACACTGTCCCATCTCTCTGCCACACTCAGGAGCCATGACAAGTGACTGCTGGACATGGCATTTCCTTGGGCAAGGAGGTGCTATCAACCCTCGTGTCACCAAGAGAGGCCTCAAAATCAGGTGCCTGCAAAAAAGTATGCTTGAAATATCAGCATTAGCCACATCCCTGACTGCAATGTTTCCTGTGATAGCGAAAGTCAAGGAAGCCCACTTTAACAGTAACAGAGGGGAGTTCTTTGAGTCCCAGTATCCCCTGGCTCCCCTATCCCCTGGCTTTCAGCAGCCGAGGCTGAAGAAAACCTTCTGTCAAACAGGTGAGAAGTGACAATGTGCAGCCCCAGTGATTTTGGCTAGAAAGGAAAACGCACCAACTAATCAGAAACTGCCTTAGTCACTTCACCTCTGCTGTCAGCCAAAGCTGGAAGGAAAACAATGCACCATATGGGATTTTAAAGCAATTTCATTTTTGGTAAACTCTCAGTGTCTGAGACATTTTGTTCACAGCTTTTTTTTTGAGCAGATGGTGTCCCTGTGAGCGCTGGAAAATGCACGATGCTGACAGGCCCACCAAAAACCTCACAAATTAAAAAATCACAGCTTAAAAAAGGGTACAGCCTGGGGACAACAACCATGTGCTGGAGCCCACCCAGTGCAGGAAGCAAGAGATGCAGAGAGGCATCAGCCATCAAGGGATGGTGTTACCTAGCTCCACAGAGATATTTCTTACAATCCCTTTTTCATGGGACAGCAGTCCCATGGGAGGAGCAGCCCCTCTCCTGTGAAACTCGTCCTGCAGCATCCCCCTGTCAAGGGCTGTAAGGATGCAAAGGGAGGTAAAAAGCAACATGGGCATGTTGCTTTTGAGCTACATCCCACAATAATGCTTCCCCTGCCTCCCTCATGGTAATGCTGCACATCCCAAATCCCACTGCAAGCTCACAATGACCTGTAGAAAGAGTTTTTCCTCCCACATGTCCACCGACACTACCTTGGCAAAAAGTCAAGTAGCCATAAGTACATTCCCTCCTCTTGTTTGGGGTTATCCACTACCTGGCTTTCCAGGGCATGGGTGTGCCAGAGGCTAACACTGGTGTCCCTCCCTGCTAAGCCCACAATTTGGAAGACACAATTGCAGTGACACTGGTGGGCAGACATGACAATGCTCCAGGGATGCTGTGAGCAGCATTGTGACTTCTGTCCCAGCCTACACTGGGTTTTCCTGCCAGGCCACTGAGACCCACTGGGGATATGCCTGGGAATTTGCCTGGCCTGGAAAGCCAACCTGCTCCAACGCAAATGAATGTTCACAATTATGGCTTTCCTTTGCTGTCTGTTCACTAGTATTTCCTCCTCCTGATGCATTTACAGCATGTGCACGTTCCCTGTCCAAATTCCACCACATCAGTGCTCTTCACGGGGACCGAACTCTGCACCATCTAACATCTGCTTTCTTCCAGGGACAGAGAAGTGGGAATTCTGAGCCTCCATGTCTTGACATCAAGTAGCAGGGTCAGACCTTGAAGGTGTTTTACTTTTCATGTGCAAGAGAGGACTACCACAGGCCTAAACTCTGCCCTTGCAGACCTCACTCGCAGCCCAGGAAGAATCAAAGCAACCTCATGCTCCCCTAGTTACTGTCCTTCCCAGAGTGATATTACCACCAAAGACTGGCTACAGTTATCCAGGGCTGTTTTTCTGGGGACAAAAAGGTACATAGAGGTGGGGAAACCGAAAAGGGAATTGCTTTGAGTTTGTTTTCATTCCTTGGAAATAAATGTTTTTTGAAAAAAAATATATATACCACCTCTTTTTCATGTCCTGCTCCTTTCTGCTCCAAAGCTGGAGTGAGGCCTGGCAAGAGATGTCACCCACCCAGAAACAGGAGCAGTGAAGTTAGTTAAATACGGCATGGGTTGAATGGGGGTAAAACTGTCAAAACCCAGTTAAAACTGCCTCTCAGTTTAAGTGTTAACCCTCATTTCATTAGCCAGATCATTCTCTTAGCAAAGCCATCTGTTCTTTTATCCAGCTTTTTTAATATTGTGATAGACTTCATAACTCCACATGCCCTGCTGATAAACAGATGCCATCTGAGCATGCACACCCTTGGCTTGGCTTTGACGAGGTATGCTCAGGGTTGCTGGAGAGGCAGTCACCTGCAAAGGGCACTCTCTCACCCTAAGAAATATCCCAAGACTGATCCCAGCCCTCCAAGATGAACTGCTCCCTCTTCCCAGCTCACCCACATAATCCCAACAGAGTAAAATTCATCTGGATTTGGGAACGGAGCAGCAAACTGAAGAGACCCACTCCATCTAACTGCAACAAAGTGACACCATTTAAATGTTAGGAAGGGAAATGGAGCAAACGGAAAGAAAGTTATAATTTTTTTTTTTTTTAACATAAAAAGAGAAGTCAGAAAAAGTTACTGCTGCTATATCAGATACGTGGAATAAAGAGGACTTGAACCCAAGGCAGTGAGGGTGCAAACTCTGGGAAGGAAACCTCGAAGTGCCAGTGTCCTGTAGCCAGACACCCCAACAGTGTATGCAAATCATCTGCTGCAGACTGGCATGCCCTGTCCCCAAGAGGTAAATGTTTTAACCTGGCAGAGGAGCAGTCCATTATGAAGCACAGAAAATGATGTGGGAAAAAAAATATTGGGTTTTTTTTTAAAGATAATGAGATTGTGTAAAATAATTCTTTTCTGTTATGGTGCTATAAACACTAATGGAATTGTGTCAGCCAGGAAAATTTAGTACCCCCAGTTAATACCAAGGTTAGGTATACTGTGCAGACATGGTAGACACCATGTCACCTACATTTTTTATCTGTGCTGCTCACTGGAGCTTTCCTGCAGGCATTTTCAAAGACCTGCAAAAGAAGATTTTATGTTTTTACTGTTCTGCATGCAGGCCTTGCTGCTCATCTTCTTCTCTTGGGTAGTAAGATATATCTTTAAAAATGCAGCTTGTGTGAGGCAAAACCTCACCTTGCAGGTGCATGGGGGCCAGACCTTTGCTCCTTGGCCTTTTGCCTGTAGCCCCGGCTTGGCCATGGCTGGTGCAGGAAGGGAGGGGCAGTGGCAGAGCTCCTGGCACAAGGCTGAAAACCGCTCACCTCCCTGGGACTCACAAGTGTGGCTGTACCAAAGCCAGCAGGTCAGGGTGGGAATGGTGGCAGCTGCGGCACAGAGTGGCTAGACAGACCTGCTAGGATGATTTGACTGTGGTGGAAATTTTTTAAGCATTTTCTCAGAAAAAGCCTAAATCAGCATTTGACTCTCCAGGGAGTGGGACAGCAGGAGTAAAAGCAGCATGAGAAGGGTGATTGAAACAGCAAAAGCCTCCAAACCATCCAGTGGGAAACTCTGCCTATGCAGGGGCACCCCAGGAGTTTTGATTTTTCCCCCATTCTCCCCTGTTTTAGTGGGGCTGGTGTTGCTGGGTATGAGCCCCTGGATGCCAGAGGCTTCTGCCCCTGGGCTGGGCCCAGCTGAGTCATTGGGAGAGTTGGGGCACATGGGCACAGGTTGGCAAATGCCTCCTTTCCCACTGGGCTCTGCTTTCAGTTTTGCTTTTCCTTCTTTTAAAGTAAGATTTTAAGGGTAATTGCACCATGATTCCCAGAAACACCCCAGAAGGTGGTGAAAAGAAACCCTGTAACACCCTGTGAGACCCTTTCTATGTAAGGGTACAGCTATAAAACAGCCTAGGAGGAAAAATATCAGGGTAATACAAGTCCAGCCTAGCCATGCTTTTGGGAGCTGATATACTGTCAACTGATAAAAATCTCTCCAAACTGAGAGAGCTCCCAGCTGCAAATAACCCAAACGTTGGCTAACCACAGCCCATAGGTCAGTCACCACATTTCCAGCATGGCATGGACTCTCAGGCTCATGTGGAGACAGGAGACTTTTTAGAAGATCCTTTTTTTTTTTTTTTTTTTTTTTTTTCTCCCTAGGAGCCTCCCACACCAGCAGCTGAATGTGACACCTGAAGTCAGGCCACATTTCCCATCTGCTGGACTTATTTCTAGAAAGCTGTGTTCTGGCTGCTGGCCAGAGGACAGCAGTCGCCTTGCACTTGCAAGCTGCAGAGATAGGGATGCAGACACCACCGGGGTTCACAAGGGAACAGCAGAGCCACTGGAGGAAGTGGGCAGAAATCTGCCCCTCATGCCTCAAGTGCAGCCTCCTCTATACCCCTGCACACCCTCCCCCCACTCTTCCAACTCCAGCAATCTACTTCTTTCACCAGGTATTTTTAAACTGGCCCAAGGATACGGTGACCAGCCCAGGGCTGACCAAGTGCCAAGTGAAGTTTTGGTGCTGCTGCACAGGACCTTGGGGCAGCACCCAGCCCAGTGGTGCAGAGCAGGACTGCCACCAGCTTTCCTGAGCACGGCAGTGGGGGCTGTCAGGCAGGAGATGGCACAGGAGATGTCTGCTCCACTTGGCTGCTTTTCAGGGATGCATTTCTTCAGCGCCAGTACTCACCCTGTCACCGCAGCACCTTTGTCAAGGTGTAACTTCAGCTCCAGCAGGTTTTGCTCACGCTTGCCTCCTGCTCCAAGGATTATCCTGACGCAGGCCCATGTGCCCAACTGCGGCAGAGAGGGGGTAGATGGAGCCTGGATGATCCCCTGCAGTCAGCCACCACACGTGTGGTCTCACCCCACACCGTGGCACTGGTGTTTGTGCCCTGAGGGGGGCAGGTTTCATCACTGTTTGCATGGTCAAGTACACACTGTAAGTTACAGATTAAATCCTCCCGCAGCAATTGTGCCAAGTGCCAGGGCAGACACAGTGCTCCCTCGAGCCAGCCCACGGCAGAAAGCAGGTGACCTGCTCGGGAGTTTCCGCTGTGGAAGGAGCATACGGCTCCAGAGCCAACACCGCACTTCCTAAGGGCCCCACCAGTTCTGGGAAAAGAGGTAAAACAGATCCAGTCCCTGCCATGTGCCAAAGCTGAGAGCCTGGAAACACTCAGTGCGACACGGCATGGGCAGAGCACAAACGCCTCTTGTTCCCAGTCCTACATAGTGTTATTCCAGATGGTTCAGTGTGCTGAGAACAGAGTTAAGGCACAAAAGAAGATCAGGCACTCTCAGATATCAGGTCTTAGATGACAGTCTAAGGTTAAGCCCAGCCTACAGCCAGCTACTGATCCACCAGCAGTCCTTCAACACTTTTGCACTGCTCAGAAACCACCAGCAGATCCTTAACCACCAGATCAGCAGGAGAGGTGCCAAAGGCTGCAGAAAAAAGTGCCTTACCAGGGCTTCCCCACATCACTGCATGCAGCTGTGGATTGATCCAGCAGTGGCTGGAAGTGGCTGGGACCCTTTCTGTCTCCCAGAGACCCTACATCTTCTCGAGGAAGGGGAGAACACACTACAGAACATGACCAAAATGATTTTAAAAAATAAAAGCAAAACAAATTATTAAAAAAGTTAAAAACAAATGCACTCACACCCCCCCCCCGGAAAAAATCCAAACAAACAAAAAAAGGAAATGCCTGGAAGTATTCCTTGTTTTACCAAAATTTGAGGCACCGTCTTCAGAAATCCTCTTTAGGAATCTTCCTGCAAAAGCTAGCTGACATTTTTTTATCAACTCCACCACATGGAGAAGTTCATTTACAGAAACAGGAACTCAGTGTAAACTTTAAGATAAGGCTTTTGATGGAGGAGCTTTTCCTTTTCTGAATTATGTTTATTTTCAGTTTTGCAAAACCAGGTTACTTGCCAACGATTTCAATACCTTTCTCAGATCCCTGAAACTGACTGGAACTGCTGCTGCTTCTGAAGTCTTACACCTGGGGAGGGCAGGGGGAATATTACCTTTTTGTAGTTTCAGGTAGTCAAAGAGGTTCAGAACAGCATGTACCTCTTTGCAAGGCCAGTTATTTTTCTTACACCACATACTTGACAGGAATCAGCTTACGGAAGTCCAAGTAATTGCAGCACAAAAGAAAAATTATAAAGATCAAGAGGAAGTTGTGTCTCCTAGTGCACGGGAAGTGCATTCGCTGCAGCTCTCTGGTCAGGAAATCGCACAAACGAAATGATGGAAGCACCAGTGAGATCAGGCACTTGCACATCTCCCAAGCTTCCTACATCCAAACACCAAGTCCAAACCATTACCTGCATGACCCTGAAGGCAGGTTTCCTGTGGTTTCTGCTGCTCTCCAATGGCCTGTTGACTGGACAAAGATGGAAGCAACAGTGGAAGCAATCTTTCTAACCAGCAGGTCAGCAGCCTCCCAGCTCTGGGACCCCGTTTGTTTGGTCAAAGTGTTGTCCTGCAGTCACACTGGGCTGGTATTTTTCTATTAAAGTGGGATTTTCAAGTGCAAGAATTTGCCACATTCTCCTCTCAATCTTGTGTCAGTTTCAATTTTCTTTTCCCCCCTCTATCAGCTTGGCCACTACTTCCTAAGTAATCAAATCTCTTCGTGCCCTTCCATGTGACAACCTCCTCTTCCACTGACATTCAGAAATGCTGAGGGGGTAGGTATTTTGAAAATGCTGAAGCAACTGAGTAGCTGGAAATGCCAAGTAAAACCCTGCTGTAATTCTGATGTGAGATGCACAAAGCCCTTCGCTCTGGGAGATGTTTCAAAACAAAACGCGGCGGCCAGTCTAACTCGTAACTGTTTATTGTAAATCACTCAAGAGTTTACACATCATTAATGACAAAATAACACTTTTAAAACACCTGCTGGATGAAAGACAGAATAAAGACAACTCTTTTATATTATATGGCATCATTTAAGAAACAAGAAATGGAACAAAAAAGAAACCATTTTATTTTTTCCCCACTTTTGCATCTTTCCTGAAAATATCTGGGCCTGAGTCTCAGTTATCTCGAGATCCCTGCCTTGCCCAGGGCATGGGGCTGTGTGGCTGGGAAACAGGCACTCCCTCTCCAAGGGGCAAGGCAGTGACCTTCCTTATAAATGAAAATCATGCCCTCTATCTTCAAAAGTGCTCCAGTGCTGACAGCCTCTCTCCTGCACTGGCTAACATCTAACACAAAGGGCTATATGTCCCATTAAACCCACATGCCTTTTTTTTTTTTTTCTTTTTTTTTCCTTTTTTTTTCTAATTTTTTTGGTTAAGCAAGGCAACTGTTAAAATTCAGAAGCTACATAACTGTCTTTATATTTTGCTCAGAAACCAATGGATGTTGCATGCAGCTGAAATATTAGTACAGACTCTAACTTAGATAAAGGTCAGTTTTCTAAGACCCGCTAGTCAAAGGCAGAAAAAGAAATTAAGAGGCCTCTTGTGCAAAAGGAGCTAAAATATGCATGCATTGATGGCCATGACTGATTAGAATATAACTTAGGTCTCCAAACGTTGAAACCAAAGCTTTATTTGGCTTAAGACATAGTTGAGCTCTACACATTTACAATTACAATGTATATGTGACAACAAAGGAATCATCTCAACATAGCATCAGTTGTTATTTTGGCCTGTATAGAGACTAATCTCTAACACAAAAGCCTGCTCAGCAATAAATGTTTTTCATATTTAACAAAGACAGCAGTGCACTGGGCTGGCTAACAGGGCTAACAAAAAGAAGAAAGCAGGTTTTCAAACTAACATTTAACTAAATTTGGGGTGATTTTTCCCCTTGGACATACTGTTTTTTCCATCGGTGCTGTTACTGTCCTTTCCATTAATATGTAGCTGACACAGCACATCGGGCCCTGCCCCATCCCCTCGAAAGATGCATCTCAAAAGCATATTTGATTAACAGTAGAAACAAAAACCTCTCCTAACTGCACTTGGAAAGGACAGTTATTTCTTTCAACCTGCCAACGTTTACCATGAACAAGCAAATTACAACAAATCTCAGACATGAACTACAGTAACTAAAATCAAATCTCTCTCCTGTTTAACTGCAATATTACATAATATGTAACATTTTCACACTTAATAGTCTTAAGTTTGGACATAAGACAGCTAGTAAGGGGGAAAAAAAAAAAAAAGCTGTGGCCGAATCTGTTCCTGGGGAATTAATTCAGCCCAACTGATCTGAAAAAAAGTAATTTTACCAAGAGGTAAATCCACCACAGGCACGGGGTTGCACTCACATCCACCCACCCACGCGTAGAGCAGCGCTGGCACAGCAAAGCGATACTTTTCAGGCACTGCCATCTCCAGTCCTTTCCTTGCGAGCCTGGATCATCTCCTTCGGAGCCTGCTTGCGGTCAGTGACCAACCCCAGCCAAAACATGAAGTCAATGAACCAGGTGGTGGGGTTGAACTTCAGGCCCAGCTCACTGGCTGAGTAGTCAAATGGGAAGGTGTGGTGGTAGTTGTGGAAACCCTCACCTGGAAAACAGAGAGGGAGTTTAAAGACCACATGGCTGGCACTTCTATCGACTCAGGAACACACTCAGGTGGGACATCCCAACACCCATTTCCCAAGTCTTGCATCTAGTGGAAGCTACGCTGCACCACAGCTATGGGAGACCCAAACCAGACTCCACTTCAGTGCTCCAGGCTTTCCTCCCCAGTAGGAAGGGGCACATCCCACCCCTTACACTCAGGGAAGAAAACCATAAGTGCTTCAAGAGGGAATGCACAACTAAGAAGTGAGGTCACTTACTTCTGCTGCCCTATCCCCAGCCAGCTGCTGAGGAGAGGATTGCTACTGTGTGCTAACACCTCTCTTCCCAGAGACTATGTGGCATTACTTCAGTGCAAAACAAGGGATCCTTCTAGAGGAAGGATGTGCAAGCTCCAGCCTCCTCCAAGCCCTGGCTCCAAGTGGTGTCCAGCTGCAAGGTGCCCAAAGCCCCAGCCAGGGCAAAACGGGATGGGGTGTGGCTCTGAGTTTGCAAAGCTCTGCCCGGGGCTGCTGCGCTTACCGATGGCTCCCAGCGTGACCAGGGTGTTCTGCCGGGGGTTGATGTGCTTGTCGTAGGGGCGGTTGCCGTACATGTGGGCGGCACTGTTCACCAGCCAGGTGACGTTGAGGGAGATGGTGTACCGGAGGATGGAGGCGAGGAAGTAGGCATTCCACAGGCTCTCACCCCAGAGGTACCATGGCACAAAGGTAGGGATCACAAAGCACATCAGCACAACCGAACTCTTGTAATACCTGCCGGCGTTACAAGACGAGAGAAAAGAAAAAGACGGGGAAAGAAAAGGACACCATTACCGTGGTGGGAATGACAGCTAGGGTGAATGGGGCTAGGCCTCTGGAGATGTGGCTCTGCCAGAAACACCTAGCATAACCTGGGCTGGTTCCCACAGCAGGGAACATTTCCACAGTCATGACGTAACTTTTCCAAGAACAATTCAAAATGCCAAGACAACCCAAACATCCGAAGCAGCCAGAAGCACTGAAGCTGAACAGCTGAGACACAGTCCCAAAGCAAACCTCCCAAGCTGAGCACCTTTAAACCTGGGGAAGTGCAGAGCTGACTGCACACCCAGGGTCTAGGGTCCAGCTCTGGGACTGTAAAAGCCCAGGGCTTGGCAGAGTTGTGTCAGAAACACATTCACTGCTAAGAGCCAGCAAAGACTTTCCAGTGCTCAGGCCAGAAAGGAACCTGCAGCACAGGGCAGGAGCAGCTCCTTTCTGTACCACTGCTGCTGTATGAACTCCAACAGTGGCAACAGGCCCAAAGCACCTGCTGAGAGACCCCACGCAAACTCTGCCAAGGGTAAAGAGAAAGATGCACCTTGGCCTGGGGGCCAGGAGGATTGGCTGGCACAAGCCCCAGCACTCCTCCCTACACTGGACAAAATCAGTGTGCAGTGCAAAACAGGGAGGGAGAGAGGGAGCTGAGCAGTCTGAGAACAAACAGGAAAGCTTCACAGTACAGCTAAAGCCACACACCCAGACGGGGCAGGGAAGAGAGAGTGTAGAATGCGTGGAGCACAAAGGTGAAGAACAGGAGAAACAAAGAGAAAAGTCATGCTGGGTAAATTAATCCAAGTCAAGTGGAGACAAGGAGAAGCTCGGCAAGAAGTGGAGAGACAAAGCCAAAATCAAGATGTGGAATAAACGGCTCTAAATGGAGAATGGGCTAACTGTGCTCAGAAGCAGGGAGCAGCAAGACAGTGCAGCTTGGGAGCCACCTACAGTGTGTCCCCAGCTCCAGGGGAAACAAGGTCTGCCTTCCCCACTGAGCCCTTATACCTCCCTGAAGGTATTTACTCCAGATTTACTACAATGACCCTGGAGTATCATCATCAAAGCAAGTTGCCACATGAAACTAGAGTGGTAGGCTGAGGTGACAGGACCTTGAAGTGTGCAGAAAGAAAAGAAATGCAAAGTAAGACCCATCTTATTTGTGCCCATATGACAGGTTTAAAACAGATCTCTGCTTTTGCTGAGTTTTCTGGAAGTGATGAGGAAGAACAGAGTTTGGATTTGTTAAACAATTATTAAAACTCTGCATTTGCTGGAAGTTTTTCAGGTAGGAAGAACTGTCATCTCAGTTTGACAAAACCAAACAATTTCAATCAAAACCACAGAGGATTGGGAAAATGTTAATATTAGTAGTATTTTTAAAGGAAGAATGTTTTCATGAACATAGTTCTCATCTGTAACACCCCAACGAGTTTTGATCATCTTGTATAGGGAATAAATCAACTTCTTGCCTTGCAAGTTCTTTGTTTGCTATTTTTTGTTGTTGTTTGGAGGTAGTGCCTCATATGCTGGGCTCCATAAGGAGATCTGCAGCTCTCCAGCAACACCAGCCATAGTGAAAACAGCATCTTCTCAGCTCTCTCACAGAACTCTGTCTTCACTTACCTGAGCCAAGGCCCTCCAAGGAAACAAGTCCCCATTCTTTACTCCACCAAAGATAACAAATAATTTCCCACTCATATGACTGACTTCTGATAAGGTTTGCAAACCTCATCAATTCAAGGTCAGGATTTAAGTAGAGATGGGGGAGAAAAATACTTTCCAGTCCAGAAACCTCCTTCAAAGTTCAAAGCCTCTACCACTCTGGGAAAATAAAATATGAAAACAGTTTATCAGGCACCAATAAAACTATTCTGTGAGTTGCAAGAAGCCCAGACTGAAGCTTTTGATGAAGACATGTTGATCAGCACATGAACATCTGAACAGCACTTGACTACATTGTCTCCCTTTGACAGAAACATCCACCCTGGAATAAGAAACCTCCTTACCTGGAGTTCAGGGGCACCAATACCTCAATATATGCTTGGGGAACAGCACTTGCTTTCACCACATGAAAACTTTGTCATGAAGACACTTCACCTGCGAGCTTCTCTCTCACATCACATGCAGGATTAGTGCTCTGTTATTCACAGAGGGTAAACTTTGCTGTCAGTCATGCCTGGAGCAGTGCTGTGATTTCAGCTGAAGTGATGTGGTTTTAAACTGATTGAGTGGTACCTCATTCACAACTCAGCAGCACCACTAAATTCAGCAAAGCTAACAATTTGGCCTTAAAACAAAACGTGACAAGAAGGATTTATTACAATTCTTACTGATCTGACCTGCCAGGTTTTCCATGCTGTCAAAAACCCCCAACATTTCAACCTTGTAGAAAGGAGAAATGCGAGTTCTGATTCCCAGGTAAGGGAAGGTAAACTCCAAAGTCCTAAATTCAAATTCAGAGCAAAGACATTTGCAAAGATACAACTTCTCTGCAGAAAATGTGCTTCCTCACTACACAACCTTTGCAGCATAACCAGAGCAGTGGAGCCTACTTTTTATGGGATGGTGTTGTCTTGGAAAAGGTAATAACCAAGAAGAGCTGCAGCAAACTGTGTGGAAGCTGTTGCAAACAGGCACTGCAAACCAAGGAACCAATAAAAGCAACCATTTGTGGAGGGCAGTATTCCTCACTCCTGGAGCATTCCCAATACAAGGCTAATTTTTGCATTAGAGAAGTCTGTGCACTAGCAGAAAAAAACTGATTTCTGGACTCTACTGACTGCTCCCCTCACCCAGAAAATACACAGAAATGGCCTTATGCAATTTTTTAAAGTGCCTGGATTAAATGCTTGCAGGCAGAAAGAGTCTTCTTGTGCCTAAAGCACGGGTACTCACATAGAGAACAAAGAATGTTGCTGAATTCCCACCTCTCGTAGCACGTGTAGCAAACTGAACTAGGCCTGTGCTAATTCTCAAGGGAGATAATTAATCCTGTGCAGGATAGCAGTCTTGGGAGAGGAAACACTTGGCCTGCACTGGCCCATGGGTGCCAAAGATGACTTTGCAGAGTGAAATGTGCACTTCTGCCCCAAGGCAGTTAGTGATTATAGCATTTGCTCCTATGATCAAAGCAGAAGGCCAAGATCCGAGCAACTTCTGCCACAGCTATTTTCATAACCAGCCCTGGCTTTTTGGAAAAGCAGAGGGATGAGGACAGGACTTGCTGTTTGGGCAGCAAGGCCCGTAAGGACCCTCAGCAACTTTCAGCAACATGGCAACAGTGGAGGCCAGAGGGAAGGCAGTCCTAACACCTGCCATCAAGGGAGGATATCTTAGGGGAGAAAGGGGAAAGATAAAAATAGGGAATCGGCCGCAACTAGACAAGCAGGCAGAAGGATCTCTCCACCCCCACCTCACATTGGGGGCCCAGCGCTCTCACTTACTTTCTTTGGAACCTGACGACAGGGTCATCCAGCAGGTCGGTGAAATCCAGCTTCCTGCCCTTCTCTATGACGTCCCGGTGCTTGCGCACGAACAGCCAGCCGATGTGGGAGAAGAAGAAGCCACGGCGGGCATTGTGAGGGTCCGCGTCCGTCTCCGAGTACTTGTGGTGCACGCGGTGGTCGCGGCTCCACTCGTAGATGTCGTTCTGCACAGAAAGCGTGGTGGGTGGGATGAGAGGAGAGGGGCTGGGCAGTGCAACCTCCAGCTCCTTCCCCACACAGTGGCAGCACCAAGCCCTCTCTGATGCTGCTCAAGAAAGGTTATTGACTAAAAACATCTCGAGGGACCCCGGCTTTGCAGACAGACAGCCCATCACACTGTTCCCTGTCAGAATGGGACCTGCTCCAGGAACTGGTGACACAGACTGGACATGTCCCAGGGCTGGAGATGGCTGGAAGCCAGCAGCCTCTTGGGAATTACCACCATCAGACCACCCTGGTGCTGTGCCCTCCCTGGGAATTTGCTGAGTTACCATCATCAGTCTGCCCCGGGTGTTCGCTGCCTGAGGATGGACACTGATGGGCTGAAGGGATAGGGTACATACATGTTTACATTGTTATTTTAGGAGTCTGCCATGGGGGAGCTTGCATATTTATTTTCAGGGGACTACTGTGCAGAGGCTCTCAGTTCTGGCACCCTTTTCCTGAGCTGGTTGCAGCTGGTGACCATTGACACCCTCCAGGCACAAACACAGCACTGAAAATGGGACAAAGCTTGTGGATCACTACAACTACTGTAGTGTACAACATTACACTGAAATGCCTTATGGCTGTAAAATTTCACACTTGGATCCATAAACAGAGACTTTCTGAGTTTACAGAGCAGAAGGGATTTCAGCCTCCCAATTTGCTCTGCAGGATGCACTGGCTGAATGCACTGGACTAAACTGGTGGCTTTTGCACTGGTGCCAAGCTATTAGTGCAGGGCATTGTAAGCACGTACAACACTTGCAAACCTCGGGCCACATACTCATTTATGAATTGAATCACTCAACACCAGCACCAAAACATGGAAACGTTAGTTAATGCTCAGATCCACAAGAGCGTGAACTTTAACTGGAAAGTTCTTAGCAGAGTGTGCTTTCCTCTGCTGTTTCCACCTTTGCACACTCAGGGAGGTACCCCAGCAGTAATACCCAAAGGAGGGAAAGGCTTGGGTTAATTTTAGGAACTGCACCCAGAACCACCAACTACAGCAGCTTTGCTCCCAGGAGAACCGGGCAAACCATTTGCGGTGCCTTTGAGGTAAGTGCAGGGCGCCAGCCATCGTGGCACTGAATATACCACAGGACACAGCCAGCACAGGCTGATGGCAACTGTCTGTATCTATATTTTGTGAGACAAAAGCCCTATGCTGAAAGCATTGCAGAAATGATTACTCTTTCTCTCAGCTACTAATATTTGAGAGAAAGCACTGGGGGGGACTCCAGGAACAACTGCAAAGAGCAGCTAAAGAATCCAGCTCAGATGTCTCCACGTCCAATTTCAGCTTTGTAAAAATGCTCTCTGCCTGCAAGAGCACACAAGGGACAAGAGAGGAACAAAAGCCCCAGAGAGATCTCAGCTCCACTGCATTAAGTTTTGCTAAGCCCTGTTCTGTTGTCATGTCATGAATGCAACGATGCTGGGAGTGGGCTGGGGATGAGGGGAACACTTTTCTGCAGCACTGACTCATCCAAGCCATTGAGAGGAGGCAGTGAAGATCAGCCCCTTGCCAGCACTCCAGTATGTTGCATCTTTCCTATCCCACTGCATGAGAAAACAAAGTAAACTGAGTAAAGCAAAGGAAGCCACCAAAGTCCTCAGTAAAATCAAGGGGAGACCTTTACCTTCCTGGAGGAATCAAAGGGAATGAAAACCTCTACACTGCTTCAAGTGGCTTCAGTGGGAATATCCATGACTGGAAAGTGCCAAGTAATTTAAAAATAAAATGGGGTTATGCAAGAAGCACATTTAGAAAAGATCTTTCTTAACCAGAAATAATTTCTCAAGTGAGCTGATTGATCAGTTTGTCACAAGAGCACTTGAGAAATTATTTGTGGGACAGCAGATAACCAGGCAAAGCAATGATACTTTGAGAAATTACCTTGGCTTTTCATACCGCAGCAAACACCTGCAGGGCTGGCAAAAGACATGATTCCCCAGATGAAAAGTGTTAAGAAGCTGTGAAACAACTGAAATGAATCTAATTAAAACCCACAAAGGCTAAGAGAAAATAAAGGCCAGAGGCCAGAATTGTTGACAATAAATACACCAAGAGCCGGAGCACAGCATGTGTTAAATATGCTCCAAGCATATAAATAGCAACCAGTTTTTCAGGAACACATTGCTTTTGATCAAGTTTCAGGTAAGCACAGGGGTGAAATCCCTTCCAAAGCAGAGAGTGACAATATCATGCTTGTGACAGTGATGCAGACATGAGGTTTCATTAAGCATTCCCTTAATAAACCTGCAGACTGAAATGTGTCAATAGACTGGGCTATGAAACAGTTTCAGTGTGCTGACACAACTTTCCATACAGCCACTCTTGCTGTGTACAAATGCACCCAGCACAATTTCAGCTGAACAACACAGCTTGTGTCAGAGTGATGGCATCAGCACAAGGCAGTGAGCAGTGGAGACACCAGCACATCCCAGCTGAGATGCTAGAACTTAAAGACGAGGAGATCGATAAGCCAGGTATTACCTATGTCTGAAACAGACATGTGACAGCAAGAAGCACAGTCTTTCAAAATTGTGAGAGCTTCATTCTAGATGGAGAGAAGAAACACAGCTCAGCAATGCTCCAATCATAAAAAATTGCACCGAGCCACATGGCAAAAATGGATGCATCTGATGGTATTTCAGAGGAAGTACAGGATGTCACAGCCCACGCAGCATCAAGCTAAAAGTCTACAGCGAAGTTTCTTTCCTCCGTCCTTCAAGAAGTATAAATATTTCCTCAATATTTAACATCCAGGGATGCTGGAGGTATCTCCAGTGCTACCTCTTCCTCCCACAGCCAACATGAAGATGGACCTGAAAATTCATCACTCACTGTCAGCTTGTGGTGGTAAAAACAGCCTTTACCAGGCAACAGATGTCACGGTAATTAGCAGCAGGCTTCAGACTACTTAAAACTTAGAGCAGGCAATTTGGCTTTCATTTTCTTTCTGATACGAAGGGCACAAAGGTGGCCTGAAGTTACTTTGAAGTACTTCCCTGCCTCAGAATCACACCATGTCCTCAGACAAAAGCGGTGATGAGGCCAGTGCAGCCAAGAGCAAAATCCATGGCAACAGGGGAGCAGAACGCAATGAAATCCCAGTGTGCAGGCTCACTGTAAGCAGCTCAACACATTCATTTAAATTACTTACGAAAGATAATATCAGCTGTGTAACAGGAGTAGAGTACCAGGGGGTTCTCAAAACTCAAAACAGTTGTTTAACACACTGAGCAAAGGGATTGTAAAGCTCTACAAGGAACTGAGCAGCAGCTGGAGTATGGTTCAGAATAAAGAAAGGTTATAGACGAAATGGATGCATTTCCACATTCAAGCAAAAGCACTGTGTGCTCTTTGTAAAGTCCAGAGGGATTAACAAAATTAATTCTTTTCACCTTAAAAAAAAATAAATCAAAGATGATAAGTGAGCAGTACAGAAGTGAAAAAAGAGACTCTTTTCATCCTCTGTCAAGGTGCATGAACAAAAAGTCAACCAAACAATTGAAGGGAAAAAGCTGAAAACTCAAGGTATAATACATACATGGTACCACAAGGGGTTATGGACAGCCAAGCTCAGTAAGTTTAATATTATTACAGGTTCATATCTCTATCCTTGCCAGCCAGAGGAGTGACCAAATTCACACTTGTTCGGGGCTAACTCCTACAACCAGTTGGGTGTTACACAAATGTTTCTGTGGTCTAAGATTGCCTACCAGTAAGTACAGAGCTAGTAACACACTCCTTTGCAAATGAATTTGAATTTTACTGGTGAAACACGCTGCATAAACCAGGGGTAAATTAAGATTGTGAAAGGATGCCTGCTCTCTTTTCTGAGCATACAGTCTCCAACTGCCTGGATGTAGAAAGGCATTTGATTATGCATACATATTTGCATCAAGTTGATCTTTACAGAAGTTTCCATGCTGTCCTGTGAAGTGTGGGGCCTGATCTGTGCCACAGATGGGTTGCTGAGGGGCTGAGCCCCTGATTTGGGCATGTTCGGTGTGATCCTTAAATAATTATTGCTCCTGAACTGTCTAATGAATACTGTTATGTGGGTAGTGAGAGGGGCTCTGCATGCCAAGCCAGCGGAATGTGTTACAGAAAATAAATGTCTTTCTGCCAGTATTTTTTTTTCTTTCTTTTGCTGTCTCTCAGCTGAGGGGCTATCTGCATAGGAGAGAAAGCTGCCTGGAGGCCAAGAATCTGAGCAGGCAACCACAACCCCACCTGGAAAGCCATGGAGTTAGCTGCAGCCAGAAAGATCCTCAAAGGCAGCTTGGCTTTGTAGGAACGGTGGCTCCACAGGCGATGTGCACCAGCTGTCACGCCCAGAGCAGTCATCAGGAAGCAGAAATATGCTGGAAGACACAAAAACAAAACACAGGGTGTGCCAAGGGGCCAACTGCCATTATTTTTGCTTTCTCTGATGTAAAGATGATCCCTGCTTACACCTGCAAGGTCAGTCAGAAGACGAGGCTGGGCAGACAGGAGGTGAGGTTCTCAGCCCACCTCTGCCTCACAGACCCAGGGACACATCACTCCACTTCCCAGCCCTCCCCATTCAGCCAGTGCTTGTTCAGAGTGTTTGCCAGCACTGAAGCACCATGCTGTTCCATGTTTATGTAGTGTGGCTTTGCCAAGCACAATGCAGTAAAATTTACCACTCCTGTCAGAAGAGTAGCAGCAACTTTCCCATCAGGACACTGCCAGCCTCCTCCAGACAGGTCTTTGCTTGAGTCTGATCTGTCAGCTAGTTTTAGAGCATCACACACCATCCCTAAAGATGCAAACTGTGCCAGAGTTTTCACAATAAAACCTTCTCTCATCATCGGGAGCTCGGTATTAAAAATGTGCCAGGAAGTGGAACATTCTCCATCTCCCTCAGTTTCAGGAAGTGCTTTTCCTTCTCTTAATTAAAAAATTGGCCAAGTAAACTTGTCTTGAGCATTTTTTCAGATGGTCAAGACAGCACATGAGCAGGCCTGCTCCTTACTCATCCCATTGGCTCCAGGCTGGACTCACAGCTCAAACACATCCTGCAGTGTACCCTCATGCCTAAAATACCATCCCCCCGACCACCATCACAGCACAGCTACATCCCTGGTTCCCCTTTCAGCAAGGGCCATGTTCCCACATGCTCCAGCCAGTTAACCTCCTGTTTCCAGAGGCAGGGGGAATGGCTGGCTGGGGCAGAGGAATGACACAGTGGACCCAGACCTGCCTGCTTGAGCCACACATCTGTGCATTGAATGCGTCTCCTTTGATGTGTCCCGTTTGTGCCTCTGGAGTCTTTGAATTCCCATGTGATGGATGATCCATAACCTGAGTTGTTCTGACTTGCAACAAAAGAAGAGGCTATGAGGAAAGGGTTGGAAGAACAGCTGCTCCTCCTTTTGGAGACTAGAGGAAAAATGGGAACAGTTAGGAGGAAATGTATTATGTAAGTCCCAAATAAACTCGACCACTTACAACTACTCGCATTCAAGCAACCCAGCTGTCATAATATGCAGGCTCTTATGTCTCCCTCCCATAGGTGTTGATTTCCCATGCTGTGCCGAAGGAGGACAGGCTCATTTTACAAGTGTGAAATTAAACCAAGAGTAGATTCAAACAGTAAGAGTACTACAGGACAACTTCAAATGAGTTTGCACCATCTGCAGCGATGTGTTGTTTAGCCAGGGCTCTCTGCCACCCTACACACATAGAAATGTTTTGGTTAAAACAGCCTATTTCAGATACCTAGAGTTACTAGAACAAAAAGGGAACACATGATCTCCATAAGGGGGTTTTCTACTTGTGTCTGCACCAGAGTCTGTCCAGCAGGGGAACCCAGTTAGACATGCAGTGGCTAGAAAGGAATTCTCGATCACCTTTTCCCACTGTGTAATGTAAAACATCTGTCTTTGCAAAAAGAAAACAAAAATCTTTACATAGAGGTGGGTGTCTACTGTGTCCCTGTATCAACTCCCAGCTCACAGTGCTTGAAATTACAGCATCTGAGAGAAAATGTAATAGAAAGATATTTGGTAAAATAACAGCAACCATATTTCATGTTGTCACCCCCGCAGATTGAAGAAGCACATGGGCCTTATCCACTCCAGTGGTGAATCCATCAAAAACAGATTTACCCAAACTGCTTCACATTATGTACATGACCCAAATTCCTGTCATCTCCCTGTCATTTGTGCAACAAACCAAAGCCTTTCTCACAACAGACAACTGGAGTCAAAATGGTCTCAGTAGAGATGATGCCTCCCTAAAACCTGCTCTGGATGCCATCATCAAAGAGACAATTCTCCTTTTCAGCAGGCTGCAGTGCTCATGCTACTCCCAGAAAAAGCTAATTTGTGGAGTTGTGCACTGAAGTCTATTGCCAAATTAAAATTTTTATCTGCCTGAAGGGAGGTACAGAAATTAACTAAAATCATGTGTTCTCTCTTCACACTATTTACAGATTTTGCGGAATTTACAGGTTAGTCTCACATCAGTAAAAATGCCGACACCCCAACACACCAGGCTCCACTGCAGTCTTGCAGTTCTTGCACATGCCTTGTCAGAGCCAGGATTTGAACTTACGAAATTAGGGAAAACCTATCCTGCCATTTTCTGTATGTGATGTTGAGCTGTGCAAAACCATCACTAAATAAGGCCTTCCAAATCACTCAAATGACTGTAATTGTGGGAACAGATCTGTGACACACAGAACACTGACATTACCCAGCTAACATAAAAATATTAAGGTTGGAGTCTTGAATCATTACAAGAAAATATTGTCTGTGGGCTTTATGACTGGTTAACCTCATGCTAGTTATGGGCTGAAATTTTCCACATTCAGCAGTTTCTTTGCTTCCTTAAAGCACAAAAGGGCTTTTAAACCACTTCAAAGCAACAGATCATTTAATTGACCAAGTGCTTCTCAAGGCATCCATCCATCTTAATTGTGAATGATTGCTTAAAGCCAGAATTAAAGATAAATGGGTAGAATGAGATCTATGCAACATTAAGGCTGATTTTGCTTCCCTTCTCTGTCCAGTGCAAGAAAGAGGCTGAGTGTAGGTGATACACAGACCACATGGAATAGCTGCATTGACTGCAAGTGATTTTTGCTGCTTGATGATTCAGCTCTTACAGAGCTGTATGTAAGAGCTGTATGCAGAGACCCTTTCATTCAGCCCACTCCACACCACCAGCATTGCAGCAGAACACACAACAGCATTTTGGGAGTCTGGGGGCTGCTCTAGGGTCTACATGCCATCTCTGTTTGTCCATACCTTTGAACAGCACCTCCTAGCCCAGGCCTCATCCCAGCACCATTCCCAATTCACACTTTCCAGGAATCCCTGGGGTAGAGGGGAAGGAGCGCTGTTGCTGCAAGGGCAGCAGGTCCCAAGCCCTGGACCAGGTGAGCTTGGCTGTACTTCAGGCCAGGAACTAACCCAGGTTGTGCCCCAGCCAGAGGAGAGGGATGCCTGTTTCCCAGGGGGCAGCCAGCACTCCGGGCTCTCCCCAAGGCCACAGCTGGGAACAAGCCAGCTCTCACCTGTGCACACTGGGAAGCAGTGAGGCAGAAATGCCAACAAGAACGAGTGTCAGGCTGAGGAAATGCCCTCAGAGCTTCCCAGGAACATACTGTCCTGATCAAATAGGGCTTTCCTAGGGCTTCCCTGGGCCACAACCCTCACCAGCCCTCTCCAGCCCTCCAGGGACCTGCCAGCCCCAACCCTCTATGGCAGTGATCAAGCAAAAGCCGCTGGGGCTTTATACCCACGCAACATGCCTATTTTTTGCCTTTGCAGAGGAGGAATCATAAGAGCAGGAATTTTCCTAATATAAATCCTGAGGGCTGAAACATCCCCAGAAACAAATAAACAAAATTACCCAGGATATTAGTGACCAGAAACAAATCCTGTCAGACAAATGCATTGTTTGGTGATAGCAAGTTTCTGTGATTTTTACTGCAACTAGGGTGCCCAAAAATATTACTCGACCACTAATTCCCAATGTATAAATAGCCAAGATGACAAATATTTGCCATATAAAGATAGGTCTCAAGGTTTCCTTTGCTGAGTAAGTTATGATCTCAAACCAAAAATCAGACTGTCAACCATTTGATTTTACATTAATCATGCACAGCTACAGTAACTACATGAGAAGAGAGCCACTATTTACCTACCTGTCTCATTTTTGGAGGATGGGGAGTGTGTGTGCTGTGTGACCATCTCCATAAAATAGAAAAGGAGTACAATGTGGAGCAAAGCAGCCCAGTCAATAGCAATTCCCCCTTATACTGAAAACTCCCTCTTAGACCTGTAAATAAACAGGTCTCCTAAGTAATAAAAAATAAATAATGTTTATTGCAGAAAAAGGGAGGGAAAACTCACAAGAGAAGTACCAATAAACAGCCTAAAAACCAAACTATGTTATATTTCTTTTTAATTTAGTGGGGTAGCTAATGTACACAGAGGAAGCTGCTAAAATAGCCAGATTAGTCTTCTGCATGTTTTAGTTAGCCAACTCTGCAACCAGGATGACTTATCGAAGCAAAATCACACTCACAAGGAATTAACACGTTATCAGGCACGTGTCATCCTCACATACCTCTGCACATTCAGAATATTGTGACAAGGAGCTCTACAGGTCTGCAGGGCCTTCTTGGGCCTGCTTCTGCTACTGTAAAATTGTTACTTTTGAGAATTTACTCGGAACAAGAACTGAATGATCTTCCCTTGCCCCTAGGATGGTATGGGAATGTTGTGTGCCATGTCTGCAGTTCCCCAGTGCAATAGCTAGCTTGGCCTGGAGAGGTGGTAAAACCCCAAGTTTACAGTTTTAGCGGATTTCAGCTGGTTACATTTTGCTTTGAATCACCATCTGCTCAAAGCAATAATTACAGGAGCTTTAGCTTTGGTCAAGCCCATTTTTCTCCCACTGATCTGAACATGCTGGCTTCAGAACAATTGTCCCTAGCCAATTCATCCCAACGAAGACCCAAAACTCTGCAGGGGGATTTAGGGCTTGCTGCAGCTCCGGGAAAAGTCCGAGACCTGTGTGCAAGTACCTGAAACAGCGGATCCTGTGCCAAGATCTCTGGGCTCTGCACAACTCCAACACCAGTCCCTGAGGGGCCTTTGACTGGAAGGTAAACCAGGATCTGGTTCCTAAACCAGGATCCTTCCAAAGAAAGATGATTTAATCCAGAAGAATAGAGGCTTGAAGTGGGTTCCTCCTTGTTTCTCCCTACTCTTTTTCAAGGCCTCATGGCAGAGTCAGTCTCAAACACAGGAATTTTACTTCCTTCTTCTGTTGTGTGCAAGCTCTGCAATACACAAACCAGAGGCTGATGGAGTAAACATCCTATGATGAGGGGGATCCCAACACATTACTGCCCTGGACAGGGAGCACAATGTCCCCCCTCCGGAGCCCTGCAGAAGCACAAGGTGTGACACAAGCATTTTGAACCATGAGCTCACTTGATAGAGCACAGCATAAGCAAAAAGCTTATGAATTGGAGTGGTGGGAGAAGAACTTAAGAGGGGGAACGGCGAGGAAGAGGGGAAAGAGAAAACAACAAGTCAGCCTGTGCAAAAGGACAAAAGACAGAACCAGTGCACAGGGACAGGAAGAGGATGCAAGAGAGACAAGATACACGAGGTTAAACTACCGTGCAAGCAGGGAGCTGGCGGGTTGCTAGGCTTCCAAGTACACTGTGCCTGTGCACAGATGCTATTTATGGGAATGTGCCAGAATCAATAGGCAGAAGATTTTTATTCAACATCCTTATTAATGACCTGAAACAAAGGCAAACAGCATATTAATTACAACTGCGGATGATGCTAAATTTGGAGCAGCAGTGAGAGAGCTAAGAAACACAAAAGGATTCATGCAGAAACAGGGAAAGCAAGGCTCAAAGTAAAGATCTGCCTGGATAGACAAAGCAAAGTAATGTAGTTTGGAGAATGATAACTGCAGACAGGGATCTGCAATGAGAATGAGAATCTCAGGGAAACAGAGGCCTACAAGAAGGATCGCCAACAGCTCATAAAATATTCTTGGCGTGCAATATGATGAGGCAGCAAGACATCAGTGTGATTCTGAACACCAGGCACAAAGGTGTCATCTCACTGTCAGACAGAAGCAACGGAAACCGTACCAGGCAAATTGTTTAAAAATGTATGGGATGGAAGATCAACAGCAAAGAATATTTGAGCCATGTTTTCCAGAACAACTCATTATCCCTCAGGGCTGGATTTCCAGAAAGCCTTTACTAAGCCCAGTGCCAAACTCTTCTGAAAAGCTCAGTGTTCGGGGGACTGACCTCTTATGAAGATATGGGAGATACTTCCCAGGCATCAGGAAATCATCTTCTGCTCTAAGTGGTTGCTTAAACTGGAGCAGATCTCACCCCCCAAAAATTTCAACTCTGTTGTATGCTGAATATCAAAATTAGAACTTCTCCTGTTTCTGAAACTTGTGGCCACATTAGAAACATGATTTATATTCACTGTTTGTGAATCCAGCATATTCCAAATTGATTTTGACTTTAACTTGGTTATAAAGAAGGCAAATCAACCAAAACAAGATGCTCAACAAGCACTGGGTTCACTCTGCATATCTGAACACACAATGCTGGTCCTGAAAGTGATGAGATGTTTAGACATCCTTCTTCAGCACAGATTACAAGGAGACACTGTGGGAGAGCAACTATCCACACATTACCAATGTCAAACATAACCCAGTTAGATGGACCAAATCCCAATTATCTCAGAGGGACAATGCACCAGACATGAAAATAGTAGCAGTGAAACAAAATCAATTGCACATTCACAACGGCACTACTGTCAATATATAAACCATCTTTAATATACAGAATAACGTCACATGGTTTTCCCACGGGGTGGCAACACATGGAGCCTGGCACCAACTCACACCCAGTGCCTGCAATCCGTGCCTGTGCACGGGTGGCACAGAGAAGAGGGACAGCAGGGCCGGGAGCAGGGAAGGGAATCAGCCCTTGCCAGTCCCACTGATGGCATCTCTCTCATGTGTGGCTGAACACCTCAGAGTGCCTTGCAGAAAAAAGGGATTTGAACACTGCATTCGAACGTAGCAAGGTGACTACTTTGAACCTGACACAGTTTGGGCTGTGCAAGTTATTCCAAACACAGATCCCACCACAGCACTATTTTCCAAACACCCTTTGGGACTGGGTAAGTTTTGTGAACCTTTGAGCTTTTTTCCATGTTCCAAAATGTAACAAATGTTTTTCTGGTGCTGATGCAGCCCATCGCCGACTTGGTTTTAAGTCAAGTGATTACAAATCCTACCTCAGCCAGCATGGGGACGTACAACATCTAGTGCCAGGAAGCAGGGCAGAAACTCCCAGACCACCTCTGTCTCATCACTACCAACAATGGGGAAAAAACTGTGGGGGAAACTGCTCACCACTTCAAACAAGACAGAGGACATGTCTTGTGACATCAGAGCAGTGGCTCACCTAGCCCAATACTTTCTTTCAGCAGGGGAAAGGGGAGCTGATATTCAGAGGAGATCAAAGAATAAAAAAAAAAAAATAAATTAAAAAGAGAAAAACAGGCAACACAGCCCACTTACTGTTGCACTAGCAGTGCCTGCATACTTCAAGTGAAGGCGGCATTTTGCACAGAGAGTATATGAAAAGTAATTATCAAGGCTGGAGGCTGTCCAAGAATTGTTATCACACTTGCTCCTACCAGGAAGGTGACAGATCTTGGGCCAAGATAGCCACAAAGGGTCAGGGCCTTGGTTCTATGTCTTGTTCAGAGGAGGTCAGCCCCATTTACTCCTGTGCTGGTGCAAAGCCCAGCACAGTGAGCTCAAAAAAGACACACGAGCATCAGTCTCTTTTAAGAATGGCCACTCTCATAGACAGTTTAGCCCTGACACAGCTGCTGTGCCCATGGCCCCACGTCTGCAGGTAGGAGACCCTCAGCTGGGGCTGCCAGATCCCCTTCAGTCTGCTCGGTGCTTCTCTTCTGTCACCCCAAGCAGACAGAAAGATCACAAGCCAGAAGCACCAACAAAGAAACACGGACCAGAAAAACATCTGGAGTGTTGGCTGTGGTAAGATACAGAAGAAATCTGTACTCCAGCCACAAAAACACATACTGTTTGAACCTCCTGTCAGAGTCCATCTGATTTCTGGTTGTGGTCACCCTTCTCCCAAGCTGTGTGTCACATCTTCTGCCTAGAGTCGCTTCCTGCCAACCCTTTGATGCAAAGCCCTGCTCACAACCAACCCACAGCCTTATTCTGTACGTGCTCAGGGAGCTGTTCCTTGAGTGGTGTCTTCAGCTTCCCATTGCTACTGTGTAAAAACCTTAGCTCTTCTACTGCCACTGTTTTGGGGATAGCCTCAGAACACACAACACTCCTATTATTCTGCTGGAGGTCTCACTTCTGGGCAATGACATTCCCAACACTGTTTATCCTATAAGATCTGGCACATTCCCAGCCCCAGGTGAGAGTGCTTGAAGTTATATTCACCAGAGGCTTGTACATTTTTGCACACACACACTGTCTCTAGCAGTTCAAGGATCAGGAGGCAAAATCCCATGCATACAGGAGGGAGAAGAAAAATTAACAAATGTAAGGGCTGTGCTTCACCTGTAGACATCTGTTATCTATTCAATAAGAGGGCAGCTGAAAACAGCTGACCTTAATAAAATGCTGTTGCATGATGAAGGCCTCTTGTGACATGACACCGTTGGGTGGAAATACTCTCTCCACAGCAGCCAGCATAGTCTCAAGCAAGCTTCTGAGAAATTTTCATCTCAGCACAGGCCATTTTTTCCTTCCCTGTATACAAAAGGATACCACAACTTGACTTATTTGTATAAATAACTATTGGAGGATTAAAAATAACAGGGATAGACATGAAACATTTGTCCATTTCCACACCACCACTCTGTGCTTATTCAGCCAGATAAGAATTGCTTGTTAGGGAATTTTACAAACCAAACTAATCAAACCCAAGGTATTCCATAAGGCTACAAGAACTGCATGAGAAGTATGAACAGCAAATTGCTCAAGCACAAAGCAAACATCACAAAGCTGGCTGACCACCACAAATATGTAACACTCCTGTAACTCACAGCGGTGGTTTTCTCCTTTCTAAAAATTAAATTGCATCTGCATATCCTGCATCTGCCTTCTTTTCCTCACTTGTGGGTTTTTGCTGTTATTCAGTGGCAGGTTTAGGACTAATGAGGCACATAAGCTAACCTGACCAAATCAGGGAAAGGACTTCCAGTAGTGTTGAGTGGCACCCAACTCCATTCCCACCACAATTCAGGGCAGCACTGCCACCCATTTCAGTAGCTGCACCGTCTCTTCTGAACTCCTTGGAGATCCTCCACTTCACTGCCCAGAGCATTGGAAGATCCTCCTCTGATTCAACATCAGGGCTCAGAATAGAAACGCAGTCAATAATTTCATGGTGACTGGTACACTTTTTGGCACTTTCATTAGAAAACATCAAGTTTGGGGATATATTTCCTTAAAATGCCATGTGTGCCCTCAGAATGGAAAGTCTTTTTACATACCAAATCATACCAACAGCCTATCCAAAAATCCCAATTAAAAGTGCTGGTGGATGTCACACACTGCATTACTAGATCTAGATTAGACATCAAGTCTCCAGTACGCATCTCTACTGTGAAACTCCAGGGAAACCTTGGAGATCTCTTTGTAGAGCAAAGAGACACTGAGGAGCAGTACTACAGGATTTAATCCCAATTTAATCCTAATTTTTGTAGGATTAGCATCCTACTAAAAAAGCCTTATTCCTGACCTGGAACTACATTTTCTAAGGAGGAAGAAATTTTCACCTTAGCCCCTTAAATTGCTGCCAAGAAGAAATGCTGAATTACTGCTCTGGCCCTGGAGTCTCTGGGAAGGAAAAACTGCTCTGCTAGCCAACACACTGCTCACTGAGCCCTGCTAACTATCAAAGGCTGGCATCAAAAGCTCCTTGGGCTGGATTCAAACAAGCAAATGAGAATTAAAAAGCACTGTCGCGCAGCAGCACCAATTCCCTGGGCCGCCCACCGCACAGGTCGTGCCAGCTCTCACGGGGAGCTGTGCATTCCTGCGGAGACCAAACATGTGAAATCTCGGGCCAGAAACAGGTTCATCTAAAATTAGATCTACACATTCTCTGAGCAACTCTAAATTGAACCAAGAGAGAAAGAGATAAGAGGAAGCACATCAAAGGCAAAGGGGAAGCAGAGTTTTAGAGCTGCAGAGAAGATGATTTCTGATGAGGCCCTGCTTCTGCCCTTCTGTACTGTGGTGGAGGAGCTCAGGGAGAAGCCATCTGTCACATCCCTTTGGCCCTGCCATCACCAGCTCATGAAATCCAGGCTGTCTCTGCCTGAATGCACATGCCTGCGTGTGCATTTTCAGGAACATTCCCCAGAGCCAGCACTTTTGGCTGAGTATACAAAAGACTTTATTCCAGATGGAATAGCAGAAATGTTCATATTGACAACTGCAGCCAATGTGACACAAATAAAGCCAATAGAGCAATGGAAATCGTAGCTGACAGCAATTATTCCAGCGAATGCTAAAATTCCCCTAGGAAGCAAATACGGATTCCCTGAACACACCAGCAACTGAAGATTGCCTTAAGATGTTGAAGAGTTTATAGGTATTTTTAGATCAAAAGAGAAGGCTGGAAGATGATTTGGTTTCTCTGAAATTTCTGATGCTTATGAGTAGCCTATCTCAGCTCAGCTGAATCCTGCGTCATCGCAAAACCATGGGCAGATTTCACTTCTCTCCCAGTGACCTCACTGCTGTCCTCAATCCGCATGCTGACTAGGGCTCTGGTGGTTTTTAAGTGCTCTGTAAATGCCAAGGAAGAATTAACACCAATTTTGTCTCTTTTTTTCAAGGACAGGGTAAAGAAATAGCCATTAGCATTAACATTAGCATGGCACCTCAGAGCCTTGCATGCAGCAGTCAGCTCTGCCTCGTGGAAAAGGTTTAGTTATTTAGCACCCCTGTCCATCACTGGCCAAAGCTTGCCCTGTAGTGAACCAGGTACACAACAGGGGAATGGCTTCACCCTGCAGCTCATGCTGTGGACATTGGCAAGACCACCCACAGCACAGAGCCAGGGAACAGCAGCTTCTCAGCTGTTAGAAACAAAGACTGTACTTGTGACTTGGGCAAATTGAAAGCTTCCACTTTTCATGATGTTTAGGCATGGGCACAGGAAAGGAGCAAGGCCGAGCAGGAAGCGATTCTCTCCTGAACTGCTGGGCCTCCAGGCACAATTCCCTGGGAAGGCAGCAGCACCTTTGTTCCAGCTCCCTGCTGAACAAGATTCATTGCACAGGACAGACCCTCCTCTGACCCAGTGCCCTCACTCTGCTAAAGCAGAAATCTGATGGTTTTGACTTCTCAGGACTTAAGACTCTCTGGATGATGTTTCCATCCTTCTGTATCACTGTATCTTTGCCTAGATGCTTTCTGCCTGCTTCACTTGTATGCTATCAGCTGCTACACCTTTTCCTCCCCCTTCCAAAACCAAACAGAGCTCAGAGAAAAACCTGTTGCCAAAAGTGGCCTCTTCCAACTTTTTCTCCAGGCAATTTGAGTCTCAGAGTTGGGCTGTAAGCACTAAGCCTCATTAAAATTAGAAGGCACAGGCCCCTGGCATCCAGCTGAACACGCGGCAGGCAAGTCAGCTTCCTAGATTAGAGAGGATGGTGCTAGGGGAGAGGAGGAGACCTTTGTCTCCAGTGCGGTGGGCAGGCTGATGCTGTCAGCTCTCCAGCACCACTCACCAGATGATTGCTCCCCATGCTTCCAAATGACTACTCACTGCACCCCTCCAGCACAAGCAGCCCTACCTCAGCCCAGCTCTCCTCCCATAATGAGCTCTAGCACTGGGAGAAGGCCCACACACTGGGTGGGTCTCTGCCTCCATCAACCCAGCAAGATGTTTCATGTTTCCCCCACACAGTTCTCCACCACCGTCAGTTCATACACTTCGTCAGGAGGCCAGCTTTCATTTGCCTGCTCAATAGTGGCCACGCAGTTTTTCAGCCAACTCAAGCACTCAAGTCTATCCCTCTGCAGAGGCAAGAGCCAAAGCCAATGCAAAACAAGAACAGCCTTGCTATGACTCCTGCAAGGAGGTCTGGCCACACTTGCATGTCTCCCTCACTGCAGCTGAGTCCAACCAACTGCAGCAGGGGAAGGGGCAGCTCAGAATGAAAACATTAAGCTATGACCACTGTTACAATTGATTGCTTCAGCTGACTATAAAAGTCCTAATTTCCACACTTACTGCTGTTTTCTAAACCTACAATTTTATACCTACAGTCCTATTTTCTACACCTTCCAGCATTGTAGAAAGAAGTTATAACGTCATGGTCTGGCCAAAAAGAAAAAAATTATTAAAAGGAAAAACCCCTTTTCATACCCTCAGTCTCCTGCAAAATACATAGTTTATGACATTTTCATAAGACATTTGCCATTTCCAACTCATACTGCCACCCAACACCCAGTGCCCTGGCAGTGGCCCTGCCTGAAGGATCCCCCAAAGACAGCAAGAGGCACCAAGAGGGAGCCCAGGACTGTTCTCCCTCTGCCCCACGTGCTGCCTGGGTTCAGGGAACTATTCTCAGTGTTTCCCATCATGACCCACTTTTGCTGTTCTCTACATGAGCTGCAGCCCATCTGAACTCCTCCCCCTCCATTTATGAAGAACATGAAATAAGCCTCAGAAACACCTTGTCTCACCCCAGCCTCCAGCTTCTCTCCAAGCTCTTGGGTGTCCAGGATGGCACAGTGAGCTTGTATGTCCATGCCAGCAACTGCTGGATAGACCAGCACAAACCCCTTCCAGATGCCTTCTTCCTTGCTTCTGAAATGACACCTAAGGCCTGGGTACAAGTCCCTTCACAGATCCAACTGTGTGGCCATGATAGGAGACATCCTGTGAACTACTCCAGGTGCACAGGGCAAGGTAGGAGCAACCCAACATTTCAATCCCTTCCACTGACAAAACAGGATCCCGTGGGCACAGAAGGCACTACAGTGAGATTGGGTATGGGAAGATATGAAATAGTAAAAAATACAAAGTCAGCCAAAGAATGGAGACAAAAAGCCAGGCATTAGAAAGAGCCCAGCTGAGAACTTTCCAGTCAAGAAGAGCTATCTCATTTGCCAAAGTCAGGTTGTTTTATTCTGAGCTGCTCAGAACACCATCTGAGAAGCCAGTGTCCAAAAATGGGTTGCAAACGATCCTCATTTCAGTCTCTCTCCAGAAATCCCCATCCCCCTGGTGCTGAGGCCCCTGCACAAGAGGGATGGCACACATTATTCCTGATACCAGCATCTGACAGTCTTTCCCTCTTTTTCACATCAGCCTTGCTTTACTTAGCACAGCAGTTGTTAATGTTTCAGCTCTGGAGTGGGGAAGCACTTTTATTGTTAGCCTACGTGGTAAAAATAAAATCTGATTACAAGAAATTGTTTGGCTTCAGTTGTAACATCAGTGTTAGTTACAAGTGCATGTAGTTATCGTGATCACAGGGAGGGAAGATGGAGGCAGAGATGAGGATGCATACTAAATTCTGGTGAGCTGACATTTACCAGCACAGTCCTCCCAGGGGAGAGAGCAACAATTCTGCCTCCTTGATAGCAGTTGCAGCAATCCCAGACCAGCAGGTCCACATGGATCACACTGCTCTGCCTGGTGGCATCTTCTAGAGAGAGGCATCTGATCTGCTCCCAGATCCTTGAGACTTCCTCCAACCAATGCACTTCCTTTACCTGCAGCAAAGTCCATTCTGACTCATCCACAGAAATTCCTCAGAGACTGTATACTGCCATCCCCACATGCATATGCGACCAAAGATAAAAAGCTAGAGCGACACGTCTCTGATGACTCCCCAGAGCTTGCCTGTACCAGCTCAGTGGTGGGCCATAGCTTTTGTGGCCCTTGGCTGGGTTTCTGTGTGCTTGGCACAGCCAGCTCTGGGGGTGCCAATAAACCTTTCCTTCATGGGGCTGCACTTCAGAGGGATGTCTCTCCCAAGCCCACGATGCCAGGGGGCAGCCCAGATGCCAATAATCCTGCCAAATTCAGTAGGAAGAGACAGGAATTTCTACCTTTGCTGGATCCAACTGTCATCTCTGTCCTCACGGCACAGGTCAAAGGGAAAGAGTGCCTAAGGTTCTTCAGGTTTGCCTGGAGCACAGGTCAGTGCAGCCCAAGGGCCCAGCAGTGCTTTGTGCTGGGTGAACATTCCGGTGCCCAAAGAGGAACAGCTTCGCTGCTCACTCAGCCACTCACACTGCCCAACTGCGGGAACTCGTCAGGAGTGCCTTGAGCCCACAGGACCAAAGGACCATCCCATGCATCCAGGGATCGGCACACACACAGATTTTTTTCTCCCATCCCTTTAACACGCTCCCAGTGACCACCAGACACGTAGCACACAGGACAGAGGGAAACAAAACAGATCACCACCAATGCACTTGGGACGAAATCACGACAGGGAACAAAAATACATACTTACAGCTGAGCATTGTGAAGTTCACAGACAAGGCCTTAAGGAATCATTTCCAGCAATAGTTAAAACAAGAGGGGAATGAACACTGGGGAAGGCAAAACATCTGACAGGCAGAAGTGTCCTCTACTAGAGCATCTCAGAGCAGGATCTGGAACAGGCACAGGAGCACTCTCATATGACCTTGCCCACTCACTCCTGCTCCATGAACAGGCTGCCCAGGGAAGAGCTGGACTCACCGTCCCTGGAGGTATTTAGAAGCTGTGTAAATGTGGCACTTATGGACATGGTTTAGTGGTGGACTTAGCAGTGTAGGCTAATGGTTGGTTTCAATGATCTTATGGGTCTTTTCCAGCCCACGATTCTGTGATGCTTTTCTGTCTGTGCATTGCTACGTGGGAGGGCACGTTCCCCAGCTGTACCATGGACACAGAGCTCAGACCACTCCCAGGCGTGAAAGGAGAGGGAACAGCATGTTACAGCCATCCCCACCTCCAGGGCTCGTCCCATTTTTAAGGAGAGAAGCACTGTTTGAGAAAAGACTCTGTTCCTGTCAGAGATGATGGGAGATCAGCTCTTGATGCTAGGAGGGAAGGAACATGATAAGAACTTCACTATTAAGAGTGACAGCTGTAAAACAACGATTTCAAATGGGCCAGAGGAGGAAAAGCCAGTCCAAAACTGCTCTGGAGATAAGCAAGGCTATTCCCTGGTGCAGATGTGCACCTCAGAGATGCCATTACCATTCTGATGCTCTGTCTCTTCTCCACTCATCATCTAGTGGACCAGTTGGTGTCTTGAACTGTTGAAAGCATGGTGGAACTAGGGGCTGATGGATAACAAGGCTACCTTCCTGTAGTCCACAAAAACCTCCCAGAGCTGCTCCCTGCTCATGGTCAGGAGCTGGCAGACAGATCTCTCCTAGGAGTAAGGTGAGGAAAGGTCTGTCTGTTCATTAAGCTGTTCCTGACAAGGTGGCTGCAGACACCTCCACACAGGTATCCAAGAAGAACACACTTCCTACCTGTTTCCTGACCCAAAACCTTGCCTACAGAAATCACCTGAGCATAACTAGTTTCCAGGACACAGAGGGGGCTCCTGCCAGGGCAGCAGCAGGAGAGACAGATGTTTTCAGGAACCATTTCATGTCTGGGAAACAGAGACAAGATTCTTCATCCACAGAGGTCTCAGAGGTACCAAGTGGAACTTCCTTGGAGCTAAGATTTTTTTATTTACAGCTGTCCATGCAGAGTTTCTAACACTGTGCTTAGAAATGGCGAAGGACTAAAACCAGCCAATAACCAGAAAGCCAGCAGGTGGCACTCAAGAATATCCAAGACTTCTGAAATGTGCAAGACCAATAAAACTCGCATCTGCAGTGCACAACAGCAATATGTGCCTCATTACACAGACATGCCACCTACCAGAAGGCACGAGAACAAGGCGATGATCTCGGCAGTGCCCTCCAGGCACCACGATAACCCAAAAGGCTGAGACCATGATTGCCTTAATCTCTACTATTGAAGGCATCCAGGCAGCAGGATCCAGACCCTTGCCTGGGAGCAGCTTGTGGGGATGCAGCTGGGCAGCACCACTGCTCCGTCTGTGCTCCCAGACAGCCAGCGCTCATGTGCGGGGAAAGCTGTGGGTAAGCATGGCACAGGGCCCGCCACGGCTGAACATGAACAATCTGCTGTTCTCAAGAGCACTAAAACACCTCCTAAACACTGCTAAAACAACAGCAACAAGCCTCCCCTCCCACATGAGCACCGTTAGAGCAAGGCCATCCTCCTCCCCAGCCTCAGGCTTTGGCAAGGCACATCAGCGTGTGAACTGACACCCACTTGTCCTTCAGGCAGCTCTGCCAAATACATCTGGGTGATATGGGGTTTCTGGGTGGCCATGCCTGTGCCAGTTTTTAAATTTGTGAGTACTAGTAATGCTCAGCAGTCTGAAATAAAAAGTTTTAAAACACGAAAACAGCTTAATCTTCTGGGAGAGTGTTCTATTTCCTAAAATGCATTTGGCTACTTCAAGCACTTCCTCACAAGTCCTCTGTGAAGACTAAAAAGCACCTTTTTCCGAACAAAATCTGAGACCCTTACACATCACATAATCCCTCAGAATGGAGTCTTGAAGAAGTTATCATGAGCCCACCAAAAGAAACTGCTAGGAGCTGTTAACATTGGGTCCTGTCATCTATACACGGTTTCCAGAGGTTTTTGGTTTGCTTTCCTAAAATGAACACATAACCTCACTGGGACGGCAACAGGATGGACCTGGCTGAAGCAAGGAGGTTCCTGGTTCAGAAGCATCATTTAATAGCATGTTACTAACTTAGGGAATGAGCCATGCACAGAGTCTCCTACCAAGTGGCCTGTGGAAGGTGGTGCGGCATGTCCAGCCCGAAAGAGGGCATCAGCGAACCAGAGCCTCATCCATAGCCCCAGCTGACCACAAGGACCCCTTGGCATAAGTTCACTCCCAGGGCATCTGTATGCTTGCCCCAGCTAGCAGACCTATCACACCATTCCCTGGTCTCTGCCCCACTTACAGTGAGGGGCTCCCACCCCGCTTCGGTTCACCGTGCAAATCTGCACAGGATGGTGATGCCTGCCCTCCAAAACTCTCTGGTGTGAAGCACCAGGAGCCCCAAGCCCTGCAAAAGCAGGTGGACAAGGACAGACCGTAACGGGAACATCGACATGCCAGTTCCCTGAGGCCTGGGCTGTACCACGCTCTGGTACTTTGGAGAATGGCCAGTGAACCCTGACGGACCTGCTGACCATGCCCAGCAAGCCCACTGGTGGGACAGGAGACAGACAAGACTCAAGGCACAGTTTCCCAACAACTCTCAGAGTGCAGAGATGCCCCAAAGCAGCAGCTGTCAGATACAAAACAGCACAGAAAAAGACAGCAAAGCACCAAGAAGGAGGGAACACAGATTGCAAGCTGCCCAGTTCTCGATTAGGAAGGAAAGGGGAAGGCAACAGGGTCTTCTCCGAACACCCTTGCACCAAACCACAAGTCAGGTTGGAAAAGAGCAAGGCAAGAGAGCTCCCAGTGAGCCAGGTGGGGCTGCCACAGCAGGGGACATTCCAAATCCACTTGGCTGGTTACATGGCTGTCCCATGGGCACAGCCCAGGGCTGCTTGATGCCTTGCACATACCCTCTGCTGCCTCTTGGGTCAAAGCAACTCCCAGCTCATGGAAAATTTTGACATGAGTAATTTTATTGTTTTTGTTCAGCTTGGACTGATATCAAATTCCACAGAGGCACTGGGATGGCCCTGAAAGCCTATGTTTTAACCAGTTTATCTGTACATCCCTTGAAAAATAACCCAATTCCCAGATCTGCACCAATTCAAATCCCCAATTCTGTACCACCGAGACTGCTGTTTGGGATCCCTTGTGCAACCCTAGCTCCATGTAGGGTGCACTAAGCTGTAACATGGGCCTCAAGGTGTTAGCGTGGGAGGCAATGGGAACAGAGGAGCACAGATAATCCTGAGTAAACAACCAGCTGAGCCTTCCCTTGGCAGCGTTTTTCCATTGTCTATTATGTACAGCTGGACAAATGTCAATAAATTACCAATGGAAATGAGCCCTGCTGAGCAGGCAGTTTGGCTTGAACAGCTGTTTTCTAGGTGGCACAGTGGCATTTCAGCTCCACTTTGCAATCGGTGGTGAATCAACTGCCTTCGGAGGTGAGAAAGAGGAAAGCAAACCCTGCACAGAGGGAGGCTTTGTACCCAGACCCCCAGGGGAGAACACACCGAGAGGTGGATGTCTTGGGGGAGGAGAAAGGAAAAAGCCAAGCAGGCAGTGGTGAGTAATGGGAAGCTGCCCACTTCCTGCCAGACACCACGGAGGTCACAGCCAGCACTGGCATGCCACTCCCCGCACACTTGTCCCTGCAGCTTACCTGGGGGAGCAGTGGCAGGGAACAAGGCAGGGAGCAATGCAAGGGCCTGCAGAGGATCACTGGGAAGCTTCCCAAGTCCCAGGCAAGCTTGGAAAGAGAAAGAAAACCACGGAGGGATGCATGGAAGGATGCAGCTCCTCCACCTGCAGCCTTTAGCATACTCACATCCGTGCACTACCCGGCACTACACTCGTACCTGCCGTCCAACTTTGTCAGCGTGCCAGCCCTGCTCCAAAGGCTGGCTGGCAGCCACCACCCACAGAAAGACAGTCTCACAGCTGATCTGCACGGGGAAGGAGACGTGGAGAACTGGGGAGGGCAAGGGAAACATCTGATCAACACTTTTTCCTTCTGACACAACTTTACTGGTTGGCTCCTTCCATAGTGAAGTGAGGTGGGTTTGCTAACCTAGAGCAACAGCCACCCTTTTTTACACACGCTGAGTCTCTCAGAGGAACCTCAGAAACAGGTCTCCAGCCTGACAGAAAGCTACTTTTGCCTGACATATTCTGCTGGAGAGTCTGTACTTTCACCTTGCTCACCCCCTCTGAGGGGAGCAGACCTTGCAGCAGCCAGATGCGAGAGCAGCTTGCAGTGTCCAGATGTCCAGAACAGCTGGAGCCAATGCGCTCCCTCCCTGCTGGAGCCCCTGTAAAAACCACCCACCGAACTCCTGTAAAAACTTTGTGGTCTACTTTAGGGTGGCTGTTTAAAATAATGATGTCAAGAAATGAGAGGCTCTCACTTTCAGCAAGAAAGGCATTAAGTTGCAAAGCCATTAAGACCTATTTATTATTTAGCATCTGTTTAATCTCAACTAGGAAAAAATACCTCGGATTATGGAGGGCTGAGTAGGCAACTCTATCTTTGGGCTCCAGCCTCAGGGATTTCTGTAATTAGGCAAAGTGAAATCAGAGATGATTTTAACTTGTCTTCTTGGAAAGGCAAAACAGAAAAAGAAAGCCCACCTGCTTGCACACTGCAGGACCTGGAAGGGTTGAAAGCAGACCACAGGCTGTGCATTCTGGCCACACAGCTCTCACAGGCTCTCCTGGTCTCCCTGACCATCAAGCTATGGCCAAGGTAAACTATGAAATCAGCCTGAACACAACCAGGAATAGGGAGGTGAGAGGAGTAGGGCTCACAGAAGGAAACTATGCAAAACAAAACCACCCACCAAACCTCTTCTGGTCATGAGCAAGCCAGGTCATGGATTGTGCAAACCACACAGCCAGTGAAATCCAGGTCCCCTCCAGGGACACAGAAACAGAGGAGAGAAACTGACAGAAAGGTTCATTTCCCAACTGCAAACAGCAATGGTCGCTATTTCTAGGGGTTTAAGACAAACTGAATATCAAAAGCTGAACCAGTGAAAAACAGATTTAGGACTTCTTCAAACAGAAGAAATAAACCTGATTTCTAAAGAATTTGGCTGGGGCTTCTGAACACCTCAACACCAGTGATGGCACCCTAACAATCCAAATTCCATGACTGTTAGTTCCTGCAGCAGAGACTCTTCTCTATTTGTATGAAACAGTCCCAGGCTGTTATGCTCTCCACTCACTCAAAAGCTCCCCAAAGCAGGTCCTTTACCCAAGAAATTGCACCAGCTGTAAGCAGCACTCAAGTTTTTATCCTCTTGGCCACCGAGATTTATATTACTTGATACACAGATCTCCCTGATGAAGGATGATGCTGACATTCACCATCAAACCCTGACAGACCTGGCACAGTGCTGCAGTGCTTCTATGTAGCTCATCTCCCAGCATCATTCTTTTGGAGAGAAAAGAGGACCTTACTGTAGGATGGAAGAAAAGATGCTGTATTTCGTATTCTCTTTCCCAAACTGAATCCTCAGCTTTTCACAGCTAGCAAGAAGACAGGCAGAGCAAGCTATCTCACCTCAGACAGCACCGCCGGACTCATCTTCTCCGTGCCAGCATCTTAAAGCTGTTCCTCGACTTTTAACCCTCCCCCCTGCCTCCCGCAATAAGATGACGTATCACCTTCCCCAAGAAACAAACGACGAGGTGATTTTCTACTCCAAACTGGAGCAGGAAAACACGAGTGTTCAGAAAGTAACAATGGGGAAACAGCAAAGGGAAGCCCAATCATCTAGGAAAGATATTCTCCATCAGACCTTTAAACCGAAACATCTGCTGCTTCACTCGAGTTTTTTTGGTTTTGTTTTTTTTTAACATAAAAACCCTGATAAATGTAACAACCGGGGGGGGGGGGGGGGGGGGGAGGGAGCGCCTCCTGTTTCTACAGCAACCGAGGGCCCGGCGCGGCGCTGGCAATGGCACCCCGGGAGCGGCCGGGATGGGGGGGCTCGGGAACAAAAGCGACCGCGCCAGTAAACAGGGCACGGGCACACGGGCACCGAGGCGCGGCTCGCTGTCGCCGGGGGCCACCCCTCGCCCCCCACCCCACCTGTAGCGCAGCCCCCGCACTCACCCCAAAGCAGGGTGAGGATCTGCGCCCGCGGCACCAGGCTGAGCGCGTAGACGGCGCCCAGGTGCAGCAGCCCCATGAGCACCACGTTGCGCCAAACGATGGCCTGCCCGCCGCCCGCCGTGGCCGCCTCGCCGCCGGCCGCCCGCCGTGGCCCGGCCATCCCGCCGCCGGGGCGCTATGAGGGGCCGCGGCGGCCCCCGCGCAGCGCGGCCCCGCAGCGGCTACGGGCGGCCGGGACGCGCCGCCGCATCTGTTGCTGCGGCCGCCGCCGCCTCCATGGAGCCGCCGCGCCGCCGGCTGCGCCCTCAGCGCCCCTCAGCGCCCCTCAGCGCGGCGGGGACGGGCGAGCGGGGGGCGGCCACCGGCACCGCATAGCGACAGCCAATGGTGGCCTCGGGCCGCCCGCTCCGCCCCCGGGCCCGGCCCAGGCACCGGCTCCGGCTCCGCCCGGGGCCGCCTCCCGGCGCGTCCCCGCGGCAGCGCGGCCGAGCTCGCCTGTCAGGACCGCTCGTTCCCGCACCTCTGCTGCCGGCAGTCCTCCTGCCCGCATCTCTTCTGCCCGCACCTCCCCTGCCCGCACCTCTGCTGCCAGCACCTCTCCTGCTGGCTGCTCCCGGCGCTCCCGGGACAGAAGGGTTTCAGTAGCCTTCAACTGTGGGAAGCCCGTGAAAGCAGAGTAAAAGATGCCACCGGCACAGGCGGCGCACCAGTGCAGGAGCAGGTATTCAAGAGGTGGTTAGGAAAGTTCATCTGACTGGGAGTGACAAAGTGGGCATTGAAAACAGACAGCATTTTATCAGCAGTGCACACCTGAACGAAGAGCTGCCACACTTGTTGACTCCGTCCCACTGCGGATGGAGTGTTGTTTTAGTGCTCAGGCTGCTGTCCCACTGTGTGCACCCCCTTGTGCTGCCACGACCTCCCGCTGCCAGCTGGTGTGGGGGAGGGAGGACCCCTGGTTACCGGGGATGCCAGGGTGGGTGTTGTTAATGGCCAGTTCACCCGTGGCAGAAGCATGACCCGGAGCAGTGGCAGGCAGAAGGGAGCTCACTGTTAACTAGCGAGGCATTTCACCTGCTGTGGAGCAGGGAACATCCTGCACAAGCAGCGTGCAGAGGGTTTCAGTCATTAGGCGGGAACCAGAGGGTGAGTCCACATAAAATGTTTGCCTGTGATGAATTTTGTTTAGTTTTGAACGTCTCTGGGAGGACTGGAGGGAAGGAGGGAGCGGCCCAGGAGTGCCAGCAGCCCCCCTCCCTGGCTGGGATTGGCTCCTCCGTGATTTACAGCAATGGTGCTTTCCTGCCCTGAACTCCTCTGGGTGCCCAAGGTCAATTGTTAGGCTAACTTCAAGTGATTTAATATGTGATACTCATTTTCCTTTTTGGACTCTACGATGTGATGTTGGGGGCAGGCAGGAGAGAAGACTCCATCCTTTAATGATTTTTCTATCTCTTAGTGTCCAGAAGCAGAAAGAAGCCTCCATCCCTTACACATACCAGCTGCTCCCCAGCTGCTGCTGGGCACAGCATGCTGTGGGTGACCCTCGGGCTTACAGAAGCAAACTGCACAGCCCAAGCTCACCTCTGCACACCACAGCTCATAAGGATGTGCTGCCCTGATTGTTTAAGGGAGGCAAGTCAGAGCTCAGGGTGAATGAAATGGGAATGCTAACAAGCGGGAAGGAAATATCAAGGCCAGAGAGCACGTATCTTTGAAAAGGCAGGATGAAACTGTTCATCCTAACCTGGATTTTGCAGGCTACTAAAGCGTGGCACAGGATAGATGTTAGTCTTGTATGCTCGTGCAGATGCAAGTGGCACTGAAACCTTGCAGCTACCTCCCACAAACATTCTTGCCACCCTGGCAAGAGGCAAAGACAAATTGCTTTGCAAGATTTCTGACTGATTTGAGTAACTGATGAACACATCCCTGAAGGCTTCCTCTGTGCACACAATACTGTAAGTTTCATATCCCACATTTATCTCCAGTTCATAGCACTTTTCTTACAGAACAGCCAGCACAGCAGAGAAAGCAGGTGAGCAAAGATAACATGACAAATGCTCTGTTGTGGCCAGAGGTCCTCTGGGTGCAGGGAGTGCTGATGCTTAGGGTGACAGTGTTGTGTAACTTCTGTGAAGTCCTCATGCCCCTTCCAGGAGAAGCTGGCTGCATGCAGAGAAAGCTTGTCAAGTGCAGCAACAAAACTGGAAAGGGAATGTAATTTGGTACCCAGCCCACCTGGCTCCAGAGGGGTCCCTACTGCTCATGTAGTTGCTGGTCCCGATGAAGGAACAGATGAAGCCCAAGCCAGAGCAAAGTATCCCCTTTGAGAGTGTCATTGCACAGTGGGGGAACAGAGCCCCTCACTGTTACCCTGATCTCAGAAATCACTGCTCAAGCAGTGGCACCTCAGTGACAGCATCAACATTTGTCCCAGGATCACTGCAGGGGCTGTGGGAAGGAGCACATTTGGGAACATGATGCTGTGAAAACATCTTCACTCTTTTTAAAAAGCTACCTGTCTACATAGATCACGATGTCAGAGCTACATGCCACAGACAGAAATCTGGACTGTCAGATTAAGGTCTTGCTAGTACCCAGAAATGCAAATAAAAGACTTGGCAAATCTGACTTCTATTTCCCTTGGTAAAAAATAATATTGTAAAACATTCAGTGAGCCAGAATCGCCTAGAGAAGAAATCTGAGGAACTGCAACCAAAACAACAACAAAGGCAGAAGGAGATTTTCTCAATAAACACTCCAGGGTTCATATTTTTTAAAACAAAGGATGTACAAGTCTGGAAAAAAAAAAGCCTAAGTGTAGTTTAGAGATCTGAAAATGACTTGGTTTTTGTCTCCTGCACTTTGAGGTGAAGGTATAATGGCCGCAGACATGCTGGAAATGAGAACTCAGGGCAGTATTTCAAGAGAAAGGTGAGAGCCTCCCTCTCCAATGCACTTCTTACGTTTGCTGGCAATCCCAGCTGGACTTTCAGTTGTCATGCCTGTCTGTCTGCTCCTGAGTTTGGCCTCCTGGGCTGCAAGAATGCCTCTTCTGTGCAGGTAAAAGAGGCACCTGACATTTGGCTGTGGCCCAGGTGACCTGTACGTAGCCCTTGGTGCTGTCTTGTGCACCAACCTCAAACGAGTCTCACTGTCTTAACAGTCTGTCTCAGCACAGCTCTGGCTCACACCTCACTGATGGGCCAGAGGACTGGGCTGCAGACTCAGATCCGCTTGCAGGCAGCATCCAAGCGTGTGATTCCCCCTGGGACAGAGTGTGCCTTTCTGAACCTGGCTGAAATGCTGCACCAGGCTGCTATCTGCACCGATAGGCAGAGGCTCTGACTAGTGCTTTTGGTGCTCCCTGCAAGTGATCACACATCCTCTGCAGCCTTGCCAGCAAGAGAGGGCTCATCCATCATCTACACTGAGGTGAGAAACGCTGCCCATGACACAAGCCTAGGAATACCTCACTGGCAGATTCCTGCTCCTGATGGGTACAGGTGTCTCTGTGCTGCAAAGATACTTTTGTCTTGCTGGGGAGAAGGAGGTTACAGATTACCCTCCACCAACACAACTGAGTGTCATACGATGAACACAAGAACAAAGGACAAAGACCTAAATCTTCTGGAGCTTCCTATTCCAGTAGAAAACATCGTGGATTTGTAGGGGTTCAGCAGTGCTGCTGGAGTTAGGTACTGCCCCTTAGAGAAAGTGTGTTTTCTTTTCTTCTTTGCAGAGAGCAGCATAGGGGGATTCGCTGAAACCTGCCAATGGCACCTCTCTGTTTTGCTGTCCTCTGCATGGCAGCACACGGGTGGGCAGCAGCAGCTTCTCAGGGTGATGCCTGTGCCACCAAAAATCCTTGCTGCCAAGCAACAGGAGACCCAGAGGCTCTGTGCCTCACTGAGGTGAGTCAGGCTGGGTACTCTGGAGCTGAGGCTGCAAAGGGCTCAAAAGGCTTGGCAATGTCTTAGACAAAGAGTTTTACATTTTTTATTTTCACAGAGGTTTAATAAACAATAAAGCCTCAGCACTAATGTTGCATAGCTCCAGAATGTACTTGTCCTTCTTCGATTATCTGACCTGTCCATTTGCTGCCTTCAGAAAGATGCTTAAAGCTGCCCTTCAAAGGGACGCTCTTGCCAGGGTGTGAGAGTGGTGTGGCAGGGGGAGGCAGGCCAACATCAGCTCACCTCCATCCCAAATGGCTCCTGGTGCAGCACTGGCCTCAACTGCTGATGGATGATTGCTAGGGACACCGGCCTGTACCCAGCAGAGAGTGGCTTTATGAGTGATGTTGGTGCAAAGCACATTAGTCTTGCTGTGATAATTAATTACTAACTACACCTCCTGAGGCAAGTGAATCAGCAGAGAGCATATAATTAAACCCAAGATTGTTTTTGATATATTTTAAACATTCTTCTAGAATTCTCCACATGGAAGAAAGAAAGAGGGCAGTGACAATGAAAGGTAGCGAATGGTTCATGTGAACACTGAGTGTCATTTTAATGCTACTCAGTCCTGCCTGCTACCATCACATTTCAGCACAGTTATTTAACATCTTGACAAGCCTGGCCTTTTTTCTTTTCTTTTCTCTTGCCATGAAAAATGAAGTAATGACCCCAAAGCATTGTTCAAATGAACACTTTAGGTGGTAAAGAAGGAAACAAAGCCTAAAACATCAGAGGAACAAGAAATAATGTGCTCAGTGTTTGTGAAGTGATTCCTATGTGCCTGGCAAAGAATTCAGACAACAGGTTCCCTAAAAGTCTTCTGTGTGCTGTCCAGGCAGACATGGACTTACTGATGAGGCTAGCTGCAGTTGTCTTTTTAGGGTGCTTCTTAGTGAATCCTCTCTTAATTAGATGCTCTTGTGGCTAACTTTCAGCTCTAAAGCTCAGAGGAATTTTAATCAGTTTAGCCTCTTTTGAGTGAGGATTGCATGAAATGTATCCACACATCCATCCTGACTGGCCATTTGGTGATGTATCTGTTTGATCTACAGAGCTGGCAGAGAAAACATGAGCATTATCGACTCGGCATACAGCAAATCAAGGCTGGGAGATTACCCATTTAAGATTGGACATGTTGAAACTGTTCCTGGTATCAGTACATTATTTATTACATTCTTCAGTATACTCTGACAGTGGCCTCGGCCCTTGTTCAAGGCTGAACGGCTCAGCTCAGCAGCAGGCACCTCAGCAGGATGCTCAGCATGCCCTGCAGGGGAGGTGCTGTCAGCTGGTGGCAGATGTTGGGCCGTATAGGTGTTTTTCCCTTAAGCTTTGAGTCCTGCCTGGCTCTATACATGCTGCTCTGCCTTTGCAATGGATGCTTAAAGCAGCTCAGAACAGTGAACCCCTAGGGATGTGGAACCATGCGGGATTGCAGCTAGTGGGGAAGGAGGGAAATACCTGACTCAGTCTCCTTTATTTCCCCTCTGTGGCAGAACAGGCTCTCCAGCCACGTAATGACACAGTGGGGTTTGTGTTGCTTAGGCAAAGTACCAGCACGGTGCTGAGGGTGAGGATGAAGCTGAAGGGAGCCTGCAGAACTCTGGGGAGTGGTGGCATTGCTCTGTATGCTGTCTCTGCCATGCTTCCTAGGACATGACCCTTCCCCTCCGTAGTTTTTGGGGAAAACAGCTATGGCAGTGAGACCCCCTTCCCTTCTCTCTCAGTAATCCAGTCAGTCTAGCATATGCTTCCTTCTGGACAGAGAGAATATGGTTACTAAACCCACATTCCCAATCAGTATATTAGGGAGCTGTGTCATCTGAAAGGCACAACAAGGGACAACTCTGATGTAAGCATTGCACAGGCCAGAAATGCAGCAGCAATTAGAAGACAATCTGCAACATTCGTTGCTAACGCTGACCTTGGACTTCTGCCAGCAAAACCAAGGTAAATCCATTACAGAGCCTTGCAAGCAGAAAAAGGTTTTCACTCAAGTATGTAACTTAGATGTCCTGCCTGTACTCAGCCCCCTCTGCAGTACTGCCCCTGCTACACCCCCACCTGTTTGCCAGCAAATAGGAGACAACTCCATTAACGCTGCCCTTTTCCACAGACTCTCCTGCTGATCCTTTTGCCTGGATGGTGATTGCTGAAGTAGCAAGGTACCTCCTTATGTCAGCTGCCATTGGAGAACCCCCTTGCTGCCCAGATTGCATCTTTGAATCTCCTTCCATCCCTTTTTCTTTTAATTTCTGCAGCCATGGGGGGCTGCAGGGAGGAGTAGCTTGGTTGGTGTTAATGCCATGGTATAAATCTCTTCGCGCTCAGTGAGATCAAAATTAGGCTATTTGGGGCCAAATTCTTTTACCAGCATAATTTGGCAGGGCTTCATTGCCTTCTGTAAATGAAGATGGCCATTGCATTTATATCAGATGGGTGGCTAATTGCTTGGCATTCCTTGAAGATATGAACAGACGGCAGCATAACTGATAATTCATCTCAGCTGCTCTCAGGAGAGAAGCAGCAGATTTTTACATCCACTCCTGTTATGTACTCGGTCAGTGCAGTTTTCTGGTTGTGAGCTCCAGACAAGTGCTGAGGCATAAGACAGCTTTCCTTTCAGCAAGGAGAGCGAGATTACTCCACTGCTGACAGTGTCCAGGACAGTGGTGCAACATCACAGTACTCTAAGTTGCTATCACATCAAAACCCCCCAGTGTTTCTCTCTGATCTGGTGGCCTCATTTTTCACCACTTCAATTTCCAGACCAAACCTAAGCCTGATCAGTTTATACCACATTTGTTCTCATGCTAACACTGCTCTTTAATTCCAATCAACCTGATTCCCTTGTGCTCTTCACAAGGTGAACAAGCAAAGTTTATTTAATGTCTTCTTGTTAAATAAACTCTTCAGTCCCTGACATCTGTTTGCCTTGCTAAGTGCCTTCTCATTTGGCATCTTTTTTACGTGGATGGAAGTCTTATAAAGGCTTGTGTGATGCCATTAAATGTTCTTTGGCTTTTACAAAGCCGTATCACACAGAGAAGCTGTTCCCACTAATCCTCTCAGGTCCCAGTGCTCGTCTTATTCCCAATTTAGGAGCTTCCAATTTACATCAATGCTTTTGCCCTCAACCCTGCACACTGTGCCCACAGGAGCACATCCCACTTCTGCCTTTGCCATGAAGGCTCTGGTTGTTACTGCCAGGAATAGTAAGCTTCCCAAACTAGTGCTTGCCACCACTCCTGCTTCTTGTCTAGTACTCCCAAAAGCAGTGAGAGCACATGCATAGCCAGCTCCTGAATTCCCCTAGCATCACTTCCTACCCACTGGTTTGGTCCTGACATACTGAGATTGCCTTTTGTTTTCGTTGCTGAACAGCGCATCACAAAAACCTCAGGCCAGCCTAGCACACCTGCTTTCCAACCTACTGAGGGTTTTTTTATTTTTATTTTTTCCTGCTTACCTTTGAATGTGTTCTTTCTTTTAAAACTTGTTTTCTACCTCGAATCAAGGTACAAGGTGTTTCTCTGGCCAGACTGTGCCCCAACACTGCAGTTCAGTTCAACAGTCTTCTCCACACAAGCAGAGATCCTGGGGTACTGTTCTGCCAGAAATTCTGCTTCAGCTGCAGGTGTCAACATTTCTGCTTCTGTGCAGCCTCTCCCCTCCTACCTTCCCCTATTTTCAGAGCCCCACCATTTCATTCTAAGTTCGCAGAAAGCAGGCACAGGGGAGGAAGGTGGAGCACTCCAAGCTATCATTCTCATCTGCCAGAGTATTTACTAGATAATGTTGTCCCAGCAATCAGGTTTGGCGCTGGTGACCTGAATGCTTTTCCTCACTGAGGTAGACTGACACTTCCTTATTACCAGTTTCTGGAAGCATTAAAATATTCATGTTTCTGATGTGATTCAGCCAATACCTGAGTTTCTATCAAGGGCACCATGAATAAAGGATACCTGCTAATCTTCCAAGTTACAGGAGCTGAATACACTGCTGTAAGTATATTTAAATTTAAGTATTGGAATACTTATAACACTACTTAGAAACCTACAACCTAGATCAAGGGGAATAAACTCCCAAAACAAGGAAACTCCAAATTGATGCTTATGTTCACCAATTAGAAATGCTTATGAGGTAAGAAAATGCTGCAAAGGAAAATAAAATTGTTTTGCCTGACAAATCTGTTTAAGTCACAGGAGTGAGCAGTGATTACATTGTTATTTATAATATTTCTTGCAGTATGCATTGCCAAATCCACAGTCACTGACATTTCAGGCAGTTTTTTATGCAAAACTGCCTCTTTTTTTTTTTTTTTTTTCAAACCCAGACACTTCTTTTAACTGCTGTTCTTTCTGTGTCCTACACCGAGCTTTCAGTAATAGGCATGGAAGGAGAAAAATATCCTTGTGCCAAGGTCATAACAGAAAGTCACCTCACTGTACTCCAGGTTCAAAGTCTCTGCATTGTACTTCATAAAGACACATTGTAATAAATTTACATTTATTGAAAATATCACATTACCTTTATTTTGCTCATTTGCCCCAGTGAACAATTAAGCTATTTAACATGTAAGTTGTAACAACAGGACTGCAAGCAGCTTCATAAAATGAAAGACCAAATACACTTATAACATGATCAGACTGTTTTTAATCCGGTGGATAAGGAACAGTGGGGTGGAAGGGAATAATCTGTTTTAGGGTTCGATACACAACCTATCTTGTTGTCTTACCACATATATCTGTTATTAAAAGCCACTGTTTAGCAGTGTAACATGCATCTAAAAATTGACAATATGGGACATCATCCATTAAATATACTATTTGTAGAGAAGAATCATTAGGGAATGGGTAAAAGATTAAAATAAAAAGAAAAGCACCAGGGCTCCAGAGCCCTTCTAGAGCAAAGTATTCTGCAGGGAGAGTGTAATGCCTTTTGTCAGCGCTCTACCGCGACATGCTGTGAGGACAAGCATTTGGTCCGTTTCCTGCATGTTTGCTGTAGAAATGCACTTCTTTGGAAAAGCAACCATCAAGGCTTTGCAAGTGCAGGGCTACTTCACACACCCAGCTTGTTGGCCTGAGTGAGGACAACTTTCAGGACTGGCATGAAAGCAGAGGTCTCGCTGAAGTTGCTGGTGCTGACGATGTGTGTGTGGATGTTCAGTCCTTCCTGGTAGTTGCGGGTCTCGATGCTCTTCACCATGTTATGCAATCCGCTGATGATGGCTGGAGAGAGCTGCAAGGAAGCCAGGCAAGGCAGGTCAGCAGAAAGAAAAAACAGCACCTACACTAGCGCCAGGAAAACAGAAATTCTGAGTGTAAGGCTTGGCCCTCAGGAAGGTGAAGCAATTAAGTTCCTTTCTTCAGAGATAGCCACCCTCAGAGCTGCATCACACTGGGAACAGTCACTGGAAAGTCTAACAGCAGACTTCAACCAGAACATACCTTCTCTGCAGCATTGCAAGCCCCTGGGTGCAATTTCCTGGAGTGGGAGACCTGCTGTGACAGACTGTGGCACTGTGGAAAAACCTACTGGGCTTTTATGCCTTCAGGGTAAAGTTAATTGCTCAGCAAACACGGCCTGACAATAACAGGATTAGATCACTTTAATCCTATGGTACTAAGACATCTAAGCACAGTCCTTTATTCTGCCAAAGCCTCCTGGAAGGCTTTGGAAAAATTACCAGATCTTCAAAAGTACTTGCACATCTGCCTTCCAGTAAAGTCAGTGAGCCTCCAACATCTAAATCCCCTGGGTTCTTTTTTAACCCCAGGCTGTGTGTCTCAATTCCTGCTGGGAGCACAGAAACAGTGCCTGCTGCAAGGAGCTCTGCTCTTTGGATCAGCACACTCTCTGCACAGCACCATAAAACTCATGACATGACCCCAGAACGCTGTAAAGTCCACACAGGAATTTGGGGCGAAGCACGCTACCTTGCTGTTTTCTAAGAAGTCCATGTAAACATCCAATTAATGGACTTGAAGCACACTTCCAAAGAAAGAACAAGGATCTGCCATGTACTGCAGAGGGGTCCACACCAGCGGTGAAGTAATTGGCAATGTTTGATTGGGGGGTGGGGGGAAGTAAAAAAGAACTTACTGTCTGTTCCCTAAGTTTGTCATATAGAAACTCTAGGCGTTTATTTGCATCATCCAGTTTCCTCTTGGTTTGCTGCAAGAGAAATAAAGACATTAAAACACAGTGATTTTAAGAACACCATACTGATCTGATGTCGCTGTGAAGAGGTCCATGCAGCACATCAAATTCCTTCCTCAACAACATTTCCTAACACATTTGAATTCTTTGTTCTGTACTTTTCTCCCTGGATTTTGCTAGGAAAGACCATGTGATATGGCTGTAGTTCTCCATATGTAACTGACCTAGTTTGCTGCAGAGAACAGCAAATCATAGAGGTGCACCCCAAAAGCCACTGGTCATTTGCAAAACCCATTGGTTTAGGTGATACAAAAGTGACAGAATTCTGAGCTGCAGCACAATTTTTTTTCTATGGTTCACTGGCAAAGCATTATAACTGGATAAAATTCTTACTGGAATCATGTATCCAGCAATGTCAATGAGAGCTTAAGGGCACATGCAGATACTCGAATCTAAGTAAGTACAACTCAGTCATCATTTATGGCAAATCCTAATTATAATTTTCCTCATGTGATTAGTAAAGCTAGGAGTTTGTCTGTAAGTTTTTAGTGTCGACAGAAAAACTAATAGCCTTAACCAAAATGTCCTTACAGATTCTTTGTGCTTCCCTGAGTTTTATGGAATAATCCACCCAATGGATGTACCTGGAATAATTTTGCCACCAAAGGTTCTTAAAATAACCCTAGTATATTCCACCTGCAGCAGCAGCCTGCTGAAGAAATGCATTTTTATTCACCTTTTTTTTTAAAAACAACATCCACAGAAATTTTAGATTTTAATCCAGAGTAATAAAACAGTGATAAAGCATCAGGAGCATAAAAAAGCATAAATTGCAGGAGCACAAAAGAGCTGGTGGCCAACAGCCATCAAAATGGCATCCGTGCACAAGAGTAATGGAACTTCCTCTTAAATCAGTATGCACATCAATCCATCTTCACTTAGGATAGTGCCATTTTCCCTGGCAACTGGAAACATTTCTCTGGATTAAATATTGCCCAGAGAGAAAATAACAAAGACAATGGGAATGCTCTGGCTCAAGGGTGAACATAGGCTGATGGCTGCCTGCTGTGCTAGAAATTAGGAAAAGCTGTTCAGATGGCAGAGGACATAAAGGAGAACATGGCACACGGATCTTGGGCTATGTGTGGAAAACTCCTCAGTACCAGTTGTGCTGTCAAGGAACTGAGATAGGTAAGGAAAAAGTACCCCAAGAAAAGCAGATAAACTGGCTGGTTCTTTTGGACTGGCAAACTCAGATACATGACTTCAGAGCATTTGTTTCAAAACCTGCAAACAGGAGAACACACTATTTTCATTTTACAGATGGTCAGCTAGGACAAAGAAGAATAAATTGTGTCTAGTAAACAACAAGACATTTCTCCAGCCAAAGAAATGAGATGGAAGTGCAAACTGGTTTTCCTCCTCACTCTAAGCTCCCTGTTGCCATTTTGCCCTTCAGAATGAAACAAGTAGTGCCTGCAATTGCTCTGACAATAACTGATGTGTACAGCCAGGGTGGTGTCTCATCTCCATGTGCTGAAACACTTGCTCTGCCTAAGGAAATCAGAAGGACTTAACAAGAAGCAAGCAAAATGTGCTGGCAGAGCAGAAAAGCAATCCCTAGGTGCAGATGTGAGCAGAATGCTTTTGCCTTCTTTGTCTGGGAGAAGGGGCACTCAGAGGAACAAAAGGTCAAAGTGTGCAGTATATACTATATATATATGTATATACATATATATATGTACTCTAAGCTTTAAAGAAAGGGGTTTGAGCAATTGAATGAACCTTGAGGTCTGTCCTGTGGCCTCAGAAAGCTTCTGTAAAAGGAGTGTGTGGGTGAGCCCACGATGAAACTGCTGGACTGAAACCCACAGGGGAAAGGAGGAGTACAAACGTGCAAATGCCAAGTCAAAACTACAGAGGCAGCTGAAACCACAGAGCAGACTGAAGGCAGAGGTGACACCAAATGCCCAGTATACCCCCAGAGCCACTGCCACAGAGCCATCAGACAGCTCAGCTCCCAGTCTTCTTAACAGGAACATGAGTCTGTGCTGCTAACCAAGCACATTTAGCGCACAGAGCCCTCTGCACACCACCAGCACCACCTTTTAGCATGTGGCAGGCACGAGCTGAACAGTCAGCATCTGGGCTTTGGGGTGGCACATTATTTACTGACTATCAGAAGTACATGAGAAGCTCTGAGAGGGATGGCTGATTTACAAAGTGCTGGCTGGCACAGGAAATGTTTTTCCTATCCAGCTCCAGTAGTTGTGTTAAAGTTGTTAACCTTCCAACTACTGCTAGTAGTTTTTTCCTTTTGAAATGAGTTTGTTATCAGAAATCACAAATCACAGATCAAACTCTGAGGCATGTACTCACATATGTGAGCCTCGGCTAAGACCTGGCATAATACCAGCTGCTTCCTGCTCTGAGTTATAAGAAGCAGTTAAGCAAATGTATAGGGCATGCCTCCACAGGGATCACTTGACAGAAAGACAGACAGTTCTCTCTCAAGGTTTTAGAATAATTTTTTAATTATCAACACCAAAACCTTAACTGTAACCAATTCCAACCTTCCTCCCTTGAAGAGAGCAGCATAGGGGGCTGCAATGGGTTAATTCCCTGCCCATAAACAGCTCATCATCAGGCCCTGCCCATGCTGAGGGCTGCAAGGACCAGAGTCAAAGGGCTTGGGCAGCTGGACTGTGCTTTGACCTCAGATTTCCACATCCCATGTAAATATGGCTTTCCTATACATTGCTTGGGGCTGCTCAAAGCAGCCTTTAGACAGTTCAGAGAGAGGTTGTGATGGCCACCTGTGCTACAGGTACACCCACACCAAGCAGTACAGTGACCTACCGGGTCGGAGGCGGACAGCAGGCACCTCTGGATAAGAGCCTCAAACGTTGTCTTCAGAATAAGGTGCTCCTCAGGGATGGGCTTCTTGGTAATCTTCTCTGTTGGCAGTGCCTGCACATGCTAAGAAACAGAGAACAGATGAGGTTTTTCCAGGTCACTGTGCCCACACGTTGTTTTTGACTAAACCAAGCGGCATTATTAGTTAGCTTGGCACAACTCCTGTTTCTTCCCTATGGGTGTGTGGAGGTGACATTATCAGCACCTGCTGTTGCTCCCTCTGGGAAGCTGTGAACCTGCAGAAGGAAGCAAGTTGTTTGCCCATACTGACTGTAGTATTAACTTCAAAAAGGTGGGATCCAGGTGGAGATTACAGCAGCAAAACACCAGCATGGCGCACAGCTAGTGACTAAAACTCCACAGTACACTTTGCAGGTACAGGAAATGCCTGGCCACCAGGATCCCAGCCTGCTAGGCTCTGCTGATGGACAAACCAAAACCATGCACTGCCGGGGCTGTTACCTGGATGGTGTTGCCGATTGGGGCCCCAGGGGCCCCCTCCGTGCTGGGTTTGGAAGCAGCAGACGGCAGGATGGACGGCCCCAGGGGCTGGGAAGCAGGTGGGTAGCCACCCTGCAGCAGTGACCCAGCCGGCAGGTGCGGAGGCTGGAAGCTGGGGGCACCGGTGGGAGGTGCTGGAGCTGGAGCCTGCTGCATCTGAGACTGTGGATCCGCCAGCGGGTTCATGATGGGGGAAGTGATGGGAACCGGGGGCAGGAAGTTATCAGGGACCTAGGGAAAAAAAACCCCACCAAAAACAAAACCAACAAACAGTGCATTTATGTTGTTGTGGCCGCTGCAGGCAGAGCACAACGCCCAGCTCTTCCCACCACACAGTAATTGAGGGCTCTGGATACAGAAATAACAAGATTTCACTCTGCCTAAACATACCCATTCCTCTGGTTGCACAGTAACAAGTGCCTTGAGGCAGCCCAGACTACCCCCGGCCACAAGAACTGGGTGCAGCCACCTCAGATCAGAGTCACTCTCCCTTTGCCAAAGGCAGAAATCAGAGGTTTGCAGACCAGCACTATTAGAAGAGAAAACTATCCCATACCTACATCTATTCTTACTATCGGGTCATTATATTTAGATTTTTGTGTCTCACTTCCAAGGGTGTATTTTTGTCCATGCAGTACGTAGGTCACAGCTAGCAACATGCTCCAGTAAAGCTTCTGAAAGCCTTTCAAGCTTCTGGCACACAGGTTTGTGCTAAGACAGATTATGGGTGCATTTCAGATTCATTACTAAGCATCTGCCAGTCTTTACACAGGGGGCGTTTCAGAAACATTTGGTAGAGGGAAGAAACAACAAAATGAGCTACTGGCCTCTGTTACGCATTGTACAGGAATCCAAATAAAAGAAAGGGCTTCCATGGGAATGTGCACATTTCTTGGGGTGCTCGTGGAAAAAAGGAAAGATCATAAAACCCTCAACGAGTGATGCTAGAATTAAGCTAGTGGTTTGGGACAGCAAAAAAAAATATTCCCAATCCAGCACCCAAGGCAGTTATAAATGCAATGAATCACAGCAATAAACTTTTGAGTGGTGAATAAGTTCTTAGTTAGGAAGAAAACAGTTGAAAATTATGGCTTGAAATGCCAGACGTTTCTATTTTATAATAGTCCATGTGGTGAGTCATTTTGTAATATCCTAAACCACCCCTCAGACAGTGGACAGAAGGGAAACAAACATAGAAACACGACTGACAGATTTGTTAAATACCCAACAGGGAACAAGCATGACTCCTCATTTAGAAGGGAGCCAACCCTCAAGCCTTGGCTATGGCAGGAATTCTGGTTGTGACACACACACACACACACGTTTGCAGAAGGCTGCTTCTTGAGCTCTCAGGTCCAGCAGTTACTCTCTCTGACAACTTTTCTTCCATCTCCTTCAGAGCCTGAAGCCCCAAAGGCAGCATGCAGGCTGCTGTGGGACAGACCTCCCAGCACTGGGGCCATCAGGAGAACACAAAGTGTCCTCGATCCAGCCTCCCAAAGCTTCTTAATCTTGAGCTGCAGAGACCAAACCCTAAAGGGTAAGGGAGACTTCTGCCTTCACCTTCACTCAGACCTCACCTTGCCTGCTTTAAGTTTTTTTTGTTCTCCCCACACTTTACATGCTCTAGACTAAACTCTCGCTTCCCAAATGCACCAGGGTCAGAGAACAGTGGAAGGCACTGACTGCTGTGGAGATACTCCAGACTACAGCAGCACCAGGGGAGGAAAAGGCTCACTCTGCTCTGTGCCAAATGTCGCCAGTTATTCTGCCCTGCTGCAATCTAAATCCGTTTTACAAAACTACATTATCTCCATCATTAAAATTGTCTTACTTTGAACAGATCTCTCAGGGTCAGACTCTTAATCAGGATAAATTGCTTTCAGCTTCAGCGAAGTCAATAATCTATAACAATTTGCAGAGGCTCATAATTTTGCCTAAGTATCGTCTCCTACAAAATTCATCTGCTTTACTGCAGATGAAAACATTGAGAAGCATTTCCTTCAAACCAGGATCAATGTTGTTATTAATAACAACCACAACTTTAGCAAAAAAAACTCTATCTCTTCATAGGCTTGAATATTTAGAGTGAGGTAATGCATATTGGAGAGTCATAGAACTCATTTCTGCTCACGGAGGTGAAGCTTTTGTTTGCTAACCCTTCTCTTTCCTTTTCCTGCCAACAAGGTGCCCAGGAGCAGCTTAAAATTACTGCTTTTCAAGTGACTAGCACTCAGTTGTGTTGAGGCACTATTTCCTAGAGTACCTTCTTCTTCTTGGCAGCTCTGTTCAGGGTGGGAGGGTCATTCCAGCCATTCTGAGGTCCTGGAACAGAAAGAAAACAGAGACTGTAAGTACCTTGGAGGAGAGCAGTGATGCCTTTTTGAGTTCATCTGGGCCAGCTCCCTGCCACGGCTCTACTGGCAGGGCCTTGGCAGAGCCTGCCCTCTCCTGCCCTTCCCTGAGGGCTAGAACAGCTCCTGTGCCAGCCAAGCCCCCCAGTACCCCTGCCATCAGACCCTTTGGGCTCTGCACCCACTGTGCATGCTTGGGATCTTAACAAACTGTTCTCAAGTTAATAACTTAATTATTAGCTTTTTCTTATTTGCAGGAAAAAAAAAAAAAAAAGGCTTTGAGCATACATGCCCCTTGAAAAGGGCCTACCATGCCCAAAACACAGCTCTGCTACACAGACTGTATATGTAAAGAGAGCTTATACAAGACATTTATACATGGCAGTAGAAACATGTTCCCCAGCAACATCACACAGAAAGAAGAGGTGTAAGAGGAAAACATTTCAGGCCAGATTCACCCAGCCACCTTGGAAACACAAAAGAGCCAAACCCCCAGGTTTCCCATGCCAGCTACAGCATGTTTTTGGGCGCTTTGTATTCCAAAATCAGAGCAGAGCTGCTTGAGCAAGGTGAAAAAGATCTAGCTTTCAGCACCAAGAGCAACTTGTTTGAAACTGGAAGAAGCACAGAGGATGTCCGAGCAGATTCACTCCAAGTCTGGGGTGTTGCTCCATACCAAATCTTGTGATCTCCCAGGCTCTGTGCAGCTGCAAGATTTGCACACCAAAGCCCACATTAGTGCATCAGAAGCAGCTCCCCATCTCATCACGGACCATGGGTAATCAGGACCACAGCATCACATCCCGGCATTACCGCGGCCTCGCTGAGTAATCAGGATTTATTGCACAAAGCCACAAAAAGCCAACAAAACCAAATCCCTGCTCAATGGACTTTTTCACCACAGTGTTTTTCACTTAGCAGATGATGAATTCAACCTTACACAGCACAGCTTAACGTCACTGCAGAATTTGCACCCAATCTTCTGTTAAACAAGTTCCACATCCAGAGTATGTTCAAGGGTCAAATGAAAAACAGTTTAGAACCCCTTTCACACCTGTTTTCTCTTTAAATGGCAGTGCCATCTCCTGGCAGCCATGTGCCCCCAGGGCTCCTCTGTTCCTCCCTATCCAGAAAACCCCATGGTAGTTCAGACACAGGGAGTCTAACTGCTGCAGTGCTGATAGGGGTAACATTAAGAACATATCCCAGACTGCTACCACTGTTAATTTCCTGGAATAATTTGCTTTAAAAAAGGAAAACCAGAATTTGTTTCTGTGGTTAAAAATTCCAGATATATTGTTATTTGTTTTAATTAAGAAATTAAAAATTGATTTGATTAATTGGCAAACAGCATCACACTTAATGTTCTTTGAAGAATATATGCATAATTGATGTCTGTTCAATTAATTTCATGTAGTGGCTGTAATTATTTTCAGGTTAGGTGGTACCTAGTTCACCTGCGAAGGGAGTGGCCTGGTCTTGAGCTGGTAGGCTTTCTGCAGATAAAATGCAAAGAGAACTAAAAAAAACCATTTTCTTCAAAAATAATAAAACGATTGGTCTGCAATTTCTGATTAGCAATTTAGTTTCAATGAGTATGAGAAGTCAGGAGAAAAACCACCTAAACTGATTACAAATGTCAATTTGTAACATTTGTTCATTTGAGCATTTGCTCAAACCATCCCATGGAATTGCTTTTGTCCACCTTCCCCAGAAACAAGCCTGTAGCTCTTTCCATGCAGTAAATCAGCGTTTCTAGTTCTTTTAACAAATTTTGTAGAGTTCTGGCTCATTTTCTCATTTCTCTTGTTCTCATTTTCTATTCCAGTGCAGCCGACAGACCATTACTCTTAGCAGCAATCTTCTCGACTTTGTTTTACTGTTCCAGAAAGCTTTTCAAGAGATGCTTAAAGTACTTGACTTTCAGGTGGATATCCAAGTATTTTCTCAAATCAAGGCACACTCTCAACTGCATAAAGCCCAGTAATAAAAGTATGTTCACACAGCAGCTTTACACTCACACAAAGTGACATGTTTCCTGCTCAGACTGAGCAATAAATCCAAATGAAAAACACAGCCAATAAAGTCTTCACCATTTCAAAACGAAAAGGAACTTTAGGGATGAGATAACTCCTGTCCCTGGGGTTGGTGTAATGTGCTTATAGTTTTAGTGCAAACCCTTACTCTAGCTAAGAATTGGCCTATCATATTTTCAAACAGGATTCAAAATTCTGAAAATTAAAACACCCTTGAAAGCAGGTTCAAAGATCTGTCACAAAAAGTGAGAGAGGTTGAAAATGAAATTAAATGTGGGCTTTTCTTGCTCACTGAAGCTCCAAGCACAGCTTAACATACTGATGTTATGTGCATTTCAAAAAATGAGAAGGTATATATAGAACTGTTTAAGTGCATCTTTAAATCCAAGCTAGTTCAAAGGTCAGGTGCTTTTCAAGACTTCAGATTTGAGATCTTTTTCCTTCCTCCTACACCCCTCCCTTTAAATTAAATGAGTCACATTTACAGATTAGATTATCACCACACACAAAAGCACACCACTTCAATGCCAAGATCAGCATCACTATATGCTGTGCACTAGAACATGGGGTTACAGGTGAGATCTAGCTGCAGATTTCTGTGGTTCTGCAGAAACTCATGCCAAGGCACCCTTTGCTAAGCAATGCAGCTGCTCAGAAGATATGTCGGTGGTAAAGCATGAACACTGTCATTTCTGCACTTAAAAAACAAGGGGTTTTTTTTTCCTTCTTTTTTGTATGCTTTTTGAAAGGTGTAATCTAAACACTGGAAGAGAACGGAGTTTGCTCTTCAGACACCCTTGATCTTTTTTCCATAGTTCTCCAGCTGCAGGCAGCACTTCTGTGCCCACATTCATGAGGCATCCTGGCCTCAGCACCTCACCACACCCTGGAGTCCACCTCTGCATTTCAGCCTAAGGGTGCTGTTTGCCAGAAATCAGATATGATGCCCAAGTTTGGGTTCCTGAGCTTTTGCCACTTTATATGGGCTACCTTCTCACCACAGCTGCTGGGAGAAACATAAACAGCATTGACAGGTCTCAGAAGGTTTTATAAAAAGCCTAGTATGAGCAACTTTTAACTTTGAAAGGAAATCTGGCCCGGCAATGTGGATAAGGACTGCTTCAATTCCTCTTACATTAAAATGACATAGGATGTGTTAGACTCAAGTCCGTGTGGATTATGCCGCTTTACATATCAACTTTGTATTGGGGTATTGTCATTAATGTTCCTAATTTCTATTGTCCAGAGTATAGAGCTTCACCCACTCTGAGCACACCACACAGACTATGTCACTTTACTGCAAGAAACTTAGAAAGTCGTAGATCTGTGGTGCCTGCCAGTGAGCAGTAAAATGGTAAGACAGAAATATTTTCTTGTTCCCGGCATTTATTTGGAGGTGCAGAAGCTATGCTGTCTGCATTATAATGTGCCTCTTAACATCCCAGGCCCAGAAACCCTATCCAATACATCTTTCTCTGTCCAATTCAATAATTCCTCTGGCTTACAGATTCAAGTTTGACGTGCCCTGTAACACGGCGTTGGGAGAGGTCACAGCACACCATCCATAAGAACAGAGAGGGCACCAAATCTGGCAGTGCTGTGGAGGGAAAAGGCCTTTTCTCCCCTTGCAACTCTGGCAGCCCTACACCAGTCCTATTTTTTAACAGAGCAAAAGACCGTTTCTCCCCAAAACATGAGGGCGTGTGTGAAGGCAACGCCATGAGAAGTGTGAGCTGCCAGCCTGAAGGACGTCAGGAGCACCTACTCATAGGACTCATGTTGCCAAGACAAAGGCAAAGTGCCTTTTCTGCACTGCCTCACTCCTCACTCTTTTAAATAAGAGGTGGAATCACAGTGGGCTTATTAGGGCCTGTCAGCAAAGCTGTCATCTCCAAAACACTTCTCATATCTTTCCTAATATTCCCTCCACTCCATGTTTCCCAGATCTGGTCCTTGACACTTCAGCTGGAGCACCTAGATGTGTAGTGTATTTATGACCAAGTTTAGAAAAGGACTGCTCCTACTTCCTGCACTGTCTGATGTATGAGAAGCTGCTGTTTCACAGGCTGCTGAGTTCGTTACCGCAAGCAAGGTCACTGTCCCACAGCAAACAGCAACATCCAGGCAGTCATGAGCAGACATGGAGCCCCCACCTCAGCGAGTGCTCTCTCACCAAGCATGCTCAAACATGCTCTTAAGTGCCAGCCACACACACATGCTTTTAATTGACATCCAAGAAAGAGACACGTAAAAGCATTTCTAAATCACTTCTGATTATCTTTTAAGGCATTCACAGCTACAGTAAATCCCATCACACTAAGTGGTTCAGAACAAACTATTGGAAGTGAGCTGATGCCACAGGAAATGCTGTTTGAATTAAATATGCTGCCAATCTTGGGCTTGAAAGGCTGCTCAAAAACCAGGGACACAGGGACAAATCACATTTCCAAAATCATTGTGCGAGGAGGATTGGGATCATCTTGTCTGCAGCCATTAGGAAAAACTTGCTCGTTTTTGTATTCTGCTCTCCAGGCACAGAGCAGGTTTTGATGCCAGCCTCACAAGGTTAAAGCTGTGCCACTATTCATCCATGGCCTATGACAGCCTCATAACAAGACTGCTGTAGCCTCCCGTCTTGGGCAAGACAAAAAGCTCTGTGACCGTGGCAAGGTCTGACTCGCATGAGAAAGACGACTGCTCACACTGCGGCAACGCAGCCGTGCCACTGCCAGTTGCACAGGGATGATGACGTGCTTTAGAAATGCTTTGAACTGATCTCTAAGCAAAAGCAACCTTTGTAAAGAGCATTCACAAGGAAGAGGCGCATTTTGAACTGAGTAAGTGAAGACCAAAACCCTCCCCTCCCACCCTGCCTGCCCCCCTGTCCAAGCGCAGACCTGTTCTCTGGGATGCAGGAAGGTCACTGGTTGCAGGCAGAGTACCTGTTGGTCCAGTAGGTAATGCATAAGCCACAGAAGTTGCTGGAGGTCCTGGCCTGCCATGCTGAAAGGATGTGCCAGAAGGAGGAACAGGGAAGGAAGAGACAGGATTCAGGCTTGTCGGGGAGGGCTGAGGCTGCCCAGGGTACAGCGGGGAGGGCATGGAGTGGGCAGGGGCAGAGGGCAGGTAGGGAGGGGCAGTGTTAGGGGCAGGGTTTGGGTAAGAGGCTGAAGCAGGGACAGCAATAGGCTGCTGAGGCTGATAGAGAGCTGGTCCCCCTGTTCCAGAGGAGTACTGCTGTGTGGCCTGATAAGCTACAAACAGGGAGAGAAAACATTCAGTCAGTGAGTTCGTAACAGAGGAGCAAGTTTCATCTGTCTCTGCTTCCTTCTTTACCTCACTCTCTTCATGCCCCTACTCCCTCAAACCACTTCCCTGTCCAGCCAAATCCCAGCTCCCACAGTTCTGCCTGCACTTGCAGGACTGCTTAAAACCCCAGCCTGCTACTCGGAGCAGGGAGGCATAGAAAGGACTGCCTCGACTGTAAGGACTCTTGTTCTCCCACACACACTTTTTGGCCCAGAGCCACCTTGCCACCTGGGGTGGGGCTCGGGCACATGGACACTGCTGTTCTTCTGGACCACTGCAATCCTCACAGCGTCTCTCAGGGAAGGAAAAACCCTGTCCCAGATTTGCACAATGGGAAATCCCAGGCCAAGGAAATGAACAACATTCTGGAAGTGAGTATAAGCTCACAGCTTTTCACTGTGGGCCCTGCAGCCTAATTTCACTATCTGCCCTCCTCATCTATACTCATTTTTCCTCCCTCACATCTGTATTTTTAGTCTCTGCCTTGAGTGTCAGTGCTCTGCCCCCCTCCTCACTCAATTCCAGTACTGCCCTCATTTCCTCGTCCCCTTTTCCCATCTTCAACGAATGGATCACCCAGCTGCACACAGATGAGTTGTGTTCTTCACCAGGTCTGTGCTGCTTTTCCAGGACTCAGGCTTTGGAGTTTCTGACCCCAGCACATCCTTGGGAAGGGCCAGCTGAGGAGCGAGTCTAAGAGCTGTGGGTAGACACCTTCTCAGCAGAGGAGACATGTTTGACAGAGGGTGTCTAATGTCTGAATCCCACCATGAAATGACAAGCCTCAGGTGTTGTCTTGAGAGCCCTTTTTTCCCCACCCCACAAGAAATGTGGGACCATCTTGGTCTGAGCATTCCCAACCACAAGCAAGGGACTGGTTATCCTCAGCTAAATGTGGCTGGCCCACCTGAGTGGGAGGGAGAGAGGGGGAAGCTGCTGTTACTTACTCTGTGGGTACGTTGGCCGTGTCCCTGTTTGCGAGAACATGCTGTAATTGGAAGATGTGCCTTGCTGCGGCAGCATGTTGGGGTTAACGGCACCTGGCATGATAAACCCTGGAGGAGGTGGGTTGTCTCCCTGTAGCGAAAAGATTTCAGGAATAATGGTTGGGAGAGACAGGATTTAGTCAGCAACATTAATGCAGTGTTGAAGCAGAACTGTAACAAAATGATCAACCACATTCCCTGGAAGAGCTGCCAGCACAGGGGCAAAGGCCTCCAACCAGCCCAGTGCCCTAGGGTGCCCAGCCTAACACTGAAAGCACAGCCTGTATGTGCAGTGAATTCAGCAGCAAGCAGAGCAGCACACACCTTCCTGCACAAGGAAGAGGTCCCTGCTAGAGCTGCCTGTTATTCAGGCAGTTTGAGAGCACCCTGCCATCTTTCAACTAATCAAACGTTAACTCTGAAGCTTCTGATTTTCATGGAAAGGGGGAGAAAGGAAAAATATCAAACTTCAAATATTCCAGTGTGGGGCAAGGGGTGGGGAGGCTCAGATCACACTGAGCTCCCACTCAAGGCTTTCCAGAGCCACTCATCTGGGTGTTGGTAAAAAAAAAAAAAAATGTAATGAGATGCAGAGGAGTAAAACCAGAGCACACATAGAAGCTGCTCCTTCTGTCTATCTGTACCAGATCATGTCAAGCACATAGACTACATCAGAGGACATACTGGGGTGGAGCAGGGGCTCAGAGAGGAATAATGAAGGTTATACCTGTGTGTCAGAGGGACAGCCTGCAGGAGGATGGCTGGGAAGGGCAGTAGGAGTTTTGTTACTCCAGGTAGTGACAGTAGGGGCAATTCTAACCTGAATCGAACAAAGAAATACCAATCATGGAAAACAAAACAATAAAAAAAGTCTAAAGGGTTTCACAAAACAAGATGCGAGAAGGTTTGCATGCTGGCACTTGTAACAGCCATAAAATCTCAGAGGAAGAAGGAAAAATGCATTCAAGACAGACAAAATCACTGTGCACTGGAGCCGAAGTGAATTGCAGAGTGAAAACGAAGCACAGTGGAGTTGCAGCTACAATTGGCTGTGGAGCAAGTGCAGTGTTATACGTGCCAGTAAGCCAGGTCTCCCTCTTTCATGACATTTTCTTATGGCAGAAGCACCCCCACCCCCTGCCATTAGTCCATGACACCAAGCATCACTAACCATGGCTGCAAGTCCCAAGTTCCATGTTAAGTTCAAACATACTGCCTCATACAAAAGAATTCTGTTTAAATTGAGCTCAAGATGAATTACAAAAGGTTAAAATCTGTTATTCACCTCTTGCACATGCACAGATACACATCTTTATAGTAATTGCTTCCCAGCCAATCTCCCATAGCTCCTTTCCTCTGTCTTCCTTCTTTGCCACTCCAAAGCCCTTCAATTCCATATGACCACTTCTACCTTTCTGATGGGACAGAAGCCATTAACCTCCTATGCCTGTGACATCCCTGAGCAAGGAGTGGGAGTGCTGCCCAACAGTGGGAACACATGGCCAGGGTTCAGGAGTTTAACACCCCATGTGAGCACAGGCAGAGGGAAAGCTGTGACCCTGCAGCCCTGGATGGCTCAGCTGGCTTCAGGCTATGTGTCTATAACTCCACACAGTGCTAGGTTAATGGTGCAGTCTGCTGTACAACCACCACTGTTAGTGTCTGCATAATTCATCATTGAAGTAATCTAAAAGACTTTTTCACTTCCTTTCATGCCTGGTTTATCCAGATGAAAAAGAGGCTTAAAAAAACCTATGCTGAAGGGATTCCAAGTTTTAAGTACGTGTTCCTATTTGGGACAGTAATTAAACAAAGGCTGCCTTAAGCTTAAACAAGCCCTTTGTACACACTTTCTCAAAATGACGTCAAAATAAGCATCCTAAGACTCCAACATGTAATTTTTCTCCATTCTGGTTCATCAGCATACTGCTGGGCACCTTTCTGACATGACACCTGTCCTCTTCAAGCCCTTCCTGCTGAGCACAGACTCCTTGAAAAGCCAAGAACACAGGTGGATAACTCAGTGTGCTCAAGGAGTTGTGATAAACCCAGACTTTTATTATTGAGTAGGGCTTGCTGAAATAATAGTTTGAGACATTCCTGAAACAGTAGGAGAAAGAGGGAACTCTGGTTTAAAAAAAGCATTGCTAAGATCTTGCCATGTAGAGGTAAGCTGCTATTCCCCACAGCCAAACGGGAATCACACAATCACTTCTCAAGACAACTCATCGGTTACAAGGAGGGAGGCCAAAGACACAGACAGAACAGTAGAGTTGATTATTGATGATTATGCATTTCAAATCATATGCAATGGTGTTAGCAAGGTAATCTTGGATAAAGGCTTTATCCCTTCTGAAATCTACCTTGCTAACACCCTGGAAAGAAGGCAGAGGCACACGTTGTTGACGTCAAGAACTCCCAGTTCCCCCTTAAACCTTTCAGGCCTTTTTCCTTCCTGTCCCATTTCTCTGGCAGGTAATGCTTGAGGGCAGCACCACTGCTTCTGCCAGTCTCCTCTGCATAGGGAGAACACCCACAGCCCCCACACAGCTCTGCTCTCAGGAAAGCCCAGCCCAGAGCCCCTGTGCAGAGGAGGGCCAGAGAAGCTGCAGTGCTGTACTGAGGGATTAGAGACTTGGCAATGCTTTCCAAACATGCACACAGCCAGGGCTGCTCAGTGATGGCCAGTGAGTTCTGTCGCATTTTTGTCCTCAGGTTAGAGATAAAACCAGGGCATTTTCCTCCCCCATTTCTCCTCTTCCTTCCTGCACAGCTCCATTATTCGTCTCATACTTACCAGGTTTTTCTTTTAGCACAGCTCACTCTCAGTCCGGGAAGTTAGGCCACCTGCTTTCTCACCTGCCTGTGCCCCCTTATGCCCATTTGAGAAGGTGTTTTCACAGTAGGCTGTACCCACAGCTGCTGAAACATGCCCTCAGTTTGCTACTGCCACCGCTCAGCTGCTTCCACAGTCAACATCAGGGCTGGGGATGGGAGTAATCAGCCCCAGAAGAGTCTGGTGAGCAGCATGAGCAAGCCCTGCGGCCTGCAGGGATGGGACATCAGGGACTACAAGAGGAAGCATAGAGAACTCCTGCAGTGCTCTCCCATGCAGCTATTCTTGGCATTGAAGCACACGTTCAAACAAAGGGGGAAAACACCAAATCTTCAGAAGCAGTGAGAAACCTGACAAGGTGTTTAATGGATGCTTCCAGATAAGGAATAAAGGAGGTGTCTGTATTGACTGAAAGGCAGCACCAGTGACCTTTACTGCATGGCTCTTGGGAGGTATATGTCATACAGCCCCAGATCAAAAGAAAGGGAAAGAATTATTATATCCATTACTCTCAAGAATTTAAGCATCATGTCCCTCCCTTACTGCCAAAACCCTTTTTACCTGCTGGTAATACTGCTGGGCTGGAGCCTGGGGTGTCTGCATCCTTCCAGCCACAGGGCCAGCTCGTCCTTTGGGCACAGGCTCTCTCTCATATGGTCCCTTGAGGCTGTCCTGTCCCACCGGGAGCTCCCCTTGGGCTCTGCAAAGCCTGTCCCGTAGCTGCACGATGTTTGGCTGCAATCAGAGCAGGACAGTGAAGGAAGGTTAACTGCACTGCCTGTCACCCAATGCATCACACCAGGAGGCTGACTGGCCACCCACTGACTGATGAGCTCTCTCAGAAGCCTGCTCTGCTTTGTTAGATTGGATTGAGGCACGATCATGACCATGCATGAGACATGGGGCCAATTGGGACTGCCTTACCTGTGCCTGCCTCCTGTCTACACCAAACCACCCTGTCTACAAATGTCAGCTGATGGAAAATGAGAAGTCAAAAGAAAACAACCAAGTGTCAAGGCACACATTTCATTTACAGTGTCTGCCTTGCAGGAGGGGCACCCTCTGGCAGTCACTGGCTGCAAAGACAAGGGTGTGAAACGAAGAAGGAGCAGAAGGTGGCTGTGCATTTCTGTCAGCTCAGCAAGATCAACAAAGGGAGAGGGGAAACAGCCTGACTGTCACATCCTGAGATGCATGTCAAATGGCAGGTCCTGATGGCTGACTGCATCATGCAGAGACGACCTTTGCTCAAAGTGAACCTGTTCACAGAGAGAGAGAGAGTGAAGAGCCTGAAGGCCCCATACCTGGTTGGTGTTCACAGGGAGGAAGGTCAGAGCTGCAGCCAGGCTTCCCTGAGCAGCCAGGAGGTTGGCATACTGGCTCATCTTATCGGCCAGAAGGGCCCCCACAGCATTAGGGTCCACAGCCTGGGTGAGCTGCACAGCTTTGCGCAGGATTACAACTTTCTCTATTAAATCCTTAAAGATCAGGAATAAAAAAAGACAACAAGTGAGAACAACAAAGTGAACAACTAACTAGTGACAGTCTAATAACTGTCATGGATGGCTGTTCCTCAGGGCAGCCTTGGAAAACCCCTCACACCCAGTGAGAAGCCCAAGCCAAGTGCAGGTTTCCCCATCAGCCACAGCTGCACCAAGGGCACAGCTTTCCCACCAGGTGAGATAACAGAACAGCAACCATGCACCAAGTAGTTTCTAACAGCATAGCCAGCAGAGTTCAAACCCAAAAGAACTGGTTTTATTAAAAAGAACTTCAGGGACCTATCAGCACTGAGCATGCCCACTAAAAGGATGCTTTCATTAAATTATCTGGTGACAGACCGCACGAGAGCCAACAGGAAACATCACGCCTGTCACCAACAACAGTGCTGTGCTGCTGCACATTCATTTGTGGTGTTTTAGTAAGTCAGGTCTTAACCATCTTAAAAGGATCTAATAACTCCCTTGGGAGAGTTGTCCATTGCTTTCTGGTTGCTATAGCAAAAATGGTTTTCCTGATATTCACCAGGAATACCTCCATATCTTGCCTTCCTTGCACATCCCCAAAACACCAGAGCTGGCCTTGGTTGGGTTTCCTTCCAGTCCTAAATTACAGGAATGTTTTCTGGTCAGTTCTCACGATTTCCTTACTCTCACTGTATTTATATTGAGAGATACTACAAATATTAATTTGCCAATATTAACATTCAATCCCTTTTTAATATCTTACAGCAGATTTAATGAGTGTAGCAAACACAGAATTTCAACCATACATCACTAGTAAGGATTGTTTTCTTACTGCTTGATAAAACATTTGTTTTTCCCAACAAATCAGTCCTTCAAAAAAGGAAAAAAAACCCCCAAAATAAATCAAGATAATCAACAGCTTTTGACAGTTTTCTATGAATTCCACATCAGAGTAAACAAGCAGCCTAATCATAACTCCAACAATATTTTTTTAATTTTAGCGTCCAAGAGAGCAAAGCCTTGCAATTAAAATGCAAATTCAAACTGAAGGTAAATCTGTAAATAAAGCTTTCAAATTCAAGTAATTTTGATAATTCAAAACTGGAGAGAGTTATTGATGCAAAGCAAAACTCATACACTCCAGTTCCTTCAATTAACTAAACAAAAGACTCACAGTGCTGCCAAGTAATGTTACTTTAAGTACTTTCTAAAACTGGTCCTTCAAAGGCCCTGAACAGATGGAAGAAACTAAGATTGTACTATAAAATAAATTATTCCATAATTGCTTCATTTCACTCAATCCTATTCCCCCAAGATATTTGCTATATGCAATATATTTCACTGCTGGAAATATGCTTGTATATGTGCAAACCCCTGGAGAAAACCCTATGGAGAGCCTTCCAACAGTTTTCTATCTCAATTTAACTCTAATGCTTTATATTTCTTCACCTGAACATCCAAAACTAGAAGTGTCCAAGTATTCCCTAGCTGCCAAAGATGCAAGCATTCAAAGACTCTTCTTTACCAAAACACTTAAGTTCTATGATTACACAAGAAGTGTTGTAGCACAACTACCCAAAGACCAGAGCAAGAACAGGGGCCACTGTGCTTCACAACTGTGCAATTTCCAGTATGATATTTATGTGTTACGCCATTCCAGAAGGAAAAGGCTTGCATCCTGATGTACATCCAGCTATCAGACAGCAAAGCTGTACACTAGATCATTTGATGTAAGTGCCAAATGACTGCAGCGTGTTACTTCCAACACCTTTCTTGAGATAATTACCAACCTGAAGGGACAAGGGGCTGCTTCCGTCCTGAACTTTGGTCCAACAAGCAACAAGTTTATCCACGTTGCCAGCACAAATGTAACAGAGACAAGCTTGTGTCTGCAGAATGCTGTCCCCTTCATTCTCCAGCCTGCTGCCCAGGAGATCTAGATGGAATACAAAATCACTTCAGTGATCCCTCCCCATCGCTGCTGAAGCTGGGGAAGCCTACAATGGCTGTCGTGTCTGTGCTCAGCACAGTGAGAAAGGATATTGCCTCTAGGCTCTGCTGGTAAGGACACACTCCAGTGTCCAGCACAGATTATCTCATGGGAGTCCAGGGCACTTCAGAGGCAGTTAATGTCACGGAATCAAGAACCTCTCAAATGACTACAAACACGAGCCACAGCAGAGGGGACAGTCCATCTGCTGACATGATAAAGGACAAGAGGCTAGGGTTCAATTCTCCCCTCCACCACCCACTTGTGCAGTCTCTCATTTCAGGAGTGTGACCTGAGTGTGCAACCAGCCAAGGAACTGTGAGCAAAGCCATGGTACTGTTCTGGGCTGATGAGTGCTGAAGGCAGTCGTACACCTCCCCAGACACTGTGGCTGAGGGACACAGGGGTGTCAGGCTCACAGCTACTGGCAATATAACTTCCCTGAGGGTTAAACCCAGCCAGCTGTCCGCCACACAGCACACAAGGACAGGCATGCTCACTGCTTGGGAAAGAGGACTCCTTCCAGAAGTCAAAACTGATCTTGAGAAAGAAGAGTGAAGTGCTTCCTTGAAATATTTCTCCTTGTGCCCCATCCATAAACACTCCAAGACTGGTCCTTTGGCTAAGACACATCAACATCCCCAGTGGTACAAGACCAGCAGCTGTGCCCTATACAGGCAATACCGGGACAGAGCTGCTCACAAGGGTCTGAGTTCTGTGCCCAGAAAATCAGGGAATGCACTGGTAAAATAGCACCCCAGAGGTTCCTCTCCTCTGCAACAGGATTTAGGAACTATATGACCCATGAAAGAAGCTAGCAAGGCATTACAGCAGTATAGGGGGAAGGAAAACAACCCTGGCAAAGCATGGTTTTGCTGTAAGTGGAATAAAAGACATCCAGCCTGTAATTGTGCTTACCACAAAGGGCTGCAAACTCATCTGGCCTGGCATAAGTGAGCACAGCAGCCAAAGCCTCTCTCCAGTTCTGCAGATCACAAGATTGCACAATCTCTTTCCAGTTCTTCATTACCACTGCAGTGATGAGCTGGACCAGGAGGAGAGAGACACAGTTAACATCTTGGTAGGATTTCCTTTGTATAACCTACAGTATAATTTGTATCTGTTCAAGTGTACTGGTCCCCACTGAATCCAGGGTCACAACAGATACTGCACTGCAGTTCAACAGCTGCACAGTGAAAAAGAAAATAAATCAACAAAACAAGCTTAGACAACAAAGAAGACAATTATTCTTGCTACAAAATGTGCAAGAGAAGAATACACAAATCTCCACAAACTGTGATTGCTGAAAATGGTTTTCAGCAGGTTTGGCAGAGAAAGATAACATACTAATTATTTAGCTGTAAGTCTTCTACACAATGCCCAGGAAGGGGCATGAGTTTTGTTTGTCAAAATTGTTTCATTCGGCTTTAAGCTCTTGGGCTCAGGCTGACCTGAGGCCAAGTTAAAAAGGTTGTGTAAAGGAAGCAGCAAGTGGCAGCAGTATCAGCTGAGCTGGCTGTAATGTCCCTACCCTTCACCCACACACAGGCTGTCTGTCCACAAGTCCTCAGAAAAAAAATTCCAGTTTCTTTCTTCTCAAACTCTGCCTCCAGTTATTTTACTTTTGACAAAAGACAGACTTGGCAGCTGAGCTGCTCTTCAGTAAACAAAGCCCTTGTCATGCCAAGATTTCAAGCTCAAAAACTGCTCAACAAGGAGTAAGTGTGCAGTTTGGGACCAGAAAAAAACCCACACCTAAACAACAAATGCAAGATCTTAACTACAAGGTCAACGCTTGCTTGTAAGCACAGGCACAGATAACTGGTCAGCTCTCCAATCCTTTCCCCAAAGGATTAACTACAGTGAAGAAGAAGAAATTTCTCACACACTACAAATTCTCCTTTCTGTGATCAGGCCAGAGGCAGTAGCTGGGGGTAGGGGAAGAAATCCAGCCGAGTCTTATTACTTGAGATCTTCCTTTTTTTTCATTTGTCCAGTATTAGCAGAGCAGTTTTCTGTGTGCTTTTAAAGCCACTTCTGTTTCACCTTCCTGTTGCTAGTTTCTCACGTCAGTAACAAAGAAGAAAAACTTGAATGAGCAGCATAAGCAATCCCTAGCAATGCAAAAAGCTGAAAATAACAATAACCAGCTGGTCATAACACACTCTATCCTAGACAAAGGGTGACTGATCTACCCAGGGCATACTTTGCTCTCTTCTGTGCAGGCAGTGAAACAAAGCATCAGCAAAATCTGTTAAATCTGATCACAGGCAGAAATCTACATAATGCTGCCTGGCCCTGAGCATGGGTCGTGTGCAACTCATAAAAAATGTGACAAAATAACAGACTGAAATGTGCCCTGATTAAGATATTTATCTACTGGTGAGAATCTATTAGTATATATGAAACTCAGACTCTAGAGATGAGATGAAGCATACTCTCGTGTACTTATATCCAGGTAGTGTGCAAGACTTCCCTCCTTATCAATGCATTAAAAAAGAGCAATGGAAGCTTTTCTGCTCCGAGATCTTAGAGATGAATTGAATACTTACTAACTTCTCCCAGAAATAAACCTAAAAAATGTCAAGAAAACTTTTAAGGTGAAAAAGGGAGTTGGCAAAGGCATACAAAGCATGTTAGTTCTGAAGTGAAAAAACACACCCTGGTAATTTTGCTCTGCATCTTAGCAAAGTACTTCTCCTGTGTCCTGGAGAGCAGCTCTTGTCCGCCCGCGATGGCCAAGATGATGGCGTCGGCCATGCGGTTGTCGTGCAGGCAGAGATCCACCGCGCTCCCGAAGTCACCTGTCAGCAGGGCCTGCGTGATCAAACCGTCCACATCTGCAGCGAGAGAGGGGAGCACTTTCAAATGGAGGCACAGAAGTCACTTAAAGATGCAAACAAATGACTCTGATTCCAACTGTACAACACTGCGCATAGCTGCCCGCAAACCAGCCCGCTTCCAGGCAGCGCTTACAGGGATGCTCCAGTTCATCGCCAGCCTCAAGCACACATGGCCACAGTCACAGTGCAGCGCTTACCTTGCACCAGAGCAGGATGCTAGAGGTCTAAATGGCCTCTGAAACAACCACCCTGCATACAGTGCCAGAAAAAGTCAAACTAGACAGGGGTCAGTAGCTTTTGTGTTACTCAAGACCCCCTGGGAGTTTCTGCTAACACTTCATGCCTCATCAGGCATGTCTTCCTTTATATCAGAAATCACCCAGAACAGCTGCTTTTCAGCAATGGGGTACACAAGTGCTGTATACTTTCCTTCCTTCCTTAAAGAAGCTGCATTTTCAAGTGCCTTGAGACTGCTGCGAAACAAGTGCAGTTAGAGCCAAGTCATTACAATCCCTCACAATTTCTGTGAAGAAACTGCCTTCTCACTGGAATGCCAGTATTAACATCAGCATTTATAAACATCAGCACATAAAATTAAATCAGTATCAAGGGTTTTTTTTTTTACCTCCACTAACAGAAATGTTAAATGTCATCTTTGCAGATCCCAAACCCTCAGTTTCTTTTTTATGGTCCTTTGGAATCTAAGAGAAAAGAAAAGCATAATTTGTGAGATTATGTAAACACTTGGAATATACACACATTTTAAAAAATATGGCTCTTGCATTGCAAGTTAGACCTTCAGACTAGCAGTTACCTCAGAGAACATTAACGTGCATACGCACATCCATGCCCATATACACACAATCCCCTCCAAGCAAAACAACAGCCACAACCACAAAGTCAGAAACCTCTCCCTTCCCTCTTCTTTCAAATTCAACCTCTACCAAGAACACTCTACCATAACATTACCTAGGTTCCACATTGTTCCACTTAGACTTTCAGCTTGTCCTTGAAATACTCTGCACTAGGCATACATCCTAGCCTAATTAAGCAAATTACACATGAACACGCTTCATTTTCAACACAGAAGTCCAGCGTAAACCAGACTTAAGCACTTTGCGCTCAGTACAGGAGTGTTCAGTGGACAGAAGCTGCCTATGTTTTTTTATAAAACTCTCCCGGGATTTAAGATAGAGACCATTTTGAGCATTTGGGATTTCAAATAAAACCATCCAATAATAAGAAAAATGGCACCAAGAGGGAAGTTTCTCTCCGTTACCCGCTTTCAGAGCACAGCTTAAGCAGAGTGCAGAAATTGCTCTAGTACATGCAAGGGGAGTTCATGACTCTGCTGAGAACACCCTGTTTGTGAGCTGATCAGTGAAATTGCACTTCAGAGGATGAAGCATATAGCCAACCAAAACCAGGCATTTGGACGGGGAGGCAAGTCGGAAAAATCCTTCATGTTTGACTCATGAAAGGAGGCAGCATCAGGAAAACTATTTTGCTGTCAGATAACACATGATGAATGTTTAGTATCAGCTTAGAGCATGTTTTGACTATCACAGGAATTATGTGCCCTTCCACTTACTTTATGGATGTGACAGCACACCCTGATGCATCATCAGTGGCTCCAGGCCAGTCTCACAAATATTTACCATCCATGCTGAAAGGCTGGGGTCATATTTGGCTGTGAATTCTCTCTTAGAGCAAACATTTGTAACGAGACATCTAATATCTTCAGGACTGCATACAGCAAAATCCTTATACAGTCAGATACACATTTGCCACTGCAGTGCCTAAAAAATTAACAAGCAATCCAGCATCTAGTCTAAGGAGAGCACTCTGCTTTTAGTGTCCTTAAGAGGCTGTTTGTTATAAGCAGTCAAGTGAAGCACTCCAGTCTGCATGAGCCTTAAACTGTCCTCATCTTCACTACAGAGAAGCACAGGGAGCACAGCTAGTTTGGGTTAACAGCTCGAATTCTAACCCAAAAGGGAGACTGAAGGAATGGGGGACAATGACGTTGGCCTGTTCACACAGCAATACAGTATTTTCAGTGCTACTGACCCCACAAGGCAGAGGCTGGTCCTCAATGTTAATTACAGACCCGTCCCCATATTTAAAACATAGGGCTGAAAACAGTGCTCTTCAAATGGACAGAAATGAACAGTAGCTGTAGGATCCCAAGAGCAAGCATGGTTGATCTCAAACTGCCTGTGATAAATCTGTCTGAAGTGTTGCAACAAACAATCTTAAGGCAGCTGGCTGCCAGAGCCCTGACTCACTGCTCAGGTGCCAGGGGATGGATGGCACTGTGACTTTGGTGGGAGTAATGCAGAGAATGAATGTTCTACCTCTCCTCCAGTAGCACATCTTCATCTCTGCAAAGGGTTATACCCTGAAAGAGGGCAGTAATAAGCTGACTGCTTGGTAATAATCAACCAGAGGGAGGAAAGAAAGCAATGAGGAAAGCAAGGGGAAAAAAAAAAAAGGCAGAGTTCTGGTAGCAGATAATTTCCGTTAGGGAAATGTCAGAGTGAAAATGATGGCAGAATAAAGTTCTTGAGTCTGGCGCCAACTGGATTCTTATAAAACAAACTTGTTCTTCATTGCTACCAAAACCTATTCACATGATGTCTGAAGCTAATCAGAAAAATCTCAAACAGCTTAACAAGAGACTGCTTTTATCATTCCAAGTAACTTTTTGTATGTCCTCGGCACTAGGAAAAGCCAACAAAATAAAATGCTCTTAATGGTAACAAAGTAAATACAGGGGAGGTCAGCAGGGTTAGTTTAGAGGGCAACAGATACCTCTCCCAAGAACTGCTCCTCTGTAGTTCGGCCTTCATCCCCATCGTTTGGCACAGATTCATCAGCTTCTGCAGGAGCCTTCAGCAGAGAGAAGATGCCATAAAAAAAACCAAGCCAGCGAAAGAGGAAGAAACACTTTGCACTGCAGAGTATAGCCACCTTCCCACCACCACCTGTTAGAACCAGACTGCAGATCACAGAAATGCAGTGGCCATATATGCTTAGCTATCACAAACATGGTAGAGGCCCTGTTTCCTTTGGCATTACATAGCACCTTGTGCTGGTTTCATCTTAGCTGCCTGAAAGCATGCAAAAAAAATCTTTCTTCCCTGTTAGGCAACAATAGATATCTGAACAGTCTACTGCACAAAAGCAATGCGCTCCTGTTGTAGACTCAGGCTACTGCAATTACAACAGGCAATGCCTTAACGGTAGTTGTTCTTGTAGGAAGTGTTATGGGACCACAGTGCCAGTCCTGCTTTCTTTACAGCCTGGTGAAGGTGCTGCTCTTGAAATCAGCTGTCAGGCAGCAAGACTCTGCCCTACCTCACAGGCAGCAGGAAGTGTCACAGTGGGCAAGAGGTAGGCAGCAAAAAGGAAAGATGGAGGGACACCAATGAGACCCTGAATGAAATCCTGTGACTGAGGGCTGTTCGCTAGAGAAGGAGGGAACACTTGAGAAGAAAAAACTGGTTGTTTTTTTTAAATAAGTACCTTCATCCTACTGAATGTAGGAACCTGCCACATGCTGGATTATTTGTGAATTACTCTGTGACAGCTATCCAGTGGAAAGAAAAATTGTTCTTACTTTGCACATTACCATGTCATTATTAAACTAATCACAGAGTTATACACATGAGTTTGCTTACCTCTCCCAGGACACCATCTGCAAGACCTTCTTTATTCAGAGCAGATGTAATCTAGGAAACAAGCAAGATCTAAGTGAGTACCCTTTCATTTTAGAGAGGCAGACCCCTCACTGATTTCTCAGATTGCAAAACGGGAACATGTAGCTACTATGTTGCCTGCAGAACAGTTACCATGAAACTAAAGCCATTTCCTATTCCAGATGATGGATTTGCAGCTAGTATCCCTGCACCCCAAGCTCTGATGGAAACAATAGCTGGTCTATGCTTTTAAACCTTTAATTATTAACTCAAGGGCCTCAAACCTCACTAGAGCTGCTGGAAACTATAGTAATAAAAGGAGTATCAGAACATGAAGGACAAAACCCTCTGTGTGTTCTGGTCAGGGAAAAATGAAGCAGTGACAATCCTTGTGGAGCAGGAAGCCTATCAGGAAGCTGTGGTTTCAAGCACATGGCTGAGGGCTAGAATTTTCCAAGGTATAAAGGAGTTAAAATGCCCAGCTTTTACTGCTTTTCAAAGCAAACCATGACTCCAGGTTCAACTAGGGGCCTCAAAACCACCAATTGTATTGAGTTTATATATTAGTTCAGCTTCAGGGAGCCTGGGTTTCCTATTGCTGCTAATGTTACCTACTGCTTTTGGTACTGCAGGCTTTATTTTACCCTTGGAGGCTGGTTTGTGCAAAAAGCTGAGCCCAAATTGCTGGAGACAGTTTTTTCTTGTTTAATCATTGGTTTACAAAAAAAAAAAAAGAGAAATCCAGTCCTTGGTTTGGATAAGAATCACAGGTTTTAAGAAGATAACCCCCCTCCATACTCTTCAGCTGAAATTTGTGACCCCCTTTTACTTTTCCTGTGCTACCAATAATGTGAAAAACCAGTTGTGATTTAGTGAGTTTATCATCATTTAGCTATCACAAACTTACAGATGAGCTGTCCTGTGTTGTTTCCTGACTTTAAAAAACATGGATTCAACTTGAATGTGGAATGCTCTGTTGAGAAACAGCTACATAAAAAAATGGCCTGTTATCTGTTTCTCAAATACTGAAATAATGAGGTAGGGGGGCCTGCATTTCAGGCCACTCAGTTCAGCTAAGCCCATTTTCCCAGCTTCTCCCCATGCACAGGGCATATCAAGCCCAGAGGAACAAGCAGAAGTAGGCTCTAGTCTCATGAGGCCACTCTGCAATACCATTACTAAATTTCAACTGGATTTTCTATTTAAGATCTGCTTTTCAAAAGTAGGATTTCCCTTGCTGTGCTTGCCTTGGAGTTATGGACAAAATTTTTGAAGCTGAGGATAGACTGTTAGCAAAAACATGATTTTTTTTTCCCTGAAATCATATTGAGTTTGCCCTAAAGGACATTTAGTTTGTATAAGCATAATGACACTTTAATGGAGCCAGTCCTTGGAAATAAAATATTAGATTGATACAATGAAAATGAATCAAACATTCAAATCCACTGAAACAGAACTGAAGAAATACTAGATGGGTCCTGGGTAGAGCACTGAAAGCAACAGAGCCAAAAGGCACAGCAGGTATCTCCCTGTAACACTGCATCTCCCTACAACTGTGAAGAAACATCTTTAAAGGTGTGCAAGTTTCTTCCTGGTAATCCCTTTTTTTTTTTTTTTTTTTAAAAAAAAAAGGACTATCCCAGGTTTTCCAAGGTAGTTAATGATACCCTGAAAATTGCTTACATATTCTTCAACCAGAAAGCTTAAAACCAGATCTCATTCCATGATGCTACAGTAGAAGGATGTCAAGTAAACACAGTTACATGAATAGATTGAACCAATAAATATCAGAGCTTCTTAATGGGTGAGAATTTCAGATCAGGATTGGACGGTAAGACGCAGACAAGCCTCTGAAGTCTGTTGCCTGCTTTGACATATCCATGAGTACTTAACCACACATGGCATTGTCAACATTTTGGGTTGTATTCTGCAGATACATTGATAAGTAAAGCTTTTAACACAAGCACAACTTCCAGGCATATTTACCTTCTTCCTTAGATCATCCTTCCTGTAGCCCAAGAGCTCAAGGTATTTAGCACGTGAATCTTCTTCAAAGTTGACCTTTAAAAAAGTTAAAGAATATATTGCAATTCACAATTTTTCATTTTCTCTCTCACTGGCTTTTTACTTGACTGGCACAAATTACCCAGTCAGAGCTAGTGGCTGAGTAGACTGAATGTAACAAAGAGAACTGCAAAAGTCTTCAGTGACTTGGGCACCTGAGCAGATGGGCAAGGTTTCAGTCTGGTTGTTGCTTATCTGGTTCACTTGGAAACCTCTAAATGCTCATAGTGAGCAGTGAAAAGCCCATCTAAAGCTATGCCAAAGCTTTATTCCTTCTCACTAGCTCCCTGTACAGTTAATGTACTGATGGGGGACGCCAAAAACCCCACCTTTACTCATGCCTCTGCTTCTGCCATGATTTCTCACAACCCACCCTGGCCCTGGGGACCCTCCCTCTCCTGGCAAGCCAGCTCCAGTGACATGGGCTTATGGGTGCTATTCCCACAGCCTAAATCTTTTCACTCCCAGCACCTCTTCTGCTAAAACACTATGATGTGCAGAAGAAACCACTTCCACACTGGCTTTCCAAGTCACTTGGGAATTTCTGCATGGCTGTTAGCCCGTTACCTTTAGGAAGGCCCACACATTCTTCTCAAAGTCAGCCGGGGCCATATCAATCTTCTTCTGGCAGTAGCTGACAAAGCCCTCGGACTGCACAGCCTCCTGCAGCTGGTTGGAGCGGGCCAGGAACTCCTTCTCTGTGACAACCTGGCTCACGTAGACATGGTGGTGCTGCTGCTGCTGCTCCATCCCTGGCTGCTGCTGAGACTTGGCATTCTCAAACGTAACCAGCTTGCCTCCAAACTGGAATTGAAGTGCACAATGTAGCATGTGAAAAATACAATGATACAGGGGAGCATGTACGAAAAAGTATGAGCATACACAAATATATGCACGTGATTTTATATAACACATATATGCTTATCATCCAGTAACTGAGCACTCCTGACATCAACTCACTGAATTTTTTTTTCCTCTATTACCCCATATTTCTATGCATGTAAGGAGCTTGCTAGATAAGTAGGCAAACACTTAGTAAGATTTATGAGCACAGCAATTCCTATGCCTGTTTTCTTTCAGGCAACAGACTGACCAGCAACAGAGAAGGAGAACTGTGGGTCTAGAGAGTGCCCAGCATAAATGGAGTACCTCATGACACTGCAATGCAGTTACCAAAGAAACCCACGCATCATTAAATAAATGCTCAAGCACGATGTCTGCCCTGCTCTTCCCAGGCTGTTTACCAGTTAAAAGCCTACTGAGAGATGGGCAGTAAGTTGTGAGACAATTTAGAGAGGTAAAATCAACATAGAAAAAAAATTAGGAGGGGCTTATAATATTGTTTCATTCTATAGCTCCGAGTGAATTTACACAGGTCAGCCCAATAATGGACAAAATACGCATTACAAAAAACAAAAGCCCAGCCAGGAAAAAGACTGATGGTTGGCTCTTGGAAAACCAGGATGAATAAGGGAATAAACACCATTATAAAATGACACATCAGACAGTGACTAGGCAACATCACTTCTCTTTGACAGGAGAAAATTGCATTTGATTTGTGCACCAGATTGTGAATAAGCAGGCATATGATGCTGAAAACTGAGAAGTATTTCAGCAAAGAAATCCATTTCAAGTGGACAGGCTAAAATCTCCAGGAGAAATGGCCTGTGGGCTTAGAAAATAAGCCAAAGGTGGAACCAAAGAGCAGATGATTCTGCTCTCACAAAAAAGCGGGGCCTTGCCATCTCCTCACCTGGCTCCTCTGCAAATCAACCAGCCATGGAGGAACTGAGCCATGTGCTGCTACAGCAACTCCTGCTACTTTGATCAAAGCTGACCCAAGTATTCTCCAGCATACTGACTCATGTAACACCTTCGAACTGCACTCAAGTCTCAGATACTTGCCCAGTTTTGTCTCATTCCCCCTCCCAATGTATACTTGTTTACTCCAAAGCAAGCACTGCATATAAATAACAGCGAAGCACTAATGCCAAAACAGAAACAAACGTCTGTTGGCAACGTTTCTTTTTCCCTAGCATTTTTGTCGGGCTGTTGCCGGCTTGCTGTCCCAAGCGCCCTGTCTGGAAGCTGCCCCAAGTGTCTCTGACCACAGTAACAAACAGGGGAAACTCTCCCAAGATGGAGCACAACACCTGTGTTTAGCAGGTGCCACCTCTCTCCCTCCCTGCCTGGCCAACCACGCCCAGCCTTGTCTCATCCTTACCGAGAACGACGCTCCTATGGGCCGCCGGATCCATTTGGGTGGTTTCTTCAGAGGCAGAACAACACTCTGTGGGGCAGCCTGCTGGGGCAGCTGCAAGGGCGGGAGGGGCTGCCCTGTACCAAAGGGATCAAGGTTCCCAAAGGACGATGAAAGCTTTGATAGCACAAAAAGGGGAAAAAACAGATGTGACGTCTCTCTGTTAAACTAAACATAAGCATGTATTTGCACCGAATTGGTGCTCCTGCAAACAGGGCTGCAGACAGCCACTGAAGACTTCCCATGACCCCATGTTTTGTTCTTCCCCCTTTCTGTCCCTATTCTTAGCCACACATTTTTCAACACCTGGTCAACTTGCTTCTGCCTCAAGCCATCCGTGCTGCCTCCCATGATGGAGTAAACGCTGATGCGCCCGTCGAACGAGGCTGCAGACAGGACAGCAGGGTTCCTCGGACACCACTGGATATCAAAGCACCACTGTGTGTTTGTGGGCAGCTCGTACAGCACCTGGGCAGCAAAACCAAGTCCAACAAATCAGTTTTTATGGAGGACTATGTCCAACAGCAACAATTCTCCTGCCTGCCCTGAGACTTGTCTGCTCTTCTTGCTCCCCAGCAGCCTCCACATTACCACTCACACTAACAGTGGGCAAACCCTGACAACTCCCAAACAGCTGATTATCACACACCACTGCTTCATTCTCTTCTCCCATTAAATCTTCTGTTTAATCCACACAGGGCAAATTATGTAGGTGGGGTATGTTTGTGCAGTCTCCCACCATAAGCTGTGAGCTGCTGACATCCGTTCTGGGTTATTCAGAGCTAATTTAGGTATCCCCACACACTACGCAAAAGAGATGTTCAGGCTTAAAGTAAGTGTTTTCACAGGAAAATTGGAAAAGGTAAAACCTGCATTCTGGGCAGAGAGCCTCTTGCACCTTGGAATAGACAAGCCCCTCCCTTATAACAGACATTTAACCATAAACTAGGAGAAACTCAAAGAACAAAAAGCTAACTCTCAGCAAAATGCTGTCTCCCAGGAAAACACTTTTTATTTTTAATAAAAACACGTAATATGATTCATCTTCATGTAAAAACTTCATAACAGCACAAGATCCAGCTCAGGTAACTCATTTACCACCCCAGAGTTTTTTCACTTTTGGGCCAGTGTTTGAATTTTAGAAACACTTCTCACTCCTACTCCAGGATTATTGTCCACTGCAGGCAAGGAGCCCTCCAGCAGGCCTGAAGCACTTTTCATAGTCTAGGGACAAACACTCTAGTTGGCTGAAAAGCAGATCTGCATCCCCTTTGAAAGGTATCCCCAGGCCCAGAAAGGTGACTCTTACTGATCTGCGATTACTGTGGTAAGCTACAAAATCCCTCCTGTCTGGATGAGAGTTCTTACAGAAGGAAAAGAGCAATTGCAACAATGATCCAGCCACACGGGGCCCAAAACAAAAGAGTAGAAAGCATATTTAGATGTCTAAGAGCAGCCATTTCCATCTCTTACAGTGAACAGGGACATTACTACTCAGCAGGAGAGAAGTAGCAAGGACAAGCATTAATATTGACAATACTAGGAAGGAATCCTGCACCACCAGAACAAGCTCAGAAGACACACATAGCAAACACAAGCACCCAGAATAGGAAGAAATATCTCATAGAAGCATCATGCCTAGGAATCCAAGAACAGCAACACGTTCTTTGCACGTGCCACCTCTAAACAAAGTTGTTTTTTTTTTTTTAAGTGGTAAGCATACAATACCTCCCCTGTGTTAGGGTTGGAGCAGAGGATTTTAGCATCCTTCCCACAGCTAAGCAGCAGCTCCGGATCTGCCATACTCCAAGCAATGGCCAATATACCCCTGCATAAAAAGTCACAACCAAAAGAAGTTTAATATAAATGAAAAACAGTGATAAATAAAGCATAAATAAGTTCTACACTAGCTGAGCACCCCTCCTGCCCACTGCTTCCTCTTACCGGAGGAGAAACTTTCCAATGCTATCGGCACTTTATTTGTTGGAATACACGCTTTCTAGTTTGTGTATGAAAAGTTATAGAGATGCAGCCATTGTATCCGAAAATTAAATGCAATAGTCCTACGGGAAAACCTGGACACTAGTGTAACAAAATGGTTTGTTTGCCTGTATCATTAACACACAGTGTGCAAACCTGTAGGTAAGGTCAGTGACTATGAAGTTTGTCAGCTTTTTTATTAGGAGGAGATTCAAGTCAGCAGAACCACTGGCAGCAGTTTTGTTACTGCTGTTCTCGCTCCTTAAATTAAGCAGTGGTTTGGGGCAATATGAAAGTTTCACTCACAACTGAGGAGGGACAAGAATTTAACAAAATCTTCCAGAATCTACCCAAATGTAAGGCATTTAGAGGACTGAGGGCAGAGAAACTGCGCAAGTCCACACATGAGGATGTGGTACACAGTCGCCAACAGCGCTAACGCCATGGAGCAGCAGGCTACACAAGACTCGTACCTCGTATGACTTTCTAGAACACGAAGCGGTGAGGAGGCAAATCTCAGGTCCCACATCTGAATAACAGGCAGCCTGTCGTCCTCCGAGGCCAGAACCATCTGGGTAGCAACATCAGGGTGCCACGCCAAGCCCGAGCAGTGCATCTGCAGGACAATGTAGTGTCAAAGCATCAAATAACTAAGCAGCATTAAAGGAAAAAAAAGAAAACTAAACCAAATTTGTCTACATGCACAGTAAAACACTGTTGTGAGGGGATTTGCAGCCATGTTTCTGGGCATTATTTCTGAATGCATTCAGATTGGGATATTCTCCTCATTTCTGTGAGTGAGGAGACTTGCACTTAGTTTCTCAAAGTCCTCTCAAAGACAGGACGTTGTGCTGATTTTTTTTTCCACAGCCCTATGTTTTAATGTGAGAAAACTGTAAAGCCCACTGTATAAACCTTTTTATCTACTGTTTTTATTGATCTTTTTAATAAAAGTCATCATTAGGCAGAGATTACTGTCATGTGAACATGGTATCAGAGACCTACAACCACATGAAGAAGACAGCCTACTGTGCTGCTATGTTAGGCAACAAATACATAAAACATCAAGTTATAAAGTTTATCAAAATAGGAGTGCAGGGACCAAACAACTATTTCACAAGCACCCATTTCTCAGTTTCATTTTCTTGCTGTATTTTCAAAGTTTGTTAAAGCAACATTCCATTTAAAATAATACAGAATTATAAAAATTTGATACGATCTCTCCACAAGTTCAACAGGCTCATTTTTCACATTTACACTGCCTAAGGAGGAGGCGTGGTGGTTACAAGCTACACAACGCAGTGTTCCTGTGACCTGCTCAGTGCTGCACTCCTCCGTGGTGCTGTCCACCACAGAACCTGCCCTCTCCCAGCTCAGCTGCAGCCTGCTCCCATGTTCACAGCCAGACCAGCAGAAGAACAGACCCCAGCTCCATCATTCAGTGTTCTGCCATTGTGTTCCTGCCATTCAGGTCTCAGCCATTGTGTTCATCCCACACGGATGAGGGAGGATGCTCTCTCTGCCTGAGCACCAAGCCATGAGGGCACCTGCTCTGTGAAACAAAGATGTGCTCACCCAGAGCACATCAGCTGTAGCCTCATCTCTTCAGCACATAAAACATATCATTTCTGACCAAGTGAATAAAAATCTTTCTGTGGTAGCCCCAAAACAATCAGTAAAGCCTTTCTCAAAACTAGCTCACCACTCTGATAGGACATCTGAGTGCCTTGTCCTGCTTTAATCTGCATCTATTTTCATTTATAATGCTGACAATCCTTCTGCATAAACATGGCCTTTTAAAAGAAAACTGGGCCAGGCACCAGTATCTGTGTCATGTAACCAAGGGGTGCTGTGACCTGTCCCCCCATGTCAAGAAGCACCCCATCACCTCTCTGCAAGCACCTTTGCAGCTGCACGAGAGAAAACTCACCCGGTTATTGTGGTCACTGACTTTGATGATGGGCTCGTTCTTCCTGAGATCCCACACAGTAGCGCGGCCGCTGGGGCTGGCGGATGCTAGGATGTGCTGGACTTGCCGGTTCCATGCAATGCAGCTGATGTCCTCAAGAGGCTGTTGCACACATAGAGCAGCCTGTCACAACCTCTCCAAACTGAAGATTCAAACCCTGCTGGTTTCAGGACTTGATAAATGAGAAACCTGCTTGGGGACTTGTCCCACATGCTGCGTGTTCTGACTTCCTTTGTACACACGCTGTAGAGTACCAACTCCTGAAAAGCCTGGTTTATGAGCTGCTGGCAGCTCTCTGTAAAATTATTTTCTGCTTTACACTATACATTAATTACTGAAACAAGACTAAGCACAACTGTCTTCAAGAACAGAAAATTACTCTATGGAAGCATTATCGGGGTATATGAACTGCCCTTTTGTCTTATTTATTAGGTTTTGACTTAGCAAAAAAGAAAAAGAAAAAGATTTTGCTTGGAGGAATTCTGTGGAGGATTTTTATCCATCCCCTCAATCCTTATTTTTAGACCAAGAATTAAACTCAGTGTTAACCCAGTCCCTGTTGCCCTACTATTTCCAGCTGTCATTAAGCATATGGACTAAAAGATGTTCCAGCCGAAAAAATTACTATTAGACATAAAAAACCTAAAATCTCTTACAGGGTGAGCATACCGCCAAATGCCTACATGTTAATTAATGATTCGAACTAACTTGTCATCCTGTTTGCTCACTTTGCTGTCTCCAAATCATCATACAGTAATAAATCCATTTTCCAGTAACCACAAATTTCTTGTGCAATTTTGTAATAGATACAGAAACATACATGCATTGAAACAACTTTCTCCCATTCTTCTATTTCCTTCGTAAGGCCCAAAGCACAGAAGACTCTTGTTTTTCCCCACAGATCATCTTTAAGAGACAAAGGCTAAACACTGAATCTTGAGTATAGCAACTAAACCACACCCTGAGACCCACAAATATAACTGCAAAACCTACTGCCTCATCATCTGACTTCTCAGTAGCTGCTTTTTATCTTCCTCCTGTTTTCCTCTGTGTACCTTCATAACCTTCAAATTCATCCATGCAGTGAAACATGCAGAGGAAGACTAAGACATGTAATGGTTATAGATACTTGAAGAGTGGTGTAACCTGAGAGACCTTAAGGACTGTAGCCAACCTTGCCAGAAATGTAGCTCACAGCTAATCACAATTAACTATTACTCAAGTTAGACTTCAAAAGGCTGTCCCCCACCCCACTTGAGACAGGCTTGAAAACTGTACGTTTCATTGAGCTCTCTACTTAATTGACATAAATATTTTTCACTAGCTTGCTCTGCAGTGTTTAATAAATACAAATCTGGTACCTGTGTCTTCACTCCTGGTGTCATAGGCGTAGCAAAGTTGTTCAAGTCCCAGATATAGATTTCAGACTCATTAGCACCTGAGGCCACCAGATTAGTCTGTAAGACACATTAATAGACATTAAGAGTATTTTCAGCATCAGCTTTCACAGTCTTAGCTGCTGGGAGGCATCAGATCTGCAGAACTCTGTTGATTTGCCCTGTCAGCTCAGGATATAGCTTTTGGCTCACACAGAGCAGCTTAGGAAAAAAGGGCAAGGTTTTCGGAGACTTCAGGTAAGATTGAGTTAATCAAAAAACACCCACACTCTACACTAGGCTGGAATGCTAAGACCAGAATTTGTGGAGTGCCCCTCCAGTGCAGAGCAAACGCTCAGAAAGGGGCTGCAGGGGCACAGCCACAGGGGCAAGGGAAAAGTGGTGACACTTGTATGAAGGGGCAGAGGAGGAAGCCATGGCCACCACAGAGCTTTGCTCCAGACAGAGTGGCATTTGTGCCTCTGGTGGACAGCACTCTGCTCACAGTGAATGCAACCACCCAGGGCACTTCTGCACCTGGGATGCAAAAGTCCAGGCAGGGCGACAAGAGCCAAGGGCACTAAGTGCCCTTTGACCACATCTCGTGGCTGATGACAAGCAAGTCCTGACTTCATAACGGGCAGAAAGGGAAAGGGAGCAATTCAGAGCAGATACAATGGACACAGGGCAGCCTTGCTGAAAGCAAGAGGGCAGAGACAGAAGTGTTATTTAGGGAGTGAATTCAACTCAGTTCTCACACAGCTGGTGGGAACCAACACACTCTATCTAGAGGGAAGTAAATGCTCATCAGTAATGTGGGAAAGCTTGTTGGTTTTGAGAGCCTTTCTGTTAAGAAAACCAAGTGGCTGTGTTCTGCTGTCTCCTCTTTCCAAGCAACAATACTTAGAGGTCTTGAAGATGGATCCTACCTAATTCCCAGAGGTACCTGAAATCTGATCTCTCCAGAAGTATGAGTGAGAGCACATAATTACTTCCTGTGTGATGAGAATAATATCGGCACAGTGCACAGAAGCTAAAAAAGGAGAGTGGCTAAAGGCACCACAGAAAGCCACCTCTACTTTAAACATTACCTGAGCTAAAAAGACCCAGTAAATTGGCAGTGCAAACTGACAAAGGGAAGGAATGAAGCAGACACCTCAAATGCTTTCATACCCCATCCTGAAATGCCAGCAACAGGACAGGATTTTCCTACTAAATATAAACAAGACACTCAAACACCAAATTTAGTTCATGCTTTTCATGGGACGGGAAGAAACAGAAACACTTTTAGGTACGTGTGAAAATAGGCCACTCCTCTATGATGGTATGATATGAAGAACAGCAGAAAACCAACCTGGAACATGTTGACATCAAGGGCTCTTACTGGTCCAGTGTGCTTGTCTTTCTGGGCAATTATTACTTCAGTGTCTCCGTCTATGATTTTGGCTGGGTCGTACAGGATGACATTTCCATTTTCACCCCCAGCAATCAGGACTCCAGAGACTCTCTCCCCCGAGGTCATGCTGTGCGGGCCCCAGATCAGCTTGTGGTACCTGTAAGGCACAGAGAGCCCCACAGTCTACAACCATCCACCACTAGCTCCCAGCAGAAGGATGAATCCCCTTTTTGCTCACCCCAGCTAAAGCCTCTGCTGCAAACAGACAGAGCAGACATGCCAGAGAAAAGCACTGCCTGCATTTCTCCTTAACGATGAGTTTCTGTACTTACAACTCCTTCCATCAGAAAGACATCTTCTCATTAATAAGATGCAGGGTCACAAGACGAACAACCAATAATCTGGAAACTGATAACATCTCTAATCTCCTGGCTGCAAAAACAACTAAGTGCTCCCAGCTGCACATGATTTTGAGCTCACCTTTGCAAAACAACAGGAGTACTCAAAGTAAGGACTGTAAAAGCCAAACCAACTGCAGCCTGGAGAAAAACCTTTCCTATTTGCCAATAGCTTCACACAAGGGGGAAAAAAAGGTGGAACTAGAAAAATTCCACCTTCCTTCCCGTATCTGTGCTTTTAGATGTGCAAGCATTTAATCTGCCACACCAGGGGCTCATATCTAAGACAAATCTCTTGGACCACAGTCTATTTTCCAGGCTAAATCACAGGAAACTAAACATACTTCCAGAAATTAAGAATTTTTGCACCACTGTAAATCCCCAAATTTCCTTAAACTCAGTGAACTTGCTACATAAGCAAAACAGCATTCCTGTGCATTTAGACATGCAAGGAATCAATTTCTTCTAATAAAATGACATGGTTACCCATGAGCTCTTATGCAAAGCAGAAAGCAAACTGGAAGGTGGCAAGGAGCTACTTTAGCATTCACTGTATTATCATTATTCTCTTTGTTATCTCTAGGAAGTCTTGAAGTAATTTCTTTAAATCACAGCAACTTCAGCAGGATAAAATGCATCCTGCAGGAAGCTACACAAAGAGCATATGCTGGGTGAGAAATACTGTAACAGCTAAATGCGGAGTTTCTCACTCTTCAGATTACAGGGGGGGTTCCCCAAAGAATGATGCTACGAAAGGAAACTGGTCTGTGATATCAGACAGTCCCATTCTCTGGGTATGATCTTTATACTTCTGCACCTAACCATGAAAATTGATGAGAAATGGATTGACTGGCAGGGTTGTCCAGGCACCACCAGCAAGACTGAACAGGACTTCAGATAATCCAAAATGAAGGCAGAAAACAGTAAGGAACAAAAAATCCAAGTCAACTGTTCAACTACCTTCCTCTTGCCCTTTGCTCTTTCCAAGATAAAGTATGGTTCTACAAGAGCAGTGCAAAACTTTCCTTAGCAAGGATTTATCTTTTGTGGGTCTAAGGACATTTTCACTTGCTGCAAACCAAAATAAAGCCTGATGTATACACTGCTATCTTATCTTAAATAAAAAACAAACAAACAAACAACCCTCGACCTCCTTTGTAATGTATTTTCTAGGGCAAAGTCAAATTCTTGTGTTGCTTATCAAGGGAGGTACTTTCATAGAAGCTCTGCATCCTGGCTATAAGGAGTGTTCTTTGAAATTCAATAAACAAATGGCAAGCCTCAAAAAATCTCAGACATAGTTAAAACAAAATAGAACAATGAAATTCTAAAAGATCAAACACCTCATCCTGCTCCGAGCAGGTCAGCAAGAACATGTTAACATCAGCTTTGCCCACAGTGCAGGGCAATAAACAGAGACTGTGGATGTTTCACCCACAAGGAGCAGTAGCCACTGGACCAGCTGCCAAAGAGCTGCTATAAGCACTGCTGAGAACAAAATTGGATGCTCTGATGCTAACAATGTTTCTCTGGATGAGCATACAGTGAGGAACAAAGCACTAAGTGGAGCTGCACAGTCAAACTTGGCTTCCCAGCTGTAGGAACACAACCTGACTTAATTGTGTTATAGGAGCCTCCCTGAAATGCCTAAATACAAACAGGATGGGGCAATAGGAAAAGTAAGCACTGTATGTTCACATTTTCTTCTGTTCTCTTGTGAATCCCAGAGACTCCACATACACACTCAAACCTTCCAGCCAACGTCAGATATTTTAGGTTTATATCTGAGCATGAGTTGTTTGCAATCCCTTGGAGTCCAAGCTCACTGCCCTACAACATCAGTGGCGCTCGTGTGCCTTCATCTTTCAGTGCTGAACTTCTGCTCCTCTCCTCAACAAATGCAGATAAACCACATGAAGCGACTTTTCCACACACACCACGAACAACAGTTCCACAGACATTACTTTTCCCTTATAACACTGCCTACCTGTGGGAGGAGGAAAATGTGGCACAGGTCTTCATATCCAGTGAGGGATCTGATAAGTCCAACTCAAATATTTCTAGAGAAGCACTTGTACTGAAGGTAGCATCCAGCTGCTGAGCTGACGTACCTGCGAGGAAGCACGCGTGGCAGTGAGAAAGCCACAATACACAGAGCACTGACTGCAAAAACAGAACAAGGAGGGACATAAAAGCAACATCCTTGCAAAAAGATGGGGGTCAGGTTTCTGTTTCTGTTATTCAGATGCAGTTCTACGTAACTCTTTTATCTCTGGTTAAACCTTCGTGTGTTTTTTAACCAGTATCAGCAGGAAAAGCTTTAGGCCAGTAGCTCTCTCTCCCTGATGATGCACAGAAAATTATTAGTTACAAACAAGCCACAGGTGACCAGCAATTAGGACTGCTGTCACCTTCCCCTGGAAGAAAGAGGAGGATGGCTTGCTGTCACTTGCAGAATGCAAAGCATGTTTTCATGCTGGCACAACTGGAGAACTCAAGGCACCACAATCTATACCTTACTCCAGACTTCAGGATGCAAAGGAATTCCTGCAACTTTCAATAACGGCAGCCACTGCACATAGCCAGAGGTTTGTTAATCCATGCTTCCCAAAAACTCACCTGTGGCCAGGTAAATGGGGTGCTGTTGGGCAGGGCTCCATGCCTGCATGGCAGTACGATCTATTTCCTTCAGCTTCATTTTGCTAAAAAACAAAGACCAAGAAAGCTGATGTTTAAACAGAGCATGGTGAGGGTGCACTGCCACGAATTCAGCTGCTGCACCAGGACTTGGCAGGAGCTGCCAGAGGTACCGTTCTCCAAAAGATATCCCACGGACAGGCACCTCAGCCATCCTCTCCAGAGCACACGCGGGGGGGGAGGGGAGGAACAACTCTCCGTTGGCAGAGTAACACCGACACGTAGGGGAAACTGATGGTTGCTGGACATAACACAGGAAAACGTGGGCAAACACTCAAATGCTGCGAAAAACCCTCTTCCAGCAGCACCAAGGGACCCACCACCCTACAGCAGCTCTGTGCCTTGACCCACGAAACAAATCCGCTACCGAGAAAACCCTCCCTGGACCCCCTGCCGCCAAACACCCTCAAGCAGCCCATTTTTTGGGTCTTACTTCAACACCCCCCACCCTCGGCAACTCGCTGCGCGGCCAACGGCACCAGCACCCATGGCCCGCTTCCCACAGGAGCCGAAAGGGAAAAGAAGCGGAAAGCCGAGATTCCCCCCCACCCACCCCCGCCCGGCTCACCCCCGCGTCCCCGGCGCTCAGGCGCTCCCGGACCGCTCCAACGTGGCAGCCCCGGCACCGCCCCCCCGGCCCACACCGCCTTCCGGGCGCGCCCCGCGCCTTCCGGGCGGCGGCGCTGGGTACGCGCCTTCCCGCGGCGGGAAGCGCCCGTGTGCTGGTGGGGGGGGTGGGTAGGGGTGATGTGTGAGTGTATGGACGGGGATGTGCAGCCGCCTCCTTCCTCGGGGTTGTCCGCCGCGTCTCTCGGGGAAGGCGCAGCCATGGGCCCTGGGGAAGAGGGAGACAGGAATTAGGGGATGTAGAGGAGCCGGGGCGGGGGAGCAGGGAAAAGGAGAAAGCGGGAGCGGCGGCAGTGCGGGAGCTGCGGTGCCGCCTGTCCTCAGCTCTAGGGAAGTAATCATGGCGTGCTCATGATGTGAACAGCAGTGAGGCTCATCATCGGACAGGGGCGGGGCGGGGGACACAGCCCGAGGGAGCGACCAGGCGGCATCCACAGCCGGGGGGGCGGCGGCGCCGGACCCACCTCTCGCGGCAGCCGAGGCGCAGCTGCGCTGCCACCCCCCACCGCCGGGCTCCGCGGCCGCCGGGCGGGCACACGGCGTGGCCGGGCGGGCGCCGCCCGGGTGGCCCAGCGAAGCTGTATCGCTATCGCGGCACTGGGGGAAGGAGGGGCGGCCTTCCCAGCTCCGCTCTATATATAGGGGTGAGGAGCGCCGTTCCCATTGGCCCCGAGGATCGCCGCTCACCACTGGCTGTGCCCGCCGAGGGCGCCGCTTCCGGTTGGCTGTTTTCCCTTCCCGGTCCCGCCCCCTGGACGGCGAGGACGCCTTCGCGCCCAATGGGGCGGAGGTCCGATGGCGCCGCCGGCCAATGGGGGAGGGGACGGTGCGGACCGGGCGCGCGGGGCGGTGCGCTGGTGCGCGCGGGTCCTGCCATGACGCGGAGCTGCTCCGCGCTGGGCTGCACCGCTCGCGACAGCGCGCGGAGCCGCGAGCGCGGCGTCTCCTTCCACCAGTGAGCACGCGCCCCCCGCGCCCCATCCCTCCCTCCCTCCATCCCTCCCTCCCTCCCTCTCTCCCTCTCTCTCCGTCTGCCGCAGGTTCCCGGTGGACGCCGCGCAGCGCCGCGCGTGGATCCGCGCCGTGAACCGCGTGGACCCGCAGAGCCGGCGGCCGTGGCTGCCCGGCCCCGGCGCCATCCTCTGCTCCCGACACTTCGCCGAGGGGGACTTCGAGCGCTTCGGGCTGCGGCGGAAGCTGCGGCGGGGGGCCGTGCCCTCCCGCTTCCTGCCCCCGGTGCGGTGCGGGCCGTACTGGCCGCGCTCCCCTCACCCATTGCCCGCGGGGTGTTCCCGTGTGCCGTGACCTGCCCTCTCCCTCCCCCGCCAGGAGCCGCCGGGCGCCGGCCGGAGGAGGAGGAGCAGGACCCGCGTGCGGGCGCTGAAGCAGCCGCTGCGCGGCCCCCCCGGCGGGGACCACAACTACAGCCTGCGGGGCCGCCCCACGGACACCCCGCGCACCGTGGCGAGCCTCCTCAGGATGCTGGTGAAGAAGCGCCAGCTTCCTGAGGAAATCGTGAGTTTGCTGCGGGCGCAATTTTCAGGTACTGCAAGGGATGCTTGCTGAGGTAGACGGAGCGTGTGCCCGCTCCTTCATCCCGGTCTTGTGTCTTTGCTTGACTATGTGGTGCTGGTAATCCCTGACTGTTAGGCTCCTAGGACTTCCTAGATTTGTGCTTTCTAGGTCCGGAATACAGCAACCAATCCTACAGAGAATTAAAGTCTCCCAAAAACTCCAGTTGCTTGAGGCTGGCTGCAGTGTTCAGGTCAGACCTGTAACCAAGGCTGTTAAATGAAACTGTGCCACCATTTAGTTGTCACATGACTCAAGAATAGAGTGTATTTAACTAGGAAAACCTTGTCTTTTGTGCTGTCCAGAAGTGAGTACTGTTAACATTCATGATCTAACCCGAAGAAGCCATTTCAAATCACAGAGTTCAGCTGTAAGTTACTGGCTTCTTTCTTGCTACATCAGTTTTTAAGCAGCACCCATGTGTAAGATTCACAGTCTTTACTCAAAACTGTAGAATGACATTCACACCAGACTTCCGGACCGAGTGGTTCCAGAGGCCACCCCATTGCCTTGTGTTCTGCAGTGTACTTGTATCGTGCATCCCTCTGTTATGAGCCCTTTATTTGTTTCATTAAAGCTGACCTCTTGTGATTTCTTTTCGAGCAGATTTGCATTTGGAGTTGCACAGCTGGAGGCAGATGGCAGAATACTCACCAGAAATGAAGCAATTTGCCTGTATTCTCCACCTCTACCATATTAAGGCCTATGATTATCTGCGGAAGATTTTTCCCCTCCCTCATCCCTGCAGCCTGACAAAGCAAGTTTTTCTTCATTCATTCATTCTGAATGTATTTCCAGGTACTCATGGAGAGATAGGTGTAACAATCTGTCCCAAAGAGTAGTAATTCAATGGTAGTAATTTCCTTGCCTTGTTTTTAGTAACAGGAGCAGAGTGGAAAGCAGATATCAAAGAACACTGATAGCCCTCAAGAGAGCTAGAATGCGTTCCTGCATGTGGGTCACAGCATAAGAATTACACACCTGCACTGTGTCCCAGGCTGCTTATCAGAATTTACTACCTGAAGTGCTGTCAGACCTGTCAACAAGAGGTTGTAACAACACACAAAACAAAGGCTGAAGGAACTCTCCCCCTGGAGGTTTAGAACCTCAGACTTCTCTAGGGCAGCTGGAGGACGCCCAAAGGATACACATGTTGTCCATGCCAGCCTATGGGGGTTTTATACAGCTTTCTGCAAGGAATCTTCTCAAAGGGGTGGCCAAGATAGTGGATAGGGTATAGTGTATTGGGAAGAGTAGCATTCCACATGGACTGCTGAGGGTTTCACGTCTTCTAATCTGGATTACAATGTCCGTTGTGGAGAAAGCCAGTTGGGAAGGAGAACAGACAGGTGTTGCTGGCCGTGTACATAGCCTGATTTGCACTTCTGTGGTGCAATTTCCCCCCCCCCCCCGTTATCATGAGATCTTATACAAGGTACTTTCCTTGGCTTCCCATCACTAGAATGTGAGATAACAAACTCACACTATAAAGAAAGGCAAGGCTGCTGGTTTTAAACTCTACATCAGCCTGCACAGCTCCAGGCATGGCTGACCAAATCCCAAGGGGTAAAAGGTGCTGACTGTTGCTTCAGCTTTCTCAGAATCACATCTCAGAATTGCATCATCCCTTTTTTTCCAGTTGGCTGTCTAATAATGAGACTGCTGCAGGCTTCAGCAATGACATTTTCCTCCAGCTTCAGGAAAAGGTGGAGAGAGGGGATCAGGCCTACTGCTACTGTGCTGTGATGGTACAAGACATGTCCTTGCAGAAGCAGCAGGAGTGGGACCCGCAGACCAGGCACCTGACAGGCTTTGTTGACCTGGGAGCAGGCATCCTTGATGCTGATGAGGCTCCACTGGCCTCAGAAGCAATAATCCTCATGGCAGTCGGCATCTCCAGTCCCTGGACAGCTCCACTTGGGTACTTCTTCGTGAACAGCATGACCGGCCGCTTGCTTGCTCAGCTTTTTCATCAGACCATCAGTAAGCTGAATAACATTGGGGTCACGGTCCTGGCTGTGACATCAGGTGCCTCTGCTTATGGTGCTGAGACCGCCAGAGCTTTGGGGATCAGGATGGATCCTGAAAGGATTCGGTGCACTTTCCGTCATCCACCTGGTTCTGCTCACAGCATCACATACTTCTTTGATGTTTGTCATGCGCTCCAGCTGATAAGGAATGCTCTGCAGTGCTTCCAGAAAGTAGAGTGGCTCAGTGACACCATGTGGTGGCAGCATGTGGTGGAGCTGGCAGCTCTGCAGGAGCAGAGGGTGTTGGAGCCATGCAGTCCCGGGTCAGGCAGATCTGGGAGCAAAGAGAGTTACCATCTGAAGGTCAACCTTGCTACACTGCTCTTCAGTGAGGGTGTTGCCGATGCCCTAGAACACCTCCAGAAGCTGGGCCTGGCCTCATTTCAAAACTGCAGTGGCACTGTCAAGTTTGTGCGTTTGATGAGCTCTCTGTGCGATGTATTTTGTGGCAGAGGTCCCTATGGAAAGGGACTGAAGGTGCCTTTCCTGGCTGGAAATTACACCAAAATAAGCAACCTCTTCAGTGAGGCCAAGAGCTTCTTTGTCACCTTAACAGACTCTGTGGGGAGATACATTGTTAAGAGCAAACGCAAACTAGGATTTCTGAGTCTCTTGCTCAATGCTGAAAGCCTCAAGTGGCTTTACTCCAACTACACATGTCCAGAAGGCACTCCTTCCCACCACCTCCAGACCTACGCCTTCAGCCTGGACGCACTGGAGCTGTTTCTCAGGGCCCTCAGGCAGGCCTGTGGCACCAGTGGGAGCCCCACCTGCATGGTGTTCCAGGCTGCTTATCACAAACTGCTGGCCAGCTGCAGCCTGTCACCAGGCTCAAGACACGGCAGAGGCTCAGGCAGTGTGAGCTCCTTGGACGTATCCCTGTCTCGTAGCAGAGATCTGACCCTGGGCAGCATTTGGGCTCAGTATAACCCAGCTCATGGGAGGGCACTGGCAACAGAGTACCCCTTCTGTGCAGGCCTCCTTTTGCACAGCTCCACGCTGAGTAACGCACTGACGGACCTGTCACTCAGCGCACGGAGCGTCACCTGCGCCGCTGGCTTTGTGGCTGAGCAGTTGGCCTGGGACTTGCAATGTGAGGCTTGTCTCGCTTCCCTCTTTGACTCAGACGAGAGCAGGCTGAGGTGCAGGTCAGTGCTCTACATAAAAAAGTTGGGCAGAGTGAGTCTGCCCTCAGCAAGTGTACACCACATAGCAAGCATTTCGGAACGAGTTCTAAAGTGGTATGGCAATGTAGGGGATGGCAGCAAAAATACCATGCTGTGGCATTTGTCTCTAGAACAGGAAGTCTTCCAGGAGCTTCTGGGAGAAAGGCCCCTCTTTCCCACACTCACAAACCATTTATTTGATGGGGAGTCGAGCATCAACAACCATTACACAGTTTTAGTAAAGGAAATAACAAGATGCTACTTAAACATCAGAACAAACACTGCGCAACACCTGAACTCGAAATACCCTTGTGGAAAGCGCAGATTGAAAAGACTGAAGGGGAGACATTTTCTTCCATCACCACTGGGTAGCTGTCAGTCAAGCTATACTCACATGGGGTCATGAGTTCTCTGCTGTTCCAAGGATGGCTGTGCCCTGCTGAGGCTCAGCGATGGCTGGATCGAGGCAACACATCTTCCCACAATTGGGCCAGCAAAACTGGTGTTGATAAACAGTGATGTGCTGGGCCATGGCAAAGCACCTGATTGGAGTCTGAGTAAGCAAAACAAGGAGGCTTATCTGATCCTATGTCCCATCTAGCAATCCTGCAAAGCAGCCACACACTTCATGAAACTTGTGTGGTAGGTCAGGATGAGCGACGGTTGCTTGAGGTGCCTGGGACAGTGGTAGGAGACACTGCAGTGTCCCCTGGAGGTGCTGGGTGGCTCTGTGCTGTGAGCGCTCTTGCCAGGAGAAAACATGCATATTCCATGCGGCTGGGGGAGATCACAAGTGCTGACAATTTGGTTTCACCAAAACAGGTCTGCTTTATAAAAGCCACAGGCAAGAAAACTTGAAAAGCCTTTACCTTAAAAGCAAAATAAAGATGCGAAAAGAAAGTGGCACTCAAGTTGTATGTTGGTGTGCTGCAGCAGAGCAAGTGTTTCAGGTCCCATTTCATGGCCCCATCAGCTCACCTACTCAAACTCAACTGTGTCCTGCAGCCCAGGGCACAAGGGAGTCTTCTTTTGACGTTTCCACTGATGACTCGAGTCATAGCTTTGATGCCACCAGGTAGGACAGGCAGGCTTCTTCCGTTAATTCATTTCCATGGCAATTGAAATTGCCTCCAGCGCTTCACCAGGAATAACAAAGTTTGGCATGACTGCTACTAAATGGCATCTCTTTACTGTGCAGAACAGCAGTTGCATCCATAGAGACAGAAGGCAACTAATTCCCACCAAACTTGCTGTTCAGTTACTTCTAAGTTTCATGATTGAGATGGGATGAAAAATGGTGATCCACCATGTCCTAGGGCAGGAATAATAATTAAAGGTGCCATTCTGCCTACCAGGGACTTGACAAAACTGTCCCTGGTTGGTTTGGGTTCTTCCTCCTCCACTTAGTTCTAATCACACATGGTAGGAACAGGACTGCTACACTCAGTTCCTCAAGCTCTGCTTTGAGAGCAGCAGCACCACAGAACTTCATGCAATTGCTGCTGGGAGGAACAATCCAAAACATGTAGTCTGTTTTTTTCCATTCCAATTACCTATGCAAAAAGCCGTGTTGAAGCCATCACTGTCATGAAGCCAATTCCAGCTACACGAGACTTTGCAGGAAACTATTTCCCTCCCATATATATATATATATATATACATACATACATGTGATTTTTAGGACAACTGGCAAAATGTTGCCAAAATCCTAGTGGTAAATTGGTTGCAATCATGTAACACTTGCATTGCCTACACCTCCAGCCCCAATATGAGTAGTTATGAAATGGGATTGCTGTGCATGGCAATACACCAGTAACCAAGGGATGTTTACCTGTGGTAGAACTTGGTCTCATACTGAAAATGCAAGTCAGTACTTGCATCAGAAGTGGACCTAGTGTTAACAATTAATTTTGATATTTCTGTGAAAAACCTTCTGTGTGTATTTGTCAGTGCTGAAGAAAAGTGCAAAAAAAATCATATTTACAGAATAGTATAAATGTTTATTTTTTGTGATTTATCTGACTGTTTTATTTGTACAATATAGAAAAGTGTATTTTTTGAATAGGTCTTGTAAATATAAATTTAATTTTTCTACTTTTGGATGTAAACAGAACTATAAAATGAACCCTTGCCCCATTCCCAATTATTTTTATTTAACTGGATGAACTGGATGACTGTAAATCTTGTCCAGCAGTTTGATGCAAATGGCTAAGGAAGTACAAAAACCAATTCACACACTCTACACCAGGGAGAGGGGAGAGAGGAATCCAAGCTTAATATTTGAGAAAGCTTGTTCAAAACAAAATAGAAGAACTAAGAGCATTTGATTGCACCTTCAAAGTCTTTACAAGCAAAATATTCTCCAGCAATGCCATCATACATAATTACAACTGTAATCTAAATTTCACAAGTGCTTTTGCACACTGTATATAAATACACATCACAAAAGGTGCAATTTAGAGTAAGACACAGAATATATACAAAATTAACATGGATTGAAGTCTAAATAAAAGGCATATTGCAATCTGTTTGAAAAATAATGTAAGTAGGTATTACTTTATTCACTTACACTAATTTACATTTATACAAATCTTACTGGACATACTATATTAGGTCACTAGAAGTAAACGGAATATCCGCACTATCTACAGGTAAAGTTACCGCACTGATTTTTTTTGTAAATCCAAGTCCTAATCATGAGAAAAATGGCATTTACTTACACGAGAGGTGTATTCCCTTTTCAGAGATATGCACAAGTATACTTGTTATTTACGCTCAGGGAGATGTTAATGGCAGACAGAGCACTTCAGACAATGACTGGCATGCCAAGCCCTGTCAGCAGCACTCAGTGGGCCCAACACTGCTGCTGGATGCTTTCCAGGCCCTTTCATGCCTCCAAGGCATTTTGAGGAGGCACTGGTCAAGGGCTTAGTGCACAGGGCTGTGAGGTGAAGCATCCTCCCATCCTATTGCCTTCACACACATAGGCACATATCTCTGCTGCTGGTTTGCCTAGGCCCTACTTTTCCCCAGCCTGGCCCTGCTAGAAAGCCTGAAAAAAGAGCTCTGCTGCATTTCTCTGTATTTACAGTTTTAATAGAAGGAATACAAAATACCTTTTGGAAAAAGATAGCTAGTTCAGGCTGCAGTGAGACAAGTAATAAAAACACCTGTGATTAAACATGGTTAATGGATGTTCACGATAGGTAAGTAACATAACAGCTTAATTTTGCAAATGTGTTTCACTATCAAAAATGTGATCAGAGATTGCCTGTAACAAATACTGAAAAAAATCCCCTACCTTAGTCCATACCCAGCTATAGCTGATTGCCCCCCATTTAGTGTAAAAGGATCTGTGTGCCTGTTTTCATAGCAATCCTGATTCTGTGCTAGCATCTCTGATCACAGCTCTCACAATTATTCTCAACAACCCTAAAAAAGCCCTTATGCCAAGAAAATTGCCAAGGTACCGAGAAGCAGCATCCTGAATACGCACACCCAGGCTGAACATGATCCCTACCTGCATTTGCTAGTCGATTCAGATGCAGATTGTCATCTCCCATGACTTCAGCTTCTCAGGCTTAAACAAATTCCAGGGCTACAGCTTGATCCTAGAAAACACAACGGACTGCACAGCCCTACTTCCAGTGAGGGGTTAGGCTGCTGCAGGCCTCTGAAAAACCAATCTTCACCTAAGCAACAGCATCCACCTGCTGCACACTTAGGTTATGCTAGGCAGACAGTCTGGCATTGTGGCATGGCTGCCACGTGGCATCACTTCTGAGAACAAGCCACTGTCTTAGCCTTCAAGTTCCATCTTAAGAAACACCTGAGCTCTCAGCCACAGTCCTATCAAAAATTCCCATTAATTCCATTTGCCTCTAAACTCCTTGGGCTCCACTCCAGCCAGATTCTCCACAATTTACTCAATGCTAAATCTGCAAGTAACCCCTCTGTATTATTGCCTAGGTATTTCACAGTGCTCTGTGCACTAAAGGAACGTGCTATGGCAGGTCCTAAATACAAGTACTACCTTCCATTTGAATGCTCATTTTTACATGCTTCCCTTCAGAATTATCTTTGATACACTAGTACCTCCTTATTACAGGTCTGTCACAAAAAGCATGACCCAGCTGTTGACATCACCTGTGTTTTCCTGTGTGCACAAAGTGATGCAAATTCATACACCGTAAATAATATATATTATAATAATTTATATATGCCCTTCAGACAATTATTCTGGGGGAAAGGGGAGAACACATCTAATTTTTAAGAAATCCAGGGTAAAAGCTGTACATTGGGAAGAAAAATTGACCTTTAGGCATTGTCTTAAGTAGAAGAGGATTTAGCTAAGATTTAAAAGGCTCTACATCTTGTTATAAAAGGTCTGGTTTCAATCTTACATGGGTCAATTTACAACAAGCACCAAATTAACAAATATTATTAAATCCTTTATGCTACACCAAAGTGTCCCTGTGCCTTAAGTGTTCTGTTTCAGTCCGCTTCATTGTGGCTCATGTGCACGAGTCAGCAGTTCATGGCACAAGGGTCACCTTTGGACTTTCCTGCAGAGCTAATAACCCTCATCAAACAGCGTCCAAACTCCTCCAGGATCATGCGCTCCGCTGCAGCTTTTGACTTGCCCGTCTTCTCCGCTTGCTCTGCCTGCGCGAGAAGGCATTCGCAGGTTGCATCGGCCACCTCCTTGGTTACAAACGTAAAGGGCAGCCTGAAACAAAGAAAGATCCCCTTAGTCTCTGCAAAAACACACAAGGCACCTAACTCTGGTGCTGGGCAACTTCTTAGTACGCGGGCTGGTGAGATTTCATTTGTCCCATTGCTTCCAAGAGCCTTTAGACAACCTACAGGGAGTGAATAAGCCCCACTTAACAACAGGCAAATGAACTGGTGGGCCTTTATGCTTTGGTGCCTGCCTCCACTGGTGGACATTTTGGAACAGTCATTGAAATGCCCAGGTAGACAGAACCATTCTCCAGCTTCTACTTATGCGGGTGGCTCAAGGATTGCATCCTCTCAGTAAATGGGACACTTGTACTTCGTGCTTTCTGTGAGCACACAGGCAATAAAGAGAAGACAATGCTTAGTTACAGCTAAGCTTAGCGTGCCCCAGGTCCCACAGAAGGCAGGAACAAAAAAGCTCTATTTACCTCACTGCTCCTGCTTCTACAGCTTACACAGACAAGATTCAAAGATGACAGGGGCATACCTGTCATGTACATCAAAAAACCCACACTAGAAACAACTTAAACATGTGCAGCATTAACTTACTTCCCACCACCACTGCTGAGTGCTGGTGTTGGCCTTGTCAGCAAATCTGAGATCTGAGAAGATAGCTTGGTCTTTGCAGCAGTCTGCTGCTGGACTCTAACTTCTGCAGCGTCTGCTAAATGCATCAATGTCTTCCGCTCTGGGCTCTCTTCAAAATTTTTACAGCCAATGCATTTGCATATGGAAGAACACATGATTTTTGCCTGAAAGAAACAAAACCCTATAAGAGACATTTTGCAACCTTGACCCCTTTTATGACAAGCCACAACAGAAAGGAGATCTTGTTTTAGTCTTGTACCAATTAACCTCTAGAAGAAACCCCCAAGCAGTAATTTTCTCTCTAAACTCTTACCTCAAGCTGAGATGCTTCCACAGAATGTATACTTGAATCAAATAATAGAGCCTAAAATGTAAATGAATGGTTTCCCACTCATCGCTTTATTCACCAACCTCCAGTTTCCATGGGAATTTAGATGGTTAAGCTATTAGAGAAGTCAGTCTGCCACTGTCTCTACATCCACAGACTGATCAGTTAGCAGGTGAAGTAACAACTTTGCTTTCAACTTCCACAAACATGTTCTATTCCAGAGCATGTGTGGGATGCTGATTCAACTCCTCCTAAGTACTTGGTGCAGTAGATTTCTTTAGGAAATAGTGCTATTCAGTAAAAAACAAATCCAATTCTGAGTCTGAAGTTGCTACATTGTTTAAAATAAAAATTACACAACGGCAGAGATCAATTTTGCCATATACGTGGATTTCTATGTGAAAACTGCTGGGAGAAGAGGTAACATGGCAACAGAAAAGAAGAAAAAGCATTGTAGCAATACAAACAAGAGACAAAGCAAGTCATTGCACTAAAGGGAAAAAGCTAGTATCTTTACAATGAGACAGTGTTTCATACCTCATAACATTCGCAGTAGTTTTTGAGACATCCCGAGCGCTTACAATTACACCCTTTGCTGTGTCTCCGATCTGACTCTCCTTCCTTTCCTTTCCCTATTTTGGGTTTGAAGGCTTCAGGGTTTCTGTCGAGGCAGGCCTGTCAATGCAGACCCAAAGTGTCAGTCATTGCATGCAGGGAGCAGAATTTAGAGGTGCAATAAAAGAACTTAAGCCTTGCACATGTGGGAGGAGATCAGGGCATTATACACCCACTCTGCCCCGCTCTGTAGCTTCAGGAGACATAAGCTAGACTGCTTTCGTCCCAGGGGCAGGGGAAGAGGTCCCTCACCTTTATTGCTTTTTGCCTATCATTTTCATGGTCCAGGTTGTTGTAGCAATTTGTACAGTTACAGTTATTGCAGAATTCACCATTTGCAAAGCAATCACAGTACCTGAAACAGAAGATGCAGAAGGCATTTGTAAACATGACCATTACATTGGTGTTAGATGGCGGCAGCAGAAGTTCCTACTCTGGCAATAAGGGTAAGGGTCACCCTGTGCTTAACTCCACCTATACAAGTAGTACCAAGTTCATCCTCTAGCACAGGTCTAGCTGCTGTCTAAAGACACAGGTACAACTGAGGGTGTCCATCTGAGCTGATGTTCACATAGCACAGGTCCCCACAGTGGCAAGAGAAGCTAAAGACAGTTTTTTCTAGGGTGACACCTTACATACGAAAGGCCATCCTGCTGCAGCCACCTCACAGCCAGCTCCTGATCCACCAGTCCAAGCCAGCCCTCAGGAGCTCTCATGCAGCCAAAACAAAAGGCAAACAATTGGAATGCCAGGTAACAGGCAAACTGACTAACACAGCAACAAGCATTTTTTTGTTAGTTTTGCCCATACGCTGTTTGCAGCTCTCAGCTGAGACAGAGTTCATCAAACAGGGATGGAAGAATAGAAAAGGAATAACAATTGGTACATCTTGGAGGCTTTGAAACACAGGTAACTAGGGGAGGGAACTGAGGATAAGCCTGTAGTTATCAGAGGGATAACTTTTAAAGGGACAAGTATGTGAATAAAAAGCAGCAAAACATGGTCAGGGAAAGCCAATCATATTGTCATGCCTCTGGTGCCTCTCACCAATCCCACAGATCTGACACATGGAAGTATCATATTCATCCCCAGCTCAAACATGGCTTTAGGCCACAACAAACTCTGTCATGTTTCAGTGCTTCTAGTACCACCTCCAGCTACAGTTAAAAACTACTGATACTCTTTCACTTGCTTTTCAAATCCTGCTGGAGCATATATTCATTTTTAGGAGCCTAAATCCCCGTAAAACTGGCTTTGTGTGGCTTGCCCAGCCCAATGCTACAAGAACTAGATTAGGGTTCCCCTGGAGTCAACTACAAGCCTTCATCTGGCTGAATTGCATTTTGGTGATTTTTAGCATCTTAAATGGTCCTGGGGGCAAACGACATAAAAAACTTTTACAATCTGTAACAGCTCTCTTTTCTGTCCTGTCTAAAATTCAGTAGTGGGATGGTCCTGGCTTCCAAAACAAACAGAACATCAATGAACAAATAACTGAGTTTACTTCTTCACAGAACAGGCTATGTGTCTACCTTCCACATGCATTTGAAAAAAAGCAACTCCCCTTCCAGACAGGAAAAAGTTTTACTATTAAGAAAGCACCTTTGCTGGAGTGAATTAACCACTGGCTCTCCACCACTGCCTAGCCACTTAAAGATATAATGACAGCAATTTACGAGAAAAGTTTGTTTCCAAAGCATTCTGAAGGTGTGAAATATCACCGGTGATGCCACTGTTCTCCCAGAATTTCTAGTGCACTGTAGCATCAAAAACTAAAACAAGTGGAAAACTCCAAACATCTAACATATACTGGCCACTATGAGGTCACTCATCTATGTAAAATATCTGAAAAAACAGCTACACAACTTCCTGTTTGCCATGTCTTCTATACAAAAGATATAGAAGGAAGCACCAGGACACACCTTCCCACCGAGAGGTGGGGTGCACTAACACAAAAAGAAACACAAGCTTAAAAGTTTAAACACACTTCTTAACTTGGGTTCAAATATCGTTACATCATTTCCCCTTTGAGTGCCACACCCCTGATTACCTACTCATTGTCTAGGATTCAGGGAACCACAGATTAATTTCAGTATCTTCCATTACTGTCCCAAAAATATCGGTAAATTGACTTTGCCCCAATATGGAAACTGTACTCAGCTTAAAATGCTTTTATGTCAAATTTTTACGAATACATTAAATGGAACAGCAAAATATCTCATAAGGATACAAAAGACTCAGACCTATCAGTGAAGAATCACTTGTCTATCCAGTCCTTTAATAAGAGATACAAAGCCCACATTTTCTGAAGTACCTGAACCAGCATGGTATTACTGATGTGCTTCACCAAAGTATAGTAAATGCCCACTAGTGATCCCATGGGATGCCATTTCCCTCATTGTAACACCAAAGCAACTAGAGCTGCCGAGTGGAATGGCTTCACTACACAACAAGGCTGCAAAGTAAGACATTTCTAAAATGTTAGGGCCTGTATAGCTCACAGGAGTTGCAGAATTACACAGGCTCTGCAGCATCTCCACCGTTACCAACGATAACCTTAAATTAGCATCTAGACATAAAATTTCTGACATACTTCGAAACATTATATTCTGATACTTGGCATACATTTGTGATGTTAAAGTTAAGGCTTAAAAAAAAACCCACTACCAAGCTTTACTTACAATTTCAAACACAGAGACTTAGTACAATTGCAAGGCTTCCTGGGGCGGTTAGCAGATTCAGAAGAAATTATTCTGTGGGGGGAAAAAGGGCATTTATATGTTTATACACACACTGTTTTGTCAGTTTCTTCCTATTCTAAATTCAAGTAAATAGCTCATAACAAAAACTTCAAAAAAACCTTTATATTCCCCTTGCATTATGTTTTGAGCTGACTGCATTTAGGTAACTGTTCTATATAGTCCTTTATACAGTGCCTTTCCAACCCAGAAAGGGCTGGATTATTTGCTGCAAACCTGGATGCATGCCTGAAGTAGAAATTAGGATTAAAGCTAGAGGAAGCATCATAACTAAAAACTGGAGTTAGAGAAACCTTCCCAGAACTGCTCTAAATGCAGTGGGACTAGATCCACACAACATGATTATGGCCTTTTCTTTTGTTCTAGTTGGAATTAGGAAAAAAAAAAAACAACAAAAACAAAAAAGTGAAAACCCTCTCTAGAATAATGGGAAAGCAAGCCAAAAATGGTATTCAGTTTATCTATAAGTCTTATATTAGACACAGTCTTTAACTGCTCTTAAAACTCAGATTTTGTGACACTAATCACTCCTGATAAGATTTGTTCCATCCGTATCCAGCAATTTCTGCACGTAATACCAGGGAGATTAAATCAAACCCGTTCATTTGAATGGCTGCATCTGGATTTGGGATTAGTTTGCATCAGTTGAGGTTGCAGCAACAAAAAGCACCTTCATGTTCACCATTTCCAGCAAACAATAACACAAAAGGCCTGTGCAGAACAGCTAAGCCTGCTGGATTGGCAAAGGGAAAATAAAACGTTAGCTGCTATTTTCATCCTTAAAGGAAAAATGCAAGACTGAAAAAACCCAAAGCCTCCTATCAGGATCAATTTTGCTATTTGGCTGAATTTCTGCATGTGCTAAGTATCCAGTTCATATGTTGTCCAGTACCTCTATCCAGTAATGCTGAGGAATAGTTGAGGCCTGTAGCTCCCAGGTGCTGATACAAAACAAAAAAAGTGATCAACACAGAGCTTTCAGGTCAACTTCCTGCTATACGAGGTCAAAAAACAGGAAGAAAAAAGCAGCTTTGATCAAGAGACTGGCTCGATTGTCAGAGAGATCCATGCCCTTCAGTGAGAGGTAATAGCCACACTACAGTATATTTGAGCCTCTTGAAAAATCCCTCAAACCAAACTGCAACACCTCAGCTCCCATCCTTCCTTATAATAGGAATGAAAGAGGATGCTCATTCAAATGGTCTATTCCACAGGTTCGGGGTTGTTTTTCGAAACACTTACCCATTAAATGGCAGCCGTGCTTGGGACTGGATACTAGATGTCCCTGTGAAGCCAGTGTTGCTTGCTATAGATACATACGATGATTGTTGTAGCTAAGAAAACAAAAAGGTTAATGTGTGACATAAAAGAAATTAAGGATGTGTGGCTAGTCTTTTAATTAGCTTACTAGATATTCTTATATAAATAAGTTGCTTGTAAATACAGTTTTAGAGATTTATAGAACTTGAATCAGGTGGCAACCTCCTGCCTCCACACTTAGCATAAAAACATTATTTTAGATTATATTTTCGTTCTCAATTACGGTGTCATACATACAGAGCCCTACAGACAACAGAGATAACACACAGAAATGTTTAGACCACAACCAGTTCCTGCTCCTAAAAACTTGTTAATTTTCCCCTTCTTCTCCCAAGCAACCCTGCCCCTAATAGAGCAGGATCACTTCCTGCACAAATTACTTTAGTAGCTTCCTTTATATACAAGCCACTTAACATGGATTAAATAAAAGTGAGCCATGGTTTGCATTCCAACTTCTCTTGCATAACTGAACCCACAGTGTATTTGTCACATTGAAAAACCCAAACCTCCTAAGAACCTGCCAAACGACACTGTTCTGGGCTTTCTTCTTTAGTACTACCTACATGCAGCTGTTTTCTCCTGCTGGGACAGGTTCTGGAGACAGATATGGATCTTCTGGGGCCAGGCAAAAGGGGACTGACTGATTGTGACCCAAACACAAAACCTCAGAGCAGAGGTCCAACAAATGCTATTAGTTAAAGTAAAATTTGTAGAAGTAGAATGGAAGGACACAGTAACAGGCTTCAGGGTCAAACTGCAACTGTGACAAAACCAGAAGAGAACCAGAAAGGAGGCTGGTACCAGTAAGGCCATGAGCTATCAGAGGCCTTGTTTATACAAACTGACTCATCAGCCTTCAGCAGAACGTTTCCTTTATTTTACTTTTCATACTGAATATTGGCCAGATCCTGGCAAAGAGCAAAATCTAATCCCTGCATTGGTGTGACTGGTACCACCTGTTTCTGACCCCTGCCAATGTGTTAGCGTTAACTAACACCATTTTGTAATGCAAGCAGCCACTCTCTGTGACCAAGTGGGTCACATATACATATACTCCCTTTCTCCTCATTATCAGGCCCTGAAGGTCCTGTGAACCAAGTAGACAAAACAATAGGATTTCTTCTTCCTTTCACTACAGGTCTCAGGAATCCTGGGCACCAGGCCAGTACCTCTCTTCCCTTCTGGCTGTGAATGTCTCAGGCACACATCCAGGTGGTCGTGATGACTGCCACAGAAGAGGGAAGTGTAACAGTACACAGAACACAAGCAGTTACAAGTTCTAAGTGGGAAATTTGGATTGGACCTGCTGCTGAGACCCACAAGCACAGAGTGGCCAGGGTCACCTTCACTGACATCCGCTTCCTCTGAGGGCTGAGTGACTAGAACTCTTCTGTATGATTTTTTAGTTTAGATTATGATTGTTAAATTGATGAAGCAAGTTGTATATCAAGATCTGAGCCAATCTGCAGGGGGTCTAGGTGATTAGAAATTTTAAGTTGAGATCTAGGTGATTAGAGCCATAAGTATTATATTTGTATTACAAATTCTGTACTATGGTATTAATAATTGCACTGCACTGATTCTGTTTATAGAAATCCTGTGCTATTCCAATTATAAATTCTATGCTACGCTAATAAAATCCTGTTGAGAAAATAAACCTTTAATTGTAACTATGATTTAGTGCCATTGTCATTCTGCCAGGGGTCCCTAAAAGAAACTGTCTCCTTAGTGTCAGGTGACAGGGAGCGAGAACCTTTAAGGGGAAGGCAGTGTGTCCCACAACAGCAGCACATCTCTGGGTAACACCATACCTGTGTGACATACTGAGCTGGAAGGACAGCATATCCGACATTCCCTGTGCCAGGTGCTGGTGCCAGCACAGTTCCTGGTGGAAGGTTGGTGAGGTTTGGCTGTATCTGTGGCAGTGGAGTGGCTGGCATAATAAGTCTTTGTTGGGGCTGACTAGTAGTAACTATCTGTGAAGTTGAGTTGATTGGTTTGGGCACCACCTGGAGAGAGAAGAGGTCTTCATGAAATCAGTGTCTCAATGATTCAAAATGCGTTTTTATTAATAGAACATTTCATTACAGAGCTGGAGCCAGACTTTTTTCCACCCAGATAAAAAAAGTTAGGAATATGCATTTAAACATTTAGCTCACCTGTTTCACAGTCTGTGCTGGTACTATGGGAACTGACATACGCACTGGAGTTGCGTTCACCACCACCGGTTTTGCTAGTGTCAAGAAACAACATCACATTAACATGTATTATTCACTGAAAGTCACAATTCAGTCCTTCACATGTGCATAACGCAGAGGTGTTATAAAGAATGCCCTTGTAAACAGGTATTTGGCACAAGAGCCTGCACACACATTTCACAACAATGGCTTAAAAAATAGCCTGGGCGCAGACCTCCTCTGGACACTGGATTTCTCTTACATTCCTTTTCCCTTTAAAATCTTTTATTCCTTCACAGCTCTAAAAAGCAAGGACAGAAACTAGTAGAAGCATCTGGCACTTCTAAAGTGCATGGAAATTTCATGCACTTTAGAAAAGCGCACTTCTAATTTACATGGAAAGATCTTCATGTTACAGAAGTTTTGGCAGTAAGTTTGTGGGCTGTCCTGCCATCACACTTTTCATACAGAGGATCTGGGAGTTGCCATGAGTAAACTAGGGAAAAACAACTTAAAAATGCTCCAAGAATTCAGGCCCAACTACAGAGCAATTTGATACGCTAAGAACACGTGACCCTCGGGGCAGGCCTCACACGTGTTCCCGGAACACGCTAAGAACACGCCAAGCACACACAACCCCCGTGGCAGGCCCGACACGTGTTCCCGGAACACACTAAGAAAACGCAAAGAACACATGACTCCCGGGGCAGGCCTGACACGTGTTCCCAGAACACGCTAAGAACACACCAAGCACATGCAACCCCCAGGACAGGCGCGACACGTTTCCTGGACATGCTAAGAACACGCGACCCCCAGGGCAGGCCTGACACGTGTTCCCAGAACACACTAAGAACACGGCAAGCACACGCGACCCTCGGGGCAGGCCCAACACGTGTTCCCAGAACATGCTACGAACACGCCACCCCCGAGGCAGGCCAGAAATGTGTTCCCAGAACACGCTAAGAACACGCGACCCTCGGGGCAGGCCTGACACGTGTTTTCAGAACACGCTAAGCACACGCAACCCCCGGGACAGGCGTGACACGTCTTCCCGGAATATGCTAAGAACATGCTAAGAACACGAGACTCCCAGGGCAGGCCTGACATGTGTTCCCAGAACACGCTAAGAACACGCTAAGAACACGGCAAGCACACGTGACCCTCGGGGCAGGCCCAACACGTGTTCCCGGAACACGCTAAGAACACGCTAAGAACACGCCAAACACATGCGACTCCCGGGACAGGCGCGACACGTTTCCTGGACAGGCTAAGAACACACGACCCCCGGGGCAGGCCAGAAACGTGTTCCCAGAACACGCTAAGAACACGGCAAGCACACGTGACCCTCGGGGCAGGCCCAACACGTGTTCCCAGAACATGCTAAGAACACGCTAAGAACACACCAAACACATGCGACCCCCGGGACAGGCGCGACACGTTTCCTGGACATGCTAAGAACACACGACCCCCGGGGCAGGCCTGACACGTGTTCCCAGAACACGCTAAGAACACGCCAAACACATGCGACCCCCGGGACAGGCGCGACACGTTTCCTGGACATGCTAAGAACACACAACCCCCGGGGCAGGCCAGAAATGTGTTCCCAGAACACGCTAAGAACACGCCAAGAACACGCCACCCCCGAGGCAGGCCAGAAATGTGTTCCCGGAACATGCTAAGAACACACTAAGAACACGTGACCCCCGGAGCAGGCCCGACACGTGTTCCCAGAACACTCTAAGAACACGTGACCCCGGGGCAGGCCAGAAACGTGTTCCCAGAACACGCTAAGAACATGCGACCCTCGGGGCAGGCCTGACACGTGTTTTCAGAACACGCTAAGCACACACGACCCCCGGGACAGGCGCGACACGTCTTCCCGGAATATGCTAAGAACACGAGACTCCCAGGGCAGGCCTGACATGTGTTCCCAGAACACGCTAAGAACACACTAAGAACATGCCAAGCACATGCGACCCTCGGGGCAGGCCCGACACGTGTTCCTGGAACACGCTAAGAACACGCCAAACACATGCGACCCCCGGGACAGGCGCGATACGTTTCCTGGACATGCTAAGAACACACGACCCCTGGGGCAGGCCTGACACGTGTTCCCAGAACACGCTAAGAACACGCCAAGCACACGCGACCCTCGGGGCAGGCCCAACACGTGTTCCCAGAACATGCTAAGAACACGCCACCCCCGAGGCAGGCCAGAAATGTGTTCCCGGAACATGCTAAGAACACACTAAGAACACGTGACCCCCGGGGCATGCCAGAAACGTGTTCCCAGAACACGCTAAGAACACGCGACCCTCGGGGCAGGCCTGACACGTGTTTTCAGAACACGCTAAGCACACGCGACCCCCGGGACAGGCGCGACACGTCTTCCCGGAATATGCTAAGAACACGAGACTCCCAGGGCAGGCCTGACATGTGTTCCCAGAACACGCTAAGAACACACTAAGAACATGTCAAGCACATGCGACCCTCGGGGCAGGCCCGACACGTGTTCCCGGAACACGCTAAGAACACGCTAAGAACACGCCAAGCGCACACGACCCCCAGGGCAGGCCAGACACGTCTTCCCGGAACACGCTAAGAACACGCCAAACACATGCGACCCCCGGGACAGGCGCGACACATGTTCCCGGCACACGCCAAGAACACGCGACCCCCGGGACAGCAATTTGATATAAAGGACACTGTAAGTAACAGCAAAATATGACATTTATAGGAGTCTTACCACAAAACCAAGTACATCTGGCAGTCTTCAGAAATTTCTCTTATGTATTCATTTTAATCCTTATAAAACAACATGAAAAAAACCCCAATAAAAGCTTGAGACAATACATTAACACCAGCACTTACCCTGTTGAAGAGGCTGAGTATTCGTACTGGGATTTTGACTGGCTGATTGGGTTGAACTACTGGCTGTTGTGGCAGTAACAAGTCTGACATAATGGAACTTGCTTCCAGGTACCTGAATCTGCTGAACATTGGGTGCAGTTGCCAAAGGAATAATTGTCTTAAATTGAGATGTACCCACTCCTCCTACAGTTATGGTCTGCACCGCTGATTTCACAGCCTGTTAAGCCAACACAGACAGCATGAAGTTACTTGTACACAGGCAGAAAGAACAAGAACATGAGCATATTTATTCCTCAATTTGTTAGTGAGCAACTCTACCATAACGTTCATATCCCTGAGAGGGAAGTCAATTACCCCCATTTTTGCTTTCAAAAGTAGAACAGATGTAAAGAGATTAAATGCCTCTCAACAGCTCAAACTCAGTTCCATTTTCAGTGCTCTATACCAAACACCAGAGTAAACTAATATTTACATACGTGCGGTGACTCGGTCCACTTGCCTAGATATAATCTCTGCCAAAACTATTTCAGGTGAGAACACAGAACATTGCTCAGTTTGTATTCCAAAATCAAGCAATAATCAAACCTAAAAACATTCCTACTAATAAAAGTACATGGTAAGAACTTGCAGAACTCTTTGTGCTGGACTGCAGCAGGATTTATCTGTGTGTACAGATATATTCTGTTAAGACAGTTTGTGATTAATACATAGAAATCACTATGCAACCCTTGGGAAGAAAATGGAACAGAGTCCATAAACTGGCAGACATCAGAAAGAGAATACAAGCTGAGAAATGAAAGAAGCAGGAACAATGAGGAGTAGCAAAACAAATTCATCAAGAAAAAAAGCAAAATGGTAAAAGAAAGGGAGCTCAGCAGACCTGTGCTACCTCACAGCTGGAGTATTGGTATACTTGGAATTTAAAAAAGACCTCATCTTTCCAAATTTTCTCAAGCTACAAACTAATGACAAATTTTTATTTTATTTATACACATTCATAAGCCTATTGGTTTGATAACAGCCTCTTTTTCCAGCCTTGCTTGACCTCAAATCTTGATTTATTCCTCCTTTTTTCTCCTTCCATCTAGCTTCTTCTGGAGTTCAGCTTTTTATTCTCAGTATCTTTTAATATGATATTAAACATATTGTCCTTAAGTTTTACTATTAAATTTGGTTGGTAGTATGATGTGAATTCTTACGAGAACGTTTTCCCAGTTCCCCAGCTTTCAGCAACTACACAATTGATATCTCAATTTGCACACATTTCACTGGAAATATAAGCCTGGTCTTTTAAAAGGTGTTTTCTTGAGATTTCGTTTGGTTTGGTTTTGGTTTGTTGTTAATACACTGAAACTGTAACAAGCCAGAGCAATTCAAAACAAGTACTGTCTGCAAGCACAGTCACAAAGTGTTACCAAAGGGAGACCAGTATGGGCAAAGTTCTCTCTAGCTCTCAAATTAGAGGCTGCCATACAAGGACAATTGGGAAAATCCTAAGATTCAAGTGAGAGTTCTTCTAAAGGCATGTTCTTGAACCCAGTGCAGAAAGGTAAAACTCTTGTGTCAGACAGCTTGGGATCAGAACCCAGTATGTATACCCCACAGACATCTCCACTTAGGGTGTTTGCAGTACAGTGACAACCTTTTAATGACTGTATCAAAAGAAAGTTTTGCCAGTTTTAATCTGGGGAAAAAAAGTAAAATTCAAATCTCAATGGTATCCACATCCCCATATCAGCATTCCAGTTGTCACCCGTATCAGTAAGATGAGGCTGGCAGAGTCTGAGTCTCTGGTCTCATGCTGTACATGCAACTGGGTCTGTTCCCTCCTCTACCCGCACTCTGGTTATTTACTGACATACACATCCCTTCATGTTCACCAAAACAGGAATTATATCGAAAAAAACTCACCTAAGACTACAAAAAAGGAAAACAGTAACAGCTGCAGTTTGTAAGAAAGGTCAGTTTTGTCTTGTGATTTATCAGTGCAAATCAATTTATAAAAGCTATTATGGAAAACCCTATTTTTCTAGAAATGAGACATAAGTAATGAATAATGTCTAGTTCTGTAGGTTTCAGACCATGGTGTCTTGCTTATGCAGATCTCTACCACAGGAATATGAACTCAATTGTTGCAAACCTCGGAAACACTTGGAAAGCAGCCCTAGTCAGTGGCAGAGAAACACTGGCTGAAGAGAGAGAACCAACCAAAAAACTCCTGCCCGTGTCATTGGGAGTTCTTCAGATGACTTGGGAGATTCAGTACTCAGAGACAAGAACTTAGACCAAGTGGGGCTTTCCAGGCTGGAAAGCTGCTAACACCATGCCCTTGTACGGGCTTGCAATGGTTTGCACCCCTCAACTGATGAAGTCTGTGCTCCCCAGGGCAGTTCTTCTGCCACTTCTTAAGCAAACACCATTACAAGAACACCTTCAGACTGACCACTGCCAATCTGCCATCCAACACTCCGGTTTCTAGCAAGCAATGACACAGACACACTAGAAGACAAGGAAAGTCAGTGTGTACCTGGGTGGTTGTGTGGTTGACTATAGCCTTCCCAGGGGAGGAGGGTGCTGACTGCTGCACTGTGAGGATCTGCTGTCCTAACGCTACATTCAGTGGGACGCCCACCGTCTTCTGGGGGGAGTTGGGAGGCTGGGAGGCCACTGACACCACTGTTAGCTGCTTGGTAAAACAAAGAAGCAGTTTAAATCCCTGCACAGGGTGCAGGACCCTGTACATACACATTCCCCTCCTCATAAAAGTATAGCTCTCCATCACGTCACAGAGCTGCTTCTCTGAACAACGGCGCTGTATTTAATCTCGAATCACATGGGTCCAACTGCAACAATAGCAAATAGGCCCCTTAGAAACTTGAAGGCATCCCTGGTTTCCAGCACCAAAAGGCTCCTGCAGAAACCTACCACAGCATCTGGATTTCCCAAGTAACAGCTTTATAACTGGTACATCATAAATAGAAATTCTGAAGAAGAGCTGTGGAAAAAAAAAATCTCACCTTATACTACCAATTCAGTCAAACTATTAGAACATCAGTATTTTCAAATCTACCTTCCAGATTCCCACAGAGATCCAGTCTTCTGATCATATTTCTGTGGAGTACAATGTTTGAATACTCTGTTCTATACAGACACACCCCTCCAAAGGCAGGGTTTCTACTTTTTGTTCTAAACTTCCTTACAATTTAGGAAAAATCCCAGTTACCAAGTTTGCTTTTAAAAGACACTCAGAATTACTTATGTACAACAACATGTAACCCTAAGGAGTCTTTTCACATTCACTGTTAATTTTGATTCTACAGTTGGGTTTTTTTAACTTCTTCTTCATGTTGCTTCCCTTACTAATAATTGCCAAACACAAATCTTTTGCTCCATTTGTATAACCTTACATCATTAAAGCACAGGCAAAGCAAAAGAATTATTTATTCTTACTCTTTATGTGTGATACTTAGTTTGTATGCACTATGCCTCTTGTTCCCTTCCTTTCTCCAGCAATACTCCCCTTTTCAAAATAATTTCACCAAATCTAAAACACCAGTGTTGTCTTGACCTCTACCAATCTCTAGCTCTGTATCTGTCACGGACCATTGCAAATCTCATTTACATCAGGAGTGATCAGGGAAGACTAAATTGCCAATGCAGTAGCAGGCCGTGGTTAATAAGTGCCGACCCATTAATATTATCAAGGTCTCCTCTTAAACAGCCGGTTGACGTTTTATGAAGGCATTAAAAATAGTCTGAATGCCTGGCTAAGAGGGAACAGCTGCTCTCAGAATGCTTAGGGAATGGCAAAAAATGGCAGGAATGGGAAACTAATGCAGTAATGAATTTTTACTTAAGACCACAGTATGGGAGCCAATTGCAAAAAATCTAACTCAGGGCATTACCATAGAGCATTGTGATGCACAATGGAGACTCTGGAGATATTTTTATGGACTCTGGAGATATGTTTATTATCTCTGGAGAGATAATAAACAGCTTGTAGCAAAGACACAGAGAGCTCCATTCAGACCCTGTGCAGGAGGGGTAGTAGGCTGCAGCCAGAACAGGTCCTTACCTTATTAGGGGATTTGAGAGGTGAGATAGCTATTTTATTCGGTGTCTGTTGTGTGGTACTCAAAGTTGATCCAATGACTCCGCTCTCAGAGATCGTTATTGTCTTTGGTGGTGTCCCTGGAGCAGACTGGGAAAAAACCCTACCTACAAACAATGAAGATACCATCAGCTCCAGTTATCCCTGTTCACAATGACTATTAAAGCAAAGTTTTCTCTGCATCTTGTGCAATTGATCCCTACTTCTGAGAGTGTTCGACCTGATACAAAGGAATTGGCGTCCTTTAAGTTAGATTTAGCATCAAAGAAGAAAATAATTGGCATTATTGCAAATAAAATGACTGTCACTTGGTCTTAAAAAGTGCCAGAATGTACAATGAGCTTTCTGTGACATTCAGCTGCAAATTCTTTATAGCCAGGACAGCATCCTGAGCTCCAATACACCTCCACTACACACAAACATCCAGCTAGCTGGCAGTTTCCTAGGAAGCCTGTGGCCTGCTGCCAATGTACGGAGAAACTGAGTATCTGTGGGGGACTACTTTCTTTTAAAATCTCAGCCATTAAAAATGAGCTGTAACAAAGAAAAAAAGGTGTTTGGTCTGTCTATACTGAACTCTAAGGTTTTTGATTTCTTCCTTCTGTGCTGATGGTTGTTTCTTTCACTGCCCAACAGAAAATGTGACACACATGTGAAAACAAGGGTGGTAGCATGAGTCTACAAACTATCTGTTTTTATGATGCCAAAGAACAGTAAACATCAAAACCAGCAGCGCCAAATCATGAAATCAGTCTCAGGAATATTGCAAAACTCTCATACTGGAAAACAGATAATTTTTTTTCATACTTTCTATGTTTCTTTCCAAAAGAGCGCTCGATCACTGAGCTTTCCTCTGCTGTACTTTAGTTCAGACTCATTTTGACACCCATTCCCTTGTACTACATTTATAAAAATAAGAAACAAATACACACCAGAATAACTTTTCCATCCAAAAATCAAGTGGCATAACAATTAAAGTCAACCGAAACTAACAAGAAAAAGCACTGCTCTCATGGAAACCTGACTTCTTCTGAGGCCTATGTTCCCTAAAATACCCACTTTTGTGCAGTCTAACTAACAGCACAGATAGTTGCCAGCAGCTGCTAAAGCCACATGCAACCTGAAGAATGTCAGTCAGTGAGAATTTTACCATCTACAGTTTTCAGTGCTTTGAGTTACTCTTCCTGGTGACAGCTTTCCCTTTCTCACTACATCTCCTCTGCATCCTTTGGCATCAGCTTCCTGAATAAAATCTGGTTACTTATATTGACAAGTCTTTCAAATTTACAACTTCAGCCTTAGTTTGTAGGAATTCCCAGGCAATTAAAAATATTTACCAGATTCATGAAAACATGCAAACAAAATTGAAACTCAAAACACAAATGTTACATCTTCCCTAAAATGATGCCAGCCTCTCAATGCTGGCAAGCTGTGCTGGCTGTTTGGAATGGTGAGAGGAAAGGCAAATGTTTAAAAAGAGTTCCCTCTCAATTAGTGAAGCATCTTCACCTCCCACTGATGTTTTTCTCACAGGCTCAGGTACAGGTACTCTTGATTTTCCAAAATATTGATTTAAAAACTGCAAGTTGTTTTTAATGTTTTTGGGTTGGTTTTTTTGTTTGTTTGGATTTTGTTTAGTTTTTTAACATACAAACTGCTTAATTCAAATATTTAAACTGGTATAGCAATCTTTTTATTCACAGGTCTGTATATTTGGTAGGGAATTATTTGAGGAAGGGGATAAATTGCTGAGTGGGGAGGGGAATCCCTGTTTCACCTGAAACACTGGTCAGACCGCAGACAGCCTGATAACGCAAGGAAAAGATGATGTTTCAGTTACGTGCCATTCACTTGTACCTATCGGAGTTCTGAATACAGGAGACAGTTGCATACTTTTTAAAACCAGCTCAAGTCCCAGTTCTGTAAAGACTTAACAAATTTTTAAAATATATCTTTAAACAATATCTTTGTTTAAAGATTTTAGACCTACTTAGGTTGGTCAATCTGGAAGCAGTTAAAGACATCCTTCAAAGCTGTGAAGACAACTCTGGCTTCCTACATTTGTCCTTTTCAGATAATTTATGTGTCTAGGATGTTTGCATACCTGCTATGACACATTTAACAACAGAGCCATTGGCCCCACTGCCATAATAAACAAATGATTACACTGTGGGTTTTTTTCTTTCATTTTGGTGGTACCTTTGTTATTGTTCTATGGTTGGTTAGGCATTTTTTTTAAGATTCATAGATTTTTTTTTTTCCAAAGAGAAAAATAATTTCTTATTTGCCTTAATTACTTTCTTAGACGCTTCCGTGATGGTTATTTTAATAGCAGATGAGCACAGAACAGAAACCACACAGCTTTATTCACCTTTTCCACTCAAACGTTTTTCCTGTTACTTGAATGTATTACATTTAAGTCCAACTGTAAGCAGATTAACGTAATACAACAGCAAATGTCTCCTTTTCCCCCTGTGTGTTTATATAATGCTTCTACAATTACTTTCTGTTTAGCGAGTAGTCTTTTCTGTGGCTCTGGGATATTTTTTTCCTCCTCTCCAAAATCCATAAAGTAAAAGCATCTTGCAGTAAAAGCGACTCTGCAATTACAAAAATTATTCTAAATGAGCTAAGTGTAAAGGTATCAACATCGGCATTTATCTGCTTCTACCCACAAAATGCTCTGATCTCTTTTTTTCCATTGCTTGAGGTACTTTGACAGAAACTACAGTAAAATAGTTGAGACAAAAAAATTTCTACGATCACCTCTTTGAACAGCCTTCAAAAAAAGGTAAAGCAAAACAAGTCAAAGTAGTACAACCTGCAATGACTGGTGACACTTGAGTGGTCTGCCCTGTAACAGCTTTGCTATTGATTGGTTTTGCAAATATCAGCTTGGTGATCACCGGGCCAGAAGTTGGGGTTCGGGTCTTCTTCGCAATCTAAAAGATGGAGGAAAAAAGATCTAAAGTAACTTGACCATTTTGGATCTAAATCACCGTATTGTTAAGTACATTAAAAAATAAAAAGGGCAATACTCGCAAGCATAATTAGAAGAATAACTGCTTATCTTGCATTTCATCTCCATTTCTCCCTACGGAAAGAGCTCGGATATTATCCATGACACTTCAGAAAGCTAGCTACCAAAGCAGGATAGCCAAATCCCTTACAGCTTTTTCATAAGGTGCAAACATACCTTATCTTCAAGATGCAAAAATTATTTCTTACATGCTGTTGGTCTACATAAAAATATGAAAGTTAAATGTATAACTCTCAATATTTGAACCTTTAAATGAAGTTACTTCTTTCTCAGCCAACCAGGACAAAACTTGTCCTCCACTACTGCTCTGAAACATCTCTTGAGCTATTCCGACATAGAGGCACACTTTTATTTTGCAAGTAGGAAAACCACCTTCTGCAACAGTTCCCCAGAAGTACATGGATCATGAGTCCCTGAAAGTTTTGGGTAGTCACTAGCCAAGAATAAATCAGTTGGCTACCTTCAGGTACAAGGGGATCTTTTTCCCTTTTGTGATCCAGTCTCCTGAAACACAGCTGGACCAAGAACATGTACATGCCATTTGATGACAGATCCCCTCAACCTGAAATCTTTCTAAGCAGAGTTTTATAGTTTTAAAAGTCTTGAAGATGACTTTTCCCCTTTTCCACACTGACAGGAGTTAACTGCCTGATATGTTTATTCTAATAGTTCTAACACATTAGCACCCAGGTAGTGAAGACTTCCATCTAAAAGCTGACTTTTTTCGAAGGTTTTTAACCTGCTGACTGCGGAGGCTGCCTACAGATGTGGACTACTGCTAAGATCTGCCCTGAGTCCATGTGACCATGCTGCAAAGCATTACTGGAGCAGGCACATCCTGTCTCTCCTCCACCATACACCCCCAGGCACATCCTGTGGGCACTTAGCCACCAGCTCCAGCAATATCAGAGGGGCATGACATTGGCATCCGTGTGGGGAGCCACCTCCCAAAGGCACAGAACCACCTTTATTACTCAAGTAGCTGACTGGAGAAATCTCACTGATGTGTAATCTCACTGTCAGAGATGACAGCTACTTTTAACAGCCTGAGAAAGTTAGGAATACTTAAAGGAAGCAATTGAGTAGGCTGGATGTTATGGTTTCCTACACAAAACATTATCTATAGAATTTGTTGATGGAAAACATTTTTTTTACAGTCAAGTAACACCAAGAGTTTTGAAGTATTCAGTAGCACATCATGAATTCCTCAACTGCTCCACAAGGAGCACACGTGAGGCTGCTTGCGCTCCCAGCAGCACACCCATGGCACAACCAAGGAAGCCAGAGCTGCCCCCTGCTATGGCACTGGAGCCCTCCAGCCTGCCATGGAAAGCGATCATCACCTTCGGGTGCCTGAGCGATGCCCAGCCAAGGGAAGGCAGCAGTGAGCAGCTCTGACACCATGCAAAAGCAGAGAACAGGCCTCAGTTAAAGGAAGCCATGTGCTACTCCACAGTTACAGATGTGTTCCTCATAGTCAGCATCCACCTCAGACCAAACATGCTGCTTCCAGGGCACATCAACTGCTTTTATAGGAGACATACAATTGCCAAGGCTTAAAACCAAACAGAAGAAATAAACCTGCACTTTTTGGAGATATATTAACTAAAACTTTAAAATATGAGTTGTTTGAAGAAGGAAGCTTCATTCATGGCCCTGTTCACAAATTTAACTCAAAGTCATTTTAACATTTCAAGAATTCAGTTCTTTTAGCACATACACAGCTGACAGATAAGCAGGCATTTTATCTGTAATTTTTTTTTTAATTTGCACACATTTTAATTTCTGATAAATTACATACATTTCATCTGCTTGATTTGAGATTTCTGTTCTGCTTAAATTAATCTTACTCTGCCATAAGGTATTATTGCAACTCAACTGCTAGTGCTTTTACTCTCTGAACTGAGAGCAAAGTCTGGCTCGGAACATGATCAACATCCAGCAGGAAGAGCCAGCTCTGGACAACAGCAGTTGTTTCCCAGTAACAGTCAATAAGTGTGCTTAAATGACTAACATGAATACATGTAAAGTACTAGCTACCATTAAGATGAAGTATTTCAGAAAAAAAACTTAAAAATCCCCAAAGGAGAGCAGGTCAACACAAGTAGCCCTGATTCCCTCATACTCAACTTGCAATATCTTCCTCAGACAAATCTGCCCCTGCTTTTTGGGTGAATTGTTTTTCTACAAAGATGGTCTAATAAATAAGCAAATACCCTCAGGGCTTAGGAAACACAACAAGACTCAAACATGTTTGGTTATACGTGAGGAACAGCACTTCTGCCTTTACCTGCTGCCAAGTGAGGCTTTCTGAGGTTTTGCCACCAGAGCTGATAACCCCAGCCACCTTTGAGAAGCTTCTACGTCAGTGGGAAACTCACTACACATTTCAGTGAAGAGTGAAGAAGCCAGGGGAAATAATTAAGATGACAGACTGCCCCTTTGATACTCAGAAAGAACAAGTTTTCTAGAGCCCTCTGCCATTACCTATACTAATCACAAGGAGCTTAACATTATTCTCCTGCCTATATAAGCTAAGCATGGCCTCTCCAAGTTTCTTTGAATTAGACTGCAAAATTATTTCCTGGGGCAACACGCTGTTCCGTAAGAATATTATTTTACTTACACACCAACGTTTTTTTCCCCTACAGAAGAGATTTATTTGCAGGCAACTTAAGTGGTCAATTTATGTCTTCCTAAGCATTCTCCACTAAAAATGAACTAGCAAGTTTATACAGCTGGACTCTGTTTTTGGTTGTCAAATTGTGTTCTATTCATACAGAAACAGGCACACCCATACCTCACATTTACTGCTGGATACCTGCACTGTCAGCTACTACAAAGGAGCTAATATACTATAAATCTACTCCCTAGATGATCCCTCAGGAGCTTGTCCATGTAGGCACCCTCTATGTAATTTATATTTGGCATAATATGAAAAATCAGGGACTTCAGAAATAGAAAAAGAGAACAGCATACTTCAGAGAAGATGGAGAAACTGAGCTAGGAGTGGGAGTTTGAGGTTAGGGAGTGCACAAGGTCACTTTTCCATGATGAGACAAAGCCACAACGATGGCTTAGCAGTTGCCTTGCCATGGCAGCAATGATGCTATGGAGACGTCGACGTAACAGCTAAGACCAGAGCCAGTTATTGCATCAAGCCAAGTTCAAGTCAGACCAGCTTAATGACAGCCATGGTGATGTGCTTGGACGTCTGGTTCAGAGTCAAGTGCAAGGCCAAACTCCTGCTTAGTGCAGACTAAAGTAGTAACACCAGCAGGCACATCACTGCTTTCAAGCCTCTGTGGAGGTAGGAGCCACGGGCTGAAAGCAGATGCACTTGTCCGGTAGTTTTTTCCACATGTCCTTGGCAATAGTTTCAACTAAATCTGGACAAGTTCCCAAGAGACAGTAATTAACCTCTGGATATAGATGAGGCCAAAGGTCCCGCCACACTTTAAACCTCACAGGCTCATACCTCTAGAGCTATAATCAGAGAAGGAGCAAAATTCCAAGAAACTTTTTGCTGAACTCTACCAATTACCTCTCAAGTGCTGAGATCTCAACTGCCAAAATTAGACTACAGCAAGACTAATGGAGTTTCTCTAATGATATGCAAAGCCTCTATGATAGTGACAATGTAACAAGAACTGATGAGAGCTCTTTGTCATCTAATCTTTAACTGATCCACATTTCTGCACTAAGTCAAAGTACTGTGTTGCCTTCCATCTGAAATACCTGATTCACAAAGCCCCAAGAGACAAGTTACACAAGACCCTTGGGAAGGCAAGGAGGCATTCGCGGCCTCCTTTTCCAGTCACTGAAAAGTCAAGGGGCTCGTTCAGGATGATAGGGTAAACGCAGGACTTCATTTTCTAAGCCAAGGACTCCAGGTCCAGGTTATATCCCCTGCTGTTATGGTAGAATAGACCATTAATGTCTCACTCAGCCTCATTTATGACTCTGATACTTTAGTGATTTTCTACAGGGAAAAGCACTGTCTGTGAAGTGCTACCGTAATCATTTTCCCTGCAGTATCAGGTACTAACATTGCCTTCTTGCTTTTCATTTCTACTTCTCTTTCTCCTTATAGGAAAAAAGGAATGTCAGGTGCTAACAATTTGACCTGTTGTGCAAATGGAAGCAACGGTTTAACAAAGAGACCCCAAACCCCCAAATTTACTCAAACTGCACTTAACTACATTTATAAATGGATGCAAGTCCATTCGTAAGAGCTTCTATCAAGGAACCTGTAGAATTTCTAATGACAAAAGGCAGAGGTCAAGGGCCAAGTCACTGTATTTCAGTCAATGATAGCACAGGTCACCTCATGAAACAAAAACCACAACACAGCTAAGTCATTCTCCTCAGTTTCCTGTATCTGTCACTTGGCAGAGAATAACTGAAGTCAAGTAACAGGAACCAACCCACTCTTAAACGTTCCTATGCTGAGTCAAGAGCAGAGACTTTTACAAAGGCTACAGTGAGAACCATTTATAATTAACGATCAAGGTACATAAGTCCCTTGAGAAAATTTATGTTTCAAACAGCCATTATTAAACCTGTTTCCACAGGTATGATGTAGCAAAAAAAGAGAAAATAGAAATTGTGCAGGAACCATCTGCAGCTTAAAAAAACCTTGGGAGTTGCTCGCATTTGTTTGCCACAAAATACTAGTCAGGAAACATTCAGCGAACAAAACACTTTAAGCTTTGTAACTTTTCATGTGCAGCTGATTATTTTTATTAGGATATTGGGTTTTAATTTCTTACTTCATTTAAAAGCAAAAATAAATATTTTTTCCACCACAACTTGCAATGATTTCTACTTTTCCTTCACTTCAAGAGGTCTTATTTCTGCCTCACTGCCAAATAGAACAAAGTCACTCATATTTAGTTCTGTCCTACTCCAGATGAAGATCAGATCCTTTGAGTCGCAAGCCAAGTCTTTCTAACACATTTTCAGATCCAAGCAGATTCTCTGTGGTTTCAAATATCTCAAGATCCAGGACAGAGATTGGGAATAAGACCTTGAGGTGTTCATCTTACGATAGTGTCTAGTCTATCATAATCTACTGACTTGCTTAACTAGAGCTGAGGCAGACAAGACATACCTTTCTGTCCTTTTTCAGATGCTGGAAGCTTTTTTCAGAGTTTATTTAAACAAACTAAATGTGATAGGCAGAAGCCATTATTTCATAAGAAATGTACACTTTGAATGAATAACAACGTGCACACAGAGTTCAATTTAGCCTTCCCAAAAGTATGTAGTATTTATTTTAATAAAATAAAAATAATGAGAAAATTACCTTCATTTTACTGAATAGTTCACTTTCTCTGAGAAAAATCCTAGAATTCTAGACAGTAGCTAGAGGCAAACAGCATATAATGGTAAACGCATCCATAGATGAAAGCATGGGCTACGAGCAGCATTGTATTTTTTGATACAAAGAATAAATGCAAATGCTGAAAACAACAGTGTGTCAATCAGTGCAGGAAAGACAACAACAGCAGCAACAAAACTGGTTTAAAGATGTTTCATCAGCATAACTCACTTTACCTGTACTGTTTTTACTTGCTGGGACTGCAAGACAGAGGGCTGGGCCGCAGTGTTTATCAGCTGACTTCCCTGCGTCAGAGCTGAGACACCAACAACAGGTTTTACTTCCGACCGACCTCCAATAACAACTTTGATCTGCTGGCCTTGTACCTTGGAGTCTCCGCCTTGGGCTTGGGACACGGTCTTCTGTGACTGTGAGAGTTGGCTGTGGGGTAATGCTAAAACAATAGGCTGGCCAGACTTGCCCAAAGTTGTTACAATAAGCTTTTGACCATCCGGTTTAATACTCTGATTGCCTATTTTAATGTCAGTGGTCTTGTTCAGGATAATTTGATTGGCTGATATAGTGACGGGGGTCTGAGCACCAAGTTTATGGAGGCCACTGGGAAAGGTGGGCTTTGCAGCTGCATTCACATCAGGTATCGGGGTCGTGGTGTTCGCTGTCGCTTCGCCCGAGTGGCTGCTGGGGGCAGTGACCGATTCCGTGGTGACTGTGGCCGTAGTCGTAGCTGAGGAGTCGCTGGTGGAGCTTATGTTCACTATTTCTTCCAGTTCTGTTTCCATGGGAATAGAGTCTCCAATCGGCGACGACACAATAACTGCCTCGATGCCATCATCTTCCACCAGAGTGATGCCTGTGTCCATTATTTCCTCGGGGAGCAAGCTGTTGACTTCGGCTGAAACCACCTCCATTTTAGTAGCAGTGGCAGTGATGACCGGAGCAGGTACTGCAACATTTTAAAAAGTTATTGGCTTCCAGAAAACATACATTATGAAAGCTCTATAAATAATATTACCAAAGAAGAAAACACCATAGAATTTTTTCACAGTACTGTGCATGCATGAGAGGGATATAATGGAAACAAATTGTTATCAAAATGTAACACATTAAGCTGAACTTACTCTCAGTAATAACTTAGGCCAAAGCTTTACAACTCAAATCAAGGCACTGACTTGATGCAGATTACCAGTCCACTCCTGACAACACAGTACAAAAAGAAGCAGTGTTTCTCCCCAAAGATATGGACACAGACATTTAAGCTTGCTGAAGTGTAAAGAAAGAGGTAAACAGCTAAAAAAAAAAAATCCAACAGATGATGTCTTCTCTCATACCTGCCATCATTGATTAGCAGGGTATCTTGCCTCAAGAGACTTGTTATCCGTACCAGACATAATATTGTTGCCAAATTTTCATTTTGGAAATCTCAGAGAAACAAATGGCTCTAATTTAGTGACAGACTTTAACAACACCACAAACTCAGTCAGCAGCCCACTTACCTCAGGACCAAGCCAAAGCCATGCATTTCCAAGATGAACGGATAATCCCTCAATGCTCACTATGAAAAGAGCAGCTCAGTAATTTTTTTTCCCCCCTCAGGACTCACCAGAAAACACAATGCCCACATTTAAGACTAATTTGAAAGGTGTTCTAAACACAAAACAAAGAACACTCCATATGAAAGAAAATGGAATTTTTTAAGCTCCCTGGTAAGAGCGACCAATTTATATATTAAAGAAAGACTAGTGAGATTCAAAGCCAGCATAACTTCCCACTTGAAAAGCCTTAAAGACACTGATGGAAATGGTCACATCTACCATTCCCACTAAAGCTGTATCACTGTCAGAGTCTGAAAATAGAGCAGCTTAATTAAGGCATTTTCCCCACTTGCTGACCCCATGAGCACACTTGTGCACTGGATGGGTGATCATACCACATGGGTGTGTGTACATACTCCCAAGTACTCATTATAAGCTCAGAGGACAAAATCCATGCAAATTCTGTTTCTTACTTACTAGGAAAAGCAGGGCTGAGTTATTAATACTAATTCATAAGGAACTGTGCTAATAAAAACACCAACCAAATGCCAAGGTGACATTGTTTCCTCTGGAGTCATCGTAGGTCCGTTTCACACACCAGCCAACAACAGAACAGCTGCCTTTTACCCACGAGGTAGAAGGGCTGGGGGCAAAAAACCTGCTGTAATTATACAGTTTCCATGCCAAGCTGGAGCAGCATGGAGCAGTCCACAGCCTTCCTGACTGCAAAGGGTGCCAAATGAATCCCCCTCACCTCAGAGCACAAGCCAGATCCAACTGCCATGACACTCAAGACGCCTGACCGACGGTCAAACTCACAGCTCACTTATTGGCAGGCATTTAAAGATACAAAGTGATCTGATGTCACTGCCAGAAATACCTCCTTTGGAAAGCATTTCTCCCAAAGTAATGCCTGCACAGCTCGCAGTGATGCCAGTCCTAGTAACCAGCCCTAGACAAAACAGCTCACTCCTAAGGACTCAACAGTGATAGTATCACCTTGCCGCCTAAAGTCAAATTGGTTAACTGCATAAGAGATTACACAAAAATAGGAATAGTAAAAGTAGACTGCTTCAGCATATGTTAATGCCACTAGCTCTTCTTCTGAGCTATGTTACTTTACTGTCTCCTCAGCAACCTGCAAAAGCTTATGTCTTAGATATTACAATTTCAAAACATTTCAGACACAATAAAACCCAAATCCAAAATCAAACCAAACCATCATCCTGTTCTGTAGTGATAAGTACAAGGGGCTTGAATCCAAAAGTTAGACTCCTAGGGTCAACTGCAATCCAAATAATGATTGCCAACAAGTTTGAAAATATGAGAATCATCTAAATCAGACAGTGGAAAAGTCACCATATTCATAATTATAAATAATTTTAAATAACTTGCTTTCGCTTTGTAGTTCTATATGTTATTCCCTAGAAAAAAAAAGGTAATTTTTAGTATTTTTTAACACTATGACTGTATCTACATATATTTAAGTAGTTCTGGAGTTCAACAGTTAATTTGCATTCTTCTTGACATTTGGTTATGTTACAAAGCACTAAATGGTTATTAAATAGTTGAAAGTATATTTATATTAAATACATAGAGTCAGGATTTTAAACAGCATTCTGACTCCAAACTAACCACTTGAAAATCAGAATGAAAAAGGAAAAGAAATACATCACATCAAGTCTGGAACCAGCAACTGACATGTGAAAAGAAAAGAAATATTACTCATGGCTACTGAATTAACAGCTTATGGAGATCACATATGGAAGATTCTGCAGTTTCCAGGTCTCATCATTTCAGAGTTAGCTTCCATTAATGTGTTCAGGCTTGTATCACCAACAACAGCAAAAAAGAATCATACACAACCCACTTGTTCTATTTCTTCATTGCACATTGGATATGACTGAAATAGATACATGAAAGGCAACAATGAAAATCTCACCCTAGCTATACCACAGGCTGCTGTCATCAAAGGCAGCTCAAACATCCCCACAGATTTTTACTTCTTGGTATCTAGGCAGGATTTCTCAACAGTTCAGCTGCTTATTTTTCACTAATACTTTATACTGTTTCCATTTTTCCGGCTCCTCTACTGAAGTGATTATCAACAGTAAAAGCATGCCAACCTCTTTTAACATTTTAACAGCTTAGATCTTCAAGAAAGTGTAGAGAATTATTTTAACTATTTAAGACCCTTGAAAGCTTCCTTCACTTCTGCAGTTATGCTTTGAGTACTTGATGCAAGAAGTATACCTACAATCCCTTGAAAAAATGCATCTTTACACTTAACTTGGCTCAAAACCTGAAGAAAAAAAACCAATCTAGGCCAAGGAAGTCTATGAGCACATTTTCAGGCTGGGGAACTCCACAAAAATCCTAGGATCAGATTACTAAACAGATAATTTTAGCCTACAAAAGACAGCTAAATTAAAAGTTCAAGAAGAAATTCACGCAATGAAGACTTGTGAACACAGCTCAGCTCAGGACACTCAACCAGACAAACACATACAAAAAATTTGGGACTAAAGCATATTGTCAGCAAAGCCTTGGACCAACAAGACTGAAAAATGCTAAGTACTGCTAGGAGGAGGACAGGGGTAAATTCTCAGCTTGAGTGAGCCACCTATGATCATCCTAATCATAGTACAGATTTCTACTCTTGATATTCACAAAGAATAATATATATATTTGATGTTGTAAAGGGGATTTATAAGGAAGAGGATAAATACTGCCAGGATTTTTGGCAAAGACACAGAATGGTGTCTGACAGGTACCTGTGAACTTTGAGCTTTTTTATCTTTGTCACTAGCATGTCACTGCAGAATCTTAAGAAACTCTGTTAAAAGTGTTGAGATTGATCATATCAACACTTTTGTGGATAAAACACCAAAGCTGCCACACCAAACACAAAAATCCAAACAACCAGTATCATAAAGCACAGTAATCTGCAAACAAGTAAACAAAATGTAAGATACAGGGATGTTTGTATTTCGCTGTAACTGTATCTTATCCAGAAATGTCTCTATTTCACTAAGATAAAAACAGTTAACCTTCCAGTCTGCAATCACGACCAGTTCGAATACAGTGATATGTTACAAAACCATCAGCGAGGCAACATACTGCAAGTAAAACTGTCCATAAATTCAGAAATTTATTCACAGAAATAAGGCTGCTGAGACCAGCTCTCCAGGAAGCCTTGGGAAGGTGCTGCATGTTAGCAAGGTCATCAGAATGAAGTAGCAGACCACGGGACTCATCATCGTTAGCAGACCCCTTCCCATTCCCTTCTCAGTGCACAGCATAGACCTGGTGGTGCTCAGCCATGGGAACACTCTGCTATAACTTGACAGATTCAAGCACACTGGCCAGACCTGCCTGAAGTCATTGGCAACATTCATTTTTTAACTAAATTCTCAAACATCACAGAAAATAAGGAAATCAAATCAGTAACAGCTTTTGTACGAACACCTCGACGTGCAAAACAAACCCACATCACCCAAAATCAAAACCTTCATAAGCACATTTCTCTGAATGTAACCCCTCAGGATCAGTAAAACTGTTGCCACACACACAGCAAATGCTAATTGAAACTAAGTATCTTTACCAGATACTGCAGTATCTGTTAGTAGTTCTATAAAGCTCGGCCAGATACACACAATTAAGTGTAGTGCTATTAAGCACCAGGAAGTGCAAGTATTTTCAACTTCCCAAGCTGGAAACCGCAAAAGCTCTTAGAAAGAAGTATGGAGAAGAACAATGAAGCCTGCCCTCAAGAAAGGGGAGAATGAGGCAGGAAACCTGCAGAGAAGTAAAAGTGGACAACCTAACCAGTAATTGTTCACTCCAAGTACAATGACCTCTAAACAAAATAATACACTATCACTGTACAGTACAAAAGCAGTAGCATTTGGCATTTCCACTGCTAAGACAAAGATGTGCCAACACCATCCCTCCTCTTTCGATCAAGGTGGAGCAGAGGACTGTCAGCATGCCATGGCTCACATTTGAGGATTTTAGAACTCAAAAATCTCACAATATTTGTATTGTTTCATTTTTAAATAAATCGTCATACTTAAACCTTAAGTAGTTAAGGTTTAAAACCATAATTTATTCCAATCCTAAAGCCATTCATTAGAACAAAAACAAGAGCAGGAGGAAGAAGGGGAAATACAAAATGGATCCTTGATGATTTAACTGAGAAGCATGAGACACTGTCAACCACATGCAATCAAAATTTAGGGGCTTATAGGCTTTTCAAATTTTTCAGCTTCTGCTTATCTGCCCTCTCCAATAGTGGCAGATATGTAAACTCCTGAAGGCTGCTAGGCTGGAAAAAAATCCGATTTTTTGGATCTTAATACTTAAAGATTAAGCAGTTTAAAATCACCAGGCCTCAAGTGCCAGTGCCTAGACCTTTCTCCTGGGACAGGCAGCAGACCTGTCTGCAAAAGCTGTGCCCAGGTGTTGGATTTTTGATGTCAGCACCAGCAAGAAATGCCCAGAGCCTGGAGACAGGCCACCCAACCAGGAAGATCGAGCTGAAGTGGCCCTCAATAGACAGACAGGAGCATCCTCACGTTCACAAGCCCTGGTCCTCATAGGGAACCGCCCAAATGTCTGTTGGAGAGACAACATGGCAGGGCATAAACAACTCATGATGTTCTTGGAATGTGTTGATCACTTCCTTCCCCAAGTGATAAGAGAAGCCAGTGAGAAGAGGTACAATGCTGGACCTTGTGCTCATAGACAGGGAGGGCCTGGTGGGGAATGTAAAGCTCCAAGGCAGCCTTGGCTACAGTGACCATGAAATGGTGAACTTCCAAGACCCTCAGGCAATGAGGAGGGCACACAGTGCCCATGACTTCAGGAGAGCAGACTTTGGTCTCTTCAGACTTCTGCTTGGTAGAGTATTGTGGACCAAAGCCCTGGAGCCTTGGAGGGGCCTGATAAAGCTGGCTAATATTCAAACATCACTTCCTCCAGACTATTACATTCCCAAGAATAAGAAATCAAGCAACGGGGGTGAGAGACCTACATGGATGAGCAAGAAGTTCTGGCAAAACTTAAACAGAAGAAGGAAGGTTAAAGAACGTGGAGAAAGGGAGAGGCCATTTGGGAGTAATATAGGTATGCTGTCTGGTTATGCAGGGACATGACAAGGAAGGCTAAGGTCTGTTTGGAATTAAATCTGGCAAGAGATGTCAAGGACAACAAGAAGGGTTTCTTCAAGTACATGAGTAGCAAAAGGAAGACTAGAGAAATTGTGGGACTCCTGCTGAATGAGATGGGTGCCCTGGTGACAAAGGACACAGACAAGATGGAGTTACCAAATGCCTTCTTTGCTTGAGTCTTTACTGCTAAGGCCAGCTCTCAGGAATCCCTGACCCTGGAGCAAAGAGAGAAAGTCTGGAGAAAAAAAAAATGTTTAATGGGTTGAGGAGGATAGGGCTAGAGATCACTTAAGCAAACCTAACACCCACAAATCCATGGACCCTGATGGGATTGCACCCACAAGTGCTGAGGGATCTGCTGTCAGATATTAGTGCTAAGCTATTTTCCACCATCTTTGAAAGAAAAGGAGAACACTCATGGACTGGAGGAAAGCCAATGTTACTCCAGTCTTCAAAAAGGGAAAAAAAGAGGACCCGGGAAACTACAGGCCAGTCAGTCTCACCTCAGTCCCTGGAAGGTGATGGAACAGTTTATCCTGGCCATCACCTCTAAACATGCGGAAGAAGTTAACCAGGAGCAGTCATTACAGATTCACCAAGGGGTAATCATGTTTGACCAATCTGACAGCCTTCATTCACAAAATGACTGGTTGGGTAGATGAGGGGAGAGCAGTGCATGCTGTCTGTCTTGACCTCAGTAAGGTTTTTTACACTGTCTCCAAAAATATCCACACAGGCAAGTTCAGGAAGTGTGAGCTAGGTGAGTGGACAGTGAGGTAGATTGAAAACCGGCTGAACAGCAGAGCTCAGAGTTGTGATCAGACACAGAGACTGGTTGGAGGCCTGTAGCTCGCAGTGTTCCCCAGTGGACAGTACTGGGTCGGTCTTGTTCAACTTGTTAAATGATGTGGATGAAGGGACAGAGAGTACTCTCAGCAGGTTTGATGATACAAAACTGGGAGGAGTGGCTGATACACCAGGAGGTTATGCTGCCATTCAGTGAGACTTGGACAGGTTGGAGGGCTGGGCAGAGAGAAACCTAAAGAAATTCAATAAAGGCAAGTGCAGGGTTCTGCAACCTGGGGAGGAATAAACCCAAGCACTGGTAGAGGCTGGAGGGCAACCTGCTGCAAAGCAGGTCTGCGGAGAAGGACCTGGGAGTTCCAGTGGCCAAGACTACCGCAAGCCAGCAGTGTGTCCTTATGGCCAAGAAGGCCAATGGTATCCTGGGCTGTCAGGAACAGTGCAGTCACTATCTAGAACAGCTGCCCAGAGAGGTTTTGGAGTCTCCTTCTCTGCAGAAATCCATCTAGATACCAACACATGCAACCTGCATGTTTGGCAGGCAGGTTGGACTAGATCACCTTCAGAGGGCCTTTCCAACCCCAACCATTCTGAGTGAGCAGTTGGAAGCAGCAACAACAGCAATACTGAAATACAATCCAATGAAAACACTGCATTGCAATAGCAATTCACTGACGTACTCCCATTCATCTTGCTAATTTTCCAGTTCTTGGGATGGAGGGGGAAAAAGCATGCTGCAATTATTTAACCACAAAACAGTTACTAAGCTCTCCATGCTGCTATAATTGACATATAATACTACATAAGACTGTCAACAGTTAAAACACAATGAGTGTCCTCTCCCCCCAAAAAACCAACCCACAGAGGGAGAATGAGAAAACGTTCTTTGCAGACATGCTGTAAAACAAGAAAAGATATTTTATTAAAGTTTTCAAAAATTCATGTCTTACTGTCTTAAAAACTGAAATGGTTTACATGACTCTATCTTCCTCCTTCACCACAACAGCTGCTCCAAATATACTTTAAGACTCAGCTATCCTGTGACCTATAGCTGTTTTCTTCATATCAAAGTTATTTCTCACATACCAGGAATCACAGCATGATACCACAGAAATTAGATTATACACACGAAGTACAAAAACAATTTTTACCATTGAACTAACAAGGACCTTAGATAGAGTACCTAACCAAAAATCCCCAGTAGCCAGAGCCTTTCAGACAAAATGGAAGGTAGAGAGAAACAGGAAAAAAGCTACAACTAAGTTTTTGATAAAAGGATGTCATACAAATTGCAAATGGTTGAATCACAGTGCACATGTGAGTGCATTGCTTCCTAGAAAACCTGCATTGCAAAACACTGACACATCTAGCTCCAGATTGGACAACCTCCTTTTCACCACAAGCAAACATCACATGGCCCAAATGTACCATCTATTACAAAAGATTATTAAGGAAGAACATTCCAGCCATTGTGAGGTACTGAGCAGTATCACTGAACAAAACCCAACAAAATTCCAAACACTTGCTCAGAATCATTAGTATCTAGAAAACTAAGCCACTTAAAGGTCAAATTACTTTCCCATGCATGGCTCATAACTCTTCCCTTGCTCTCACATGCTGGTTAAATGTCCATTAAGAAAAGGGCAAATCCCTATCATTTTACTAATATTAGTCTGCATTTCAAGCCATGTCTATGTTTCAAATTTGTAGAGATATCTATCTACTCAATCATTGACACTTTCAGCATTTGTTACTTGTGGCTCACAGAAAGTCAAAAACTCAGAATTCCATGTCATTCTGAAGATGCACCAGGATCAGCAAGCTGATGATAAAGCTGCTTTTTGACAAATACTTGGTGCCCTTTGAGGGTCTAATCCTCACCAGTGCTAACTAAATTTCAGAGTGTGCTGAAGAGCACATCCTCCTTTTCTTTTTACCGTGGTAGGGTTAAAGTCTTAAGCACTGATTGTTTACCACACACAATACTCAGAGCAACTTTCCAGGAAAGAAGTGGAAATAACATTCATTGCAGCAGAATACTTCAAAGCAGTTCAGTTTGCCTTTTGTAACTGGAAACAATGTTCTACTTTCAAACCGAGCTTTAGACAAACTAAAAATAAAATACAAACTAAAAATTAAAAGATTTCCCTTCACCCTTCTCTTGGTTTGTATGCCTGTTTCAGTCATTTCCACAAAGTCCAGTAGGACAAAAGCTAAACCACAGAACAGCACAGGTGTTACAACCATTAAACACATTCTGAAGGTGTTCACTGCCATGAACAATCCAAAATTTGGGTTTGTAGACTCCAGGGCCTTTACATTTAATGAAGCATTTCTAACCCTATGCAAACTTAGTGGTGAGACCAAAACAAACAAACAAACAAAAACACCAACCCAAAATAACTTTAAATTATTTAATTTTCTGTATTTAATATTAGGAGGCCAATATTAAGGGAATAAGAATCTAAAGTGAATAAACATGTAGTGAACTTCTCGACTGAAAAAAAAACAACCAAAACCTGAAACATGAGGAGTATTTATTACCAAGCCCAAAAACGGAAAATTTTAGACTTTGAAGTATAGCTTGAAATAAAGGTCTTTCATTCCAAATTCTGAACACCTCTTGACTGCACAGCTACAGAATAATTAAGAACACACAGTAATATCACATCAAGAACACTCTCAAAAACAACAAGCATGAAAACTGCCTTCATAGCTTGATATTAAGTTCCTTACAGACTTTCAGGTGTTATCACATTGTGCACCTTTAAGATTAGGCTTGTTGCCAGCAATTTGAGCACGAGCACATTTTACACGTGTTTATGAGAAAGAGTTCATCACAACAGAATTGTAACCTACCACTTTTATTGACACATTGCCAGCTGGGAAGAACGATGATTATGCAGTGCACCACATCTACACTATACCTGCACTGCCCAGTTGAAAGTACAATACATAAAGCTCATTTAGTCAAAACAACCCCCCCACACACACACTGATTTCAGTTGGGTATTTCATTTCAAATATGGCACAGAACAGAACAGCATTTTGTCCTAAAAACTTAATTCCTTATGTGTCTTATGCAACCACATGATTCTGTTCGCAGTTAGGAGCACAAAGAGATGAAAACCAGGTAAAAATCTTAAGACCACAAACCAAATCACAGGGTAGTGATGTCAAGATCTGAAGAGCAGTGAAAGCAGCTATGACCACTATTGTTTTTTAAACTTATCCTAGACATCTAAGTTGGCTCTTTTAATTTTTGAGTCCAGTGGAGCATTAAAAGAAAAGCAAAAATAGCTCCAACAGTTATATTGCAATGCTTTGTGAGAAAACATGCTTCTAGCTGCAGATCTCAGCAGCTCCACCAGCTTTAAACATGACAACACTTCACAAGTGCAGAATATATTTACTTGCAGAAGGGCTGAGCTGAAGATAAATAACTCACCTGCAGGCAAACTGTGACTTTGTTCAGATGGCAAAATACATTATTACCCCCTCCTTCCCACTTTAATCTCTAGATAAAGCATCCCTATGTTATTTTTGCGAAAGCTTATTTACATAACTAGGACTGTGCAATAATGGACTGACTTTTGTGGAATTAAATTTTAAATTAAGATTTTGAGTCAGGAGATCAAATTCAATGGGAAAAGTGGGAATTTCAGTGGAATCTTCATCTCTGCCCCAGAACTACAGGGGCCATTTCAAATGCAGGCTTCTCAGACCTCTGAAGTCTCATGTGACATAACATAAAAGGTTGAAGAGCTTCTGAAACACAAACGAGTAAGTTTCATTAGGTGTAAGGAAAACCAACAGTTTTGGATAAACACTTCAAAAAACCCCAAAAGCTCACAGACAGGACCAGCCAGAGAGAAGCATTTCAGTGACTAGGACCACCATCTCTTACAACCTTTGTTTTCAATATGCTGAAAGTGAGAGTGAGATATTGACACTGCATCTTATTCTGTCCCAGGAGATGCTTTATTCCAGACAGCACACCAAGGCCACCTAGAAAAAATTCTTCCCATGCACCGTCCATGCTGTTCAATATATCCCTTCCTGTCCTTACAGAATACCATTCCAAATTGGACTTCTATGGCAAACATGCTTGATCACCAGTTGGACAAGTCCCCACCACACTGAGCTGACACAGATCCACAACGTTTATCTCATTCTCAGAACCAGTAAGGGAAGAAAAAATTATATGCCAAGCCTTAACTGCATTTTTCCAGTGAAAAAAGGGTTTTTGGCTTTTTTTATGTAGCAAGATCTAGCTCACAGCTTTCCTCCCTACTACCTCTAAGACAACTCTGTATACACAAAAGAAGCTTTTGCCAACTGTAAATTCATAATTTGCAAGGCTGGAGATTAACATCGTAATCTGTGACGGGATATTAAAGCTGGCCTGCAGCTTGGCAGGTTGTTTGCTGTGACTCAGCTGCCCTTGTTCACAACTACACAGAGGTAAAAGCACCACATATCCACAGAGCTGGACACACCTGAACCAGAGGGTGTCTCAGCACCTCAGTAAGTTCCTCCAGAATCCAGTTCAGGACATGCAGCCAAGCAGCTCTGTGTCAAACTGTACAATCTATCCAAATCAACTGAGCAGCAGCAGTATAACTTATAGGTGACTTTGTGCAAAATGCATCTGCATCTGTCCAGATCATAACAGCTCAAGCTCTTATGATCTGGACAACTAAGACCTTATGTTGCAGCCAAAAACAAATAGTAGAAGCAAATGCAACAACTTATGATACCAATGTCCTTAAAGATTCTTTTTTCAAGAATCCAGGCTATCTAACTTGTCAAAACCTTTTATTCAACCTATTTCTTTTTGCTGAAGTAACCTTCCTGTTCAACAGAAAGAATGAGCCCTTATTTTTCTCAGTCATTACAGCAGCAACAGTAAAGATTCAAAAGTAGCTTTCCTCTTGCACGTTTTCTGCTTATGTCCTGGGAGAATCCATAGCTCATTTACATTTTCTCCCACAGGAAAAGAGAAGTGACAAACTTTGCTAATACCACTGTAGGTGCAAAACTGACTACAGCCTTGCTGATCACTTCAGTGTGACCAGTTCACAGCAGTGGCACCAGAACTCTTCTTTGCAAATGGAAAAAAACTCCACTCTTCATTTAATGTTTCAGACATTAACCCAGCAAATAGACAAAACTTATTTCAAGAAAAGATAGAATGCACAACATAACAGCAAAAGGCTCATGGTCTCCAGAGATTCTTGACTGCTTGCTAGTGCAAGTGATTTAGAACACCTACCCAAGAAAAGAAAAAAGAAGCTGCAGAAGTCACTGGTTTGCCTAAGTCAATTTCAAATGGAAAACAAATACCTTAGAGAAACAAATCCTTTCACTGAGTTACTTTATAAAAAACACCCATAAAATAAAGTGCTAGTAAATTTACTTGTTTGCTGTGTTCTCACCCCTTTTTGCCAAACACAAACAAGCACACATCAACAATTCCAGGCAACTGAAATTCACAAAGAGCAATGGCACCAAAAGATAGGAAATGCATTTATTAAGAAACTCTTGACACCAGGCACGTCTTCATTTGTTAGGAAAACCTCCACAGAAGCTATACCCAAGACTCAGCCTGTACTGCTGGCATATTATCCAGTGAAAGAGCACAACTACACATAGGTGATCTTCCTGTACTACAACTCTCCTAATTAGTTGCTGTTCTTCAGTTTTGCTATCATTTCAATAATGGGTAAAATTAATTTTATTCATTTCCCATTTTCTTACTCTCACTGACGCTCTACAGTTTGTCTTTAAAACAGAAAGGTTTGTTTTGTTGTAAAGCAAAGAATTACAAAATCATCAGCACTGTTTTCTCAACAGTCTCTTTTGTTTAAGCTTACTGAGCTACAGATCACTTTTAAAAAATACCAGTAATGAAACCAGAAAAATATTAATCCATAAGGACGCTATGATTAACAAAGGTAAGTGAAAAAATTAATCATCTAAGACTGCAAACTCCCCATATTTGCATATGTAACAGCAGACTGAAAGCAAATCGTTTTAACGCAGTAACAAAATATGTAAGTGGAACACAGACAAAATAATTTCCATTTTCTTTCCCATTCTCCACACAGGACAGGGAAGCAGTTTGCCTGCATGCTTCCCAGAGGATCACGGTTCTAGATTTATCAAATACAATACCAGTGGCAAACTATAGCAAGAAAAAATCTCCAGCCTTAGTCCTTATAAAACACTGAATATGTAACTAGTGTAAATAGCCAATCTTTCTTTCAACAGTTACAAGGAATACTTAGGAAAATATCAGGTGTTCTCTTACTACAAATTAACCATCTATAGTTGCAAAATAGTTCCCAAAGCAACCATACCTTATTTAACCAACGCACACCATTCCCTTCCCATTACTCTACATGCTGTTAAGTGAACGCTCCCTACCTGACACACCACACAAACAACTGTGCGCAGCAGATCAGAAGAATGGGCAAGGTACACAACTTAGCAACTCTTACACGTTCAAATTGAGAGTTATCAAGTGTATATGAGAATTTTATATTATACAGTTAAGGGGTTTGGCTTTGTTGTTTTTGTTTTGGTGTTTGTTTGTTTTTAGTTGTTTTGTTTGGGTTTTTCCATGGGAAGACTGATTAAACTCATGTTACCACCGCCATGTTTATAACAGAGGTGATAGCTGCTTTCTTTTTAAGAATAGACAGAGAAAAACAAACCCAACAAACTTTCTAACCACTTCTCCACATACCAGTTATGAGGAGATCCTTCTTCCCTTGGCAAGTTCTGGGTAATCTATGTTTCCATTATAATTTTCAAAGGAAAAGCAAAAGCTAAAAAACATTATAAGTCAACAAACTGCTAATTATACACTAACAAAAACAAGCACCTGATACAATTTTATAGTATTTAATGTCAGAAATATCCTAGCAATACCTTTATTGCACTGCTATTTCAAATAACATCATTTGCTACTTCGACCACTGTGTGCATGTGATCAGCAGCATTACTTTCCTTATATTTCAATTCCCTGGGTGTATTAAGTCAGCACTACTGCTAAAGGTCTCCTGTCCACCTTTGGCATCTGCCCATCTATTTCCATACATTTTCCCTCCTCCTTATGCTATCAGCCACCTATGTAGCTGCAAGGGTAGCCCAGATGAAGGAGCCAGGCTGAAGCAAAGCTAGCCATTCAAACCAAACTGTGGGCTGGCACAGCCCCATTTTCTCCATGCTGCTGACACTGGTGTGCAACCCAAGAAGAAAATTTCTCTACAAAGTAGCAAGCAAATTCTGGTGAGTCAGTATGCTTGGACAGCTCAGTTCAAAGTTTACCAGCACCAGAATAGCACCAAGGAATCACAACTAAAAGATCTTTTACAAGAACAGATACATCTAAAGAAGCTTTTTCAGATAGGCTCCTTGAATCTGTAACAGAAACTGCTGTTACTCCAAAGGAAGAAAACATCCAAAACAGCCAATCCATAGAGATGGGGATTGGGTATGTACCTAGAACTTGTACAACAGATAGAAGCAGAGCCCAAAGCTAAGGATGTAACACTCATGCGGATATCAACATGTCTGGTTGCAAAAGGATGGCTCCTGAAGGGGAATGAGACACAAGCTGAAAGAGTTGAGGAGCCGCTAATCTACATCCAAATGTGGAACACGACAAACCTGAATCTCTCACATCATGTAGCTGTGCACCCCATCTGATCAAGGGATTATTCCATCAGTCTTATTCTTTCTTATGTAAGACAATTTTTTTCATACTTCTAGTGCTGTCAAGTGAGCAAGCTAGGTCACTTTGTACTCAAAGCCACATGCTGCTTACTGGCTTTCTAAGCAACTGAGGAAACCAAGCTACTCAAACATAAGGCCAGGCAAAATACAAACCCTCAAATCAAGAATTCAGGAATTGTTTTCCTCTTCTCACTGAGAGCTCCTGAAACTAATAATAATAATAAAAATCCCCAAACAATCGTGAGTTTGTCCCCTAGGTAGTTGCCATAAAGTACCCCATAGTACCATCCTACTGTCACAGTACAAAAACTGTAGGATATTCCGATGTGCTTCTGACAGCACGTAAAGAAGAAAGAACCACATCTATAGCATAGGAAAGGAACAAGTGACAAATAAAGAAGCATAGTTCTTTGCTGGAGCAGAAATCAAAACACACATCACCCCCAATCTACCTTAGGGTTTTTTTTCCCCCCTCCTTAAATATTTTTCAAACAAATATAAGGGAAAAGAACCTAAGGGGCCTTTGACTGCTTTTCCAAACCTAAAATATCCCAATGTGTGAGATAATAATGGCTCTAAGGCTGAAATCTGACAGCTCTTTTCACCACACTTCATATCGACCTGTGGTTCGCAAACAGTAAACCTGAAAGCAGTTAAACCTTTTTGAGAATTCTGGCTGAACTGCTCAGAGCATTCAGTTACCAACTATCTGAGATTGAACATTACAGGACTATAAGCAAACCACACATCAGCAGATCGTTTTTGATACATAATCTGAACAACCAACCTTGCACAACAAACTTTCCAAGCTTACAGCATTACAACAAGCATGAAGTAGTTTTTAAACAACTTAGAGAAGCTGGGCTGTATTTTTCTAACACACTCTCTAAGCCAGCCTTTAAAAGTGCTTGGCCTACAGAGCAATACAGCCACACATCTCTGTAGATTCATACCAGGCATGTAATCACTGGTTACGGCTTGCTGACAGATATGTAAACTGGATGTCTTGAGGAATAAAAGGATTCCACTGACAGAAGAAATGTTTTCAGCTCATAACTCACTATTCTTCTTGCCTCCCATAAGCCAAAAGCTATTGTGAATAAGCTGCCATGTGCACAATTATTCACTGCCTGTTTGTTATTGCCAGCTGTATGTAAACATTGCAAAGAATACTTCACATTATTTTTCTATGTTCAATATTTCCTATAATAACTGTAATATATTTAAAGCAACTGTTCAGAAGGATGAATCTAATAAAAGATCATTTAAACATCTGTTCTTTCTTCACTGGAAATCTTAGGTATGAGAGCTTTCTCACTATATTCCAGTGGACAGTTGCACATGCTCTGGATGCCACAGTGCTTTCCAGAACCCAAAACCTCAATACCAAGCGTTACATAATTAGTACACAACATGCTTCAAAGTCAAGGTCACAAATAATTAACGACACATTCTGAATGCAAATCACAGAATTACAGATACCTCATAACACACAAGAGTGGTGACGAGAGAAGCTGGGACCATCCCAACAGGTGGTCCAGTGACACTTACAGAATCACAGAGTCGTCAGGATGGGAAGAGACCTCTGGAGATCATCTAGTCCAAACCCCCTGACCAAGCAGGGTCACCTGGAGCAGGTGACAGAAATGCATGCAGGTGGGTTTGGAATGTCTCCAAAGAGGGAGACTCCACAACCTCCCTGGGCATGTTCCAGTGCTCTGCCACCTTCAACATAAAAAAGTTCTTTACCATGTTGAGGTGAAACTTCTTTTGTTTTAGTTTATGGCCATTGCTTCTCATCCTACTGCTAGGCACCACCAAAAAGAGTCTGGCACCATTCTCTTAGCACCTGCATTTGAGATGTTTATATGTACTAATTGGATCCCCTCTCAGTTTTCTCCAGACCAAACAGGCCCAGCTCCCAAAGTCTCTCTTCATAAGAGAGATGCTCCAGACACCTCATCATCTTTGTGGCCTCTGCTGGACCCTCTCCCGTAGCTCCTTTTCCTTGTTGACCTGAGGAGTCCAGGACTGGACAGGCTCTCCTGGAGCTCGGGGGCTGTCCAGGGTCGGACAGCGGTGCGCTCAAGGCACAGGTGCGCCCTGACACCCTGAACGAGCCAAGGAAGCGCCGCACTCGCCGCGCGGGGCAGTGCCCGGGCCATCGCCCCGCTGACACGGGCGGGACGCGCTCACCGCCCGGCACCGAGCCCGGCGCGGCCCCGGGGGCTCCTGGGGGCGGCTCGGGCCCCTCTGGCAGCCGGTCCGGGTCGCAGCCCGGTCCCCGGGGTGGCCCTGCGCGGTGTCCCGCGGGCCGGAGCAGCCGGGCCCCGCCGGCCCCGGGCCCTGCGCGACGAGCCTCGGCGGCCGCGGGCCCTGCGCGGAGCCGCTACCGCGGCCGCTGCCCCCCCACCCCCCCCCCACCCCGTGCCCCTCGGGCTGGGTCTCACCTGGCGGGGGCGGCCCAGGCCCGTCAGCGCCGGCGACCGCCGCCGCTTTTCGAAAGATCCGCCATTTTCAGCCCGTCACCGCCGCTCCCGCCCCCGCCGCACCTGCCCCCGCCGCCCCGCCCCGACACCGCCCCGCAGAGCCGCCAGCCTTGGCCCCTTCCGCACCGCCGCGTCCCGCGCAGACCCCGCTCCAAGGGGCAACCTCGCCGCTCCCCACGGCCGCTCTGACCGCGCCGCCCCGCCACGGCTCCGGCCGCAGCTGCCCCCGGCGAGCGGCGGAGACAGGACGGGACGCGCCGGGCAGGCGCCCCCGCGGCGGAGGGGCGGCCGGGACCGGCCGTCCGCGCCATCCCGCAGGGAAGGCCGCCGGGGTCACCCGGGAGCACGGTCCGCCGCGAGCAGAGCGCCCGGCGAGGCCGGGCCTGCTCCTTCCCGGCGGGAGGCGGCTGTCAGCCGTGCCCGGCACCCCCTTCCCCGTCCTCCTGCCGCCGCTTTGCCACCCCTCTCACTCACCGGGCGGGCGGGCGCTCTCCCTCCTCCCGCGCTGGCAGTGCCTCTCCGCAGTGCCGGCGCCCCCCCGGTGCCGCTCCCGGGGGTGGCGGCGGCGGCCGCGCCCGCGCCGATCCCGCCGCCGCGTTTGTTCAAAATCACGCGCCCCGCGCCATTCCCCCGCCGCATCCCATAATACTACGCTGCGCCGCCCTGGCAACCGCCGGCGCAGCAGCGCCCCGCGCTTCCGGGAGCCGCCCCGCCGGGCGCTTCCGGGGCCGCGCGCGGGCGCCACCCGCGAGAAGGAGAGGAAGAGGCAGCAGGGAGAAAGGCTCGGCCTTTCCCCGCGTGCGGGATTTGCGCGCGCGCCTATCCCGTGGGATATCGCGTGCTGGGCCCGCCCGGCGCAGCCCCGTCCCGCTCCCGCTGCCCGCGCTCTTCTCCCTCCCTCCCCCCCCTAATCACGTGACCGCCGCCGCGCGCGCGGCTCCATGGTGGGAGGAGGCGGTGGCGGCTCCCAAGATGGCGGCGGGCGCGGTGAGGCAGGACCTGGCGCAGCTCATGAACTCCAGCGGCTCTCACAAGGACCTGGCGGGAAAGTGAGTCGTCCCCGCGGCGGGGGCGAGGGGTGCGAGCTGGAGTGGGGTCGAGAGGGAGGTGCCGGGCCCTGGGAGGGCCATGGCGGGTCTTACCCAGCGGCCGCGCTGCTTTAAATAAAAAGGAGACGGAAAGATTTCACCTCGTTGTTCTGCAGTTTCTTTTTTTTGCTTGTTTACGGGCTCCCCGCGTGTCCGCCCGCCCCTCAGGGCTCGGCTGCTGTGCCACAACGATAGGTCAAAGAGTTTATTTGCCCCGGCTGCCATAGATATGTTAGCGACTCTATTATTATTGTTATTATTATTATTTCCATTATTTTAATTACCTTTTTTTTTTTTTTCAACGGCAAACCTTCGAGGTGCGATGTGCCGCATAGGTTCTTACTACCCCGAGAGATGCGGATCGGCCACATGGAATTCTTCGAGTCCCAGTGCAGTTGCTTGTGTTCTAGGGAGCCTGAGGGCTTGTCACTTCTAGTACTTGACGTGTAAAATCTTGGAAACTTCCCCCTTAAAATATGGCTTCAGCGTGGATGTAGCAGTTCGTCAGTGTCGCAAACGCTGAGGCAAAGTTTAATGAGCTCTAAGTTGCCATTTTTGCAGGAAAAAACCACTTGAAAGTGCACAGTGTGCACTGCTCTTGTCAAGTGGATATAACACGCTGTTCACCCCTCACAACACTGCTTCTCAGTCTCATTGAATGTGCCGTTTTGGACATCTTTTTTCTTTATTAGGCTGAACCCATGAACGATAATACTTTTCATTACTTTTTCTGTTCACTATCCTAGGCATAGGATATTTTTTTTTAAACCTTCAAGATCGCACTTATATCCCCAGTTAAAAAAATGGTGAGCTATGTTGTCTGAGAATCTAGTCCTGGGTTTTAAGAAAAGCCAGATACTAATTCCAGGTGAATGTTCATGACCTTTGAGAACAAATTCCTTGGAAAATTGCCACCTCAAGGCAATATAGAAAATATAAAAAAAAATTAGGGCTCTGAAATAGAAAATAAGCAGAGAGGCAGAACTTTTTAGTGACAAAATGTGCCCTGTGAGTGATTTTTTATCTTTTTTTTTTTCTTTAATCTTGGACAGATACCGTCAAATATTGGAAAAAGCCATTCAGCTGTCGGGTGTAGAACAACTTGAAGCTTTGAAAGCTTTTGTAGAAGCAAGTAAGTAGAATTGGTTACACACTGAGTGAAGGCCAGAGGTCTGTGGGATTGCATATTTGTAAGCTCTACCTAAGGCTACATAAACACATGATGTTTAGGTCCTGTTGGAACTCAAACACAACAAGAAGAGGAACTGTCATCACCTCACTGAGAAGTTCAGAGGGAATGAAATTGTCAAGGTTTTTTTTGTGTTGTATTGAGTGTTTGGCATATTGAGCAGCTCTGTAAATTACACCTGTTGTAATTATTTTAAAGTTGAGAATAAACTTAGTGAGATTTAGCCTAAAGGTTTACTTTGTCCAGGATATTTCAGCAACTGAGGACAGCGATTCAGAATGAAACACCTGCCTAAACTATAAATTGTAAATTGTGAAAAATTCATTATCATCTGTCAGGGGTTAGAACTCTGGTGACCTGTAGTGTAAACAGTTTCTGAAAGGAAAAAAAAAAAATCACCTTTAAAAACAATCCCCTTCACTTGGATGCAGTTTTAAAAATTGGAATATTCAAATTTATTCTAAAAGCACTTATAGTGAAAGCATTGACAAGTGTTGCATCTCTTTTTATCTCTGACCCAGTGGTGAACGAGAATGTCAGTCTGGTGATCTCACGTCAGCTGCTGACAGATTTCTGTACCCATCTTCCAAGTCTTCCTGACAGTACAGCCAAAGAAATCTACCACTTCACCTTGGAAAAGATACAGCCTAGAGTTATTTCATTTGAAGAGCAGGTGAGAGATCAATGATGAGGAGGTTTTGGTTTGAGGGTTTGGCTTTGGTTCCCCTCCTCATCCCCCTTATCTGCTGACTATTTTAAGCCTTTAAAAAAGCTGTTCAAGACAGATACCCCTACTTAGAGTCCAATTTTGCGTTCCTGTACACGGAAAACTTGAGCTAAGTGCAGAGAGTATTTAGGACTGTGGAAAGAATACAGACTTAATCACTTCATCATGATGCTGGGCATGTAATTCCTCTGCTACCAAGAAATGGCTGCTTACAATGAAACAATACTTGAGCTTGGAGTTGCTGTTGAGAGACAGACTGATACTCATTGTATTGCCCTCTGCCCCAGTACTGGGGCAGGCAGGTGATGAAAAGAGCATCCATCTTGACAGATAGCTTTTGTTTCGAAATAAACAACCTTTCTGTGTGTGTTTAGTTCAGCCATAGTCATTTTACCAGGAAAAAATGTTTTCTTGAAATCCCATTTCTAGCTGACTACTGAATGTGCTGCAGTTCTTTTCCAGTTCTGTTCTGTGTTTTGCTGTATGAGTGTGCATCATTATCTGAGAGGCTGTTTATCTAAAAAGCCTCTAGGACCTAGTATTGAGAAGAAAGGCAAGGCAGTTTCTGTCATGATTTATATTTTCTTCTTTTTATCTATTGTCTTTTAAGCAGCTTCTACTCTAAGTCTGAGCTGAATATGCTTGCCTCATGTTGTCATGATTATGCATAAATTAAATCCAAGATACCTGATGATTTCTTTTTTTTACCCACACTTCCACTTTTAAAACCTGGGCTGTAAGCACTGACCTTTTACCTGCTGACAGCTGTTCTACAAAGCAGAAGTTTCTGCATTAGGATCTAATCATATTCATTCATGTCTCGCATGCATGATATGATGTGTAACTGCAATAAATGGCTTGTGAATCTTGGTGCTCCTGTTCTTGAAAGATTCATTTCATCTTTTTAAAAGCTTTATAAACGGTTACTACTTATCACTCCCTGATGATGAACTCCTTTTATGTTGTCGCAAACTGAAGTGGACGTGCTTCAAACCAGCACTCATTTAAAAAGCTTGGTATTAAAACTCTATCCAGGAGTCACACACAGGACTCCTTGCATGGGAAGAGTTGCATGTGTGCAGATCGCTGTGTCTGTGAAGGTGGAGTGTAGGTCAAGGGGATACGGGAACAAGAACAAATACTGTGAAAGTTAATACAGAACCATTCAACTCTTCTAGTTTCTGCTACTGATTTTATTTTTCTTTAGGTCGCTTCAATAAGGCAACATCTTGCATCGATCTATGAGAAAGAAGAAGACTGGAGAAATGCAGCACAAGTGCTGGTGGGGATCCCTTTGGAAACAGGACAAAAGTACGTTACGCATGGTTCTGTGCTGCTACATGTACTTGCTCTCTTTGTACTTAACTAGATCAGCGAGTGAGAATTTTTGGGTTGCGTATTTTCCCAGAGCTGCTGTAGTTCAGGCCAGAACTACTGTCAGATGACAGAAGTATAGCTCAATGAATGTATATTTCAGTAAGAGTTTAGTGGGTCAAAATACTGCACCAGAAGTTATCCACTAATAATTAGTCTTATTGATAAATAAGTCTTTTTAATAGTATTTTGCAAAAATGCTTCCAAGGTTATGGAAAGGTTCTTGAAAGGTGGCAGTTCTTCCATGTGTCCACCTTCTCAGTTCAAAATGAAGACATAGTTTGAAATGGGTTATTAGCAAATACAGTAGAGGATTCTTTTGTGTGTTTGTGGAGTGGGTTTTGTTTGGCTTGGGTTTTTTAGATTTAGAACCCTTGCTGTTACTTTTCTCTGGCTGTCCTTCCTATCCTCTTTCTCTGCATGCAGAAGGAATTGCTGTAGGCTTTGCACTGCAAGTTTTCTTCTTAACTCAAGTGGCTCACCACTTGTGGCAAACTTCCAATCCACAAAAATCAGATTATTAGAACGTACATTTGTGTCTTGGTGGACAGCATTATTTCTACTGCTGTTTGTAGGGGCCAGTTCTATATTACCATTCATCTCAAATTTCTTTACACTGAACAGAGAGCGCTAATTTTGGTGTTAGGGAAGAAGAAAGCAGGGTAAAGCAAATGTTACCAAGTGCTTGAGAATCACAATATATGTTTAGAACAGTTAGGAGCAAGGGTAGTTCTGGAGCAACTCTGAGCATTTACTTTTCTTTCTCTACAGACAGTACAATGTAGATTATAAACTGGAGACCTACCTGAAAATTGCCAGGCTGTATCTGGAGGATGATGACCCCGTTCAGGCAGAAGCGTATATTAATCGAGCTTCCCTGCTGCAGAATGAGTCAACTAATGAGCAGCTGCAAATCCATTATAAGGTTGTCGAACTTGCTTTATTGCTTTCTCTTTCTATAGGGAGATGATTCCACTCTGAGATGTTTTTTTTATGTAAGGCCACTAAAACTTTCATAAAGAGAAAAGAGACAAAGGGAAAAGCTTCTAAGTGGTTTTGGGAGCTTGAGAGACACAGCAATAATGAAACATCTCTTTCCTTGTGATGTGGAGATAAGTCTGTAAAGGTTTCTTAAATGCCAGTTTCCTTTACTGATTGAGAAAGCTTTAAAACATCTGAAGTATTGTTCAAAATATTGCCTCCACCTTTGTCTGTAAATCTAAGAGGAAGAAAAAAATCGCATCCAATAATTAGGGACAATGGAAGACCTCCCTGCCCAACACCCGCCCCCAGTAATTAGATAATGATTCCCATCCATAAAAGTAGCTTTAAGGTTTTAAGTAGTTAATTAACTGCTGACCTTTCTCCTTATTTGTGGGTTTACTGTGTACGTGGTTCATATACAAATTTCTCAAAGGAGTTTAGTAACTGATGAGCAGTGATGACTGCAGTGTAACAGTACCGATCAAGTGGATGGTGTTTGAAATTCTACAACACAAACCAGGTGTGCCATGAGCTGTGTAACTCAGTGTCTAATGGCTTTGATTTGTTGGTTTTCCCTTTTTTCTCCCCTCATGCTATTTTTTAAAGTGTGCACTCAGTTGAAAGTGTAAATATTTTATGTAAATTGTAGAAAAGCACAAAGGGAGGAAGAAACATCAGATGCTGTTGCAGCTCTGAAAGGAAAAGCAAACACTTGAAACACACAAATTACTACCTAAGTGCCACCTGTCAGTGTCAATAGTGAAGGGGAATCTTAAGTATCAGCTGTACAGTATTTCATTTATTTAAGTTTCTGGCCTTTACACGTTTGAAATACTTAACATGTGAACAGTGGTGGGAAGTGCCCTTTTAACTGCTTTCCATGATACTTTAGCAAGGACTTTTCAAATCAAACTAATTCTTTAAAGACACAGATTTCCCTAGGATTCAGAAGAGCAATATTTATGGGAGCTGTCACTTGATAGTGTGCAATTTTTGCACACCTGTTTTATGCAGCCACCTCTGCTAGTTTTCTTTTTCTGAGACATCCTTCCTTTCTAGGTTTGCTATGCTCGAGTTCTCGATTACAGAAGAAAGTTCATTGAAGCTGCCCAAAGATACAACGAGCTGTCCTATAAGAGCATAGTCCATGAAACTGAGCGACTGGAGGCACTGAAGCATGCTTTGCATTGTACTATTTTGGCATCAGCAGGTAAAATACATTTTTGTATAAAACCCCAACGTAGCTATTTTCCCTGAAGCAGGATATCTTGTGTATTACTTGTGTGGAGCTATCTTGCACTAAGATTTGTTGAAGAATCCAAAGTTGAGAACACGTTGTCAAAATTGCCTATTGGCATCTGTTAGCACAGAGATGGGTTAGTTCAATGTCTTTGCCAGTGAAAAGGTGGCATCTTGGCTAAAAATGCAGAAGGTAGTGGCAAACGGTGTTTTGGAACTGAGCACAGTTCCTTAATACAGCTTCATTGGCTGTTACTTTCGTGTATTGAGGGGAAAAAAATGACAACTTCCTGCTGTTTACCTCTGAATACTTGCTGCTTTGGTGGTCATTTATGAGGATTCTTCCTGACTGCCTAGGACAGCAGCGTTCTCGCATGCTTGCTACACTCTTCAAGGATGAGAGATGCCAGCAGCTTGCAGCCTATGGGATCTTGGAGAAAATGTATCTTGACAGAATTATCCGTGGAAATCAACTGCAAGAGTTTGCAGCTATGCTGATGCCTCACCAAAAAGCAACTACAGCTGATGGTACGTATTTCTCTAAAACCTCCTGATGTTAGGTGCTCATCCATGGGAGTTAAAACTTGCCTAGTTCAGGCAAGAAGTGTAATAGAAAAAAACTTAGTTTTGTTTATATTGTTATTTTTAAATTATTTTCTCACTATGTAACCCTCATGGGCATAGTAAAGCTTGTTAGCTAAAGTAAATCTTTCTGATTTGCCATTCAAATTTTTGAAATACTCTTCTGGAAGATAACTTGTCAAATTTTCTTTCTCTGTCCTCTTCACTGACAACCTCCCGGTACTCCTAACTGAGTCTCTGTCCTTCTAAGCTTCTCCAGTTCTAAGGCACTATAAATAGGACGCCTAGAAACATGTGACATGCACATAGGCCATAAATGGTTTGTGTAGATGTTAATTTATTTGAACTGCTTCCTGACTTGACAGGAATGTGGCAGATAGTGAGGGGATGATTTGGGCATCACACTGTATGCAAATTGTTTTCTGGACCGTCTCACTGTCGCCTAATTAGCTCTGGAACCTCTGAATAGTGAGAAATAATGTCTGGTGATGACTTCACCAGGATCGTAAACACGCTGGTCTCAGTTTATTACATTAGAAGAGTAATGAAGTGGAAAAATAATATAAGCATGACATATCTCTGAACCAGGAATGGACAATAATTGTTGATTAGGGACAAATAAATAACTGTGTAGTTGCAGAAGTGAAAACTGCATTAAAGATACTTGCTAACAGTCTCATGCAGTCCTTTCCTTGGGTCATTTTGTTGTTTATTTATAACCTTTACTGTTTGTCCTTAGAAGTTAAAGAATGCAGGTTAGTTGATATTTAATAATGTACTTATCTTCAACTAGAGGTTAAGGGGCAAATGAGTTAAACTGTTCAGACAACAGTGATAGACCCTTAGATAAGGGTCTATCACAAGAACACTAAGAGAGAAGTTAATTATACCCCTAAGAGCTGTAATGAATAATAAAAAACCAAAGCAATGGTCTTTCCATTTGGCAAACTAGGAACTGATCACAGGAGGTCAAACTCCCTCAGTTCAGACACTGAGTCTTGTGTCAAGGGATCCACTTGATTGTTCTAGAAATTAAATAAAAGGGTTTAAGCTATCTGTCTTAAAATCAACCATGTGCTGTCCATTTCTTTTTGTTCACTATCTCTTGTAGCTTAACATTGGTATGAGGCAGATGCATCTGGACCTTCTGCACATGTAACACTGGGAAAAAAAAGTGCTTTTTCACTTGCTCTACAATATAAACCAATATTTAAATCTTACACTATGGTTTGGTTGTTTTGTTTTTTTTCCTCATCTTAACCCTTAAGGTTCCAGTATCCTGGACAGAGCTGTTATTGAACACAACTTACTATCTGCGAGCAAGCTTTACAACAACATTACTTTTGAAGAGCTCGGAGCATTACTAGAGATCCCAGCAGCCAAGGTATCCATTGTCTACTTTTTTTTTTGTTTTTTTTAAACAAGGAGCATCAGCAGCTTGAGAAAATAGCTGTGGTAAATATTAGGAAAAGTGGTTAAATGTCAAGAAATAATTAAATATTGCATGTTATGAGGAAGGTTGAATACCTAGCACGTTGTGTGAGAATGGAAGGTGCACCATGTGGAATGAGCAAAAATGGAGTTGGATGCCTCTGATAGTATGTCTAATTATTTCATGATTAGTGTTGTCTATAGGTTCCTTCCCCACAATGTGTGCAAATGTGGAAAAACCTATAAGGCTGTTAAGTCTTAGTAATTTTTAACTTTTTTTAGAATGGATGAAGAAGTTTCTACCATCTTTCTTTACTCTTCCAGGCAGAAAAGATTGCTTCTCAGATGATAACTGAGGGTCGCATGAACGGATTTATTGATCAGATTGATGGAATTGTTCATTTTGAGAGTAAGTTCAACCACAGTAATTTACTTGTTTAGTACCTTTCAGAGTGAGGTTTTTGAGATGGTGTTTGACAGTTTTAAGGAAATTTAAGTATTAATACCTTGTCTGAAGTGAGCTTGCTGTGTCTTGCTGCAGCCAGGAGGTGGCAGGGTTTGCTGTAATGGAGGAAGAACCTTTGACGCTTCACCCACAGAAAAGTGTGAATTTATTCCATCAGTCTCCTTGTAGGAACAGACTCACCAGGAAGCTCTCTATTCAAATCTACTTCCAGTGCAGGAGTCAGGCTTGTAACAACCAAAATAATGGTAGCTTTTGGATACTGAAATGAGCCTGATGTAGCTGCAAGGAAAGCTTCCTCTGTGAATTAGGTGGGGGCAGTGGCAGCTAGAAAGGTTGCAGTTGAAGAGGCAAGGGATTTGCTAAGACTTACTTTGTTTAGTATGGGTTGTTTGGTTTTTTTTTTCTTTTCAGCTCGTGAAGCTTTGCCAACTTGGGACAAACAGATTCAGTCACTGTGTTTCCAAGTTAACAACCTGCTGGAGAAGATAAGTCAGACAGCCCCAGAGTGGACAGCGCAAGCCATGGAGGCCCAGATGGCTCAATGACTGTGCAGCCATTGTCCCAGTGGAGGCCATCAACAGCCTGCTGTGCTGGAAGAAGGGAACTGAGCAGGACTGTGAACAAATAACCCACATTCATTTCCCTGTCTTCTGCTTTCACTATGGCTTAGGACACAATTAGGTGATACCACGTTTGGTGTGACAGGCTTAGAATGCTCTCTGAGCTTAGAATGATGCTGTTGCTGTCTCTGTGTTGCACTCTGCTGTCCTGAAAACTCTGTGTTTCATGTGGAGGAAGCTATAATGTCTGCAGCAAGATTTGGGTTTGGTTTATTTAATCCCCCCCTACACACGCTGTATTGTTAGAGCTTTGTGGCCCGTTACTTCCTGTGATGCTTGAATCCTGCTATGAAAATAGAAGCACCATGTTTCTTTTCGTTGTAATAAAGACAAGCCATTTGGCTTAAGTGTTGTAAGGACCCAGGTTTTGGGGGTTTGCTTTTTGGTTTTGCTTTTATTTTTTTTCTTAAACAGTAACTGGAAATAAGTAGAATTTTTGTAACTGTCTTTTTCAGCCCCTGAAAACACTAAATGTATAACAGCTTCTTTTCTTCTTCTTTTTTTTTTTTTAATATAAAATGCAAGTTTGAAATCTTAACTTGAAGGAAATACTGACCTTTTCCTGTACTGGTGGTGCAGCAGGGCACAGAGTAATTTGTGCTGGGAGTTGAGGTAAAAAACAATATTGCTAAGAGAGCTTGTTGCAGTGATATGGTAAGCAATGAGAACACAGAACATGCTGAGTAAGGTAAGCCAAGCATGCTCTTTGTTTTATTTCCTAGGACAGCACTGGTAATCGTACAAAAGTATCCGGAGTGGTTTTTTGAAACTGGAGGTGTAACAGGAGACTTTGACAGATAGGGATTCTGCACTCAAAAGATTAAACAACTTCTGCAGCTGGAGTGGCAGGAAAATACTGTGCAACTTAATTATATGAGATACAACAACAAGGTAAAGGTGTCATGTGATAAGCAGGACTAACTTGAGATTACTGCTTGTGCACAGCAGCAAAGTATCAAAGTGGCCCTTCTGATGTTTATCAGTCTGGAGTTGGGCACTCTCTACCCATCCTTGTGGTTCCCCAGATACACAATTAAAAACATGACAAATATTTGAGTCTTCAGAGACTTCTATGCTTTGTTATCTCCATTATGTTGGAAACTCATTCCACTCAACTGCATACCTTGGATTCACAGAACTTCATGTCTTTCAATGCTTTAACTGCTTTTACAGAAACAAAACCAAGTTGGCTGACAAGGCAAACATTGCAGAAGAAAGGAATTCACAAGGTTTCAGGATATCAAGCTCAGCAGAAAACTATTTGATGTTAAATAAAAATCTTTACTACAGGAAAGAACAGTGTGCATACCTGCTGTACTTACTACTCTTGCCTAGATTCACAAAGAAGTGTCTTGTTTCAAGGCTTCTCAGTAAGAAACTGTCAAGTTAATTTAGACCCAGTTATAATGTTAATCTGCTATGCAAGTATTTGTCTTAGTCCAATCTTAGTCCAATAGCATCATAAAAGGAAGAGCAAAGTGACGACAAATGGTGTTCCCTTTCAAGGCTGGAGAGTATTTTGACCACTCTTTTCAAGGGATTACTTCTAACTTGTTTGAAGTGGTACTGGCTGAGAATTTTCTGTCCCTTCAAGTGAAATGTTGACATAATGACTATTAATTTGGAGCCTGTTGTTTTCTTCTTGCTTGTGCTCTGACTTGTGCACACAGCTCTCGAGGAGCATGCCCTTTGCAGATGAAGGTGTGCCAGGTATGCCATTCATACACATTCCAACTCAGGTCATTTGCTGCTTTGCTGTGGTACTTAAAGGAGAATACAGTTGAACAGAGCCATGCCAGTGTGTGTTCACAGCTGCTTTGTGGAATACCTTTTATCCCTGCAGGCCAGGATTGATTTCTGCAAAGGAATAAACAGTTTTACTGAAACATTTCTGAAAGAAGGAACCCAAAAGTGGCCAACTCTAGCCTCAAAACCAAGATGACCTTTGGTGATGCATATTTCAAGTAAACCACAGACCAATTTAACTGATGTGACCTTACATAACCCAGGTGTAGTTGTATTTGCAGGTGTCTCATCCTACTACCGTGCAAGGACAGCAATGGTTTGTGGTGAGCCAGGAACAGGTAATGAAAGCACAACCACTTCCTGCAAGGATGAGCCCACAAGGAGCAGAACTTGACATGTGCAGCATTTGGGGTGTGTCATACCCATGTTACGGAAAGAGTGGTTTTCACATCATCAGGGAAAAGAGTATTTAATGGAGAAGAAATACACTGTTTACTAGAATCGGTACAGTTACCTGCAGGAATTGCTGTAATGCGTTGCCCAGCCCACAGCAGAGGCAGTGGTCAAGAGAAATTGGTAGAGGGAATGCCCTCAGGGATGCAGCTGCAAAGGCCACAGCCAGGCACCCTCTGGGACAATGTAGTGTCACGTTTCTGAGGGTTAACCAGAATGAATGGCCAAATTTGACAGACTAAGACTATGTATGAGAAGGACTGCTCAACAGAGGAAAAGAGACCACTGGAACAAGTGGGAGGCAACTCAAAATGATGATGGAATATGGTCAGCTGTGGGGAACCTGGTTCTGCCAAAGAAGTGTTTACTCACTGTTGCTAGATGTTTTCATGATAAAGCTCGTGGAGGGACAGTGGTAATAGCCAAGTAAAAAAGTATGGACAGCTCCTCGAATTTATACCACTGCAAATAAAACCCGGAACAGCTGACTGCTTGCCAAAAGTTCTCAAATATCTGGCTCAGTTCAGAGTTAGGAGAACAACCATGGGCCTACTTCCCTTTGCAGGGACTGCAAATAGACTCTGCAGACATGCCACCCACAGCTGAGGACAAGCATTTGCTAGTGGTAGTAGACAACTGGGCAGAAACATTTCCAACAAGAAGGGCTGACACAGGAGGAGTAGTAAAAGCGTTGCTGGAAGAAGTTAGACACAAGGTTTCACCATAACTGAATCAGAGGTGCTCATTTTACAGTGAATATGTAATCAATTAGCTGTGCAAGTCTTTGGGGATAGAGAGGAAATTACATATACCATACTGTCCACAGTCTTAAGGACAAGTGAAAAGTACATTAAAAGATAGCAAAAATATGTGCATATACTCATTTGAAATGGCCAGAAGCCTTGAATTTGGCTCTGGGGGAAACACCACAATAACCAGTAAGGCTAATACCAGTAGAAGTTCTCTGTGGAAGGCACCTGGCTCTATCAGGAGTTAAATCCCAGCTAAGACCAGTGTCTTGGACTGTCATGAATGCCTGACCCAGTGCGTTAATGCAGAAAGGGTTTGAAAAGCGGGGGAGGTGTGCTCAGTAGTATCAGCCAAGCCCTCCTGAAATACAGGTACATGATATACAGCCTGGGGATCAAGAGTTAATGAAGAGATTCTCATGAAAGTCCAACTAAGAACCTAATGGGAAAGACTGTATACTAACTATGTTCTTATTTTGCTGTTAGTTGAGGAAAACTGGTTACACCACTTTCACATTAAACAAGCAGTGAAATGATCAACCAGCTGATCACCAACTGACTTCTGAGAATCCTTCATGATTTTATATTGATAATCATTACTGCCCTATGGCAAACTTGTTAGCCTTAATTCTGTTATGTGTGTTACTTGGAAGTGCAGTGGTTAAATGCCTCCATAGTTTTCTTTCTGACTCCTGGATGGTCAGACAGGAAAGTTTCCTTAACAAATGTGGACAAACAGTGCTAACCCCTCAGTCCCCGCCTCACTGCTGGCCTGGGAATCCTTCCCACTTCAGCCAGGAACCAAAAACAGCAGCTCCCCACTAGATGGAGAGCTAAGCACACATAACTGGTGTTGAGGCCTCAGCTCTTGTGGAAGACAACCAGCACGTTCCCAGCTTTATTCTGTGATTCAACTGTGTTCATCCATAGAAAGCACTGAAGAAAACATTAACTGACCTCTGGGCTTTTTGGATTTGTGAGCCTTTAGCTGTACTCAGAGCATGGTTACAAAGCTTGCTTGCCAGATGCGGGGCTTAGGTTTTACTTCTGTACTTCAAATAATAGTCACTTCGTACCAGAAAGTTTTCCCTCCACCAGAGCTTAGGTGACAAGTAGAGGACTTATCTTAGAATAAGGAAGTAAACGTTACCACAGGGCTTTGCAGGATGATTCAAAACAATATATAATATGTTTTTAAATATAATGTGGGATTGAACTTGGTCAAATCTGTCTCCTCTAGTTTTTTTTTTTTTTAAGGCTTAGGGACTTTGCTTTACACGTGATTAATTACTTCTCTATGAAATTATGTTCTTTGCAGTAGTTACTACTCCAACTTTGCTTTTGGATTATCTTTTGCAATGAATAACAAAGTAAGATAGCTTACCAGACTGAAAACATCAGACTAAAACCTCACAAAGTTCAACAAGGCCAAGTGCAAGGGGTTGCACTTGGGTCAGGGCAATCCCAAGCACGAACACAGGCTGGGCAGAGAATGCACTGAGAGCAGCCCCAAGAAGCAGGACTTGGGGGTGCTGGTGGATGAGAGGTTGTGCACTTGCAGCCCAGAAAGCCAATTATATCCTGGGCTGCATCGAAAGCAGTGTGGCCAGCAGGCTGAGGGAGCTGATTCTACCCCTCTACTTTGCTCTCGTTAGGGCCCCCCTGGGAGTGCTGCATCCAGCTCTGGGGTCTCCAACACAAGAAAGATGTGGAGCTGTTCGAGCAAGTTCAGAGGATGCCACAAAGACAACTAAAGGGCTGGAGCACCTCTCCTATGGGACAGGCTGAGAGAGTTGGGATGGTTCAGCCTGGAGACCTTAGAGCAGTCTTATAGTACCAAAAGGGAGTACAAGACAGGTGGAAACTTTTTACAAGGGCATGGAGTAACAGGACAAGGGGAAATGCCTCTAAACTGAAAGTGGGTAGGTTTAGATAAGATAGTAGGAAGAAATTCTTTACTGTGAGGATGGTGAGGCACTGGAACAGGTTGCCCAGAGAAACTGTGGATGCCCCATCCCTGGAAGTGTTCAAGGTCAAGTCGGATGGGGCTTTGAGCAACCTGGTCTAGTGGAAGGTATCTCTCTGCCCATGGCAGATGAGTTGGAACTAGATCAGTTATCATGCTATAAATCAAGCAATTGATACATTTTCACAGCATAGGATGTATGGATTATTTCTGGGCATGATTGAGGAAAACATATATTATTGGTTACCACATAGTTTGGGGTGGGTCCTAATGGGACTATCTTTTTGTTGGCTTTCAAATGCTTCAATCATTCTATACTTCAGGGTGCACAAATTCTTTCATTATTGTCTGCATGGAACTTTGTATACAAAAGATTGCACTGCTCCTGTGACTTTGCTTTTAAAACATACACCATGGCTGCACACCTGAGCACCATTAAAGCATCGTAATGGTTTTCACTGATTGCTGCTGAGTGTTTTCAAGAGCCAGGAAGCATGAAAACTGCATTCCCCAGCACGTTCTGCCTAACTGGTTTCTACTATATATGGATAGTCCTAAGTTACTGCACTAACTATAAAATTTGAGGAAAATGGCAAGGTGTAGTATTCTGTAAGTGTTTCACATGGTCAAAATTCATGACCAGCTGTAATTTTCTGCTCTGAAGAACGCTGAATAGTCACTTTCTATAGTTAGTACTGCCTTATTCATCTGTGTTGGGTTTGGCATTTTGTTCTGACTCCTCATAACCTCTATAGCACTATAGGCAGCAAGATGACTTAGATTTTTGTTCTTTGAATTAGCATGTTTATTATCTGAAAACAGTTAATTGTCATTATATATTTCGACTTTACAGTAATGTATGAAAACAGAGTGAAGTAGTTGGAGAATATTTTAAAATTTCACAGTCTTTTAAGATGTCCTGTTACTTAAATGTGCCCCAAGCCTCTGCTATTTCCTTTTTTTGTCATTTCCTTTTTGAAAGTGAAGTATGTCCTAAGATACAAGTTCTGTCATTCCTCAGCTGAGACGTCAGGTCTCTTGCAAAGCCCGTGCTTGTAAAAGAATACACATTGAGTGATCATAAAGACTCACAGTAAGATTTAGAAAAACTGCAGATTTAAAATGGAAATTGTAGCGGTTGCCACCACCTGTGTTGTGTTGCTATATTCGCATCCATTTTGAAGCACTGTGGGGACTTAAAGCACTGATGTGGTACAGTTTTAAGCTTGAGATGAAGGCAAGTGTAGAAAAAAGAAGGCAATAACATTCAAGAGTATATCGTAGTGGGAGGCCAGATACTGAAACACTGTTCAAATTCTATCATATTAAGAAGCTCTTAAGAGTTGTTTTCAAAAGCTTGAGGCGGGTTATTTCTGTGCTAAAAAGTTTAACATCTTCAAAAAAATTACCATAGCCAAACTTGATCCTGGCTCATATGTTTTGTTTTGTACAGAAAAAAAAAAGACAGTAAAAAGGTGCGTATATAGAATAAGAGTGTCTGAGTGTAACTCTCCACTAAAGGCTTTTTCACAAACTTCTCAGGAACAGAAAGTAGGTATATATAGATAGATTTATAAAACTAAAGCAGTAGCTTGAAATAAGACATTTTCTTTTGCTTAAAGCAGTGCTGAGACAGGGGGCTGGAAACACTGACTTAAGTTTGTAAGCCATCTTTACCAGCAGCTGCTCAATAGCTTTGGCCTCTGGGGTTTTTGCTAATGGAGCTCAATCCCTGTCCCCCTAACCTGAGGGCATCTTCTCTGATCAGATGCTTTCTCCTTCCAGGAAGAATAAAGATTACCCGACAGGGGAGGATTAGCGGAGAGGGGAAGATTATTAATTCCCCGGAAGCTCTGTGTTTAGGTGCTGGTTGGGAATTCAGGATGCACACACAGCCAGTGGGTCTAATATAATAGGCAAGGCCTGAAAAAGTACATTTGTACTGGAGGGGTAACTGAAGACCCAAGATGGGATCAAAAGGATTTTTGCTATTGTTTGCAAAAGGTGTTACAACTTCTACAGTAAAAAAGAAACAAACCAGCCTTTGATATATACTCCAGATTTACTTTGATTTTTTAAATGTTGTTTTTAGCTGGAACTTTCCTTTGAATTTTAAGTAATGTTTCTCCTCTTTGTGGCATGTGTGAATGGACAAACAGATGGGATTTGATCACTGGACCGGAAGCTCATATTAGTTCAGGGCCCATCAGTATGCTTTCTATTCTGTCAGTAGTCCTAGGGAAAATATATCAAAACTGGAATGAGGTGCCCTTCATAAAGAATTACAGGGTGGGAATGTATTAGTTCGAGTCATTATGGCTTAAAGGAAAACAAGTGCTATAGCAAACAAGCTAAGTAGAAGCACTAGTGTTGGGAAAAGTAATTGTGCAGGGGACAAGAGGTGCTGAACTTCACAGGAGTTTGTGATTTGCAAGAGTTAACTGCTCAGAGCTGATAGGATAAGAGTTAATGAACTGATCTCATTCTAGCTGTTGATTAAGGAATCCTTATCTGCTGAGGGCTTTTGTTAGAAACAGTCACAACTCAGCATTTCTATTCACAGTCTGCAAGTAAATAGGTTGTAGAATGATATTTGTGGATGCTACATTACAGTGAAGACAAACTGGTAAGGCAAGACAGTCTGGGTGGAGGGGAGTTATTAATGCAAAATAGACCTTGAAATGGCTGCATGCAAATTAGACGTAGGTATGCTTGTATATCCTTGCTTTTTATCTTGCATATGGGAGCTGGAAAAATCATTAAGAGAAATAAGCCTGAAATGATGATACACATGTTTATAAAGATGTGTTAAAACATTGGGGCAACACAGCAAAGTGTGATCAGACTGGTTAAACAAAGGGTAAATGCCTTTTAGGAAGGACCTGAGGAATTAATACTATTGAGTTCTTTCGGAAGTCCCTGGAGTGGGTAATTGTCCATTTTCTTCCATGGAAAATGTATTTACTAAACTAGGGTAAGAGATGCAGTAACAAATGGGTAGAGGTTGAAAATATGCAACTGTAATGAGAAAACAAAGCAGCAGTTCCTAAGAGCGGGGACTAAGCTGTGGAACTAACTATCCAGGTTAAAGGTATGTTTCCACTGTTTTGCTGTCTTGAAACCCAGACTGGCTGCCTGGCTGGAAAGTGGCTTAGTCAGTTAATACTGGCTGAATTTAGTCCAGAGGCAACAGTGCGATTTAAGGGTCTGATCTACAGGAGGTCAGACATAGTGACCTAATGGTCTGTTCAGGCCTTAAACTTTTAGAAGCTGTGATTTGAAGGGGAAAAGGGTTGTACCCTACCAATTTCTGCACAGCAGCCATGGTGTAGACTTTAATTGTGATTCTTGTATTTGAGGCAGAGTGCCATCAGAAATATATGGCCAGAAAACAAAGCAATCAAGCATATCAATTAATAACTACATTAACTTCTGGGCCTGAGTGGAAGGTTACATTCCATTTGCCAAAAAGGTGTTTATATTTCATGTGAAAGTTTGGATTTAGTTATTTAAATTCTTTGATCAAAAAAGTGAGCTGCTAGAGTATATGTTGTCACATGTGAAACACTGTTGTTGTTGCTGTGGTTTGCTGTAGTTAAGTCAGGAGGACACTTTCTACCTCTGGGTATCTGTATTCCACATGCTTGCTTAGAAGTGATCTTACAGTTTCTATGTTTCTCACTAGTCAAGGAAGTCTTTGGGCCTGGGATAAAAGAGGCACCCAGCTTCTCAGTGAGTGCTCAGCTGAAGGAGATGGTGTATGCTTTTTCTGGGGGTTAGGAGGAAGCCTGCGCTTGTGCCAGGAATTTGGTAAATACTTGCATCTTCCAGCAGTGATAGGATGCATTCCTTTGTTTGGAGATGGAATCATCCCTGTTTTTTTTTCGTTTTCCTTCACTGGTGGTTTGAGAGTGGGGTTAGCTGAATCTCTGTGAGCTTGGCCTTTCTTGCTGGGGCATGGCATCTGGTTTCCAAGCCCTTTTGGGATGGCTAGGCCTTTGGCTGGAGCAGTAGGACTGTCATTTAGTGACTGGGCACCTCTGGGCATGCTTTTGGACACAAGCCATGGCTAGCCATGGAGTGCTTGGGCGAGTTGGGTAATAGCTGAATAATGGCAGTGAGGGTGTCAGTGGTGTCTGGTCTTGGACACCTGAAGGGACAGAATGACTACTAAACAGCAGTTCTTGAAGAACTGTGTTGGATAGGGTTATGCACATGGGTACATAAGCCTTCTGAGTCTCCTAATCACCTGGCTTTTCAGTACTTTTATTTTCTGTGCTGCCTTCTTGCAGGAGAGTTACCAAACATGGCTGAGAAGCTAACAAAAATTGTGCCTTGTCTGCCAGTGAGAACTGGTGAGTGATACTTGTTAGAGCTGATGAGGGACACAGCTGAGTATCTGGGGAAAATGAAAGGGCAGGTGGGTGATTTTCAAATCAGTCTTCCCTACCTTGCACATGTATGGGCTGTTTTTAGCAGAATGGTGGTGTTGTTCAGAAAAGTCTTCTGCTGTCAGCTAAAGCCTGTGGCATTGGGCTTACTCGTAACATGATTTACAGGTGGTGATGCTGGTCATGAAATTGTCCAGCTGCTCTTTGAATTCCCATCAGCATGTTTTCTCCTGGCATTAATGTGGATAGCCTTTTGGGAGCCAGATTGGCAAAAGACCTCTAAAGGACAGAGATTGGATTATCAGCTGTAATACTTCATCGCACTGGACTCCTGCATAATTTTTACTTGGAAAAAAGGTAACTGACAATTCAATTACATGTCCTGATGTGCGAACAGTCCATTTCACAGCCAGTTGTTCCTCTTCTCTCTGCCTAAGGACACATCTGTTTTTACCCTGATCTTACTTTTGTTGCCTTGTGACCATTAATCTCATTGCTGAGCTGTGCATGCAGCAGCCTGTGCTGAGGAATCCTACTGCAGCTCATGGGGCAGTCAGCTTGAAGCTGCTGCTGGTAGGAAGAGGTGTGGCAGAAAACTGTCTTGTGCAAAAGGGATTTTACAAACCCACCTTTCCATCCTGTGCTGACAGCAGTCACTGGGGATGCTCAGGTGTGTTTATGCATGTTGTGGGAGCTGGGAAGAAAATAATATATTCATTTCTGATTACTTATTTTTACTGACATGTCTGACAAGAGAGATACCAGCCAGCTGCTACCTGCTCCTGAGGGTCTTAACACCATTCTGATAGTTAAAGGAGAAGATGGTTAAATATGTTCCATGTGCTCCTCCAGCCTAGTTGTTTCTCACACTTGTAGAGCGCTCAGGCATTTTCTTCCGTTTTTTACATCCTGCAATCGCTTCTGACTGCCATCAGCATCGGTTGTGGTATCAGCTTGTACTAGAATAGGAGAGAATCTGTGCAAATGGTTGGCTTTTCTTTCTCACCAATACATGGCAATCAATTCCTAAGCTGCTGGGGCTAGCAGAACAAATCACTGCATTCTCACAAAATGAAATAATATTCCATTTTGGTGCGAAGCCCCTCGTACTTTGCTGGATTGATTTTTCCTGCAAGCACAACAAAGTCAGCAAATATAACTAGGTTGCTAGTTTCAGGTGTTTACCAGCTGTTTTGTGTGCAAAGTAGAGTTATGAACCTGTCCTGTGTCTTTGCTGTTAAACAGTCTGGTGAGCTGGGACACATGCCCTGGATGGGTTAAAGTTAACAACCCTGGCAGCTAATGTGCCATGTTTTCCCATGTAACAGCCATGGAGTTGTGAAGATGTCCCAAAATATTACAGATGCGCAAGAGTAACAGTCTTTGTTTCAAAGGGGGAGTCTGTGAGCGGGAGAGACTCCAGCCTGAGTTAGTAGAACGATACTTCCGAAAGCTGGTGTTGCATGAAAAGGGGGCATATTTTGACACTACTTCTACAGAAATATGCTGACATGGGCCTAATTCCGAGAGAGTGAGTAATCTCTGAATGAAGTGGATCACAAGGTTAAAACACATGCAGCAGAAGCAAGTTAGAAACCAAGTGAAAATACCCTGTCAGATTACCTAGTAGTAAATGGTTGCTGTAAAAATGGCATTGGTTTTAGTACCTAAAATATTATCTGACCTATACCCCCATTAAAAAGTTACTCTTTAAACCATTTAGTTGTTTTGGTGCATGTCTTAAAGAATCAATCATGTGCAGTATTGTTTTTGCTTGTGATAAAGGCTTTTCTTTATTGCCTTGCACAGGATATGTTTTATTCATGTTTTCCATCAGTTGTTCTTTTGTTTCCTGGAAATGGCTGCTATGCATGGTGTCCTGGAGAGCCATTGCATCTCCACACCTGGGAGTGTGAAATAACTGGGTAGTTTCCCTTAATGAGCAGCTGAGTCCCCAGAGTGGAATTTTCCACTGTAAGGGGAAAGGCTATGTCTGCAGGATGCAGCAAGCCACTCTTGCATCTTATTCTGCCCACCAGACAGTAACTCCTGTGAGACTTGTGAGCAGAAGAACAAGATAAGAAGCTATGCCAACCCTCACTGCAGGGTTTTGCCACTTTCTTTGGGTTTTGCCTTTATGACAGTCAGGGGCAGAATGTGGATTTCCATTTCAGACTGATGTTTGTCCGCAGCATCTGTGCTGCAAAGGGCTTTGTATCACAGACACATCCAAGCTACTTAGTGAGGACAAGTTGGATAAAACAGACTGTGCTGAATTCTGAGTTTGTTGTACCTCACCTTGTCCTACTTGCTCTGCTCAGCTCAATTAGGGCTCGCTTTTGTATCTCCTTACTGTACTATGTCGTAATTAGTTTTCATGCATGGCTACTTAAGGGCTTTAGTTTCTTTGAAATGCATGAGCTGCCTTCTCCATGAGTGCAGGTTTTGGCTGGGGTAGAGTTAACATTTTTCACAGTAGCTGGTATGGGGCTGTGTTTTGAGTTTGTGCTGAAAACACTGTTGGTAACATGGAGATGTTTTAGTTACTGCTGTGCAGGGCTTGCACAATGTCAAGGCCTTTTCTGCTTCTTGTACTGCCCTGTCAGCAAGGAGGGTGGCGGTGCACAAGGAGTTGGAAGGGGACGCAGCCAGGACAGCTGACCCCAGCTGACCCAAGGGATAGTCCAGACCATACGGTGTCATGCTTTGCATATAAATTAGCTCAGAGAAGACGAAGGAAGGAGATGCTGATAGGAATTATAGCATTTGTCTTCCCAAGTCACCGTTGCATGTGATGAAGCCCAACTTTTCTGGGGATGGCTGAACAGCTGCCAGTCCATGGGAAGTAGTGAATGAATTCCTTGTTTTGCTTTGCTTGTGGGTGTGGCTTTTTTGCCATTCCGCTGGTGGGAAAGTGAGTGTCTGCTTAGCTACCATTTGGGCTTCAACCATGACACCAAGGACAGTTGCGGCCTTATGGCAGTTGTCTAGTAAAGGACTGAATCAGATCAACACAAGTGCTTCTAAAAGCAGTAAGAACAGTGCCCAGAATAGGGAAATATGCTGCAGGATGTATGGAAATTTCCGCAGAGAATGTTCTGTCATTAAGAGCTTTTAAAATTGCATTTATACTCTCACCTGATTGCATTGCTTACTGCTGCCAGCAGTTTGTGTGCTTTGCAGGATCTGAACTCCTTCTGTTCTCGTAAGTGACTGTAGGAATCTGCTCAGGATTTTCTCCAGGCCATCCCTCCTCCTGAACTGTTCTATGTTCCTACAACAGTGAACAACTTATTTGCTGCCATAAAACCTCAGTGCTAGCTATACAACCCTTGGTTCATTCTCAGACATTGCTTTCTCAATAGATCATTCTTGATGTGCTCTGCAGCTGGTCTTCTTTGCTGTTCCTAATCTGTGCTGAAACATTTTAAGCTCCTAAGGACAGGCAGTGATTCACAATAGTGTAGAAGTTTATTTTCAGTACTAACACAGAGAAAGCATCACTTCATTAAACACAAGAGCTTTCAGGCTAGTGCATTAGAGAGTGTCAGTATAAACCTAAAGGTTGTTGAGCTGAGACTAAAAAAATACTATCTTAAACATAGTAATAAATAATTTGTCTTAAGAACCTATTTTCTCCTCCATGAGAGGTCTTCTTGGTGTTTTGTGCAAAAAAAAAAAAAAGCTAACTCACCTGAATTAAGGTTTCCAAGTACCAGAGGACAGCCAAATGTGAGTTGTCCCAAATGACTTTTGCGTGGCCTGCAAGGGGGTCAGGGAGCAAGGACACTTCTAATGCACCTGTTACACTGTGTGGATATCTGATCATCTAGGCTCCTGAACTTGAGAAACACAAAACAGGTTAGCCAGAGATTTTTTTTTTTTTTTTTTTTTTTTGATGAAAAAAGCATTAGAGGGATTTCTTTAGTATTGGAGGGCAAACTGTTGAATTGTGCTAGTCCCTGGTGGTACCTTCTGCATTTAAAATTCCTTAGAGGAAGGCTTGACAGGAGACTCAAGCTGAGTGGTTTTGTTCCAATCCTTGGAGGTGGCAATTAGTCTTTTCCATTAATTTCTCTTTAGGAAAGAATAAGTAGCACTGTATTTCTAAGATCTGCTTAGACAGGAAAAATTACAAAACACAGCCAAGAGTTGTGTAAAAGTTTAGGATCCCTTGAGGGTTCGAATTTTTCAGGCTCACTAGGTTTGGAGAGATTCTTGAGAGAAGTAGCCTGAAGCTGTGATAGGAGGCCACACAAATCCTTTGCATGTCCAGGCAAATGAGTCCCATAGTATTTCTCAAGAGGGAAACGCAACGTGATCCAGAACTCCCTTAATGTCTGTGGTTCATATAAGGGAGGAGGTGAACCTTTATCCTGTGCCTTTACTTAACAAACGAGCTAATACTAGCCCACCTGAGTTGGGGTTTCTGACTACTGGAGAGGACAGCCAAAAGCGAGTTGTCCCAAACCATCTTAGTGTGGCCTGTGGAGGTGGCCAGGGAGCAACGACACCTGCCATACAGCTTTATCTTTTGCACCGTGTGGGTAACTAATAATCCAGTTTCCTGAAGCTGAGAGACACCAGAGGAGAGCGGCTCACCCTTTAAGATGTGTGGGACATCTTATGCCCGGGAGCGTGCTGGTTATCCTACTTGCCTGTGGAGGGAGCCATCGTGCCTGGGATGTTATGTGCTTACGACACATTGAGACAGCATTTATTGGGCTGGACAGATGATATTCGGAACACTCTCCCTCATACCATGACAGCCGCATGATCTCAAGGGTTAGCCATTCTTCTGAGGGTGATTCAGATCACCCCCATGGGGAGAGTGTCTTCTGTAGAGATTGAAATGAGCCATGGATATGCTCACATGAATGGAAAACATGCTGGTGTGGATGGTAACAGAGTCAGTGTAACTAACATGTGACAGTAGAAAAGGGCAAAAAAGATAGTTTATGTGTCAAGTCAGAACTAATGGGATAAAGTTTTTCTACTTGTCTGAGTATGTTTCTCTGTATGAGTTTCTGGGGTTGTCTCAGCCATTCCTTAGCTTGTGAGTAATAATAATTTGCTTGACAAAGCTTCCCTTGTTATCAGAGCTTGCACTCTGAAGGATGAAAAGCTGCCATTTCATGTCTTACAGACGGTTGGCCTACTGGAATAAATGCACTTCAGACAATTAGTCATTGTGTTTTTCTTCTCTTCTTCCTTGAGATGGCTGGCTCTTTGGAGCACTCTTCCTTTCTACACTGCAATGTGATTAGTAAAAAGCAGTTGAACATTACCAACAGTGTTTGGTGCTATGCAGTCTTCTAAGAAAGAGTATGGCAAGGGAAGCCAGTGTCCGTGTGCCTGTTGATGTGTATATGCCCTCTTGACTGCACAGGAAGATGCTGATTCTCAAACTGGGATTGCTTTGTGTTCAGATTCTGCTTCTCAGATAGTCTCCTGTGGCTGCATGAGCATCACACAGATTGCTAAATCCAAAGGGAGAAGTGGAAGAAATGTCTTCTCTTCAATGCATACATTCTCATAAATTGTGTAGGTAACTTCATATTTAACTGGAGAGAAGTTCCTTTGTCTCCTGTCTGCAATAAACAGTTCACTGAGAAAGCAGGGCTACTGGTGTTCAGTGATTCCCAGGTCTGTGCTTTAGAGCAGGTAAGTTTTGCTAAGGACTATTGGTTTTACCAGATGATATAAATATTCCCTTCTCAGCTTATATTTTGGGTGATAAAACCTTTCAAGAGCACTGACAGTGTCAGAACTCAGAAGTCCTGCTTTGTAAGGAGATCTTTGAGGCAGCAATATAGAAAATATACACAATTTAGCCTGAAGCAAGAGCTCATTTTCAGCTGAAATCTTCCCAGCAGCTCCTTGTCAAAGGGAAGATGGAAGATATATGACTGGCTTTGATCCCTGGCTGTGAGCTGAGCAGTCTTGGGATTGAGGGACAAGGTTAATACAAATATTGTAACACAGTAACAACGGGAAAATATCTTCTCCACCTACTGTAATACAGACTTTCCTTGAGCCATAGAGTAGCAAGTAATAGGCAGTGCTGGGGGCTGTTGTAACGAAGATGGTGATCTTGAGATTAAGGTTTTGTTTTCTTTGCAGAAACCATCTCAATGCTTGTAGCTGGTGAAACTGTTGTGTTACTTGTTCAGAGTGTGCCACATTTAGCATCGCCTATGACTCAGGAAAGTAGAATGCAGTTGTTATGGCTATGATGGAATGGGAACCACAAAAAAAAGGACAAGGATGTACAGAGACTATTCCCTCTCTTCTTGCACCTTCCATCAAGTACACAGGCCTAATTATGTAGCTATAGAATAATGGATGGAATTAACTCTAGTGAAGGTTGCACAGAATGATTCAGTGTGTCTTCAACATTTATGCTGCATAAATGGGATGGGTGGAGCAGGGAAATAAGCCCACAGGAGAGTAGACAGTGAGCCAGATATATTAAGTATTTCTCTGAAAATCTGTGTTTGAGAGGAAAATTTGTATTGGTGGGGTGCGTTCTTGAGACCACAGATCAGTGACTTTGTCTGGTAATCCCACCCGGTACAAAACCCTGTGTTTACAAAGGTCAGTGGTGCTGGGCTTATTTGGATGCTGTGAAATCTGCACAGTTCATACCTTACTGATTCTGAACACAGGAGTTTTGAAGACACAGGAACAAGATCAAGGCTGTTTCTCAACCAGTTGATACTAATGAAGTGTCCTGCTGGTCTCCACTATTGTTCTGTTTATCTTAATGCCATTTATTGTCATGTTTTCTCAACTTGCCTGTGTGAAAGTTGAGTAGGGACTGTCTCTGCCCCTTAAAACTGCTACAAATCTGTTAGTCTGTACACATGATGGATCTAAATATACATTTAGGTAAAATATATAACACAGCTGCTAGGCAGTTTATTTTCACCAGTGGAAGGACTGTATTTCAGGAGAGTGGTGAAATGTCAAGTGAATTATGGGGTTTGTCCTCTTACTTGTAAAAATAAATTGTATATTCTATAATCTGAACCAGACTAGGTTTTAATTATGCACTGTTTTGTTTTGATTTACTAGGCAGGTTATCTAGGGGCCAAAACACTAGCAGATATATTGTAGTATGTCTGGAATGACTTAAAGGGCAAAGATTAGACTGAGTAATTCATTTTAACAGGCTACTATAGTTTTTTTGCTAGGCTTTCTTTCATCTTTCGACTGCAAGATTAACTCTTTTGTGGATTAATATCAGCTTCTCATTTCAGTTTTATACTCTGACTACTAATTATCAACCCTGTGGATTGTGCATATAGCTTATGCCCATAGGTTTCTAGAGATGTAGATGCACCTTGAACTTGTCTATGCAGGGCTTTTATCTAATTGACTGGTTTTTTTCTTGTGGAGAGCTGAATCTGGGAAGATAAGATAGAGGCACCGGTGATTCAGTGAAACAGGTGCAACTCTGCTCTGGCAGTGGTTCTCAGTATGTGGCTTTTGATCCTGTGCTTGGGACCCTGGGCAAGACCTGGAGCTGCAGGTGATTAGAGCTGAAATGAGCTCAGCTGCTACAACTATGGGGCAGGGTGACTGGCAGAGCAGAGAATGGCAATGCTGGTAGGTTTTAATTCTTGGTACTGCCATGGGACAAGCACAGTCAGTGCTGCTGTTGCACCCTTTTCACCTTAAGTCTAATTTTCCACTAAGGGTTTGTGAGGAATAAGGCTATCCGGTTGGGCAAAGCAATGGAGTGCATCCCCCCATTTAGCTGCTGCTGGAATGCTTCTCCACAGCCAGCTGGGTGCCAGGTAACTTTGGGTGAGGATTGGTCCTGGGCAGTTCAGAGACTGTTGGAGAGAGGCACCTGGGATGACAGAGCAGCCAGAACCAAAAGGCATCTGGTTAACTGGGGCCTTGCAGACCACTGGGAACAGCTATGGTTATCAGGGCACAATGGGAGATGATTTTCCTGTGTGCTCATAATAGTCCTGCATTACTGATAGCAGCACTGATGTCTAATCTTCCCAAATACATGATAGCCTAGCAAAACTCCAGAGACTTTACCCTCTTGTTCTCGTATCGTGCTTAAATTTAGTGTTCAGATCAAATGCAAGAAGCTTCTGCAGCAGGATGATGTTTGAGTCAGACAAGCATTTCTTGTCAGTGGATTGGGTGCTTGTGGTCAGTAATGAACTTTGACTTTTTCCTGCATGCTGGTCATGAATAAGTATGCTCTGGTAGCACATTGAGAGACATTGTGGGTAGACTTCTAATTCCGCAGTAACATGCCAACTTCTAGAATGGCCGGTTGAAATGGTTAGTTTGGGTTAGTAAAGATAAGAGCTGAGAAATGCTAAATGTAAGGACGACATGTTAACATCCCAATCTGGACATGAAATCTAGTAGATTTAATAAAATTCATAATACATGAGGTCTGCAAAACTGTCAGGAGGCCAGAATCCCTGTGTAAAGAACCTTGCAAGTGTACCTAGAGTGAAGAAAAACAACAGCAACATGGGGGTGGTTTGGGCTGCCATTGTCTTGGAAGGTTTTTTGAAGGCAGATATTGCAAATGAAAGCTGTTATGTGAAAATCAGGAGATGCTAACCTTTAGTAGAAAGTATTTTCTGTAAAATTTTACATCAATAATTGGGCAGCAGGAGTTCAAAAGGGACAGTGCAGACAGACCAACTGTCGCAAGTTATTGAGCACTGATAACTGTACCAGAAGAATGACTACTGTTTTTCATCTGCTGATGCTCTAGCCTGACCCTGCTTCCTTCTGGGATCTTAAGTATTTTTAGGCTGTTTGATGTCTCAGATAACTCAACTGTAAAATGGACACATGGGCATTCAACTTTTGTACTGGAAATTTATTTCTTGACATGTGCTCAAGAGCTGCAAAGCAAGCTGGTATTTGTCAGTGAACACGGGAATTGGATTTGTTCGCTTGGATTTGTAATGCTAGTTATTTAAGTTAGATTTTTGAGTTGCTTTTTGGACTAGATTTTTCTTAGATCAGTACAGAATGTATAAAAAGACAACAAATCTATCTGAACAATTATGTAAGCAGAAAGCCAGTTAGTCAGAAGCAGTGATCTGTACACTGCATAAGTACTCCCAAAGTGTATAGTACCCATTACGAGTTGTTTGCAGTAGTGGAATAGAACAGCATCTGCCTCACACATACCCATGACTGTGGTTTCTAAATTAAGTCAGGGAAGAAAATTTGGCCTGACTCCACAAACAGCCTTTTTTCTATTTCAAAGTCAAATATCCCTGTTTTAATTAACTCCATAACCAGCAAAAGTGGGTGGAATTCTTTATTCACCGAATTTGCCTAACAGTAAGTGCTAAATATATGTACTGACCCTGTTATAAACATTACTAGAGCCTGCTCTGACCAGCTCAAAGCAAAGACCATGCTTTTTTCATTTACTCATGTAGTTAGCATGCATTGGCAAGGCTGTGAAGAGCTAGATGAACTACTTAAATTCTTCCCAGAGCTAGAGCTGAAGCTATTTTTTAACAGTAAGTTTTTAATTAGCTTGTCACTTACATACATCAAATTTGCAGACAGGCTTCAGGGAGTCTGTACATTGTGTCAGTATAGCTTCTGAATGTAGCACAACATGGATGATGTGCTTTAGCTGGTAGGTCTCTCAAAGGACTTTTAATTCTTTGTATTAGTATCAAGCTATTGTACATACAACCTTAGAAGTGCATATTTTAAAAATTTTTCTCTTGTAAAACATCTATTAGAAAGAATTCTACCAGTGGAGAGACACCTCTTACCATCAAGAAACAACGCTGTGTTCACTGCCTCTTAGTGTCAGGGCAGCTTCCTAAATTTTTTTTTTTTTTTGCTGTTGTGGAGGATGTTTGCTGCTAGAACCACGTGACTGACTGACTGCTGGTTAGGCAAATTATAGACAGATATAGAAGGAATGGTTGTACTTTTCAGAAAAGGAGGAAATAGCAGCAGGGTAGCTAGTTAAAGTGATGATCTTGTCAAATGAAAAGGAGGGCAAATGGAAGGGACTGAAAGCTGAAGTATAAAGATGTAGTTATGGGAAATAGGAGGAGAGATATAGCCTTATGCTGCATTTGCTCCTGCCTGGTGGCTAAAAAATTAGCTGCAGTTGTCTGTGTAATACTACCCTGGCTGTGGTCTGACAATCACCATTTGTTCCCAAGCAATCTATTTCTCTCATGGAATTTCTTCTCCTGAAGTAAATCTGAGAGAATATTTATATCCGTCTACATCACACATTTATTTTCATGCCGTAAACAACTATCAATGGCAAACTTGTAGACAGCATCCAAGCACAACAGTTGAACAGGAAGAAGTACAAAGTCTGTTCAGAGAGCCATCCTATAAAGAAGCAGTGAATTTTTAAGCCATAGACACTTCAGTTGTGCACAGAAGGCTTTAATTTGCAGTTCCTTTATTGCTTCAGGTGACTGTGCCCACTGCATTTTCCTGGACACAACTGTATACATTAAAAAAACAGCCTAAGATTTTCACAGCAAATGGCATTACTTGACCGAGGTGTTACACTTGTTAAACTTTAAAGGTCGGTGAAGTTTCTCTGGATCACAGCAGAATCAGGTACTCCACAATTCACAGCCTGGGTTTACTCTTTTCTCGAGACTGGATATGAAAGAGTAAAGCAGGCAGTGAGCACAAATGTAATTCTGTTGTTCTTCTGTGTATTGCTGGCATTTGGGAGGTCAGGTGGCATGAGCAGATCTGTTCCTTTCAGATTTGAAATCCACAAGTTGAAGGAAATGAAAATATTTTGCCTGCTCATCAAGATCTATATTTCAAATGTGCATATTCAAATGTAGCCACTGAAATTCTCCATTTTGTGGTCGTGGTTTCAGAGGCTGAAATATTTAACATCTGTTAAGCTGAATGCAAGTTAAGCATTTGCACAGCTGTGGATCATGCCATGTATGAAACTTGGGTATAACCTTGAAGAAAAGAGAGCAGATAATCTCCACTTAGCTGCATGAAAAAATCCTGTTTTCACAAGCCTTGTAGTGCATTTCTAAGTAAGTGTTGCTAAGCTGTTGGGTGTGTGGCTGTTCCTTGGACCCCTCTATAGATAGGTGACTTATCTGCTACCAAATACATCTATTAACCTTCATCTGATGGAATAACTAAATAATGTATTAAAAAGCTGTTTTACAAAGATCAGTATCTGTATAGGTTGGTTGCTTCATGTTCTGGTTTACTTGAACAGTGTTCGATAATAGCAATGTGGTGTTACTTGTGGTTTATCTGAATGGGATTATCAGGGTTTTCCAGCAATTGCTTCTAGCTCTCTCAAAGATAAATGTGAGAAATGGAAAGCTGTGGAGAAGGGCTGGATGCAGATATGCAAACTCTTCAAACTCTGTGTAATAAATGGTAAGTGTGAATGTAAACGGTGCTGCTTTGAGCATAAGTAACAAGGATTTGGGGGATGTTGCTGTGTGACAAGTATACTGAGTGTAGATATGGGAAAGCTTAAATAAATATTGTACAAGTAGTAACAGCAGTATCAGGAAAAAAATAGTTGTAGCACTTCATATTAGTGAGATTTCCTGACTATTTGGTAATGCATGGTAGAGTGACACAAAGAATCTAATTTTTCATTTGCTGCTAAATTTCCTGAGGGTGGAAAAGCTGTATCATTGTTTTTTGCAAGTAATACTTTCATATCTGAAGCAATTGGTTAGGCTAGATGCTTCAGGGAGGCCCTGTTTGATCCCTGATAGATGGGAACCAAACCATGGATACCACCAGAAATGAAATTAAGTGAAAATAAGCACCACTTACACAGCCAGGCACTGCACCTTAAGAAACTGTTGTGGGGATTCCAAGGATTGTGCAATCTCACTGTGCCTCATGGCTTTTGTTATCCAGGAGTTAAAGGCCTGAAGTCCCAAACTTGACTGCTGTTGGGGCCCCTGGAGGCAGGAAGAAGCCTTAGTCTAGCTGAGCACCTACTGTGTAGTTGAAACAGTGAAGTAACAAGTTCTATTCATGAATTTGCTGCTTTTGATTATTATTGATTTAGCAGCACCCAGTGCCTCAGTAACTCAGTGACATGAAACAGGTAAGTGTGTGATACTCTGTTTACAGGCACATCTTGCTCTGTTACCCTTGTGGCCAAACACAAATCTTCCCTAGTCTTTTATCCCCTTCAAAAGCGGGAAAAGTAATTTTCTTAGTCTCAGTCTCCTGATCACCTCAGGAAATTTTCCAGAGCTGTACAATTTGCAGTAGAAGCTGCTTCTGATCATGCTGAAAAGGCAAACCTTGGCAAAGAAGGCAAGTGCAAGGACAGTTGGTCCAAGATCGGCTGATGTTCAACAGACAGGTCAGACTCATCCACCCCTCTGTGTGCTTTTTCTTGTTTATAACTGTATGTGAATATTCCTGTAAATATTTTAAATCTTAGGGATACTTTTTTTTAAAATTGGTAAACAGGACACTAGTCATCAAGGGTTTTGCAAGACAGTTTAATCTTAAATCAGAAAGTTAGCCCCATCAGTTGGTGTTCTTAGCTTCTGGAAAGGATTCTAGAATAGAACCAAAAGTCTGTAGTACAAGTTGCAGATTTCCTTTGAAAGGAAATACATGTTCTATAAAAATGTTTTTCACAATAGGTAAATAAAAATCATAAAGCTCAGAATAAATACATATTCTCAGTATATCAATAGCTAAGTTTGTACCTTCTGTATGCTAAATTACAAATGTTTCCTCAAATAACTTAGCAGTAGAGACTTGAAATACCACTTCTGCAGTCAGTCAAGTTCATAAAATGTGGTAAGCAGAGACAGTTCTTAGTTAAATTAAACGGGAAACATTTGATGCTTAATGGGGTCATAGCTAGAGTCTGCACTTCAAATGATTTTTTTTTTTCTTGTTACTGTTTTATTCCGCTTGACTGAGATGTCTGAGGCACAACTATGGCTTTCCCACTTTATTAAAAAAAAAAAAAAAATCTTTGAGCAGCCTTTCTAGTGGTGATTTTCTGTGGAATGCTATAGTATAACAAAAAGATGCACCAGTCTGTAATGTCATCTGCAGTTCTAATGCAACTTCAGCTGTAAGCGATGGAGTCATAACTGTAAGTTCCCATGGCTTTAATGCCTCCACTTGATTCCAGGAAATGCTGATTAATATTTCTCCCTTTCCTTCCCCAACAAGGCACCCAAACAAATATTTGTGCTTCCCTTTCCTCTCCTCTCCTATGACAGAAGATAATTTCTGAGGTTTAAATGTTTGTAATGGCAGGTATGAAGGCATGGATTTTCCATCAGAATACCTCCATCCACTGGAAGGGTTAGGTGATCTAATAAATTTTCATCTCTACAAGGAGAGAGTTAGCTGCTATATCATTGCCATATTTTAAAAAGCAGGTGAGGAAAAGCAAGTAACATCAGTGTTTTCATACTGTTTTATAGAATCATACGATGGTTTGGAAGACACCATCCAGATCATCTGTTTCCAACCCCCCTGTGATGGGCAGGGACACCTTTCACTAGACTAGATTTCTCAGAGCCCCATCCCACCTGGCCTTGAATGCTTTTAGAAATGGGGAATCCCCAACTTCTCTGGAAAATGAAGAATTTTTTTTCCTTTAATCTAATCTAAACTTACTCTCAGTTTAAAGCCATTCCTTGTTGTCCTATAGAACATGCCTTGTAAAAGGTTCCTCTCTAGCTTTCTTGTATAGGCTCCCTTTAGGTACTGAAAGCTGCTATAAGGTCTCACCGGAGCCTTCTCTTCCTCAGACTGAATATCCCCAGCTCTCTCAGGCTGTCTCCATAGGAGAGGTGCTGCAGTCCTCTGATCATCTTTGTGCTCTCCTCTGGACTGATCATCTTTGTGTTCTCCAGCCGGTCTTTCTTAGGTTGGAGATTCCAGAACTGGATGCCGCACTCCGAGTGGGTTCTCACAAGAGAAGAGGGGAAGAATCACTTCCCTTGACCTGCTGGTCATGCTGCATTTGATGCAGCCCAGGACACAGTTTTCTGGACTGCGAGAGTATTTGGCAGCTTTTGTTGAGCTTCTTGTCCATGAACACCCCAAGTCCTTCTCTTTAGGACTGCTCTCAGTGCATTCTCTGCCCAGCCTCTGTTTGTGCTTGAGACTGCCCTGAGAAAGGTGCAGCCCCTTGCACTTGGCCTTGTTGAACTTTGTGGAGTTTGGACAGGCCCCCCTCTCAAGCCTGTTCTGTGGCTAAACCAGCAATATTCTTATTAACTTTTGTCCTTTAAGTGGCAACTTCCCTTAGTAACTCCAAGTGCGTGTTGAAATAGAATTTACTCCATTCCATGAACAATAGTTAGAATTTACTTTTTTCAGCTATGTAAATTACCTCATCTTAAAAAACTTTTCCATCGTCGTTATAGGTGTAATGTTGCTTCAGTTGGTTGCATATTTTTTGTGGTTTTATTGGTAAAAACTATTTCTGAGTAAATCTGTTGTACTCCTTATTTATGGCCGTGTCAAGTAATAGAAAATTGTGCTGGTTACAACTGCACCAGTATGTTCTTCATTCCAGCTGATCTCTTAGAAGAACATGATGTGCACAGGACTGATATTTAGTAATATTTAGTGAAGTTACAAACTTGTAGACAGAGAAAAGGACCCCCAAGTCATTATTTGCTGTATGTGATCAAAGGGCAAACTTAGATGTTAATGGAAGATAACCACCAAATAAGCTGTGTTTGAAAAAGTGTTATTGCACTAAGAATTTTTTTGTCTGGGGGAAAATTCTCCAAGAGAAAGGGAAACAGTTAAATATTTGTCAGGTTTCATTCTGTTAGTAGAATTTCATCATTTCATAACTTTAAGCTTCACTTGAGTCATGCAGGCTTAAAGAAGCATAGGTAAATTAACAAAGGACTGGCACTTTGATGTATCACTACCACATGACAGCAATTGCCCTGTGTTGACAAATGTACAATAATTGATAGAGTGCTCTAGGGTATCTTTAATGTAGCAAAGCTGGAGAAGTTTGAATGCTGGCACCTGTTGCACTCAGATGACACTTTTTCTTTGGGGGTGTATTGCACTCTGTTAAAACATATCCATTGTATCTCATTTTCAGTACAAGTGACAGGGAAATAATCTATCCAGCTTTTGCATTCTTCTAAATGTGTTGCAGGATGAACTCAGCAGCTACATTCCTTCTGGTATTGGAGTTTTCACTTCAAGCCCCTTGAAGATGGTCTCTGACTTTGGGCACTGCAGTGCCACAGGTGAGCTTGGCAATGAAGGTCTGTGGCACAATAGCATGTGGAATAATTCCCTCTTTCCACTGTCAGCCATCTAAGGAGGCACTTGGCTGATAGGAAAATCCTATGTACCATCCTAGTGAAGGAAAGCAAGGATTTTGGTATGTAACAGTTGGCCAGCATGGTGTAAGAGTTGCCTTTTCAGTGGCTTGACTTGACTATTTCAGTCCTCAGCCAAGGAAATTACTCAGTAATTTCTAAAAGGCATCAGCTCAGATTTGCAGTATGATCATAGGCCAAATGAAGAAGTCTGTCTGACTCCTATGGTGAATGAACCTAAAATCTCTCACTCTCAGCAGTTAAGTAATTAATTGCCTCTTGAACACCTTCTCTCCTTGTGCTTTGGATGTTTCACAGGGCTTCAGAGTAGAGCTCTTGAAAAAGGGGTGTATAGGCACAGAGAAAAGTGAATGTAAGCTGTTCTATGCTAGATCTAGGAGGGAACCTACAGATATGAAGACCAGAGGAGACTCAGGTCTTGATGGAACAAAAAATGGACATAGGCTCCTTTTTCTGGGGCTGAGATATTTCAGCCATTTATTTGCTCAGACTGAGGCAGGAGTTTGTTTACTGTGGATTTATCTGTTTGATGTCCAAGCACTCTCACCTTTAAATGCTGTGTGTTTTCTGTGTGCCCTTCAGATGTCTCCAAGACTCTAGCTGAGATAAGTTCTTGACCTGAACCATAGGTCTGGAGATAGTTGTTGGCTTTTCAGGTGAGCTAACAAAAACAAGTGCTCCTAAATTTCTGAGGAATGCAATAGCTGCTAGGCAGAGTTGCTAGCTATATTTTTGTGTCCTGTTAATTTGTTGATACCCCAGACAAGGTAGCAATAGAGTGACATGCAGCAGTGCAGTGGTGGAACAGGACTGAGGCAGACTAGGCAATGTAGAAATGGTATGGTGAGCCAGCACAAGGTTTCTGTACTGTTCAAAGTAAGTTTATTTTCTCTAACCCAAAAATGAATGTGAAGAGAATAGGGAGAGAGGGCAAGAAATCCTGTGAGATGAAGAACAGGAGACCACAATTGCTACCTCTCAAACTACAAACCCCTGATCTGAAGGGCCAATTAGAAAAAGCTGTTTGTTTCTGGACAGTAGCAGCTGCATCATAGTTGAAGATAAAACTGACTTTTCTGTAAAATCCCCTTTATCCACTTTACAGGAATTTTTTAGGTTAATCCACTGTGTTTGCCTTCAGGTGTGATAGGTACATGCTTAGACTTTCTTTCCCAACATCCAGCAGCAGTGTGGTTTCCCAGCCAGAAAGGAGGTGATACTCAGTGCCATGCAACTTGCCAGCTTTTGTGTAGTAATGAACTTCACAGGGAGAAGCTGATGGTGGTTAAAAGTAAAGGAAAAACCAACCAACCACAACAAAAACAAATAAAAAAATGAGAAGTGGTGAATTCTTAGGTCAGATGCACAACTTTGAGAGCCAAAATTTGAAGGTGGGACCTTCTCTTCAGCACAGGCCTAAAAAACATAGCTCAAGTATCTGTCTGGTCAGCATCGCCTGTGCAGGAAACTGAAAGGAGCTGGATTGTGAGATGTGCATTATTGGCATACATATTCCCTTAGTTCTTGTTTTTCAACACATTAAAAAAAAAAAAAAAGTGCTGCTTTTAAAGCCAGAGTTTGAAGCTCCAAAATGCCTAATGTTGTAGGAATGTGACACCCAATACCTGCTCATGTATGGAGCAGTGATCTGAGACCCTGAGCTTCATCTTTGCAAAACTAAGGCATGTATCTCAGATGCTGACCAGGTCTCAGGCCTGCAAGGAATGTCTAACCTGTAGAGCTGTGTGCTCATCCTTGGTTTTGCTGGGTAGTATTATTGTTAACACTAAATGCAAGCACTGAATTTGGGAGGGTGGTGACATTTAGCGGTGGACCAAATGAATGCTCAAGTTGTTGTTGTAGTGAGCAGTCCCCAAGGAAGTGCATGATTTCTCCTGCAGAAGCCATGATCAGAAAAGCTTGCAAAAGGGGAAAGGGTTATCTGTGGGAAGGGCTCATGCCCTGCTTGCTGCTGGGGGCAGGTGAGTCAGATGATTTTGGCAATTCAAGGTATTTGCAAAGAGAACAGATGAGAAAAAGAATACGTTTTAGAAGGGAACAGTCACAGAGTTCACGTTCCTTCTAGGACAAGTTTGTATTGTTCTGCTAATATAAATCATTTCTTAAGAGGTCTGGGAACGAAGGCAGGCAAAAATGTTGACACCTAAGGATATTTGCCCAAAGTTTTTTCCTCAGAGGTTGTATCTATAAAACTGATTCTGATAAAGGAAAATGTTTGTGCATCTTTCAAAGTAGAAAATGACCTAGCAGTTAAACTGACTTTGATTTTTGTTACTCACTCAATTAATTCTCTGTTGCAAGATTTTAGAAAGTTCTTTTGGAAAGATCAACTGCAGTATTTACATAAGCTTTTTTGTCCTATTTGGTTGTTCCTTCTGCTTGGAGTAACTTGTCATGTTCTCATCAAAGGCTGTTTAAGATACACTTCAAGGGCTTCATTGTTCATAAAAGAGTTTAATCAGTTTGAAATACTACACCAATGAGACATGCTTATATCCAACAGGAAAGGTAGCAAAAGGAGAGTGTGTCTTGTGTATATTCCCAGGAATGCTCTGTGTATATTGGTTTTCTGATGGTATAATTGTGTATGGGACAGGGCTCAGGAGATGAAAATTAATTTGACATTCTCGCGGCTTAGGAGATATTGTTCTGCATGAAAATCGAGTGTTTGAAACCTAAGGTTTTTCCTTTTAGCATGATCAGGAAAGGAAAATTCTCTGGTGGTCAATGAATATAAAGCTTTAGTCTGAGACTGTGTGGTCGGGTGACAGGGCCAGCCCTGTCACTGACCAGCCACTTCACCCAATGCAAATTATGTGCCAAGCCTGTCCCAGGTTTGCTACCTGTAAAATAGGGATAGTAACTGACTGCCTTTTCCAAGTGCTTTCTGTCCTGGTTCATCCCACACTGGAGGAAGGAGGAGGAGGAGGCCTCAAACCCCTCTGGGGAGGCTTGTGGAGTGAGCAAGCAGCTGTGGTACTTATTTGCCAGCTGGGGTAAAATCACAACACTTTCACATCTGTGAGGGAGAATGCAGCATAAATACTAGCTAGGAAAATAATCTTCACTCCCACAACTGCTGCTGTCACAGTCCATCCTTGAAAATGCCATCTGTAGAAATGTGCAGATCTGCACCCAGGTTAAGGTTTCTGGCCTGTGCAAAGCAAAGATTTCCACTAATCCTGTTTTGTCCTGGGGAGAAACATAGACCCTTTCTTTGCAGCAGGCTGCGTTCACTTGTGGAGACAATGGGCAATTATGGCTTTTGCTGTGGTGCTAAAGCAAATTTGAAATGTCGAACTATTTCCTTTTAGAGCTGGTATCTATTATTCATCTGAGTACAGCAGTTCTGAAATTTAAGATCTGTTCAGGGAGCACCTGGCTTTGACTCAAGAAATAATAAAGGAGAGGAAGAATAAAAAGAACGGTTTGTACAGTATATGGGGAGCAATGGTACTTTGAGATGCTTCAGTAGACTTCTGTATCTTGAGTGCAGCCTTTTATGTTATTACCTTTGACTGCACTCATTTAGCTGCAGCCTCTAACTCTTTGTCTTGGTTGGCTATTCTTCTTGTTGAAAGGTTTTAGATTTTTTTTTTCCCCTGCATGAATTGTCTGGAATCAGCTTCAAGGGCTTATTGATCATGCTGGAGTTTACTTGCTTTGGAATAAGCCTCCAAAGAGGCATGCTCATAAGGTGCTTCCTACAGCTTGTGGTCTATAGATCATAATGTTCTTTAATCTGCTTCCTCTGTAAACTTGCTATGGCCAGGTTTTACCCAGTCTGAGCTTGCTCCCACACCTTCAGTGAAGTGTGAGGATGCAGTGAACCCCATCCCTGTAGAACGTGACTGGAGAGCAAAGCTTGTTTTAAAAGGAGTTGTGCCAAGTTCCCCAAGATGTGTGAGTTTTGGAAACTATGCAAAAATGCCTCTTTCCTCTTAGTGATGTGCCAGTACTAAAATCAAATAAGTTCATGCTGGTTTTTTTTTCTTGCTAAAGAATATAGAAATACAAGTTTCTTCTCATCTCTTGTCTTTTGTTGAATTTTTGAGAGATTTCTTTAGCTTCACAATTAAGACAAAGTTATTGGAGATTTAAAGAAATATGATATGCAGTGGTGGACCCCAACCTTGGAGTGGTGTAATTTTCTGTTAGAAGGAAAGTAGATTTTGAAGTAAATTTTCAGAGGCCAGTACATCCAAAATATAAACCTCAGAGCTGCAGTTCATAATGATGCCCTGGCTGTGCTGTGGTGGCAACTTTGTGCCATGGGGTGAGCAGACAGGGCTGAGGGTGGTGGAGAAACTGAAGACAATTTCACAGTGTAGAGCTGGAGGAGGACAAGCAGTGTGGCCCCTTGGGAAGAGTTCTGTGGTTGCTTTGCTTACAATGGACATGTATTTTACATGTTCAGTGTTGTTTGCTATTGAACTTCTAAAAGAAGGTATACTGACCTCATATGTGTGTATGATAAAGGTAGTCAAACGAGAAATAATAACAATAGTATTTCTGTGGCATTATAATTTCTGGTATTGATGAGCAGTTTAGGAAGTCCAGTAAGCTGTGTCCTAATTACCTTTTTACAATAGAATAAAGTTACTTGGGTTGTTTTAATTAACCAGAATTTTCATTACATAAATACATAAAAGGATACTGTATAGCAGTGAAGCACCGATAACTCTGGGCATGCTGACTGACCTTGCAGCAATTCTATAAGCTGAAGGTCCTACTTCAGCTTTTGTTCTTTGGAAGTAACGTTTGGGCCTCTGAGGTGAAAATAATCAGTTCTTTGACTCATTTGTACTGAGTAAAGAAGGCGTGGGTAAATAACTCTGTTATGTGGCACTGCTGTGATCTTATCTGATGTGATATATCCAAGTGGCACATGCTGGATGGAAAAAAATGGTGCTGTAAGAGATGGGCTCACCCTTTTCCTGCTGTGGCTCATATCTTGTTACTGAAATACAGCATTCAGGGATTTTTTGATCTACAGGTTCCCTTTCCTTCCATTGTTTTACATCCTGAAGAAGACTAGCTGTTAATTGAAAAATGTCTTTAAATACCTCTGCTTCCTAAATATTTGAGTTTTTACTGATTACTACTTCACTGGTACTGAGCCTGTCCAGTCGGAATTCAGTAATTTCTATATCATTCTTAAAATTCAACTTCTTTGGCTAACCAGACCTGAGCTTTCAGGGAGACTTCACTGCTTGCTACAAATAACTGAGGAGGTTGTAGCAGCAAGGGAGTAGGTCACTTCTCCCAGGTAAAAAGTGATAGAATGAGAGGAAATGGCCTCAAGTTGCACTAGGGGGGATTTAGTTTGGATGCAAGGAAAAACTTCTTCACTGAAAGGATGGTCAGGCACTGGAACAGGCTGCCCAGGGAAGTGGTAGAATCGCCATCCCTGGAAGTCTTCAAAAAACTGTGGATGTAGCACCAGGGGACACGGTTTAGATACAAATGCACCGGATCTAAGTTAACACTTGGACTCAACGATCTTAGGTATTTTCTAGCCCTAATGATTCTATGATTTTATTGCTGTCCTTGTGTTTACAGGTACATTAGTTTAAAACCTTTATGTTAATATCGTAGCTAGAAAGATGCAAGTTATTAATTGTGGTTTTTACAGTAATCGGACAGTTGACTTCATAGTTAAATTATAGAAGATTTAATTGATGAAAAATGCAACTATTTTCAGTAGCTCTTATAGAAAGGCAACTGTTTGATACCTTGTTCTTTTTCACAAATCAGAACATGAAGTTACATGTAAGATGGCCAGTGAGAGATTGGAAGTCCCACTGAGCTCTGGGTTGTTTCACATGTGCATTTCACAGATGGCAATAAGAGATTATGTGTAATCCTACAGTTATCTTTTTCTTGCAGTAAGCAAGCCAATGGAGGGGAGGACTGTGTTTTTTTCCACTGATAATCAGTTCTTAAGTTTTCACAAATGCATAAAGTATCAGATAAGCATGAATCTAGTGTAGTGGGTATTTAGTTACACATAAATCTCCTTAATGCCTGTGCAATGGTCATATTGGTAGGAGGAAATTGCAAGAAGCAAAACCCTGTGACATCTGGAATTGTCCTTAAAGCCTCAACCTGGCCAAAGTGTCTCCGTAGTCTTTCACCTACATGGAAAATGAGTTAGCATATCACACAGGTATTATAAGAGAGCAGAATCATGACTGAACTGTTTTAAGGTGAAGTGCAATTGTTGTGTGTCTACATCAACATTTGTGTGAGAGTTCTGACTTACCCAGTATAAATCTTTATTCAGTCTTTCAAAGCATGTGATGCACATATGGAATTTGAGCAACCTTTGTGTTAAGGCATCAGAACAGATCATTTGCTTTGCATGTAGTAGCACACTCATTAATGCAGCTTTGATTTCTCACTGTTTCTTTGCCATATGTTAATATATATTCAATAATCCCATCAGAAAGCGATCAGTATGTTTTGGGGGCCAGAGCCTTTGTACTTAAACAGGGTCACACAGAATAGCAAAGAATGTAGATTGAAAAGTGAAAGGTTTTGTTCTAGAAAACAGTATGTGAAATAGTATCTTTAATTATTTTTTTAAAGTGCATCAAAAGTCAGAGTACCACTAGCTGTAGTAAATCATCTGTTAGCACTGGAAGTAAATGGAACTGAATGTGACCTTCAGCTCTAGCATACAGACTGGTGAGAAAACATTATAATCAAATGAACACTTTTAGATTAAGAGTTTGAGATACTTTTTAAATTGCAATAAATCTTTTAAATTGAGATCTTTACATATGAACTGTAACGTTTGATTAGTTTGGACTGTGAGGTCTGTTGGAATGTAAGAGCCTCATGAAGTTCAAGTGTAGGATTTTTGTGAGGTCAGAAACCTTTTTCTTCATAGTTCAAAGAGGGGAAAAAATATTGTTCCAAACACTTTGAAGACAAAAATGAAATTACAGCTAAAAATGCAGTTTTACTCAGTACACCTTTTTATATATTTTAAGTTAATATTAATTAAGCAATAATTTTATTTTCCTTGATCTTTCAAAAATTATCTTAACAATGTAATATTAGAAGACTTGTTTTGCTTAAAGAAATAAATCTTTATTGGGAAAGACCCAGATGTATCCTGCGGAACTTCTCCCAGGTGGAGGCTTTGTGGCTTGTTCTGTGTAGCTGCAGAGTAATACAATAGTTATTAACCTCTGAGAAATTGAGGTTATGATAATGGAAATGCTGACATGTCATCTGTAGAGCTACAAGGAGTGCTACTGTAACAGCAGGTTCTCATTTCACTGTGTGAATATTGGCCTTCAGATGCTCAGCTCCTTTTAAAAATCAGATTGAATTTATCATAGAAGAAACCTAGGGACAGGCAGCCCTTGAAATGAAATACTGGGATTATTCACAGAAGAGTTTTAATGTGGACAGTAGAGATGTGGGTTTCTTAACACTGGTAATTAGGGACTGTGAGTTATTTTTAAGGCTGGTTCACAGAATCATTTAGGTTGGGAATCATTCTTCCATCTCCAAGAGCATTCTCAGGCATTTCTGTGTTTTCTAACTCATCATTAACCCTTGTATCTTTGCTGCCAATTGGATTTCCATTCCTTACCTTCACTGAGATGGCCTGCTGAAGCCCCTCCCTAGCACACCTTACTTCCAACATTTGGTATGCTGTCCCCAGGCTGCTCTTTAATGAGTCTGGTTTTCTCCCTTCAAATATAGTTTATAGCTCTTTCTATGAGCCCTCTGACACCTGTGCAAAGAGTCTTTTACTTGTTTGAGACAGGTGTACCCCATTTGTTGCCAGCAGGCCTGGTGTCATGTGGACAGACCCATGATTAAAAAAAATAATCTGCCAGTGACACCAGACTTGGAGCCAGTTATTGACCTTCTGGCTCTTAAACCAGAGGAGGTTGAAAAAAAATGGAGTATCATAAAGACACTGGAGTCTGAGAGTGACTGACAACTCTCTCCCCTTGGAAAGGAGCTTGCAGAACAACCAAGTCTGCACCTGAAAGAATCAAGTAGATGAAGGGTTTCTAAGTGAGTCTGAATTGGAGTGTGTGCCCAAGAGGTAGATTGTGCTTCCAGATTTCTGGGTATGATATGTAAATAAGGTTACTGGGGCAAGGGAAAGGGCTGAAGCTGTTGCACCCTGCATTTCTCACTCAGGTTTTGATTTTGCACTGGGATTGATGCGATGTAATTATTCACTAACCTTGAAATGAAGAGTGCAACAAAACATTGTTTTACCTTGCTTACTAGCCCATCAGCTTCAGAATTCTGATGGGCAGTAATTCATGAATGGATGCATTTCTGAGTGCTAAGGTTTCATTTTCCAGTAAATACAGTTATTACTTTGAATGAATGAAGCTAATCCTTAACAGGTGAAGATACTGGAGAGCAATCTGCCTCATGCATGTTTTGTAAAGCAAATTATTTTCCAAGTGCAGTAAGATACTAAAAGTTCAGATGAAAGGTGCTAATTTCCTGTGTGTGGCTGTTTGCAATTGTGCGTTGTTGGAAATCCCCTGAGAATTCCTAAGTGGTTCATGTCTCAGGATTTAGTTTTTCCTGGATATGTCTGAAATGGTATTGCTCTTTTGTTTTTGCCTAAAGTAATGCTGGAACAGTATTGTTCTCTTCTGTTGGACATCAGGTAATGCTGACAGTACTATGAGAAAGTACAAACCACCCTTTCTTTTCAATTTTATTGTTTTCCATATGATTATGAGTGGAACTGTATATCTGAAGTGTTCTTGTACATCACAAAAACAATCTACTGCAGATGGTGAACAATAACTATGAAGAATCATAACCAACTCAGCTCTTTCTGGTGGTTGGCTTAAATTACTTACTATATCTAATAACATTGTAAAATTTTTAGAACAAAACAAACCCATTCTTTCTGTAGATGAAATGTGTAGGTCTCATAGCACATATTCAGCATTATGACTGCGATTTGACTCATAATAGAATTGTTCTTTTAGCAGTGTAGCACTGGGTTTAATTTCTTGTTCCAAAGCTTACAGGAAGACATTCTTCCTTTAGTCATCCAGTGCAAGCATGTCATAAATGATCCATGGTGTCTGTCTTATGGCAAGAATTAGAAATGGGAGAACTGCTTTGCATGAAACATGAAATGACCAAGCTTTCCTTTCAAAAATGGACTTAAACTTCATTTACATTCTGGACCCTACAACTTCTCCTGCTATGCTGCCTTGTAACGTGCTTTACTTTGACAGTTTCTCTCCCCTTCCATCTGTTCTAAAACTGACCCAGTGGGTAGTATGACAAAAGGTTTACTTAGGTTATTTTATTGATCATATAGACATGATTTAGGAATTATAGGAAAAATGATGTTTCCATTCAATGGAGGTATAATATTACAGTTCATATTCCAAAAGAGATTGATGTGAAAATTTCTGAAGAGGTTTCAACATCCTGCCTGGCAGCTTTGTAGAGTTGCGTTTGCAGAAACAGTAGAACCACATTTTTTTAATACCTGTTTTGATAAGTAATCAAAAAAATCTGCTAGGTGGAAAAAATCTAATGTGCCATCAGGTTTTGGGCAGTGAAATTACATAAGTCTTCTTGCTATACTCTTACCAGATCCTATCTATTAGAGGAGAGGAGAGGTATTCCCGTGGATCCTGAAATGCTTGCTAAGTAATATGCTTGAGAAGTAGATTACTCTCTGGAAGTTGTCATTCATTAATAATTGTGAACCCTGTCTGGAAAAGCTGTCAATTTAGATGCTGCCCTTCCAAGGCAATGTAGTAAGAATAAAGAAGCAGTGGAGGCCAGCAGCCATGAATGGATTTCCTCACAGAGCAACTAGATTTATGCAGAGGTAACTTACCTTTGTTCTTTTTATCTGAGCCTGGAGGAAAGACTCAAGGTAAATGCTCATCTAGGGAAGTTGACTAAATGGCAGTGTATGACTGCCTTTATTCACGTCTTCCTTACTCCCTCACTCCCTTTTCTTGACATGAGAGTTCTACAGAGGCAGAGGACTAAGGAGACAGGAGAGAACGTCACGTTGAACAATATAGCACCATCACATGCATTTAGGAGGATAGCAAACTTCTCTAATGGCATGCCCTATATTATGTAGGATTTACATAGGATATATTTGCATGGAGACAAATGACAGGTGAACATCCAGGTGGCAGGACCCAGGCTCTGATTTCCTAGTCTACCCAGAAGTAAGTCTGTTTTGTCCCTGAGTTTGGCTGACAAAGCCAACTCGGCTCAGAACCTGAAAGTTTGAACACTGAAGTGTGATTTCAGAGCTCCTGTCACTGTCAGTAATGATAGAAATCCACCAGAACTAGTGAGTCTGAGGTGTGGTAAAAACAGTTTGTCCTGCTGATTCACCTGCAGCCATCACTTTTAGAAGTTCTTATATCACTCATGAAGTACACTCTTTGAGTGTACCAGTACTCGGTGTCTGGAGTGTGGCTCAACTTGCACCTTCCCTATGTTTCCTCTTCATGAGGAGGACAAATGCTATTCCTGCTTTACAGATAGGGAGCTGAGAGAAACTGATTTCTTTAACCAGGGGAGACAACAGTTTTCTAAGGATGCCAAGCATTAGTTTTACAAGTTGACCACAGTCTGCTGTTGATTTCACCAAAAAACCAGAGATCTAAGTCATGCTACAGTATTGAATACTGTGGTTACATAGCTTCATGATAAACTGTCAGAGGTGTTTGGAAATATGGGACACCATTAACTTCTAGTAACAGCTGGCTGAATAGTCTCTATCCTTATCAGGCCACAAGTTACTTTTTTTTTTTTATGTTAAAATCCATTTAACACTCAAAGAAAGAAAGAACAAACAAAACCACACCTTTCCTTTGAGATGAAAACACGCTTTTAAAACGCAATGAACAAAACATTAATGTCTAACCAGGAGCTGTTAAACAGCACTCTAAAGTGGTGTGTCTCAAGCAAGTGAGAAGATGTTGAGTTTTCTAGTAATATGTTATGTGGTCCTTGCACTCAGAACATGACTCTTTGGACTCTTCCAGTGCTTTCGTCCACAGGCAACAGTTTTGCATAGGAGACTTGGTGATTTTTGTTGTTCTCTACAGAAACTTGTGAAAATCAGAGTTAGAGAACAAAGCCAAATCGGTTTCAAAGCTTATTCGAGTTGGGTAACAAATCATCTATAAGGCCTTCAAACTCTTGTAGCTATTTGCATGTTTTTGCAGACACATATTTGAAAGCTTGTTTTTTCCCCACAAAGTATTTCTCCTCGAAAAAATGGAAGTGTATCTCTTACTGGAAATTTACTGTTGTTAAACTGTATTATTGCCTCTTTTTAAGACCCCTGCTTAAGAAGTTTAGAGGTGATGTGGAAAAAAGTTATGATAATTGATGTTTTCCTTTCTTTTTTCTTTTAAATTAAGATATTAAATATCTTGGGGTTTAATTAAAATTCTCATATTTTCAATTAAGAAGGGCAACTTCTCACCAGAAATTATGTTCTTGATCTGCTGTAAGATGTAAAGTGGAGAAACAAAAGATAAATTAATGACAAAATAAGGTTATATAACATAAGGGAGGCCTGCAAAAACAGATGGGAGCAGGATGGTAGAAAAAAATGCAGCAAAATCAATTTTACTTTCAATTTTTGCTGTTAATGGAACTTTCTCCTCGAGAATAATGTATCTCCTTAATGGATACTTAGCATGAAAATTCCGTGATTGTTTTTAATAACACAGATTTACATAGATATATAAACCTGTCTAGTGGTAATACCAAGAAAATCTTTCCATTTAGTCTAACTTAATAAAGTTTTTGTCATCATAGAAAAGCAATAAATGCCTTCTAAGCCTGAACAAAAGGCTCATGTCTTTTGCTCTGAACAAGGTTGGAATGAACATGTGCTGGGAATACTTCTGAATTTCTCCTCTAAAAAGAATGGAGTTTGGAGTAGCTGTATTCATAAAAGTTCCCTGGAAATAGTGTGTGTGTGTGTGTATGTGTTAGGAAGCACGTTTTGTGATAGTTCTGGCTGAGCTGTGTCTCCATGTTTTAAATGACTAGACTTTCACAGAATGTTTCAGTGATAGATGCAGCTTTCAGTGTATCTGGTTTTCCCACCATTGTTTCCGCTGGATCAAAAGCAGATCAAAGTCTGAGGAGAAATAACATGGAAATTTGAGACACTTGGACAAAGATCAGAAAAAAAGAGGAGGTTTGCACAGTGCCTTGGGGATGATGTTTGGACAGCAAGCTGTAGCAAATATTTTGAGGTTGGAAGTGAATGTGAAGAATGGGGACCATGGTATTTTTGTTTTCCAGCTACTCCAGGGAGCAATACAAGAAGAGTCATTTAGGATGTACAGTACAGCAACCCCTGGTAGCAACTAAACTAGATCCAGGCAAAAGCAGGACTGGAGAGGGGCAAACTGCCTCTGCATGGCCTCGGTTTGCTGCTTGGATAGATCAAGCCTGGGAGATTAAAGAAAGGCTCTTTATGGGAAAGCAGCCTCTCCAGCAAAGAGGGGAAGGGAACCCTCCAAATTCATACTCCAGGAAATATAGCCCAGGAGAACTTGTGTCACGGTGGAACCTGAGACAGCCCATGAACTGTCTGCTAAGCTGACATTTCTATTAGTGATAAAGTTTGGCACAGAACAGCAAGAGAAGGCAGTTCCCTTGAGGTTTTGTATATGTGACAATCAATATTTCTTGTAGTGGAGACAGATCTGAGTGGTTGCCCTCAGGGCAAAATGACAGACTACTTCAGAGGCTCTGTAACTCATCCTGTGCAATGAATGAGACTCTGAGGAAACTGAGCTCTCTGCTACACCAGAAACCAGAACCAGGGTTATTAAGCTGATAAAGTCAACTGTACAGCTAAAGCTTTAGCAAATTAGCAGTTTAAAATTATTTTATGCACCTAAAGGTAGAATATAATTCTCATATTGGAAGTGGGTGACAGGAGAAAAAATAGGCTTGCAAGATTATCAGCAATGCAGTAATTGCTTCAGTTGTCTGTTTTGGTGTGCAGGACACTGACAAATGAATTGCAGACATTATCTGTTTGAAGCACTCAGACTCTGTTTCAGTCTGGAGGAGCTTGTCAGTTTAATAGTGTGTGATCATCATGGCTATCAGACATAGATGGCATGGATTAGGTAAAAAAAAAATTAAAAATCCACTATTTAAATGTGAGTCTGTCTCAAGGAAGGTGGTTTTCTATTAAATTTTAAATAATATCTGAACATTTTTATCAGAGATATTAAAGCTAAATTGAATTTCAGTCAAGTGCACATGATTATTCTCACCTTTGATCTCTGGCATGCTGTTTTGGGGTTGGGCTACAGGTCCAAAATATAACTCGATCCGGATTTCAGACCAGTGTTTCAGGGGCACTGAAATCTGAAGCTTGGATGTTGAACAGACACCAACTTCTCATTCTGTCATTTTTGGTGGTACTCATGTTTCTGTCCAGTTGGCTGTCCAGTTTAATTTGTTGGACCTGAGTGCTCCTTCACTCTGACACTTTTGATGGCTCCATTAACTCCAAAAGTCACATGAGTGCCATCTAAAAGTGAGGACCCAGGGCATTGTGTTAGTGATTACAAGGCTAACTGGACTGAATAGAGGTCACCTAAAATCCTAGTAGACATGTGGTCATTCAGTTATTCCATTCAACTGTTCACAAATGAAAGCTGGTCTTACTTGTTTAAAAGAGGAGGGACAACATAGGGAAGAAGGAAATAAATCTGTTACCTAAAAAATAGCTTGACTTTTAATTCTTTAATCTTCACGCTGTACTGAGGCAAAGGCAGAATCTCCAGTAATGAATTTCACAAGTACCTGAGTTCAATTCATCCTTCTGTCTTAGTTACATAATTGTTTTTCATCTCCTTATTTTCCGAGTGCTGGCTGGCTGGTTACTGCTCGGAGCTTTATCTATATGTCCATTTTTTCCAAGTCAGATACAAGGTAAAAGTTCAGGCAAAAGGCAGAACTTTTAAGCAGGTAGGTCCTGAAGCCTGTATTTGCTCTGTATTCAGGCAAATGTACTTGTAATATTCTAGGTTTGCTAAAATAAACATCACCCAATTTTGGTATTATAGGTGCCAAATTAAAGAAATATGAAAAACTACTGAATGGTTTGATCAAAAGAGGAATGTTTTCTTAGAATATGTGAAAATAGACAAAGAAATGTTCCCTTCAGTAGGGGCTACCAGTTATCTTAGAGGGAAGCAGAAACTACTCTGCTGAGAAGAGCAGAGAGAAGGAAGTTTGTCAGAAAATGCTAATGATGCCAAAAATAGAAAAAGGTTTCTGGACCACATTAGCATAGATAAGGTAGAAAAGAGTTTGTTTAGTAAACCTAAAGATTAAGCTTATTTATTTAGGTAGCTACCTGTCCTACACAGTCACAATATCTGCAAGAAAACACGAACATAATTAGATGGTTTAATGGGGTTTATATTTAATCCTTTCATCCTATCATGTCCTTCCCATCGCCAGACCATAAATGAGTATTAGACATGTTTTCTTCAGCTTACTCATTCTAGTTTTAAATGCTTGGGGTGTGGGAATTTGTGCAGATTTACGTGCAGGTAGCATGAGAAGATGGTGCGGGGGTTTTAGTCTTGCCATTTAATTTGATGATTGAAAAATAATGTTTCTTATGTTATCTTGTGCTTCTCTGTATTAAGTCCCTTACAATTCTTTTTTCTTTTTAGTGGTATGGTAACATTTTTGGACTTGCTGAATATGAGCATGCCTTAAACTGTTGGAATATGCCCATTGTCATCTATTTTTTTTACTCTGTTTTTTGAGGGTTTTGGATTTAGCAGCAGAACAGAGGAGCTGCTAATTGAACACACAGTTTTCCCTGTCTCCAGATCAGAGCACGGGTTAGTTTTATTAGTGTGTCTAACTCCAGACTATCCAAGTTCAAGTTTTTGGTAAATCCTGTGGTACTAATCCTAAAGTGTTAGCCACACAGTTGAGCAAGAGTAGCTGAGAAACTGGAATTTGCCTAGTTATCAAAATCAAAAACCTGTTTGGAGTGAGCTTCCATCAAAAGAAAAGAGTTGAAAAGAAAGTTTGGCCAAAGCCTTAAAAATTACTTCAACTCCATGTATATCTCTGTCATTTTCTTTTTCTCTTACGGCCCTACCTGTGGCCAGAACTGAAACTTCTTTATACTACAAGAAAGTTTGAAAGAGAAGTCCATTTCTGTGTTGCCTGGATAGCCTGGGAGGCAGACTGCTCTCCCCTATGAATTCACTAAGCTCAGGTTTATTTCAAAACTAAATCAAAATTTTGGAGCTTCAGGCTATTCTGTTTTCATACCTGCTGCTCAGTCTGCATCTGTTTCTAGCAATCCTAGATTCCCTTTACCCTCATATCAAATGAGTCAGTCGTGCAGATGTTGAAAAGAGGCTGGAAGTGCTGCTTACTCTGCCTGCAAAGACTGTCTGAGCTGAAACTTGCACGGGTTGAGCGATCTGATCTGCACACTGACTGATTCTGAATGCCTTCAATACCCTTCTCACCTCTATAGCTTGCTCACAGTTGACTGTGGTCAAAAAGAGCTACACAAATTTTTTCTTAAAGTTAAAGTTCCAGAGTATTTACTGTTTTTTTGATGACCATACCCTAGGCAGAGAGGAGCTGTGCTGTTGCGAAGTGCAAGTTAAGCACTTAGAAGGCAGTGTAATTTTTAGGGAACTTGCAAAATCTTTTGCTTCCTAGACTGTAATTACAGTGCCTCAATACACTGCAGGATAAGAGTAGCGCTGAAGCCTCATCAAAGCCGAGGAAAAAAACAGAGCTTGTTGGAGACTAAGGAGGGTCATCACCAGCTCTGATTAACTTAAGATTGTGCCATGATGCTTTACAGCTGGTCATTCAGCACTGCACTGCTCTGAACCTGCCCTGTGTTCATGTTGTCTTCGGCTGCATCTGAAAGATGGGGTTTATGCCCTACAGTACAGTTCATGTTCAGGGTAGTGTGCTACTTGTCTCTTTCCAGGCACAGCTTGGGGTTGTGAGACTTTCACCTATGCAGAAAATTAATTCTTGCTTTTATGGACTATTAAGCCTGTTCAGAAGCAACTATGTGTGATGGCAAGAAATAAAACAGACATCCGTTTCTGTCACCCTGAGTAAAAAGAAAAGCTGTGTAAGAAAATTGCTGTTTTATTCAGATGGGGCTTTAATCTACAGGCTTCCTTACCAAGCTTGACTTCAAATTTCAGAGTCACTGGTTTTTGTTTAGCCAGTTTAAACTTAGGTTTTATGGGAATTCTTCTGAGTAGAAGAAAATTTGATCATTCACAGGAACTAAAGGTGGCAGAGCTGAATTGCTCTCAGTTTTATATCAGTGAAGGGGCAAAAGGCAATTACCACAGATAGAAGAACAAGAAAATCTGTTTTAAGATAAGAAATCTTTCTTCTGCAAAAGTGATGAGGAAGGATCAGGGTCTGTTCAGAAGAGGTGGTGATATCTCCATTCTTGGGCTATCTCAAATCCATATGAACCTGGTTCTGGACAGTGTGTTGTAGCTGACCTGTGTTTAATAGGGGCATTGGACCAGATGATCTCCAGAGGTCTCTTCCAGCTCTGTTGTCTGGTGTTTTGTGTGCAGGCTGCAACCATTCCCTCTGTAAGCATCTGTGTGAGGCAGAACGCTCATCATTTGACTGCAGTAAGATAAAGAAAAGTTTTATTCAGCAGTGCGAGAAAAAAAAAGACTCAGGAGTACTGCAGAAATTCATAATAATGAATTACTTGTTCTAAATTATAAAGTGTATTGAAGAATTCTAGGCCTTATACTATTGTCTGTAAAAATAGGCTGATTTGGTAAGATTCTGCACCTGCATGGAAAAGTCTATTAAGCAGTGTTGTGATTTGCCACAGCCTGACCGATGATGCATTTAATTGGTCTTCAGTTTTAAACTTGCATGTTTTCAGTATCTTCTTACTGACAGTCCTGGTAAAATACATGTACAAAAGCAGGTGCAACACTTGATTTGATAGAAGTGGTTTATGTGTATGACTTTGAAATGGCAGCCTCAGCTAAAACCTATGGGCTGCCTTAAGAGAAAGCAAACACACTTTGATATCAGAACTTTTACCATGATATAAGACATTTAATATTAATTTAAAGATTAATTTACTTAGAGGAAAGCTAGACTATTTCAGGATGCTTTGGTTTACTTTTACACGCTATTCATTAAATCCTTTAATGTAAAACCATGTGCCCTGTAGTTGAGAAGTCTAACTATGTACACACTGGAGGGAGAAGGAAAAAATCCTGTCAAATAGCTTTCTTGGACATGAAAATCTGAGCTCTGCTGTTTTGGAACAGACTAATGTTAAAAATCTAATGTCTCAGCACTGGCAGAAAGCTCTCCAGGAGACCCCATGTCCCTCTGAGAGTTTGCAACTTTGTGGAAGTGTCAGACCTGTGCTTCAGGCATCCTTCTGTGAATAGATGCAGCAACATGGAGCAACTTGGGAAAGTGACTTCACATACAGTGATTTCAAGGGAAGAAAACTAGGGTTTGGGAAGTTCAATAAACTAGAGACGGTGAATGGGGAGCCTGTAAGCAAGCAGAGTACAGTGCAATACTTGCAGCAGGGTTCTGCTCTGTAAATATAAACTCCTCTTGCAAACAATTGATTTGTATCTATGGTAAGAATGTAACCATACCAGCAAAGCCTGCTGTGGACTTGATGCTTTTTCACTTGAAAATTCCCCTAATGGAGTTAAAATGCTGGATTGCAACTTGCTTAACTTGAACTATCAGTAGGTTTTAACTCCAGGGGGAAAATTAGCATTGATGGGTTCTTTTGCTTCATTTGCAAAGTGTGTAGGTATTAGAGATATTTATGAGTGCTAGCTGAAGATTGTGTGTTCTAACAGTGATTTTTGTCCTTCAGTGCATGAATTGAGGAACCTCAGTTTAGTGGCTCACAGAAGCAACAAGTATACACAAGTTCACTGTGGAGTTGAATTTAAAATACATTGGAATTCCATTAACCTCAAATAGAGGCCAGTCTAGCTGTCAGCTTCTCTGTAACACTATTATTGGACTAGTATAACAGTGATGTTCCCATATCCTATATACAGTTTTCCTTCTGATTGACTTTGAGCACAGTAGAGGCAGAGAAATGAATGCTTCTAAGGGTTTGCAATTGTGTGTCTACTGCATGAAAGATTAATACTGTCTATAATGTCCAGTGCAAGTTAGAGGTCTGTGTGGGTATTTTAAAGAACTGAGAAGGACAAATGTAATGAAAGTTGATGCTTTCACATATTTCATGCTACTCTGAGGGAGGTGGGGTGGAGGTTAAGGTTGGGCTCTGAGTATATTTTTAACAGAAGTGGTAAATCAATGTAATAAACAAGTGTAAGTAATGAATTTAATATACTTTCTGCCAGGGACCAAGCTATTCATCAGAATTCTAGTATCTGAGGGTTGCAGTTGTTTCTTAGCTTGGAAAAAGAAAGCCCCCTTACCTTTACAGAACACTGCATGGGGCTTTCAATTTATACATTCATGCCTCTTGCTATGAGCCCTGCTTTGGCAGAGAATTGGTAATTAATATAATGTGGTACAGTATCTGACTAAGGCAAGGTTCAATTTAAGGTGCTCTGGCAGCATTGGCACACAATTAACTATTTCTCTTAGTTCATTTTACAACTTCATACAGTCATTAAGGCTGGAAATGACCTCTAAGACCATTGGATCCAACCTCTAACTGAATAGCACCTTGTCAATTAAACCATAGCCCTAAGTGCCATATTCAGTTGTATCTTGAACACCTCCAGGGATGATGACTCCCTGGACAGTCCAATCCAATGCCTGACCACCCTTTCAGTGAAAAAATTCTCCCTGATGTCCAGCCTGAACCTCCCCTGGCACAGCTTGAGTCTGTGTCCTCCTGTCCTGTCACTAGTTCCCTGGGAGAAGAGATTGACCTCCACCTTTCCAAAACCTCCTCTCAGGGAGTTGTAGGTAGTGATAAGGTTTCTCCCCTGAGCCTCCTTTTCTCCAGACTAAAGAACACGACTTCCCTCAGCTGGTCCTCATATGACTTACTCTCTAGACCCTTCAGCAGCTTCAGTGCCCTTCTCTGGACAGGCTCCATCATCTCTCTCTTCCAAATGTTATTTTTAAGCTTGTTGCCTTTGCTATTAAATTCCTGTGTTAAAGCTGAATATTGAGGAACATTTTTAGTAGCCATCTGCAAGGTAAAATTTGATGTCAAAAGCACTCTACAGCTTCTTAGTTTTAAGAAGTCACTAGATAGCTTTTTTTGGGAAGTGGATAAGCTTTACTTTTCTTAGGAAAGCAGCAGAAAGTTGTCACAAACCTTGCTATAAACAATGAGAGAGTTATGTGTACACAACCATGTTATCACAATTTCCAAAGAAAAACCTTGTGAAATGGTTTATAATTTTTTTTTTTCTAAGAGATAAAGTCAGGACACATAGAATTTTATTTTGAAATAAACAGGAGTTAATATCTTCAGAGAAATTTAATTCCTAATTGTGAGTAACTTCAGCAGTGACTTAAAATTATAAACAGGAATTGTGCTTACAAGGAAATTAACTTTATGATGTGAAATAGGTAGAACAAAATGCAAGTTAGGCAGGAGTAAGAGGAGAGAGAACTGGAACCAGCTGGGTATATTTACTGTTGTTCTTTTTGTTATATCTACCCCATTCTGTTATGAACTGTCTTCAAGGTATCTGGTCTGATGTTCTCAGAGCCACAGATGGTAGGAGGAAACATGCAACTGATGAAAGCCTAGACCTGTCCAAAAGTTGCCCACAAAAGCAAACTGCAGAAAGCATCATACTGTGTTTCAAAGGCTATGATCTGGATTAATGTTCTGAAAGTCAACATTAAATATTCATAGTTGCATAAAATAAGACAAAGTGAAATTGGATCAGAGCTGTTGCAGCTGGTCTATGTATTTCTAAAGCCTGCAGGAAACCTCCTTTTCACTTAGGTAGCTGAGGCTGTCAAGGATCCTTGCTCCTTTTTCTTCAGTGAGTCTCTGTTGGGGTCATGCTTTGCCTTTACCCTGGCTTCCAATCGGGAGGCCTGGAGACACACCATCTATAACACTGCTGCTGCTTTTGAGAACACACGCAGGATCACTCTGGGGGAGAAAAGACAACGCAGAAAGAATCGCGTCTCGTCGATATCACCTGGGGAGTCTTTCTGTTGTGCTTTCTGCAACTGGACTTGTCTATCTCGCATTGGCCTTTTTAGCCATCAGCGTGCTTGTAGCAAGCGTGGGTAGAGCCCTTCTCAAATCTTCATTTGTGAAGCCTAGCCTTGATGATGAGGTCTCCACATAAATGAAGTGGAGTGGTTTCCTCCAAAACTGGGAACACTGAAGCTTCTTTAAATCCAGACTTTGATATGTTTTCCTTTTGCAATATATTTAGTGTAAGGGTTTTGTAACAGCAACAGTACAAGACTCCCAAACCAGGAATAAGAAAACGCACAAGGAAAATCTAAAATGGGGTCTCATGTACTGTTCCTGAATTTCCATATGGAAAATTAAGCTAACTGATTTTGAACTTCCTAGCAGTGTAGATGTGTAAGGTTGCTGACACCAAAGACATCCTCCTCTGCCAGACAGCTACAGAGAAAACTTACTGTGTAGGAAGAGTTTTATCTAAATTATTTAAAACTTGTTGCCTTTGGTATTAAACTACTATGTTAAAGTTGAATATTTGGGAACATATTTTAGTAGCCACCTGCAACATGTATGATGTCAAAAGCACCCTTCAGTTACTTAGTTTTCACAAGACAGCAAACAGGTTTTTTGGGAAGTTTTTAGTCCCAGAAATCAAACCTTGGAGAAGAACCCATTCCTTTCCACCCCAGTTCCTATGGAAGTGTTGATTCTGAAAAGCCTCTGGCTCGGGTGACTGTCAGGGAAGGTGTTACCTGAAAAGGTTGAAGTTTATTTCAACTCTCTCTGCCAAACCTGCCTGTATCAGTTTGACCTGCCTAGCAATAAATTGGCAATTAAAGGAGCTGAAGAATGGTTCAAATGAAATTTAGAATAATAAAATTCCCCAGTAAGCAGAACCATTACATTAGTTTTTCATTAAACACAATAGTGACAGCTGTGCTAGGTGGGCTGTAACGGGGTGTATCTCTAGCATAACTTCCATTTTACTGGTCTTTTGCTTCAGTGATATGTGATACTAAGTGTTAAGTTTAATACGTTTACTTAAGTATTAAGTTTTATGATGGATATAGAGGTTTCTGTTGTTGGCTGAAATGAATCATCCTTTTAGTTTTCTCAACTACTTATTGCTTTTGATTCAAAGTCAGAAGATAAAGGTGTGTTTTTAGCTGATAATTTAAAAAAAAAAGAACTGAGAAAATTGATAAATGCCTCTTTGTAATGTTTTTCTTAATCTATATGATTGCATAGGCAGTATATACCATTAAATCATCTCACTAGGTAAAACATGGAATGATATTAAGATGGAAAGAAAACTTAGCAGGCTTTTTTAGACCTGGTATTACTGGGATCCACTTTAGCTCAGTAATGACTGAGAGTCATTTTCATATTATGTCCTAATGATCTGTTTTACAGCAGCTTGTGCCAGACAGGTGAGTATGTCAGAGGGAAGTGTCTTTCAGTCTCTTGGGGGCAAGGCAGCCACAGCTTGTCTGAAGGAGTAGGTGTTATCATAACAAAGACAGATGGTACCTTTAACTCCTTCTGTCAAGTAATTCTTTCCAACCTGCTGTTATGGAACATATTTGTATTTCCATGCCTTCTTTTAGAAGATAAGGTTAGTATCTTGCACATCAGCCCTCTTCTGGAACTGAAGTGGGACAAATAAGAAAACAGTGAGCTGGGGTTCATTGATGCAGAGCACGTGAGCAGCTGCCTACTTTGAATGAGAGAAAATAAGCGGGGCTTGTGTTTACAAACCAATACATGCAGTTGCTCTAGAATTATGGGGTTATGGATGATGGATTTCAAGAGGAATGTTACGATGACAAGGAGACTGTACATATATATTTATATATATACCTTTTGAGATATTAAAAAAACAAACAACATGAGAAATGAGACCTATGTACTGCTTCATGTGACATACTCTCACAGGAACATATTTCTGGTTTGGGGAAGTTGTGCTAATAAAAAGAATTTGGCGTCTGAGGACTAGATTGATTCTCAGACTGTTATTCACAAAGAAAGCTTAGCCCAGGCCCAACTCTTAGTTAACCGCTTCCTGTTATTTTAAATTTCTTGCATAGAATTCAATTAGTTGAGTGCTTAGGAAAATCAACAGCTCTGCATACAGTTCTTTGCTCCTTAAATGTGCTTCTCAGTGAATTTTTGTGTGTGTGTGGTTTTTAGGAAGATATTTTAGCCTTAACTGTGTAAGTTAATTTTGTGTTATCAGGATGTCATGATTGTGAATTTAACCCAAGATGTAAAAAAAATCAGAGAAAAGCTACAGGACTAGTAGCAAGGCCTGCCTAATTCCAGGCTGCAGTGCAGTACAGGTGTTGCCATGGTAACTTTTTAAATATCAAAGTACTATGTGGGTGCACAAACTTCCCCAGAAGAGACCTGGGAGACAGTTCTGTCAATGTGCGGTACAGGCTCTGAGCTGTATCACAACTGGGTATCTCACTGAAAGCCAGGGGAATTAGGGGCTAAATGAGCATTTGAAAAGTTAATTCATTAATAACACATTTTAAGAGCAGTTACTGCAAGTGGATTGAATAGTATATGTCAGGGTGGCATGATCTGTCCTTAACGAAAATAACAGTGGGGAAAGAAAGTATTTATGGGCGTGATCTGAGGGCTTCATTGTTCAATTGCCTCTGTATTCCAAGTTATTTCTTGAAGACCTTCTCAAGTGGCAGCTGTTGAGGGAAGGATGAAAGTTTCCAAACCTATGCCATGCAAGACATTCCCAGGCTGCCTCAGCTGACTTTCTCACTGTGGTGTCAAGCAGAATTAATATAGGATATCGATGGCTGATAGGAAAAGGCAGCACATCTGTCTGCTGCTGACTTTAACCCTTTAAGCTGCTTGTTTTCAGTGGAACATGACACTCTTTGCACATCAAATCTGTTTGCATTCCCAGGAAAGCTGGCTCTCTGGTAACAACTGTTATGGTTTCATTAAGATTTGAGAATTTTATGGGGCAGAACATTTTGTGCAGGTTTCACTACCACTTGACACCCTGGCTATGAGACCAACAAAACCCAGTTCTGTCTGTGTGTACATATATCTTGTTCTAAACTAGGACAGCAAGGATTATCTCCTTCAATGTAGCAACTGGCTACTAAGAAACTCCTTTCAAAAGGATGACTGTTGTACATTCCCACAGACTCTCTCATGTGCTCTACCTGTGCAACTCTCTGAAGGCTCTCTCTAGAGTAGCCATAGCTGATGTTGGAATAATACCCAAGCTTTTCCCTGGTACTTCAGAAGGATTTACTGTAGTCTCCCTCCTAAACAGAGATCATAACAAGTGAAATCCAGAGAAGGATTATTAATGACACTTGTTAGTGGAGTGCAGAAGAGGGAAGCAAAGGACACAAAAGGCTAAAAAGTCCCCTTACATGAACTGTCTGTCAGACCAGTGAATAAAAATGGTCAGAGGTGTGTCAGGAGGCTGAGTTAATGGATGGTGTGTTTTCAGTTGTCCCAATTTTCTGAAATGGCTGCATGATACAGTCATTGTAGAGATGACCTCTGTCTGGGTACCGAGAGGACCCATAAAAAAGTTAGCCTTAAGTCAGAAGTTACCTCTGCAAACCCCCTGGGAGATGGTTTATAAGACTTTGGGCTGGTGAGCTCATTAGGTGAAAATCTGGCTGGAGATGGCTGCCACCCACCATTTGCTGGTCACCTGTACTGCATCCTCTGACCCTTCATCTTCCCCTTAAAGACTGCCGCAGCAAATGTCACAGGAGGATTTCAGAGCTGAGTGCTTTTTTTGACTATGCTGATGCAAAACTGTTTGACCACTATGTGTTGTGTTTTGAAATCTGCTGTATACTGGTACAGGGACTTGGGTTTTGGCTTGAATTCCAGATCTGGTTGTTCTCAAGTGATGCAAATTCTGAAACAAAGAAAATAAAATGATGCACAGATGCACAGTGTCCTTCAGGTACTGATACCTTTTTTTAGTGTAAGCAAGAGCAGGTTACAGCAGGGAAGGAGATTTAAGGGTATTTCATGTTATATAGCCAGCTCTAGGTTAAGTGTCTTATGCATGTTCTGGCAAAAGATTCAAGCATTACTGTTCCTTTATTAATTAGTATCTGAGTTCTCTATGCCAGTTGTGTGTACATTATTTCAAGTGTCAGTTCACAGATAAGGTTTGTTTGCATTCATTATGCTTGCTCCGTGTCATAATTTTCATACTGTTATAGGAATGAACTTGTTTGAACATTCCTAGTTAAGCGTAAAAAAATATTTTCCACAAATATCATCCTTTTGGCAAACATTTATATGAAAAGGAACTGCTGTGGAAACTGTTCTGTCTGCATGGGAAGATCTTTGAAATCCCATCATATTGCAGGAAAAAACATTTCAGTATCAGTCAGTGCACAGAAGGCCTGTGGAAACAAATGTCACCCAACTGTCTGTGGTATTGATAAATAGCATTGTACTTCCTAAAAGATTCTTGGGAAGGAGGTTAAAGTTAAGGGCCATGTTTTTCACAGTATCTGAGGAAACTTTATGATCTCTTTGAGCAACCAGGATATGCTTCTTGGTTTTGCATGTGCAAGTCACATCTTTGGCTACAATGATTTAGTAACTGGGAAAATTTGATATTGGTTTCTTGGAATGGAAACACTTCTGCCAGGCTAAATTCTTACATGCTAATTTTACTAACGTAAGCTGTCTAAATGATACTGTGAGTGATGTTATGACTGTAGTTGAAACCTTCCTGCATACTTTTCAATTTGTCAGGTAATATCATTATACTGAGGGAGAGCTGCATTTTGTCTGGGAACCTGAATACAGTTTTCTCCTCTTTGTTTTTGATCTGAGGTCTGTAGGAGGTCACTGGAGATGATGGCTGGGAACAAATGAAAGCATGCTGGTACAAAGAGCTGCAACGCTGTAATCAAGCATCTGTTGCTGTAACGTGTGAGTGTTTGGCATTCTGGGAGCTGGGACACAGATTGTTACTAGCTCCTTCCCAAGGTTATTTCAGAAGCACATAGAGCAGCTGGCAAGGTCTGGGGCAGGTTTAACTCTCTAGTGGCTTCCAATTGCATGCTGTGTTAAAAGTTAAGTATGAATTAACAAGCAGTTTTTCTAAGCATAAGATTTTCTTTTTTCTCCCATAACTTATGTTTGACCTCAGTACTAAATTGTTTTGTCACCATCTGAATGAATTACATAGAGTGGGACATGTGAAAACAGAAAATAAAAAACTATGATAGGTTTTGATTGGGTTGGGTGATTGTCTTTTGAGAGGAAATTGTTGAGCAGAACTGAGCAAAGTAATATGATATGTTTATTGGGAGCTAGCATTACAGGATAGCCAGACATTACCTGCCCTGGAAATGACCTGTAGGATGTAAGGAGACATGCTTTCCTCAGTCATCACTGTGCTATCCAGCTAGATAACTGAGGTTACAGTTTGGCATTCTTCCTACAAAAGGCTTACTCCACAACTGCACATTGTCTGCTAATAAGTTATAGACTGTAAAATCTTTCTTCTTCCACTTTTGATATGAACTTCTTCACTGTTTGGTAAAAGAGTTTAGAAAATATCATTCATACAGGAAACAAAGTTCAGTTGTTACTTAATATGCTATTACACCTACCTTGTTCCTCTACAGTGCAAATATGGTTGTAGGTTATGAGTTTTTGAAAAGCCACTATGTAAAATCACAGAGACAGATGAGTAAATCAAGTGAAATGTAAAAGTGAATTTTTCATGGCTTTCTAAGACCTTCTACTTCATAGCATCTTTGAAACTTGAAACTTTTTATAAAATATAATTTTATAATATATAATTTATATATCATTGCATTTTATAGATCATTGCATGATCATGTTCTGTTTCCCTGAATGTGCACTGAGTTCATCATTGAATGCCTGCTATTCTTGAGCTATCACAAAAATAATTTTTTAATGATTTAAGCAATAAACCGTTTGAGGTTTGAAGGTTTTGAGAGTATTTGGGGTTTTTGTTTTGAATTATTTACGATGATTTAAGATTTAACATACTTTAGATATAATCTTCTTTAACCTAAAGCAATCAAAGTGTATGCTGAAAAATGGTGTTTCCCATTGTTGTAGCATGTTTTTATTGAGGTAGTGACAAATGGATGAGGACCTGGAGATGCACTAAGGCTGCTTAACAAAGAAGGATTTCCTTATGGATGTCCTCACTTTGTTGCCCTCTCAGATGGCTTGTGCTGATCATTAGGTTATAAAAAAGTCTTAAGAGATGAGCAAACCAAGGTGCTCAGGGATATACAGAAGCTAGGAGTCACTGTATGAAACAGGTGGTTTTTCAGTTCTCATTACATAGCATCTTCAGTTTTTCAATTTGGTTTGAGGCACAGTTGCAGTATGTTTAATTCACTGTACAAAAGGCTGTTCATTCTCTAGTCTAATATAGAATATGATTTTATTTACAATGTGGTGTGTTTTTTTTTTTTTTTTTTTTAGTCCTTAGATAAGTTTCCTGTCTTCTGATAAAAGCTCTCTGAAACATTGTTTGGAGGAAGGCAATGAATCCTGGCTCATAATTACTCTGTTAGCTTTTGGTCTTCTTCTACCTTTTACAGAAATCAAGACAGATTTCCTCTGTAGGTGTTCCATCAACACAACACTGGCCACAGCAGAGCTCAATTCCCCCGTGATCTGATTCATCACACTTGTCCTGTGGGCGTTCCTGTATCTGATAGAAGGGCTTTTACATCCCACTGTTCTGCATTTCCCTGGTTCTCTGTTGAGATCTGTGCCGACCGATGAGAAAACAGCGTGGCGGGGCAAATACTTTTACAGCAGAACTGGTTTTTTTGCACTCTTTCTGTCTCTAGATGATTAAGTTCCTTTCAGTGCTGTGTATAAAAGCATCATATGTTCATTTTGTGTCAAGAGCTTATTCTCTCCTAGGTACCTGTGTTTGACTTGAGACATGAGGAACTGGAGGCCCCCCATGAGGAATAATTTGAAAGTACGAATCAAGTTGTTCAGTCAGTGCAGGCTACAGTTTCTAAAACCTGAAACGTGCTGGTGGTTCTCGGGTGGTTGATGTAGGTTTGTTCACTGCATTTTTTTTTCTTATTTTTTGCTGCTTTAGGCTCTATTTCTCCCTGTTCTCCCTGTTCTGAAACCTTACAGTTTGCCTGCAAGTGTGTTTTCATGAAGAAAGCATAGGTTTCGGGAAAAAAAAAAAATGAAACACAGTTCCTGTTGCTTTTCATCCTACCTCTGCCATAAGGGAAGTATGAGCAAAGCACACATTTTCAGGTCACATAGTTGCAGGAATTGTGGGCACGTGGTGTTCAGCACCTCCTGTAATGAGCAACTCTACTTCTTTGGCCTTCCATTCTTCCTCAGGGACTCTCAGGTCTCCCTTGCCAGACTGAAATCCATTAGGTGCATGCGTGACATCTAAACATTTTGTATTCTTCCATAAACTCAGAACTAAAGCAAATGCTTGGTTATTAACATGTGTCAGAAGAAATTCCCGTGTTGACTTAGAGATGTCAAAATTTTTCCAGTGTACTTTTTATGATGTAGAAGTGACATGAAATTCTGTATTTGATTTCTTTTTGTATGAACATGATAGAAGAGATTTTGTTTGCTAAAGGTTAGGTTATATAAAGAAGTTGCACTGTTTTGAGGGTATTCTTCTGGCACTTATGCACTTATATGTGGGTGGCCTGCTCTTATAAAATGAAGTATCAGAGTAAGCTGCTTGTGGACTGCTCAGTAAACAGCTCAAGTACTGTGTCTAGAAGTGACCTAAAAGGCAGTCATGTAATATTTTTGGCTCAGTATATTGTGAAATCTTTGTTAGTTTCTTTACAATAATCTGCTTGCCCTTACCAAACTGTTACATTTCTGTGAATTATTGAAAAAGTCTCTCTTTGGTAACTCTGAAAGTATTTATTCTCTCCTGCTCAACTTTTCCTTTCATCTTGTGTATCAAAGCCCGTGAGCCATCCTCACCTTACAGGGGTAGCATGAGCCAGGTTTCCAGAATATTAATGCAGTGCTCTCCTCCACAACAGCTTTTATACTATTTGCTTCACATATACACTTTCCCTTTCACTGTTCCCTGCATGCACAGAGAATGTTGCAAACAACAGGCAGTTGTATTTTCAGACACTAAAAGGTTTCACTGTTTACACACCCTTGGTGACGGACATTATGATAACTTCACTCTTTCAGGATAGGTTAAAATACAGGTAAACTTGTTAAGCAGCTTTTTTAGAAAGGGAGGAGAGTATCAAGATGGTGATACAGGAAACTGTGAGAACATCTGGAATTACTTTTATATGTCTTGGGCATGTCTCTTCTGCGTTGATAAACCCATAGGAGAGTTTGCGAACATGGTGTTAGACTCGCTTTTGACAAGCTACCTGGTTTAGTCTAGAACTCAGGATTTTGGGGATGTGGCTTGGGTTTGAACTGCAAATCTCTGAATATGACATAGATGTAGAAATTACAGAATGGGATGTTCTTCAAGAGGTTATTCAAACCTTTCTCAGTGAGTTGTCTGGATATTTGGGAGGCTCTGCCTTCTATGGGTTGCATAATTGATTTGTTGCATAGATAATTTGCTCTCTTTTTTTTTTTTTGGCGGGGAGAGGGTGTTGAGTTTTTGTTTTGGTCTTGCGGGTTCTTTATTTCAAGAGTTTTCTTGGGGTTAGGTTTCTTTAGTTGGCGTTGGTGGTGGTTTGTTTTAAGGCACACAGAGTTCATAAACCATGGCTGAAATGGGACTTTTAGCTCTGTGTTTGACAAGTTGCTTCTTCACAGTGATATTAACATATTGGTGAAGAAAGGAAGCATAAGTTTTTCTTCCTGGTATATCAGTCCAGTACACTTATAAATCACCAGAACTTTTTTTTTTTTAATCTGCCACAATTTCACACCTCAGTTGATGCTGGGCTTGAGGGAGAACTCTTGCCTGTTATTGCATGTCACCAAGTTAAATATTTTACAAATTAACTTGAGAGCTCACCTACTTTTACTGCCTACTATGATTGTGATGCTTGATTATCACATGCTACCACAAAGCTGAAACAAAATATTCATATACAGTCAGTGAAGAATAATCAGTGTGAAATTCCTAGTTGCTAGCATACCTGATGATGGCTTCCCTATGCCTGAGAGATACTGTCTTCCATACCTGTAGTGTGTAAGTTCTGCTCCACTCCAGCATGTTCTCCATGTAGTTTGGGGTACCAGGATATCCCAGTGTCCAGATGGCCAAATAAGGCGTGGAGTTGGTCCACCCAGCAGTTAAGGTAGAAGGGCTGATATTTGCATAGCCACAGAGTGAAAATGATGCTTCTTGCTGGGCCTTTTACTGCATGCTTCTCTGCCATGATTTTTTTTGGTGTGGTTGGGGGAGGGATTCTGTCTATGACAGGCAGATGGAAGACTAAAATGGGGTTTAAAGATTGATGCAGGGTTTTGAGGTCACTGGTGGAAGAGGGAGGAACACCCTAACCTCTGATCACTGTCTTTACCTTTTGGGCCTGGTCTCTGCTGCCTTGTAGATGCTGCAGTTACTTTTGTTCTGGCTGAAGTGCTCAATTTGGTTTGCTTGTACAGCTCTAAATAGTGACACAGTGATAGAAGTAGAAAGTTGAGACTGAAAGGTAAGTTTGGTATTCCAGTGGCGTGATCCACGTGCCAGCCAGGTGAGAGGAACTAAATACAAAGCAAAGGCTGTTTTGTAAGAAAACAGACACAATTTGCATCTTTTTAATGGCACCAGCTGAAATCTGTTTTAAATTGATGCAGTCTAAACTGATCTTAAGTGGATTTAGGCATGCTGATTATAAGTGAAGATAAAATTCTCCATGTCACATTATGATTAAGTTGTAACAATTTATCTAGGTTCTTGTTTTGTCTGCATGGTACTTGCAGCTGTTTTTGTTTTGCTTTATATTATAAGAAAACTTTTATTTAAGTTGTAACAGACTGTTGGTTTTGTGCTCGTTGTCTTTCAACTTCCACTCACACCAGTGTTATGTTGTCTCAGAAGCCTGGGTTAACTGAGGCTGTCTTCAAGGAAGGTGCTGTGAGCCACCAAGCCTGAACAGGTAGGGGGAGCCTCTAAGAGGCAGGCAGAAAACAAAAATTGACTTTTTGAATTTAAAAAGCTTGTGGGAGACAAAAGTCGGGGCTGAGGCACTATGAAGCCCTGTGTGGGCCAGGATCACATCACAAGCATTTTGGACATATTTTAGACTGTCATTTACTGAAAACTCAGAGAGTAAAATGATCTTTTCTGAAGTCTTTGTACTAATAAAAGAAAGAGTCTTGGGAGATGTACCCTGGAGGTAGCAGCTATCAAGAATTAGACTTAAAAGCAAAACAAAAGAAAAAAACCCTAAACCAATTTACTGATTCTTTTAGAATAAAAGCATCAAAACTAAACCAAACCCCTTCTCTTTGATGTAAAGTTGTCTGAGCCTTACATATCATATGGCTTTGTGTCATCCATGGAACTAAATAGGAGGTATACCTATTTGTATCATTTGGGAAATGGATGTTACCTCTGACTTTTCAGATTTCTTGCTCATCAAGCACTGGGACAGGAGCCAGGATGAAAATCTAACTTACTGGTTAAAGTAGCAATAACCCTCCCCATAGCTGTAATAACAAAGTTATTTTCTGATTTGAAAATACAGCATGTTGAAATATTAAAGCTTCCAGATGGAGAAAATGAATGAAATTAACTTCGAAGCTTCTGATTTATAGTACTGGCGGATACAAAGCTTTGCAAGATTGTCTTGTTCAGAAGCTTATAATTAGAGTATCAGTTTTCTTGTGGGAAACTGTTTATTTTTCCTGCTATGATTCAGACAAATCAAAGGTTAAAAAGTTAGCATTTCATATTTGACAGTCTGTGATTCAAATCAATTAAAAAAAATCATATATTCAATGAGAAATAGTCCTCTAGACTGTCTTTATTACACACAAGTCTTAAGAACTGTTGGTTCATTTTAATCCCATAACCTTGAAATTAAGTGGATTGAATCTGTTTTAAAGACTGCCCTGTCTAAGCAGTCTAGTGAGGAAGAGGAGAGATTGTTCAATAGTCATTTGCCTAAAGACATGGTGCTAATCAGCACCTGGATAGGAACCTCTGGGCCTTTCTTTAGCCTCTTTGACATAGCAAATGGAAATAATAACCTAATTAAGAATTATAGGCTCCACAACAACAGTAATATGTTCTGTTACTGTTCAGACTGAACTTTTTGTAAGTTTGAGAACAAGTGGTGGTTTCTCCAGACCTGAGGGATAATACAGCTCCTGTGACCTTCCATTCTCCTATTTGTAAATGTCTAATTTGTTCTGGTATTTGTTCAAAGTTTCTTCCCGCAGCCAAAATTTTGTCTCCAGTGCAGAAGCTTTTGGAAAAGTCAGATGTTTTAAATAACTGCTGCTATTAAATACTGCAGTGCTTCCAAAAATTTAGACAATTGTTCAGTATCCAAAATGAGAAAATACCAGACAAAAAAAGAGGGGGAAAAGAATTGTAACTTGAAGAAAAATAGTTTTTTGGGGTAGGTGCTCTTGCCCCTTCCCCTTTGAACTGCAGAATAATGGAAAAGAGTCTTAGTACTAAGGAAAAGGAGCTAGTGAAGGTTTGCACACACATGACAATTTATCAGCTGGTATTTGCTTCTGCCTTCCTTCCAGGGCTTACTGCCCTTCATGTGGGAGCAAGTGAGAGGGAACCTGTGGGTGCTTCTTGACTGTTTTACACTCAAGTCTAGTGCCTCAATCAAAGCTGCTGTCCTCTGTGCTTGATTGTGGCAATAGGGCTCGGATTAAATTTCCCAGCCAAAAATGAGTTGTGGGGCACTCAGGTCAGCTGAACTGCTAGGAAGAAGTGTTAGCAGCCTTTTACTAAGTAAATGTGTGTTTAAACCTTATCACCTTCTCACATTGCTCTATAGGAAATGTACAGCGCCATTTAACGATGTTTAGCAATCATTGCTTTTGCTGTCTGAAGAAATTTTCTTATTTTCCTCTGCAATCAGTTTGTCCATTGTACTTTTTAGAAGCATGTCTGATTTCTTCAAATGAAACAGTAATCATGTTTCCTTCTATTTGCTACATAGAGTTGACAGTATTTTGTGAGCATGTAGCTTGCTGTTTCCCTGTCCCTTTATTCATGTGTTTGCTACCATAGAAGAACAACCAAACCAAAACAAAACCCCAAAACCAACCAACCAAAACAAAAAAAACAAACCCCCTCCCTCTAAAAAAAACCCCAAAAGTGGCAATGTAGGGTTGGTGCTTTTTTAACTGAAAAAGTTGATGCTGGACAATAACAATTATAAATGCAATTCAGTGATAGCCGAAATTGCTAACACCATCTTATTAGGAATTCTAATCAGATATTTGAACATTTCCAGTTGCACTAGGGTATTGTACTACACAGCATCATTTGTCACTTAGACTTTGGGTAATTTCAAGTGTTAATGAATTTTACATAACATATTTAGTAATATTGGTCACCCTGTAGAATTAAATTTAAATACATTTGGTATGTTGGATTCTCTTGCATGCAAACTTCTGTGTAATGGAAACAGGGTTAAATACTTCCTTTAGTAAAGGACATCTGTGTAGTTGCATGTGTTTTATAAACAAACCTATTCAGTTCCACTGATGTAGAGATGACACTGCTACAGCATAATTTTCTTGTGTTAAACACTGCTGGCATTTAGCCTGTAGAGGTTTCAGTGGGATTTCAGATCCCACTTAAATGTAATTTTTTCTATTTCAAAATAACTTGCAATTCCAAAATCTAGAAATGGTGGTTAGAATGCACAATACTAGTTTTCATTTTTAAAAGGACTTACACCTCTAAGCTGTTTTGGTCAGGCCTCACCTAGAGGTTATATTTGTAGAGGTAAAATTACTAAATTTAGAGTCGAAAGAAAAAACTTTGATAAATTTCAATTGTAAAGGTAAAGTGACTTCAGTAACTGGAGAACAGAAAATAAATATTTTACCAGCTCATGATGAGCCCAAATGTACAACTTAACTCTTTAAATCCCAATCTTATTTGATGACAGTGATGTACTTGCAAAGTCTCCCTACCTATTAGAAATAATGTAGTGTAGCTCTCTTAATCTCAGTTTCTCAAGCAACTTAGAAAGGATAAGCCCTGTGAGCACAGTATAACTCAGGTTGTAAATTAGTATCGAGTCCAGGTACAGTTCAAATATTTCCCTGGATTAAACAGAGCATGAATATTGTCCCATACTGGCATACCCAGAGAACATTCCTGAGTTGTGTGCTTCAGTACCTGAGGGTGGTTTGGTTAGGAGGTGCAGGAGAAGTTTTTCAGAAGTAGAAATGCCTATTGCCAGCTTGACTTGTAACCCTCGGTCTTTTGTGCTCTGCTCTTTCTGTTCTTACTCCTGGACGATGCTCTGTTTGTCTGTGCTTATCTGAATGTCTTATTTGGGGCAGATGTTTCATGCCTGCAAGTCAGTTTTGTGGAAGAGTTTAACTGAGAAAGGGGTTAAGGAGAGAGACTGCTTGAGTTTATGCCTGTGTTAGGTCAGCTGTCACACATTTGGGAGTACAAGCCAAAATAGCCAAAGGGAGCCTGCTCTGCACTTAAACAGCCTTTTTTGCTGCCTTCCCATTCTGATAAACTGAAGTAGCTCTCACTAAACTTCAGTTAGCTCTTGCATCTTAGTCATATGCCCCTGTGAGTTTGGCTCAGTCGAGACTGCCCTTTCTATTACAGTTCATGATGTAAGCTCCAGATACTGCAGTAAAAAGGCAACCAACCAAACAAGCGGATGGTGGATCCTGAGATGAGATCATTGGGCAAGATAATGAACAACTCCTTTCAGAGATGAAATACTACTGTAATTCCAGCAATATTCTGGCTATCAGAGTTGAGTTACTATTGCCTTGGAGGTTTTGTAATCAGCCTGCTGGAGTGCAGCCTCACGACTGCTCAAAAACTCTGGTTAAGTGACCACACTGATGCAGTTATGCTCATTTATCAGATGCTTACATTCACTCAGGCAGAGACGTAAGAGGGCAGTCTTCTGTGCAGGGGATGATCACAACAGGACAGGCAAATCAGCACTCACAGAGGAGACCAACGAATGTGGAAGGACTAAAACTAGTCTCTCATGAGAATCTGGCTGAATGTCGTGCAGGGCATGAGTTTCACCAGCTTCACTGCCCTTCTCTGGCTCCAGTCCAGGAACTCAGTTCTCCTTCCTGAACTGGGGGGCCTAGAACTGGACACAGCACTCAAGGTGTTGCCTCATCAGTGCCAAATACAGAGGGGCAATCACTTCCCTACTCCTGCTGGTCACACTATTCCTAAAACAGGCCAGGAAGCGAGTGGCCTTCTTGGCCACCTGGGCATACACTGGCTCATGTTCAGCTGCTGTTGACCAGCACCCCCAGGTCCTTTTCTGCTGGGCAGCTTTCCAGTCACTCTTCCCCCAGCCTGTAGTGCTGCATGGGGCTGTTGAGGCCACAGTAAGCCAACTTGTTCACTTCTCAGCACATATGATAGGCTTGTTGAGTGTTTGAGCAAAACAACTGCAAAGACATTTATTTCACCCAACTTAAAACACTCCTGTGGGTAGCAGATGTAATGGATTAAGGATATAAGAGTGTAATAAAATTAATTGAATACTTGTAATTTCTCTGTAATCATAACCTTCTGTATTTTTTTCTGTAGTAAAAATTATTGGTAGAATTCTGTGTCTTGTAACAAACCCCTTTCCCAGTAAAACATAAGACACTGTTTGCCAGGAAACTCCTATCCAGAAAAAAAACAGACAAAGGGATACACAAACCTTTTCTTAAGATAAGTGGATAATCAGCCCTTCCAGGAACTCAGTAAAAGAATCCTAGACAAAGTAATCCTTTTTCCAGGAAAGAAGAAAACAAAATACAAGTTCCTTGTGAAAATTCAAACTTCAATACGCATTTCATGGCTGACTGGACCTCGAATTGAGAAATACAGAAGCTGGAATGATTCAAATAGGGAGAGGAAACTTTCAGTCGGGCCTGTCTTTTGCCACAGTGCAAAGCAGCCCGGTGCGCCGTTCCTTTTTTGCTTGTTTTAATGCTTTTATAATAAACTATTTCTATATTGCAGCTTTGCAGCCCGGCTTTTATGGCTAACTTAGCAGACACACCTGTAGGGTCTCAGAAATTTGTCTAGTTATACTTGTTCAAGTCTGACTTGTCTTCACCAAATATTGCCAATTGCTGTATTTTCTTTTAGAACAAGCTTATTTGTAAATATTTCCTCTCTGATTAAGTAGCTTAGTCTTGACTGGATGTTGCTTAGTCTTTTGCTCAGCATGCCTTACCAAACATGTTTCAGCTCTACATTGTTTCCATTGTATTCTTCTGTTAATATAATTCTCGTGCAAGATGGTATTTTTCCCCCCAGAAAGTTGCTGACCCTTTCTCCATTATCTTCTCATTTCTCTCATAAAACATACTTCAGAGACTGCAGGAAATTCCTAATTACAGTTTGACATAGCATGGAGATGTTATTTGGAAGCTTCCAGAGACAGCTCTGATGATTTCCAGTCATTGTCTGAAATGTTTTCAGGCTTTACTCCTTTTAACAGTTATTTACACTTGCTTCATTATGTAGATTTAATCTTAAAAGCAGCATGAATGCAAGAGCACTGGCCATCTTCTGTCACAGGAATGGGACAAGCAACTTGTAATTTTGAAAACAATGCAAAGTGAGCAGTTCAGATATCCATGATGCAGGTTTACCTAAAGCCATTTTCTTGTGTGAATACCAGCCTTAGTGTGGCATTTTGTAAAGGGTAAATCAAAAGAAAATATTTCAAAAGAAAATTCAACATACTTCAGTGAATTCTAGTATCTGCATTTTAGATAGAACTGTGGATGATCTGACCTCCAGCTTGCAGAGACACAAATGTACTATTTCTAATCACTGAGGAAATTTAATTTCAGTGCATTGTCATGATACTGGCTGTCTTGCACCACAGACTAGTGAGGCTTTCAGAAATAGTGCTTGAGCTGTAAGTTCTTTTAGAAAGACTGCCCTTTGCTTTTTTTAAAGCTGAGGTAAACTTCTACCTCTGGAGACACTGATATGAAATACATTCAGGCTGTGACTCCGCTATTGGTGTTTTGTCAGTTTTCTTATAGTGAAAATGACAGCAGAGATAACACTCAGTACAGGGAAAAAGAGAGTTTCCAAAATTTTACACAGAAGATCAATGAATGCTGCCTTTGCAGGGCACTGTCAGCTTAAGGTGGGTTTCTTAAGTCCTGCTCTCTTTGTGTGAGTTTACTTTCTTGGCCTGTCTGACCCTTCTGAAGTTACTCAGCTTAAAATGGCCAGCCTGATTGTGAACCCATCGGTAGATTCTGTTAGTTAAGTCAGAGGTAAAGCAGATGAATGGCAGTATCATGTTTATACCTGTGCCAGCAGCTCAGCTCAAGTACCAGGCATCAGTATCAGCTCTTAAAAGCAGGGCTCTGGAGGTGCTCCGTGTGATGCTGCTGATGGAGGGAGACTTTTTTTTATTGTAGAAGTAGTGGATTATAAAAATTACATGTAACACCCAGTAGGGAAACTTGCAGAGGCCCTGTGTAAGGCTGAGTAGTGCTGAATAACACTGATGAAATATTGCTGCTGATAAAAACAAGAGGCCTGCAGGCTGATCTTGCAGATACTTGTCTGTATACTCTTTCTAATACAAAGAAGTAATTTATCAACAGGAGTAGCTGCAAATGTAGCCAGGAGAGCTCCCTAACAAATGACCCAGAATCAGCATGTTGATGTTAATATGTAAGTGGAGTTTAGTTTAATTAGCAAATACACAGTGTAGCATGTTAGTGCAATTATTGCCTGCAAAAGGAAACCATGGCCTTTGAAAGTGTTTTTTCACTATCTGGAAGGTGGGGTCATAACTCAAGCTATTGTTTTACTAATACCTGTGAAAGCTAAGAAAAAGAACATAATATGCAAAAGAGATTTTGTGGGAGTACTTCCAATGTTCGTTGTTCTTTGGAAAATGGTAAAGAACAAGTATGATTACTTTATTTGGTAAAGGATTTGGTCTGGGAGGAAAATTAGCTGTAATTTTCCATTAAACATTGCTTGAAGTGGAAGAACAAGGAAAATGGAGAGTCCTAACATCAAGGAATGCCCAGATCATACCGTGCAGACAGTGAAGGTTTTAGGTTATTTTAGGTTATACAGGGTTATTGTAAATATATAGAAATATGTTCTAGATAAACCCCCTAAAATCAGCTCTTGGAATAGGCTACTGCTGTGTTCCTACTAATAGGATGAGAATCCAAATTAATCAAAGGTGAAAGGAACTCTGTAAGGTACTGTGTTTTGGAAGGGAGCTTAAATACAGTAGATTAGAGATAATTTAGAAGAATTTCAAGTAGATGATCATAATGTATCTAGAGATGTGGAGATGAAGAATGAAGGACAGGTGGAAACCCTTTTGATGGATGTCTGAAACAGTTGGTCATAGTTGTAAAAAAAAAAAAAAGAAAAGAGAAAAAATGGAAGTACCTGTTGAAGAAACACTTTATCCATCTAACAAAAATTTGTATGTTGGTGTGTCCAGAATTTGAGTATTGACTTCTCATCCTAGCTAAGGCCAACTTTTAAATTGCTTCCAATGTGATCAGAACAGTGAATTTTTGGCCCATCAGTGAAAAACTTGTCAAATGTTCTTCCTGACTATAACAGCCATACTTTGGTGCTTGGCTGAGCAGAGCTTGCCTACCACTGCAGTTGCAGAGTAGGCCTGGGCTCTGAGGAAGGACTAAGATCCAGTTTTCATATTCTTCAAGCAGTGTTGCATGTTCTGAGTGAACAAGATGATGAACTCTTTGTCACTGAGTAAACGGACAAACAAATTATGTCCAGAACATAACTGCATTGCTATAAAATAGGCTTTTATTTTATTTTAAGTATGGTCATTTACCTGTGCTGCTCTTGCTGTGACACAAAGAGTAGAGAACCTTATCTGAAAAGCAAGTCCACAAAGTCTGCATGATGCACTGAATTGTGTAATCTCTTTTAGAGTAAGGGCAAGATGGCTGTGTAGAACCGTGCTTTAGCTCATGGCACAGAGTGTACACACTGTTTTTGCAGTTTCTGTTGCAAGCATTTTTGCTTGTTTTTACGTTGTCACAGGGTGGCATGTGATTAAGAGGGTAATATACATCTCTAGGAAATAACTGTTTCCAGTTCTAAAAGTTCAAAATGCAGAAAACTAAAAAAGTCTTTACTGAAAAATCATGGCCTCATTTGTATTGGGTTTTAAAGTTGACTTTTCTCTGTGTGTCCAACAAAAAAAATACACTGCCTGTGTTGACAAGGTGGCTATAGCATTCAGGAGGAATGTTGAGCAGTTAGGTTTTATAAGTGAGTAATGTCTTGCCACAGTTGGCCTTGACAGTCTTACACTTTCTTAAGCTGGATTTACAATCATCCAATATTTGCACACCTCCTTTCAACACTTAAAGCATCAGCTTCTATTTTGTCATCATAAATCTCAGACTATTCTTTCAGGAGGAAGTTTCCCGTAAGTAATTTCAATGTCCTGAAATGTTAAGTGAGATGGTTGGAGCTTTAATGAGAGGGACATTTCTTAGTTCACCACTAGCTCTGTCATAAGAGAACATTTGCATTCTTGTTTGGCCAACAAGAGTCTCATTATAACAATTTCCAGATAGAAAAGAGCTGAATGCTGAAACTCAGTTTTAATTAAATGTGATACATCTAGCTTAGCTTCTTTAACAGGCTTAAATGATGAAATACCAAATAATTAAAGGGATAAGGTAGAGTAATGACCAGGAGTTATAACAAAGAGCTAAGTCTGGTTTCTTTTAATCATGAAATGTTTTTCTTCTTTTGTGTGTGGACTCAAACATCTCAGCCCTTGTGGCTCAGTTCACCCAGCTGAAGAAATAAATGTTTATAATGCTCCTGAAAAACTTGTTAGTGAAAAATAGTTGACAACAACTTTACAGGACCTATTATTTTAATGTGTGTTGCCACAGAGGAAAACATGACAGTGTGATGGGTACAGATTTTTAAATTTCTAAGATTAGCACTCAGATGTTTGCTGCAAAGACAACTACAGTTCCCATGCGTTTGATCACACATACCAGCCTTGTGTGGTCAGGATGTGCTGGCACTTTCTAAAACAAGGGGGAAAAAAACTCCCCACTGCTACTGCTATCACAGACCTGTTGTCTGAGTAAGGTGAGTAAACTGAAGCTTACCTGTTAGCTTGCTGTGAGCAAAGAATTGCTGGATTTCAAAAATAAGGAGCATAGATATTCTGGATATGTTGTGATGTTATATATATCTCCTTATCGATATTTTTGCTGAAGTGTGACAGAACTTGAAGGGAAATTTGATATTTTTAGGACAGACTTACATTAATAATACTGATATTTTAAATTTGGAAATTTGTTAAGGTTCTGTGACAATGCAAATGTTGGTCATTTTTTTTACTAGAAGTCTCTCATACCTTAGCTCTCACACTTACTTCTTCATAGTGCAGTTGAAAATTATTTAAAAAAAAAAAATCAAAGCAAAAAAACCAAATGAACATCAACTGGAGCAAAAAGCATCATTGAAATGCTACATAAAACTAAAGATTCCCAAGAATTTAGAAACCAGGTAGCAATGCCATGATTTGATTCGGACATTTCCACACTCCAGATAGTGGACCACTGACAGTCTTTCCTCTTTGTTAAGCAAATTTAATATCATACCTTGTAAAGATGATGGGAAAGAGGTTCTAATTATTAACCTCACGGACAGCTTTGGACCAGCTCTCATGGTGCTGTGGCCCCAGTGGTCTTCAGGAGCCAAATAGGGGCTACTGGCTCAGCACAGAGCTGGGTTGAACACTCATTGAAGTTATTAGGATTTTTTTATTTCTAAAAATCATTCTTGGGACTATTATAGATCAGTTTCAAAACATATACATCATAGTGAGACAATCTACATTACAGAAAGGATCATGAAGCCCAGTGGATGTCACTGGATGGTAGCTTCCCTCTGCACCATGTTTCATGAAAGAACCTGTTTTCTATGCATTTTACTTTTATTTTACTTTTACTTTACTTTTTACTTTCTTTTTAAAAGTAAAAAAGTATTTTTACTTTACTTTTCTGTGCATTAAACTTTGCAGTTAGTTGTCATACTAGAAGTTGGACATAACTGAGGAAGGTTAAAAACATACAGTATTTCTACATCAATTTTCAAATTTATGTTGTTCATGAAAGCTATTAATCAAAATTTAGCATATCTTAACCACACTTTATTATTTTTCCCCTTTAAGGAGAGCTCTTTCTCTGCCTATTAGTAGCAAAATATTGTAGTTTGTACAAAATGTGTAAGAAATGGTTGGCATATCTGATGATTTTATTTTATGATTTTGGCATGAGTTTTCCTACATTCTATGATTTAATGTTTCAATGATAGTGCTGGTGCTGTTATTTCAGAAGACTAAGCTTACTACAAATCACATACAGTAAAAAAAAAAAAAAAAGAGGAATTTATGAAAGATGAGATCTCTTAGAAGCAGTCATTTTGTGATATACAGTCTCTCCTTCTTTTATTATTGTTTTATTTTTAAAGTTTGCCTTCTAAGCGGTTGCCAGGAAAACTTCAGAAGGGTGGAAAGAAACCTTGCTGATTCTAGGACAGTGTTTAACAGATGTGTGTTCCTCATCTCCTACAACTATTGCAGATCTAATATAGTTAGACAAAAATTTTCATGCCAGTATTGTCTGTGCTTTCGTAACCAATAAAGAAGCCAAAGACAGTGTTAAGGAAGATACTGAATCAAAGGTATCAACAGTCTACTGTGAGAGACCTTTTCAATATCAGAGCAGAGATGGCTTTTTGGTAGATAACTAGGCTTTTCCCTTTTTGTACAAGGACTGAAGTCTCAAGAGGCTTTCAGAGGGCAGGAAAACACTGAATTTCCATGATGTTGAGCTTGTTGAACCCAACCAAATCATACTCAAATCATACTCGTACCCCCCAAAAAAAGGTAAAATTTTATTTTGTACATATATAAAAAGTAAAAAAGCTTGGATGGAACAAATTCTGTGGGTATAGCATGAAAGATACTCTAGTGCTTTTTTTCCATCAAATTAGGTTTTTCAAGGAACACATCTTCATGTTAGTGCTCACAATGTTTTACTGTATTCTTACAAAAAACTTTACAATAAAAGCCACACTTTGAAGAAGCTGGGCAAGCGAGATGAAACACAGATGGTACTTTAGGGCAAGATTTCAATGAAAAAAGGGAAAACACCATCATCAAGGGAAGTTCAGCAGCATTTATTCAGCCTTTCTCTTAGTTTTCCATTCTCCTGGTAGTGAAGTAATTGTAGTAGCTATTTAAATATTTCCTTCATGTCCTGAGGAAATTGGAGAAGGGTAAGGAACATAGAGGGGTAGTCCAGAAGAAAATGAACAATGGAATAGCACAGAGGGAAGTCACTGTCTACTTAATTTCACTCTGCTATAAACTGTCAAAGGCTTTATAATTTGACAATAACAACAGAGCTGGGATCAGTCCTCACTGTCGCACTTTAGACTTGTGCTTTAACCAGCAAGATAAGCTGGAGAATGTGATCAAGTAATACACTGTGTTTTCTGAGGAAGCTAAGGTACACAGAATGCCTTGCAATTGTACAAAAAATCATTAAAATACAAACAAAATAAATGTTCCCAGACAAAAATGAGAACATATGTTTTTATTTTCTTAGAAGCTAATTGTGATTTTTTTTCTTTTTTTACTTCTCTTGACTTTTAAGCGTGGCTGAATTTAAATCCCTTTACACATCAGTAATTTGTTCAATTTATGGATCTGGAAAATTTAGTTATGTGGGGAGTTTGGTGCAACATATATCTAGCAATAGAAAGGGAAACTCCAGCCTGAGGTTTTTCAGTACCTGAGGCTGTAGCTGTCACTGGTGTGTATTCTCAGTTAATGAGGCCTTGAGTACTTTATCACAGAATGGAGTACTCATGCACAGTTTGTACCACTGAAATAATTGTAAAACATGTTCATGCATGGCAGCTGAATGTTAACCAGTGGTGACCTGTCCCAATGAAATAAACAGCTGCCTTTGTTTGAGATTCTGAAAAGAATATTTTAGGGTTTTTATAGGTTCAGAAGTAGCAATTAAGTGTTGGAAATGTGCTTGAGGCTGTGAAATGGTCACTTTGATCCAGGATTGCTTGGTGTTTGGTCTTGTTTAAGTGCTGGAGTTTGGTATGGCCACTTGTGGGGATGGCCCAAGCAGAAAACTATTTTAGGGAACAGTCATTATTTTCAGCAGTGCACCTGATCATCAAGGTACAGGTTTGCTTAGGTCCTTTGCTTGTCCTTCTTGCTTCATCACTGGATTTATTTCACAAGGCAGAAATGGTAAAATACTTCTAGTGATGTTACAGGTTTTGGCCAAACTGGAAGCATGAGTAGTGTGGAAAAAGGCAGGAGCTGATTGCCCTGAATATTCCAGATTGCCTGTGAATGTTTGGTTTGGTGGAGGGAGGGTGAGAAGAGGTGGGCAGCCTTGAGGCTTGGAAGAAATGGTTTCTGTGTCATTAGGATTTACGTGGAAGGGTGAAACATTGTCATTTTTCTTCCTATATTTGAAGAGTAACATAACCCTACTATTTGGCTTCCTGGCATGAGGATAAGTCGGTGTGCAGTGCTGCCCCAGCAGGAACCCTTGTCATCCATTATCACATGGAGAAATTTCAGTCATGCTTTAATATGTTTATTTTTCTGCATTGGCAGGTAGGCACAATGGTTTTTCTTAATTTTCCTAAGAGTGTCTTAATTTTCCTAAGAGTACCTACAGCATGTGCTCTTCATTCATGTGTGGAATGTGAGTGCTTTAAGTGCTGAAGGAGTTGGTCCCTTTACATCTGAAGGTATAATTTGTATAAGAAACACTGACATGCATAAGTTTGGGATGAACTGAATTATTTTCATGCAGCTTGAGAGACTGTCGGTACGTGAGTTGTACCAGTGAATTACATGGCTTCCTGGGATTGCTGCTTCTCCGAGGCAGCAAACTTGTAACTTCAGGAAAGAATAATGATATCTAGATAGAATAAGACTCCAGAGAGGTGTAAAGGAAAAAACAAACACTGAAAGAGTCCAGGTGACACTTTACACCGCCAAAACATGGTCTGAGTGCTTTATCATGTCACTAAAAACTCCCCCTTTCTAGGTTACTGTTTATATGCTTAAAGGAAATAACAAATTTGGCTTTGAAATATTTTTGGAAATCTCTTAGGCTTTCTTGTCATATATTACAGTCACTTTTTTTTTCTTGGGCTTGACAAGCACCTCAGAAAACAAACAAACAAAACAACAAAACAAAACAAATCCACATCCATTTATTTGCTAGAAAGGCTGTTAAGTAAACATTCCCAAAGCAAATCAGTCCTTCTGTCATAGTTCTGATTTCAGCAAGGAATTTTATTTTCCCTTCCCTCCTGCGTGTGTGCTCTGTATAATGGGCCATCAACTGCACAAAGAAATCGGCGAGACATCAATCTCCTTGGCAATGAAGTGGGGGCTGGTGTGTGTGTGTGTGTGGCTGGAAGGAGGTGGGGCGGGGAGTCAGCTCAGCTCGGCCCGGAGCAGAGGCAGCTGCGAGCTGCAGACACTGCTGGTTCCTTTTTTTCCCTGTCGGAGGGGAGTTTTTGCTTCTGCTTTCTGCTCAGCTGTTGCTGGCTGCAGGCCCTGCTTACAGAGAACCCTGGAGTTTGTGAGTTTTTTTCTTCCATTGGGAGAACTTTCTGGTTTATTGTTTCTTTTCTTCCCCCTTCCCCTTCCCCCCCCCCCCCCCCCCCCTTTTTTCAGTGTGGGAAGGGGAATTGATTTTTTTTGTTGTTGTTTTTTTTCTCCGATATACCCTGGGGGGTGTTGCTTTTTCCCCTTTCCCCATCCCACGTGGCATCCCCATCCCTGGTGATGGGCACTGGACATTACAAGTTCTGCTTCTCCAGTGACCCAACAGCGCCACCTCGTGAATGGTACAGGACATTACAATTTTTGCATCTCCAGTGACCTGATGGCGCTCCCTGCTGACTGTGGTTGGAACTGCACCAAAGGGTGCAAAAGATTGAACTATTCAATTTTCCTTTTGCCAGTTTATCGATTTTGTTCTTGAAGGGGATTATTGGTGGGTATAGGAGTATTGCTTGGTTGTTTCACTTGGTTTTTTTTCGTGTTCCTGTTAATACACACATACCTTTAATAAAGGGCTGTTATTTTTCCCTTTTCCATAATTTGTTTTCCTTCAGTCGGAGCCTCCTAATTTCGGATTTATAATTGCTTAGAAAGAGAAGTTTGGGTCTTTTCTCCTAACCCATCCTCAGCAAAAGACCCTTGTCTCATTTAAACTGGGACACCTTCCTAAAAAAAAATTCTGAAAAAAAAAAAATTGAATTGGATATAAGGGCATTGATTACTTTTGAATTGCGGACATCCTGCCCATATTAGATAAATCAATTACAGCTTTTCAGGAGCCACTCGATTTAAAAGGGAGTTAAATTAAATTGTTTGCTTTTCTATCTAGGCCATCTCTTTTCAGTTCACTGCACTCCATCACAGTTATCACTGGTTGCACCTCATTCACCCCATGCTCATCCAATATGTGTCAACTCTTCCACAAAATGTTTGGGTGTTTTTGTTAAAACTGAATAGCCAATATGAAATAGAGTAAATGTTTGCCTTCAGCCTGTAAAGGATATGAACATTTGCTATTTGACAATAATATTCACAAAAATAACCCACAAAATTACTGACTTCTCAGCTTGTGCCATCAACAGGCACCCACAAAATACTTGTAAAATGAGACTGTGAGCTAAAATTCCGTAACTGTGTACTGGAAGACGCAGTGAGTTTCTCTTATGATCTATTACAGTTTTCCTGTTGACTGCTCATGTTAATGTGAATGCTAATGGCTGTCTTTTCACCTCTGAGTGATAAAGGTGAAACAAGGACACAAAACTCTTCTACTCATTCTGCTAATAAGATTTGCCTACTCTGATGATACTGTGGTTTGGTTTGCCTTCCCCCCCACCCCAGAAATGTCTAATTGATTAATGTAATTACATTTTACTGAAATCAACTGTGATTCATTTGTATTAGATTTTTGTTTTGCAAGTTCATCACATGAAGCCAAAGCTTATCATTCATCCTCTCAGTTATTCTCTTTACAAGTCCTGTATTTCTTATCCTGGTGATGACACATTAACAGTGTAATTAACAGAAACATTTCCCGGTGCAGAGAAAGGTCTTCAGCTGGTCTACAAGATTGTTTAACCTTGTGAGTTCATTGAAGCTATGGTGATGGATGAAGTGATTTAAAATGTTTGTAAAAATAGTGTTAAAGCAGCAACAGTGAAGTGCAGTTTGGCAGGAGACACTAGCACTACATATCTGACTACAGTATTGTTTCACAGTAAAAGGAGTGCAGAAATAACAAGAGTGACTGCCAGAGTGGCTCCTGGATAGTCAGAGAGGGAAGTTTATTTAATGAACATGTGAAAGAGATGTGTCTGAGCTTCAGGGATAGTCAGAAAAAGGCTCTTTTTGTTTGTGCTCTCACTTTCTCTGGAAAAATGATCTAAAGCTCCCAAAGGTCCAGATTATAGACAGCAGTCTGTATAGCGAGGTCCTCCCAGACAGTAAGTGATGCTCATTTTGGCAGTGGAGCACCCATCGCCTTTAAAGATGAGACCCCCTGTGCTGTAGGGTATAATTGGCACCTTCACACTGTGTATTTCAGTAATTTCATATTGTCATATGATTTTTTTCTCCTCTTTAGTGCATCTTAAAGCTGTGTCTGCCTAATGGATAGATTTATTTATCTTGGGCCCATCTGTTTGTGTGTTATGCACAATTTGGTATAGATTTAACTGGGATCCTGAACTTCCCAATGCTTTTATTCTTTTCTTCATTCTTGTATTTCTTGGGGGCGCTTTGACCACTTACAGTCAGTCAATGGAATGGAAAGTATTCAAGAATTTGTTAGGTAACTAACATCTTCTTGGTCGTTGCTTGGATTGACTGACTTTGAATGTTATAAATGTGTTTTCCTTCTTTGTCTCTCCCTGTAACAGTGGGGTGTAGCTGGCAGAGGTGATGGTTTCATAAAAGTCATTTGTAAGTACAATGAAGATGGCTTTGGGGATGAATTGAGCAGAGGTATCAGCGTTGGGATACTACTATCAAAGCAGCTAAACTCTGAAAGGTATTTAATGCATGTGACTGAGAAGTAATAAAAATGGTTCTACTTTCTCCTCTAAACCATAATATGTGTTGTGGATAACTATTTCTTCTTTGGGAGCCCTTTCCTATGTCCCAGTTGTCAGTATAATTTTAATAAACAGGATATTGCTGCAAGTATGTCCCCAGCCAGGTCAGTGAAACACTGGTGTGTGTTAGTAGGACTTCCTGCCCTGCTGCAGTTAGAGCTGGTTCTCTGTTTGTGAGCTTTGGAGATGCCAAGAGACTGAGTCCTGTTATTCATATTAGCGTGGATCTCAAAACAAGAGACATGTCTCAAGGCGGTTTATTTTACCGATGCAATGTCCAGCTCAGAGTTCATAAGAGCAAAATGATGTCCACTTCTCACTTGCTCTTTTAAGACTCTCTTTACCCCACATGTTGGGAACAATATTGGTCTACTTTTTACTCTCCTCTTCAAGGCCAACTACATACCACCAAATATGGGGGGGAAAAAGTGAGTTCTCTGATTTTTATGGTCTCTGTAAAAATTGGCAAGGCATTATTTACTTGTGCTCTATACAGTTACTTGAAGTGATATTAGATGTGTTTCCTGATCTGTCCAGATGGGTTTCACAGTCCAAATTCCTCTTTACTTTGCTTCCATTGCAATGAGTGGGTGACTTCATCCTGTTTCTCTGCAGCAGAAAATACAGAAAATAAAATTCTGTGCAGAAAATAAAATCCTGTGCCAGAGTCTTTGAAAACTAAGCCTGGGTATCCAACAGTCATGTTATACATATAAGGTTTACGTTGCTTCCTAATGGAAGCGCAACATGTTGGGCATTGTAGCAACAGAGAGTCATTGTCCTGGAGAGCTTAAGTTGAAACAGATGTTAGAAGTGGGGGAGGAAGAAGAAAGACACAGAATAGCAGCATGGGTTGCACAGATTCGCTTGGCTGGCAGAAACTTGGACTAGAACTCAAATCTCAAGGCCCCTAGCTCATTGCTTTTTTTGGGCTGGATCCTGTTCTCTGTTTACATCACTCATGACATCTGTCTCGTTTTTGAGACTTGCCAGGTAAGTTGAAGAAAAGAAGTTAATGGGACATTACCACTGCAGTAACCATAAGTTCCCCAAACCACAATTACTTTTTTTTTTTTTTTTGAAGAGAGAAAGTAATAGTGGGTTGGTTTTGGGTTTTGAGGCTTTTTGTTTTTAGCATCCAGTTTTGCTGAAATATTCCAGTTACAGGACTGACTTGTATGCAAGCATCACTAGGAATGGTTTTACAGTCTGGGCTGTACCTTCTTACTCTGAGTTTTTCAGCTTCATTATCATGTTAGCAGTGTTGGAACTTGCTGGGAGCGGTGGGGAATCAAGTCACGTTTTCTGTTGCATCTGGTCCCGAAGGTCTGGCAAGCAGGAAGGCTCGGATTTCTATAAAGCCATGGTCTGTGTTTGACAGCTAGGTTCTGGCTGAGAACTGGCAAGGGTTTTGGCAGCCTCTCTGAAAGGCATTTGAATCTCACTGAGGTCTTAATGGTAGATGCAGTGCGATCCAGTTCCACAGAAAGTTTCTTTTCTTGTGTAACCAATTACATTTTTTTTCCTGCTCTACAGTCTGTATTGTTTGATCACAATTAGAGAGGTAATGGGGACTTGGGTGGGCAAGGAAGGTTTTGGATGAAGTAGAGCTCAATAAGTGTTACCATCACCCAGGTCCTCTGTCAGTTACAGGGAGCTGGTTGTAATTTTTTGTCCGATAGAAAAAGTTCTACTTCTAAAAGTCAAAGAGATTCACAAAATACAATAAATATATTGGAGCATGAGGCTGAGACTTCTTAGTCTGATGCAGAGAGAGAAGAAATGAATTATCAGGAAAAAGAAAAGAGGAGAAGCTTTTTAACTTGTTAGGGCTTGGAACTTCCAGTAAAAGGCTTGGTGGAGATGAGGCAGATGATGCTATTCCTCTGCTAGCTATCATTTGCATGGCAAACGCTCCTTGCAGGTCTCCTTGTAAATGTAGAGTTTCTGGTTCTTTGGTGATGCTTTCAAGTCTTTCAGAATGCTTCTCCATAAATGGAGATAAGCAGATCTCTAGCAGCAAAGGCAGAGGGTCAGAAAGGACACAAGGTTGCAGAGATAATCACGTGCATAAGAGACTCTGAAGGCACTGAATGCTGAAGAAGCCTGTGCTTTCTCCATGGTATTATTTGGTTATTTAGTCTCACTTGCTAACTGTTGGGATTTAGTATATATCCTTATGCATTAGTTTCTGTTCCCCCATACCTGATACAGATAATTATGCACAGTGTGAGGCAGGTGTGAATCACCAGTAGCCTCTGTCAGATCACTCCCTTGTTTTTCAGAATTTGTTGTGGAGTCTAAATGCTGGAATTGTGTACTGACTTGGAAATACTCCTATCTGCAAGGGGAGAAAGGTGTCAGCTTTCCTCACCATGAGAAAAACTGCATGACCAAGGCCTTATGGAACAGGTGTGAGTTTCTTAATTCTGGAAATACCAAGTCTGATCTTAGTTTCTCCATTTTTGAATCTGAATGTCTGTCAGAGGAAGTTTCTTCCGCACCACTGAAGAAGATGGGGAGCAGCAACAGTTGATTGTCATAAGTAGCTCATCTGTGAGAGGCAACAGATAATCTCTGTGCTTGCAGTATGCATGGCAAAAATGAGATTAAATTAAAAACAACAACAACCTAATACAACCTGTATACCAGGCCTTTTATATGTGTATTTAATTCAGATTTCACCAGCTCTGGTTAAAATTCATGATGAAATAGAGGGGTCAAAAAGTGAGGGGTCTGTATGTTATCCATCCTGGATTATACTGCACGAAGCAGTAATCCCCACCATTTTGCTGAGGTGACTTGAAAGCATTATTCTGAGCACTTAAGGAAGTTTTTTTTCTTCTAGAAGTAATAGCCTTAATTATCTCATTGTTACAAGAAGTGACCCTTTCCATTTCTGTGGCTGCTTGCCTAGCGGAGGATGTCATTTGCCATCACACTTTGATAAAATCTCTGGAATTAAAAACTTTCTGAGTACCCAGGTCATCAGATATACATTAGGTTCTGGAAAACATTCATAAAATGAAATGAGGCATGTGGAGATGAGTGCAGCGGCCTTTATTGCCATGATTAGGTATCCAATTATGTTGCTTCATTTGAGTATCTCATCTCATGTAGCCTCTGCTTGTGGCATCACCTCTGCTCACTGCATCTATTTTGTGTAATGTTGAGGTAACTGTGACAGGGGCCTCTGTGGCAAGCAGAATACAGATGCTTTAAATATTCAAATGTAAAAATCCATTTCTTGTTGGCAGGTTTATTCTTTAGTAAAGGGGCTTGATGAAGAGGGGAGTAACCATAGAGAGCACTAAGGGGGAAAACCAGATAACAGTGACATTGCAAGAGGAACCCTAGAACCTTTTTCTGTTGAAAGATTTTTATTAAGCACCTGGAAGGCATAAAATACATCTCAGAAGTACTCTGAGTCAACTGAATGGCCTTGAGAACAGCTTGTATGTGGGAGAAGAATGGACAGTTGCTAGAATGGCTTTCATGTTTGGGATAGCAAAAAGAGGTCCCTATCCCTTTGATCCGAAAGAAGTATGCTGAGTGGCAAATGGGGCTTTTTTACTCTAGAGATATAAGCCTTATTTTTGCTATTAAAATTAAATGGCTCAAGAGCTCTCTAGCATTTTGAAGTAAATGCCACCATTTGAGATGGAGGTTTGTATGTCAGTCCTGCCTCAGGATGCATCCAAAAGAATGGAAGAGAAATGACTTGGACTGCTGCGTTTTCCATTAATGATCAATCTATTGCTAGAACTATTTGTCACTTGAATCCCCTATTGGAATTCAAAGCCCTTCATTGGCAGATCCTGAAAGCTCCAAAAGCAAATAGTGGAGCAGAGTAAATGTTAAGCAGCAGTCAGTTAGGGCTTAAAAACTCATCTGGCTCTCCAGACAAATCAGAGCTGTAGCTGTGTTTGTTCTTGATGCCTTTCTGAATGCTGTTCTTTAGAGAAAAAAGGGGAGAAACGCAGCAGGGCAAACATAGCTGAAGCAAGTTTGGTAGAATGATGCTTTGGTAATGATTTTGGGAAGTGGTAGATATCACATTATTTGTCTGCCGTTGCAGTGTCCCAACACAAGTGGGTTTTCTCTCTGTGTTGGGCAGAGCATTACAATGAGCCCTTAGGAAAGCTTTACTGTGCCACTGCTGTACTGAAGTGCTCAGGTTTTCCTTACCTGCCGTCCCTGTGAAATGTGTGATGAAGAATGGCAAATGCTGCTGTAGCTTTGAGTGCTCAGCTTGCCAGTATTCAAAGTGTAACCACGATTACAAGGAAACTGTGATGAAACTAATCAGGATTAGCAATTGCCAAACATTAGTGGGACTGCATCTCATCTTTTGGCTTTACTCTGCTGGCTTAAATTTGCACCATATAGTGGATACAGTAAGACCAGATTTACAGTGCTGAGAAATATCATGCATTAAAGCTGAAGTGCATCGAGAACTAGTAGTGAGACTTGATAGAAAGCAAACAGTCCACCAGCAAAGGGCATCTGAGCTTTAACCACTTGAATTCTTATTTCAATTCCATCTAGTCAGGACCACGGTGGAAGGGAAGCAGTAGAAAACCAAGTCCAAGCAACCAATATGTTGGTGAAGCACTGAACTGCTCTTAACAATTTTTGACCTGGGTGTCTAAACAGACTAACTGTAGAGATGAGCCTTAAGACATGGTTGAACGAAGACCAGGCTGGTATCACCAATAAAAAAACCCCAAACTAACCAAATCACCAAAAAAAAAAAAAAAAAAACCAAAAAAACCCCCAAACCCAAATTAAAGAAAGCAACAGCAGTCTTAATAAATGCATTTTCAGTGTTAGGGTAATAAGAATGCAGTCATAACATCAACAAAATGCTGGTGAGCCTCCTAGAAGTATCTTGAGGAAGTAAACAAATACTGTCTACTGTAGATCAGTGTACAATCAGTGTAGATCAGTAGTATTAACACATCATGATGTATTAGTCAATGGCATACTGACAAGGTAAGCTATTCAGAGGGGTAGAAAATTTATCTGGAAACATTTGCTGAAATAGTAAGATGCTTGATATTATCAGCCCCTAATGTAGTCTACTTGCATCTGTCCTTGAAGGAAGTGGTGATGGATATTCCAGGATCACACTTAAAGTATTGCAGAACATATATGTTGCAGGCAATGTCCTCAAGCAAATAACCTGTGGCTTTACCAAAGCTCTCTGAAAATTACTGAGGTTCCCCTGGCATTCAATGTGTTAGTGACAGGAGGTCCAGATTTTGTGCAAGTATCATATATTCAAGACATCTAACCTGTGATAATTGCTGTCATGATGATGTAATAACACTCAAAAGGATGCTTGCACCTTGAAGAACGTCTGTGAAAAGGTGAGATTTGCACCATCTGGAAAATGGTATGCTCCATTTATAAGGCATTGTGCAAGTCCTGACAGCAGCAGTCTTGACACAGTAACTTCACTGGATCAATTCAGGACCTTTTAGTGGTCCTTTTTGATACATTCTTCAAAATAATCCTTTAGTAATATAGAACAGTAATTTGTTTCCATCACTCTTGCTCACTAATGAAAGCCGACCAAAAAGCGCTATGTGTGAAATTTTTACTGCCTTATCCAAGTCTTCAGGACCAAAATTTTTGATTTGTCCTTGATGACTAAGCCTGCTGTCTTGTGCAGGCGAGTGTTATGTGGGCAAATTTTGTGACAATTGTCTTAAGTTTTTGGTCTCTTTTTTTTTTTTTTTTGTTGTGATCGGGTCATGTTCCTCTTACCTCTGTTGCCCTTTGCATCTTAAATAATGTAGCTCATACAATGGGGTTTGTCACTCTTCAGAGCTGCAGTCCAGCAGATTGGGACTGGCCTCAGGGGATCTGTATTCATGTTAACCATTGGGTATTTTTAGATTCCTCCTTTTCATGTGCCACCAGGGCAAACTACAGCACAATGGTTTAGTTTTTTCAACTAAAAAATACAGACATTTATTTCCTAATGAAAGTTGTTTGAGAAACTGACTTCCTACCCTCCTCAGTGCTTGTTCTTTACTGATGTAACAGCAGTGACTGACTCAGAAGGTGATACTTTGCTGCAGATGTCAGCAGAAGTAGTTGGTGTGATAGATTTGGACTTGGGCATTTTCAAATGGGCACAAATTGTGCCTTGTGCAATAACTGTACCTGCCCTCTTACTTGCTTTTCATTACAAGAAAGCGTAGGAAGGAGTACGTGCTTGCCTGAGGAGGATGCTCTTTGTGGTGCTTTCATATTGCTACTCAGAAATCAGCCTTGACAGTTAGGTGAACGAGTGCCCTCTGGACAGGGTGTGCAGACATCTCATTAGAAGTCACAGGAATTGTAAAATACAGACACAGTGGCATATCATCTCAATGTTGAGAGGTTTCTGAATTCTTTACTTGTTGGCTTAACTGTGTTAAATTCATCACATCTGATGCAGTTACTCTTGCAGTCAGGTTCACTGTGGGGTGCTGGTTTTCCCTTGTAAATTTACTGCTGCTTTATGGGGTGGATGTTTCTGTTTTTCCGTCCAGCCTATTGAGAGGCAATGTAAACTTGAGCTCCTGTTTACTGTTGATGACTAACATTCCCTTCCTAGTGACTCGAGAAGACTGCTTGGCCAGTAGTGAACTCCCCTGAGCTCTTAAAGCTTTTTTTTTCCCCTGCTGCTTACTTTCTACTGCTTTTTTCCTACTACTTCTCTACTGCAACTACTGATACATTGCTTATGAAAGTGGAATTGCTGTGTCTGCATCTCTGAGTAGGTGAGACTATGCATTTAAACACCAGTTAGCAGGAACATAACTATAATATTAAGTTCTGCTTGTGTTCTTGTTTATATACATTATAAGTGTATCACCAAAAATAAATCCTGACATCCAGTATTTTTGGATTTACTCATTTCAGCTAGACCGCTGCAGCTGCTAAATAGACAATTGAGGAGTTTAGGTAACACACTGAAGAACATAAGTGTAGATGTTAGTTTCTAACGGTAAGAAATCTTGTTTTGCAATGTCAGTGTTTCCAGGAGGGACAGGCTAAACAGCTTTTATTTCTGTGTGAATTTCAGCTTCTAGGAGGATCCCACTTTTTTTTTTTTTTTTTTAATTTATTAAAAAAAAAAAAACAACCAACATTATTTTTGCATGGCACCAAGGACTCTGTAAAATCTCCATTGCAAATTGGGAAGAAAATCCATGCTATCTGTGTATGTGAAGGTTATATTCCCTGTATAGAAAAGAACATAAGTAAAACATTCTGTTCTAAACTCTCCTGTGCAAACAGGATCTAGAATCTACTGACTTGAGCTTTGACTTATAATAGTAAATCAAGATTGACTGTTGGAATGACTACATTAGGAAAGGGATTTTTATTTTTATGTCTTCCTACCTCCTGCCATCCCTTGTAGGGATATACACGTGCCTTGTGTCCTGTGCTTCTGACCAAAGACACAAGGTCAGTTACCTTCCGCCTGTCCTGTGAGTCCAAATGAAATCTGCTTTATGGCTGGGAAAGAATAGTATGTTTATCTTAGTAAGGGCTAATTCCAAAGTAATCTTGGAGCAAAATTAGAAGATGTTTAGAAAATCAAAGCCAAGTGGCATAAAATCAGATCTGATGTGAGATCCTGGCAACAGCCTTGTAAAAGAGTCAAGTCTTGTAATCAGTGAGTGCTTAAACAAAAACATTAGTTTTAAAGTCTTGTGTTGATATACCTGATGTTGATTGTCCATTTCTGCATTTAACTACTACACCAGAAATCATTACTATATCTATTAAAGCTCTATTCTGTCTTCTAGTACTTGTTAAGTTCTAAGAAATTAATAGAATTTGAAGCATAGATTGTATAGGGGCTGTCTTTTCCTGTGTTTCCAGAACACAGTTGGAATCAGCTTCCTTCTGTGTGTCCAGAACAACCTTTTTGTAATGTTTTTAGTACAACTCTAAACTCAACAGTCTGGACTTGGAGGAAGTAGACCAGATAAAATTGTTTGGGCTCATAAAAGAGGAGGAGAAATTCTCTGCTGTATACTGACATCCAACCTAAACATGGGGTTAATCTGAGCACTTGTGCAGAAAGGAAGAGGGAAGTGATGTGATTTGATGTATTACACACACATCTTAATAGTCCTACATTTGTCTAGACTGGCAAACAGAACATGTAGTCAGGAATTACGATATTGAATTCAAGTGTTGTTGGTTGTGAGGTTCAGTTGCCAAGCACAAGGATGGAGAAAGTTGTAAGGCAGGGAAAGGAGAAAAATCTACAAACTGGTAAGGAATATTTTGCTGCAATTGGGGTAGTGGGTGTGAAAATGACCGGATGCCCATGGGACATCTAGATTTTGATAGATTTGAAGATGCACAAAGTATTCAAACATTCTTGATGACTATGAGTAGAGATTTTCTCCATATGTAAGGAAGATCTTCCACTTTTTAAACCATTTTCAGATGTCTCAGCTTTTAGCCCTCTCTCTGAGCACTTCCATGTCTCTGCTTTACGGTTATTAGTGTAAACAGCTTGACTTATTTGTGAAACATCTTGCAGACTCTGTCCCTATGAAAAAAGTAGAGATTTAATCTACTTTAAAAGGTGGTGTTAATTATTTTTGAGTGTGGCTTCTTGCTGAGGGCTAATGATACAGAAGTATATTTATTCAGTGAGCTGTGGTTGTCTTTTCTACCTTGGGACTCTTAATTTTGCTGAAACTTCCTATATGAAATTCCAATTCTTTCCTTATTGACAACTGTAATATTGGATAAACGAAGGAAATAGTGGTGAGCAGGTACTCAAAAATATCCAAAAAAAGTCTTAACAGTAAAAAATATTTCATCTTTCAAAATATTCCAGGCACTGGAGAAATATGACAAATTTCCCCCGTGAATGAGTAAATGATAAGGTGAATTGATTTCCATGAACCTGAAAACAAGAAATGACTGACCAGTTTGTTCTACTGAACAACACAATCAATGAGAATAGATTAGGAAGATATTTCCTGAAATATATAGTGAATTCAGTACTGTCTTTTCTGTTGGTATTAGACAACAGAAACTACAGGGGCAGCAGATACCTTCTGGGTTTAGTTACATTGAAAAAAGCGGTACTTCTTCCTGTTTTCTTATAAGCATTTGCCCACTTTTCTCACGAGACTGCACAGATGCCTGCAGAGAAGCTGTGTTCCAAACACTGTGTGTATATACATTCATACATCAACATATGGAGGAAGAGTGAGTCTCCTAGGTGTGACGTCTACAAGCTGTGCAAGCCCATCCTTGCGAGATCAGAAAAAGCCTGTAAAATAACTGACTTACTCAATGCAATTTGAGTTTTTTGCTGTTTGTGTTCCTGCAGGTCAGAACAGTCCAGCATGTATCTTCAGGTGCTACTGTCACACAATTAACATTAGCGGTAAATTTAAAACAAATAACCTGTTGTGCCTGCAGTGACCAAGTGAGAAGATGAAGCTCAGCACAGAGCAACAAAGTCGTTTTGCTGCTTCCACTGGTGTAAAAGGCTTTAAGGGCAAGAGGCTTAGCAGTGGATTGTAAGTAGTTCAGTGGTGGTATTAGTTACAGATCCATTTCTTCATCTGTAAGATGAGTAATGAAGAGGGAACTTGACTTAAGGTACTCTGCAATCACTCCTGCCCAGAAAGCATGTTTGCCCAGAGAGGGGAATCACCTTTGGAACTTGGTCAAGGGAATTCCATGCTTGAGCAGGCTCAAACTGTCTGGTGCAAATGCAGATTTCATCCTTCCTGTTTGATTGTTTGGTAAAGTGTTGCTAGTTTGTATCAGTAAATGTTCTGAAAAAAAGGTGTTGTTCTTCTAGAAGGAAAGATTCAAAATCTTAGTTCCCTGCTCTGCAAAGGTCAAGTCTTTGAAGTGTCTCTGTCTTCTCAGGTTTGGTATCCAAGGAGTTAGGTAGGAGCAGTTGTAGCATGGAAAACAAGCAGGGTACCTATCAGCACCAACCCAGGCTTTTCTTAGCCTTAATTGTGTACTGCATAGAGTTGGACAACTGTTATCAATTATAAACCTGTTCCCACTGGCTTTTCCCTAATGTAGCTAGTGAATGACTGGATGTTGAAGTATATGTACAAAAGACAAGTCAGGCTGAAAGACTTCAATGCATCTTACAAAGGAACCCATACAGCTGCAAATGTGAATTTCTTTTATGGTCTAAATCTCAACTTTACAAGGGTATCACCTAACAAACCATAACCACTGCAGGGAGAAAGAACAGGAGCAAGTGGCCACCCATAAGCAAAGTAAGGAAGGAAACTTGACTACAAAGGCTCTCCTCATTGTTATTGTTGTAATCATCTATTGATAGCCAGATTTCACACGTGCAGTTGTTCAAGGCCATGAGTGGCTTTGCAGCTCGGCTTTTGAAAGCACCTGGATTGTGGGCACAAGGCTGTGAGTTGTCTGTGGTGCACAAGCAAGTCTGGCACAGGACGAGGGGGCCTGTGTGTACCCACTGCTGCAGCCAGCAGTTCCAGCCTGCCCTGCAGCTTGTTTCCTGTGTGTCTCTGTGCTTAGGAAGTGCACTGTGCCACTCTCCTTTCTCTACAGTAGCTGGAAATTTCCCTGGGGTTACTTCTCCCTTAATAGAACAGTACAATAACAGAAAAGTAATTTCCTATCATTTAAACAAGAGGTCTTGTGTCTTAATATGGCTGTTGTTCAAATAAAGGCACAGAACTGCAGAGACAAAAGTTAGAAGTGCCTGAATTAAGGTTTTATATCATGTCGATTACTGTGATGCATAAAGTGTGGCTCCCATATGTACAGGCATCTCATCAGAACATGCAAAGTCCCTGATGGTGGAAGGCTTTCCAGCCCATTAAGAAATGTTTTTTCTAGTATGTCATTCTTGCTGTTCTCCCTGTGAGCCTGCACTTGGCAGCCAAGCAAACCGAAGGCCAGCATAGGTATCCTGCTGTGTGTATATTTAATTCTGTCCTTCTCCTCATCATCTAAGGTTTCTCTTTCATCTTTCTCTTCCTGACCAGGCATGTATTATATATCCTGTTTACTCTTTTTTTTTTTTTTTTTTTTTTTTTTTTTTTTTTTTGTTGTTGTTGTTGTTGTTGTTGTTGTTAATCACATTGGCATAGAATCAGCAAGACTCAGGGGCTTCTTCAGATTGGTATGGTTGTTGGAAGAAATTGCATTTTGGTGGGTTGTAGCAAGCAGTCCCTGATGCTGAGGACCTCTGTTGGCCAAGTCTCTGCATTTGGCAGGGAAATCACAGGAATGACTTTGCCTCCTCGTTTTACCTCTGTGGATTTCTTTTCCAGGAACTGGAGTAGAGACTAGCCCTCATGCTGAGTGGCTTGCTTATTTCCCTTTTCTGGCTGGCTATCTCACAAGAACCTGGGAAGCTGAGGGAAACGTCTTGGGTATTCCCCTTCATTCATGCACTGATATCTGGGCTGACTGCTGCAGGTCCCAACCCTTCTTACAGCACTAGTGAGAAGCAGTGTTCAAAAATGGGATTCAGTATGGATAACCAGGTAGCTGAATGATTTTGTTTCTGTTAAAAGTAGAAGCTTCTCCAGTGCAGTGGTATCCCATTATACTGCTGCAAGATATGATGTCATCTGCTACAATAAGTGTTTTTCAGACCTCATTTATTGAAAAACCACATAAATCTGATGAATAGATTAGAAAACTGATTGCTTTCAAAAGGCTGTAGTTAATTCTTGTAGTAACTGGGATTTTTTTAGTGCTTTCATATTGGGTGGAGCTGGAACCAGATAACACAGAATTGTAAGAAATGGGTCATGGGAGAGAAGTTGGTGGGAGTGTCTAGGTCTGTCCAAGCTGCACTCACCAGATGCTGAGATTCTGGGTCATGCAAAACATTTTTTCAGCTTCTGTAGATCTTCCAGCTGCAGTCATTAGAGGAACACCACGAGCCTAGTATGCGTAGCTGAAAACATGCAAAGTTTTGTTAGTGTATACAGTACCCAAAACTCTGCTTGGGCTTGAAAGTGCAATGTTGTGCCATCTTCAACTATGACTATCAGTAATTTTTTTCTTATGATTTCATTATGATACGGTACTAGAAGCTGCTTTTTGTCTCATGATGGGGATGTGAAAGAAAAGACCAGCAGCACAGCAACTAGGATTTTCCGAGAGAGGTTGTGTTTCCATCTGAAACCAATACTGTGGGTTCTGGTGCGCTGGACTGAGGCAGTGGGAGGGAGGACGGAGGTTACACATCATTCATATCCCTCTGTGAGTATGGAGAAAAGTGCAGCCTCATGTTCCTGAGTCACCCGGGAGCAGTCCTGCCATTCAGGGAGCGGACGGCACCTCCCGAAACCCAATTACAACTCGACCTTCCATCACAATTTCCTTTCTGATTTCTGCTGTGCTCCTGAGCTGGGCCCTTGGACCCTTCTTGTATAGGTCCATAGATGAGTAAAATCCTGAGTCCTTCTTAAAAGAGAGCCTCCAACTAAGTTGCAGAGACGCTTTTGGAAGTGGACGAGTCGGGAACACTCTCAGTGTGTGCCGAGCTGACTAAAGATGCATCACAAAAATAAAAACAAGGGGAAGGGGGCGGCAAAACTCTGGGTAGGATCTCGGGGTGTCTGGTGTCCCCTGGAGGGGGGGGCAGGGAGCCCCCGGGACGGCTCCCGGCGGCTCGCTCCATCCGCGCCGCTGGGATCTCCAGCGCCGTCTGGGAAGGCGGACGCATTCCTTGTGCGGCGAGGCCGGCGGCTCGCCCCGGGACTGCCCAGCTGCCGGTGAAACCCGAAACCCGAGGGCTGGCCCTTGGGAGGAGGCCGCTCCAACCCCTCGCCCCGCGCACTCACAACGCGGCACACGCGTTACGCATCGCTCATCTCACACACGCACACACGTATTACACATTACACATCTCACACAGACACATTACACATCGCACACACACACGCGGTGCCGCTCCGGCCGCCGCCGTGGGCTGCCCCCGGCGAGCGCCGCGGGGCTCCCGTGTGATGGTGGCAGCCCCGCCCGCGCACAGGTCTCCTGAGTGGCTGAGGGAGGCGGGAGGAAAAGAAACTTGTGAGCGCATCCGAGCTGAAATAAGCTGTCGCTGTCGCCCGGCGCTCCTCGAGGAGCCGCCGCGTGTATGGGCGAGCCCGCCGGCCCTGCGGGCGGGCGGTAGGAGCGCCGCGGCGAGCACCGGGGTAAGGACCGCCGATGCCGCTTTTGTCCGGGTGACAGAACCGTGTGCTCTTTGCAGGACAAATTACTGCTGCAGACCGGGAAGCGGTGGCAGCAGCTGTGTCTGTGTGTGTGTGAGAGACAGCTGTTCTTATCTGCCGGGTCTCTGTGTGTGTGTGTGTGTGTGTAGGCATCTTTAAATGTTATGTGCTGATATTTCTTGGCAACGCCTGCCCAATACTTCATAACAGGATCCCTTTCTGTTGGTTTCAGGGGTGCAAGCAGAGTATGTGTGATCTGACTACTTGTTGATTTTAAGTATATTTAAGTCTAAGACGCTGGTGCTTTCTGCAATCCCCATCTTAATGGGTGTCTTGGGACTGTGATGATTGTCTTAAAATCTTCCTCCTTCTGCACAAGTATCTGTAGCAGGCTTTGAGAGGTAAGGTCATAACTGGGACCTAGTTGCAACAAGGAGTCTGTAATCACAAAAGAGTTAGAGAATCTTCCATGGATTTTTAGAGCCACGGAGTGGATTTAAGATGAGGGAGTATCTGTCTTCTCGTTTTCCTTCATTGGAAAGGAAATTGTGTGTAATATTTGTGTCTTTCTTAGCAGTAATGTGCGTGTATGTTGCCGGTTTGGGAGTTTTCTTATTTCAGCAGGGTGGAGAGTATTAAATAATTCATGTTTAATGATGTTAGAAACGTTTTTAAAACACATGACTGAAAATAAACAGCAAGATTTTTTTTAGATCAGTACCTTTTAGGTAGAAATAAGAAAACAGTTTAGTATGTGACATAGTGATGTCATAACACAATTTATCTAACATTAATCTGAATTCTGTGTTAAGTGGCATGGTTGCTGGGAAAGGATGATCATAACTCTTATTAGATCAGCAGGTATTAAGGTGGTGTTAGGTTTTCTGTGCTGCAGTAGTTCTGTGCCTAGAAGGTGACAATAACTTCTGTATGTTCAGGGGAAAAAGATTCTGCATGAGGTAAGAATTAAGGGACTGGGACTTATCAATACAAGGGGCAAAGCATTTTTACCCAGCTAAAAAGGATTTAAGTGGCATCTCATACTCACAGAAGGCATGCAGAATTACAGCTAGAGGTAGAAGGAAGGATTGAGAGTCAAGTGCTTGTTTCCAGTCCCATGAAATTTTCATGTTGTGACAGGTTTTGTTATTGCAAAAGGCATCTTCTAGTACGTGATACAGTGGCTTATGTTAAAAATAAATGTGCACAGAACTTATGTTTCTTTGTGCATGGTATCTAAAGTTATTAGTCTGTCTCTTCTCTGATGTCCTGTCTCTCAGCTGTTTTTTTCTTCTCTTGTTCTCTACTTGACTTTCAGTCTTTAATGAAACGAGGTTTAGTCCACCCTGAAAAAATTAAACCAACCAAAAAACCCACAGTAATTAAGTAAAAAATATAAAGCCGTGTAGAAAATCCAACTAAAAACGTGCTTCTACGTGGAAAGCATGTCTTCTTTGCACTGTAAGGCAGTGTGGTTCTGGGCTCAAATGAAGAGGAGGCTGTGGGTTGTTTTTTTGAGACATGTGCCTCTCCTGTGTTTGCAGGCATGGAGATCGTTTTTATGGCCCTATAGCTAGGTTCATTTTTCTGAAAATAGACTTTAGGAAGACAGAAATTAAGATCCCTTTAAGGGAATGGCCTCACAAGTAGTAGTTTGGAAGGTCAGAAGCAATCGGAATCAAAACCCCCTGTGAGCTCCATGTGCAGCTATAGTACATGAGCATTTCTTGCTGCTTGATTGAATATCTAGTTTTTTTAAAACATGCTAGGTGGTAAAAAAAAGGGGAGTTGAAATTCACAGTGAGTAGTTTGAAGTGATTTGCATCTGTTACCTTTAGCTTTCTTCTCTGTAGGCTCTGTTGTGTTTATTGTGACCTAATAGCCTTTGCAAGTATGCTTTATTCTTGGAGCTATTACTTATTGGCTTTATCTATATTAGGCAAAGGGAGTACTTGACATTACTTTTTTTTTTTAAATAACCTTCTGGAACAGAGTGGGGGGGGCATTTGTCTTGTAAAATGTTTTGAGAGGGTGAGTGTTTTTTAGCTTCCAGCCAGGAAGATAAAGAAAAAGTTGTCTTCTCTTGGCATTCTGAACCAAGAAAAACATGGCAGGAGCATATGTGGGATAGGTTTTCTTTGTTTACTGTGGGGAATTTGACTTTCTGTAATGCTGAAGACTCTAGGTAAGGTGAGCGAGTGGCTGATAATGTTGGATGATAAGGAAACACACAGCTTTTAATGAAACTTGTTACTCCACTGCCAGTCTTGGGGGGATAGAGACTAAAAATTCAATAGAGGCCAAATTTCCAGCTTAGATTCTCTTCCTTCATCTAAGACTCTAGAAAGTGTGAGTGATAAGATTTAGTCTATGTCACTTTCTATTATTATGCTAAACCAAGGATTTCAAGTTAGAATTGGTTTGTTTATCGTTGTTGCCTGCATTTATTTAGAAAGTCTTTATTAGGTTGCACTTCTTTAATTGAAATCACTCACCAGATGACTCAAAGGTGGATGTGCTTCAGCAGCATAGCAGACATCAACAAATGCTGTGCTGAGACAGATAAAGGCTCTTCAGTTGCAGAGCTATAGGCAAATGGTGCTGAAATCCCAGCCTTAGAGCAGTGGGAAGAGCATACAGCCTTTGGTGGCATTGGTACTGTGGGAGCCAGGAGAGGCTGCCTTGCCAGGGCACTGTGCATGAGCTCCCAGGAGCAGGTGGATGGTGCTAGGAAGCAGCTCTCTTTGGTCCCTATGGTATCCCAAACTCACCAGGACAAGCCAGCATCTGATGCCTCCCAAGCCTCCTGGTTTTGTCATCTTGGCTTCCAATAGGCAACCTCAGGATGTGCCTGCAAACCAGCAATGGCAGCCAGCGTGTAGGTGTCTGATCTTGGTGTGAGGAGCTGCATACGGAGAAACTTCTTCTTGTTCTACAGCTTCTTGCATATTTCCTTTTTCTTTGTGCTTCAGCATTTTGCCGGTTACCTTTCGGTGGTCAAAGTGTGGATGGTAAGGACTGGAGTGAAGCTGCACATGGGTTTTGTATTGAATTGATTATGCATTCAGAATGAACCATAATGGTCCCTGATTAGCTTCCATTATAAGCTAGATAATTTAGTTTTGAAGAATATCCTGTTTTGCTAACAGAAAGTCACTTGGTGGACTCTGAATACTCTGCAAGGTATTCATTTGATGCAATTGTCATCAGTCAGCTTTACTGCAAGGTTTTGACCACCAGCTTTGTTAGCTCTTGGTCTTATTAGCTCTTTGCATGTTCAGTAGCCTTCTTTATCTAAATTTCTGCTTCCACTAGAGTTACTATCTTTACCTTCTTTTTGTAAAAGTGCAGAATAGAATTTCTTCATTTCTTCATTTTTTCATTGTCTTCTCCCATTCTTTAATTATTCCAATGTTTTTTAAATGGTTTTCAGTTTTCCAAAATGCTTCTAGAAGTTTTAAAACTAGCTCTGGAGATAATGTTTTGGGTGAGGTCCTGTGAAATTCAGAGGCACAATGAGCTTTATACTGTCTTTTTCCTTGTTAAATAGTCCTGTGATGACACTAGAGATGGAGCTGTTGTGTTGAACAAGGACTTAAGTTTTTCCTTCAGGAGGATGCTCTCAGGTACTGTCAGTTCTTCCCAACTTGTGCACCTGCTGAGCAAGAAGACACAGCCTGGTGCACAGACCGGCAGACAGACAGACTGTCGCCTTTCCTCTTTGTACGTGATGGCTTCCTTGGTATTTGTCACCTGCACAGCTTTTCAGTCATGACCTTTTTTCTTCTTCTTTTTTCTTCCAAGTCATTGGCTACGCTGCAAAATAAGACAGTTGCTTTGAGACTAGAAACCACCTGCAGTGTAAAGTTTTTTTTTGTTTTCGGTCATGGTCTTTGACTTATCTGTTGAATGTTTGAAATAATTTTGTATGCCTGGCTCAGCTCTTTTTTGATTGGGCTTTCCTAATGAAAATGTTGTGCTCCATCAAGCCAGAGGTCTTGGAGGAACACACAAGCTCATTGCTTTTAACTTCAACAAGCTTCTGTTGTTTGCTGTTGTACTTGTTAGTCTGGAGGGGCTTTCATGCTTGATGGCTCAGTGAGACAGACCTCAGCAACACATGTTGAATTCCTTGGTAATGTGTATGTAGTTTATTGTCATGAAGTGCCTTTCATTTTCCTATATTTAGTTCTGTGCAATTTTCTGTAATAGCAATTATGCTTTTTAGCAAAGACACATAACTTCCAGGAAGCAGCTGGTGTGTTCCTGTTGTCCTTTTCCCACATCTACCTTTGGTTTTAGAACGGGAATTAAAAAAAAAAGGAAAATAGAACTTATGTTTTAACCAGACTGGTATTCTTGGCCTATCAAATTGAACAATCACAAAGTTTTAGTAAAATGCTAAAACTCAGCAATCTCTCTGTATCTGGGAGGCAGTAAGATCCCCCCAGAAATCACTGACTGGGAGAACCAAACACTTTTTCTTGGCTTACTGGGTCTGGGCCAGAATAGGTTGGCTATTTCCTTATTTTGAGCTATTTCTGTGTTTTGAAAAGTGCTCCTTCAGTAGTCAGAGAAAGTAGCCTTCCAGTTAATCCTTACTTGGTCGACTCAACCTCAGCTCCAGCAGCAGCTGGATTTTCCATAAGCTGCCTTTCTAGCTGTTTCTTTAACCTTCCCCAGCCACCACATGCTCTGCTGTGAGAAGAAAAATGTGAAGAAGGGTAACAGTGATATCAGGGGAGGAAAGTTTTAGTAATTGGCAGCTTAATCTGGAAAAGGCCTTAAAAAGGGTGACAAGAATGGTCAAGGACAGCACAGCTTCTGTGCAAGAAACAGTGCAGCAGGAAGGAACTTTTCAGCCTGGACATGAGATGGCTGAGAAAACTGCATTAACCAGTGGCAGGAAGTGGGTAAGTAGAGACTAGTTCTGTCCTTATTTTCCAGTAGAGGAATCCCAGGGTTTATTCAGGAGTGATCATGGAAGGCTCAAAAGAAATGAAAGGAAGTAGCACAAGATGCAAATAAGGTGTAATTAAGATGCTTGCCAGAAGATGTAGAGGTTAGTAAAGGAAAAACCCAGTTTTAGGGTGTAACTAGCTGAAAGTACTGCTGTGTGCTTGTATTAGTTATCCTGTTAGTCTCTGAGGTTTTACTTCAGTCACATAGAAGATGGGGTGTTGGGCTGGACGGGCTCTTTCTGTCCCATGGAAGCCATCCATTTGTTCAGTTTTGACCCTCTATTGTTTTAGTGTTACTTATGTAGGGGGGGGAAAAGTTCTGGTACTCAGTTTGGAGCTTGATGGAAAGGACCATGGCAGACCATTGCTGTACATGAAGGCTTACCTTCTTCAGCTGGAAATGTGTGGATATAAAGAAGGATAAGTGCAGGTGTTGCAAAGCAAGTTGTGATGAATCTTTCTGCCTTTGATTTTCAAAGATCACAACTTTGTTTCCAAGTAGTGCTGTGGGAACGTGTAGGCACAATCTTACACGATGAGTATTTAGAAAATGAGTTACAAGAGTGGATCACATGAGTTCAAGTGGAGCAGAGACCCCCTGAACACGCTGGAGCTTAGCCAAATAAGTCTTCCTCTCCCCACCCAGCTTGACAGCTGGCACTGTAGAGATGGAAAATGAAGAAGCTGAAGTGCTACTGTGCTCCAGCAATCCCAGTGTCCTAAATGACTGTTTAGTAAATGCGAGAGTACTACAGTCAAGGGTGACTTATAGTATGTTTAAGGCCCCTCTTGAGTTGCTTGAGAAATAATAATGATGCAGAGGCTACAGGCAATTTGCTTTGCTTCTCATTCTTCAAATCCTACTCTGTGGATCAGGTGGATGTGGCAACTGCACCCCACAGACAAATTGGTTGATAAATCCTTTTTTTTTGGTGGGGGAGGGAGTTTCAGTAAATCCCACGTGAACTATGCATTGTACAGTAGCCTCAAGATCATGTTGCTACCATGGCCATGTGTATTTAGAACTGGTTACTTTAGTTGATTATTACTGTAATAGAGTTTTAATTACATTCACCTTACCTACTTGGACATGGACTGGGAAATAAGAATTGTGCAGTTATCAATATGCAGCACAGAACACAGTAAAAGTTATTCTTAATACTGTTACATTCCTGTTGGAGTGTAAGAGATTGCTGCAGTTCGAAGGCAAGGATGTGAACACAGACATGTGTCTAGGAGATGAAGACAGACTTCTGGAAATCTTATTTATTTAATGACATAATGGCTAATTTCAAAGTGTTGTCTTGGAAAGCGCGCTGAGTAATTTGGGGTCTTAGTGTTGTTAAAGATGAGATAACAAGGAAAAAGCTGTGTTCTACATTTGCTTAGAAATATAAATTACCTACCGTGGAATTTTGATTGTCCAGAAGTCAGAGCAAGCAGCCTACCTGCTGTATAAGCTTTTGAGTGGTGGAGCCTCTAGATACTTCTTTACAGGGTTTGAGTTTATAGTTTTCTCTGTTTGTGTATCTGTGGTGGGCTCGTGGTGAGCTTTTACCTCTTATCCATGATTGAGATCAAAATTGCGTGTGAGATGCATGGATAGTCACTGTGGTTATCCCCTGCTAAGTGGTCTTGCAAAACACAAACTCAGAGATCCTGGATGCTAGAAAGACATCTTTTCTCTGGCAGTTGCAATATTTGTGCAGCTGATCCCACTGATGTTTCGTTTCTTTTTTTTTTTTTTTAATTTCTCCTAAGAAGTAAGGAAACCCAGAGAGAAATAAAGGGCCTGCCTGGAGAAAGAGAAGACTTGCAATGCCGTTTAGTTTGGAGATAAGTGATGTACCTTCTTTTAAAAGGCCTGTGAATTCTTACTTTATGTTCGTAAGGCCTGCTTAGGCTCTGTAGAGCTGAATGGAAGTGTCCTAAAATGGGAGCTTTGCGTCTTTGAGAGTCAGAATCTGATTGTGGTAAATTGGGATCTTAATAGCATTGCTGGAACCCAAATAGACCCAACCTCAGTGCCAAATTAGCTCACTTTAGAAGTGAACAGAAAAAGTACTGGTCAAAAAGCTTGTTCTGACAGAGCTCTGCCCTGTGGCTAAAAGTGAAATTTCAGAATGAAAAAACATCACAGCAAACACTTCCCACCCACCCCAAACAATAGCTGATTTCAAGATTGGGCGTTTACTCTTCGTATGTAAGACAAATTTATTCTACAATTCTGTTATATGGCAGTGAGAATACAGCTCAGGTAAAAATTCTTCAAAAGTCAGTAAAATAATTGGAATGTAAAACATTATTAACATTTGGTGTGTGATTGTGAAATCTCTTCTCCTCCTCAGAGCATACACGGCTCAAACTGGAGTCGGTCAACTTCATCCTCCAGAAATATGTAATGTATTATATTTAGGAAAACATATATTTGCATAAATAGAGATCTCTGTCTTGATGCCAGCAGCTTTCTTAGGTTGGGTTTTTCTCTTGGGGGACCCGAGTAAGTAAGCAGGAAGAAGCTGTAAGAAGGCACATTGTAAGTAGTGGTTTTAAGTAATGAAAACTTAAAAAAAAAAAAAAGAATGTCCCTAAGCAAAAGAGACCTGGTGCTTTTGGGCTGTTTAATTTTCCATGTAACCTGGGACGAGTGTGATGTCTGCTGCCTAGACTTAACCAGCCATTCTTCAGTCCTTAAGAGGAAAATCAGACCTGGCTTTGTGTATTCTGTGAAAATGAGAAAGCAGCCTTAATCTCAGTACGTAAATATGCCAGGTGGGTAAATATCAGGGAGAGAGCAGAACTATTTTGGGTGGAAGTGCAGGAGTAAATTGGTGTAGACTGTCCATGAGTGTGCTGAGATAAAAAGAAATAGTCTAACAGAGTAAGGAGTCCAGAGTAAGGACTCCTGGGAGTCACTGGGTTGGGAGGGAAGGGAAATACTAAAGGGAAGTAGGTGTTTTTTCAACTATCTAAAAGCAAGTGTGTTGCTGGCTCCCATGGGATTTTAGAAGTTGGACTTAATAGGGAGGTCCTTTTCTGTCATATGTGACAAACTGTGAAAAAGTAGTCTAGTTCTGAATGTTAGAAATACTTTACATGTATTATAATGTGTGCCAGAGCAAAATTATAATTGACTTCGACATGCTCATAGTAGGACCCTTATTATATTCACTGTGATGATTCTGTCCTGTAATGAGCCAACTATTAATTAATTTAGTAGAATCATAGAATCATTAAGGTTGGAAAAGGCCTTCAAGATCAGTCCAATCTTTGACCAAACATCACCAAGCAAACTACACCATAGCGCTAAGTGCCACATTCAGTTGTTTTTTGAACACCTCCAGGGATGGTGACTCCACCACCTCCCTGGGCACCCTGTTTCAATGCTTAATCATCCTTTCACTGAAAAATTCTTCTTGATTTCCAACCTGAACTCCCGTGGTGCAGCTTGAGGTTATGACCTCTTGTTCTGTTGCTGGCTTCCTGGGAGAAGAGGCCAACCCCCACCTTGCCACAACCTCCTCTTAGGCACTTGTAGAGAGCAATGAGGGCTCCCCTGAGGCTCCTTTTCTCTAGGATAAACACCCCACCTCCCTCAGCTGCCCCTCACAGGACTTACTCTCTAAACTCTTCACCGGATCCATTGCGCTTTTCTGGACACGCTCCAGCCCTCAATGTTTTTCTTGAAGCAAGGAGCCCAAAACTGGACACAGCACTATACCTGTGGCCTCACCAGTGCTGAGTACAGAGGTAAAATGACTTCCCTAGTCCTGCTGGCCACACTATTTTCGATACTGACCAGGATGCCATTGGCCTTGGCCATCTGGGCACACACACTGGCTCATGTTCAGCTACTGTTGACCAGCACCCAGAGGTCCTTTTCTGCTGGGCCACTTTGCAGCTACTCTTCCCCAGCCTGTAATGCTGCAGGGGGTTGTTGTGACCCAAGGGCAGGACTCAGCACTTTGCCTTGCTGAACCTCATAGAGTTGGCCTCTGCCCATCAATCCAGCCTGTCCAGATCCCTCTGCAGAGCCTTCCTACCATCCAGCTGATCAATGTTCTTGTGCAACTTAGTATTGTCTGAGAAATTACCAAGGGTGCAGTTGATCCCATTCTGTCCCGTAGACTTGTGAGCATTTAAGTGGCACAGCAGGTCACTCCTTCCTTCTGGATTGCAGGGGTTCTATTCTGCTCCCCATCTCTACCACCTCAGTGGGTGGCTGCCCTGGGGATAACCAGACTTTCTGTTGAAGACTCAGGGAAGGAAGGCATCAAGTACCTCAGCTTTTTCCTCATCTGTGGTGATAATATTCCCCTCTCCATCCAATAAAGGCTTGAGATTTTCCTTGGCCCTCCTTTTGTTGTTAATGTATCTATAAAAACACTTTTTTTTTTTTTTTTATGTTTCAAAGCAGTGGCCAGATCAAGTAGTAGCTGAGCTTCCATCTTTCTAACTTTCTCTTTACGTGACCTTATGACATCTTTGTACTCTTCCTGAGTACTTTGTGCTCTACCCTTCTACCAAAGGTCATAAACTGTCTTTTTTTCTCCCCAAGTTCCAGTGAAAACTCACTGTTCAGCTAGGCTGGTCGTCTTCTCTGCCAGCTCATGTTTCAGTACAGAGGGACAGCCTGCTCCTTCACCTTTAAGGTCTCCTTCTGAGAGTATGTCCAGCCTTCCTGGACCCCTTTGTATTTAAGGACTGTTTCCCAAGGGAATCTCTGAACTAGTGACCTGAACAGGCTGAAGTTTACTCTCTGGAAGTCCAAGGTAGAGGTTTTGTTGACCCCCTCCTCCTTACTTCACCAAGAACTTAAATCTCTATTATTTTGTGGTGCCCAAGGTGGCCTCTGACCACCACATCTCCCACTAGCCTGCTTGTAAACAACAGGTCTAGCAGGGCTCCACCCCACTACGCTCGCTTACCAGCTGTGTCAGGAAATTATCTTCCACGCACTCCAGGAACCTCCTAGACTGCCTCCTCTCCGCTGTGTTGAGTTTCTAGCACACATCCAGCAAATTAAAGTCTCCTTTTTTGCCTTTTGGGACAGGTGCATCCTGTCTGTAATCAGCAGGACTGATGCCACGTAAACTGGCCTATGGTTGAATAACCCAAAGTTCCACCAATGGCACCAGTCTCTAAGGCATGAATTGGTTAGGGGTGTTCCCCTGTTCCTTTCAGCATTCTTCCCTGATACCGGAGTGATTGAGGAAAAAACTACCTGTGCTTCTCTCACTTCAGCCAGTTCTCCCAGTGCCCTGAAATCCTTCTTAATTGCCCTAGGACTTCTCTCACCAGCCTCAAGCTGGACAACTAGAAGTGGGTAATAGTTGGAGGACTGAGTCAGTCCAGGCAGTCTCCTAGTACTAGAGAGTAATATCTCTTACCTAAGCCCCAGGGAGGCAGCAGGCTTCCCTGTGGGATTGATATGGTAAGCATATGAGGGACCTCAGTTCCTGTCAGAAGGGAGTCACCTGCAATTGTCTTTCTCCCTTGTCCCTGTCCCTTTCCCTTCCTTTTAAGAGTTTGCTAAGTTTTAGCATTGATGCTACAGCAATTCTGGCCACTTGCCATGATGACTCGGCTCCTGATTGGTCAGCTCTTACTGGTAGGCTTTACCACACTGAGAAGTGGTTGTTGACTTTGCCCTTTGCAATGGTCTGTGGGTCTGTGTGTGGGAGTAACCACGTTGGTCCCTTCATATGCTGCCTTCTGCCAGGCATGAAGGGAGAGGGGCACTTCTGGGAAGGAGCAGGGTCAGCTGTGATGACGATGCTGTAAGCTGGGGAGCTTGTCAGGTTCTCATGAACACACTCAAGTATCTTGCATTTGGCTGTTCCCCGTTTGTATGTGCTGAATTTCCATGTGTACCTCTTAATGTGCCTTGTGTCAGCCTGGGCACACAAAGCTCACAGTGCTGTTGGCTGACACCAGGAAAGGACTAAAGCAGCCAGTTGAGTGTGCAGCACGTGGCACTTTTGGTGTCAAGACTCTTTATCACGTAACAAGATTAAGCCTCTGTGCAGCAGTGCTGTACAATGCAGATTCATGTAGCTCCTGATACCTTTCCTTGGCAACTGGAAACGTGCAGAAGGTGAGTTTGGCACAGGCGTGATCCTCTTCTAGCATTAGAAAAAATCCTAAATGCTGAGGCTCCCCTCAGACATTTGCATCCTGTTTGATGGTGTCACTGCTGGGACACTGCTGCAGCGATCTTCATCTCCCAGCACCCACAGGAGGGCTGAGAAACGTGAGTTTTACCATTTCTTCCCATTACAAGGTCTACTAGAAAATGCTATCTTAGCCAAAAGGACATATTAGTTATAGTTAGTCTATTTATGACTATGTATCAAGTATTTTGTACCTTACTTAGGTGTCCAGTAAGTAATGAAAAATTACTGTACAATACCTGGTGGAAATACCCAGTGAAGAAAATGATTTCTAATCTGTACTTATACCAAACACCAAATGAACCCAGGATAATGAAACAGTAAAGAAAAAGTCACACTAATATGGTGGCAGGGGAAAAACTGAAATAATGGGATACAAGCAGTGTTACTGAGAGATTTCAGAGGTATGTGCCTTTGCGGTTTCATTGCTGAGGATGTGAAAAACAGGCCGTTATCACTAAAGTGTTGCTGTGGAGTTGTAGGAAATAGATCCGATTTAATTTGCAGACCGCTTGTCTGATAGTGCTGCTGGACTGCTAAGTTGTGGACAGAGCAGTTGTGATGTGTTGGTAGATGTGGAAATGTGGAATGAGGAGCTGATTATTTCTCCAACGACTAGTCAGAGCTGCTTATGCCTCCTCGGGCAAGGGCAGGTCTGTGCTGCTGGGCTGTGCATAAAGCCTCCAGTCTTGCTGGAGAGAAAAGGAGGGGTCTGTGTAGAAGAAACATTCATAGCTCAGAACGGATGTTTTGTAGGAGGTGATGCTGCTCAAAATGCACAGCTGGGTCAAGTATGTGGTGTCCCATAAGCTTAGACTTCTGAGAAAAAGTTAGCTCTGGTAACTGCTCACCATTTTGGCTCTATGACATACATCATTAAGGAGCTGAATACCCTCCTTGGCTTTATAGCTGGGTGCCTTAGTCAGGCTAGAGGGACTGAATAGAAAAAAACCCTAACTTGAGTGTCTGGGGCCTGTGATACCACCCAGTTATGAGGATAAGTTAGGTCATACTTTGTAGTGCCATAAAATATCCAACAGCTCTCCATACAACAAAGCTCTTGCAGGAAAAAGAGTATGGTAGGTGTGGTAAAAGTTTAATCACTGAGTGGTTGTTTTTTGAGCTGCAGGAACATTGCTATTCTTTTTGTACTTTTTTCTTTGAGAAAAAGTTCAGAATTTTCTCCTGAACCTTGGAGGTGCCACATGATGGGTGTGTGACAAGTTTCCTCTGTCCTGTACCTCAGGGACCTGTAATGTGAATATAGTGTCGTGTTTCTTAGTGATTCATATGCTCCTTCTGTCCTTAGCTGAGGATCAGAGTTCCATTTTCAGATATGGTTTGCATGCATTTTATGCGAAGTAGTCTTGTACTCAAAAAATGTACTTCCTGTTACATCTACACCTTTCTCTCATGGAAATTTCTCTTTGCATGTTACTGAACTTTATTATCAGGCATGGCCCTGCATGGGGAGATTACTGACAGTTTCATGCAGTATGTGTTGAATATTGTCTATGTTATGATAGTACAGAAGTCTTGGGTGCTAACTTGGAAAATATTAAGTGTGGAGCTGGTGGTAGCCAAGTCCTCTTCAGATTAGTGTGAAGTTAATATCTGTGCTTAAAAAATAGGCTGACAACTTGAGCTAAGAAAAAAAACTGTGTGTGCTGCTGGAGGTCTAAAAAAAGTAGATTTTTGTGTGCGTGTGTTTTCAGAAGCACACAAAAACAGCTTTTTGGCATCTGCTGTAGATTATGAGCAATGAAGAGCTGAAGTCTTATCGCAGAACCAAAAAGATGATTTATTGGAAATGTCAAGAAATAAATCACAGAGCCTAGCTGGCCTCTTGAACAAGCTTTTTGGTTTGGTTATGTTTAAAAGCAAGCAGGCTTGAATGGTTCTTCTAGCTGATAGACTTGGATGCCTAGACAGATTGCTTGGAAACTGATGTGAGCAAATAGTTTGTTCTGAGACTCATTGAAAGCAGAACAAAAAGAAACTGTGTTCTTTGGCTAGTCTATCATTTGCAGAATTTTTGAGCCTAATAAGGTAGGAAGAAGTAAAGTAGTATGGAAATCAAGATGTGATCTGTAATTTCTCCTCCTTTAACCAGCTGTTAAAATTTTATGGAGCGCTTTGGAGAGTATTTTTAAACTACAACTTGTCATATTTTTGGTGGTGGTAGTGTGAAACACTTCTGCAGAAAGACTGGGTGTTTAGCTGAAAACTTAGGTGAAAATATATTATTTTTTGACCACATTGTCATAAAAAGGTCACTTTTTATGTTTAAGACAGTGTTGATGGGACAGAAGACAAACATTCGCCATGGTGGGACAAAAGAACACAGGGTAAAATTGCTGATTGAAATTGCTGATTCCTTGGAGTGGTCTGAATAATATATTTTTTTTTTTAACTGACCTTTTTTAATATACTATATGATACGGCATATATATATATATATATATATAATTGCCAGTTCTATTGGTTTAAATTACATTTGGAATTAAAAACAAATAGTGCTTTACTATTAAATAGCATCCTTCATTAAGGCCCTAGTGTTCCATTGTTACATTAGAATGACTGATTGTTTTTGTCATGAATTTTGTGAAACAGTAAATGAGAGTTGAAAAAAATTCTCATGCTAGGTGTTGTAGAGATAGGAGAATAATACTGAAGTACTTGCCTGTGAAGTTAGGAAATGGGGAAGAAAGCTTTTGCACCACTTTACTGTACCTTACCCAAGCTGCCACTTATTGTATTTGCTTCTTGTATATAGTCATGCTTTATGACATTTAGTAGCATGAATGTCTGCCTCTACACTGCTGTTAAACTTTTAAGGCATTTAATAAAAGGAAATATTAAATGGGGACAGTTTGCAGGTGGTCCCTTGCAAGGAAATAAATTCTCTCCATCAGTCATCAGGCACCGTAGTGTCGTGTTATTTATCACAGACATCAAGCACAAACAAGCAAAATACTGAATTTTGTCTTGCTATAGAACTTGGGAAAGCTTTGAATAATTTAAGGTGATATTTTACAGAAATACTGCATTAATTTGAGCATTTGGAGCAGGGGAACAAAAAGTTAAATAAAGTAAGTTACAAATTATCTTAAGTGCTGTAGTGCCTTGAGAAATCTCTTAAATGTTATGGTGAACTTGAAACTCCTTTTTTTGAGCAGGGATGGAAATGAGTCCCCCATCTTTTTAGTTAGCCATCCATGATTTCCTATTGTCACTTAGTATATGTTGCAGTATTCTAAAATCCATGTAAATAGGCTTAAGCTTAAAAAAATTAGAAAGTAAGTTATGAATGATTCAGTTGTTTCTCGATATTTAGCTTATAGTGAAGGTCTTAAGGATAACTTAGACTTTTTTGCAGTTACGCTAATTTTGTGGTGGGTTTTTTTTAAGCTGAAATGGACAAGCTGAGCATCAAAAAAGTTTTACTTGTTATCAAGATACAGTGAACTCTTGGAAGATGGTGTGACGGCTGAATACAAACATACTATAAAAAGAGCAAATTTTTGACATCCAGATTTTGACTGGCTGCTTTGTGGGTGTGCAGCGGTGGCAAATGAGAAAAGTTCTCTAGAGATGACAAAGAACAAGCTTGAGAGCTGGTTGTAATTGCAGTCTCTGTGTATGAAGGACCAGAAGAAAGAGTATTTCGTTACCGTGTGCATTCGATCAGATAGTGTCATGGCACAGGTTTAAAACAGGAGAGGGCTCTGAGAATTTCACTAACAGATTTAGGGTGGGTGTGTTCATGAGATGTGGTGAAATTGTGGGTCATTTCCACTGAGCATCTCCTGTCCTCTCTCTGTAGCAATGTGTATTGTGGTTTACCATGTTGCCTTTCAGACGGGTTCTTAAAAATTGCCAGAGACCTTAGAAAACCCAGCAACTGCTGTGCAAAAAACCGGGAACAGTTAGGTGTGCATGCTAATGTGCCTTCAGTGCTTTTTTGCGCTTACTGTTGTTCACTGTGTTGACCTACTGTAGGGGAAAATATTGGCAGCTCCAAGTCCATACTATTTTACCAATATATTTTGACACGTCTTCCTTTCAAAAATGATATTGCCATTGGACTTAGTACTGTTGTTGTTATCTTAAGTGTTGCTGACAATGTCTTGACATTTTGTTTGCGTGAGGGATCTGGTTCATTACCTGAAGATACATCTGCTGTGGGCTTTTAATAGATAATGTAATTTTTTTCCCAAACAAAAGCTTCCATTTATGTTGTGTTCAATATCTACTGAAACACCAAAAAAAGGGCCAAAAAAGTATTGCTGAGAAAAATGTGACACATATGACAAGAATCAGATAAACATAGTACTTATCTAAGTATAGTATGAAGTTAGTGAGTTGAAAAATGTTTAACACAGTGTTAGGGTAATTTCAGTTGTCTGTGACAATTTACAGTCTGAAAGACGAAAACTTCCTGCAAAGTCATGCAGTTCATGGAAGAAAAATTATTGTTCACAGGTAAAAGTGCTTTATCGTTATTGCTGGGGTTTTTTATCATAGGTTTGATTATATGCATAAAGCTTTGGGTTTGTCCTGTTCATGGTAGGTAATGTCATATAATACAAAACTGTAAAAGTGCGATGATTTCTTCACATATGGAGGAATTATTTAGGTGGGAGTGTTAGTGGCATTATTGTTATCAACTTTGGGTTTATGGAATTGTCATCAGGGTGATGAAGGTGTTCGAATACTATTCAGAGCATCTTTTTTTTAGTACAAATTTGGATGAAAGTGTAAAGCATGGAAAAACTTAATTTGAGCCCAATGGTTTACATGTATTTCTGGCTCTGAAGAAATGCTTTGATACAGAAGTAGTCCTCACTGAACTCATGAAGGCTTTTGCTGGACAGCAGGAAGGTACTGCTTGTTTTGTTCTCTGAACAAGGGGCTATTTACTCCCATAAGCATGTTGTGGGAAGGTGACTTTGGTGGTTTACGTTGCTGTGAGTGATTCTGCTGATGTACTCCTCGAGTCGCTGATTTGCTTGCCTTAGTGAGCTGATCTGTGTCATCTCCCCCTTTAGGTTGTTTTTTCTCCTTGCTGTTTGCACCCTTCAAACATCTGTGGAATGTTTTGTGTTCTTGGCTGTCAGGGTGTCAGTCCAACCAAATGCTCATCTCCATTCCTCTGCCCTGAACGTTTGCCAAGTTCTCTTTGTTGTTTCCAGTGGAGAAAAGCTGAACTTGGTAAACAAGTTGGTGATGTATTGATATGGTGTATTTTCCATATTGATTTGTAAAGCAAGTTTGCAAATAGCTTGTCATATTTTACCACTGTTAGGGAAATGTAATGGAGAAAGAGATCTATGTTTACTCTGTATTCCTTTGAGGCTATTTTTATCACGGAAGGCAAATTTTATTTTTCAAATGTGAATCTTTCAAGAAATAGACCAGAGTTACAGTGTCATCTTTTTTTATTCTGTCCATCAAATGTGATTCTCGCAGTTGTCCTGAGGATCAGATTGTCTTACAGATCTTAAAGGCAGGTTTCTATCCAAGAGCAATCACCTCACTGCCTTAGGATAGGAGAGAAAAATTCAGAGGAGTTTTGACAAAGTCTGAGTTTTGCAAATTGCTCCATCACTTTTTTTCAGGGATGCTAGGACAGCTTGCTAAGGTTTTGCTTTGCAGATTCAAGCTTGAATTGGCTGTTTGAATGGTAGGTTCTTCTGAAAATCTGGACTATGAGGTGAGTTCTGCCAGGATGTTCCCCAGGTCCCAGACTTGAGACACCTTTTGGGAAACCCCAGATCCCTCAGCAGTCTCTCAGGAACTTAACAACGTGCTTTAACTTTTGCTCAGCCTTTAATAGGGCAGCCAATTGAGCATGATGATCATTGTAGGTCCCTTCCTTAAGGAAATGTCACACTGCTACAGGAGCTGCTTATGTCCTTCCTTCCTTACAGGAAAAATCAAGTAAAATTCTCCAGTGAACCATAATAAAGATGATAAAAACAGCTTTGTTCTGGAAGGCTGTGTTGAAATCGTAGAATTGTTTTCAAATTTTTTTTGTTCTATTGTGTGCTGTGCTGCTTATCATGGGATTTTGGCCAGCAGAAATTCCCCTCCCCTTCCTTTTTTTTTTTTTGGTGTGTTTTTTGTGCGAGTATATGTGTGTATTTCTAAACTGCAATTCAAATAACTTGCGATTAGAATTCAGCATATCTAATGCATATTTACCAGAGAGAAGAAGTGGAAGTCATGTTTAAAATATTTTACTTTCATAATATCCAGATGTGTCTAGACTTCCTTTGTCTATCAGCTGTGGTGACAACATCTGTTTTCCTCTTTTCCTTTCACTTCGTGTTCTTCACAATCGAGTAATTCACAGGATAAACTGTGGCTTAGTCCTTCATATAAACTGTGACACAGGGATGTGATCAGGTTCCCCTCAGCATCTGTTCTGAATTGGAGTTCTGTCTGCACAGAAGAGCTGTTGTTAAGTGTGGCTGCATGCCACCTTTTCACGTGACTGGATTCCTATCTGTTGGAGTTACGCAACACTGCAGTTGGATATTGTACCGAAAAGAGCTGATCAATGTCTTCCCAAAACATTTTCCCATCAGAAAGCACTCTCTCACATAGTTTTAACCAGTAGTGGAAGCTTAGCACTCCTTTTTTTTTTTTTTTTGGTTGAAATACTACACTGCTTGACTTTGAGAAAACAGTGTCTAATATAACAAATAATATACTGTGTGTTGACTTTCAAGATATTAGAATTATCTGAAATGAGGAGTTCAAATGAAAAGTAGGACTCATATTGAAGTTTGAGATGAGAAAATATTGAGAAAGCTCAGGGGAGTTCTCTTGCCAATGCGAAGTCTAAGGTTTTGTACTGTCTAGTAGGAAGGGGGTCATAAGTGCACTTTTAACAACCTTAAAATAATTCTGCTCAGGAGCTTGCACCTGGATTTGTCAGTAAGTCACATACAAAAATTTATTATTAGGTATCAAGTTACTGATCACCATGATAAATGCCTACTTCCTTTTTTATTTTACATTGTCGTTCATTAAAAATTCTATTTAAACTTAACTTCTGTAATACTGCAAAACAGTTGCCATCTCACATCTTTTTTTTTTTTTTTTCCTTACCAAGATCTCATTATCTTCTACATTATAAGAGCTGGTTGCAGTGTTTTCTTCAGATTTTGAATTGTCTCTTGTTGTTTTTGTGTGTTTGCACAATAGCTATAGGCCCTGGATATGTAGAATCAGTGATGCATTGGTAACTAGCTTTGTTTATCCCGCTAACAAAATCAGTTTTCTTCAGAGCTGGTCTTGTCCTTGCTTTATTATGGCTTTGGGATTGAAAAGATTGTAATTGGCCCTAAATTTACCACTCAGATTATGGTTCCCACTTCCTTTTTTGTTCTCATGTTCTGTGGGTACCTTGCAGAATTAGTAGTCCAGAGCAAATATCTCTGGGACACTTAGGTGTTCTTCTTTAATGCCTTTTTCAGACTTATCCTACAAAATAGTTGATAGATGTTTTCAGGGTTGCAAAACTGATTAAAATGGAGAGGTTATGGCCATACTGCTTTGTGTAATCTCTTCTCCCCCCTCCTGTGCATTGTTTTTCAGTGAAAGCTCCTTCACTAAATACTTTTGATGTGGACCTCTGTTGTGTCACTTTCTGCAGAAATCTGTGTGCCTGTGGCTGTGGTAGATACTGTCAGCCTTATTACTGGACCAGGAAATGAAAATGCCCTCTTGGGATAGGAGACAGGGATTTTTTTTGTTATCAAAAATGTGCATTCTTAGCTCATTATCCCTCTTGGGGAAAATAAACCATTGAGTGTGGACCAGAGCATTTTCTTACTGTTCTTTACAGTGTACAAGTCTCTTAGGAAGGGGAGGGACAGTGTGTGGACTGGTTTTAGCTTCTCCGCCAACATTTGAGAGGGGCAAGTGGAGTTTTTCATGACAGCCTTTGACCTACATCCCTTACATTTCTCAACTGTTGAACCAGGTTGAGCTGTTAAAGGCTCAGCAGGGCTGCACAGCTGTGCCACTGTTATTTTTGGATCACCTGTATGGGTGTTTGTGCAGGAAAAGCTACGTGACTGAGCTGGATAAAAGTAGTAGTAACTAAATAATTGCCTTGTAAATTCCTGGGAATGTATTCTGCTTGTAACAAAATATTTACAAAGGGAATGTTCATTTTCCACTTTTGAGCAGAAGAAAATAAACGGAGGTAAAATTATAAAAGTATTGTTTAAGGAAGGGAGCAGAGCAAAAGGGGATGGTTTGAAAGCAGTTGTACACACGCCTCTTCCACCTGCAGTTTCTTGGATCCAGAAAATGAACCTAGGCCTCTTTCCCATTCATACTAGTTATTAAAAATGCTTTTTGAATAACTAAAAAATAAGCCACCAACCACCCCCGTAAAACTATTAAAGAAATAGTTGGGAAAAAAAAAAAAAAAAAAGCTTTATATTCATTGGTTACAGATTGTTCTCCGAATTTTAAGGAACAATGTAAATTGTTGCAAGTGAAATTTTTCATTTATTTGCTTTGTGAATAAAAGACAAAAAATAATTTTAATGAAAATATTAAAACTTGAAATTAAAACTGTTTACTGGATCTTATCCCATTCTTCCACAAGAAAATACTGGCTGATGTCAAGCCTAGGGATAACTTTTTGGTGCAATCTACAGTGATGTGATAATAGTGATGAAAATGTAGTAAAAGTAGTTCTATTGGTGATTTAGCTCTCTCTGACTTGCACTTAGCTTTAAGACTGACTGTATTCTTCAGCCAGTCATGGTAATTAATAATTTTGAAAAATATGGGTGGTAGAGGATTTTGGATGCTGAGACACTGCTTAGTTTTGGTGATGGATTACCCAGTTCCTTAACTTATTACTAGGTTCCTTAACTTGTTACTACGGGAGCATGTCAAGGTCAAAGAGGCAGTGTGTCTCAAGAACTTGTTTCTCTTTAAATTTTTCCAAGAATGGATTCTGGTTATTTCCTTGTCTTGTGAACCAGTAAAACAGTTGCATGATGGCAAGCTAGGTTACTTACAAATACTTGTTTGTAATTCCTCATCTGAGCTGTGAATTCAGTAAAACGGAGAAAGGGACATTGTTGACTTGTTTTGATTCATACCAGTTACTTATGCAAATGGATTTATCTCAGATATGTGAATGATACAAGTTACAGGTTAATTGAGCTGTATTTCTTGCATAAACAAGAATGTTGTACTGGACCAATTAATTAATGAATGAGTTTATTTGTTGAAGAAAGTGCCTAATCTACCCAACCTGACCATGTTATTTGATAGATACGGGATTTCAAAGTACAGTTTTTGGCACCATCTGACACTACCATCATCTCTGATCAGGATTTTGGGTTTTTGTATTATTTTATTCATTGCAAAATAGGTAGAGTTGAGCATTGCCTTTTAATGCACTTGTAATTTGCATCTGCTTTATAGGCCAAGGAATTTTATAAATTTCATATGTGTGTTTAATAACAGAGTATTCCAGAAAAGGAGATATAAAGCAATAACTTTTTGACTGTAAGTGGAGGTCTCATTTGTGGTACAATTCATGCTACTGTGGAGCATACTCTTCAAAACCCTATTGTAAAAACTCACCTTGGAGTGACTTTCTCCCTCCACACCAAATGAATTTAGATTGTACCTTTAACATACTTTTCAGGCTGGCCATCTTCTTAGAGTTTGTATTTTTGCTTGTTGTCATGGTTTAGCCCCAGCCATCAACCAAGCCCCACACGACTTTTTCACTCCCCCACCAGCAGGATTGGGGATAGAATCAGAAGGATAAAGCTGGAAAACTGGGGTGGGTTGAGATAAAGATGGTTTAATAGGGAAAGCAAAAACCATGCACACAAGCAAAGCAAAACAAGGAATTAATTCATTGCTTCCCATAGATGGGCAGGTTTTCAGCCATCTCTGGGAGAGCAAGGCCCTATTATGTGTAATGGTTACTTGGGAAGACAAACACTATCATTGCAAATGTCCCCCCTTCTTCCATCTTCCCCTCACTTTATAATCAGAGCATGATGGCACATGGTCTGGAATATCCCTTTGGTCAGTTTGGGTCATCTGTCCCAGCTGTGTCTCCTTCCAACGTCCCATATAAAACTTGTAAACTTGTGCAACTCCTTCAGTAGCTATACAGAATCTGTATCAATGTGAACAGGATACCTGTATGGCTAGGTCAGTCATATTAGCCGTATCATGTGTTTTGGGCATGTGAATTGTCCCACTGAAACATATATATGTCTGATAAGAAATATTTGATGTTATTTCAACACCAAACTGTGTACTTGAAAATGCAGTGGTAATGGTTGAACTTCATGGCTGTTCACAAGATTTTTGTGCCACTGAAGCCAGAAATAGCTGCCCCTTTGTAGAAGTCTCAGATATGTTCTGTCCAAGGACTAAATCATCAACTCGTAGCATGGGTAGACAAATTTCTGAATAATCAGCAAGTACCAGAGCAAGGTATCACATGAAAAATTCACATCTGATTCTGAATGTCAAAACTACTTACTGCAGAGCTTACTGATCAAACTAGTTCCTATCAAACTATGTACCAAAGGATGGGGCTTCAGAAGAATTTGTTCACTGTTAAATAACTTCTGGTGTGTAGAAATAGTTTTAGAGTAGGGGAAAAAACCTGGAAAGCTGAGATTGAACTCTGTGCTTTTAATGTTTTGGATTCAGTCCATGTTACATTAATATTTGAGGACAAACTTAAGAAATGAGAAAGCTAAACATACATCCTACCTGCAACACCAATTAAAAAAACCAAAGCCACCTACACGTAGTGGAGGGAATGCTGGCTTTTCACAGCAATAATCAGGAGTATTATTAGCAGTGGATATACAGAAAAGTCCTTTCTATGCTGTGACTATTCAAGTAACAGAGTGAGCAAGGTTTATATATTTGTGGCTGAGACAGAGACTGCAAGTGCTTGTGCTTTCAGTTTCTCTCTTAGTTAAATATCTTGTAGACTTGTCTGTCCTGGAGGTGTCGGGAAAGTGATGGATTTAGTCCTTTGGTCTTGTGTTTCCTGGGGCTGCTAGTACTGAGAGGTGTACATTCTTTCCCCTTTTGTATAATTTCCTCCCTTTGAAGTGGAGATAAGACTTCCATTGAAAGCAGAGGTTGTCCAGATACTTGACATATGAACATCTGACTTTATTTGAGGGTGCATGAAAGGCTTTTATTACTTTCTTTTAACATTTTTGTCTCGTAATACCACGCTAAATCACCCTATGAAATGAAATCATAGTAGTTACCGCCTAGATTCCTTGTGTGTTGTAGAAGGCTTAATGCCTTATGTACAGGATCTCTCAAGGCCTAGCTGAGATTTCAGCTGTGTTGTCTTCCATATGTTTGGAAAAAGCCCTTCATCATCTGCATCCAATTCGGCAGAGAGCTGGAATGCCGGAAGCATAGTTTTGTTCCTGATGAAATATAACTGCGAGTACTTGTGAGTGAAAGCATCACTTGAAGTTGTTCCTCTATTTGTGTAAAGCAGAGAAGATTTCCAAGTTCTGGCTGCTTTTATTTATTTATTAGTTATGGTCCACATTTCTTTGGTGTGGCGACAAAGTCATCAGGTCAGCTGTAGTTCCACTTAGCTCTTGGCTGGGGACAGAGGAGCCCTGCTGCTGGCTCTGTTCCTGCTGCAGTTATTTGTGTGATGATCTGAAATCCTGAATGAGCCAGCTGCTCCTGCAGGTTTTTTGCAGGTCTTAACAAAAAGCACTTGGTGATGTTTGATATCTAAATATCTTGTGCTTAGACTCTGTATACAGCAGGCCTTGATGCAGAAGGTAGGTAGATGATACTGCTCTATTACAGTGCCTAGTCACAAATAGCAGCTGGATTAAAAATTTTCCTCTTCGTTTTGCTGAAGCACGTGGCAAATGTCATCATCCTAAGAGGCAAAGTGAGTTGGTGCTTGTAAGAATTGGTGTGTTTTCTGTGTGTTTTGTCCAAATTCCTTTACCAGATCATCACTGGGGAAGCTGAATGCTTTCCACAAACAAAGCATGTCTGACATCTGTTAGCTGAGCTGGATTCTTTTTCTCTATGTCAATTTGAAAATTCTATGTATAAAGCTATTTTCATTTACTTCAAGTTTCTAGGGCACCTGACTTGTGTTGTGTTAGGAAATGCAAGGTCGAGTAAATGTTTTTGATGAGTCTTGCTCTTTACTCTTAATTGTTCTAAAGTGGCCCCAGAAGTCTTATGTCTCCTAAAAGGCCTTAGGAATAATGAAAAAAAAAAAAAAAAAAGAAGTGAAGAATCAGAGAAGTGTTGCCAGCACTAATGTAAGAAGAGAAGTTGGTTCAAAAAACAGTAATCAGGGCATCTGTTCTGCAAACAGAGTATGAAGTTCTTTGTGTTTTCTAGAAAAACCAATTGTTGCTGTAGTGTCTATTTACACCTGCTAATCTGTTTTTTTTTTAAAGATTAATTATATTTTTCTGTTTGTAAAGGCTAAAATATTGTCTTGAGAACCATTATGTCTGTGGGAAGATACAATGAAAAATCTTAACTCCATTTGCATCTGTTCTAATAAACTTGGTTCCTCAATTTAGGTAAGTGATGAATCAAGATGATAAAGCAGACAACTTTAAGCAAAACGGGTTGATATCTAGACATTTTACCTTCCCGTTTAACTGAAGAGAGTTAATTATTATTTTTTCAAGAGCAGATGAAAAAGTAAGAGTGTAGTTAGAGTTGCAGATACAGAGAAAAGGGAAGTCAAGTATGAAGTTACTAGAAAGCTAGATTAATTTAGTTGCCTTATATTGTCTTTTATGCAGTGTCTGTCCTAGAGTTTGGTTTTAACTGTGATTCTTTGGGAAAAATTGTCCATAACTGACAGTTGTAAAATAATAGAAGTTGCAACTCTACTGAACAGACTTGCAGTGGTGCAAATTGGTGTAAATAACTGGGGTGTTGATTGGTGTATTTCTCTTAGAGGTCACCCCATGTAACTCATCATTTCCAGAGTGCACCTTATTCTGCAGAAAGAAATCGTCAAACAATTTGGGCTTAGGCAAGTAAGGAGCTGCTTGAGTTTGTGAGGCACTGATTTAAACTTCATTTGGTTTCCTGTACTGATAAAACATGTTGCTTTTGAAACACAGGATAGTGTTGGTACAGGTTATAGATACCCTGAAGGTTACAAGCGACACAAAAAAGGTGTTCTTTCCTTCTTCCTAAAAATAGATATTTTGGAAATTAATATTTTGACACCTGCTGTAGATGAAAGAGGGGGAAAAATAATTATTCTATGAAAGGAATTAGATTTTTGTCATGTTTTCCTTAACATATATCTACCAAACCAAGGGAAAGATAAGAAGACTTACATATACCTTATTCAGAGCTACTGTAACTCCCTGAAGAGTAAAATTGCAGGAACATGAGAATGAACTGGTCCTTGAACGAAGTTTGAAGCTGGGTATCGTAACATCCATGTACAATTTGCATGAAATGCAAGAAAGGAAATAAGCAGTTCTGCTAATAAGAGATTAATAATATGGGTAGGAATGCTTGTAAAACAGCACTTGGGAATCCTGACTTCTCTCTTCACGAGGACAACAGTGTACAGATGATGTACTGGATATTTATGTGCAAGGAGCTACATTGCATTATATTTCTGTTATTGTTCTCCCTAGCTTTGCCTATTCAAATCCTGGGTTGGAGTATGAATTACCTCAGTGCAATTCTATTTTCTTTTTAAAAATATGAATCCTTGTTCATATAATTTGATTTGTGGTCAAGCTGCTTTGATTTTTACTCTTAGGGGCATTGCATAGCAAGCATGTCTCCCCCAGCTTCACAGTGAGTTTGTTAGGCTGGGAAGGCCCTGTTCATTCTGATGTTGAAGTGTGAGAGGGCCTTTCCATTGTATTTCCTTCCTTACTGTATTATTCTGTGTTGCTTTCTGATTAACATTGGCTGGCTGATTTTATGTATCACAGAGCTGTTGCAGTTTCTTATCTTGCAATGAGAGTTTTTGAAGAACTGGTGTCAACAAAAGGGTGATGCTTAAAGAGCCAAAAGGAGTGACTGGGAGAGTCGTGTTGCATTAAACTGCTTTTCCATTTGAGGTGCAAAAAGAAGAGCAGTCTGCATTGAGACCAAGAATGTGCTCACCCGCTAGTCTGGAACAAACTAATCCTGTGCTGCTGTGGAGGCAAGGAGGGCAGGGGGCAGGGATTGGGATGGACATGGTACTATTAAGTAGCTGAACAAACTAGTAGGTAATTTGCAGAGTACAATATTATGTAACTTGGTCTCCAAACATCTTGATGTGTTAGCGTGATGACTGATGGCTTTTGGCAACTCCCTGAGAAAGTATTATTGTTCAAGAGTTAACTCAGTGTATTTGTTTCCTGTTGATTTGTGACAGGCAGCAATTTTTTTAAAAGAGTTTAAAAAAAAAAAGACTGAAGTGTGATGGGCAACTTACATCACCACAAAAAGCAAATATGTATCTTGGAGATAACCTGGCATTGTTTTCAGAGCTATTTCAGGGCATTTCAGCTATTCACAGCATCTCAGAGAAATGCTGAAAACATTTCCAAATTAAGTGCTCTTTCTGGTAGTGCTACAGAGATGACGCAGATCCAGGTTCTCATATATTCCTTGTGGCTTCATGATGTAGGGAATGAGCTCAGGTAAAATGAGTGTACATGAGTAACAAACACAGAAGTAAATTTTGTATATTTGGGTTTGTAAAAAGAGAAGCCCCAACGGCGAGAGTTTTCTTCCCCTTTCACACACAAACTTGAGAAATCTGTTTGTGGGGTTCATGTTTCAGGGTAGTTGCAGGCTTGTGGAATCACAGCCATTTAAATGGGGAAAGAACAAAAAATCAAGAAAGCAACAATGCAGAGCAGTGATGTCTATTTAGAGAGATGGGGTATTTTTGGGAGGAGGGTGGCAAGGTTTCTCCTCTGTTTTGACTACAGTAATGTGGAATACTAAGTCTGACTATAGGTGATAACCTGCTTTCCCTTGGGCAGGCTGATACTCTCCTCTGCAGATAGTGACTTAAATAAAACACAGAGTTTCTTATTGTAAAGAGAGTTAATAAGAGAAGATAGATTTTGATGGATTGTTCATGTTTCTGAATCCTTTAGTAGCTGTATAATTAACTTGGTTTTCCTTTTCTTTTTTAATTTTTGTCAGAAAAAGATATTTGTATTATTTTAGCAAGTTTTCAGGTCACTGAAGGAAACCAGTTACTTGTTAAAAGTATTCTCAACTTCAGTTCTGTTTCTCCCTCAGTTCACACAGGAGACAATTGTGAGGAGGAATGCTACCCATTGTTGAGGAATGTATGTAGTGCCAGTAGCTGAGTGTGCAGCTGCAGTGGGAGCTGCAGATTGTGCCCTGGGTGAAGGGGATGGCTGGAGCCCCAGGAAGGTGCTGTCACCTGAAAAGGCACAGGGACCTGTGGTGCTGGCCAGGGGTGGCTGGTCACCCAGAGACTCCATAGGAGCTGATGAACAGTGGGAAGACCTCGGACTAAATGTCCCCATTGGAAAAAGTCCAGAGATTCCTTTGTTTGGGGGTCCCTCCGCAGAGGCACCATCTTGACCTTGTGTTGCTGCACCACGATTAAATTACTTAATTTAAGGACCTTACTTAATTAAAGGATCTTAATTAAATTACTTAATTAAAGGATCTTAGAGGGAAGCCTGATAAGGAGTGGCTGAGATCACTTGGTCTGTTCAGCCTTGGGGAGAGGAGACTGAGGGGAGACCTCACTGCAGTTACAACTTCCTCTTGAGGGGAAGAGGAGGGGCAGGCACTGATCTCTGCTCTGTGGGGACCAGGGACAGGACCCGAGGGAATGGGCTGAAGTTGTGTCAGAGGGGGGGTTAGGTTGGATATTAGAAAAAGGCTCTTCCCCCAGAGGGTGGTTGGGTGTTGGAACAGGTTCCCCAGGGAAGTGGTCACAGCTCCAAGCCTGTCTGAGTTCAAGAAGCATTTGGATGATACTCTCAGACACAGGGTGTGACTCCTGGGGAAGGACCAGGAGTTGGACTTTGTGATCCTTGGGGGTCCCTTCCAACTCAGCATATTTTGTACTTCTGTGATTCTGACTCTGCTGTGAGATACTTGTGGTACAGCCAGTGAGGGAAAATGGTCTGACTGTGTGAGTGTAGGGTGTGTAGGGAATCAAGTGGGGCACCCCTCGGGTCACCCCTGTTGTGAAGGGGCCTCAGTCCCAGTGGTGACAGCCTGGGGTGGTGCGAATGTGACTGCCAGAGTGGCTTCTGGATGGTCAGACAGGAAGGTTTCCCTAACACCCACTATGGCAGCATGTGGTTATGCTCTGCTGTACAGGTTTCAAATCCGTTTTATATAATGACCAGAAAGATACAAGTTACCACAGAATGCTATTACTGAAGATGCTTTTAACTGCAATGGCAGAAGCCTTAAGACTGGATGCAGCACAGTAGATTTGGCTTTGGCCGTTAATGGTTCCTTTAGTACAAACTGGAAGAGTAGGTGTTAGCATCCATGCACAGATTGACTTTTTAAAGGATAAGGACCATATAAAGTCATACCATTGCTCTGTATGAAATAATTTCGGACTCAGAGGGTAGTGTTGGTGCTGGCTTAGGAATTCAGGGACAGTATTTGCTTTGCTTAGAGCTTTACTTGAAAAGACAGTGCCAAGGTGGTGTTATTAATGTAGTAGAACATAATTTTTCGTTTACTAAAACAATTGAAATGGCATAACATACTGCTGCTTTCTGAAATATAAAGGAAGGATTGTAACTCTATTTGATGCAAATTTGGTTTCAAAAAAGTGAAATGTTAGTTCTCTAAGTATGAATTACTGCTTTTCCTGGGAAGAGGATGGAAATGTCAACTGCAAAGTAATGGTGCTTATTTTGAGTTGGCTTTTTCAGTGGAAAGACACACATCTGCTTTTGAAAAATTTGACTATATTGTCTCCAGTATTCTAGCATGGAAATTTATGTCAGTATGGTTAATGTTTTTAAGTGACAGAGGCAATTACTGCTTACATAAAACGTTTCTGAACAGCATTAAAACTACTGATTTCTGTTTAAAAGTAGGTCTGTTTTAAGTTTAGGTCCTGCTGGGGTTGGCACACAGATAGGACAGAAATCCTGGCTCTTTTATGAAGTTTAGTAGGAATGGAAGCAGATGCGTCTTTGAATGTGCCAAGTTTGGGCCTTTGGTTCTGACTTGCCCTGTTTGTTTGAGTTGGAACAGTGCCAAGGTACTCCCTGAAGCTGGGTGGGTGCTCACTACCTGTGTACAGTACGTGCCTACCTGCTTACCATGCTTGTACTCTTTTGGGTGGTGCATACAGTTCAGGTAGAAGTGGACATGGTGATCCTGAACTGCTGCACAGGCATGTGCTGTAATTCCGTCAGTTCTTCTGGTACGCTGGGGCAAGATGTTCCTACACACGGCAGTGATGCCATGGTCCCTCTGGTGAACACATGTGAGTGTGAGAGATGTATTTCAGAGGAATCTCTCAGCAGAATACCAAATGCTGCTCTTACTTGAACTTCTTTGAACTGAAAATGGTAAACATTATGTTCGTAACAAAGCAGAAGGAAGTAATTTTGCATGAAAAGTTGGTAGTTAATAAGTTCAAAATAAGCCTACAGATTTCTGTTTATCAAAAGTGAACTAATGTAAGACCTAAAAGATAATTGTGGGGTCCCTTTTTTTCCCCCAAGGACTTCTGCAGAGGTGCCAGAGATAAGGTTCCTCCTGCTCTGAATATCTGAGTATTAGCAGAGGTGTTGCCAGCCAGTACTTGCTGTTTTAGTCTCTTGTTGCCAGAGGTGGGACTTTTGCTAGGACTGCATTTGCTCTGAGCAAGAGAGGAATTTGAAGTGTGGTGCAGGCAGCAAATACTCCTGTTTCTTCCTCCCACTCTCCAGCCACCACGAACCCTTTCTGCAGGACCTCTTTGCTCCTTTGATTTGCAAGTATCGCAGAAGATTTGGGGGGAGGCTTTTGCTGCCATAGACAAACTGGAATGTGTTTTTGCTGCCTGTCAGCATACTTAGTGAATGTAGCTTGTAGCATCTTAATTCTCTTGGTCAGTTTTACGATGAATGTGAAAGGCCTGACCTGATGTGAATAGGACAGCATGGAAAGTCCTGTTGAGTTGAATGTCCTAAAAAAAGCGTGCAGCCTTGTTCCATTCTCAGTGATTCACTGTCAGAGAGCTGCTGACATCTGTGCTCAGATGTCTTTTGCCATCCATCTTTGAGAACAAAGTGTAGTGCTAGAAATTATTTTTACACTTCAAGATATCATCTGTTGAGATCATACTTGGACATAACTCTTAATCAATTCTCTTGTAAGTGAAGCCAGTATGTGCTGAAGTATTCACCACTCACATATGGGAATTAAGTTGGTTTTTTTGAGCTGTCCTACCGATCACTGTCTGCATGAAAAGTATGAAGCTGTAAACAGGGTTTATCTCTTTTCAGTGTCAGATATTCAGAGGCAGTGTTACCCCTTGATTGGGAGAGATATCTGGGAGTTGGAATCTTTTTGCTGTTCCAGATGTTGCTTTTGACTTGCTCCCTGACCTTTTCACTGCTTGGTATTTTTCAGCCCCTGAGACTTGTCAACTGTTCTGCATTTCTTTGTCCATTGTGCATCACTTGACCCTTCAGCTTCCAGAGGCTCGTTATTGCCTTGTATGTAGTTTTGTATGCTTCTCCAGATAATTACAGCTGATTTTCTGCTGTATGCAATTTATCTCCAGCATTGCCAGTTTTAGAGAATAAGACACTTGAAGTGGAAGTCTGGGCAGAAACCTGGAAGATGAAGGACCACTCCGTTCTAATCACAGTATCATAGAATAGTTTGAGTTGGAAGGGACCTTTTAAAGGTCATCTAGTCCACCCCCCCCCACGCAATAAACAGGGACACCTTCGCTTTTCCAGTCACATTGGTAACAACAAACTTGTCTTGCAACTGTGTGCTGCCATGTGAGGAAAAAGCTGAGGGCATATACGTATAATAGGTAATATGCAAAAGCATAACAGAGACAGTGTTATCCTTGGAAGTTGCTTCTTAAGTCTTTGAAACCCGTTCTTGTGCTGTGATGTTTCGTAGTCACTGCTAAATCAGGTGTGGCATATCTGTACTTAAGAAAAGATAACCAGATAGATTGTGTGGAAACGTCTAGTGGTTACACGTCTTCTGCAGGTGGATTCCATCTCCACTCAAACAAGGTAGTGAGATTAGGCATCGATGGAGAGAACGAGGTGTCATTTCTGGGTGTCGGAAGAGAGTCTATAATGAATGCAGTGCTCGAAGTTACGCAGTTGTGTTATGCCTCCTGCTGCCACAGCAGTGGTGGGAAGACAAGAAGGGATTTGCCTGAATGGTGCTGCATGGATTTAAACAGAATAGGACCAAATGGCAAAGGCAGCAAAAGTTAAACCTGTGACAGTTACTCAGAATGCTGATCTGCCAGCATGGTGCTGCAGTAACAGAGCTGCCGCAGTTGCTTTGCTAACACTAGTCACAATCACAGAAAACAGATGCATGCAGAAGTGGGTGTTTTCAAGAGTGCTTGACAGAATTTCACTAATTTTCCATTGTAATTCATAGAAGTTGAATACCTTGTTACGTTCTTTGTAAATCCTCCGGTCCAACTTTATTTGGGCTATTTATAGTTGCACTTGAATTTCTGTAAGGAAACAGTAGGCTTGTAAAGGTTTGGCTACTCTAGGAGTATCTACAGGATGGTTCTGGCATGGAAATGCAAATCAGGTGCTAAAGAGTATTTGACCAAGACCTCCATTTTCTGGCAAAATTAGTGGGTCTTGGTTTTCACACTTATCCCAAAATGCATTAAAAAATAGTGGAAGTCTTTCCCTTAGGTTCACTGGGCAGTGGATCAGGCCTTCTACAGTCTTGACTGCTGATACCACTTCTCATAGCTTTTTACTGCCTAAGTAGTAATATTTTAGTCTGTAGAACTGAAATTCTTTCAAGCGAAATATATTCAGGCTGTCCCTCATAGGACAAAAATGGGAGTGGGGAATGCAGAACAGCCAGATGATTTGTGATTAGGAATGTTACTGCCAGTAGTACAAGAGGTTTCTCAAACCTTTTGGATAAGATGTCTGTTCTAAAAGTTTGTGGAGGAAAGCTACTGGTAAGTACATTGCTGCAGCTTTTGAAAAAGAGCAGGAGAGGAATGCTGTAAAATATGTCCTTGCAGTGACAGACCTTGAAACATGCTCTTGAAATGTGCATCTTGTGAAAATGGTTGCTAAACACTAGCAGAAAGTCAGCTCTCTTATTAAGTATTTTTTACCTCTTTGACTTGTTTTTAACTTCCATGTGCAGTATCCTGTTGACACAACAGATGAGTAGCAATTGATTTGAAGCACCCTGAGGGTAAGAAATAGACCAGTCTTTTGCTTCGTGGAGCAGTTGCTCAAAAAAGTGTGCCTGTGTTGTAGGAGAGATTCTGGTGTCTTGAGTCATCTCACAAGCAAGATGAATGCTGACAGGATTTTCAAATGCTAAATAGTTTTATGAAGTTGTCACTGAGCAAGACTAAATCAAGAAATACCAAAAAGAAACTTGCTAGTCAGAGGCAGCAGTCTGTATCTGAAGGATACTGATAACCTCAAACTCAGGCACTTACGCTCTGTATAAGCTTGTGGGAAACAAGTAGAAGGGAACCTGAAAATAGATATAACTTGGAACGTGAGTTCAGCTCTTCATGTAAGTGTTGAAGTATTAATCTAATTTTATGAAGAACCATTGTGTCACAAAGACTTCTGTGAATTTTGCGTGTGTATGTGTATTTGGCAGATATATTCATCAATGACCAAGCCAATTGTTGCTGCAAAATTGCAGCCTTCTACTGGCTATCTGTTAATGTGTCTGACATGGAGAACTCATCTCTGTTCAGTTTCTGTTGCCTGCCCTTTTGGAAGGGCAGGGTAGTTCCATGTTGTGACAGGCTGAAGGAGTAAAGTCCTGGGGCAGGCATTATGATGGCTTCTCACGTTTATCCATTTTGTGCCAGGCTGCAAAGAACCTCTACAGCATTTGAGCAATGACAAAGATGAAGAGTTACTAGAAGTGAATACTGATGGTGTTTTGCATGCTTGAAATGAGCTATCCTGGCCATGAGAAATTTCAGTGAGAAGAAAAACATTGACTGCAAACCACCAGGGTTTCTTGCCAAATAGATCATCTTCGTGCAGTCCTGTGACTATTCTTGTAAATGGATTTGGTGTGCTTTAATGACTTTCTCTGACTATTTCCTGGCAAAATATCTGGGATCTGGAGGAGCTGCCCAGTTCCATAATTCAAGTATTGAGTGAGTGGTAGCTGAGGAGAAACACTTCCCTGCTTTCTGTGCCTGCCACCAGCACAGACCTTCCTTATTGGCAAGGAGAATGTAAGTGCAGTTATTCGCCTTCTAGTCATATTAGAGTGAGGCAAATGTCATTAAGGGAGCAGAAAAAGGTTGGATTGAGGCCAGTAGTGGTAGGTGGCGGGGGTCTCCATAGACCAGGAGATGCTGATGCAGAGGCCAGCGTGTCAGGGAACATTTCTCATGTTATTTACTTTGCACTCCTGATGTCCATGTCCCGACAAGCCCAAGAGAGTGAGCCCACAGGCAGCCCCAAGTGAATATATTGTATAGCATTTATTCAGTTCTGGTCATTACCTAAACTGGACATTGGCCAAGTCAGTAGAGTTGACTCTGGCAGCCAAGTACAAGTTGTGTTTCCCCTTCAGAAGATGAGTTTGAGGAATATGCTCATTTAGTCCTTGAAAATGCATGGCTTTCTGCCTCGTCTTATGAGGCCGAGAGGACTTGGAGTATGTTGATGTAATTCCACACTTTGTCATGTGTTGTTTACATACTGTTTACACCTCGCTGTTCTCTGAATCAGTGCCAGCACCCTGATATTTCTGCAATTTATTTTTATGATCTTAGTGTTGAAACAGCTGTAAAAACAACTGGTGAAAGTGAGCCAGCTGCTGGAATTTCTGAGTCCAAGTCTGGTTTTTAGTAGGCAGATATTGAAAGGGAAATAGAGATGAAAAGCAACAAATAAACTTAATTGCACAACTAAATACAATTCCTTAAAAAAAAAAAAAGTTAGGTGTCTGAACTTTTAACTGCTGAAGAGAATAAAATCACTAATGAATGAAATAATACAACTTTTCTGTACAGAATATGTCCAAGAGTGTACTACTGCTTTAAAGGACATCTTACACTGTCCTGTGAGGTCTTGAGAACAGTAGAATTGCCATCTCTCCTACACCTCATTTGTTTTTGTATCTCAGAAGTAGTTAGATAAAAATTTTACCAAAGAAATGAGGGTGTCAGCATTTTTCCTGGCTTGATAAAATCCATCTGCTTACTTTGTACACTTGTGTTGACACCACTGAAATGTGACTTTGTGAAACAAAATTAAAAAAATCCTATCCTCCAACTAGTTGATTGGTTTCAACTTTGATATTTAGATTCTTGTTTGTGATCCAAGTGTAATGGGGATCTGTTGTCCTTAACACTGCAGTGACACACATAATTACTGTATTTAAGCTCCTCCTTTGTTCCTGCCTTGAGACTGGCCCAAGCAGCAGAGATGAACCTGATCAGGTTAGGAGTTGTGCACCAAAGAGCATGGGGTAGACTGTGGGTAGTGATTTTATTCCTTACTTTTTTCCGGTTGCAATAATTTACCTGCTTTCCTTAAAATATTTGCTAATTCACTTGCTAAGGGTGTGAGTTTGGAGGGCTGCTTCTTGGCATCTACTTTGGTCCAGCCAAAAAACAGCAGCATCCAAGAGATTTCTTCTCATATTAAAAAAAATGCCATTTATGAGTTGAATGCATTTTCTTTTTTAGGGACTGATCTTATACAGCACAAGTAAGTTTGCCCTAATTCCAGACTTGTTTTCAACACCTATGGAGGTTAAGAAGAGGTAGAATGCAAGTCAGTTTAATAAAGCCTGCCCTTCCTGGCAAAGGGAATGAAAAATACTACGAGAACTCACAGAAGTGTGAGAACATGTTTATTAACAAGGCATTGAGAAAGCAAGCTATTAATTTTTCTAGTGGTAGCTGAATCTCCTTTTGCATCTCTGGATTGTTCAGTGCAGAAACTCACTGCAACATCTAACAGCTCTGCAGCCCCAGGGTTGTGTGTGCTCACATAAACTCTTGGTCAGTGTGGGCCGAGGGTTTATCAGCTCAGTCCCTCTTGTTAGGATGGAATTGTAACCACAGGCACAAAAGAAAAAATATTTATCTGCTCTGCAGAGAGCCAGACACATTTGTGTGTTTTGCAGGGACACTTGGCTCACTCCAGGTGAACCCTAAAGAGGCAGGAGAAAGATTTGCTTTTTCTCGGAAGAATACCAAGTGATCTGAGTTTTGATCCTGCAGTTTGTGCTTTGCAACAAAACCTCTGTGTTTGTGTGGTGGCCCATTAACCTCAGTGGCCCAGGGCAGTGGAGAGTTTTAATCACAGGGATCAGATTCCAGGATACGGCCCAAAGCAGGGACGTGACAAGAGACTGTGCGTGGGTATTAAAAGCCAAAGCTGTAAACACACAGCAGAGATAGCAGCTGGAGAAGTTATTCCCAAGGAGAATGTTGTGAGCAGTAAGAATAAAGGAGCCAAAGGAAAAATGGGCTGAATAGCACTCCTAACTGGAATCTATTGATCTATTTACTACTTCTTGTTTGATTGTATTGCAATTTATTTTACGATGATGTAACACTATCCAGGTAAAGTACTTGTTTTAATTGTCAGAGGGATGGTCTCATCTGTCAGATGAATGTGTATCTCCATTTCTACTCTGCCGCAGAAGCTGAGCGCATACCCTGGCAATGCTGCTGTCTATTTACTGTTCAGTGACAGTATCATTGCTGTACAGGGGACCAGAGCAGGAGTGCCAGGTTTGGACTCACCAATCTGCTTTGCCAAAGTCAGAACATGAACTTTCAGTCTAGATTTTCTTAATCAGAGATGTCTTTTTGCTGCAGCATCTAGAATATTTTATTCCTTTCCCACTCTGATGTTTAGAAACAAGAAATACATTACCTACAAAGTTGGCTTTCCCAGGCCCTAGCAGCTGTGCAGGCTCCTGACTAGGCAAGAAAGACTGCCACTGGTAGTCTGGAAAGAAAAGAAACATGTTGTTCTTCAAGCACTTAACAGACAGTAAAATGTCACTGTTGATTTTGCACAGTGCTGTGTTTTTGGTAATAGTCACATTTTATTCTGTTTAGGTATTCACCATTTGGGACACATAGGTCTGAGTTTGATTTGTATTTCAGCTTAAAATATCAGAACATGCAATTCAAAATCCCAAGTTTGCTGAATTCTAGACTTAATAGGGGATCAGAGCCTTTTGACTGCACATTACTACATGATTATATTTACAAAATCCATCAGGAAGAGTCGTAACTGCCCAGAAATGGTAAAAAGTATCATTTTAATGAGGCCACAGCGCCACATGAAACTTTGTCAGGTTTAATTCCACAATTCAGTTCTAGTTTTGCAGCAGTTCTTGAGCCTTAAATTGATGGGATGAAATTCTCCATGATTTGCAAAATGTCTACATTAAGCAGCTGGTCACACACTCATTTCAGTCAGGAGGTTGCTTGTGTAAGGTGATATGCAGCTATTCTTGCGTTTGCTGTCACTATTCCATTAAATGGACTTTAGTAGAATGAACCGAAAATCCCCACAAAACCTCCTTGTCTGGTGGGGTATATTAAGCCTTGGTGAAGCAGAGTCTTCTTTAATATGCCCATGGAAGCCACAAACCTGTAAAGGAATATTAAATGGGGGAGGTCCAGTAGTGATAAGCATGCTTCTTTCTTTGGTCTGAAGATGTACTGTAAGTTCATTCCTTGTTTTACTGCCTGTAATCCAGCAGAACTCACCGCAGAAAACAGCTGATGTCTTCTTCAGTGCTGGTCAAAATATCTACGCGACACCAGAACAAAACTTTTTCCCTTTTGCTTGCTTTTTAGCAGTTCATTATTATTATTATTATTATTGTATTTTATAGGCCAGTAATAATTCTCTCAGCTGATGGGGTGCTAGTATGAGAATAAGTAGGCAGGTGGGAAATGCTTTCCTAACATTTTCTTTTCTTGTAGTTGAGGTGAGTGTCTTTTCCAGCTGTGTTGAAAGCAGTGAGTTACTGCCTGAATGATAATCTAATTATTTTATCTTCCCCTCTTAATTTGCTCAGCAGGAGAGTTGCTCATTCCCAGTATGGAAGAACACAATGGCTCTTCAGAGACTCCAGCACTGAGCCAAGGGCGGCACGTTGCCATTAAGTGTGGGTGGCTGCGGAAGCAAGGCGGCTTTGTCAAGACCTGGCACACACGTTGGTTTGTTCTCAAGGGGGACCAGCTTTACTATTTCAAAGATGAAGATGAAACCAAGCCCTTGGTAAGTGAAAGGAGGAAATAGGATGGGAGGTGAGGGAGGAGAATAAGTTAATGCAAGCAGAACTGTCTGGTGTTTAAAGAACCAGATTTCTCCCTCTCTGTCACTGACTCTGTATTGGATTTGGGATTTTGATTATAGTGAACAAAACACTGAGTCAGGCCTTGGCAGTTGGTGTGGTTTCTCCATCAGATTAATTTCTAAAGCTCTCTTTTCCAGATCAGGTTTTCTCATTTCAGCATTTCAAAGGGAGTGAAGTATACATAAAGTTCAAGTAGCAGAAGTCAGTCAGATGGACTTGATTGAGGCAGATGAATAAGCTGTATTTAAAAAAAGTCTGCCTTTTTTTTTTTTTTTTTTTTTTTTTGCTGCTTACAACGTGGAGTACCCTGCTTTATGTCTTCCCAAATAAGAAATGCCATAAGACTGTGGCCTGAATGCATTGCCATCTGTAATATGTAACAGACTGCTGTCTGCTGCTTGGTTCTCTTGGGGTGATTTACTGCTCCTTACTCCTCATCTATTTTCCTATTTATTTAGTTTTTCCACCACCATGCGTTAGTTTTAGGGCTGCATATCTCTAGAGTGCCATATGAGTAGAGAAATAATGCTGCCTCTTGGGTCGGGGCAGGCCTGAGCCCCTGTGGTAGTAAGTTAAGAAAGATCTTGTGATAGCACCTACAGAAGATTGATAGTCTTATGTATTAATAGTTTCATAGATGCTTGTGACTTCAGAAAAAAGCTCTGACATCTGTGAGTTACTTCTCTGCAGATACTAAAATACAATAACCACACTTGTGTTTTTTATTTCTCATGGTGTTGGAATTTCGCAGGGAGTTCTCAGGGACATAAACCCCATCTAATCTAGTTTCCTATATGGAACAGCTCATGACACTTGGTCAAGTTTTACAGCTTTCATTGTAGTGCACATATTAGGAAAAGTATTCAGTCTTGAAATAATTGTTTCCAAAGTATGAGTTAATTTTTAAGTACCAATTTCACAGCCTTGGTAGCTGTTTCCCCTTAAAATTATCTCAGATAAATAACACACTGTATACAAATACATAAAATAGAAAATTTTTATTAGGATTACTAATTTGAACATAAAATAGCCAATAACTTCTGGGAAATACAATATATCTTTCCATACATGTATTTTGTTAATCAAGAGTGTAAAAAGCAACCATCAAAATAAAAATGTTTGCAGACTAGATATTGAGTTTCCAGAATATAACTCTACTTCCTAGCACTTGACATCTGCCAGTATGTTTCCGTGTTAATACTTCATGACTTTTTGAGAGCTGGCACAATGCTGTACTGCATGAAGCTTTCTGCAAGACTGTGGAGCCCAAGTTATCTTCTTGTCTGTCTGCTGCTGACCTGTGGGATGACTTCAGAAGATCCTATTGACTTTGCTACTTCCCTTTTGTGAAAGGAGGTGGTGATTCTGATCTTCTGATACATGTGATAATCAGGTAGCAGCTGATTGAATAACTAAAAGTTTATTTGAAATTTCCAGTGAAGTATCAAGTAAGTTCATAGAGACACCTAGAGATACAAAGCGAGGTGGGAGAAGTGCTGAGAGAAGTGTAACTTAAAATATGTCAATATGTTTGGAAAATTAATAGGCCTGTCCAAATTAGGATCACTCGGTATCTCATCTTAGTGTGTTTTTTGGAATATTTCCAAAGAAAACTGCTCAAGTGTCAGTTCCTGAAATATGTCCCAGGTTCAATGCCATATACAGAAATGTTTTTTTTTCCATTACATTGAAGAGTTTGCTGCATTAACTTTGACAAGGAAATCACTATGATCTTCTGGGAACCCTGTTGTTCTTGCTATGGAGAGGTAAATCAAAGAACACCACCGATACCATGAAATTTCAGTGCACAGGGATATCATTAGGAAATGGCAAGAGGTATTTCGTTGTATTTACTATGTAATACTGGATCTGTATTTAGGATGAATACCTGTTTGTTCATTACTGGATTGTGCAGCCTGTACTATGTACAGTTGTACACTAATTCTTTTAGACAAAAACTTAATGGAAGAAGGATAATGAGGTTTTGTCCCAAAATGGTTTGTAGTTTTTATTTTGCTTACTGGTTGATTGTATTTGGAAAGAGGCAGGGAGTGTTGGTTACTCTCACTGAGGAATGTTCTACTTGCACACCTTGTGTATATATAAATATGGATGGTGGAAGTACTATAGCTGGAGAGGACAAGACATGCCAGTGAGCTTATGTTCATAGCCTTAATGTGAATTAGAGAAAAGCAGAATTCACTTTGTGGTGCAAATTCGGCAAGTGCCCTGAGTACCTGTGCACTTAACATTTGGGGTTGGGTTCCATTTTCAGTCTGTACCAGAAATTATGCCCTGATGTTTGTGTTTTTGAAAGTGAGGGAGACGTGAATGGAACCAAATTTCAGAAAAATATTGTGATCTGTCAGACTTTATTCTTAAAGTTACTTTGTATAATGGGAGTAAAGAGAAGAAGGAACATTTTGACATCTAAATGCTTTGGAATTCCTGAAGTATACTTATTTCACGCTAGTAATAGAGATAGCTACCACATGTGCTTTAGTCAGTATGTATACATCTCCTTGGTGTCAAGAATATTAAATTTAAAAGTCTTTATCAGTATGAGTGTGGGGAATTCTCTCTGCCAGCCTGTGCCTTCAGGCACACAGAACTGGTGAAGAACAACAGAAAAACAAAGCAGTATGCAGCTGTTAGTCTTATAGTCAAGGTCAAAGAATTGCCATTGAGTCTTTATTATCATCAAACACAAAAATCGTTCTCTAGTAATATTTTATCATAAGAATAGCATCTATCTTTTGCTCTGATATCCTTGAAATATCTCTGAGGATCTGGCAAAAATGGCATTTCTGTTTACTGAAGATGTGGGTATGGATAGCAATAATCTGGTTAATTCCAGAAGACAAAAAAGCCTTACAAATAAGTGAGCAGCAAACCACGTGAAGGAATAGAATCTGATTTCTAATAATTCTATGTTATCTTGACTTCTCAGAGGTGATAATGGATTTTGCTTTGTTAATTCTTTTTACTGTTTTCTGCTGTAGAAAGCTAGTATTATGCTAGATCTCAAGGTCAGCTATCCAAGCTTGAAATGTGGGCAGCTGAAAGAAACTAGAATTTAGCATTCCCTGTTCCACAGTCCAGCTGTTGTTTAAATGCAGCCCATGAAGATGCATTTCTTGCTTTCTTCTCTGCTATGGTTAACTTCTCTAGCTGTGTTGGGGTTGACATGGTCTTGATTGAATATGGGAAGTCACTGCCTTCTCAGTGAGACAGTGTGCTTTCTCTGTGGTTTTGTGAGCAGCAGGAGGGAGCTTTGAAGCACTTTCTCCATGTTGCAGTTTTGCTGTCTCACTCTACTGCTGTTACTGAGAAAGTGAGTTAATGGGAGAAAAGTTTGGTAACCTGTGCTAAAGAAGCATCATTGGTATTAGGTTGTAAATGAACATGAATGGGCAAGCTCATCCAGTCTAAACAGCATTTTAGGTTTGGGCTCCTGTCTAATGTTGTTGGGATTCAGCTTGGCTTGTGGACTTGAATTTGAGGTGTGTTGAGTAGAGACATCTTGAAGAGCTCTGAACTACCCTGGTGTATGCCTGAAAGCAGACAATGATCTGCTGTTATTTCAGTCTATATCCCATCCTCAATATTTTATTGTGCAGTTTTTATCTTCAAGATCTTACGTAACTCCTAAGTGTTTGGCTTGAGTAATGCTGAACAGTATTCAGTGGCTCACGATATCTTAATAAGACTGAAGGGGATAAGTGTGAATCTTGAATGTGGCATTTGAATTGGTCTTTGACTGAAAGTAAGTGGCACCTGCAATGTTAAGTACAGGTTACTGTTTGTAAGGGAAACAGTCTCGGATGTACAAACATTTTGAATATTTTGAATTATTGCTTTCTGGTAAAATCATAGAACAAATCATAGAATGGACTGGGTTGGAAGGGACCTTAAAGATAAATTTACCAGTGTTATTTATTGGGGTGGGTACACCTTCTTTAAACTTCCTTTTCTGGTTATCATACCTGTAGAAGCCCTTCTTTGTTATTCTTTTCTCTGAGTCCCTTGCCAGGTTCAGTGCTTCCCATTAAATGTAATTTGTATAAAAATTTAATTGTCAGATAAATGCATTTAACAGCATGAATAGGAATCTTGACAAATTACAGTTGCATTGTTAAGATAAAGCTTCTAATGAATATAAATAGAGATTATTATGATGATTGCATAATTTGAAGTTTAGCCTTTCAGTAGGCAAAATCTTTCAGTATTAGTATTGAATATGGTTGAAAATTTGAACATCGTGGTTTTTTATAAGTTAAAAGGAAATGGGTAAGGTTTCTGTGTGAAGGGTGAAAACCTAAAGGTCCACGCACTTTAAAACTGCATCACAAGAAGTGGCATCTCTCCTTGCTGCTTTAGAGCATTTTCAGTCAGGGAGTGTCAGTGTGTGCACTCTGGTATTTTTCTCTGGAAAGCAACAAGAACCAGATTTTGTGTAAATACTGAGGAACAGCATTCTAAGTGAAACAACTTCTCAGTAGATTTTGCTTTGATTTGTAAGAGCAGCCCCCTCAGTGTTGCTGAGGGAAAGAAGGATGGTAAAAGCACCAAGTCTCTGCACGCTTGGCTTCGTAAGCCTTGCTCAAAACTCCACCTTTCATAAAGCAAATTCAGGGACTCAGTGTGAAAACAGCAAGGAGTGTCCAAACCACTGATGATGGGGGTTTTTTTGTTTCATTTCTCGGCAAAACCTTGCTATTAGTCTGGGAAACTGGAAGCAGTTTGGGGATGGACATTTGCTGCCGGGTGATCCTTTGCTGGCGTGAGCCTGTTGTGAACTGTAAATGAAATTATGCAGGTGTCAAAAACAAATGAGTGGGGTTGATAGAAAAATCAGTTTTCTCAGGAATTTTGCTAGAAACTCAGTATATTAGATGAAATTAAATAGGATTTTTTTGACATCAGCAGTGAGGTTTGCCAGTACTGAAAGGATTTATCAGAAAGGCTTTCAGCTGTTGGCTATTGGATACAGTTTTTGAGGGTGGTAAAAAGAACTTAGAAAACAACTCCCCCCCCTAAAAAAGTCCATCAGAAAACACACCTTAAATGCTTCATGTGAATGCAGTGGTATGGAAGGATGTCCAGCACACCTTAGATGAAGGTTTTAAAAAAGTCAGTCCGGAGTGTCATCTCTTCTTTATTTTCTCTCCCTTCATGGCTTTTGACTTTTTGTAAGCTCACTGAAATAAGGTACTGCTCACTGCAGTTTTGCATGTCATGCAAACTGGAAAGAGATTTTGTGTTAGCCATGTGTTCCGGTGTAATTATATTTCCTGGTTTTTTTAATGCTTAGTTAAGGAAGAGAAGCCCCTGTGTAACATACCTTTCTATTTATGACAACTTGATTTTTTTTTCCTTTCTGATCATTCTTGAGCTCCATCCATTGAATGTAATGTCTCGCAAGTTTTGAATAGAAAATTTAACTGCTTGTGTCACTGATTGAGGCCTACATGAGGCCTGAAGAGTTGTCTTGTCTGATTGTGAGTAGCAGAGTTTTATGCTTTTTTTCTATGAGACAGCAACTGGTATGACATGGTATGGCAACAGGCAAAGCAATCTAAAGCCTGGTCTTCCTTATGTAGTGAACTGCTACAGTGGTGGCTGTTCAGTGCAGAAAGTGAAGTGAAAGCCCCAAAACTGATTGGGCCCTTTTTATGGTTTTTCAGGGAATGGCTCCTCAAGTATATGAATATAAGCAGACTTCTGCAACTAAAGCAGTTAGTTGCAGGGACGGTTATTAAGGATAGGTCTTAGCTTTTACATGCAGTGGAAAGTTCTGCTGTTTTTAATATCTGCGTACCTTTGTAAGTGTTTAAGTAATTTACTGCTGCAGGTTTCAGCAACTTATTCATAGAGACACGTTTTTTTACCTCAATAACTTTTGTGTTTTCAAGGGTGTAATACAATTCTGTCAGTAGATACCCATGGGAATTCAGTACATGAGAGATTAATGTGATAAGGCTAAGTTTATTTGAAATCAGGGTCTTTCTGGTGCCATTATTCTGCTGCTGAGGAAGGGTTTCTCAAATTCACAAGGCTAAATTTCTGTTCTCAGCCTGAGACAAATAGCCACAGGGTCCATTACTGAGGTACTCAACTTGGAGGTGATCAACTTCCAACTTTAATCCCCTTTTCTACTTCTTTCAGACCAAAACCATGAATTTTCAGTAGTTGTTCTTTGTGTTTTGTTCCTTTGAAAAACTTTTAAGTCCTTGGGCTCGGCCCAGTAGGAGTCTTAAAAAATTTCACAGTAAGAAAAAAAGTTTCTCCTCGAGCATTCACTACCACATTAATTACAAGAGTGTCAGTAAACACTGTGAAAAGCTATGGATTCTGTGCCAGTTCTTGCTACATGCTTTGTCACCAGCTGGAAATTCTGCTCCCCTGTGAAGATGGTTTTTAGGTTTCACTACAATGCAAGGGGTATTCAGTGTCTGTTTTAGTCAGGTTTGCATGCAGCAGTTGTGTCATTGCTGTGCCTGTGCCGGCAACATCTGCAAACTGCTGTATCCTGCTATTATATCATTTGTTTAAATCTGTGCACACTTCATTCCTGAGGACTTGTAGCTTTTAATTCTCCCTGAACTTGACTGAGTTTTCAAAACAGCTCTCAGCTGCAGTCTTTGTCCTTCTTGCATTGCTGCTCTTCCCTTTCTTCAGATCCAGCTCTGGCCCCCACTTCCCAGGGATGTTCTTTTGCTTCTGAATACACTGGCTGGTGAAATAGCTTCCCCTCTCCTCTCCCAGTGCCTGTGATGTTCATAAAGAACCAGCTGTATAGTTGCTCTCTAACATAGTTCAGTGTCTCTATCCCCTTTGATAGCTTGGAAAATAACAGAATTAAATGGTTGTCTTCCTACTCCCCATGCCCCCAGCAGTTCCCAGGTGCCTGAGCAGATCTTCAGTTTAAACTAAAACCGAAAGTCTGTATTTTCCATTATCAGCCTCTTCAATGCATTTTGACACTCACCTGCCCCAAAACAAAATCAACAGTGAGCCTTGATGCTGTGCAAAGCTGAGGACGTGTCTATTTCCTCTTAAGAGAAAGCTTCACAAAAGCGGTCCAGTCACCAAAGTTCAAAATTCACTGAGTTGAAACAGTGTTGTAGGTGGGAAATGTGAACTTTTCATGGTGTTTGAACTTGTGCATTCCACTGGGACTTTTGTTGTTATAACCAAACTCAAAATGTCAGGATGGTAAAGAAAAGATGATGCCAACTGAGACTGACTGTTTGTGTGGCAGGTAGTACAGCCCCAGGTCTTCTTTCAGAGCCATTTGGGAAAAATAAATAACTTGTTCCCAGACTTCTGTATCTTTAATCAATCCAGACTGGGAAATCAGTTTCAGTAAATATTTTTTTAATAGAACAAAGCAAAAATGCCTGATTGAAAATGCTAGCACCGCTGACCCATGTGTGCATTCAGAGCTAAATCTCTCAAGTATGCTATCTAATGTGTTGTATAAACTGTGTGTGTAATTATACTCAGCCAACACCTGCTGTTTGGTTGGAAAGGAGAGGCGCTCTAATAAGATGTAAACCAGCCAACAGCTTAATTTCAGTTCTTGGTGGCCAATGCATCTGCTTAGTCCAAATGTTCAGAGAACTACCCCCACCTTTCACTTCACAGGACCAGGGAATTAACTTGTTTGTAATAACTTGCAAACTCTGAAGTTCAACCCTTAGCATGCTTCACTGAGTTTCATGGATGAGCAGTACTTCCAAATGTAAGAAACCGCTACATGGTACAGAGATGCTTTTCCATGATGGTGGGGCTGCCCAGTCTTTAATTGTCTTGAGCCTTCTTATGTTAACACCATCTTTCCCTCCCTTTTCTGTTTCTGGCTCATTCAAGGTTTGGGACAGGAAAGAAAGGGGAGATGCTGTCTATCCTCTTTTCTCAATTGGCTGCCTAGTGAACAGTGCATTTCTGGTGGATGATCATGAACCTGTTAAACATATATTCATTAAGTTCTGTGGAGAGGAGTAAGGATGCTGTCAGGCTGCTGCTGGTTAAAAAATACACCTGATACTACATTGGATGGTTGTTATTGATTGTCTTCTTATCACCACCTTCTTGTCTGAAATGTGCTGATCTAAATTCCTAATCATGTCAATGGTTTTGTATTATGAACTCCACTGCAGTGAAATGCCTTTTGTCTTATTTAGTCAGATAGCAATGGTCTGCTCTAGATGTTTCTCATTAGCTTTTGTTACTTGATAGCAGCAGCAGCAGAGTAAATCAACTAACCTGAATGCTGCTGCACAGACATGTTAGGCTGTAAGGTGAAATTTTGTGAAAATCAATCTCCAAATGAATCTTTAAGTAAATGTAATTCTTTCTCTTTCAATATGTAGAACCTTAATTGTTGTAAAAGTAAATTTTTCTCCGCACTCCATTAATTTGGGCAGCAGAGGCTATGTGATAAGTTTGTTTAAGGGCAAAAACCAGGGGTCAGGATTAGACACAGATGTTTTGCTTTGGAGCCTGACAGGTGAAATTCAGTAACATTTGATCAACTCATAACCTGGAGCTGCTGCTGCTAGCTTCTAGCTTAGCATATGCTGTTGAGAGAAGGTATGAGATGTGAAAAAGTTTATTTGGTTCTGTTACCTTGTGTAGGCCACACTTAATGCCCCTGTATAAAGACATCCTAGGTGTGCTTGCTTATTTCCTTGCATATTGTTAAAGGATTGACTTAATAATGTTGCAGTTAATGTAGTAGCTGAGAACTGATTCTAGCAAAAATTTTGAGCAGCATTTATGCAAGTCCATTGATTTCAGTTTGATTCAGCTGGACTGAATATATGCTCTTCTATGTGAGCTTAGGCTCCTCATGTGAAAAATGACATGAGTCCTATGTTCAAATGCAGCAACATGGTAAATATATGCTACATAACATAAGCACTGTGGACAAAAAACCCCTTCCTTGGTGTCTCGGTCATTAGAGCCTTTGGCTTGCCACATGTTCCCTGATAAGCTGAGCCAGACATTTCAAATCCCTTCATACAGAACAAGTTTATGAGAATGGCTTTCACAGGTGGTATTTGTATTGGCAGCCTCAGAATGGAGGCCAAGGGTTGAATGGTAACAGAAGCAGCGAAATTAACTTCTAATGCTGGAGGGACATCCTTTTCAGCAGGCTTGCAGCACAGAAGTTGAGCTAACAAAAACTTTCTGTTACTGCTTGGACTGCAGAATAAAATCCATTAAAAGTCGATGCAGCTGCCCACAAGAGCTCCTGCTTGGAGTGAGTAATTGAAGTGTTTCCACTCTCTTACTCCTGAATAACAACCACAAGCAACTGAAGAGTACTAAGGACTTTCATAGACACGGGCATGCATTTTGGAAGCTGGTTGACATAAACTGAGCATTAGTGTAGGGATCTGGTCCTTTAGGTGACAGAAAACAGATACAAGGATTTGATTTAGGTATATGAGCTGATGCTTTAGTGAGGCATTCTATGTGCATTTGCCACAATACAGCGGGGATCTCACAGGAATCTTGCACGATGGCTCAGCAGTGTAGCCTTTCCTCACCTAATCCATAGGTTTCAGCTCTGTTTTAGGACTGCTCATCTGCCCTTTTTCCTTTTGTGATTCCATATCTGTTGCATCAAACTAATGTTTTCCTTTCCATAAGCAAGGACAATATGGCAGGCCTCCTTCAGATTGAAGGGATGACTCCTTCAGCCTTGAAATAGTGCTAGCACTGTTGCTGGATGGGGTGCAATTAAAAGCCTGCATGCCGTGGTCATATATATATGGTCACAGTAATTACTGCGTTTCTGTCCTTACACTATGAGGAACACTGAAGTCACCTCTTTAGGCTGCCCACTTGCCTTTGGTGAGGACCAGCTCCTTTTTCTGCCTGTTTAATCAGAGATTTGGTCCCTTGAAAATTAATTTTAAAAAGCACAAACACTCTAGAAGGGGGAGGAGGGGAGAAGAAAAAGTCAACCATTTGAAAGAAATAGAAAATTATTTATGTGTTTTGGAGCCCAGTGAAAATGAGAAACACTTGCAAGTTTTTTCTTCTTCCTTCTTTGCTTTTTCCTCACTTAAAGAGCAATAAATAATGTTCCACATCTGAAGAAGAGGTTTAGTATTTGTGTGGAAAAATGATATTATAAAAAACTTCAATCTGTCATCCTTAAAAGTTATTATTTGCCACATACTGCCTAGTGTTAGGATGCCAGATTTCCCCCTGGGCTTAAAAGTGATACCTACTCCAATGTGTACCAGCAATTACTGAAAATATGTTCAGCTTTTGCAAGCTGAAAGCATATTTAGCTAAGAATTTATATGTTGTCTTTTTCCTGATGGGCTTTTTTTTTCTTCAAATGAAGTTGCTGCTCAGTACACTTTATTATAAAACCTTTCATTTCTAATGCAGAATCAGTACCCATGCTCAGACCATCTCAGAGTGAGCTTCACATCTTTTTTTGGTATCTTTTGTTTAATGCAGTATTACCTCTTCATCTGCATACTCTTAAATCCAATGTAATAGTCTAGTTTCTAGTAAATGAAACAGATGATGTGCTACATAAACCAGCTTTGGTTTACATTTTATAGAAATAATCCCCTTCAACAGGCAAAGTATTGCCTAGAGGGACTTTTCAGGATAACACCTCATGGGAAATGCCAGTGTGATTGGTATTTGTTATAGCTCCTGATAGTACATCTTTGAAGAGGATAAAGAAAAAAGGCAGACTGAGATCCATTTGTTTTCATAATTCCCTACATAGACGTTTAAGAGCAGACAGATTGGCCATGGGAAGAGCTTGGATGAGACGTAAAGAGGTGTTGGAAGAGAAGAGGAAGTCTAACAATGTGAAGTTTACTGTGCTGTAACCTCCTTTATGCCTCTCAAGAATGCCAGATCAATTTCATGAGCATCAGACTGGTCTAATTTCCTTTAATGAAGGTGTGTTAAATTCCATGCAGTGTCCAGACTTTTCTGTCAAGTGTCCTGGGGTGAAAAGCTACATGGGGGTGAGGCTTAGCAAGATACGTGTAATAGTGGGCTCCTGAAGGTGCATTGTTGGCATGAAAGTTCACAGATTAGTCTAGAAGAAGCCTAGTGTTAGATTTCATTCACAGTCTAGGCTGTAAAACATATGTTGCATTTAACTACCTATGGATCAACAGGAGATCTTTTCCCTTTTGCTCCATAGGTTTGATTGTTATTCCAGGTGTGTTTCTTCATTTTCTTTCTGTATTTATATAATGTCATTTGTACAACCAGCACTATCTGGGAAAAAAAAAGTACAAGTCATAGCTGAGAAAACAAAACATACAGATCCTCTGTGTCAACCTTTTTTATGTACTGAAGTTTCTGGTGTTTAATTTTCTGGCCAGTTGCCTCATTTTTAAATAGGTTAACCTAAGCTGAGGTGGAGGCTAGAGAGGAAAACAAATTTTCAGTGTTTTAAAATGTGACAAAAAGAAGAAGTGCATAAGGTAAGTTTCTATCCTCTGGCTCGTACCAAGGTGAAGAAAAGCATTTTATGAGTAATCAAGCTGTTCTGAGCCAGCTGGAGACAAGGCTTCATATACATTGTGTTGAAGACATGCTAGAGAGCAAATGGTGAGTGTTTTTTCCTTAAAATAGTCTCCATTTTCTAGTAAAGCACTTGTTCCAATAAAAAGCCTTCAATCTAGCAAACGTCAGCGCTATCACTGGCAGCTGTGGAGCAACCTTCCCTGGAAAGATAAGGCCCAGTCCTTCTTGCTTCTCCTTTCCCAGCAGGAGCTTTACATTTTCCAAGACACTTGTGAATTTTGACTGTGAAAACCCAGACTCCACTCTAGTGTGAAATCAAGATTTTGGAACCAGTGCACTGTGACCCTTGGTTTTATGTGGTGTTTCTCACAAGGCCTGTTTTGTGATTGCAAGAAACAGACTGCAGCCAATTTTAAAAACAACCAAGTGTGCATGGTGGTATTTATTTTAACCTCTTTAGTGTAATAGCTGGTTTAGTAAACACAGTGATAATTTTGGTGTCCCTTTGCTACACTGGAAAGAAGTATCAAATTAACTGAGTGAAGAGAACTCATCTACTGCTCTGAATGCATAAAAGGCTGATTTAATTTCTCTATCTGAGAGAATTTAACATTGTAAATAAAGCTAGTTAATTTGTTAAGCTGACATGAGGAAAACACAAAGTAAAACCAAGATCTGCATTCTTGGCTCATGTTCATAACACAGCTGTATTCTTGGACTTCTCCAATATTATCACTCCTACATATGTACAGAAGTTTTCCTAATTAAATGTTTAATTAAACAGAAGGAAGGTCTGCTAGGTTAGATTGTTGCTGGTTAAATTGTTGCTGCCTCTATTGGTATTCCAAAAGATGACAGCATTGGGACTTCTTATGGTTGTGTCGTGCTGAGCACACAAGTGTAATATTCAGAATAACTCTAGATGTGTGCTTTTGTTCTTTGACTTGAAGCAGTTTTGTCTCAGCTAAAGCAGTGTTGTATGTGGAGTCTGTACTACTAAGACTAAGAGAGCGTCTCTCGTGTCTCTCAGTGTCTTCCACTGTGGGGGGTTCTGCTCAATTTGCTGTCTCTGGGTTTAACTTGAGCAATATGGGGTCTCTGTTACAGAACCAGCAGTACCTGTACTGCTGCTCAAAGAAACCAGGTTTCAGAAGTTAAAAGGGTGTCACTGTTTGGACGATGCATATTCACTGTATTTACAAAAGAAAAATTTCCCCCAAAATATTCCAATATTTCTCAAATACTTTCCTTCATGTGTAAGTATCATTTAATACAGCTCTCAAAAGCAGGACGTAGTGGTGCAGTTGTGTGATGGTCTCTGTAATGGCAGCCATATGACTTGCATCCAGTGCAGTGATGCACAGCTGAGCTGTGTGTCTCCAGTATGCTACATGACCTCAGAAATTCAAGATGCTTTCCAGACCCTCTTCTCTTACTTTGAAAGGCTTGAGTTAACCACAGGCATTCCTTCATAAGCTTTCAGGTTACCCTAATATCCAAGACAGTGTATTATTGTTGAAAACAAGAGCAAGCTTGTGTACTTGAGAGGGATGGAGTCTGCTAGAGAGTGTCTATTCTGTAGTTTTGTTTTAATTTATATTGCTTTTTGCATTGAACATCCACAGTGTGCTCTTCCTCCTCTTCCTCCCTGTCCTATTGCATTGTGCTTTGGGAGAGGAGCAGAGTTGGGGAAATAGGAGACATGCAAGGGTGAAAGGCCCTTAAATATTGTTCACACTTGGCTTTCTCTGGCAGCATCCAGTATCAGGACTTGGACCATCTGCAGGGCATGGATGATGGACTTCCATCAGCCCTGTCCTGCCATTTCTTTGCTGCTGGAATGGGAGTACTGGTTTGGAAAAACGGAGGAGATGCTGCCCAATACTATGATCCCAGCAATAAAAGTGCTTTGTGGATGTAGTATCTCAAATGTGAGCTAGTTTAGCTGATGTTTGTAGCTTGCAGAGTCTAATTTGAGCCGGCAGTGTCGAGAGGGTGCAAGCAGGGGTAATTTCAGAGGGAAGTTAAATATGTGCTTGCAGAGCTGTGCAGTCTTTTTCAAATCAGGGCCTTGAATGTGGTGCTGTGGGAGCTTGGACACGAATGTAGCATTTGACCTTGGGAGGGTGGGTGAAGTGGTCAGAGGGGGTGGTATGAGAAAATTTAGCTGTGCTGTGTAGGCTCGAGGAATGTAACCAGAGATCAAGGGAAGAGCATGTTAAATGAGCGTCTGAGGAACGGGACCAGGGTTTCACAGCAGATGTGGGGCGGAAGAGCTGAACTTCCAGACCAGGAGGGCTGGCAAGGCTTGCATTCATTTGTTAACCACCATTCTTCACATTCTCTGTTTTCTTCAGAGCATAATTATTTGCTTGCATTATCCTGCTTGGCTCATCTTGTGAGCTCAGTGTGCATCTGCAAATAGCATTAGGTTCAGTATTTGGCTTGCAGTGTTTTCTCATATAAAAGGCTTCAGCCGCTATTGTTTTTAAAACCTTAGGCAGCTCATAGTAGAGCTCATGAAGGTATGCTCTCTGGATGATGGAGGGACAAAAACTCTTTTTTGCAGAATGGTCTCTAAATCTCAGTGTGTAGACACTTCTAAATTAGCATTGCACAATAGAAAATTAATGTTAAACAAACCAGACAGTAAAATGAGATTTTAGAACAATGCCTGTGCTTCTCTCAAATTGGTGGTAATGCCAGCAGTGGGACAAATGGCTGCTGAAGAATGAAACCAGCTAAAGGCAATCCCCCTGTCAGTTATCCAGTGAGCTGTGTCCAGCAGGTCCCCAGTGTGTTGCAGACATGCAGGAAGAGCATAAAGGCTTTTTATGTAGGGTGACTGTTAATAATAGGCACTATGCAGAAAAGAATTGCTGCACATTGTGTAGTTTGCTAGTGCATGTGTAGTCAGCAAGAAGGTTCAATGACAGATTTCTCAATTAACTGCTTACACAGTTAATAATTCAGTCACCGTGTGCCCAGCAGGAGTGAAGTGGCAGAAAGTCCCTCTGGAGAGTAAAACTGTGATGATCTGCTTTTAGAGATACAATGGTCAGGGCTGGGAGAAGAAAGAAAGAAGTGTTAGTTGTGGCTGGTTTTCTGTGGATTTCTGCAAATGCTTTCCTGAAGACACATTTAGGTAGGAAGGGGGGGGGAATGTAAAAATAGATCACTACAGCTGATTTCCTGCATACCACGGGGCATGGAGAGAGTTTGCTGACAACCAGGAGAAACAACTTGGGGTGCAGGAAATAACACTTGCTTGTGAATAGGAATATGAGGTCTAAGTTACTTGTTTTTCCAGGGATATTTATTTAGACAGCTGAATTTCTTCAGCTCTGTGCTGGCAAGTTCCTTGCTCTGAGTTGGGTGAGTAGTGCAGTGCAGCTGTTGCACAGGTTCTTTTAATGTCTGGTTCTCAGGCAGCACAACCTAAAAGCATCCTGTGGGCTTCACTGATCTGCTGGTGGTATGGGTCTTCCACTGAATTTGAGGGGCTCAAGAGTCTTTAGTTACCAGCATTCAGGCCTGAACACTTTTCCTTTCTGCCTTCAAAGCAATAAGTTGTGACTCAGATGTACACATCTCCTTCTGTACTGGTTTGGTAATGAAGGAGGAATGACCATTGGAAATTTGTGTGCTTCAGGTGAGTGTGAGTCCTCCATGTATGCCTGTATTTGTCCTCAGTGGCCAAAACTCGAATACCTTTGTCACTTAGCTGTGGTGGCAAGTCCTATTTTGCATCTTGCAAAGCGTGCTCAGGATGCAGTTGTGTTTTGCCATAGTGTCACTCCAGGGAACACTGTCCTTTCACATTCTTACCACCCTTGTGTTGGTTAGGTGGAATGGAAAGACAAAGTGCCAAAAAAAGCCTGAGGTTGGAGGTTACTGGGGATGTTTGTAAGGAACAAAAGTGAGTCTGGTGTCTTGGGGGAGAGAACGACAGGAAGTCTAAGGGAGTAGACCTGGACAAATGTTCATCCTTAAATGACCATCTGCCCTACCTAACATAACAAGTATCTGAATAAACAGGAGAGTTTCTCAACTTTAGTTTCAGCAAGTGTTACCTACTGTGTGGCTTGCAAAATATAGGGAGGCTTGTGCAGTCTTATGTGGGGAGAAATTTAGTATCCCAAAAGGAAATGCCTGAGTTCATTGTTTTCAGGTATTTTCAATTATCCACAGTTAGTGTATGGATAATCTGATAAACACTTTTTAACTTAAAAATGGTGCAAAATAGGAGTGAAAGCAGGTAAAAATAATATTTTACATGATTTGAAAAGAAGATTCAATTGTATTTAGTAGTTTGAAAATACACAGACATCATTTGTGGAGGCTTGTAGAATATTGAAAAAATAATTAAATGGAATTGATGATCATTAATTTAGTTTCACTTGTGGGTGGGCTGATTTTTTTCTAAGACAGAGCCGCAGACTCTGTCAGGGACCTGAAATGCCATGCTAGAACTGTCTTAAATAAGGTAATAACCTTTAATAACCTTTTCAAAACTGTCAGCTGCATACATAGAAAAAAACAGATAATTTAAGTCACCACTGTTATATATAAAAATAATATATAGAAATCAGATGCACTGATTTTTAACTTAGGTTGAGATTGCCATTGCAGAAGCAATTGCAAATGCTAGGCTCTGTCTTTAGCAAGACAGACAAATAAACATATCCCCCTCCGTCTGTTTTCTTCCAGCAGTATTTTATGGTGAGTTCTAGGAATTACATTTTTGTTGTTGTTGTCTGCTCAAGGCTTGCCTTTTAGTTGAAAATAGAGAAAACGTTCCTTTAGAGGAAGGAATGAAAACTTTCACGTATTCAGCTCTTGCATGCATAAGCAACCTGACCAGTCCTGTGAAAACAAGCAGAGGAGTGAGATTTTCTTTCACATGAAAGAACTTGGGGATACTGCAGAGTTAGCTTCCAAGAAGAAAATTGTTCTTTAAACTTATGGAATATATTTTGTGAAGGACAAAGAGGGTTGAGCTCCCTGAGGCTGCAGAGAATGGGGAGAGTGTGTCATACAAAGACTTCAGGAAAACGGTAACTATTCATTGCAGCCTGGCTCCTATTATCCAGGATATCCCAATGGTGGTAATGGCCTTTTTAAACTTGCTTAAGAACACACAGATCTGACTGTGTGTAGAGCTTGGATGTGCTTTGCTGATGTCTTGATGTTGTGTGTTCATTACAGGTTGGTGCAGGCGTGCCAGAGCTAGTGAAAACAAGTGGGGTGAGCTGGTGCTTTGGGATAATACCCTCTTCCACAGCGTGGTGCTTGGAGGCTGTGGCGTGGCTGGGGGTATTAACAGTTCTGTGACAGTCACTTATGAGGAGAGCTGTAACCACTTTAAGGATGAGTTAAGAGGGCTTTTGTATCATCTCTAAATTAGCAGTACATTGAATGTAAGCACAGCTGGAAGGAATCTGCAAATCTGCATTTGAAATTTGGTAGCTCTTCCCTGGAATATTTTTCTGTAGATGGTAGTTTCTTTGGTCTGCATTACTTATTTTGCTTAACTGCAGGAGGGAACCATAAGCTTTGTGTGGAGTAAACCGAAAAGAAAACTTCCTGTGATGATGTAATTTCTGATTTCTTGCAAGAGACTCTTAACTGCCCTGTCTTGAAATAAATGAGGAAGGGCCCTGTCTTCAGGAGGGGCCCCTGAAGACCTTCAGCTGTGGGGAAGTAAAAAAGGAAGGACTTCTTATAACTTTCTGAGACTAGAAGTGGTTTTTACTACAGAGTGTAATGGTAAATTACATTGGACCTTACACACAGTCAGGTGACTTTTAGGAAGCTAATGACACAGTGGAATAGTTGGTGTATCAAGTGTTTGCAAATGAGCAGTTATGTTAAGTGTTTTTCTAAGAGATGACATCTGTAGAAATTGCATAATAATGTTGGGATTAATGGAGTCAGTTAGGATCAGGTGAGGCCCAGGCCACTCCATCTGTTCTGCTAAGTTTATTGGTGACTGAGTGACTGACCCCTCCAGCATCATATTAACTGAATAATGGGCTGGGAAAAATCACATGTATGTAATGGAGCAGTGCCACATCCTTTTCTTTGCCAAATGTATCCAGTCATCTGTGGAAATATGTGCTCTTCTAGTCCTTGTGGATGTTTAGTTACTGTAGATTTTCCCAGCTAGGCATGTACAGAAAATTATTAGCATTGTGCAAAAATGCCTTTCACATGGTACTGAAGTAAAAGGGACATGGCTTTGGATGTTAACATGTTTGGTGCAGGAACCTGCCTACCTCTTGTTTTTTTGAGACTTGTGGAAATATGCATATGGCTATATGCACAGATAAGCACTTTTCATGAGAGGATTTTTCACTAATTTTGTGTAGTCAAATACTGTTACTATGCTATTTTATCAGATTGTGAAACTGAGAGTTGGTTTCTGGTTTGAGAGAGGAACAAGCAAGGTAACATTTAAATTTATGAATTGTTTATTCCAACCTTAAAAATCTTCATAACCTCTATGGAAATGTTGTCCATCATTTAAAACGAAAGGGGAAGAACAGAAATTTCACTACTGCTTTATACTGGAGGTTTCTCTGAAATACTAAAATGTTTAGTAACCTCCAACCATTTCTGTAAGTAATATATGGTCCCCTGTTGAATTTTACAGAATTGTTTTATCAAACCATAAACCACTGGGTTTTTTTACTGACTCCTGCATGAGTTTTTTATAAGTGTCTCCTTTGTCCTATATCATTAAAACATAGACAATGATTGAGCAGGTGACAGCTCCCAACAGTTCTGGATCAAGAGAATAACAGTCCCAATAAATGAGAGATGACTGTCACCATTCATCATCCTCAGAATAAAATGGAGCTCGCTGGAGTAGAGGGGATGTCCTTGGTTGTGGTGATGAGGCTCGCGACAGGATTTCTAAGATAACACAGAAATGATGGGAAGGAAGTCTTAAAAATGAGGGGAGCATTCTTCTGTGCTACCAACTGCCCTGGTGCAGAGGCAGTACTGGCCATTGTCCTGGTCAGGTAACCTGAGATAAGACTGCAGATTTCAGCTGTTACTCACAGTTTGCAGACTGTAGGGTGACTGTTGGTTTTGCCAGATAAATTTCAACAGGTAACTGTTGTGTTTTATAAGGTAATTTTGATTTTGCTCCCATTTCTAGTGCACACTGGAAACTGATGCTGTAAGGCAGTTTTGATTTTGCTCCCATTTCTACTGCACACCAAATGTTGATTTTTTTTTTTCCCCTCACCAGCTAATACTCATTTCTTACTATGTTTACACTGACTTGTGAAAGACTAACTCAGTAACTTGTATATTCAGACTGGGAGTCAGATTACCTTTTGTTTACTTAAAATTACTTATCTGAATGTGCAAATGAAACTTGGGGTAAACTTGTGGAGGCGTGGTTGATGAGTTTTCAGAGTTCAGATGGATACACTGACTATATGAAAAATGAGGCTCCTTTTGGGGACAAGTTGAATGTCTACAACTACAGTTCATTGCTTTATCATCAGCCCTGATGTTGCAGCAGATCATTGAAATACCTCAGGAAGTCATTAATTAAAACCCCCCAATCTTGGTTTGAAGAAAGCACATGACTATTACTCTGTAAAGTATTCTGGTTTGTAGGAAGATCCTGTGAAACTGAACTAGAAAATACTCAGTGTCTGCTGAGCTGCATGCCAAGCAGGCAGAAGACAGAAAAAGCTGAGCTTCAGCTATGGCTTGCACTTGGAGAAGAGTATTTCAGGCACTTGAATTTCCTTTCTACTTTTTTCTTAATAAGATGTACATATCTGAAAAGGGGGACGGTGATCAGAATCTGAAGCCTTTGCAAAGGATTTTATTATAGTTTGTTTTGGTGGAAAATTCATGGGAGTGGGAATAAGATGAAGCAAAAAGGTGGAAAAAAGCCTCCAGGAACTTGTGAAGAGTTGCGGTAAGATGGAATGGTGGTGCATTGCTGCCTCTGGCCATCACTCTACTTTCTAGTCTGTGCAGGCATCCTTAACAGACTCACATCTATGTGTTGTAAACAGCCACGAGGAAAAAAAAAAGTGACTGAAGGATTTCAGGTGTCATGACTGAGCTAGCAGGAAACTAAATTAGATTCAGAGAGCCACTTTGTCATGGTGGCAGAGAGATGAGGGGCCTAGAGAGACTCTTTGTGTTCTGTGCTTGGCTGGCATTGTATAAGGAACAGCCAGACAGAACTAGAGGGGCACAAATCAAATAGCAGAAACTTGGGAAATGGAAGTTATATTTTTATATTAGTAGCATGAGGTGCAGCAATGAATAAGTGTCTTAATTTTCTCTTTTTTTTTCCCCTGCATTTGTTTCATGCTTTCAGAAAAGCATTATCAAGCTTTAGCACCAGCAGAGCCCATATCATCACTATGCAACTAAGCAAAGAATTAAATGTATTTGTTAGGCAGAAGGAGTAAGAATAGAATATGGAAAGTGCACAGATGTTGACAAAATAATAGGGGTTTCTTCCTCACACAACATAGTCTCTCTTCCACCTTGCTTTCAAACACCAGCAATCACTTTTCTGTCCTCTAATGGTTAGCAACCCCCTTGTGTGTTTTAAGTTTTTAAAGGTATGATTGGATGCTTGTGGCAGTCAGTCTTGAGTGGCCACAGAGGAAGATAAGGTGGATAGCCCTTACAAGGACTCATTTCCCAAAGTGAAGGTGACAGGCTGTTAACAGTGGTCCTATTCCTTGTGTAATCTCATGTAATCTCTTGATCTTGTCAGATAGGAGCACTTGTGCATTAGAGTAATCGTGATGAGGTCATAATCGAGTGGCCTGAGAAAACCAGCATTCAAGTGTGTTCCCTCGTACACTCGCTCTGAATGCTGTAAAAATTTCCAAACAATTAGGGATGATAAGCAGTTGTGTGATAATCGTGTCTGTCAACAGCTTGACCTTTGTGTGGGTGATGGGCTTTTTGATGATCTTCATCTTTTCCTGTTTAAAGGGAATTTCAGCACAGTAGGAGGTCTTTGTCCGTTAAAAGGGCACTGTCATGATGAATTTTTTCTTGCTTCCTTTTATTTACTTGGATGTGGTACAAGTGCACATGGCTCCTGAAGTAGCAAAATGAATAGCTCGCAGGAGAGCCTCGTTAGTCTTGACATTAAAATAATTGAGTTCTTTTAGCTTATTAGTGCTTAAGAATAGCCTTCTCTAAGACCATTACCTCTGGGATAAAAGCCATATTTGCAGCTGAATAAACAGCATGTACAACATGACTTGTTGCTAGGGAAAGAGGCTTTCTTAGTTCTCCGCCAAGCAGAGTGGCTTGTGTAGTAGGTAAAAACTGAATGACCTCAAACTGCATTCCTGAAATCCTCTTTACTCTTCAGTTGGCAGTCTGAAAATACTTCCGTAAGTGACTTTGGCTTTCTGGAGCTACTCTTATCCCCTTTACAACTCAGTCATCGACACGGGAAAAGCAGCCCTTCCTTCCTATCGAGGCCAGTTCTACGAGGACAACACTTGCTGTAGGCACTTTTCTCATCCAGGTGAAATGCCCAGAGCCCAGTGATGTGAGGCTTGATTGAAGACTTTGAGATGTGGACAGAAGAAGAAGATGTGGGTAAACAAACCAGCTGTGTTATCAGTTAAAATGCCCTGCCTTTCAAATTAGCAGTCTTTCCTGTTTTCATCTCTGCAGCAAAGGGCTGACTTTGCAGTACAAAAGAGGAAGGCAGAATTTTGGTAGAAAAACACGTAATAACTGATCATAGGAAGTAAAATAATTTGGAGCACCTTTGTGATTTTTTTTTTTTTTTTAGTGAAACCTTATCTCAGACCTTACAATTACTGGAGCCTTGAGCTGCAGCGGGACAGTATACCCATGGTGCTGCTCCTGGATTTGGCACCAACACCGTGTGGACTAACCCGGAGTTCTTGTGTGGTGGTGGGCTTTACTTGTTTTTAATGTGTTGAACCCTGGTTTTGGTGGAGTTATTGATACTAACCTCCATCAAGAATCATACCAAGGTTCTTAAAATAGACCAAACAGTGTAAAAGTGTGCTGAGAGGAGTCTTGCCAGAGTACCTTTAAAGAAGGCATTTAATTCTTTATCAGCAGCGAGGCACATGAAATGCTTTTTGCTCTTGAACAGCTGAAGTTTGTAACAATTGCACAGAACACAGTGCAGTAGAGAAGAAACTGAGATAGTGCTGTATGGATTAGTATAAGAAACTTTAATGCAGCAGGTCAATGGCAGTGCCTCTTTACAGCTCGGGTTTGTCAGAAGGGTCCTTTTTCTCCTGTGGAAATGTGGATAGTCCAGTTTTAGGAATTAAGAACAGCAAGTTCAGGAGTTCATACTGGATGGGCGAAAGAAAGGTAGTTAGCAATGTTTAAAGATTTAAGTACCAAAAAGAGATTGGTGGTTATTGCTCTGACATCCCATGCCTTACAAATGTCTGTTTGTTGCAAAGACTTTGCACAGGATAGAAGGTACCAGGACAGACTGCAACTCTCTTGATCCTAATATGATATTGATATTAATAATAATGAGGGAAAGAAGCTCAGAAATGCTGACAGTGTCTATAACATGAGGCTGTGTACTGGCCACCCGTTGGATAGATGCTGTAAATGTTTCAATTTAATAACAGAGGACGAGAATCCCACAGGGCTAACAATGACTGTCATGTCTTTGACTGGCACACATATTTAAAAGATCTCTTGGCCAAAAATGTCTAAACTCTTGAATATGTTGTACAGAACAGCTTTGTTCATTTAAAAGGCCCTGAAACTTGGTGACAAGGACTGTGTGCTGAATATTGGACAGGAGTGTTTACTGGCTTTGGTACTTGCTTTGGTTTTCCTAGATCATAAAGCCATTTGTGTTCAAAAATAATTTTCCTTATCCTCAATTCTTCTCAGCACTGAAAACTTTTTTAAATCTTTGTGTAAATGGGAACAGAACTCCTTATCTTATACTTGGGAGGGAGGTCATTAAATTGTAGTACCAATTTGTGTTTCAAAATGAAAATCTACTTGATCCCCTAAAGTGGAATATCATCTCATCGGTTCATTTTCTCTTTTTTAAAGGGATAAAAAAAAAGAAGAAAGAAAAGTTTTCCCGAAGCGATCACTAATACGAACTCCTCTTATAAAATGGGAAGGAGATGATTTAGAGATGGGAGAAGAGACTTTTGTTCCTTATCACCAAACCCTGCTAAAAATAGATGAATACTGTTGGTTCAAATGAACTTGCTACTGTTTGTGTTTGAGTGACTGTGATGTTTATCATCTTGCACTTCAATGGAGCTCTCAGGCTGGAGACCTTTTTCGTTCTGTTTCACTAAATGTATTCCTGGGGGTCCCACTTCCTGACTGGGGCTTTAACAATGAATCATAGCAGTAGAAATGATAATAAATTGCTTCATTCTGCACAGCTCCAAGCCTCACTGCAGACATCTCTCCTGATGTAGCCAGAAAATTAATCTAAAAGTCTTCTCTCTTTTAGATTTAGGCTGTCACTCAGTGGCTCTCTCTGTTGGACTGTTTTTTCATAGTATAGATACTTAAATGTTTGTCAGGCAAAACAAGCAAGCATTTGTGATGGGGTCTGGGATGTGAGACCGCAGTGTTCTTCCCCCACAGTGTGAATGTTTAACCTGGGAGTTATGTGCATGCAGTCTCCTCTGACCTGGCCCAGAGGAGGGACTTCTCCTTTTAGGTGCTCGTTGGAAAAAGTGGGAATTGTGCCTGGGTTTTGTGCATCTGGCCAAATGCAAAAATACACAATTTCTGAGTAAAAATGGAAATCATAGCAGCATTTTTGCGTTAGGAAAATGTTTCCTAGGACAGCTGTTCAGTGAAGAACCTTGGAATGGCTGAAATCGTGGTTTTTCATAAGAGCAGCCCTTCATGTCAACCCTCCCCAACCCTGCTCCAGTCCAACTCCCCAAATCTGCCTGTGAGTCTAGATACCTCCTCTTGGGTTGCTATGAAGCATGTTCAGAAGCAGTTTGCCTGCTGTCTGCTTTGCTCGGGGTATCCATCCAGCTACTTTAAATGATTCATCCAGTTTGTGTTTGGTGTTTCCTTGACTATTGTAGATTTAAAATGCTTAAAATACCAGAATTGGAATAAGAAAACTATTGAAGAGAGCTCCAAAGCTATAAATATGAGATGCTGTTTGTCAAAATTGATGCTAACATTTTTACAAGATAATTTATTTGATGTAACGGTTCAAACAGCAGCCTTGATCAGGATGCTTTTGTGAACAAGGTAATTTATCTCAGCAAATGCGTTCACATAAATGTTTTAAAATGAAAGGCATGATAAATCTGTCTAGAGCCTGCACACAGTGGAGCTGCCAAACCTGCCACCTGTTAAAGACTTTAATGAACTGTTCTGTATTTAACAGAAAAAGTTTAAGAAATGTTGTCACTTTCCTTTGCTGAAACTTCCCTTATCTCAGGCACTCTGAGCTGTCATGTAGCAAATGCTTTTAAGTGGAGCAGCTCTGGCATTTCAATTAGAAATGCAGCAAACTAGTGAAAAAGACCATTAAATCATAAATGTGGCTTTTGTGCAGGACAGCCACGAGGAAGGGCTTTTTGTTTAAAGCCACAGGGAGCCGGTGTTTTGTTGGGAGCTAAAGGACACCCTAGCTCATGTTATGTCACTAGATTAATGGGAAATTAGTTCTGGATTTTTTGAATGGAAGATGATATGGTTCTGAGAGTAAACCAAAAATGTACTAGGATGTTATGCTCCTGTGTGTGAGAGAGAAGACCTTTGAGCACAGTAAGACACAGCTTGGTGGAAAAGCAGGAGGAAATGGGTTCACAAGTCTCTTTTTTTTGCAGCCTGTTTTCAGAAGGGAATTAGGAGATGTGGAATATGTCAGGCTTGAAACATCTGCATAAGGGCAGATGAGAGTCTGCAGAAAGTATATGTGCTGGCTTTTTTACCACTTAAAAATTAAATGCATTGCTTAAGGGCCTTAGATTGGCAGTGGTTTGGAAGACCACAACTTACTAGGATCAGAGAATTATAAAGTGGTTAGGGATGGAAGGGACCTTAAAGATCATCCCCTGCCATGGTTAGGGAACCTGGAGCAGGTTACTCAGAGCCCCATCCAGCCTGGTCTTTAACAGTTCCACGGATGGGGAGTCCACAGCTTCTCTGGGCAACCTGTTCCAGTGCCTCACCACCTTCATAGTGAAGAATTTCTTCCTACTATCTAATCTAAACTTATCCTCCTTCAGCTTAAGGCTGCACCCCCTTGTCCTACATGCCCTTGTAAAAAGTCCTTCTCCAGCTTTCTTGTAGCCCCTTTAGGTAATGGAAGGCCACTTGAAGGTCTCCTCAAAGCCTTCTCCTCCCCAGACTGAACAGCCCCAAGAGGATGCTTTTTCCTGTGCTCTTCAATGAATTGCCATTTCGTTTTCCATCCAGAAGCACACTTGGATGCTCAGAATGTAGTTCCTTGATTGACCTTCACTTAACTGTGTATGTGGAAAACATTTCTGGCTGAGTAAACAGTACACAGCTTCTAATTAAGCTATGCAGTGATCAGACTGAAGCTCACTAAGGTTGCAGAAAGGATGTAGAAGGCAGAAAGGTGTTATAAAACGTAAAAGTGGGTAAGGAAGTGGAATAGCAAGGGAGAAAGCTGTGAAGAGATTTGTGGGGTACACAGACAAATTAATGAGCGTGGTCAGTCATAGCCATTGGTAGCAGCACAGTCGTTGTAAAATTATATCCTTTAAAAATAGTAAGGAAACCTCACTGATTACCTTTATTGTCTGTTCTGGCTTCAGTAAGCTTTGAGGCAGCCTGTTAAAGCAGTCTTGAGCCAATGGTGCTAGTGAGTATTGGAACTGAGAAGCATTTCTGTTTTTCTTTTGGCTGAACTACATTTTGTCCCATGGACAAAACAGAGTGATAGTTTTCATAAGTTACTAGAAATTTGAGACACATCCCCCCCTTTTTCTTGCCATGTCCTTCCTGATTGGTACCTCTGTTTCCCATGATGATTCCAGCCTCCAGCTGTAATCAGTAGGCTTTATGTAGCTGTGAGCATGCCAGAAAATGGGGCCACTTCTGGTTTGACTCCAAAATAAACCTCTTTTACTTGCAGATTGGTAGGCTGACTGATTTGACATATTTGCCCTGTGGTTTCACTTTCAAGAAAACAAACGTGCAGTAGAAATAAATGTGCATTTAGCAGTGCTTAAAAATTCAGGAACTGTCTCTCTTTCAAAAAAGCAAATTCCAGAATGTTGACAACAGATGACTGATATGAACTATTTTTTTTCTTAACAGCTGGAAGAAAGGCCCCTTTGCAACAATAACTCCAGGCAGGGAGCAGTCCTGTGGCCGGAATATTAGTGTGTTTGCCAGAAAACCTGGAGCTTTGTTTCTGTTCACCTGCTGTGTAAACTTCACTTGGTTTCTCCTCTTGCATAAACTGCAGTTCATCCTCTGCTTTTGTAAAGGCTGCTGCGGTTTCTCCTGCAGACCATGAAGACCTTCATGGTCATTTATATTTTGATAACTCATTAAAATAGCAACATGGAATCTAAGGTATTTTTATTAATATAGTTGGAACAGAGCAGCTGCTACAGTGCAGTTAATAATGTTGGCCTCCAGTCACGCTGAATCCATTTTTACCCTAGACTATTTGGCACTCTGCAAGATACACCCTCCTCCACAGGTCTGCAGGAAGCTTGTCACACTGTCTTCTGGAAAAGCGTATAAATGATGTTTTGATATTTAAGTATGTAAACCTATAAAAAGATGTAGTAAACCCAAGTACACTCATTTATTCTTGCTGTACATTTACAGAATGTTAAAAAATACCCTTAGTGTTATTCAGAGAAGTGACTAAAAATCCAGATTATGGTGGTCTTATTTACTCTCAGTGAAGTAAATGCTATTTTGAGACAGCATAATCTTGAAAAATATCAGCTATTTTTAAAAGATAACTTTAATTCAAAAGGTCAGTTTCCCTGCAGTCCCTGATAAGATCCAGAAGCAAGTCCTTCTGGAGCCTTTTGCATACAGAGTGAGCAGCTGTATAGCTCAGCTTCATTAAGGCTTTGGATATGGTCTCCAGTGGTGTCCTTACAGCCAAACTGCTGAGATAAAAGCTGGAAAAGTGGACCTTTTTTCTATGGTTACCTTTTGAGACTAATCCCTTCCAGCCTGTTAGCCTGCGACTGTGATTTTCATCATGCACCTTGTACATTCCTGCTGGAGTTGGAAACTGGCCTCTCTGTCCTGGCTGTCAAAGGAGATAAGTACGAGAGGGATGTCCAAGGGGAAGCAATAGGTCAATTAAACTAGCACTGAGAGGATTTATTTGTGGTGGCTCTTGAGTGGGTTTTGCGTTATCCTAGGCTGGTTTTGTGATCTGCATCAGTTCATGGATTTGCCGCAATTTGAAATAGCGCTGGTGCAAGTTGACGATTATGAAGAAGCCAAAAAACCCTCACCCAAATGGTGCAAGCAGAATTGCAGAAATGTGCATGTGATCTGCATCACTGAACTGATCTGGAGGTCTAGGGCTGTTGTGATCCATTGGTACTTGACTTGACCTAAACTAGTTCCTACTTAACCCTGCCTTGATTTTGTAGTTATTTAAACTGGGGAATATCTGGCACCTTTTCTTACACAGTGAGTAATTTAAGCATTGTCCTACAAAAACATGCTACTAACACAGTAATAAGACTAATAAGAAACTGCTGGATCTCATGCAAAAGCTCTACAAATATGTGATTCAGATCAGTTATAAAGATGAGAAACTATCTGAGAACTTCAGTTTTAAAATGGAAACAGTATCACAGAATGAATGAAGCAAATTAAGATGTGGAACTAAAAGTAAAACCTGGAAATACCTATTGTACACAGATAGTATCTCCAGTATCACCGGAAAAATAATTTGTAGTTAAGGAATCAGACTTTTCCAGTTGTGTTAATTGCTTAGATGGCATCTATTTTGTGTAAATAGCACAAAAGATGTGACCCTAATCTCCCTGAGACAGGATCACTGTTAATTAATGTATTCCTTTAAATAAGGAACAACAGCATATCTTACACAAATGTCAAAAAGCGAAGTGAGCTATTTAATTTGTGTCATTGTGGTATTTGTATAGTGCAGTAGCACTTTTCAGCCGTGCTCATAAAACATTTACTGTGTAGATGAAATCCAAACAATGTATAGATGTTAAAACAACAGGCAATATAGGCATTTGAAAACCTAGCAAAAATAGATAACCTTTGCCATGAACCTCAAATTTTTTCCATATGAAACTACAGTTTTTCTTCTAATAAAAAGCTGCAAGATGATTTTGTAAGACAGGCGGACTCCACTGCAGTGGAGCTAACAAGAACGTTACTATAGGAAAAGAAGAAACAACTTCAGTGGAATCGTATTCCTGTTTCCATCTCCCTCTACCATCTTTTTTATGCTGTAAAAGTTGCATTTTAAGTGTAATTTCTAGGAAATCTGCAGCAACTTCAACCTTTCCTGCATCCTGACATGGAAATTATTTGTCCAAGGTGGGATGCTTGGCCATATATAGCTTTCTTGGAAAAAAAAGCTCTGTGTGTTTGGGTTGGAAAGGATTTTACTTCTTAAATTCAACGTAGAAGTCATAAAATAAAAAAACCAAAACCGAACAAACTGATTTGAACAAACTTTTCTCAAAGCAAGAGCAGTTCTGTGTTAATTATTCCTGATAAATACTTGTCTTTACCTATGTTTGAAGTGTTTAAGGGCTGAAGAATTCAGTCTCTCAAGGCTGTGCTCTCCAGCTCTTTAATATTTCTTCTCCTGTTCACACTGGACCTGGAGAACAAAGTACCCATATTAAGTTATAGTTGGGCTTTGGCCCTTCTGATTTACTCCCTGCATGACCTCACTACATCCTTGCAGTCCTCCTGAGTTACCTGCCCCTTCTTTTAAAGGAAAAAGAGACTTTATGATCTTAAGTTCCACCCTAAGCTCTGTCTTCAGTCATGCTGATCATCTTGCCCTTCAGCAGATGGGGACAGCCTGCTCCTGCATCTTTAAGATTTTTTCCTTGAAGAATGTCTAGCCTTTCTGGACTCCTTTGTCCTTCAGGACTGTTTCATAAGGAACTCTGTCAACCAGACTCCGAAACAGTCTGAACTCTCTTCTCATAGTGTTCCTGTATCTGTCCAGACTTGTCACTGGAGAGCTCTGTATATAAATGAGAGGTCATACTTGAAATTTTCCCCTTGTCAAATACTATCCTTTTGGCGAATAATTATGTTGTTTTGACCTAGATATTCTCAGGACTAGAAGTTAGTAAATTTCCTTTGTGAAAGGGATCTGTAAAGCAAGAGTTGGTCCTTTGTGTTCTAATGCTTTATTGGCGTTTTTTCTTTGGGAAAATAAATTTAGCTGTAATAAGCTCAATTTCTTATTGACCAGAGATACTAGAAATAAGATGTTTCTTGTAGCAAAAATCTTCTATAGTAATTCAGTAGCGCTGAGTTCCACTGTTGTCTATTGATCAAAATGTTATGATTACCACGAAGGTTAATTTTATCAAAACTTCCTTGTGTGCATGTAATAATGCTTGTATTACTGAGTCCTTAAACTCAATGCAGTCTCCAAATTTATTTATACATCTCCTTTCTCTTTGCCTTTGGAAAATACCAGGGATCATTTCTTTAAGCAATATGGCAGTTGCAGAGTGGATTCCTCAGGAAAGGCGCCTGATGTTGTAGAGCTCCTGCAACATCTCCTGGCCTCTGAACCCCGTGACTTGCCCTCTTCTCTTAACTAGCTGAGCTCAATCCCATCACACCTGTCTCATCTATCCCAGATCACAGTCCTAAATACTCCTTCTGGAAGCGCTTGTGTAGGAACAAATGCACACCATTCCTTTGTGCCCCAGGTAACCCTCAAGAGCATTCCTCATTAATTGGCTCAGCTCCTGTAATTATCTCCCCAGCTCCTTATATCTCACTGTGACAAACTGGGGAAAGAAAAGCAAAATCTCTGTGTGAGGAGCAGTGTTTCTCACAAAAGCTGCTGATACATAGTTGAATAAGCTCATTCATTAGGAAGAAGCCAGGAGAGGGCGGGTAAAATACAGATGTTAAAGCTTCTCTAGATACCACAGAAAATCTGCTTTAGAAAGGAAAGGTGCTTCATACAAACCTGAGATCTCTCTGAAACTCTTTAAAATAGCAGGCAGAATTTAGAGATGGGAAGAGAGCATGTAAAGTTTTACTTTCAAATGTAAGGTTGAGGTTGATGCTGGAAAACAGACTCAGAAAAAGGACAAAAAAAACCCTTTCAGTAATTTCAGACATTGTCTCAGACCTGGTCAGGAAATGGCCACTCTTATCTCTTGCCCTTACTAGAGAAATGAAAATCATATATGACTCTAGCCTCTGGGTTTAGGCAAACTTAATTATCTGTGGTGCTAATAGCTTAACTTGGTATGATCTTTCTCCTGTGGAACAAGCAAGGGAGTTTTTTCTAGTAGCTGCCCAAGCCAAGACTGCTTCATTCTCGAGGAAAGAAGTTTCAGTGAAGCATGGAGAGACACTCAACCATTAAGTGAATTGTCTGGCAGGAGAGAAAGATAGAAAAATCTTTAAAGAAGCTGTAATCATGTTGCAGTAAAACTGTCATCTCTGTCTCTCATGTCAGAATAAATGTTTTGCTTCTCAGTGTCAAGCAGACAGCATATATGGTATTCACCACCCCAGAGGTGAATTTACTTCTTTTTTGGAACGTTAAGCTATGGGGTAGGTTTGAACCTTTCTTTAGGTAAAGGAAAAAATCTCCCTTATATTCCTGTTTGCAGAGTTTCTGAGAGCTTAACAACAATTCTCATTCTTCAACAGAGACAAACTCTAGAAATATTTTAACATAGTGGGACCAGAAAATGGCAAATGCAATGGAATTTATACCTGAAAAATGTATGCTGTGTATTGGCTTAATTTTATCCAACCAACTCTTTTATTCCCCCCCCCCCCCGTCATTTTCTGTCTTTATTCCTGGCATGTTACATACCCCCTACATTCTGAATGGCTGCCCCCTCTCAGCCCCCCATTGTTCTCTCCTTGTGCATATTGTAAAACTGTAAATGCTGCAATAACTGCAAGACAAAGACTGTATCACCCCCTGCAGTAATTGTGCCTCTTCCAGAGCTTTGATTCCTTTAGTGGTATAAAAATCCACTTTTAGAATAAAAATTAAAAACACCTTATTCTCTTACAAGAACAAAATAATTACCTTATAATTATAGCTTGTATTTACTTTTTAATTGTCCCACTATCGCCATGTGTGCTAGAAAACCTGACATTACAACATATATATAACAGTGACAGTTCTGTCTCTATTAAGTGTTTACCAATAAGATTTTTAAACCCTGAATGTACATGGGGGATAAGAGATCTCTGGACAAAAAATACTTCTGTTTAAACTGAAGAAGAGTAATTTTATAACTGTTAATTATTAGTCAGAACATTGATAATGCTTGAATTGAAGTTATAGCCTTGTAGGCCTTTTAGGGTCCGCTTGTGGTAACCACCCTTTGCCCAGCTAGAGGCAGCCAAGGCTGCTCTGCCTCAGTGCTTATCCAGGGTTTGGAGCCAGCTGATGAACTTGCTCAGGCCCCAGTTTGAAATACAGATATCTCTGTGTAGGCAGTTATATGAAAGGGCTGGCTTTCAGAGTTGGTCTGCCCTTTGGGAGCGAGTGATTTTGCTGGGATCTTGGAAATGAATTGTAATGGTGGAAATCGAGTAGACATTTTTAAAAGTTACTGCAGTCAAACTGCTTTAGTGAGCACAGTGCAGGCTTCATTACTGACCTCAGTATAAGTGGATTTCTGCCTGTGCTGTAAATTTTCCTCCTCAGTTCATGTCTGTAGGCTCCTGACAGTGCAAAGATCTGTTTTTGTGATAGTTTAAAGGCAAAAACAGAAATGTGAGGAACGAGGATTTGTTAACTGATAACAACTTGCGTATTCTCTTTATCCTTCTCTGCCGTGCGTCACTTGTTTATGAATTCACAGTACATGTACACAGCTGTATATACATGTAGAAATATAATTGTACATATGTATGAGCTATGTTATTTAATTTAGACTGATTAACAGGCTTCTCCATAAAGTACAGTGGATGCCTTCCAGGCTGCAACCGTGTAAATACTAGTGATGTTCAGAGTATTATCCACTAAATGTGGTATTTTTCACTTTAAGATGCCATCTGAGTTGAAGTGCATCGTTGTTCTTAAGTAGGACAATTAAGACTTTCCAGAAACAGCAACAGCGACAAAAGAAACCACAGAACACTGCTGCATTGTGTGTGGCTGTGAGTCATACAGAAGACACATGTCCCCAGAAAGCCTTTCTGCCTCTTCATCCTGTCCATCAGCTGCCCCTTTCCTGGCTAATGATCTTCCTCCCTCTCCGAGAGCTGATGCTTTTTTACCCCGTCCTCCCTCTCTGAGCAAACCTTTTTTAAGAGTCTAACGCCACAGAGGGAGGGAGAGGGCTTGGTGTGGGGCGTAACACTTGATAAGGGGCTGCAGCTCTTACTTAGCACTATTTCTGGGGGCTTTTTTCTGTTTTTTTTTTTTTTGTTGTTTTGTTCTGGTTGTTTTGGTTTTGTGGTTGTTTTTGTTGTTGTTGTTGTTTGTTGTTGTGTTTGGTTGGTTGGTTGGTTGGTTTTTTTTTGTTTTGGTTTTGGTTTTTTGTGAGGGACACAGTCCAGCTGATTTAGGAACCTTTCTTGCCGAGAGGCATGAATAGCTGGGTTGTGTTTGTTCAGGGGCTGCACTCTGGCAGGGACAGAATCCTGGGAACTGCTGCCAGACCTGCACAGCCACTTCTGTGTTGTGGTTAACCTGTTAACCAACCTCTAGTACCGGGCATAGAGGAAGAAGCTATGTGAAGATCCTCTATGTTAACTGAAAAGTAGTAGGGGGGGAAAAGAAATCTTGGGAAGAGTTTTCCATGAAATGAGAAAAACAGATATGTAAGTGCAGCACCTGTCTTTGAAAGTCAAAGCAGAATTCAGTGAAGCAAAGCTGGAAAGGAAAGAAGATGTAACTGCTGGTACTGTGTACTTCTGAAGTAACTTTTTAAAGGTTGGCAGGACAAACTACGAGCAAGCAAACAGACCAGTTAAAGCCTTTGGGAACTGTATTAGAATAAATCCTGAAAACATTATTTTGGCAAGAAAGCAGTTAATTTCCTCATGTATCTGCATGCTGTATTAGTCAAATCCAGCGTGTGATACTGAAAATCATGTATTTGTCTTAGTAGTTGCCAGTCAGCATCTTAAAAGCATGGGAATTCGTTGTATCCTAAACTTTCTTGGAAAAAACCTGATACCTCTTGAACAGAGGTGGTAAGACTGCTTCGGAAAATGAAGTTCAGATGAGGCTTGGGAAAGTGTACATAGGGAGAAGTACTGGAGCAGAATGAGAAAGAGGCACAGGGTTGCCTGACTCTTGTGTTACACAGAGCGTGCAAAACAGAAATACCATCTGTCAGCTGGTCCTCGTGAGGCGCTCGTGCGGTGGCCATCCTGTCTCCTCTTCTGTGATTCCTCACAAAGTCCAGCTGCTGAGTGGTGCTAAAAGTGTTTTGGAGGACCAGCATGGGATATAAAACATCTATTTGAGCAAGACTACATCATGCTGTGACTCTAATCCAAAGTGGATTGATGTCATTCTTGCTGCACTACAGTATTTTATCGAGCACTTTGTTAACAGAGTAGTAATTTTTCTTAAGTTAAAGGCTTTCATGTAAGCAGATTTTTAACAAGCATGTTGTTGCTCTGCTATATAGGTATCGTTACTTGAATCAACAGTGCACTGTAGAAAAATCCCTGTGTGTGAGGACCTCCTTTGAAAATGGGCTTGATGCTTGGTTAGGGAAAAGACGGATGCTTCTTGAGCAACCCTAATTTCTCCTGCATGCTGAGTCATCCTGAATGCTCAGCTAGAGAAGCAAAGCTGCCCTGCCAAGGACAGAAGTGTTGGGAATCAAAAAATAACTCAAGCATACCACAGCAGGAGCTCTGCAGAACACTGCTGACCTGGTGGAGGCATGGCCTGCTAACAGAATAGCAGTGGGAGCAAGGACGGACCTGTGTCAGGGCCACATTTTTCTTCCACTTCCCTTTTTCATATATTCCTGTATTTCTACCACCCAGTTGGCACCATGGCGGTTTTGGGGGGTTTTGTGTATGTGTGTGGTGGGTTTTTTTGTGTTTGGTTTTGTTTTGATTTTTTTTGTTTCTTTTTGTTTTGTTTTTGTATTTTTCTTTTGTCTTTTTTTCGGAAAGCAAAATATTAATCTGGTCCAATGTGCTGTCTTGGGTTGAGATTGTATTTTTTTTTTTCAGTTTTGAATGAGCTGTAGAGTTTGATGTGAAGCAATGTGAAGTTTTCTTATTATGGAACATTCACATGTGCTCATGCATTGACACCTAAGTCAAAACATGTATTTCCTCTGGAAATTACCTTCCTCTCTTCTATGCAAAATACTGTCTTGTTAGGTGTCTGAGGCTATATAATTGATCTTCTCTTACTTCCCCCTGAAATTAGATATTCAGGGTGCAAAACAGATCTTTAAATTGTTGAAACTTTGCAACTGATTTATACTCTGGACTATCCAAGCTGTAAGGACGAGCCTAATGTTGCACTTTTAAGAGCCCAGAAAGGCAACAGAGCAAGGGGACTGGCAGCGATATGGGGACTGGGGACCCCCTGTCCACATAGAATCATAGAATAGATTGGGTTGGAAAAGACCTCCAAGATCATCGAGTCCAACCCCATCAGCCAGAGTTGTGCCACATGAGGGGCCACAGGATTTTTTTTGCACTGCAGATGTGTTCCTGAGCGTCAGGGTGTTTTTGTGGAACATACTGCCAGCTGCTGAGAAACTAAGCAAAGGGACACTCCACATAGCCTCAGTCCAATTATGTAGATAGCCACAAAACTTAAGTGAGGGGGAAGTGTTGCTGTATGGTGACAGCAGACAGATGAGTGTGAAAGCAGACAGAATGGGAAGTGAAAGAGCTGCAGTTGCTCTTTTAGGCTTTCCCCCTAGTCTGGGGAACCCAGGTGCATGTTGTACAAACAAAGCTATTTTATTATTTAAAAAAAGCCTCACAAATACAAAAATTTTTAAGTAGTTCACATGCACTGATGTTTCCAATAATAGTACTGAAAATAGACAGTAAAATAAAACTTCCACTTGAGAACATGTTTGCTTTTTAGACCACAGAAGTATTCTGTATGGTGTTACTGTCAGGATTCTCTTTGTACTAACTTAGCTTTTATGTGTGGCTTTAGGCTTTACATTTTAGTAGATAAAATAGATTTCACCTATGAAATGAAGGTGCCTAATAACCATTTTCTTAATATGTTACAAATATTATAACCATGTTCTCAAAAATTTTTCATTAAGACAGCTCACTGTTAATACTAAAAGGGTTTTTCATCAAATAATCAGAAAGCATCACATTGTAATGAGACTGCAGCGCCTCTATTGCTAATGAGCAGAAAGCAAAGTTAAATGCAGTTTTCATTTATTGTCTCATAAATTGATTTTAGTTTACAGTGCTGTAGGCTAGGTCTCCTTATTTTTGCATTTTTGTTTAACTGAATAGCAAGACTTGTAATTAGCTTAAATATGTTGTGTGTCTTTACTGATGCGAATTACCGAGCCAGTGAAATTTCACTCCAGTGTGAAGAGTGATTTGCTCATCTTGTGTGCTGGGTGGAGGTTTTTTTAGATAAAACCAGCTCCATCTGAAAGTTAAAGTGGGGAAGAAGATTTTATCAGTCTTAATGGTCTGTTACATGTGATAAAAATACATGTAGTTAAAAATGTTTTTTAGAGATTCTTCTTCCTGATCTGTTGTAAGTCTCAGAAAAAATGTATTCCTTATATTTGCTGTTTTTTCTTTAGGTGTTAATATGAGAAGCTGAACTAATTTGTGACTTATCTTTTACTGTGCATGTAATCATTTTAGTTTATGATGTTATTCTTGCCTAATAAGGTACTTCACAGAAGGCTTTGGAAGGTGATAACTATTAACAGGTACTGCTTGTAGCAGGAACGAAGGAAAATAGCTCCTAGTACAGCTATTGGACGAAGGCATTTAATGTTTATAATACATTTGTGTAGGCAGTGAGAGGGGAAATCTGACCACAACTGCTAAAACTTGCTGCTAATACCATTGCAGCAGAATGCTGTTCTGTTTCATGTTTTCAGCAACAAGTATCATGGTGTTTAATGGAGGTGATTTTGTATGATCTGACAAAATACCTTTGCACCCTGTCTTTGGCTTCTGGTGATACACCATGCCTGCTGTCAGACAGCAATGTACTGACAAGCTGCTACAGAGCTTAGACTCCACATCAGCTGGTACAAATACTGATTTTGTGAAATGTTTGTTAGCTGTTTTTTTCAGATGACTTTTTCCTATTGGTTTGTTAGGTCTCATTTGTGAGAAGACTACAGCATTCTGTTTGACTTCCCAATAATTGTAAATGGTTCTACTCCTAATGAAGGTTACAGGAATATCTTTAGTGCTGTTCAGATAGGAGTCTGACAGATATTTGGAAGCAGTCTTTGGTTCAAACTGCTATGGAAAATGGTATTCCATGTTGTACTCAATTAACCTTATGGGGATAAGGACCTTACTCGAGATACTCTGTGTTTAAGCTGTGTAAGTTATAGAAGTTGCTGACTTTGGAGATGGGGGCCCTGTTATGCTGTAATTGTGGAATATTAGTAAGTAGGTATTACCTCCCATTAACAGTGAGTGAGAGCTTGTACCTGATACAATTCCTACAATACCACTCTGAAAATTTACTCCTGGATAGCCATCCCAGCATAATTTCATTATGGACTGCCTGCTGACTGAGGTTCAAACAGTATTAGGAGGAGCTGTAATTTCTGAAAATGAAAAAGAGCTCTCAGAGGAAAGAGGTGGTCTATCCATCCCATGTGTCAGCAGGACCAAAAGGGAGTGTGGGAGAGGAATAATGTCTTCAACACAGCCCCAGAAATGTTTTCAGGGTTGCAGGGGTGCAACTCCTCTCAAGTAGTAAAGTTTTTATAGAAGTGTTCAGTGCCCATCACAGAGATTATCCCACATCCATCTGCCTGTAGCAAATGCGTCTTTGAACAGGACTCTGGCTGTGCCTGCTGTGGCTTAGCACCAGCAGACCAGCATGCTGCAACCAGTTTTCTCTATACTGCTTCCCTGTGATGGTACAACAGGACACAGAGCAGGAACTGGGTATGCACCCCATAAACTAAGGTTACTCTTCTGTCCACATATCCTTTGGCTTTAGCCAAGAAGGAAGCCTAGTGGTAAGTTCATCTGCCTCACATATGCAACTTTGTAGTTTTTCACTAAACCTTTCTTTTAGTCTTGATTTTTCCCTGCAGCACAGTGGAATTAATATATGTGATAAGTACAAAAATCAGCATGGTATCGAATACCCAAGAGATTAAAAAAAACTAAAGTAATTATTGAATGTCTCAGTTAATTAAGGGGATCTGTGATGTTGGCTTTTGGAATCATCCCTCCTCAGTCTCACTGCGGAATTCAGCTGCCTAGGTGCAACATCACAAATTCACGTATAACCTAGTCCAAAAAGAAGAAGCACTAGTCTTTCAGAAGCACAGGACCAGTTTTAATTCTATATTCATTGTTATTTATTTCTTTAGGGTGCCATCTTTCTGCCTGGCAACAGAGTAATTGAGCATCCCTGCAATGAAGAAAGTCCAGGAAAGTTCCTTTTTGAAGTTGTTCCAGGTAGGGTATTCTACTCCATATGAAAAGTCTTTCAAGTTTGTCCTCTGTGATAAATGGCCACATCTGTTCTGCCAGAACAGAAGATGAGGTGATTAATGATTCAATTTAAGGAAAAAAATAAATCGATTAGTTTGTTAATATGTTCATTCATAATTTTTTCATTCACCCCCAGGCAGCACAGGAAAAGGATGTGTTTTTTATTTGTCAGCATAAAGTTCACTGCAAGGGGCTGTACCACTGAGTGGTACAGCGACAATTACAAGTGTGTTGTGTAATTATTTTAGATTATATTGGATGCTATGAATTAGTTGTCCTGTGGCAACAAAGGAATCCATAACTTAGCATCAACAGCTTATCACTTGTAAGGCCTTAATGACATCAGGGCCATCACTTAAGAGTGCTCCCTGGTCACTGTGGGTGGATAAACATATTGTAACAACAGGAAGCATCGCTGCTTTGAGACCCTGAACTTATTTTCAGTTGTGGGTTTTGGACTGATTTTTCACCTGGACTAGACTTGTCTAAAGAACATTGCCCTGGCAATCGAGTGGTGCTTTTGATTGAGTTGCATGGCCTAAGGAATTTGCTTATTGTCTTTGCTACTTTCTCTTCTGGAGGGCAGACCTCGGCCTGTTTAGGAGCCTGGTCGACAAATACCTGTGGGAGGCAGTCAGTCCTGAAGGGCAAAGGAAGTGCTGGGTCCTGCCCTTGGGTCACAGCAACCTCCTGCAGCACTACAGGCTGGAGGCAGAGTGGCTGGAAAGCTGCCTGGCACAAAAGGACCTGGGGGTGCTGGTCAACAGTGGCTGAACATCAGTCAACAGTGTTCCAAGAAGGTCAGTGACATCCTATCTTGTGTAAGAAACAATGTGACCAGCAGGACCAGGGCAGTGATTGTCCTCTTGTACTCGGCACTGGTGAAGCCACACCTCAAATCCTGTATTCTGTTCTGGGCCCCTCACTACAAGAAAGACATTGAGGGTCTGAAGTGTGTCCATAGAAGGGCAGTGGAGCTGGTGAAGGGTCTGGAGCACAAGTGTTATGAGGAGCAGTTGAGGGAGCTGGGTTTGTTTATCCTGGAGAAAAGGAGGCCTGGAGGGGACCATATTGTTCTCTGCAACTACCTGAAAGGAGGTTGTAGCAAGGTGAGGGTTGTTCTTTTCTCCTGAGTAATAAGCGATAGGACAAGAGGAAACAGTCTCAAGCTGCACTGAGGAGGTTTAGACTGGATATTAGGAAATATTTAATCACCTAAAGGATTGTCAAGCATTAGGACAGACTTGTGAAAAGGAAGTAGGGGAGTCACCACACCTGGAGTTATTTCAAAGATGTGTAGATGTGGTACTTAGGGGCATGGTTTCGTGACGGATGTTGCAATGTTGGCTTAACAGTTGGACTCAAGGGTTTTCCAACATGAATGATTCTACATTTCCACATACAGTTAGCCCACTCTGTTTATTCTGTAATTCTGTAATCTCCATATTACTTTTCAATTTACCTCCCATTGTGGCTATTTGGAAGGGCAAATAGATGGTAATGGCAATTGAAACTGACCTCCATTTTCTTGGTCTTGAGCCGTCTTGATGTTAGGGCACAAATACAGTTGTCTTCACTGATGTGAAGACGCTATATTTGTCTAGTGTGACACTACTTCACACTGATGTGAAGTTTTGATATATTGTAGATGTGTAAGAAATATGAAGTAGGTTTCAAAGTTTGGCTATGAAAGCTTTGTGCAATAAGGGGTTAGTATGCAAAGAAAACCAGTGTGGTATCTTCTGAGGTTTTCTTAACACTCATCCCACTTTGAATCAATCAGATCTGAGAAAGTTTCTCACTGTGGTCTCTATCTTTTTTAATATATTCAGAGTACTGAAAGAAAACTATTATTAGCAGTGAAAGTCTGAAGTTGACTAAAATCTTGTTTCCATTGGAAATTAAGAGAATTCTCCATACATCCCAATTCATATGACACCTTTGTCTGATAATGTTCACCCTAGGTATGGTTATTATGCCTCTGGTCTATGTGAATTTGGCATCGAGTGTGGAATATTTACTGTAGGCTTGAGATGTGTGTGGTGCAGGCACAAAAACCTTCCTGTACAACCATGCAGACAGATGACCAGAGGGTCACTGCCTGCATGGGACCTGCCACGGGTGAGCTGCAGAAAGCTCTCTCAGATAGAGCTTCTAATTTTCCCTAATGGTAGGAAATCTGGCTGATAACAGGATAGTAGGAAATGGTAAGGCTTAAACAGTCAAACATTCATGTTTTGAAGGCAGACCCTTCTGTCCATGTTCAAGTACCTTCCCCAGAGATCCTTTATTTTCTGTGTATGATGCTATCCCAAACACCACTGGGGCCTGTGGGATACATAATAGCACATTTGGAGGTCAGACTGTATTTTGCTGATGAGTTTGAATGCTTTTACTAAAGTATACCTGATGGTTGCCTAAATTGTAGAAAGCCTTTGGAAAATCTAATGTTTCACCTTGGTTTTGATTTTCCAGTATAGTGTTAAGTCTCACTCACCATCTCTGTTGTTTCTGCTCCCATAATTTGACCATTCATTCCCAGTTTTCAAAGTCAGCACTTCTTTCTTGATCGTCTTCCAACCTGAGCCCTTACGTGCCAAGCCCCATCCCAGGGTCATCCTCCATGCCCAAGTTAAAAAGCCAGGGTGGCTGACATTGGAAGTGCCAGCTGCTGAACTGATGAGCAATGCTGATGGGAGAACACAGTCGCTCTTTTGGTTTCCGAAAATGTTTGTTGTGCCTTCTTTCTATGTAGTCAAGTTAAAAAGTAATTTGCAACTAGTTTTTGGGCTGTGTTCATTATTTATCTGGACCGTCCCTGAGATTCAGGGTAGGCTTCTTTGTTTTGCTTTGTTTACTTGTTTACAGTTCCGAGTATAGGGTTTTGCAGGTCTTGTAGGATAGTATATTTATTTCTCCACCCCATTGTCCCTAACCCCCTCCCCCCAGTTAAAGCATGTGGCTATAGTGACTTCACACTGGAACAGTTTTTCCTGGTGACATCTTATGCCTAAGATTCATTACCAAAAAACAGTTTTTGGGAATTCAGGACATTTCATGCTGGAACACTAGCCTTTGGGGGATGTAATTAAAATCGGCACTAAGACTGACTTTGGAGGCATCACAGTGTAGATGTGTAGCAGTGTAGTGGAATTGTCAACTGTATTTTATGCAGAGATGAAGTGAGCATTGCCACTGTCACCATGTCACCATTGCTTCTCAAGGCAAGTATTGTCAGCCTTTTGTAATGGAGCTGTTTGTCATCTGTATCCTCTTAGTGACTCAGTACAGAAGTCAGGTTTATGAGCTGACAGCAGCAAAACTGAGCTCATCGAGTGTATTTGAGAAAAATATATTGCAGCCAAGGCTCTGTTTAGCCTTTGTTAGCTTTTGTATGAGAAATCAGCTCATAGCAACAGGATCTATTTGCAGATTTTCTTTTTAATTTTATCGTCTTAACTTTGTGTTAAGTGTACAATGCTGAAGCTCACACTGTTCTTGTATTTTGTTTTCCCTGTAATAAAAGTTGAAACAATTTTAGTTATAATCCAAAAAGCAATAGTGACAAGTCCCCTTTTTGTGCATGATGTCTGTAGGCGGACTGAAAACTTGCGTGCGTGTTTGTTTATTGGAAATACATGCAAATTATTTTGGGAATGTATGTGGGAGGAGGTTTATACTATGAAACTAATGCTCTGTACACAGCCATCTCTGAAGATGAATGAAAAAAATGTCTGTGGAGACAAGCATCTTGCAGTTTTGACGCTGTAATTAAAATACAGATGCCTTACATTTGCATTTTGAAAACATTCTGTTCATTCCCTAAGTCATTACATGGTTTAACACTTAAAATTGTTCCTTTTTTTCCCCCTTCTGTTGTGCCGACAAAATTATTTTGCAGGAGTGAAACTGTCTCCTGTAGAGCAGGAGGCCCATGCCACACTTCTGTGTGGGAGTTCTCTGTACCAGAGTGGCCATGAAGTGATTAGTGATGTCTGCAGTTATTAACTGCTTCCCTTGCACTCAGAGGAATGTTTCACAGTCAACACAAGTCAGAAGAGAGTTTAAATTAATACCTTTTTAGTAGGAAATATGCACATATAGCAAAGTTGTGTGATTAGCTTTGTTCAAGTGACTGCATTGAATTTGCTGATTGTTACAAGTTTTATATTGAAGATAAAATCTCATTCTATGTATTTGTTCCTTTCTGAAGGAAACCTGAGCTTTTCATCTTGGTGGAAAGGTGTAATGGGGAAGGCCTTTGTGTTCCCACAGAACTGAATCGGGTGACCTTGCTGTGTTTCAGTGGACTAGGTATCACTCAAAAGTGTGGAGGTGCAGAACAGAGGCACAACTGTAGTTTGTCTGTGTGGTGGTTTGCAGACAGAATTCCTGCTTGAGTCGAATTGCTGCACCTCATTTGCACCAGGAGGAGCCAAGCACGGAGATGTGGGAAGCTCAGACTCGTCCACTGGTTTTTGTACAAGGCTCAAGCACCTTTTTCAGAGTCCCCTGGACTTGCCAGGGATTCCTGCCTGAAAGCATTTTGAGCAAGGGCAGTATTGAAAGCCTTGCAGTAGGGGCCTGGAGCATTCCCAGGGATGTCTGAATGCTTGTAGGAGCTCCAAGGACTTGAAAGCACCACCAGCTCAAAATAATATGGGACTATGTAGGCAATTGGCCTAGAAGAGATGATAGTTATGGAAAGGACAAAGGAATGTGCTTCATCACTGACTGGACTTTGATCCTGGAAATTAGAGTGCTCATACTGCTACCTCACCAGTTGCTGTTACTTGAGATCCTTGTGCGCTGGCTGATGCCCTTCTCTATGAGTCTGACAAATGATTTTACAGCTTGGCCTCACAGATAAGAAGCCAGATCACCACTCCAATGGTACTCCACCATTTGAATGTTATCAAATCATGTCTGTCTTTGTCCCTGTACTGTATTACATGCAGATTTCATATGAAAACAGCACTAAGACAAGGTTACGTAGAAGACCATATTGACTAGTGTGTGGCCTGTTTGTGTGCTCTGATCTAAATCCTGAGTTCCCCTAGAGGCAAAATAGACATTTCTCTGAGTTTTTTGGTTGCATGAGTTTGAATATTTAATTAGCACTGCTTAAACTAAAACATACCTTTCCAAATATTGCTCTTCAGTATTCCTTGTTTGTAAACTTTGTACATCTGTGTTTTTCATCATTGACAAAGTATCATAATCCAGCAGTCCAGCACAGGCATCTGCGTGGGTGAATTTGAGTTACCAAAGTCTGTTCATACCTCTAAAAACATTCTGTGCGCAGCCCCAAGTTACGTGTCTGCAGCTTAAGTCATAGTTTCATGCTTAAGGGTTATTCAGACTATTAGGAAATAACTGTAGTATTTCAGCAAAGTCATTTGCAGTCTCTGCTGATGCTTTTTTCTGTACTTCGGTGTCTGCTGATTTCTTGTGCCTATGGATCCTGGGCTATCTCCCTTCCTATCAGGGAACATGAGATCTTATCTAGAGTCATGGATGGGGAGACTGCAGAAGGCAGGAATTACCTTCAGCACTGTCCGCTTTTGTTTGTTTAAAGTCAATTTGTGAGGCCTCAGAGCTGTAGTCAAGGTAAAAGTCCAGACGTATTGCTGAGGAAAATTATACCATTTTTATTCTGATTTAGGTGTGCACAATTCTATATGTAGATCATTCAGTGATATATGCAACAGAAGCATGGGTTCCCTTTGTAGTACAAACTGAAAACAGGCCAAATGGATTGCTGCAATGAGATAACTCAGTTCTGCTTCTTCAAATAGAAGTACAAGATATAAACCAAATTTTGAGATGTGCTTAAAATACTTAAGCTACTTCCCCAAATGCTTCAGCTGAAAAGGCTGTGAAAGAAAAGCAGTTTCATTGGACTGCCATGTCCAAGGACTTGGTTTTGATAGTCTAGCAGCCTTTACTTTTGTGATACTGTTCAAACATTTAGCTGCTTTTGCATCAGAGCTTTTCTCATAAGAATTATTTCCAGGTAATTTAGAAGTCTGCAGTAGGTTTTACAAATTGATGTTAGGAAAGCGTTCCCCAATGCTATTGTGGAAGGAGCCCTGTGAAGTATTTTTCTATTATTTTTGAGAACATGAGTTGTTGCTGTTCATAGCATGTTCGAATCTCATTCTTTTGGCATGAAATTTTTATGCTGTCCTTTCTCAGAGCAGTGAGTAGTATTTCATTAGGTTTCTAGGCTGACTTTATGAACTTGTGAAGTCTCTGACTACAGAGCATTTCCCAAAAGCCTGTGACTTAATTAGAGAATCTCTGCAAGGGAGTGAAATATTAATTCCCATAACTTTGAAATGGTTAGAAATTTTTTTTTCATTGGCCAGAAGGAAAAGAAGTAGCATCTTTTGCTACTTTTTCTTTATTTTTTCATGTATTTAATTGCATACCATATGACAAATGGAATTTCTTGTGGATCAACTGTTCTGGTAGGGAATGTGAGGTGAGTTTGAGGGGTTTGGGGTTTGTTTGTTTGTTTGTTTGTTTGTTTCATTTCCCTTACATGAAAGGCTGAATAACAAACTACTTTGCTTCTACTACTGCAATAGGCTTTCACTCCTTTAAGTCAGCTTAGATTTGCCTAGCTAGGTCTGTGGACCCATGGCTGAGTGGTGTCAGGAGGGATCTGTTTTTCTTATGTTCATGTCACACTGATTTCACTGTCAGTAATCAGGCCCTTTAGCCTCCACAAATGTGTTGTGAGGTTTGAGAAGATAAAAAGGGCTGCCAGTCTGTTGTAAAGTTCCCAAAACCTCTTCAGTTCCCTGCTGATACACAGTGTTTAGAAGATTAAGCCCTTTGAGATTTTCACGATGAGTTCTCAAACATCTGAAATAGTAAGACCACACTAGGTGATGCTTTTTGTCACCTACTGATTCACAGTGTTTTTAATTAAGGGTCCATGAAGGCCCGAAAATGTGAATTTGTTAAGTTCACTTGCATTTTTTTCCCTAAGGGACACAAGTAAGACAAAACAGGAATTACAGATAAAATTTTTTATTAAGTAAGCAACTTCCTTTGTAGTGGTCCCATGTACTTTTAACAGGTTAGATACCAGATGCTTACTGTAGCTTCTCTTTCAATGTTTGTCTCTTCTGATATGAACACCTTTTAGTCCTATAAGTCATACTGACAGCAGGACTTCTGTGGGATGGGAAATGTTGGACTCTCCAGTGAGGCACCAAGCAGGGCAGATGATTAGCTGACGTGTTTGACTGTGACTGGTATAATTCAACATAATGTCTCAGGGATAGAAATGCTTTAGAAGATTTTGAGCCTGTTGTTTTGAAATAGAACTGTACGTTTTCTGTAAGGATGTAGCCTTGTAAGAAATAAGGGGCAAGAGTTCCCTGCCTTATCTTCTCAGGAGTAACTACCATGTCCTAAGTGAAGATAAACTTATGTGTACAGAAAATAGCTGTCCTTGAAGGCTTACCAGAGTGTTGGGAACATAATGCATCAAGGAAATTCTCTGCTTCTTGACTTCCTGAAAACTCTGTGTATTAAGAGGTTTCCTGCCCTGCTGCAAAAAAAACACCGTTCCGTAGCACACGTGGATAGCATACTTGAGCATTGAGTTGCTCTCTTTGCCTTTGCTGTCAGTCAGATTCTCTGTATTCCCTTCACCATCAGCATAGCTAGCACAAAATTTACTCCCTTTTCTCCATGATACAAAACCCCAAACCAAATGGTTAAATAAGTCAGCTGCTTTGACTTGTTCCCTGTGCTGAATTCCTGCCTCCTGGTATGACCCGGGTGGATTTAATTGGTGCTGCCATGAAGATGAATGCCTCCCCCCGTACGTGCTGACAGCCAGCAGTGCCTCTTCATTAGTCGTCAGGAGCACAGGACCTCAAGGGCATTGCTGATACTGCCGACTGAACTAATTGTACCTCTGATATCTTCTGGAGGAGGCAGACAGGCTATTTAATCAAATGGGCACCAGGCCTTCCTGAGCACAGATATCTTTCTGTAATTGCATATTGCGCTAAAGCAGCTTTGAGTGTTGCTCGTTCCTTACTGAAGATCTCCCGAATCCGCTGCCATCCTTATTAACAGTGATTTCTCAAAAATTTATTTGGTAGAGAACCACCTCTCTGCACTTGGACACATTGGCATGTGCTGTCTCATTCTTGTCCTTCAAAGGATGATTCAAAACTGATTTTTTTTTAAAGTGACCCGTGGAAATGCATGGAATCAGTGAGCCAGGGAAATGCAGATGGCTGAAGCTTTGGGGTTGTGTTTCTCATAAGGTTAATGGTGATGGCTCGGTGGGAATGAATTCTTTTCCATCTTGAGCAGCAGCTCTTATGATGCAGAATTGTTTGATGTGCCCATAACAGTTCTGTCTCCCTCACCACAGTTTTCAGAAAAGCAAAACTCAAACAATCCCCAATCCTACATCCCTGTGAAATGAGATGGCTAGTTGTGCCACCAGGCTATTGTGCTGCCACCATAAAATCTCATTTCAAGCTCAGTTCTGTACAGGTCAATGCATGTAATACCCCTTTTAACCATGCTTTTGTGCCTTTGTTGTCATGGCTGTTGAGCAGCACTGAAGGGAAGCACCAAGTTCAAGATACCTGCTTTTTGTTCCAGTTCTGCAGTGATTCCTTCTATGACATTAGACCAAGTACTACCTTTCCCTGTCCATGCATGTTTAATTGAGAAGATACCTGTGGTGGAAGCCTTGAATGCTAATGATGTAAATCTGAACTAATGATAACCTATATACTGGGGGTTTGGGGAAGAGAGACAAGACTAGGATTGTGACACATAGTTCCAGAGTGACATGAGTAGTTTTGCCTCCTCTTCTTCATATAGAAGATCCCCTCATGATACCACATGATACCTGATCTGTTTAAAGATCAGGACTGGTGTGACTCAGACTTGAGCTACTAAAGAACTAGCAGAAAATGTCTTGTTTATCATGAAAGGGGATGAGGCACCTTTTCCCATTCAGAAGATGAGGTCACTTTTCTGGTAGAACTCAAGCACTAGTATGTAGCAAAGAAAAGCCTGCAATAGCTAATTTAAACAAAATTTCTTTAAATATCGAAACATTCATTCATATGATCTGATAGTAGGAGTTTTGGCTTTCTGCTTTTAAAGTGAATGAATTAAATCTAGATGCAAGAACTATTTAAAAGAAAAATGGAAGAGCCCTTTCTAAATATCTTCTCTGAGATATGCAGCATGTGCAGCATAAAAAAATTTATTTTTACTCCTATGGCTTGAATGTGTAACTTTGTACTGAATGAAATATAAGCCATCACATATTTTCAGATATAAACCCCATTATCTTGAATCCCTTCTATCTTTGTGAACAAGTGCAGACTAGGTTAAAAGTGTGTGTGTTTATAATAGAAGTAGTAGTAATATTGCCCACTTTGTGAATGCTATTTCCTAGATATGGTCTGTTTTGAAAATACTTGACAGTTGAAGCACTTTTGGAAACTGCTGAACACTTGTATCTTTCATTTTCTTTCGTGTAAAATAATTCCACTTAATCACCTGCTATCAGTGGCATAAACATGCGGCAGGAGACTGCACAGACTCTATAAAAATGTACCAGTACTCCATAAAAGTTTACCATTACACAAGCATGGTATATGAAGCTGAAGTTATTTTTCACTAGTATCTTTTGATTTAGAAGTGGACTGCTTTTACTGATCCTGCTTAGCATGTGGTGCACGTGATCTGAGCTGTGTTGTGTTAGTGATATCAGTCATTTGGATGAGCTTCTCTGTGATCCAGTGGTGTCATTCTTGAGGTTTTTTGCTACACAGAAGAATTTGGAACATAATGGCAGTGGCATCTTTAAAAACTTATGTAGCAAAAAAGCAAGCTTAGTGGTTGAGGTTTTGGTAACCTTCTTCCACCGTTGGCGTTCACATACACCAGATTTGCTCTTTAACAAGGATGTAGCTCATGTCATGAAAATAATATTTAGGGAAGTGGGTTATTCACACACTTTTTGAAATGCTTCTAGTTGTAATCACAGCAACAATAAGATTTTTTTCTCTGCCTCAGCACTGCAGCTGACACTGGATCTTGATGATCAGTATCAATGCTGACAAATGGCTTAGGTAGTGCCAGACATTCTGAGATAGTTCCCACAAAGTCCGGTGGTCTGTGGGAAGTGAGAAAGGTAACTGGAATGAGAAATTGTTGCTCAGGCAATTTCTGATAGTGATTTGAGGATCAAACTGTGTGTGTGTGTGTGTATCAATATTGGCCTTTTTCATTGTTCTTTTAAGGTGTGAGAAAATCCCTGAATTTTGATGGTGAAGACTCTCTGGGGCTGAAGCTAAGTTGCACCCCAACTATGTGGCTTTGCTTTTTCTTTTCCTCCATCCTCCCCCTCATATATGTCCCACTGATGAGGACATCAAAAAGTCCAGTGAAGTAACAGATGTACTGTGTGGGTTACCCTGTTCAGGGTTTCATTTTTTAGCTTCATCATTGCTTTCAGTGATATTCTTGACATACTATGAAGCACAGTTTGGGACTTAGATTCTCAAACAAATTCTGTGAAGTGGGAAGAACAGAGGCAGTGATAACTCAAGGGAGTTTTTGAGAAAAGATTGTCCCAGGTACCCATACTGGTTACATTATTCTGATGGATTGTCATAATGATTATTTCTCTGTCTACATCTGCTCACAGAATTGAGGATCTCCCAGCTTTAGACAATCTGTACTTGATTGCAATAAGTAATGATAAGAGCATTGTAGGAAGAAGTGAGAGAGAAATGTTCTGGAGGAAAGCTCCAAAGCATAGACATTCAACAAGTCATTATCCAGTGGAGCATCTTCTGCAATAATAATAATAATAAAAATAAAAATAATAATAAATCCCATACTTACTGACATTTTCAGCGAGAACATCTCCAGCTGCAAAAAATGAATCAACTAAAATGCATATACCTACTTTGTCAAATACCTGGTGGTATGCTACTAAAAATGGCAGGAAAGACTTGCTTGAAGCTGTCTGGGAAAGCTGGTGCTGAGTCTGAAGGCAGATCTCACCACCTTGGTACACCAAAGAGCTTGTGGCTGCACCATGGAAGGGGAAAGTACACAGGCAATGAGCTTCTGAAGCCCTCTCGTCTCTGAAAATAGTGAGAAATGCAAGTTCCACTGGATGAAATGATGGTTTAGCCAAACATCCTCAAAATATGATACCTCCAAGTGCCTAGCTCATCTGAAAAGAAATTGGATTACTTTCCTAAGGTTTGCACATCTTAAGGCAGATATGCCTCATTTTTTCTCATGTACTTGGGTGTTGCTGCCTGACCTAACCCTCCAGCATGTGGCTGTGGCTGTAAAAGGCTCACAAGTCCTTTGCTCTTCATCCAGCCCTTCTGGTGACTCTTTTATCTTCCCCCTTTTCCATCACTGGTGTTTGGGGAACAGTGATCCTTATTTAAAATGAAGTGTCAGTCTCTCTTCTTTTTCAGCCTTGTATTAGAGGGCTGGGACAAAACTTTACAAGCTCATAGTAACTGCAAGGGCCTTGCTTGTCTTTGTTTCTTCAGCACGGGTGCCAAATTTAGGGCTGAAAAGAAGAAGTTCTACCTTTTATTACCCAGTTTCACAGTTATGTCATACTAGTATGTGGTGCTGATTTCTATTCTTCAGCATGATAAAAGTCAGGTTAGTCTGACTCCTTCCCTTTGACAGGAAAGGGAAAACTTTCTTTGTGATGTGAATGTCTCCTCCTAGGGTGCCATTGTCATCTCTCCTCATGGAGTCACAGCCTGGAGACAGTAATCTCTGCTAATTAAAATATATATTTTATAAAGCTAATGGGCATAATGGGTTGTGAAATGGTGATCCTCTGTGCTGTGTTTCAAATCCCCGCTATATTCATAAATTCAGTGAGTGGTTAAGTTTTATTTTCTGGAAGAAATAGCAAGGAAGAATGTGATTGATGTATGTTTGTGAAGAGAGAGCTTCAAACTGCAAGCAAATGGTTGACTGCCAGGTGTTAATGAAACTGGTCTACAATTTAGGTGATGATTAATGAAGGAATAAACTCAAGGAGCACTGCTTGATGGTACTCTGTTGACTGCTGCAGGAGACCAAGCGTTCTGTTCTGTGGGAGAAGGACCACTTGCTCTGGGTTGAAACAAGCCTACCTGGCAGCCAAGGTTCCCGCTCCATGGTGTCCATTGCAGGCGGCACATGTCGGGAGCAGCCTGTCCTTTATCCATGCGCTGCCTGCGCGCAGCCAAGGCCGGCAGCAGGATCTGCTCCGCAAAGGGCTTCTTTCAGGGTGACAGCAAAAAATGTGACAGCTTGTCAGCCACTGCTGCGTGCCAGCGTGAAAGAGGGAGAATTAAAACACCCAGGGAAGGGTGATTCTTGCAGCTTGCCAACTGCAGTGCTGCAGCTGCATGGTCTGGGGGGAAGGTGCCATATGCCACCATTCAGTGCTATGGCCACGGGAGCACAGAGCACATTATTGTCCTCAACCTAGGCGGAAGGAGCTGGCAGCATGCCTGCTGGGATGCTGTCTTCAGCAGGAGATGGGAGCGGGAGGGACGTGGTGGTAAACTAGCAATGGGTCTGTACCTTGTGTGTCACAGTGGTGCAAGTGCTGGAGTGCCTCAGACACCACGCACCTCTCTCACTGTGCCACGAAAGGACATACTTCACCAGCACTGAGGGGCCAGCAAGGGGCTCCCAAACCATGGTGCAGTAATGTGCCTGTCAAGAACTGTAACAGCATTGAAGTTCTTAGTAATGGTAGAGTGGTAATAACAGGAGGCTTACGTAGGCTAATGAGAGGATGAGCTAGCTCAGTGGAGACCTTGCTGAAATTGGATAAACATCCCCAAACAAGATTAGATACACCAGAGGCCAGTTTCCTGCAGAAGGACATGACACCTGCAGCTTCATGCCTCTCAGTTTGTGTTGTGGCTTACTGTCATCTCTAAGTGTGCACCTCATTTTCTAGAGACAGAAAGAAGAGAATAGGGGCTTAAGGAAAAACTTCAAATAAACTGCCTAAACCACCAGATATAGCTCTGCTCAAAGAACAAAATTACTGGCATCTCAGCCATGAGAATAAAATGTCACAGAGGTGGGAGACTGTACTTTCTAGCAGTAGGCAAGCCAAACAGAAAAATCCAGGTGTGAGATACAATAATGATTGGAGCTAAGGAGAATGAATAATGGAATTAAGCAGTGGGCTACTAAAAATATGTATAAAGGGGAGTGTTTATATTGGAAGAACATGAAATATTTGTGCCATACCCTTGTTATTTCCTTATCAATGCAATGTCAAGTTAAGTTATGGTAAAGGAAAGGAAAAGAACAGTCCATAATATAAAATCTTCATGCACGGCATCTGGTTGAGATATTGCAGAGGAGCAGTTCTGAAATAGTGAAAGAGAATTCAGTCAGGCAGGGCAGCCTGCAGTTCATTATGGGTCTGGGTTGGATAAAAGCACATTTAGCTTCCATCTGTTCCATTTTGGATGATGGTGATAGAAGGGTCATAGCTTTGTCAGTGATAGATATCTGAAGTCATTGCCATTTTTAGCTCTTCCAAATTTTTCCCCCCTTCTGTTTATTGGCCATCTATTTTTCTTTTTGACATGTATTGCCAGATACACTGCAACCAGGTGGTGATGAGCTACAGGTGTTAGATAAAGTGAGGCTCTCCTTGCTGTCTGTCTCTATTTCACTGCTGTATGTGGCACAGAAATGATGGGGAATGGAATAGTTAAGGATATGTTTTGGCACCTTTCAGATAACTATAATTTTGCTTTCCTGAAATCATATGCATAATTACCTTACAGTTTTTGAGATACTATTACAGTGTGAGTGTAGCTTGAAAGTAATAAAGAACCGACATGTTCATCTGTAGTGCAATACAAGAAATGGATTACCTGTCAAATACCATATTTTCTGATCACTGGAATGTCTCATATTTTTTTAATATCTGTGCTGCCTTATGATACAAAAGGCATCGAGGTGTGTCTTACATAATTCCCCTTTAATAAAAAGTAATGTATTGTGAATATGTAAAATGGTGAGCCACACATGAATACTGAATTATAGCATTCAATAGTTCTTCCTGGAAAGTGGCAAGAGATCCGCATCATGGGCATGTAAGAGATCCTGGCATGCTACTTCAAAAAGTTGTCATTATGGCAGGATCTGGGCCCATGGACGAGCATATATTTCCTTCAGAGAGGGTTGTTCTTTCTGTGTGTCTCTAGAGGCAATCTGTATGGGTTGAAGAGCAGTATTTTTGCCACAAATGATTGCAAATCCATTTACTGTGGTTCCATATTATTAATCTTTGTAAATTTTTCTGATACCTAACCAGCCTTTATTGAAAATTCTGTAATTGCCGTCTTGACTCCAAACACATATTTGTGATTGTCATTTAAAAGCCTTGTCAAAGGGGAATTAGGCTCCAGTGTGCTAAAACCCATTTGAAGAATCCTCAGATGCTTTTTATGTGTCAGTCCTTTTAAAGCCATGTAGATTTGCAGAGAAGTGGGCTCTCTTAAAGAATGTGCTGTAATAGGCGTATGTGTATATGTTGATTTATTTTGTTTTGAGTACAGCTTTGTCCGCACATGCAGATGATGGGAGAACAAAAATGTGAAAGTCATATCCCACCTGAAATCTCTGAAATGACTCCTTCATTCTTCAGTGATAAAATCACAGTTCAGGTAGGTTTGGCAGAGAGTATCAGCACCAGCTCTGGGATAACTGAGGTTTATGTTCTTGGAGTACCATTAAATACTGTTGGATCTGCAGCTGTTTCTTTAATGTATCAACTTTCTTTTAATTCCGTGACATGATGTGACACCCCTGAAACAATATTAGCCCTTGGTATAGCCTTCATGTCTAAAATAATGCAGTAATGCATAATGCTTTTCCTAAGGTGTTTTGTGCTTCTTACTCTATGAGTCAGTTTGAGACAAGTGTAATGTTACTGAGTTAGGTGAACTGAAACTCAAAGTTGTCATTTTAATTGGTCACCAACCCTATTCCTTGGGATTTTTTTTTGTTTGTTTGTTTTAATGTCAGTATTGCTATTATTTTTTAAAGCAGTTCATTCATACAGTTCAGAGTCAGCCCTACTGCTCAGCAGAACTGACCTTTCTAACAGTAATGTGAAAATTAAGATGGTGGGATCAATATAATGTGAAGTGTGTGGCAGTTCTAGTGATCACTAACTTATATACTTAAGGGATTAATCTTGGCCAGCTCTTACACAAAATGAGGTTTGAATCTAAGCTGGATTTTTTCTGCATCTGGGGCAGTGATGCACGACCTCTCTCTGTGCTTGGCAGCAATATTTTGTTCTGCAGTGTGACAAAGAAACCCTCTCCTTCTAAACAGACCTACTGAATAGTTTCTCTGCATAAAATTAGTCTAAAATCACACAGATCAGCTTCTCCAAATTCATTTAGTATTTCTGCTGAGGTGTGCGACTAATATATAAAGACCTCTCAAATGTAAAGACCTTGTAAACAGACTGAACTCTGCCCTGATTTGGTGCCAGGCAATTAGCTCAGAGCACCACTTGTTTGTTGAAGCTTCCAATTTCTTTCAGATTTTTTATCCTGTGGCAGCAAGCAGCAGTATTATCACCAGGCCTTTGGCTGTTCCTGTACTTGGTGACTTTTTCCGGCTCTCTTTGTCTTGCTAAAGGAAAGAATTGCAATCCTTTTTTCATCCCTGATGAGTCTTAGCTTCCTCTCTTCTACATCTTCCTGCCTTAGAATTAGCTGAGTTTCTGCCACAGCACAATTAGCTGAGTTTCTGCCCTTGCTGTGGTCTCTGAGAGTTGACAAATGCCAGTCCTGTTCTGGCCCACTTCACATCCCAGTTATCCTTTGCAAACCACTCTGGTGGTCTTAGCAACCAAAGCTCTTGTGTAGCCTCGCAAAAAATGTTGCTTCCGAAAATCTTGCGATGGGACATATGGGCAGGACAGAAAGGGGTGTTGTCCCAGCTTGCATTGTCAAGGGCCAGTTACAGTGTCAGTGTGTACAAAATCTGATACCATTAGGAGTCGACTCTTAGTCCATGAAGAGTTTTCAGGGAGATCTTAAAATCAAGGAAATGTTATGATCCTTGTAGCCATGAGGTTAAGAAAGTTCACGTTTCATTTTTATTGCCTCTGCTGTACTGGGATGGGTAATACAAGCCAAGTGCATGGCAGTGCTGCCCTCTGCAGCCTCCCAGTCTGTGGCCACAGTGGTCCAGGGGAGTTGTTTTAGGGCAGCTCGATCCAGATAAGGCTGGGAAGCTACCCTCTCTCATCGAGGGCATCTTAATGGTCCATCCTGTCATCACCCTGCTAGTGAGCTTTTTGATGGCAGGCTACCCAGCCTTTCCTGGTGTTGCTAAGTAAGCCAGACTTTTCAAGTTTCCATGGGATGCTTAAGCCTTAGCCCATGTTAATGATGCTCCTCCCAATGTCACTGTAGACACATGCAGAACCTAGTCAGGTGTCTTGATGTGTGGTAAGCATCACATGAAGTCATAGCTCTGTCTCGCTCCCTGTTCATCTTTGTCTCAAAGTTTGCACTTCCTGTGCCTGTTACCTGTTCTGGCAACCCATGGCAGGAAGACTTACTGCTTTATAGATGCCTTTTTTTTTTTTTGGAAAATGGGTGCAGTGTCCTTAGCACGGTTTGTTCATTCGTCTGGAATGTGCACTAGGATGATGTTTTGAAGAAGAGGCGGGATTTCTATGTGTTTTTCACAACAGTAATCTTGCTTGGGCTGAAGATGAGTGGTTGGATCTGTTGAGATAGCTTTGAAAAAGCTGAACAACATTTTCCTGCTCTGGTTTTTTTTCTGTATTGGATAATAATTAATGTTATTTAATTTATTCAATGTGTCATGTGGGAAAACAAAGTGGTACCCTATCACTAGATAGATTTGGTCACCACACCTGTATTTACTGGTGTACGTGGCTGTACTGCACATTTGTCCTCCTCAACTTAGTGTGCCTCATTTGGCTACAGATGGTCTTTTTTTAAAGAAAGTTTTGTATTTTGTCTTATTTACAGTGTCTATGTGAATTGAAGTCATCCAGCATTTTATTCACTGTGAGTGAGAAGAGAGTTTGGCTTTGGTGCAATTAATTTAAACTTAGCCCAGCAACATAGTCAACTTCTTAATAAATTATGTGAAGTCCCATAGTTGTGTGTATGATGACTTGGAAGAACTGAGCCAAGCCTTGACTTGTGAGCTGGGGAATTCAGTTTTAATCTGTCTGTCATCTCCTCACTGCATGTTTCTCAGCAGAAAAACATCCAGTGTTTCTTGACTTTATTGCTGTAATTTTTTTCTTTTGTGGCTATTTTTTGTCCAGAAATTAAACATTAGCTATGATAATCTTTTTAGGAAGCCAGTACGGAAACTCCAGAGATATCTTAAATTTAGTAAGTTGAAATGATCAAGTCACGAACCTTACCGAACTAATCTAGGATGCTGACTGCAATTTTTATATTGACTTTATTGTTCTGTACTCACAGTTGTAAATAATACCCAGCTGACAGAGACCGAAAAACATGTATTTTGGTATCTAAAATAAAACCATGATGCTGTGTGCTGGAAAGACAGGAAAAATTAATTCCATGTATTATCAGCTGTGTCAAACTAGTGTGTCACAGCTGTGCCAGCAGTTTACCAAGGTGAATTATTCCATTAAAATTATTTCACTGAATAAAGTAGCCCAAACAAATGGAGAGTTTTCATGGGCACCCTTACATGTTATATCAGGTCCTGTAAGCAAAACTGGCAGGAAAGTAAAGGCAATGAATGCTTAATAGGATTTCTCACTAGTATAATCTCAAAGCTGACAAGTTATGACAGGCAGCAGGTGATTTCTATACTTGAGGATAGACCATTTTCCCTTTCTCTTGACAGGCATATAAATCTGTCTTTAATTAATATATGTATTGCAAGAAGAGAAAGTAAGTATATAAACAGTTTCTTCAATATGCATTAAAATTACAAGTTACTTTGAAATTTGAAAACCCACTGATTTGTGCAAACACAAAGTTCTCATATATGAACAGAAGTTTGATTTATATAAAATATTTTCTAGTTGCATTTCTGGTAGGCACTTGTAATCCAAAATGCTCTCTATGCTATCTTATAACTAACAAGACTAGCGCAGTGATACTATGCTAATGACACTGTAGGTGTCTTACTGTTACTTGGGTTACTTGAAAATTGGAGAGCATTTGAGGTAGTACAGGAGCTGCTGTAACCGTTTGGCATGATGAACAGTTAGGGTTTAAAAAAAGCTCAGTCTGGCTGCTAGACTGAATTTTTAAAAAGTGCTGCCAGACGACAGGTATAAAGTACAATTAATCCATGTGTCCAAGAAAAAAAAATCCAGGTAATTAGAAAATGCCCACCTTCTGAAAGGTGCCAGTAGTTCAGCCACACAGCAGATGGAAGTAGTTAATGGAATATAAGTACAAATATTAAAAAATGTGCTAAGAACAAAATTATAGAACCCCATGGTATTAAAGTAGATTCTTTAAAGTTGTGCATATAAATGTCATAAAACTGCTAAATTTGTTGAAATTATTTTTCTGTATTTGTGCACGTGTTTATATGCTGAACATCTTTTGCATTGTGAACAGTAGCCGAATGGAAAGTCATGTATGGTCTTCACATTATGTTTTCATAAATCGTGATAGTTCTCTTGCATCCCCTATTTCAAAACTAGCTTATGTTGAAAAGAAGAATTCTCTCTTCTTTTCAAAGGGATGTGCACCCATACAGTTATTGAAGATTGCTGAATGTTAAGTGTTTGTTGTGACGCTTGACCTTAATCTCTGTGTAACTCTGTGAATACGTGGAAGTTTGGCCCAAAATGGCCTCTGGGCACCCAAGTTGTTGTTCTGATTTTTGTTCTTTTCCCATTCCACTATTAAACATTTAGATACTCAGTGGTTAGGATAAACATTCCAGATGCTATACTGTGCTAACAAGTATTTCACCTATTTGATGTAAGGAAAAGAAATACGACTCTTAAACTGAGGTTAATTAATCATGTTTTGCAAACATTTTACTTCTAGTTTTTGAGTTTGTTATCATGTTCTAATGTTATGGATAATGATGCTGCCTCAGGAAAATGGGAGAATGCTGCAGTCAGGCCTGTCTCTCACTGACCCCATTGCACAGGCAAGTTCAATTCATAACAGAAAATCCAAAGCAGACGTGCAAACTTGGAGTGGGAGAATTTCCCTCCAGATATAGAGCCTTGAGAGAGAGGAGAGCAATGCAGCTCCATGGGTGCAGGCATGGACTTGTCAGGAGAAGCTGGGGGTGCTGCTTCCCCTGTGCAGTGTGATGGACAGTACTTGATCTGTGTTTGGCAGGGTAAATGGGATTGAAGTCTACTTCAAACATATTACTAAAGATTAATTAAAAATAAGCAGAGTGGATGGTAGAGCTGGAGGGAGAATGATGGTTTTTTGGGGGCACTGGGATCAGATTGCAGCCTGCTGTGCCAGGTCCTTGCCCTCCAGCTGAGCTGGAGCTGTCTTCTGATTCTCTAGCATATTTGCAATGTAAATAAAGCTACATGTTAGGAAGAAAAAGTGTGTAATGTAGTGCCTTGGATAAAGAAATGTATGCACTCAGGTCAAAGGTGAGCCTGACTTTAAACTGGTTACCTCCCACTTCAGGTTGCAGAGGGATGGGAATAGAACTTGAATGAACGTTAGGGCTGTGCTGTGACAATTTCTGGTCTTTGAACCACTTTTCTTTACATGTAGTTTCATTAATATTTGGACAGATGTATAAGAGCTTATTTTGGAAAGTCAGTATTTATGATCTGAGAAGCTGCAGCTGTGTTGGTCCGTGCTGCTACACATCATCTATCAAATACATCAAAATGTTTGGCAAAACCTCCTTTCAGTGGAAACGAACCTACGTTTTTATCAAGTACTGCAAAGCTTCTGCATATTATTATTGAAATAAATTTTCCCTTAAAAAGGAACAGAAATTTGTAAGAAATCAGAATCCTGTCACAGAGTAGTTTAGGTATTTAGCACCTTGCAAGAGACTATTTGGCCTGCTTGTTCTTATGTTTAGCTGGCAGTATTTTAATATTTTCGTAAGAGACAATGTTAGAATTAAAATGGTTTCATTAATGCCGAGGAACAAATGCTTTTGTGTTGATCCTACTTGTGACTGGCTCACTGATTCCAGTAATGATTTGCAAGAAGCAATCTCCCAAATACTTTAAAAGTCTTATAATGTGTCTTCTTTTTTTTTGGACCTACTGGAAACATTTAATGACCTCTGTCTGGCAAACCACCACTTAGAATTTTGCAGCATTACATCTGACTCCTGATCCCAGTGGCAAAATTCCCAGCAACTTCAACATAAACAAGAAGCAGCCCAATTATGACAGGATATTATGGAACATACCATAATACAGTGAAATGGGAAAGAGGATTTTAGGCTGAAAACTGGTAAGTATCAAATTTGAATTTAGCTGTAATAGCTCTGTTTGAACATCCTTTCTCCCCCATTTCCCCTCGTGAATGTTCGGGGGTGGGGGCAAAAGCATTGCAAGGTGTTGAATAACTACATGTGGTCAGGAAGTCTGTTCCAGATTTCCAGATCGCATCCAAAAGCCTTATATGTAGTAAGATATACTGCAGCTCTGAGAATATGTTCTTAAGTGGAAAATTACAGAATAACACTCAAAGTTGGTCTATTGTTCTTTGTGTATCTTTCTGCATTATAGAACCTCTCTGAGCTGTTCCTTGCTTATAATTTATTGTAATTAAAAAACATTAAGAAAAGAACTGCGAGGTTGAGTTTCCTGTGAAATGTGTTGACCTTTAAATATGAACAATATCTAAGATTTCACTTTTGCTGCCTAGAAACTGGTTCTCTGGAATTGGCTTATCACAGGGTTTACAAAGATCAGGTCCTGTTTCAGTGATAAGCAACCTGATTTTAATAATGAAAGCATCTACAGGGTTTATTTATTCTCAGCACAAGGGATGTGTGTGTGTAAATAGAAGTATGTATGTATACTTGCTATTGTTTGTTTACGTACATGGCAATAAGTTTTAAAACCAAACCACTTTCTCCTTTGTGAGGTCAGAGTTTATGCCTAATATTGATAAAAACCATCTGCAGGGTGATGATTTTCAGCAACTTCAAACAAATGGTGCAACATTAGAATTCTTCCACTCCTGCCTCCATCTTCTTTGCAGGCATCCTCCTGGGAAGCTCTTTTGTCTCTAATGAATACACACCTAACAATAGTGTAATATTTTTATTCCATACAAAGAAATTTCTTTTTATCTAAAAGGTAAATTTTTACATAATTGTTAATATATATAAGAACACCATATTTTAAAATGAGGAAGCAAGTGTGGTTTCATCTTTCTAAAGCATTTTTCAGTTATAGAAATGCCACTTCAAAGACAGCACATAGCTGTTCTTTTTTGCTTGTTCCTAAAATTAGACAACATTCTGGCGCTGGAAGAATTTCGTTTTAGGGGTTTGGGTGGTGGTTTGGAGGGTGTTTGCATGTTTTCTCTTGATATTGCAGACATTTTTCAGGGGGGTTAATAAGGAAATACAGATATTTTTGCCCTATCCTGTATCTAACCAGCCAGCCCGTTTGACAGTGTTCTGCATATGAGGATCAGCCAAAGATGAACTTTGTGTTCCTTTAATGGCAGGAAGCAGAAGAAAAAGGGCATTCACATAGAAATGCTTCCCACTCTGAGTTGACTCTCTCCTTCCCCCTCCCCAGATGATTTAGTGGTGTAGCTACTTAATGACTTTATTAGCACTAAAATAAACAGCTGCTCCCGGTACTTTCTAGCTAATATAGCCTATCAGCTCAACGATTCATGGCAGAGTGATTAGATTCACTTCATTACTGATGGAGTAACTGGGAAACTGTAAGCAAAGTGTTTCCAAGAAAGGTTAGTGGGTAGCTAACATCAACCTGATATCTCAAAAGTCCTGGATGCTTTTCCATGGATTTGTTTTGGGAGTAAGAGGAAGAAAACCTGGGAGTATTGTTAGCTTCTGAGAAGCATAGACAGTAAATGATGTGATGCCACTCCAAGTTGGTGCAGTACCACTTTAGATCTTGGTCATCTTCAGAAGCTGCTTTCTAAAGGGACTGAATGAAGGAGACACTGTTTCAGCCATGGAAGTGTCTGGGTGAATAAGGTCCAGTTAAAGGGAAGGCTTCAACATCTTCTCTCTTCTTAGTTTGCGTTGCCTGGAAAGCAAGGTTGCTCAAGGTTTGGGAGAAAACTGGTAAAGAAATCTCTATGCATATGCTTCTGTTCTCAGAACTCGTTAATGTTGAAACTGGCACTTAGCTGGTGTAATATGGATCCTGGAAGCCTACGTGTTGGCCTTTAAATAATTTCTATTAGCTACTAAATGCAGTTGCCATGGGTCTTACTTAAATTGCTTTCGTGCTATCCCTGAACCTTCCTGTCAGGCAGCTGCCCACTTGTGCAGCCCTTGTGGGTCTGCTTGTGCTCTCAGACTTTCCCAGCTGAAGCCTCTTGTATGTGCCAAGCAGTGGAACGGCAGGTCCTCACAAAGGTCAGTTTTACACAATTGGTGGAGCGCTACCGGAGGCAATACTGACAGCCAGTTGGTTTATATGTTTTTACCTGGTAGTGAGATAACTCTTGCTGTTAACATTAACCAGCTAAAGTCTTGGTTTGAGTCACTCAGGTGTTTCAGTGCTGTGCTATTAACTGGGACTGAAAAAAAAGCAGAGTTACTGTAGGTGCCAGGGTGTTGACAGTGCTTACAACTATAGTTCTCCATAATCAGCAGGTTAGGAGGTTTGGAGACTGTGCAGCTCCCTTTAGCTGACTTGTTTTGGTCAAACACTGCTGCCTTCTGGTGCTGCGTGGCCCTTCTGTAGCTGTGTTGGGAGCACATGTCCCATTTCAGATTGCAGAGGCTCACTGGAAGCAAAAGCCAACCATGGTTCTCCTTCAGGAATTAATGTTTGCTGGAGTGAAGCAGTGTTAGCCAGATAAATGTGAGAAAAATTGATGCTGCTAAGGCTCTTTCCTCTCTGTTGTCTCAGTTTTGGGGTTTTTTTTTACTCCTTCATACGGTCATCCTCTTCCAAATGCTTGGACCTTGTCATTCCTTGCTTGTTGGTAGTGTAAATTTAACTAGTGCTGTTTGTTTCAGAAAAAACACAAAGCAAGCCCAAGCTGGTGTATTTTTGTTGTGGCCACTTAAAAGCAAATGCAAAGACCCCACTGATATGTCAAAGAGTGAATCTCCAGTCTGCATTTGGCCTGGATGGTTATTTACTTGCTGCACTGTAGAAAAATACTTGACCTTCTAAATAATTATTAGGTCAGTTATTCAGATCTGCAAAAATGTATGACAGCAGCTGAAAAAACCTCCACCTCCAATATATTCTTCATAACATAATTATTATTAGGCCACTGTCTGATTTTTAGATCCTTTCAACTGTGTCTGCTTGTTATTTCTCCCAAGGAGACAGATACACCATGATTTATTTTTTTTTTTTTCTGGGAGTAGAGTGTAGCCTAAAGATCTAGCATGGGAGAATGTATTTGTCCTCAGTGCCATATAAATCTTATCTTGATCCTTTCCAAGACAAACATTTCTTGACAAATGAAAGTAGTAATACTTTAGCACAGCAAGTTTTCCTAAGGAAGTTTAGGTTTATGAAAACATATTTTAATTTCTAGGAGAGAAAGTCTGTATCTGCAAACTGTGATGCTAGATGGACACTTGTGTTCCCCAAAGCTGATATTTCTGGAGGCCATTTGAAGGTTTTACATTAACTCAGAAAGTAAATAAAAGAGAAATTGAACTAGCATCACTGGAATATAGCTGGAAAGTTAATTCTTTCTAAGTTTTGTTGTCTCTTAACTGTGAGCCAAGTTGCATTCATGGGATATTTGATATACCTACAGATAATAGTTTTGCGATACAGTCAGAAACTTGGATGTTTGCATGACTGGTATTGAAGACACACAAGCAAAACAAGGCTTAGCCTTTCAGTTTTTCATTGAAAAAGTAAAAGCATAGCAGTAAAAAGCTTTTTTACAGGATAGATAATCCCAGTTTATGCTCCATTATTAAGACAAAAAATGTGAATAGGTTTTTATAATTTGATTTATTAATACTTTTTTGCTTTTAATACCTAAAATTTCTGAGGGATTTTATCGTACTGTGTTTATTAATTCTATTCAATGAAAAATTCAAACTCATTTTACAGAGAAAATAGGGCACATGCCTTGCAGATGTCTTTCCATAACTCTGGAATTGTTCCTTTGAAGCCATTAAGAATTGTATATGAATGTGCATCCAATTTTAAAGGTTATTTCTTAGAGTATTGTGCACGGCATGAATTTTGTTATCAAAAACACTGAAATACCTGTTAGAGGTATGTATGTGGTATTTGTCAAACATGAAGGAAAAGGCAGACCCAATGTGTGTAATTGCGTTCTCAGTGTAGCCTTGGTAGGGAGGTTGCTGTGTGCCCACATTTGGAGAAGAGAGCTGTGCCTGCTCCACTAGTACTTAAAAAACCTATTAAACAATGAAGGTCATTGGGTGTCACCAGACTGAGGCAGGGATAAATTGGTAAATAAAGCACTCTTTCTGGCTGTATGTCATACCTTTTTTGCTGCCTTACAGCAGTGGCATATGCAATGGCCATATAAGCCTTTTGTAAGCCTGGAATTAAATTATGTGATCCACAGGTATTTCCCCTGCTAGTAGCACGCATGCAATAAGTCCCTCCTTTCTGACACAATACTTTCCTTCAGCCCTGAAGGAAAGTATTGCCTGTGAAGCTTAAAGTATGCCCTAAGATGTTAGAATGTGAGCACTGTGTGAAAGTCCTTAAGATTTGTGTACCATGCATAGGGAAGCTCTACCACCAGCTTGAGCATTAGGTACCCTGAACAATAAAGGATTTGCCATAAGGTGTGGAAGAGAGGAAAACATGATATAAGCTGGGATTTTCCAGTCTGCTGAGCCTTGTTCTTCCAGGCTTACTCATTAAGAGATTTATTATAAAAGAGATAAAAAGATCTATTGAGGATTTAGTAAAGATTTATTAAATTAGAGAGAAATACCCTTCACAGACACTTACTCCCTTCCCTGCACTGACTTTAAGGCACTGTTGTAAATAGCTGAGTGCATGATCAAGTGGTGGCTTGAAGAAGGCCCATACTGGGCCCAAAAATGTCTCTACAGGCAATTTAAGGCTGGAATTATGAATTGTAGCAGATTTCTGTAGAGACAAAGAAGGTTTAGGCTCTGGGTGCAACATGACCTTTCATTTGAACTCTATGTGGGCCTTGCCCTGCAAAGAGTGTAGTTGAACCTAATGGGTAGTTGGGTAGGATTTGGTTACTATGCCTTTAGGAAGGAAGCAATATAAATCACGCTTCTCTTGGAAAATAACTTGGATATACTAACTTTTGTCTTTGGGTAGTTGCTAGCATGTTATTTCTTGTTGAGAAAAATGAATGGCTTTAGCTGTGAAACATGGGAACCCTCCAAAACTGTTTGCATGCTTGGACTGGGAAGTTACCACACTCATGAATTCTAGCCTGGCAGTTCTTTGTGATAACCTCTTATGCTTCTTATTTAAATGGCTTTTCTGTGTGTCAGACACTATATGCATCTAGCTAAATTCTAGATGTTAAAATACCATGGGTAGCTTCAGAACGGCTGAGAGAGCTAGATGGGAAGAAAGGAGTGAGTTGGCTATCTACTGAAATGACTGGAAATCTGAAAAAGTGTTGCCTACTTGTGTCATTATTCACAAAAGATAGAGTGCCCCTGTGCCTTAATGCCATTTCAAACTATTAAAACAGCTTAAATATCATTAGATGCATAGAGCTTAGGAGACTGAAATCATTGTCCTGGCAGAATGTCTCAGGGCAAGGTGTATTCTAGGGAATACCTCAGGGTCATGATCTTTATCCTTAGGTTTTTATCAATCCACGTCAGGGATACATGGATTTGATGGTTGTGTGCCTAAGTCTTCCATACATTCAAAAGCATGTGCCCTCCTAGACCAGAAACCCCTAAATACACATGCCTGAACTAACACACTCACTCCAGGCACCAGATGGAGACTGAAAGACAACTAGAATAGAAATAATAAATCTGGTGGGAAAATCTGTTTGAGGACGGTCAGCATGGAATGGGCACTTCTTCCCAGAAGAAGCTAGGAAATTGCAAAAGCCAGAAAAGTCCCCCTCTTGTAAATGGAACCCTGGGACCTAAAATCTGGGAGGTAATATAATTCATAGCTTGCTGGAGAACTCAGAGTCATCGTAGAGCACACCAAGGTGGGAGGCTGAATTATCTATAAAACTGCCTGTGCAAAATCATTTGCTTTCCACTTCCAAAAATGTAATAAATATGTTAAAAATACAATTTTTCTTTTATTTTTGAAGCATCGGTAACTGAAACAGTATCAGTTAAAATTCCCGTTCATGGGAAGACAGTCCCGTCATGGGCCTGCTATTTTGATTAAATTGGACTTGTTCTGCTCAAGAAAACAGTGAAGCCAGGAAGCTTGGGAAATGAATGGTAAGCCAGACTCCTCTTAGTTCCTGTGTCGAGAAACGGTTGCTCTTTTAGGCTATTAAAACATCTCCAGAGAGTGAACTGTCTGAAGAGATTGGCAGTTAATAACCAGAGAGCTTGAACTCAGAAGAGGCAAAAAGATAAAATTGTCCATCTGTGTTTACAGTGTTATGTCTTCTGATTTGTGTTCACAGTTCGTGTTTCCTGTAATGCATGAGGACAGAAGTCGTTCACATACATTTCTAAAGGCATTGAAATATGCATGCTGTGGAATGCAAAGATGATTAAAATACCACAATTTGCTACTTACTATAACTAATCAGTCCACTCCAGTGGATTTCTGAACCCTTAGTAACATTTATGGAGTCCTTCTAATAACGGTTTTCATGAAAATGCTGAGATTGAGAATAAATATTACATATTCCAGTAATGTAAATGTTTTAAATTCAAGTCATGATCACAAAAAGAATGAAGTACTGTGCATTTCTTTGAAAGACTGACAGGATTTTTTTTTTTTTTTACAATATTTTCCTAATGCCTGATACCCTTTTTCTGCCATTGTTCTCCGTGGAGAAGGAGAAGAATTTGAAAATGGTCTTCTATTTATCTGTCCTCTCTTACTTTCCCAACTGCAACCCAAGAGGGTTGATCTGCATCTCCTGGATGAACAACTAAGAAAAATAGCATCTATCTGCTGTTTATGAAAAATTTGGGTGAGAAAATACTGATTTACACATGGTCAAATTCTTGGTGCCTGTGCTTGAGATACTGTTGAAATTAAAGGGAAAGAAGTTTGTGTTTTCAAATTGCAAACTACTTGTAATTGGCAATTGCCATTAATTTCTTAATTTTTTTCTTTTTTTTCTTTTTTTTTGACCACTCTCTTCTAGTCAGGATGGCCAAATACTTAGCAACCTGGAGTTGTCTAACACTGGAAGATGGCAGTGTTCTGAGACTTGATCATTTTCCATGTATTTAAACCATTTGTGAAGGCTGTGGAAAAGGCTTGAAAGCAGTGCTGACATTCATTTGCGTTAATTTTGAAAACTTAAAATTATTCTGGGCATACAGCATACTTGTTATGCCACTTGGTGCAAAGCAGCATGAAGAGATGCAATTCAATGAACCAGCTCTGTGAAAAGGTCACAAAATCAGCATGTGCTTTGACTGCAGGCTAAAGCAGCAGGATAACCTGAAGCACTGCTAAGCTGCTGCCTGCCTGCACCTTCGGCCTGTGGCCGTGCTGTTGTGGCTCATGTTCATTGCATACGGTTTCTGCTGGCATTTCTGCAGGTTTTGTACTGTAAATTATCTGTCCAAGGTTACAGTTTGCCCCGAACCTCAAGCAAATGTTCTCTGAGCAGCCAGAACTGATGTAGTATCAGCCCTTTTGCCCAAGCAGTTAACTTTGAAGCCACTACCAGCTGTCTCTTCTTTTATAGGGATTGCATTAATCCTTAAAGAAAATACAATTATTTTTAGCTTGAAGTATTTCAAATGCACTGTGTCATCCTCTGCTTTTATATGTAGTTGAAGGTGAAAAGCTAAAGTATTATTTTCAAGAGACAAGTAACAGATTTAAAAAATATGTATTATTGTTAGGAATTGGGAATAGCATGGCATTATATAGCAAGAAGCAGCAGAAATGTGGGCTATTTAGTCTGTCCCAACATTTTTAAGGTCACACAACTTCTCTGAATTCTTTAACATTAATTCCTCAGTGAGCAGTGCACGTGAGTGTTTTCCCATTGCTTTTGGAAATTGGATTAATACCACTTAAGGCAGTGCTGTTGTCTACTCAGGCTGCTCAAATGAACTGTATACCAATGTGTAGATGAAAATTCTTGCCTTTCCTCCGGTGCCAAGGGATTTCAACCAGTCATCGTAGCTTTAAAAATATTTATACAATATTACACAACATAAAGTCTCCTAAACACTTGTGCTTCTTGGTGTGAATGTACAGCCAGCCTGGCTGGTGCTGGCTGGGTGAGGGTGGTTTGGAGTCCACATGGGCATCACTCGTTCCACTGGAGTTTCTGTGGAGCTCGGCAGTTCTCACTCGAATTGGCAGCTGTTGTCTGCATGAACAAATCCATCTCTCCTTTTCCCAGACCACATCCTCCTGGCATCCGGACAACAGGAAGCTAACAAAATGAAACATTATACAGGATACCTCTTTTTTCTGTGCGCTCTGAGAGTTTGGGATTTTACACAAACTCCAAATTTATATCCAGAATTATTCTTGTAGTAGAGAAACTTCAACCCAGATTTGTGTCGAGGAATGCTGGCCTGGTGGACATGGTGGGCAAGCAGCCCAGCGGGCATCAGCTGGATACTCTGAGATATGGGAGGCCAACTTCAACCCAGGCTGTGTTAGCATCAGGTGAGAAAAGGGTGCCTGGTCCAAGGAAGACCCTGATGTGACAGGAGACAAGAAGCATAGGGAGGTGGCTCTTTTGCGGCCTTGAGAGGGTCAAGGGGACTCCATCTTGCTGTCTGCAACTACATGATGGAGGGAGGGAAGTTCTGCAGAGAAGGGAACAGATTCGGAAGTAGGCTTTTTTCACCCCTCTCTCCCTAGGTGAGCATTAATATATTGCTGACTGCTTTTACAGCAGGTTTTTGATACCATGAGTAGTAGAATAAAACTCTTGCCTCACAGGCACGCACACTATTTTTTGCACTAGTATAATTGCTAGAAGTTTATTTTGCTCCCTTCAAAGCAGCCTGAATCCCACAGCATCACAGCAGCTCAATACCTTCCTCCCTTCCTCTGCTCTGACTTATCCCTTCTGCAAAAGAGAGGTAATTCTCATTTGGATTCAGGGGACTTGCTTGGCTTCATTGCTCCCAGGGATCCTTCTGGGTTTGTGCTGTAGTGCCAATTGGGGCTAACTAGCAACAGGCATCCATATGGGAGGAATTCGTATTGTCTGAGAGGCCTGAACTCTGAAGTACTGTAAATGGTGTTTTCACACACTGCAGCTAATTCCCACAGTTTCCATTGCTTTGGGCTGTTGCTTCTGATGAAAAACAAACAGAACAGTCTGGGAGCTGAGGAATGTAGTCTGCAGCACAGTCAGCACATGGCCTCCGCTGGCATGTACAATTGGAGTTGGAAAGGGATCTGTGTAAGGCCAGTACAAAAGAGGGGTGTCCAAGACAGTGCTCAGCACTCCTCAATGTCAGGGCTGCAATTCTTAGATTCTGGAGCTTTATAGGCTCAGCAGGATAATTGACTTCAGTGGCTGGATGCTTTACCCTGCCAGCAAATGGTGATTCCTTGAAGACAGAGCAAGTTTCATCACAACCTGTACAGTCAGTAGAGCAGTTTTCCAGTCAGGAGTAAGTGGAAAACCTCACTATTACAGAGTGTTTCCTGAATTTCTTAATGATGGTAGAGGATAGGGAGTTTTTGGACGTACATGGAAGAAGCACAGTAACCATATCTCATGGCTTTATATTGTGTTAAAGTGACCCACATATGTCATAATGCTGCAGCTCCTCCTTCATCCTGTTGCTTGCCTTTTGCTCAGGCCCTCATGTTCCTCTCTCAACCCTTGGTCTTTCTTACAGTCTGTTGCTTGACTGCCTCTTGCAGTTTGCATGCTGTCTTTTCTCATGAAGTGAAATGGATGACAAAGAAAGTCTGGTTTGGACTGGTGTGCATCATGGATGTTTCTAAGTGCTGATATTGGTGATTAGCACATGTTTATCACATGAACAAATAATGTTTTGATTCTCTCACTGGACAAACTCAGCCTTTTTTGAGGCTGCCCTTGCATGGCAAAATACCTTGCTGTGTACAGTATCTAGAAATTTTTCCTTGGCTAATTCTGCCAGATCTGTGTAAGTGCCCTCTTTATTCTGCATTCTGTCAAACTGACTTAACTGGTTTAACATGAAAAATAATTGAATAATTTTTTCCAAGAGCTGCTGGTGAACATCAGCCAAGACATCTGACAAGTATCCAGTCACCTGTTTTGAAGAATTAACAGTGTGGGGTTTTTTTGGTTTGGTTTGGTTTGGGGGTTTTTTGGAGGGTTTTTTTTTGTGTGTTTTTTGTTTGTTTGTTTGTTTGTTTGTTTTTGTTTTGTGTTTTTGCTTTGTTTTGTTTTTGTTATGTTTTTTGTTTGTTTGTTTGTTTGAGGAAATCCTTTCATATTTTATGTAGATGCAAGAATAAGTATGTGCGGAAAGAGGTTGTTGCCATTGCTGAAAGGACCATTTCATTCTTCCCTTTGCAAAAATGAAGATAACAAATAAAACTTCAAAAGAACAAATTGTAGAATATATTTAAAAACTTTAAAAGAACAGTGGAACTTAAAACAGTGCACATTTGCCTCTGCTTATTTGAGTGCTGGGAAATACAGGTAAATATGCTTTGTTTTGCAGAATGCCACTCAAAGATCTTTTTTAAAGATTTTTTTTTAGAAGTGGGTCATCAAGGTTCAGTTGAGTGTACATGACCAGGATTGGCTGGTACCTGATCAGTATCAGCAGTGGCTTTTTGAAACCCTGAGATGCCCAAAAACCTGCAGCATCATCCTGACAGATATGCATGTGTTTGCAGAGTCTCTGAGAATGCTCCTTGTAGGCAAAAGACACACACCTGTGTAGTTCATAGAGCTTAAGCTGAAATGCACAAGTCAGCCCTGCTCCCAAGAAGGAAACTAGTTTCTGGGTAATAATGTGATAAATGTTTCTGAGCTGTCTGGGAATGCTACAGCCAGCACTCCCTCCAGGAAGTGCTGTAGCTGCATGCATGCATCTCTGCTTTAGAAGTCATGAGAAAGGACTGTGTGGAGTTTTGACTGGTTTTCTTCTTCTTTACTGCATTTCGGGAAAAGAAGAGGGGGTATTTTTTTCATATTAATCAGATGTTACAGCTTAGTATTACCACCGGTGCTATAGGCTCTGACCTTGTGAATACAATGTGAGCTTCCAGCGGGACAGCGTGGGCTTTTATGACAAGGAATCCCTGGGGATGGGGTATTCAGTGTTCAATATGTTTAGGAATATTTCCCCTGTGACCTGCACTGCTTCTCATTTTGGCCATGGTATTTGGAAATTTCATTTGAGGTCACAGAGGTTCCCGAGTGTTGTCTCCTTGGGATGGTTGAATTGTTTCAGGATGCAGCTGCCCTGGGCACTGAGCAATCTCCATGTAGGGCTGGCTCCTGTCCTTTTGTAGGTAAAAATAACAGACCAAAACATACCTTTCTCTGAGATGGAAGGAGTTTGTGCTTTATACTACACTCTCTCTGCATATGCATCTATAAAATCCCATTTTAAGTAGGATGTGAATATAAAAGGGAAACTTGAAGAGGAGTAATGCCTTGCACATGCCCAGGATGTTGACTTGGTAGTAATTACAGTTCTGGAGCTGTTATGGTAAGTTCCCACTCAGAAAAAGATGATCCTGGTTTCCAAGTCCTGGTTTCCCTTTCAGCAGCTGGGTGACCCTATGCAGGGAAATCGGGGTGGAGTGGTGGGGAGTTAACTAGTCTGGAAGTCTCTGCTGAGAAAGTATCTGGCTGCACTAGTGTAGTTGCAAAGTGCATGAATCTCTCTTTGTGATGGCATTACACAGCACGAGACTGAAAGTCGGTCACCAGAAACCTGAGTACATCTTCTTGTATGTACATGAAATAAATGTTGTCGTTTTCCCAAGTTAATGAAGACACAGTGTAGATCAGGGGCAGTGGTACGTTCTCCCCTCTGGCATGTCAGATCCTAGAGCTGCTTCAGCTCTGCAGTTGTCATAGATGCAGCCATGGCAGGCCATACTAAACTGGTCCAAAAAAAGGGGAAGCTATCTGCTTGGAGACACATTTTTTCCCATAAGCCTTCAACCTTTAATCCTACTAACTGTAAACAAACCCTGACCTGGAAAAATCTTTTCATTTTCTTTTTTTCCCCTTCAAGTGTGGGAAGAGAAGTCCCACTCCTTAACCTTTGCACAATCAGATATTAATCTAATTTCCTACTCATCATGACCTAATCATTTGGAAATTGCAACTACACTTAATTTGATTTTTCTTTCTATATTTTTATGTTATGCTTTTGTTGTTTCCCCTACTCTTGTTTTTGGTTCAGCACTGGTTCATTAAACTTAAGTCACAAATATGAGCTGGAGGGCACACAGCTTGTTGTCATTTGAGCTAATCAGGCATTTATAGATCAGAAGGGGTTATTGCAAATGCATGTGAAAACTAGGGCTGTGTCCTACTGTTCCTTTCCTTTCTTGGGAGACTTGGGCCATTCCCTGTTTTTCTCTGTTGGCCCACCAGGGTACATACTTTTCTGAGAACTTAGCACAATAATACTCTTTTTTTTCTTAACTGATTCCAAGCACTGTGCCATCCTCTACTCCCTGCTGCTACTCTTGTCCTTGCACAGTATTTTGAAAGTTAGCACAGGCATATTAGCATGTTAGAATATACCTTATGTTTTGCTGTACTTTGAGCAGGTACATTCTAACTATTGCGTCTGATCACTTCATTAAAAAAAACTAACAAAATTAAATTATTGTGAGAAAAAATGGTATTCTATATTCCTATAAGAAATACCATAAATTAAGCTGTAGTGGCAGTAGTTCTGAGTGATCAGCAGCTGCCACTAGCTTTGATTTAAACCGTTAGAGCAAATGTTCAGATCTCAAGAGATATTCTAACGTTTCCACAGCGGAAGTGTTCTGGGGAAAATCAGAAACTTACGCTGTTTTAAATTGAAAAATAATAATAAACAAATTGAATTATGGATTATGGACAGTTGATACAAATATTTTTTTAGGAGCACACACATCTCCAGAGATGGAGGGAAGGAAGTGTCTTTTTTTTTCTCAAAAGTTTTCCAATTGCTAGAGGCTTCACAAAAAATTCTTGTTTTAAGCAACATTAGCAAGATTTTGATTAGCACAATACCTCAAACTCCCCGATACTGCATAGCAAAACATCTTTTCCCATGCCTATGTTTAATGGCTGCAAATCCAGCAGTTCCCATGGCTTGTTACAAATTCTTTCCACTAAAATTGCTGAATCTTGGAATTCAAGCTATCAAAAACTTACATCTGTAAAAGTAATTAATCTTACATCAAATCTTGAGTGATTTGAGATCGCTTCCTTAACTGTTTTCCATGTTTTACCTTCTTTGTAACTTCTCTGTTTTACTTTTTTAAGCTGTTCTTGTTTTATAACTTTGCTCTCCCATCTGTGAGCAACATTCTTTTTTTCTGAAGACTTGAGTCCTTAGGTTGGAAGGATGGTGCAAACACAGTTGGTGTTTTGTTACTTTGTTTTCAAAAGAAGGACACACGCAAAACTTTGCATAAGTGAAACTATTTCTATAGGCCTGTCAGAAGTCATACATACACTTACGAAATTCTTGTGAGCAGCAATGGGCAGCCCAAGTGTGCTGAGTATGTAGTGTAAGTGGCTAAATCAGAAGAAAAGCAAGTTTAAGTGACAACAGAAATTGTAAATAGCTAAATGATATTACAGAGAGTTGTTTAGTCATACCAGACATTATTTTTAATAGAAATGGTAACTTTGCTGGAGGCTCTTTTAAATAACACAGTAGATGACAATTTAGATTATCTCGCGTTCACATTGCAGTACATAGATACATACATACACCGAAAACCCAGTAGCAGAGTAGCTCCCAAAAGAGTTGACTGCATAATCAGATCACTCTACAGCTCAGCAGTCTCTAAACCCCAAAGTTCAATAGATGTCTTGCTCCCCCAGAGCATGTGTACCAGGAAAAGGAAAAAGTTAGGAAAAGCGGCCTGACTTCTTTCAGAGAAATGCAGTGGTATGGGAATATGCCTCTTCTTTCTGAGAAATAAAACGAGATGTCCCTGAGAGGTATTGATTTTATTTTTTAATTTTTTTCTCCCTAAAGTAAATAACATCAACCTGAGCTGTCTAAAACTCTTATTGGAAATCTTTTTCCCAGAGGTGAAGAAAGTGTTTGAATGAGTTTCCAATTATCAACAAAGCCCCCTACTAATATAAATTAGTTAATACCCACTGAAGTAGTGAAAAAAGCCCTCAAAAGAGTATCAAGCCTGTGAATGTATTATATTTTTTTCCTTGCCCAGCAAAGAGCAGGTGGTATTTTTAGATGTCTTTAAATCTTTAGGCTTGGCCCAGGAGTGTTCTGGGGGAAGATACAGAAGGCTTTTAGAGCGATAGGGGTATGTTAGAAGCCTTTCACAAGGCATTTGCATATTCTGTACAAGATCAAAACAGTACAATGAAAATTCAAGTTCGTTTTACTTACATCTACATTTGAGGAGAACTGTATATGCTGTACCATATGCTTCCCTACACTCACATCTTCCTTGATTATCCCCAGTTATTACACATTATCCAAAAAAAATTGCTGCTCAGATATTTCCCAGCAAGGGTAATTTCTCTGTTAACAGACATTGATTCAGATAGTTGTCCCTGCATCAAAGCTAGGGCAGGTGATGGCACACCTACTTAGAAGAATTATCTTTAACTCTATTATTGAACTAGCAAACAAATAATAACTTCAGAATATTTTTGAAAGAAAAAACTATACAGAGAGCAAGACTAGGTCCTTATTCCCTAGTGCCCATGGTACTTGCCATGGCACTATGCAAATGCATAGTTTCAAAGTGATTCATCTGCCCTTTGTGCAAATAGATACCACATTAAAGGGAGGAAGATTACGTTTGTAATTGCTCAACATTTATCTTTTTCTTGAAACATTTATGGTTCATGAAACATTTATACCCTTTTATGCCAAGAAGCAAGTAGAAAATAAGTGATTGCATGGGGTCTTAGTTTGCTGAGACAGAAGTACATAGATGTGTTCAGTAAAGTTGAAAATGAAGGAATAATTAACTAGCCCTCTTAGAGAGATTGGACATCTTAGCATTCCCTCATATTCTTCTGTAGAAAGGTACGCCATGTTCTCTAAGAGCTGAGCACAGTTGGAGTTTGTCATAAAGTAGCTAAGAATAAGTGCTTAATAAAGAAGGAATTAATGCTAGTGAAATTATTCACAGACAACAGCCAGTCCCTAATTCACCAGGGAACTTACTCCATGTTCATTCCCTCTATGATAGCCTCTAGGGCATTACCTTTGAGCAGGAAAAAGATATATCCCGTGCATATAGGGCACAGTTAGGGGATCCATGATGGCTGAGTAATGTGATTTATGGATCCCCAGCCTACGTCAGGAACATGGTGGCGGAGCAGGGTTGGACCAGCCTTTTAGTCCTGCCCTTTTTACCTTTTAATCCACCTGCCTGTGAACTGCTCATTTCCAGGATCCCTCAAGATGAAACCCTTTCCTGGGCTAAAAAGAAATTCTTTCTAGATCCCAAAGACATCAGTTATGTGTTTCTTTGTATGCACTAATAGGTCATATTCTCTTTTGTTGTGTTTTGGGCATGGCAAACTCCACCTGCTGAAGTGAAGGAAGGCTAGGGCCAAGCCAAGGCAGCTCTGATGACAAGCAATGTCTTGAAACCCAAGTCTGAGAGAACTTCACAGAATGAAGCTGCTCATTGAGTGTAATGTACTTACATTCTGTGTAAGTGTAAGCTTAGAAGAGATCAAGTGACTTGGTATTTGCTGGTTTCCAGCTAAGCATGAGCAATGGGATACTCCAAGGTGGGTGTAAAAGGAAAAAGAAAGGTCGTACAGTAATTTTATAAATGGGGTTTACAGGATCAATTATGTTAAAAGATGCTCAAGTTCCTTTTAAGGTTTTGATCCCCTTATTTCTGCACCTTCTCTAGAGCTATAAAGTAAAACTTTATTTTTTCAGCTTGTGAATCACCTTAGTGCAGACCCAGGTTGTTTTTCAGCTTCTCATTATCTTTTAATATTCACATGATCAAATGAGCCACTTATTGCCTAACTGCTTTAATTTGCTACTGATAAACTGAAGTGATGGTAACTGACTTTGAAAATCTCTCTGAGCAATTCTTATGGAAGGCAGGGAATATCTCTATTATTAAACATTGCTTTCATTGACTGTAGTTCTTGGAACATCTTTGACTGAAAGAGCTTTTACACAGAATAACAAAAATGAGAAAACTTGCTTACTCACCCAAGAATGGTCTTTGTTCAAAGAGGCAAGTCTCTGGTAAAAGGGGATTGCACTCCTGCACGGTGCTTTCTCTGACAGCCCCGGCTGTTTCTTTTGAAAGCCCTTTGCCCTTGTTCATTGTGTGGCTGACCCTGCAGCATTCCTGTGTGCCTCTGCCCTTTGAAGAGTATTTTGAGATAAAACCGTTGACTGTGATACATTGCGTATTTTAGTCTTTGGAAGTGTAACTTCCCTAGCTAGAAAAGAAAATATTACCCCGTCAAAATGTACTGTTTTCTTACATAATTCAGATGAACTGCTCCATAAACAAGAATGTAGGGTCACATTTGCTTTAAACACCTGTGTTGTCCCTTTGACATTGCTGGCAATTATTTTGCCTTCACTGGTAACTGGATTGCTTTTGGTAATGCAGTCATTTCAAAAGTGTTTCATTAATGTGGTTCAGTGCCTGGGGCAAAGGCTTGCTGGCATCTCTGCCCTCCCTTCTCCAGATCTGCTCTGCACAGTACAGGTTGATCACACATGGGTTGTGCCTCTGGTTTGGACACCAGGGCACACAGACTTTTCTGTGCACCTGCAGGTTTGACTTTGCCATGGACACTCCTGATGCCACCAAAATGTGGATTATGATACAAGCCTTCCCTGTCTCAACTTGTGACTGCAGTTTTTCAAGGGAATCCAGAGCAGATAAGACAAAAGAAAACATGGAGAAAGGCCTATTTCAAATAAAGGCATGCTTTCCATCATTAAAGGTTTTCCCTCTAAAATATTAAAAAAGGCTGCCTATAATCATATGGTATTTTCTCAAAACTAATGATTTTCACCAAGAAACTTGGCTTATGCTGTCCTGTAGAGCAGCCAGAGGAGAGGTAATATTTAGCAGATTTGACATGAGAGAGCAGTAGGAATGTAAATAGAGTAGCCCTCCAAAAGACACTACAGCCAGAGCAATCATCCCGCAGCTTTGATAAATTTGCTAACATCTGTTCTGGTGCCGTTTCTGCTATACAGACCCGCCATGAACCATGGAGATGAAAGTGCTTTAATTAAAGGAGCAGATTGACATGTTAAACTTTTATAACATTGAGCCATCTGGGTGGGTTATATTTGCAGTTCTCTCCATGGCTTCTTAGATTTAGGGTATATTTCAGCACCTCCCCTGTTGTTTTTGGGAAGATGCACTGACTCCCAAGAGCTCTTGGGTTTTTAAGGCAAGGTGTCAGGCTCAAAGTATATGTAACAAGATGCGTGTGGCAGCATCTAACTTCTGAGCTGCATAATTTTTCTTTTATGGTTTTGGTTTTGCTATTAGGTCTTGTTTATTAACACACCAGTACCTAGTGCTAGCCACAACTGATGCTGTAGATTTCAGGTAATAAAAAGCACAGAAAAATTATTTATTTAGCATAACTAAACTAAACTCAGTCAGTAGATAGCAGTATGGGCCACAGATTAATAAACATTTGAGATGTGCCTTAACCAAGGCCACAAGACTGATGCTGTGTTGGCTGCCTGCTCCCATTCCTCACGGTGGAAGAACTGTGTGGCTGGTGGAGGAGAGTGAATTTTAATTGGCAGTGTAGTATGGGAGGCTTTGCAGGAGCAGAGGACTCTCCACTAGCACAGCCACTACTGGTGAGGCTTTCAGATAGACAAGAACTGCCAGGGCATAGAAATCAGTGAAAAAACCCACACTGTTAGTCTATTCATTCCCTGCTAGCAGTGGGTTAATTCAAAATAGCTCAAGACAAGATTGCTCATAATTAAGATGAAAATTTATAAGGAAAATTTTGCAGTGCTTTAGATGCCTAACGTGCTGAGGGTATTAGGCTTACACTGTAGTTATTTGTCATCCCCTCTACTTGTAATAGATTAGAGCAGGGTGTTTAATATGATGAGATGCGGTTATAAATAAAAGGCTTTTATAGGTTCAGAGAAAATCTTTATACAGTTTAATTGTGTAGACAGGTTCAATTCCCAGGAAGGCCAAGAGGGAAATCAATTGATAGTTTTAATCCAGAATCAGTTTCCTTTAAGCTTTTGAAACGTGCTGATCCAACTTTTTCACTCAGCCATCGGTTTCTGCTGAAGTAGCAGGCACATTGTCTTTGGTGTGTTATTTCCACTGGGCTCCCCCTTATACAAAGCTGAAGTAGCTGGTGAATAGATGAAGCCTTTTGGGAGTTGGTATTGCTATACTGATATTGATGTATTTGAGTTAAATACTTACCTGTCTTCCAACATTTCTGTCTCTGAGCGAGACCATCTTCTTTCTGCTGCAAAAAATGAGCTGATGCTAAAAGGTGCTGTTGCAAAGTGCTGCCTGCTTCCTGCCTTTTCAGCTGCAGAAACCCAAAGGAAAGGATTTGTCAGGACTTGAAGAAATTTAAATGTCTGAAAAGATCTGACCAACTGCACGGGAGGCTCTGGATAAAATCCAGTAGCCTGAGTAGACTTTAGACTCCTTCTCTCCCTGATAATGACACTTGGAAAAATTAATAACTTTTACTTCAGTTTTTTGTAACGCGTTTTTTGAGAATACAAGGACTAGGAACAAGGCTGTCTTTGACCAGCTAGGCCCCTTTTACCTAAGAAGTAGCAAGTTTCCTGCAAATGCCTACAACTTGCACTGTTTTTCATCTCTCTTTTTGTGTAATCACTGTAACCATAAAAATTTGTTGAGCTGTTTCAGTTTGTTTGACGGAAGGATGTCAGTTAAGACAAGTGTGTTTGGAAATCCTGATGATGCTAGATTGTAGCTCATCTAGTACCTGGAAGGACACTGGGGTTTTTAAGTGCTGTTAGTCTGGCTGTAATGACATGCCTGTGTACACATTTTATCTGGATAGGCTTTAAAAAGAAAGCAATATGAGCATCAAATGAAGAAGTCGTGTGCTACCAGATGTAGGTATAAAGCTAAGGAAAGGGGAAGAAGAATAGACAAAATAAGGGAAATTTATTCCTTGATAGTGAATGCACATCTGCAGTTTGGAACATGCTGCATTTGTAGTATTAATGAGAAATTCCTGTATGCTTTTGAAGTATTCTTACTCGAAATTATTGAAAGGATTTTTGCAGGACATGACATACCCTATGTGTTATACTGTGTCTGAAGGTTGCCCCTTGCTGCACAGCTGTACTAGTTGGAAACATTTTGATTACTTGTCCTTCAGTAAATAGTACTGGCTGCTTCCAAATGTTATTAAATGGTTATGTCTCCTGGTGTGATAGTGTACAGTATATAGATACATACAGAAAACCTGAGCGAAGGCTTTGTGGGTGATTTTGTACTTGGGGCTTGGCTGTGTATATGTGTCTCACCTGGGGAGAACGATCCTCCATTACAGAGTTGGGGCTGATTTTGCTTAGTTCCTCAAAATTCCTAACGTGCTTGTAATAGACACAGATGCACATAGGATATAGCGGGCTTCAGGGTGTTTAACTTCATGGTGCTCCGTAAGGATTATATGTTTGTAAAGGGAAAGGCAATTGTGCTTTATCTCCTTTGAAAAGTGTGCAGTTGAGGGAAGTACAGGAAAAGGTTATCTAAACAGTGTAAGATCATGCTGAGCTTGGGACTGTATTGGATTGGTTCAGGGGTGGTGATGGCAGTATAAAAAGTCACATTCCTGTTTCCCAAAGGAGAAGGAGAAGCTGCACCTTGTGTTCCCGTCCACAGGCATCAGGGTTGCAGTGAACATGCTGCACAGGTCAGGGAAGCACAGCATGAAGGAAGGCTCTAATGAGCCCTGTCAAAGTAGAAAGCCCATAAATATCACTGGAGCTGTGAATCTATCCCCAAGCCTCTGGGTGTAAAATAGATCCTTCATGGAGTGCTGGCAGCAAGCCTAGATGTTTTCTGACAGGGCTGTGCTCTCAGCACTGTTTGATCCTGCTCTTTGGAAGATGCTCATAACTTCTTTCTTCTCTAGCCTGGACAAACGAAGAAATAAGGATTTTTTTTAGTAGCTGCTAAAAGCTATGCAGTGTGACAGCTTAGCTCCAACAGCCAGCAAAAATGGGCCATTCAGGTAGGAGGCTCTTTGGAGTGGTTAATTCCAGGATTCCTCAGAGATGCCCACTCTATACTGCAGCAGAGCAAGCCAAATTGGAATTAAAATCAGGGCTATCCCCCAACAGAGCAGGAGATGTCTGCTGAGGACACCTCTGCCCTGGGCAATTATTACTTATTATTTTTAGTTTAGTTAATGATGGAATGTGTAGTGGCAACAGCTAGGGATCAAATAACACTACATTTCTGCTGCTGGAGCTGTCTCTCTCAAGTGTTTTTTAGATATTTCACTGTTGCATCATTTAATACTCAGCTCTGGGGTCCCCACAGGAAGGACGATGACCTGTTGGAGCAAGTCCAGAGTAGGACCATCAAGTTGATTAGAGGGATGGAGCACCTCTCCTACAAGTAAAGGTTGAGTGAATTGGGTTTGTTCAGCCTGAAAAAGAGAAGGCTTCAGGGTGACCAAACTGTGGCCTTCCCATACTTTAGGGGAGCCTACAAGAAAAATGGAAAAAGACTATCCACAGGAGTATGTAGTGACAGGACAAAGGGGGATGGATTCAAACTGAAAGAGGGTAGGTTTAGTTTAGATAACAGGAGATATACTGGAGTACCCGTCTTGTCTCATGAGCACCCCTTGACTCAAAGTTTACATGATTGTGTAATAAAGTTTTGAATCCACATCTGAGCTTTCTGAATTCCCCATTTAATGAATAGGTTTTTATTTATTCCTCTTTTTTTGTAAACCAAGGAAATAACAGCTGGTGTTATGTCAAGTAGACAGATGCATCACACAAACACCATACTTTCCCAGCATCAAAACTGAAAGAGAGATAATGTCTGAAGGGCAGTTTGTATATAAACCTGTGTTTATGAACCTGTTCATTTCCAGTGTAACAAACAGATGTAAGAGGAAGACAGAAAAGATGTTGTCCTTACAGAGTACAGCCGCACCATACTTTTTGTTCTCATGTTTTCTTCCAGACCTGCTATAATATTTCTCATATCTCCCATTCTCCTGAGGAGTAAGCTCTTTGGAAAGTAACATATTTTGACAATTTCTTCTTGTAGCCTAATTCTTGGAGAGAGTTTCTTAAGCTGCAAGGTGGAACAGCAGCCAAAAAATGCAGCTGGGTAATTTATATCGTGTGCAGCTGAGAGCCCCTTCCATGGTACAGCTGACAGAAGCTTCCATGAGAAGATCTCGGCATGTCATATCAGAGTTATTTGGGCATCCCTGAGGGCTATGTGAATATAATCAATTCAAACCCCAAATGCACAAACATGCAGACAAGGACTCATTTCTTATATATCAGCTGAACTGGATTTGGACTGCAGTGAAGTTGGAAGGAAATGGAGGAAAGCACTCTGGAAGATTTATTCCTGCTAAAATATGCAAAACTAGATGCTGCATCTGTATCTCATAGGAAATAATTTCTGTGCCTCATTCTCATTTCTGTGGTTGCAATGTCCTCTTTGCAGATATGGTTGTGCAAAACCATTTGTGACTGACTTTTCACCTGTCTATGAAATGTATATAGCAATTTTATCCAGCAGAGTAACTGAAAGAACAGTTCAGCTTCTTATTGGAATGTCTAATAATGCTCATCATTGTAATGCTGCTTTTAGTAATTTTGAGGAACAAGCTGACAGCTTCACTTTCAATGGAGATTATTTTGCTGACAATAAGAGACTTGTTGATAATGTGGAGGGCAGATCCAAATCTGGACATCCCCATGTTTTCTAGGAGCTTTTAACAAAGAACCCAAAGTGTCCTTGTCACACTAAATTCCCTAAGCAGTTGTGGATTAATGGGTACTTCAAAGATTCCCCTCACAGTGTTCTGTGAGTATCTACACTGCATAACTGTCTTCCTTCATGCCTCATTCTTTAATATAAATGTGATTGTATTATTAAACATATGTCATAAAACACAGGGGATACACTTGACAGTTAAATTTATGTTAGCATATGATCCTTAATTCACATTTCTGGGTGTTGCTGACATTTTGTATGGGTGTAGCCCAACTGGCACCTCTGAAAACATTCCTGCCTTAACATACTAAAACTAAAGGGAAGAAGAGGCTCAAATTCCATTTAAGCATGCACTGTGAAAAAAAAATTGTGTTCTGAAGTCACATGAAGGATTTAAAATGATCCCAGTGAGCTCAGTTACAATCTCTCCAGTAATAAGGAGGGATCTTTCCACTGGGATGTAAAGCAAATGCTTTAAGTGGCAGATCCCAAATCTTAGAGGTTGAGCAGAAATTACTAAGCAGGTGGTTTTATCAGTTCCGAAATAGAATTTATTGCTGGTGATGGTACTAGGGAAAAAAGCAAAATGTCTGGCAAAGCAGTTTCCCTCATCTTGGCCAGCTGGTAGGAAAGGAAAACTTGTTAAAGAGTCTGGATGAGGGAGCTGCGGTCAGGATCATGACATCTGCAGGCAGCAAAGTTGCTAAGTTTCCCATCTTGCTGTTCCTCCTCTTGTTCCCTGCCCACCTACACACACAGCTGCTCCCTGTCCGGGCAGCTCTAGTATCAGCTGATGTCCGAAAACTTCAGGAACGCAGCCCCACAGTGCTGACTGCCAGTGCTGAGGCAGTCACCGAAACACGTGCTGTTTACAAAATATTCCTCTGAATATTCCTTGGTGCAATAGAGAGCAGAAGTGGGAGACAACAAAGGGAACAGAGAGAGATTTCTTGCTTTTTATAAGAACTATAGGAAAGGTAGGAGGCTATTTGTAGCCTACTTTTTACTGAGGGAAGTTGAGAGCCTTATCTTCAATGCAGTGCACCTTTAGAAACTATTTTTAAAAAGGCCTACCCTCCAAAAAGCCTAAGTTTAACTCACTCTTTTGCCTTTGCATAGTGTGAAGACTCAAGGTTGTGGTTTGGACACTGAATAGATTTTAAGCATTAGTTGTGCATTTGTTGGATGGATTTTTTCCTTTTGAGTTACCCAAACAGTCCTTCAGAATATGGAATTATGTTCTGTACCATGCTTTACATTTCTGACCAATTATTAACTTTTACTTTGTTGGTTGTGTTATCTTCCACAAGTCATGGTGTAACACCAAATTGCAGAGTCTGCTTACCTAAGGATTTGATTATGACTGTGCTCTATTAATGATCCATTCTGTTGCTTTTGATAGTTTTGCAGGTGGGCAAATTGAGGCATCATAGCAATTAGAAGTAATAACTTCTAAATGTGTACTGGAAGCAATGACTTATCTGAGTGGTGATCATGTGCATTCAGTCTGCACCTTTCAGCTCTGGGCAGAGCAAGTGGGCCCAGGGACTCTGCAGGCACAGCTTTTCCCTGGGTTTCTTCAGTGCTTTCCCAAGCCCAGCTGATTCACCTAGGTATGGTAACAGAGAGGATTCAGGCTAACCCTGATTTGTAAGGAGGAATCCTACAGCACAAAGCTCTGGAGGTTTTGTCTCAGTTAAAAAATGACCACCGTTTTCCAGGGCATTCTTGGGCCTGGGACTTGGCAGTCATTCTTGCACATATGCTTTTGACCAAAACAGCCTTATGGGCTGGCTCCCAATCAAATTCATCTTGCAGTCTCTCCCACTATTATATGGGACCACCATCCTCTGAGGGGTTTAGGTGGATGTTCAGGAGGAATTTTCTCAAGAGGACAGAGAGGTTTAACCTCAGCAATTCAAATGACAAATGATGCATACTTGCTGTGATGTGGTTCAGCTGTCCGCAGGGTATGGCAGTAGCAAGCTCATTGTGAGTTCAGTAGTGAACTCTAAATCTTGGCAGCTGTGGTCCAGTATTTCCACTCTTCTTTCCCTGCATACTGTCAGTCAACATCTGACTCTTTCGAGAGTGGCTGACTGTTGACATCACTGACAGCACTGGCTCATTGCTAAACAGGAGAGGTGAATTAGTCCCCAAAAACACTGGAAAGTTCTCAACACCTTCTTCACCTCCATCTTACCAGCACTGCTGGACCCCAGCAGTTGGGAACAACAATCCACGTTGGCACAAGCACAGACCCACAGTGTCAGTGGAGGAAGAGTTGGTGTGTAAAATGTTACAGGAGCTTCACCCCTACACACTGATGGGCCTTGGCAATATCCATCCAAGGGTGTTGAGAGCGGGATGATGTTGTTGTGAGGAGGCTGTCTTTGGGAAATCGTGGAGATCGGGGAACATCCGAGAAGGCTAGAAAAAGGCTAATGTTACCCCCATCTACCAGAAGGGCTTAGAGGAAATTCCAAGAAATTACAGCTCCGTTGGTAATTCCCAGTAATTTCCCAGTTCCTGAGAAAGTTACAGAATGAACCCTCCTGGGGGCTATCACAAGAAAAATGAAGCATGTGACTGGGAAAAGCCAGCATGGATTCAACAAAGGTAAATCATGCTTGAGAAACCTGATCACCTTCTATGGCAAAGTAACTTGTTTGGTCCAAGTGGGGTGAGAGGTGCACAGTGTCTACCTGGATTTCCCCAGGGCTTTGGATAGTGTTTCCCACAGCCTTCTCCTGGACACCCAGAGGGTGCTGGGAAGTAGTTTCTTTTCAGATCTGTCACAAGTGGGCTCCCCTGGGGATTGATATTTGGCCCTGTGCTTTTTAGTATCTACACAAGTGATCTGGATAATGGGACCAAGTGCTCCCTGATGAAGTTTGCCAGTGATACCAAACTAAGGGAAGAAGTGGACACTTCAGAAGGGAGAGTCACCCGTCAGGAAGACCTGGATAGTCTGGAAGAGCAGGCTAACAAGAACCTTATGAAGTTCAACAATGACAAGTGTAAGGTCTTGCACTTTGAAAAACATAATCTGGGATTGCAGGCTGTGATGTGTCTAGCTGCGGAGCAGATCTGTGGAAAGGGACCTGGGGGGTCCTAATGGACAACAAGCTCTGGTACAAGCAAACACTGCACTGCTGTGGCAAAAGGAGCCAACAGGATGGTGGGATGCACCAACAAGAGCATCACCAGCAGAGATAAAGAATCGTTATCCCATTCTACTCAGTGCTTGTCAGGACACACCCGGAATACTGTGTTCAGTTCTAGTCTCTGCTATACAAGAAAAGATGTGGACAGGCTGGAAGGTGTCCAGAGAAGGCCCAGAAAAATGATCAAAGGACTGGGAAGCCTGCCATATAAGGAAAGGCAGAGAGAACTGGGTTTGTTCAGCCTTGAGAAAAGGAGGCTTAGGCAAGGCCTTATATCACCACTTTCCAGTATTTAAAGGGTGGCTACAAAAATGGAGACTCCCTTTTTATAAGGAGTTGCATGGAAAAGGTGAGGGGTAATGGTCAAGATTCCAATTTCTGTGATCACTCTATGAACCCAGTAGAGGAGAAGCAGCTGCAGAAAGCAGGCTGCTCAGACCTGGGGGATGGGTGATGTCTGTAGCTCTGTCATTGTCTTTCTGACTGTGCTGAATTGTGAATTATTGAGAAAAGCAGTGCTGAATGTGATATGAGCTTGACATGACTGCAAGAGTCTGTGACCCAGGGCTGCCTTCATATTAACAGCAGTGTTCTGCTGATTCCAGTAAGGGAAGGAGCTGCTGTGTAGCACTGGAATATGATGTATTAGGAGGGGAATATTCCACTCCTGTGGTGACTTCACTGGGTGCAGCTGCTCCTCAAATGTGTTTTGAAGAAGCTTCTTGTTAGGATCAACTCATGGGAGGTAACAGATGGTGAAGTGAGACTAAATTAGTGAGAACTTTGTACTCCGTTAATGCTCTTTCTCTCTATAAATAATAGGTGGGGAGTGGAGCAGTAATGAAGATGCTGTTATGTTTGTGGCTACCTCTGCTGCTGTGTAGATTTTACAGGATGCCTTGCAGCATGTTTTGTCAGCAATAAAAAGGAGCAGAAGAAATTTGCCAGCCCTTTCACAAGGGCACCAATATTGCAGTTCTCCTGAAATACAAATAAAATCAAACTAATTCTCAAAGATGTATGAGGGGAAGCAAAAATGTGGGAGACAAGTTTACATTAACAACCAGTCTTTCTAATTTCAGCATCTTCCCACAAAAATGAGCAAAACAAAAACCAGCGTCTCTCCTCTGATATTCTCAGTAACTCTCCAGCTTTACTTCCATCCTAAAATTTTCCTTTAAAGTATATGTATCTATAGATTTCTTTTTGTTTCTGTGTGTTTGAATTGTAAATATTTATGTATGTGCAGTACTACTTTATCCTGGAGAGCTACTTTGCTCAGTTGAAGAAATAATTTTCTTGCAAATTTACCCTGACTTAGAATGTCACTAAGTATAGTCACTAAGTCATGTAGTGACTCAGTGTAGCATCTAAAGTCATAGGTGGCATCTGCTCATTGGTGTATATTATATGATGAAATCTGGATTTTTAGATGCTTTTACTGAGTAATGTCTACTGGTGGTAGTAAGGCTTAACTTTCTGTGCTTCAGACATCCTGCCTTGCTGTCAGGCATCCTTCATAGCTGAAGCAACTAGCAGGAGAATCAGTGTGACTTTCAGAAGGCCACAAGTGGCTGCTGCCAGCCATCATCTGCATCTTCACATTTCTTTGTGTGCGCCAGGGTAAATGTGTCTGAGTCTGGTGTCCACTGACTGGAAGTCTCCCACCTAAATCTGTATCTGGCCTCCCAGCTTGGATATTGGCAGCAGTGCTGGCATCTTTGTCTTGAATGACATTTTTTGCAACTTTGGTCTTCAGTAGTTGTTTTCAGGCCACAGTAATGAATAGCTTTGCAAAAAATCATTTCTCCCGAGAGTTTCTTTTTCTGGACTTGTCAGTCTGTGCCATAAACTTTCATATGCAGCATCCTTATGGTCCATTTTGTACACTTTTCTGCAGACCTTATTAACAGCACTACAGGACACACAGTTCTGTTCATCATCCTCTTGAGGTGTTAGGATGAAATCCTGCTCTGTTTCCCATATGAGCATTAAATCCACAGTGGAAGCAGGTGTCCATATTATTAAAAACAAACAACACAAAGCTGAAAAACCCAACAATGTGAAACTTTGATTTGCAGTAAGACATAGGGATCTCTGAACAGCTCAGAGACTAAAGAGATATACTTCCTCCAGGGATCTTTTATCATAAAAGCAGCTTAAGTGACTCACTCTTTCCCTGAGGATATTCTTAAAACAACTCCACTCAGCTTGTCTTTTAGTGGTCAGAAAGAGGATTTATCTTGTGCTGTCTCTCAAAAAAAAAAAAAAAAAGAAAGAAAAAGAAAAATCTTTTGAAGAAAGTCAATGGCCATATTTCCAGGAGGGTCCAGGCTGTATTAAAGGTCTCTACCACTCACTAATGCATGGGCTAGCTGGCAATATCTTCACTCAAGCAAGTGCTTCAGTGAAAAATTCAGCGCTATTTTTAGTTCTCTTACAACAAACTGCTTGATTGTAAGGCCTGGGGAACTGTGACACTGTGATCGTGAGGGGTCTGCTGGAAAAGGCAGAAGGACGAGACACGGCAGCGTGGGAGCTACGCCAAGGACTCCGGCTGATGCAGAGAAGCACACATTGCAAGCAGGTATTTTAAATCATCTCTTAAGCCTTGGTCTGCCCACGAAATGGATCTGCTGGTCAGAGCCAGGGCACGAAAGCGTTAGCTGGCTGGCTCTATCTGCTCTTGCCCTTAAAGATTTCATTCCATAAATTCCTGTCCTGACCGTCAGCTTTTAAATCGTCTCTCCTCGTTTCCTAGCCTTTTCTGGGATTTTACAGGATCTTTAAGGCAAGTTGGCAAATGGGAGTAGCAAAACAGAGATAAGTTCTCCTGAGCGAAGGCATTCTGCTCGGCAATGCCGGGGTGAGTAGGCTGTAATAAGTCCTCAGCGCATGACCCAGCCCAGGGTAGCGCCCGGCCGGGGGTCGGGCGGAGCGGGCGGAAGGCCGGAGCTGTGTCCGAGTGCGGGCGGCTCCGCCTGGCCCCGCCGCCGCGGCCCCCGGCCCTGCCGACCCCGCCGCCTTCCGCAGCTCGGTCCGAGGCGCGGTCCCGGGAGGTTCGGAGTCGGCTCCTGCGCTTCCCCCACCCCACCCGGGCGCGGTGGTCGCCATTCCTGGGCGGTGGAGTCACGGGCGGGACAGCGGCCAGCGGGGCGGGCAGGGCGCGCCAGGCTCCGGCTCCTCCTGCGGCTCCCCCGGGCCGTCCCGGCGGCGCGGGCTCCGCCGCCGGCCTGCGCCGGCCCCGGTGCCAGGTGAGCTTGGGGAGGAGGCTCTGGAGCGTCCGCTTCTCGCAGGGACGACAGCGCGTGCGGTGCCGCCGGCAGGACGAGCAGCCGGATCTCGGGTAGCATCCCGCCCGCCTCCCGGCCGGTTCAGAGCTGTATCACAGCCTCTTTGCGGCGTGCTTTGTTGGAAGGACGAGAGATCCCGGCCTCCTGGGGGCACGGGAGCTCCCCGCGTTCGCAGGATGCTGGAGCAGCGGCTGGGCTTGGGCAAGGAAAGTTGCGCGTGTGTGCAATGCCCTGGGGAGCAGGGCAATGCTTTACTGTCTTGCGTTTGCTCCCTGTTGTTTTAACGCTTGCGATTTCCTTGCTTCAGCGTCAGACTTCGGAGTGAGCCTTGATGCAGTTTAGCTGCACTGCTGTGTTTTAAATTAACTACTTGTGTTTACCCTTAATGATACTATTATCTTTAAATAGCATGACATGCTGCCTCCCTTGAGTTATTTGGTAGAGAATACAAGGAAGGGGAACTCCTGAATTCCCATGAACTCTGGGCTTAAAGATCCTGCCCAGCTTCCAGCAAGCTGAGCTGCTGCAGCCTCCTCAGTATACTACAAATGGGTATTACCAAACTCTGCTCTTTGCTGCTGTCTGTGGTGGTGGTCTCTGCCTCAGCTGTGCTTAAGGTGCATTTGAGAAGACGGGTGAAGTAGTTTCATAATGGGGGTTTCCACGTGCTCCTGCTGGATGCGTGCATTTGTACATTAACAGTGCAGATGGTTCAAGCAGAGTTGCTATAGCATGTTTTGGCTTATGTTTGCATGAACTGAGTTCACATAACTAGCTGATAATCAGTCACGTTCACGTGAGACGAGATAGTTATGTTTTGAGGCTTATTTAAAAAATAATCAGATACCATCTTTTGTTCTCATTGATTCTGGCCAGTCCGGATTTTTATTCTTCAGAAATAGCCTTCAACACTGATTGCTGAGTTTCCATTTTCAGCACTAGTTACTAAGATTAAGATGAATTAGTTGAGTTTTCTTCTGGGAAAATGTAGAACTGGATGAGATTTTATTAAAACTTCAATGACAAATGTTTTAGAGCTGTGGCAAATAGCACGTCTCTGGGAGATGCTGTACTTGTCAGTGTAGATGAAAGCTGTGTCTCTGCTTATGGTGATTAAATGCACAAACTTTACTAAACTGCTGAAAAAGTTGACCGGATGTTTCTTAATCAGTGTCACATCTTCCCATCCAATTCAACCTGAGCATTTCATGGGCAGGTACCACAGAAGCCATTTCTAGAAATACTCACTGGTATGTTGTAGAACTGTATTTGTGTTTGCACAGAGGATACTTGTGCACATTACAGTCTCGATACCTTTCAGGTAAAGCAGTACAGGTCACAGCTGGTATGTGCTGGAATTAGCCTGGCACAGAAGACAGTCTGTGTGACTAACTGCATAATTTCATTTTTATATTCTTATACCTCTGTATTGGAAAGACAGGTGGCCCTCAAAGCAAAAGACAAACTCCGTTACCTCCGAGATTCTAGTAGTAGGATCTGTGGGTAATTGAGTTCTTACTCAACTATCTACGGACATTGTTCACTACTCTGCTTGAAGACAGCTTAAAATAGGTAGCATTTGAGCTGAGTTTTGGTAGTATGAACATGAGAAGGAACAGGAAGGTAGTTGTAAAGCTCCTGAGAACTCTTATGAAGTGAGCGTGTGTTTACACAGTATTTGGGTATAAAATGCCTTTTTTCTCTTCCCCCAGACCCTTAAGCCTTTTAATTTGGTCAGTGGTGAGATGCTGTGCTGGTCACCTGTCATGCCTTGAGCACAGTTGGAGAAGGTGGTACTACAGCATATGTTGTAGCCTCCCAGTTCTGGAGCTGCTCGTGGATATTGTAGAGCTCCTTTCCTCTGCTCTGCAGTATGACCTGCTGCTGCCTCTGGCCTTCACTCTTCTAAATGGGGTTATGCTTGTACTTTAGTGTCTGTGCAGGCTCTGACATGGGGCAGAAACCTCATTTGAAGGAGGTGAAGTATCTTTCTGGCTTTTATTGTTCCAGTTGGGAAGTGATGGATTGCACATAAGCAGTGCACCTGATATCTCTTGTGGGCTATAAATCCAACCAGTGCAGCTCAAAATCAAACTGTGAAGTCCAGACTGACATTGTCATTTAAATGTTCATTCAAAGAAGTACTGGTTGTGAACTGCTGGTGAAAATGAGCAGTTGTCACATTCATTCTCTGTCACATACATTCTTCTGATGTATGATGTCCCATACATCAGTTTTGTAGTCTGTTTTAAAACTGCTTTCTGGGGGGGTTTTTTGATGGTTTTCTTTCCCCTGATCTTCATTAGCTAATTCAAGTAGAATTAGCTAATTCAAGTAGAATTGGCTTATTAATTAAACTTCATTTTCTAATGAATCCAGCTCATCCTTCTTAAGCCAAGTCTGATACAAAACCAAACTCTTTCTTATCATTAAATTAAGTCATTGACTTTTCTGTCTGCGAATGTCAGATGGTAGCAGATTACTGAAGTACTTAACTTGAACATTATCCATAGACTGCAGCTCTCTCTTCTTCCAGGACATAGTTATGAAGCACATTAATACAGTGCATGTAAAAGGTTGCAAGTTCTCAGCATTCATTCCTGCTGTCAGGGCAGCAATTATAGCCTGCTCTTGGAAACAGATTTTTGTGAATAATGTGGTTTTTTATTTAATGATGAAAGTGAGTGTCCAACGTTGAAAACAACCAGGAACATATTGGGGTCATTAAGGTTGTCGCAAGAGCTGCTCTGTCTGTGATGTTTCTCAGAACCTTCCCCTTTTCCAGGCATGCAGGTAGATTCTGAACTCATTATGAAAACCTGACCCCAGCTGTGGCAATGGCATTCCTGAAAACATGGCATGACTTTTACTGTCAGTGAAAGATCATTGTATTTTTCAGGCTCCCAGAGATTTACCTGCCTGCTGGTTGGATGCCGGAGTGCTGGGGACGGAATGTGGGTCTCCAAATAATGTGCCACAGGCATTTAAGCCCAGGAGAAAGTGGAGGCTTCTGGTTTGAGGGTAGGAGCAGCACACATCCCCCAAGGGCCAGGACAGAGCACCAGCTGCTGCAGTGCTCACCAGCAGGGTGCAGGTTTCCTAGCCCAAAGCTGTCCCCTCTTGTGACAGCACACTGCTTGGCCAGGACCAGGCTTGTCTCTGCAAGTAACACCGGCACAACCCCACAGGTCATCCATGCAGAGCCGTCACCAGGATGGGTGGCTGATGCAGGAGATCCTTGAGGAGTTGATGTGACAGTTCTGATATTACACAGGTTGGATAAGGCTGCAGATCAATATTATTGGTAGTTTGTTGAGGTACCGAGCCAAACTTGGAGATACTAATATTGTTGTTCTATTTTTCCTGGTGCTCTTCTTGGCTAATGCTATCTTTGCATGTAGCTGATAGGATCAGTGCACTTTTCAGCCCATCTGGCAGAAGGGTAAAGAGGTGGCCTCACTTGTACACAAAACCAAAAAAGTCCAGTTTCTGTGGATGGGAGATATGTCAATGAATACCTGAATTGACATTTTATACTTAGCCATAAATAAAAGTGAAGCATCAAGAAGCTGCAAAGAATGTTTGTTAAAAATAAGTGTCATATCCTTAGAGATGGGATGGGCTAGAGCAGAAATAGAATATTTCACTTGGAAGAGACCCACAGTGCTCATTTAATCCAACTGCCTGACCATTTCAGGGCTGACCAAAAGTTAAAGTGTGTTATTGTCCAAATGACAATATTGTCCAAGTGGCATTGTCCAAATGCATCAGTCTTGGGGCATCAACCACATCTCTAGGAAGCCTGTTCTAGTGTTTGATCATCCTCTCAGTAAAGAAATGCTTCCTGATGTCCAGTCTAATTCTCCCCTAATGAAGCTTAGAACCATTCCCATGAGGAAGATACAGGTAATACTCATCTGTCTGTGAACTAAGAGTGTTTCCTGAAATTTGTGGAAGAGCTAACGACATTCAGCAGTTGATTCAGCTTCCTTGTTTGCATTCTGCTTCAGGCTTCATTTGGTTCCCTTTTTTCTCCCCATGGGATATCTCCATTGCAAACAAGTTGGATTTGTAATGAGGAAGTACTAGGTTTCCAATATTAAGTGAACAAAACCCCAAAATATTTCCTTTAACAGTAAAAATTCACCATGCTTGTCTGTGGATTTTGAACATGTGCCACTTAGGGAGCTAATGGACGGTGGTATGTTACCAGAGGAAAGAGAAAGTATATTTTGGCACCATTTATTCGTGTTGTCCCCTGGCCTGCCATTGAGATCTTTTTTTCAGTATAGAAGAAAAGGAGGCTTAGTGGCTTTGGAGATCTGTTGCCTCACACTACTACCATGAAAACTAATGAAGTGGTAGGTTGAAGGTGTAAAATGTAGGCCCAGAGTGACTTAAAATGTGGGAGAGATGACCATGCAGTTGGAGCCTGCAGTAAATCAAAGATAAAATGGAAACATCTCTCTTTATTAAATGTGGTATGTGCAATATATTTATTTAGGCACTCAGAATCAGAGGAGCTGTGGCTGCTTTGAGTAAGAAATACATTCTAAGGAAAAACATTTTTTCATTTAAACTTAATTTGAGGAGGTTTGAAAGTAGAATTCATCCTTGTGGAATTGGATTATGCCGTGGTTGTTACATTTTCCTTTTCTGCATCATCTTTCTTTCTAAGATCCACAAATAGCTTTTTCATCGTGGTTGCTATTGGCAAAAGCCTGTAAATCGGATTTTTGGACACATACAAGTGAATCAAAATGCTATGGCTGGAAGTTTCACAGTCATTAGAAGGAGGCACTGAAGGGATACAAAGTCAACTGGCCAGATTTAAGCAAACTGAAAGATTTGTTTGGAAACAGGATGGTAGTGGTGATGACTTAGTGCTAGCAACCTTGCTGCTGAATCATGATATGGTCTGCCTTTCTGCAGCCTACGGAAGCTGTACCTCACATGCTCTTCCTGCAGAAATGAGGTTGCACACCCTACCCAGATCACACTGTATTGTCCAGTGACCACTGCTGGCAGGAGTGAATCTTGGACGACAACCAGTGCGTTTAAGTACTGACATAGTGAAGGGAACACATGAACGTTTGTCTTTTTTTCTGCCTCCAAAAGATGGCATGGTGTAACGGGTAATATGCATCTCACTTTGCCTTTCCCTTGGGGTGTCCTGATATATAGCAGAGCCTGTCTTGTGGCTGGGAGAAGTGAAGGGTAGGCAATTGCCTAAGAGCACAGGAAGCTAATGGAAGCAGTAGAGCTGTGGAAAGAAGATGCTGAGATCCTTCATCGTAAAGGTCCTTACGTTAAGCAGACATTTGCCTGGTCCTGACAGGACATGAGGCCACTGCTGGCATCTGTCTGTTTTATAAAGGGCTTCAAATACCCTGAGCAGTGTGCTGTTCACCAAGCAAACAGAACAGACGGCTCTGTAAGTGCTTTGTCCCTACACCTTGTTCTTCTTTCAGCCTTAGGAAACCTGACGTAACACCGTGAGGTTCACACATGGTATAGAGAGAACTGTTGGGGGAAGAAAGTGCTCTGGGGATTTGGGGCAGAGAAGATGACAAATTGCATAAACTTCTGGTAGCTTCAAGGACACCCAAATGAACTGTCAAAAGTACTTGCCAGGCCAGCTTTCAAGCAGGACTACAAATGCTCACCTGGCTGTTGTTTACTGATCAAAGCATAAGGTACCCAGAGTCTCCTGGGAGAGTCACCTTCACCTGCCAGTCCTCCCTCTTTGGTCAAGTTGTGGTCCCAGCTGCATTTGCATCTTTCTTCTTAGCAAAAGGATCTGGAGGCAGCAGTGAGCACTTGTGAAATGGTGCAGGCACTGCTGTGTAATCATTATATCAAGGACTCTAAAGTATTTGCCCTGAACCGTGACTTGACTTGTGATGCTGGCTGGACCAGCCGGCATCTGGCAAGTTTTAAGCTGGTGACCCCCAAGCATGGTATCTTGCTTTACAGTGGTATGTGTGAAATGCCCTGCGGGCAAAATCTACAGCTAACCATGCAGTTTGCGTGGTAGAAGCAGAAGCGTGTCCCCTGCCCCCTTCTCCTGTCCCTGTCTGCCTGTTGTTCACTCCCCTGCAGCTCTAGAGATCCCGTCCTTCAACCCTGTAAGACCCAGTCACTTGTAGCTTTCAGGTTCTGTACTGAAAGGAGCTGATTTCTTTTTCTAACACCAAAACTTGCAGGAGGCTTTAACTTAAAGCTAGCCATAAGTAGTAGTGAGAGACGTTTTTTCTTGAGCTCATGTGGACCCTCACTCTGTCTTTTTAAAGCAGATAACACACCAACTTTTACAGTTAGTAGTTTCTGCCAGGTATTGCTGATTGCAAGTTGCCTTTAAAGAGATTCCTTCCAGTTCACCGAATAGCATGTGAAAGTATTACCTTTCTGATGACAGCCCTGTAAAATGTCAGTTAAGGTACAGTGGGAAAGCATGTTGTAGCTATTTAAATTAAAACATTTTTTCTTTAAACTAGATCTTTATTTGACACACTTCATTTCAGATACGACCTTTGTGTGTCTGCTGGATCATTTTCTGAGTTTATGATGCACTTCGCATTCCTATAAAGCCTTTCACTGGGTGTTCTTAAAGTCTTTACAAGCTTTAATTAACTGAAAGTACTATGTCTCTGTTTTGAGGTCTGTAAATATTCTTAATTACTTTTTGCAGAAAGAGGAAAATGTGGTAGAGAAATTTTAAAGGAATTCACCAGTGCTGGGTGAAAAGCTACTGAGGAGGCAGGAGCAGAGGCTGTGATTCCTGAATCCTCTTTTGTGTGCACCATTTCTCTTTATTACATAAGCATGCACAGGAACGATGGAACCTAGCAGAGTGAGGCAAAGATGTAGGTCAGGTTTTCTTTGTCAGTACATCTGCTTTTCGACCTGTAAGTTGCTGAAAGCAATAAAAGCCTATGGATGAGGGAGTCTTTTCAAAACTGATCAAAAAAGCAACAAACGACCCCTGGAAAGCTTCAGTACCCTCTGAACAGTTATTTTTATGAAGCTAAATCAAAGAAGAATTCCCTGGGGGGGTCTGTACACAAAGTTTCTGTCTGGCTGCCTTTGGATAGCCTAAAGTTTTAATGTGCTTGTCAGGCTGTCACTGTCTGTGCGTTGGGAAAAAACAGGGACCAGACTGAGCGGACTGTGCTGATGGCACAGCATAGCTGCTGTGCAGTGTCCTGCCACGCAGGAGGGGGACAGATCCTGCTTCAAGGCTACTGGTGCCAAGCTCAGTAACTGGAGGTTTTGGAAAGAGGAAATGTGCAGTGTTAAGATGACTTACAGGCCCATTTTGATCAAAGGATGTTGTTCACTCTGTCCTAAGTAAAAGGGAAAAGAGATTTCACCTGTGTTGTTGCTGACTACTTTATAAAAAAAATGGCAGCATGTAGAACATGAGCAGAAAGTACTATACGTATTGGTAACAACATATGATATCAGCCCAGTTTTAAGGACCACCAAGGAAGGAGGTTTAACTAGCTATCATTGTTGTCCTTCCACAGCTGTGAAAATCGGTTAGTTGTGTCTGTCCCTTCAGCTGTGCTCCACACCACGTGGAAGTTCTTTTTTACCCTTGAGTACCTGGTGGTTTACTTTTGCTGAAGGTAGAATGACTCAATTGACAATGTTGGAAGGACTTTGAGGCTTTATTCTGCATTTGAAGGTCCTGAATGTGCATGTGGCCACCCTGTTTGGGGTAGGAGGGGACAGCACAAGCTGCTTTGTTGTTGAGAGGAAAGGTAAGAAAGTGCTGGCACTGATGTGAGAGTCACAGTGTAGAAGTGCCATGGGAAGACAGTCCTTGATGCTGGTGCTCTGAAACACTTCACTGGGAGCTTTGTACAAAGCAGGCTCTTGACTGTGAGAGTTGCAAAGAAGCAGAGAGCAGCTGAAGTGAGGAAGGCAAAATCTTCATTTTCTGAAGCCCTTGGCAGTGGTTATGCCATTTTCTTTTACCCACCCAGCACATGTTGAATAGATATAATAGTAAACGTAGTTGAGCAACAGCAAATTGGGTGCACTGATTTAGGTGTAATGAGAATCTGTGAGGAGTTAGCTCTGGATTATTATTGCTTTGATGTTTGCAGCTCACATATTTTTTTTCTAGAAAATCACCTTTTTTTTTTTTCTTTTTTTTTTCTTTTTTCCTTTTTTTTTTTTTTTTCTTTTTTGGTACAGGGACATAGAAGGGAGGCTTAGATGCAGCTGATGTTTATTTCAGCTTAACAGATCAGGAATAAAGACATGTTCCTTTCGTGAGAGCAGAGCTCCTTCTCAGCAAGAAATCCTCCTTAAAGCAGGGAAGGTTGGAGACATTACAGTCGTGGATTCCTGTGGCCTTGGACTGTGCTGCCACAGGGTAGCTGTTGAAACAGCAGTTATCATCTTAAAATTGCTTTGAATTCCTGCCTTGAGACTTTAACTGGGGAGTTGATACAGAATGGGCTGATAGAGAAGAACTGTGATAGATCATGGGGTGACTTAAGACAACATAAACCAAAACGAGCAGGTGCTGATAACACTAATTTTAAACCAGACACAATAAAAAGGGGCAGGCCTACCATCTGTTTTGTAAATGCTGAACCACTCTATAAGCAAACAGACCATGCCAGTCAGCCATCTGAATTGAAGGAAGGCTTGAGTGGGGAGTATATTACCCATGGCACGGGAAGATACTGTAAGGTGAAGCTTTCAGCCTCAGTTCACAGGTATCATCCCAGGACATTGGTTTGGTAGGTATTTTTCTGTGGAAGAAATCAGTGTTGTGATTTTGCATTAAGGATGCTCTGCCTTATCTCCTGTGGCTATTGCTGTTAAATTTGGAATGTGAGAGTGATTTAGTTGGTTAAATGACACTTAAACTGATATACTGAAGTGATTTGTTGCTTGCTAAGACTGTGCATCCATAGTTATCTGTTGATTTGTAAATCTAAAAGATGATTTGTAAGTATAAAAGGTTGTTTCACAGCATATTTTAGAGGCACATTGATGTGTGCATTTTGGATACTAAGTACTTCTAGGTAAGTTACCAGCTGCAGTTTAACGTTTAGAACTTGTAATAACAGTTTTTATGCACCCTGTAACAGATACAGGCAGCAGGACTGCGCTAATTAATCCCCATTTACGTGCCCATTCCAGAGTGCTGACATGGTGTTCTCTGAAGATTCACGTGCCTGGCAGCAGACTGGCATGTTAGGATGGCACCTCTTCTTGTGTGATGGGGAGCTGTGTGTGTGGCCGTGCTGGCTGCCTGACCCTGCTCAGCCTCTGGGTCACAGCAAACCCCAAAGGGGGCTCTGCTGCAACTAGGTAGCAGGATAAGGCATTTGCAAGCTGAGGCCTCATACCCGACCACCTTCATTGGGTGTTCAGCCTGTAGGAGATAATTCATTGTTAGCAGGCTAGATGCCTGGGTGTTTGTCATCCAGTCCCAGGTACTGAATATTTTAAAAATACTGGAAAGTTTGAAATTTCCTTAATCGTGATGGCAAGAAATTGGTAATACAGGTAAGGGACTTCAGTGTTAGACGTCTTCCAGCTTGAAAAAATTTGTTTTCTTTTGGGGATGGGGAAAGCCCCACAAACCCTTCTGCTTCTTATCCCTTTTTCCTGTTGTCTGCCTGTGTTGTTTCTGCTGTGTTGCAGATGGAACCAATGCTTGTCTTGCATCTTATTATGAACTAGTGAAAGTCTCTTCACTTAAACAATCAGGAACCAAGGTCAGGACAGAGTGGACCTGGTCTTTAGTTTTGACAGCCTGTCTTCAGACAGTTCATGGTAGGATTCCCAGTGGTGGAGCACCTACATGAGGAAGAGAATCTTTCCTTATATAATTTTTTTCGTTTTTCACACTTCAGTGTGATCATCATTTAACAGCCAAAGACAGTCTGGATCAGGAAGGGCTTCTTGGCCATAAGCAGATAAAATGCAGTATTGTAGAGAGGAATAATTATTGGATCTGGAAGAGGAAATGCTGAGATGTCACTGCTTAAAATTTTCTCTTTTAACTTTTAGTTTGGGGAGAACTGACAGGCTTGAGGATAAAAATGTAGCTTTAATCTAGAAAACGTAATTTACTACATAACACGCTGTTGGTGGTAGGTACGTGAGCATTGTCAGTAGTGAGATTCAGTAGCGCAAAACCAGATGACAGGCTTGTTGTTATTCTGTAATCTGTAGGATCAACCTCAGTTATGATAAAATCACTGCCATGCTGTCCATCACTTTTTTTTTTTTATACACTCTTTGGGATTTTGTAGTTATTTTCTACTTCAGCACCTGCCAGCTTGTTGAAGTATTGGATCGGTATTTTGGCTAATTCTGAGTGCATTGCATACATTCAGAACACTCAAATTATTCTCCTTATGCAGCTGAAACCACGCTGTGGTCTGAACTGCATGACTAAACTGAAAGAATCCACTTAGATACAATGTTTGCACTTAATATCTAGAGAAGATGGTGGTTCTGTATTCTTGTACCACAAAAGAAATAAGTATATCTGGACCTGTGTAAGGCTGTGGTGTTAAGTTTAAGTAGTTCACCATTCCCTTTTGCAGGCCTCTTTTACATCTGGCAAATAAAAACTGCGTTTTCTAAAGTGGGATTTTAAAAAACCCTTGAACAGCATTCCCAAAGGAAAGCACTGTTCTCCAGTGGCTCACAGGCAGCTGACTGGGAGGCAGCCCCGTCCCAGTCCCCCTGCCCACTTCAGGGCACAGGGTAGAGTGGAGCAGCTTCATGCTGCTGCAGACAGCACAGGCATTAATAAGGAACAGCTCTTCCGTGTAGAAACTGCTGTGGCAGCGTAAATTTGTCCGAGGCTGTTTAGGCAGCAGTCTGAGCTTCCCTAATGGGAATAAAACATACATTGGACCAGTGGTGGAAAGCTGCATGGATATGGCCTGTTAGCAGCTGAAGGTGGGGCTGAGCCAGGACAAAGCAGCATATCCATGCTATCCTGAAAAACTGGAAAAGAGGTTGGGACTGCAAAGGAGCACCTGTAAGGAGCAGAGGTACTGTGTGTGCTCTTTGATTTGGTACTCGGCGAGTAAAAGGAGCAACAGTGACTGAAGGGACATGGTGTTTGTGGTGAAGTGCAAAAGTCCCTTTTCAAAAATTACCCTGGAAGTTACAAGTTGTCCCAGGGCAAATATCACCAGGTGAAGTTTGTTGTATTTCTGGTTGAATGTGTTTGCCAGCACTGTGATCTGTAACCATATAAATACATTTACATCTCTGCAGCATATACTGGATTCTGTTTGCAAAAACTTGAATCTGCTGCAACTTATCTGTAATGTGGAAATTTTAACTTCAGTCAGTTCCTCTGAATGAGCATATAGGACCCGTGGCTATAATGCACCTCCAGCTGAAGGGCAGAGCAGTGATTTCTGATTAGAGATTTCCACTGTGGAAAAGCCTACATATATGTCATCATGTATTCATAATATGAATAATTCCCAGCACTCCTGACAGAAGTTTTGTTTAGAGATTCCACATTTTTTAGGTAGTAGAAATAGAAATTATTTTTGTTTCTTGGAGAGAATCATTTCAGTAAGTCCTACAGCAAGGCAGGGTTATTTATACGTGTGTTTGGTTTTGTTTCTTTCTCATCAAAAATGCATCACAATGTTAAGGAAAAAACCTCTGGACTTCCCAAAATAAGATCAGAATTAGAATAAATCAAGAATATGTTAAATCTGTGCTGCAGAAATGCTGTAGCTGTTAGAGATCACAGTGGCATAGAATTGTGGTATTTTGGGAAGTTGCTAGCAATCAGCAAACTTAATGTTACTCTTACACTTATTATATAATACCATCTTCTTGTGTCACAGACTTCATAAAAGTCACTAATTTTTTAACATAAGCCTGCTGAGAGAGAGATTTTAATGCAGCAGAAATAAGAGATGCTCAGATTTAGAATTGAATGAACTGAAAAAGAATTATAGGGTAAAGTGTTTTTCTTGTAAATAGACAGGAGAAATAACATCCTGAAGTATGTTAGTATTCCAGGGTGTTCTGTTATACAGCTCAGAGGAAAAAGCTGGTAATGCAACTCAAGAAGGAAATTTCGATTTATTGTGATTGTCTCTCAGGCAATTTTCAGATGACCTGTGAAATATTGGAAGTTTTATTTGTGGCACCTTTTCCCCCCAGTGCTATACTTCAGCTGTCAACCTTTTTATGTGAATAGAGCAGCTGGTGAGATGGGAGCTGTTAGAGAGGAAAGAGGGGAGAATAACCTGGAAGGAATGGCCACAGCTGTATCACCTCCATACCTGGCTGTACCAAAGGTCAGGAGAGGTCACTTGCCCCAGATGCAGGAGTTATCCAAAAACAGAGCTCCAGAGGCTAAATGTGACAGGGTAATAATTTGCAGAGATTGCGGATGTAGTGTTTTGTATTATCTCAGCAAAATGTACAGGCTGCTGGCAGGATGGAATTAGAGGTAGTACTCATTCGATGTTTGGTAGTAACTTTTTAGATCTGGATAGAAAATACTCCTTGATCTGGTAATTAAATTCCTAATTTTTTTTTTCCTCTCAGTCTTCAGTCTTCCTTCTGCTGGCTTTGGTATTACACTGCATGTAAGGTTTTTTTCATGCTCTTTTGCTGCTGCCGAGTTGGAACTGACTCCTTCAATTTATTCAGCCAACTGTGTTCATAAAGTACTTCGCTTCTAACCCAGATGCCGAGGAAAGCACTTTTGTTCATGGGTCAGCTGCCTCAGCACAGTAGTCTACTGGGACTTGCCTGGGTAACTCCTTTGCTGTCTCATGCTTGAGTTGTCTCCTGTTCAGGGGCTGGGCTCATATCAGTGCATGCAGGGAAAAGGCGGCAGCATCTCGCATTTGCCCTCTCCTTAGCACTCTTGGTGCACCTGCATTGAGTTTAGTGACCCAGTGTGAACTCCAGAAGGGGATCTGGATCAGCTGAGGCTGTCCCTCTGGAGAAAGTAGGATCCTAAAGTGTATAGAAGTCACTCAAGCACAGATAACCTGAATGCCTGTCTTGTGCACACAGGTTTCTGTTCTTTGTTGTATGGCATGCTGTAGTTCAGTTTCAAGGCTTAGCTCACAAGGATAGGGTGTAAAATATTTTCTAACTATTGTGAGGCTCAGCACGTGGTTTTAGAGGCAAGAAGTGCCATGCTTTGCTATAGTGTTCACAAAAATGCATTTCTCTTTCTTTATTTATTAGTCCTTTCAAGCTTTAATATCATATAAACCACATGTCTACCAAATATAGTAGTAATTGCTGATTTTTGTCATAGCTTGCTAGCACAATACAGGGAACATTTGAGATGCCTGGGACAAACGAGATCCCTTATGGCTCCTGCACATTTTACTTTTCCTGCCTCTTTCCAAGCACCTGCAGATTTTTATCCTTACTTTGTGCTTGTTTCACTGCGAACAGAGGCTTATATTCAGGAACTTGCTGTTCAGCATGGCTTTCCAGGAGAAATGTGAACGTGATGAGCGTCCCTGACCTTTTTGTCCTTGGACATAAAATCTTTCCATTGTATGCAGCCCCATGTACAGCAGGTTGGCATTTGCCTCCTTGAAACACGTTAGGGATTAACCTTTTGCAAAAGCAAATTGCAGAAGGCAAAACCTCTCCTTACTGGGGTGTACATCTGCCCCTGGCTTGGGGCTCCATTTGGTTTTCGGCAAATAAAAACATCTGCCTTGTGTCAGTGAAAGGAGCATTTTAATGAGGTTCTTGGGAGACCTTCTGCACTTTCCCCTGAAATGTAAATTTACCCCAGGGATGGAGATTATTTTGGAAGAGCAGGAGCAAGAAAGTGACCGCTTTGTTGTGAAGATGGAGAAAGCAGCCTGGTGGCTATATTAAAATGCCTGTGCCTTTAATGAATGTTGACTGAGTCTGCTCAGAAGAGAATGATTATATTATGTGCTGTGGCTGAGGGGATGTTGAAATACAAGCAGGAATAATCAGGCAGGTTTCAGTCAGGGCTGTCATCACTGTTGTGTTTCTCTTTGGCTTTTAAATGCTTTCCCTACTTGTTAAAAGAGCAATTCATAGAACGCCTCTCCTTGTGGAAGCTTGTGTTATAGTCTTAGCTTTGCATTCCCAGATGAAGAACTCAGGGAAAATGCAAGAGATGGAAGACTGCAAGAGTAACAAAGTGTAAATGAGTTGGAAATAAATACTTTGCGATATGTTAAACACCATCTGTGAACTAGGACCTAGTCTCCCTGTGGTGGAGAGTGACGGAAGCATTCCTGAGAAAAAGAGGACTCTGTTTCTATGAGGGAGTGAGTGGAAGAGAGGGAGAGGAGAAATGAGCCCAGGAGAAGCTGTTACTGCCCAGAGGTGTCTCAGGCAGGCAAGTGCAGATGATGGGGGGAGCAGAGGGAAAGACTTGTCTGCATTAGCTTTGGGGGTCAGATCTGAAGGCCACAATTGAGGGCCCAGGTGCTGCAGTTTTGGTTCTTGTGGCTGAAGGTGGCCTCCAGGAAATTCCTCTCAAATGCACAGCATGGTAATGCTGGCCCCAGGAGCTCAGCTAGCCAGAGATGCCAAAGGAAAGGTTAGAGTAAGGGAATGTTGTTGCTGTTTGCTAAATGGACAGATTGTAATTTTTCTGCCTTTTCCATATAATTTTTTAAGCAAAACTAACTCAGCACATGGATCAGATGTGCTTTGTACTTCCTCCAGCATAAGAAAACCAGGGATAACAGTGGTGACTCAGGACAAGGCAGGAAGTGCCAGAGATTGAGATCAAAACATCTGGGGCAGGGCTGCCCCACTCAGTACCCCCCAAAAAAGGGAGGTCTTTACACAAGAGTGTTGCTCTGTGGCAGAAGCCAGGTGAAGGACTGACACTGCTGACTGGCAGCATGCAAAGGAGCAAATGCATTACAGTGTGGGTCACATCTCAGAACATATATTGCTTGTTTTTTAAATGTTTTTCCTCACTGCATGGTTGAAAGGTGAGTACAACTGGGTATCAGATAGGGGAGAGGTGCTAATTCAGAACTATCCTAGTATAAGACTTCCAATCAGAAGACACCATTTTAGGATATTAAGCAGTACTTCGCAGTTACTTCCACTTCAGTGATTACACATTTCTTTTCAGTTTTGCTGTTGAGCATACACTGAGATCAAAGCTGGGAGGGCAGAAACATTTGTTTGCATTTATGAACAAAAAGATTTTAAATAATTGTTTGTAAACATGGAGAATTCAGCTTTCATACTGACAGGCAGCTGCTTGACAGAGGTCAAGAAACTGGGCTCCATTTCACGGGCTTCACCCCAGACTGGACCTGCTGGCCCAGGGAGTCACATGCCTTTCTTGCTGCTGGGATTCTTCTGTTAAACCAGACAACGCAAACACATCTGTCTGGTTCTGTACAGTGACAGGCCAGAGAAATTGCGGCTGCTCTTCGTGCCTTATATTTAATTCCCCATATCGTGTATTTAATTGCTGATCTTAATGGTTTGTTACTAGAATTGCAGAATGTCACCTTGCTCGTAAAATAAGCAAAATACCGCGGTTGGCAGCCAGATCCCAGGTAGTGCGTTGCCATGGTATCAAAACAGCTTGGCAGCAGTCAGTGAGCGCATGGACGAGGTATCAGTGTGATAGTGAATGTTTAAGTGTTTATGCTCATTTTACTCTAGACAGTTGAGCGTGGAGAAGAGCAGAGAGGAACTGAGGAGTGGAACAGCTGGTGGCTGGAGACAGTGCTTGGTGCCTTAGGGAGCTGTGCTTATGCCATGGGTGCTGCCTGCAGCCATGAAGAGGCTTGTGCATTGCCCTGCCCACACAGTCTCTGCAAGCAGTGTTTTCTTTATTCCAAACCAGCTTTCCAAGACTAGAAGAAGTATTATGTGTTAACCAGCGCTGGGGTGCTCTAGTAAAAGAGGGCTGGAAGACTTGCTTGGTAATCTTGGTTGACTGAAGCTGTATATGAAGTTCATTTGAATTCACCAAATGGGTCAAGTAAAAAAATATAGAGTAAATTTTTCAACAAATAATGAGAACCTTTTGAAAAAACCTTACCTTCTAAAATTACCAAGATTGCTATTAAAATACAGCATTAAATGAAAGAAAATACTTTCATATTGAGTTACTACGTATTTTTATTGATCTAAAATGAGCATTGCAGTTTTGGTATACGAAGAAAGCCCAAAAGCTTGCAGTTTTCCATCAGGGAAGTGACTGGATGTCTTTGGCCAGCGCTCCACAAACTCGCTTATTCACATAGCTATAAATATCTTAATATTTTCATATCTACACATTTTGATTTATAACAGCAGCAGCTAAAGAAAATAACTGCTTTCCCAGTCTGCAGTAAACTGAAAAATATTCTCACATATTCGTATTTTTCTTTCTTAATTGAGTTATACACATGACAGAAAAAACCTGATGATATGAAAATGTATGTTGCCTTTGGGCCACAGCCTGTGATGGATATACAAAAAAAATATTTATGTGGGGATCAAAGGTACTGTTGAGAGAGATTTTCATAAACAACAGTGACAAAGGCAGAGGTCCCTTAAGTGCTTAGTGACACAGAGTACACTGAATTCTGAGCTGTGGGGTGAGCTAAGGAAACACTGACTTTCCCACCCTCAGCCTCTTCACCAGCTAAGAGCAGGTTCAGTTAGAAGCCGATCTGATTTCTATAGCTGTCTGAACCATGTTTTCCTTCACCTTTCCTCTCCTTGCCATGCAAATGTGTGTGTGTGAGGGACACAGAGCCCGAGGGACAGGAGAGCATGTCCTCTCTTGAAGTCTCCCCTTTAACTGCTTTTCTAGGCAGAGTGTTGCAGGAATTTCAGTGACTTTGTTTACCCTCCTACCTCGCACACTCATTCACTCACATCCCCATGCCTCTTGATTTTTGCTGGCTGGACTGCAAACACATTTCAAAAAATAAAACCATAATACTCTTTAGCGTCGCAGGTCACATCGTTCCTGTGGAGGGTTAATTCACAGAGCCTGCGGCAGGCTGTTGATACCAGGCTGGAGAGAGGATGGGGGGAAAAGGCCTGGTCATGCTGCTAAGTGTAATCAGTAGAGCAGAGGGCTTTGCCTGGGATGAAGCCTTTTGTTTTCTTTCTGGTTTTTGTTGTCTCTCTTTTTTTCTTTTTTTTTTTTTTTTTTAAGGTAAGCAGAGGTTTGTTTCTTGACTGTTCTTTTGAAATAGCAGGTGATAACTTTGGTGAAAATGAAGTGGCAGTGTTTCAATGACAACACAGATGTGATGTATTCTTTTAATCTTTGCAGCCCTAGAGGGAATCAACAGCTACATTCGTGGGTTCAAGGCTGGCTGGACAGTGCTGCTGCCAGGGAGAGGCTTCTGCCTTTCAGACAGAGCTGTGGCTGCTTCTGGTGCATCCCTTCCCGTTGGTTTCAAGAGAGCCAGGCCTGAAGGCATCTGCTGAGGCTATTTGTTGGTTAAGCCCTGACTCTGATTTCTTCTTTGTGGGGCCATTAGCAATTTGGCATCTGCTAGCAGCTAGAGTCTTCACCTTCCCATAACTGGCATTTATTATCCTTCCAGTTATAAAGGCCTCTTGTAAAGGGGAGCTCCCCATGTGCATTACAAAAAGGCATAGCTGTGGGCCAGAGCTATGCCGAGGCGGTAGTTGTCATTCTGAGAGCTGAGAGTTAAGTTCCACATTCTGCTCTCCTCTATGCTGATCACAACACACAGCCTATACTGGTTGTTACCTGAAAAATAGCATGCACTCAAGGCACAAAGTCCTGATTCAGATCTCAGCTCTACCAGAGTGTTTCTAGGGGAAGGGGCTCAGGTGCTGTGTTCTGGTCCAGGGCAGTCACTAATGAGAAAGCTTCACTCGGGTAGTTACTGCATTTGTGTCTCTGTGATTTCATCTGCCTTGATGCTCTGTTGTTGTTTGGGTTGCTATGGCTGTGCCAGCATGAGGTTGGCTCCCCTGCAAGGAATCATGAAAAGAAGTGGCTGCCTTTCTGCTCTGTTATCAAAATATGCCACTGGTGCTCAGCAACCTGGAAGGCCCGTGTTTGTTAATAAATCCATGTCTGTAGTAGCCAGTTGTTCAGCACCTCTCCATCCGTGCCTTTTTGCTGTACTAATTGTGGTGGTTACTAATGACTTTTGCAGATGTAGAGTAGAGCTGCTGTTGTTCAGCCCGTTAGAAGTAAACCTTGTGTGAGGCAGCCTGGGCTATTTAACCTGTTTCAGGGGTCTTGATTTAGGAAAAACGCCTCCAGTGAAAGCCCATCAAGTTGCAGAAAACAGCATTGGTGATGGCAGGCAGCAGCCATTCTGAGTAGATGTATTTCCTTGGGTATCACCAGGAACACAAGGTGCCATTAGAGCCGCTGGCTTTATGGAGACATGAGAGTATCTGTTCCCCAAAAAAGCTGTTGCCAGAGAAGCTGTGTGCTTTAAGAATTGCTTCCTCATATAATCTAGGTATTTAATATGTACTATAAGGGTTAAATGCAGTACAGAACAATGAGTTTAAGAGCCAACATGGTCGGGCCTTATGCTAAGCCATGAGCATAAGTGGAATCAAGCCTTTGGGGCCAACTTTCCTTAGCCAAGCATCTCCACACCCATCACATCAGCAGTATGTAGGCATGTCACGTTCAGAACTGCCTTGTGTAAGCTGACTTATTTAGCTGTGTTAAAATAATACAACAGGTTACCTTTACTGCAGCCTGGGGGAGTGTGCAAGTTTGCACGTTTTCCATGACTAGGCAGATTTTAACTGTAACAAGAACTTAAAAAGTTTCTATGATGCAACTAGACCAAGTTTAAGAAAGAGCCACCCAAGTCTGGAGAAATGATGGAATAAGAAATGGGGAGGAGGAAGCCAAGACAGAGACTGGTTTGCATGTTTTTCCATTGCACATATGTGAGAAGGCATACTCTGAGAGAAACGAGGCTTGAGCTGCAAATGCAAGCTCCGGCATGGTTAAATTCCTGACTAGCTTTTTTTTTTTAAATGCTGTCATGTATGATCGATCTCTAATTTCTGCCTTCTGGGAAAAGGAATTTCAGTGGAAACTATGTTTTCATTCTCCTCTTGCCACATTAGCATGGGAAATGGTAAAATGTCGTTTGTTTATATAAATATTTTACATTTTCATATGTGTTGTCTTAAACCAAAATTTCTTGGAATTGTAATAGTCTAATTTTATTGAGGCCCTTTTGTGAATTTTTAATGGCAGGTTAAATGAACAGAGAAGAGGGGAAATGAGAGTTTTGTCAGATTCTTGCGCAAAACAGGAGTTCAGGACCGTAAATCGCACCGGTACTTCATTGCATTTGGAGTCCAAGGGCTGCATACAGTGCAGAGTTACATTCTGACTAAAATCCTTGTCAAATTAGAAATGTCCTCTGTAGCTGACTAATGGACTATAGTGCTCCTTTGTGTGCCTGGTCTAGCTTTGGGCTGAAGGCCCACGAGAACCACCTCCTGTTAAGCTTTGTTGTTGTGAACAAGAGCAAACATCACCCTGCACATGCACATATTTCTAGCCTAGTTGCTTTCTTCCCGTGGTTTCTGTGCTGTAGGCAGTGGATTTTGGAGGCTTTTTTTCGGTAATCAATCTAAACTGTAGCCATTGAAACCCACAGCTGAAACAGGACCAGGTCAGAAATGTGCTACAGTGGGCTGTGTGTGGAGGTCTCCTGGTGACCATGGGGCAGGGTGGACAGGCAGCTTTCTGTGAAACTGTTCAGAGCAGATGAGCTCCCACCAGAGCAGGTAATAAGAAAAGTGTTTGCTTAGCCCTGAGACAGGTTCCTGCATTGTACCTGCACTGAGCCAGAGCCTGCTGCTCCCCTGCAGCTCTATACTATCTTTAGGGGACACCTCTGCAATCTTTATGGCTGCACATATTTATCCAAATACTTTAAAGCACCTGGTAGAAATTGCACTTGCCAGTTAATGTTTGTCTGCAATATCTTGAATTCAGAAAACTAGGAAAACACCCTTCTCCTTCCTCTCCCTGTCGTTAATTTTAGCTTTGCAGGTAAAATCCATTGTGTGCAGCCCCTGTGAATAGTGCCAGAAGAAGAGTTGGTGCATGAGGGCCCATGCACTATACTGCACTGGTCACCCGTGAATAAACTGCTTTGTCACCGTGGGCACTGGGGGACTTGGAGCCAGAGGAGTCACCACATGCTTCTATATCCTGTCCACTTCAGCTTAGTTTGCACAGATCACTTGCAATTTTGGACTAGGAGATGATGTACATAATTACATTTCCAGCCTTAGGCTCATAATCTCTACTCTGATCTCACAATTCACCAACTGCATCTTTTTTTTTCAAATATGTCAGGGTAAAATAAATTTGTAATTAATTCTATCTCATTTTCCTTAACTGTACTAGTGTATGCTCAATGTTATATGTTCCAAGCTGAATTACAGACACAGTATGGTGAGTTGGAAGTATCATTTTCAATAGATATTGTAGTCACTGTGCAATAATACATACCTGTCACATCAATATGTAGGGAGCCCTACAGCATGGTTTAAAACCTTTTAAATTGTTCTCTTTCTACCAGAACTTACTGTGACAATTCTGTGAATCAAAACTAAGGTAAAATGTCTGTAAAGCCTGGAAGACAACTGTGTTTGAAATGCTATCTTGGTGTATTTTAACATGCTTTACATGGACTGAAGAACCGGAACTGTAATCTGAAAGAATGAGTTCTGAAGGAGTGTAAGAGGCAAGCTCCTTTTTAATAAATGATAGCCAAAACTCTGATTTCTTCCCTTCAGAGCTTTGGATGTTAGTGCTGTCTTCATAGCTGGATCCCTGCTGCCCTCTAGGAATTTTTATAATGAAATATTGTCAGCAGTACCATCATACCTGTATCGCAGGCTGGGAATTCCTTTATTAATGCTCAGTAATAATGTTGTTGAAAATACTTCAGATTTCTGCAAGGACTGATTAATTATATTTTTGTAAGACTTTCAGGAGTTCTACAAACCCACTGTGTTCCTTAAGGCACTGGCAAAGAAAGCAAGAAGTTACTTGTAATTTAAATAAATGAATAATTAAAGCATGTTTTTCACTTAGGTCTACCCTTGTCTGTCAGCAGAATAGAGGTTATAGCATTGAACAACTCTCAGTTTTGGATTTCCGGTAGAGAAATGGTGTGCAGCAAATCTAATAGAAATGTAATCATCTATCATTAGAAAGGTTTTCTACTCTAAACAGCCCTTAGCAGGATATTTAGCAGGCAGTGGGCATAACAACTCCATATGTTACAATGAGAGGTAGATAGAAAGCAAATACCAAACTGCGAAGGAAGTTTAATTGCCAATTGGCATTTGGTACCTCTGACAATTAGGATCAATATTGATGCCTCATCATCCTTTCTCCTTTCATAGGAAATAATAAGTGGTGTGACAACATTGTGTGGGATCTGACCCCTGTTATAAAAATAGTGGGTTAAGTAATTGTCTGTGTTTAATGAATGCAGTTTGGTTAGCAAGGATTAGTCCAGAGAGAAATGCAATGAAAATGCCTAACCCTGGACAACTGAGTATCCTGATACGAACTGTTTTAAAGTTTCAATTCAAATTTCAGTTTGAATTGAGAAATATTGCAATATGTTTCAGGATAGATATTCAACTGGCTATTTAAGAAAATATTTTAATATTTAAGAAGTGGGAGAAACTCCACAACGCACGGTTGATGTGAGCATGTACTATCCTTAACTGTGTCACAATGTTCACTGGGCTGTTGCTTTTCTTACCTGAATAGTTTACCTGATAAAATTTGTTTGAAGGCATTGTTAGGTAGTAAAACTCACTTTTACAGGTGATAAAAAAAATAAATCCATTCATGTTTTTTGAAGACCAAATGAGAAAGACTCAGGTGTTTTCCATAAAATTGAAAATGAAAGATTTTTGGAGTAATGTTTCAGTTATGTGTTCTTCATTACATGATTAACATTGAAATCAGTAGATATTTGAGAAAGAAATGAGAGAGATGCATTTTTATTATTAGTTAGTATAATATAGTTAGTTTGCAAAAGCTTGCTGCTTGTAAGTTTGGACTGCTTTAGCCTTTATGTTCTCAGTGGAAATACTCCACACTGGAACCTTTTGTTGGAGTTAGAATTGGCTGGTTGCTTGTTGTATAGTGCCGTGATAAATCAGTCATCCTCTGTGATACAGAAGTAGTCCTGATCCAGAAACACATGTTTCTATTTATATGTTGTAATCAATGAAACAGTGATGTCTGAGGTGAAATAAGCAGCTTAAAGTCAAGGCTGCTGGAAGCTAATATAAATCCCTACAGTGAAATTAGGGATTTAATTTCCTATAGACTGATTTACATGAGGGAAAATACTGTTACCTTCCCAGAGTTGGTAAAACACATAATGAATTTATGCTTATTGCTCTTAATGAATGTCCTGAAAGCTGTTTGTCTTGCCTCTGACTTTGGTCAACCGATGTAGTCTAGGAGCTTGTTACAGAGGGGGAATTTGTTCAGGAGCAGATTAATCCCCAGCACCTTTTTGAGCAGCTGGGACAAACTCTTGGCAAGTCTTTAATTGAAGAGGAGTACCCTGGGCAGCCTTTGTGGGCAGAGCTGTGAGGGGAGTGGGTCACAGGGTCACTGGAGCCACTGACCATCTTGCAGTGTTGAGGTCTGCGCCCCACTGGTGGTCAGTATTGTTTCTTTATGATGCTTTGGGATTTCCATCCCCAGTTCCTCCCACTGCAGTGCAGCATCACTGCAGTCTCTGGTTCTTGGGGTTGTGGGTAGGTTTGGGTGTGTGTATGTCTCTTTCGTTTTTTGGTGGTTTTTTTCTCTTTGAAATAACCCCGGCGTGTGGCATTTCACACAGCTCAGTGGTTCTCAGCCCAGACAGGTTCCTTGTGTCCACCATCCTGTTCGCAGACTTCACATGCCAGCATTACGTGGGACCTGCCCTTTCTTTGCATTTGAGTCTGTGGATGGTGCTGCCACATCTCACACGTGTTTGGTGATTTTGAAAACCTCAGGTGCCTCCTGAGTCCTCCTACTGCTGTGTTTCACTCAGGGTTGTGTTTTTAAGGGAAGTGCAAGGACCTAGGTCTAATTAAGGGCAAAGGAGCAAGTCTCAGTCCACTGCTGCTCTGCAGGTACAGCCTACTGGAGTCCTCAAGTCTGTCCTTCAGGAAGCAGTGGGGTCTGAATGCCATTTGTTCCCGGTGCATGAGGAGCCAGATGCTTATCTTCTTGTGGCACATACCTGAGGCTTTTGTTCTCACGGAAGTTAATGTTGCTCCTGATAAGTGGCATTCCCTCCTGTTGTGTGCCTGCTGCACCCCACTAGCCAGGGAGGAGACGGGAGGCACAGAGGGCACGGCCACTGTTAGTTTAGTAGCGCCAACTTTCCTGTTGAAACTGGATCCTGGAGCTAGAAATGGAATGGAGGTTCCCACTGAGCAACTGAGTTTCAAATGCCTCCACTGTTAACTGTTCAGCAGGCACAGGGAGACAGAACTGCTGAGTCGGTTCTTTGGGTGATTTGCAATTATTTTTATGACTCTCTAATTGCATTCATTTTTCTGATGGAGAAGTTATGTGTTGGGTTTACTTTGGATTTCTCTTGAGTTTGAGACGTTGCATTTCTATTTTTATGAATAAAATACTTGATTTTTCACTTCCAAAAACGGACTGTGTATGGTGTGTTTACAGTATTTTCAGCAGAGGGTTTAGGCTGAGAATAGCTTCATGACTACATGCAATTCATTCAGAAGGCAGCTTTTCTCATATCAGTAACCATCATATGTGCCTTGAAAACTGGTGTGTCAGTAAATTTCTGTTCATGTGGTAGGCCAGTGAAAAGTCTACACTTATTTGACAAGGCTAAATTCTGCTTGTTTTTAAGTCTCTTAACCTCACAGACCAGTCGTGGAGCTTACTTTGATCAGGACTTGAAGTAGCTCCTTACAGTCTAAGTCATCACAAATGACTGAAGTATTCAGAGACCTTTTCATTAAGTATCTCTGATTATTTTTGACCACTTTCAGATCACATGATAGAAAAAGAACTGAAATTGTGTGCAACAGTAGATAAAGGTCTCACCATCACCGTGTGTTGCAAAGCTGTATAGCAGCCTGGTTGTTTTTCCAGTGCTCTGAACTTCTGGTTGTGCCACTGGGGAAAACTGTCCTGCACACAGCAGTGTGTACATGCAGGGTACAGAAAGGACAGCAGATGTCTTGCGTAGACATACTCAAATGTCACCACCTGGTGTACAGGATGGTAATATACTTGCTATTTATTAATTATTACTTCCAGATATATTTTCATCTGAAATTTTATTAATCTAATTTTCTGTGTTTTGATGAGTCTTAGATAACTTTCTTTTCAGTGCAGCTCCCAGATCCTGGCCTTTGCAAATGAACAAGTAAATGACTTGTTTCCAAAACCTGGCTGTAAGACTTTGCAATTTCTTTGGCGTCTCTGCCAGAAATGACTTTCTGAATGTTATTTGGTTTATGGAGTCCATGGTCAGGATCAGCAGCTCCTTTACCCTTATATTAACATCTCAGGAACTAAAGACAGAGGAAGTGGGCTGGGGTATAGGAAACATGGTTGGCTAATTTGTTTGCTGGTTTTTTAAATAAAGCCTCTCTACACTTGCCTAGGTGACAAAATGCAAGGTTTTCTTTCAGAACTTGAGTGTTCTTCCTCCCTTCCCCAATGCAGCCTGGGAATGATTTCACTGTGGTTCATCTTCAAAGCGGATTTGCTTATTTAAATGGTTGGCTGCTGCAAATCCCACAGTGTCTTTCAATTTGCTCCTTTTCCACTATCGGATTTTTAGCTTATACCTGCTACTGCAGGCATTTGGATGACTTCTATGGATAATTCCTTTAAAAAACCCCTAATGCACACACAAACAAAACTGCAAAGATGTTTTTAGATGACAGCTACATTTCACTTCCCAGACCTACATCTTAACCCCAGAATGAAGTTCTTCATTTCACTCAGCTGAACTGCTGCTTCACCTCACCCTCTTAACGCAGAGAATGTTTGACCAATATAGTTTGTGATGCAAATGACACAAACCTGCCAGCTTCTTTTCTAACCCTGTGTGTTGGATAGGATTAGCAGTTTATCCCAAGTGTAGTCTCTTAGCCTACCTCTTCTCTAATGCAATTGCATATTACTAGTCCAGCACTGGAATCAGCGTCCACCCCCTTTAGCTTCCACTTCGACTCCCACACCTTCATGCACTCATCAGAAACCTTTAGCCCTGGAGAAATACCTTCATCCATTTCATTCTTCCTAATTCTCATCCAAAGAGTAACTGTCAAGGCTAACAATACCTTTAAAAATAATTTATACATAAGGATACTGAATTCTAAGACTGGAATGGAAGTGACCCTAGTGATGGGGATAGCATCCAAACAGCTGATTTTGAGGACCGAGCCACCTTCTTTCATGAATTAACTGTTACGAATTTGCTCCTGTGAATTTACAATTGGATTGATTTTTTGTATGCAGGCAAGATTTTCCTGTGTGCAGGTACTTTTTCTTTGTGTTAAGTGTCCTTCCAGCTAATCAGATACCTATGCTGGGAGTGAGATAAAATGTAATTTTGTTTTGACTGCTTCCAAGGTCAGAGCTGTTGTTTGCATGGCTTCAAGCAGATTTAGTAGGCTGCTGATATCCATGTCTTTCTTCTTTTGATGATAAGCTTCCTTTGTCCCTTGCAGGGACGGGAGACGGAGAGACCAGCTTGCAAAAAAACACGGACTTTGTAAGACACTGTAGGTTAATTCTATGGATATGGGAGCAAGAAGCTGTGGAGCTGTCTGGAAGGTTGCTTATGACCTGAGCTGCAGGGAGCATACAGTAATAGTGCATTTTGAGCAGCATTTCCCTGATATTACTTGTAAAATAGCCACGGTCTCTATGAGAAGTACACAGCTACATTGGACAAGAGCAAGGGCCAAGGTGAGCAGGTTTGCAGGGTATGCTAAGCTTCTGGTGATGGTCTGAGGTTGTGGTAAGCCATATTGTGATGGTGATGGGAAGCAGTCGGAGCAGCCCATCTTTTGTACAGAGAAAGTTCAACTAGGGACCTTGGCAAGTGACAACAGGGGGTCTGTTCCATTGCTGAACTAGCACAGGTGACACATATCTCTGGCCTGTACAGTGGTGTGGTCAGCAGTAAAAGGGCTCTCTTGGCACATACCAGTACTAATTACCAAAAGAATATATTAACTGAAGTGGATGAGCACAGCCTGTTCTAGGATGGCTCTGAAATGAAGTGCTCTGTAAAAATGGTGTATAGTAACTTCCTTTTCACCTGCAGGAAAGTCAGCTGAGAATTACCATCTCCTGAAGATGTGAGGTTGGCACCTTCCTACAGCAGTCTCTGAGGGAAGTCACAGTTACCAGCCTCTAACAAAACAGACTTGGTGCCAGGCTGTGGGTTTTCCCCAGTTGTATGGTCAAATACTAATAGAGACTCAAGTGGTTCTGTTGCCATCTCTGTCTGGGAGGTTCAGTTTTGTTTGGTAGTGTCCCAGAGAAAACAAAAACAAACTCTTGTTCATAGGTTTTATTGAGGCTGCAATTTATTGAAGCATGCAGCTGCTTCCACAGGCTTAAAGCCTTATTTTCAAGCTTAGCAAAAGAAAATAGATGTACATATTGGTCAGACGCGGCAGTGTCACAGCTATCCCACGCCAGTAGACAGTGAAGTGGAATATTTCATGCAGTATACATACAAACCTGGCCTTTGGATAAGCATTTTGGTACTTGGAACCCTGTGAAGATGGGTTAGGAGGGGTGATGGGGTGGGGTAACAAAGCAGTGGGACCCCGGGATTAAGCAAAGTTAAATTAAAAGATTATTGCAAATGGTTGGGTTTATGGGGTACCTGAGTTAAAGTAATGGGACAAAGCCAGTTGTTTGGTTTTGGTTGACTGTTCACATGACCTTGTATATGTATCTGGAGGGCTGATCCAGAGTCATCATGAAGGATAAGTTTGCTGGATTCAGAATCCCAGGTGCTTTAAGTGTCTGGAGCCTAAATAGAAAGCATCAAAGTACTGCTGTCACGCTCCTCTCCTTTGGCTTTTCCAGTATGTGTCCTTGTCCAGTAACTCCTCCGTGGAGCTGAAACTTGATCCCAGAGGTCACTCCTGAGGTCCTGTCTTAGCATAAACACAGCTTTTTGTGGTCTCTCTACACAGGTAATAGCCTTGCAGTTTATTCTTCAGACCTCTGAGATCAGGAGAATTAATCACATTTGGAAAAAAAAAAAAGGTGGATAGACCATGTATGGAGTTTCTAAGCACAAAGTTACGCTTATTTAGGGATAAAACACACAAGATTGCAAATCATCTGAAATCAGTAGCATTTTTAAAGGTATTGGGTTTTGTTTGGTCTGCCCTTCATGTACAAACTGTCTGCACACCAGAGTCTGGGATACCAGGTGGGCAAGTCGCTCGGGGTGAACCTTCTCTGCCTCTGGCAGAGGTGAGAGCTGTTCTTTGCTGTCTGATACTGTCCCTGCTGGCACCACTTTCCCCCTTACCTGAAGGTTTGTTCCTGCATCTCTCGCAGACGATTCCTGAAACCTTCATTTGTCATTTGTCTGTATCATGTGGATTTAGCTTTTCCTTTCTCTTCATTTTTGCATGTTCCACCTTCACAAGGGTGGGAAATACTTTCTTGTTGCTTGAGCAAACATTGTCCAAGGATATTCCCAAGGAAGCAGCAGTGGCTGAATGTAATGACTCATGTAAAGAATGTAATGGCTTATGGTCATTTTTGGTCTGGCACTGATGGGTCCCAGTCCTGGCAATCTTGAGTGGATACACAAATAGAGGCATTTATGAGAAAACAGCATTCAGACTAGCTGTTCATTTTCCCAGACAGATTTCAGGATGTCCACCACTGGATTTCACAGCTCATCACTGTGGATGTGTGGACTTACTACTGAGAAGTAAAACAAGGCAGGATGATGAATAAAAGAAAAACAGGAATGAAAGATCAGGGCTATATGGCTTGGGACACTGAAGGAACAGAAAAAGTAGGGAGAAAATGAGTTAAAAGGGAGGTGAAATAAGGGTTTGATTATGCTTATCTGCCACAAATTAACATTGTTTTATGAGGTCTATCTGTTGTCTTAGCGTCTTACTGAAGTAAGTCTTAATTTGTGTGTCTTTTTTTAAACTATTTGCAAAATGAACTGTAGCAAGTTAGTATTTCATGAAAAATTTATCTGCAGCTCTTATCACCTGTATGTAAATGCTGAATTAAAACAAGTTGAGCACCTGTCCATTTATTTTCTCATCATCTGGCATTCTTTGGCAGAGTCTTAGGACTCTTCATGCTGTAAACTGAATCAGCCCTTTGCTTGCAGTAGAGGATTGCAGACAAGAATAGAGCCACGTGCTATAGCTATATGAAAGCTGAGACCGCCAAACTGTGCTGGAGTAGGGACTGGTAGTTCCAAGGGAGAACCCCAAGCTCGCCATTCTTCTGAGCTGTGTGTCAGGGTGCCTTGTAGCTGCACCATCAAAGGGGAAAAAAAAAGCCCTTGAGAATGCACCTTCTCCATCAGATTGTTCAGATTCAAATAAAAAAAGTATTTTATGTTGTAGCTAAAAATCTTTTCTAAACATGGAAACATGATTCCCCGTTTTAGCTAAGATTTTAAGTTTTTAATGAAGACTTAGGCTTCAAGAGCACCATACAGAAGGAGACTCTTTCTTACTAACAGGAATCTTTGCTTTGGAAGCCTCAAGTTTTGATGCCTATGTGGGTGTGTTAGGATTTCCCCCCAGATACAGGATTCCATTCCTATCTACCCACTCGTGTAAACAAACACCTTCATTTTATCACTGCATACTGGAGCTGAGATGTTGGACATGATACGTGAGTCTTGCTGAGAAGCAGTTACTGAAAGAAATAACCTGTCAGTGATCCAGCCTCTGTGGCAACAATTCTGTGTTCCAGACCTAGGAGCATGGTGTGTATTTTAGTACAGTCATGGAAGTTGCCCTAGAAGGCTAAGAGCAGATATCTGTAAGCTTAGTTACATGGATAAGCAGAATCTATTTTAGGGAGAAAAGCTATTACACTGCAGAAATCTTATTAGCAGTCCTAAATGGTAGACTTTGCTATTAGTTTTTTGAATTGCAATCTTGGTATGTTTGAATTCTTCAGAGTTATTTGAGGCATTCTTCTGAGAATTATGCCTACATGGTAAGAATGCATCGTGACAGTTTAATAAATTGATTCATTACTCTAGATTTGTTTACCACTTTAATTGTATCATTATATTTCCACTATCGTTTTGAATTAACTTACACTGTTCCCTCAGATCCTGCTTCCATTTTCATTTTCTCTTTCATGGGATGTCGTCTCGTTTATAATTATTTTATCGGCATTTTAAACAGTGGTTCATGTCAGAATAATAAGCAGAGTAAGGCACAAGCATTTTTGCCTATTTTGCTAATAGAGTATCTGAAGGTCAGGAAAATGGCACAACTTCCCTGAGATTCCTGAGTAAATCAGTAGCGAAGAGCTCTGTGTCTATGGAAAGCCGTTTCTTCTCCTCTCTCCAATGCCTGATTATTGGAAAATTTACACGGCAATGCAGGCATACACAGTGTAACCACTGCAGTAACTGACTATTGGAGAGAAGGACCAGCCTGGTCACTGGGGCACAGGGCTAAGTCTGTGAGCCTTTGGGACTGTGTTAATTCATTTGTTGATCTTTCAGTGTACTGTCAGCTGGAACAGAAGTTATTTCTGTAAGTAGTCCAGGCCCCTAAGAAGGAAGGCTCATGGATTACTGCTGCCAGCTGCCTTTCATGGCACTGATGGTTAATCCTTCATTAGAGGAGAAATCATCATGTTCTTTTATGTAAATTAAGTTTATTTACTCTGTGCACATCACTTATAGAACAGATAAATCTGAATATTGAAAGGTGCATTTCCCCACTCAGAAGTCTATCCAAGGACTAAAACCTGATTTCTCTGGAGTGATTCTGCATGAAAAGTGAGTCTAGTCAGCGACTGTAAAGAGGGAGAAATTGTGGCAGAAAACACACTGTCCTGGTACTACAGACTCAGGCAGAAACTTCACATTACAGCAGGTCAGTGCAGCACTTCTCAGAGATTGAGTAGCATGAATATGTGAATGACTTTTTTCTTAAGTCTTGTGCCCTAAGTGTCACATAGGTGTGCCCAGGTAAGATTTTACTTGGCCACAGCCAGCACAATTCTCATTACAGCCTGGTTCTTGTATTTTGGACCCTGCATCCCAGGTGGGGATTTTTAGCCTGGTTTGAGTTGCTTTCTCCCATCGTCAGGTCACTTCTTTCTCCATGTGTGGGTACTGTAGCAGCTCTGGGTGGAGTAATGTGGCTTCTTGTCTTTTTACCAGGATATCCTTTGGTCTTTTAGCTCATTTATCATGGCATTCATTTTGAACAAATCTTTTCTGCTCAAAAAAATCCCCAGCTACTGAGCTGCCAAGCATTAATCTCTGCCAAGCACAGCATTTCAGTGCTGTGTAGTTACAGAGTAATTTGAAATGCTGGGCATCATCTGATGCTATATTTAATAAATAAGGAACCTGGTGAGATTAACTGGATTTGACCGTCTGTTGATCTGCAAAAATTTAGTTGTAGTAAGTTTATGTCTCTTTCCTTACAATTAGCTACAGTCAACTGGACTTTTTCTTTCTGTAAGATTTTATTATGGAATAGAAATTACTGTGTAGTTCTTCTTTGAACATTTGTGCTTATAACTTCGGAATGTAGCATGTGTTATGGGAAATGTGTTCCTGTTCACCTTGTGATCAGTAAGTGTTTTTACAGTAGAATAATCACAGAACGGAATACAGAGAAAACGGTTCCAGGGAATTTGCTTAAATACTTGAACATTCACAGTGAGTTTGTATCCAATTTATTTTCTTGATGGTTTGCAAAGTGACAGGGGAAGTATGCTTGCAAAGGATCAGAGCGATGTTTTGAAGATTAATTCTTTGAAAGGAGGTGAAAATTGCACTGCAAGGGTAACACATGGTTGGGTCTCATCTAAGCATCGTCTTTCAAGTATTCTCCTTTGCACTTTTCAGTTTTCATTTTGAAAACTGGTACACAGAAAAGCACTTCTGCATCTCCTGGCACTGGCCAAAGAAGGGTTTGATGTGAACTGGTTGCACTTGATCGCCATGTAGGAGCATGGGGACCCCCAAACTGCAGCCATTCCCACAGACTGTTCTAAGGCTGCTGTTGTTCTTGGCCTTGGGCAAGGCAGCAAACTTAGAATTTAGCTCTGTGTGAGTGCATAAGCCAGAGCCAAAGTGGATGTTTCATTCACCATGTACCCAGGTGGGAGCTGGTCTCTTCTCCCAGGAAACTAGCAGTAGGACAGAGGGTGCACGGTCTTAAAGAGGTTAGATTGGATTATTAGAAGAAATTATTTACACAGAGAGTAACCAGACATTGGGATGGCTGCCCAGGGAGGTGGTGGATTCACTGTCCCAGGAGGTTTTTGAAATGAGCGGATGTGGCACTTAGTGCCATGGTCTGGTAACCAGGACGGTGTTGGACTTGATGATCTTGGAGGTCTTTTCCAATCTGGTTGATTCTATGGTTTTGGAGAGAAAACTTCAAGGGAGGACATGATTTCAAACTAGGTTCTAATCACTTTTGTGGCTGACCACAGCATCCAGTAAAATTTGAGGTGGTTCTGGGGTACCTGGAAAAAATTACTTTCAGTAATATGGGGAACTTCTCTATGTCTGGCAGCTGTTGGCTATACCATAAAGTACTTGAAGAAATAATTTAAAGTGCTGGGTCAGGCTTACCTGGGATTTCTGCTCAGCTCTTGGGAGTGCATCTCTGTCCCTACCCAGTATGTGCAACTTGAAAACAGCCTGCTCTTGAGGGCAGCCTCCCTCTCTCCCCATGTTAAATGCCTCATCACACTTCAGAGGGACTCAGCAGTTCAGCTTGGATAAGCATCAGAATTTAGGTCCCTATCAAAAGACCTAATTGGGGAAACCTTACAAGAGCTGGTTCTCTCAAAAACTTTGATACTTGCTAGTTCAAGCTGTGCCACTGAGAGTCTTTCTTAGATACCAGAGTCACCTTTCAAAAAAATTTCTCAGGGTTTGACAACTACCATATACAATTTGATATGGGATCCTACAGATGTCTCTGTGTTTTGAGTAGTTGATGAATCTTGGTGATGCATTTAGTAATCTTACTGGTAAATGTTTATCTTTTATTGACTTCTATATTGCAATTTTTTTGTTCCTGTTCTTATAAAAATATCTTCTGCCATGTATACTGCATGTTTTAGGGACAGTTGCTTGCTGTGTCTGTCTTCAGCACACTTAAAAAAGTATTTCAGACCCTCCATATGGGATTAACATCGTTAGTGAATACTAGCCTGTCAGTGAATGCGTTACCCTTCTGTTGAATTTAGAAACTTAGCCTGATCATGAGACAGAATTTTTAAGAATCCATGGAAAGATCATAACTTACTATTGAATAATTTTTCAGCTTTCAACATAGCTAAAGAATCCTGCTAAACTTCAGTGGAATCTTTTTGTCTAACTTCCAGCACTCTTCTATTGTCTTGTGAGGACATAAAAAAATTTTACCAGCTTCTTTGTAGTGGCCCCAGTTTACAGTGCACACGGTTATGAAGAGTAAATTTTTCAAAGGAACTGATGGCAGTTAAATTCCTGTCTCCTGTTTTGTATGTCATCATTAGGTCCTTATCCTAAGCTTTTTCCTAGTTCAGGCTTTGTGTTTCTTAAGAGGGTCGGTGATTACCTGAAGGACAGATGCTGTCTCTTCACTATTAGCTATGTCTGCTGAGTGCATGGCTTTGATGTTGTCCAGCTTGTCATGGATGCATTTTTGTTGCCTTTCCCATTGTCAGATTTCGAATCCTTCACTGATGTACAGAAATTTGCCAGTAATCCTGTGCCAAAATCAGTAATGCCAGCTGGTTGCCTCTCAGGTTTATCATGCACTGCCATGACTTTCTATATGAAGTTTTTCTTCCTTTCCTAGTAGAAAAAGCAAGTGTCTTGAATAACTTTTTCTGCTTCGTTGCAGTTTATTTACTTTGTAGATTTACTGATACTTCTTAATAAGTTAATAGTTTGTAGATACTTCAGGGATATATTTGCAATCAGCAACCATGTAAGAAATGCTAATACTTCTCTAAGTCCTCATCTGTGCATGTCTGACAGCTGTCATGCAGTCCAGAGCAGCCCACGGAACAAGGTGCGAACATTTGCATTAGAAATGGACCCTTAAAGCTTCTCTGTACACACACAGACTCAAATGCAATGCCCGTAAACTGTCAAAGACAGCCAATTGAAGTGTGTCTGCATGAACACTCAGAAGAGAAGTGGTATCTCTGCAGCATGAATCACTCTAGAGCTGGCTGGAACAGTAGCTCAGATGAATCACGCTCTGGCAGTTCCTTCTTGCCATAAAAGGAGTGGACTAGTTAGATTTAACTGTCATCTCCTTCCTTAAAGTGTATTTTAGGAGCTCATCTGGGAATTGTTCTCAGATGGAATGAGGATCTGGGGGCAAAACTATGGTATGAGTTGAAGCTCCATTGGTTCACAACAGCCCTGAAACCAATGAAGCCTGTGACTGGCCTCAGATCTTTCATGGGTTCTCTCTGACTAGCCCAGTGGTATACTTGTGAGTAAGAAGATATAAGAAACAATAAACAAATTTCCTTTAAGCTGAACAGTTACTATTGGAGTTACATGTGATATTATTCCCCTCTTGCCCGCTTGCTTGCATCTGAGCATTGATGTCTTCTATTTCCTCATTCATACAAATGGCGTCAGTCCACAGGAGTTATTTAAATATTGAGACTGACTCCTAAGAAGGAGTGGACCCACAAAGAGCATTTCCCATGTTGTGCATGCTGCTTCTGTGCCTGCTATTCCCAGACAGTTTTTGATTTTGTTATGTGTCAGGGATTCTGTGGATTTCTTCTAATAAGAAATAAGTCGAAGGATAGAGGGAAGGAAGGGTGATCCTCACCTGTCAGAGACAGGTCTATGGCTGGCAGGAGTCTCACTTCATCAGCAGTCCTCCTCCAGTGTTTCAAACAAATGGCAAGTAGACACAAGACAATCTTCCCTTTGTACAAAGTTGAGCTGTGAAAATGTATGAATATTACACATTTTACATTTTTTCTGTATGATGAACCAAGTTAACATTTCATCCCATATATGTCCTTTAAACAGCAGTACTTCAAAATATACTGTGTTTCTCCTTGCAAGCAATTTATGTTAGCATACGCTGCCAGAAATGAGACCAAAGTGATCTCTGTGGGAAAAAGACATCCTGTGATATATAGCCTCCAGCTGTCAAGGTGAAGGTAAAGGCCCACCAAAGATTAGAAGTAAATTCACTCTGGGGTCATTCTGTGCTCATGAATGAGAAGGGAAATGCAGACCATATTATCATCATCTATCTCTCTGTGTCATAAATACAACAAAACAAATCTAAAATGAGGTTTCTGTTCATTCTGCTCAGTTGCAGGGTATGCAGATGTGCAGAACACTGAGCTCTGTTTTTGCTTTTCAGATAACTGGTGTTTGGTGGCTCTTTCCACATGAAAACTGTATTTGAATTAGACATTTCAGAGTGTGAAATGTCCAGAGGACTGGAGAGTTGAGCAGATAACTCCTTAAGTGGCACATTTTTGTTTGAGTTAATATTGCACTGATATCCCAATATAGTGCTAAGAGGCGCAGTGTTCCTGGGGCAAGAGCATGTTTAGACTAATAAAAATGCATCTCAATTTGTACCTGCTGAAGGCTCAGGATATTCATGATGAACGGAGAGCTTAATGAGTAGATGCTGAGAGCTTAAGTGAGCTTGTGCTTTGATTGTTGTTCTTAGTCTCTGAGGACAACCTTGGTCTCACATCTTGGCATGCTGACTTTGCAGCCTAAAGTTCACATGCCAGTGTATATAGGTAAGTCCTCCCAGTCACCTGGGTATTCCGTTGGAGGACTTCCATTCAGGTATTGATCCTTCCCTTCTTAAAATCATCAGAAGTTTTAAATTCCTGCTAGATCAAATGCCATACAAATGTGTGTTGTGGAAGTGACCCTTCAAAAAAATCCATTTGAAGTTGAGTGTTTGCACTTCAGTGCAATTCATGATGAGAGGCTGAAAAGCAAAGAAAACATTTAGTAGCACAGGGCAGCCATTTCTCCAGCAGCAGTAGCTCCAGGATCTTGCTTTTTGCCAAAATGGAGTCCTCACAGTCGAATTCTTCTAAAGCATCTTTCTACGTGGCTGACTGTGTCTACACCAGCAACAGCATGGGGATTTTTCCCTTCTCTCCCCAGAAGTAGAGATGGATCTACATTTGCAGAGACTTTCTCTAAAATCAACTTGGGAGATGAGCCAAATTTCAAATAACATGGTCATTTTGGTGTCCAATTTGAGACACTTCAGAGAAGGTTCTTACTCTCAAATGACAGTAATTTATCTTTAAGTTGTGTCATGTATGACAGAGAAAATATGTTTGCTATAATAATTTGCATTTAAGCTTTTCTCTTAGACTAAATTAGTTACAACAGGTAACAGTGAAGTCGTCCACTAATTTTTGCACTGCCACTAATGTGTGACCTTATGTGATCCTCAGACTCCTTCCTTCACAGGTCATTGAAAAACTCCTGTTCTTCTCTTTATGTTGTTTTAGGAGGTCACAAATGAGTTCTGTTGTCTGTAAGGAACCAAGCTGTAGTTAAGAAAGCAAATCTGTCTTGTCTCTGTCCCCGGGAAACTAGCCTTTGATAATTTAGTATCATTTGTGTGTACAAGTTTTAACTAAAAAAGCCACAGTATGTTTTTAACAGTTTATGGTGTTAGGCAAGACTCTGCTTGATTTTTACTTTCTTGGACGCATAATTTCAGGGGAAAGTTCTTTATAGTTGAAGTTTTGAAAATAGGGCAGTGTAATAGCACTGTGCATGTATATAGATGGGTGTGGCACGCATCGTTTTTTTCTATACCTGGATCAGTATTTTATATGTCTCAAATTGTAGTTATGAAAGATATAGAGGAGTGGATTTCTTATGGCCAATCTCTGGGGTTTTTTCTTTATTTATATTTTCACATCTTCCAAACAAAAATAAACAATAAAAAGCCCACCTGAAATTCCACTGCAAGAGACAAGTGAACTGTGCTGGTTAAACATCTTGGTTTCTGTGGCTAAGGATGAGTTTGAAAACTCATCTGTTTGAAGCAGAAATTAAAACTAGGAATAAAGGAAGGGCAGCAGAACTGGGAGGAAAGAAAGAGACATGCCTGAAAAGATGAAAGTGCTCTGAAAAAATCAGAGCTCTTCCATTGCACGAGGGATGATTTGAATTCACATCTCTTTTTCTTATTATTAATATATCTCTGACACAATTATAACTTCAGATAAGGAAGCGTCACAGTTTTTCAAGGTATTTAAACAATAATTATAGCTGTGCAATACACAAAATGCTTAAATACAGCACTTTTGTGCTTTTATTCTGCAAAACACTAAATTTACTCTTTACAGACAGATGTGCTGTGGCTGCAGCCCTGCAGCATGGAATAGACCCTACCTGGACAGAGGGCTCATTGTGTTACACGTGAGGAATTCATTTCCTGAGCCTGATTTCAGGTATCCAGCAGCAACTGGTTCAGTGCTTCAGGAAAACAGCTCATGCTACTGAAAAAAACCCCTGCTGTCTTCCAGACATTCTGCAAGTGGGGAAAGTGTGCTGGAGCACAATGCCCACCAGGGAATTTACTTGTGTTAGCAGTCTTTTGCCATTTAGCACTTAAATTAGGCTGCAGCCTTTATGTTTAAAAGTTAATATGCACCCCCCCAATACACCCTTAGTGCAGAAAACTGTTCAAGATCGTTAATATCAAAGATTGGCTTGGATATGAGCAACAGAAAATGGTATTTTAACTGAAGTATTTAAAAAGCAGTACCTTCAGTACTGACTCGTTGCAGTTACTTATTTCCATCTTTAGGAAAATGTGTTCTTTGTGAAGAGAGAAATTAAATGGTGCAGCTGATATGGTTTGGTAGTAAAAAAAATGATGAGTTTGATTAACTGTATTTCAAAGCTGAGATTTCTCAATGGTGGTAGTGTTAGTCAGTTCAAACACATAGGTGTTGCAAGTATATCTCTAGCTATGTCTGTGTTCTTTTTTAGAAGAGGCAAACAAGAACATCGGATATAACGGGACAGTCCTAGGAAATTGTAATTGAAATCATAATTTGTGTATCTCCTGTGACCTAATCTATTGCCTGTCATCAAGGCTTTAGAGGTAATGCAACTACGTAGTATTCTTCTGATGAAATACTAACAACTGCTACAGTTGTGATAATACGTTATTTTATTAGCTTAATTTTTTTTCTAGGAACAAGTTTGTGCACTCAGTTTTGTCATGAAGGTCTTCAAAACGTGGATCCTAAAATCTCGGCTCATCAGATAATAAGCTAGAATAGTTAAGCTATGATTCCCAAAATCTCTTTTATTTTAAGTTGGGCAGTGGTTTTTATGTATCTGAATGAACTGCTAAGAGTTGTCAGGTTGTACGTTCAGTTTCCCATCTGGGGAGCTCAGAACAATAAAAAAAAACCTGAGCATTTGAGGATTTGATTGTTTAGCAGGCAAGGAGCCTGTGACTTCCTTAGTGCGGCCTAGCATAGTGCTGATTTTCTGTTTCCCTTGGCTTTTGGGGTTTCCATCACTGGTGACTCTCATAATGTCTCTATATAAGAGACTTTTCCAGCATGCTTTCTTTTATACTCCAAATTCAAGCCCTTTGTTCCCTGCCTGCCTTGGTCTTAGCTTCCCTGGTTGATTTTCAGTTTCAGAAAGTCCAATATCAGATCTGCAGTTCATGGACATCTTTCCTCCTCCACAATATAGATACGTTTTAGACAAGCTGCACCATGAAAGATGTAAGTAGGTTGAGTATTGTCGGAAAATGCAGTGATGTTCTGTGTGCTTTCCATGGAGCAGGTCTCTCCTAGTGAGAAGAAACAGCTTGTAAGCTGTAACAGTCAATTCAGAAGTAGCGCTGAAGCTCCTGTAAATACAGGATATTTGGCTCTGATAATCATACAGTGTGGGTTGTCCTTTCTAACATGAGTTTTTGCGTGATCATTAAGAATTTGGTTCTCCAGACTACCTTAACTTTGTGGTAAATGAAAAAGGGGGCAGTGACTTGAACTAAGGCTTTGTGCTCCTTTCTTCATTTGAACTTGGGCTATGTACTCCTTTTTTCATCCCAGTTGAAGTAAGGGGAGGCTGTAAATTCTTGGTAAAGTTTTATATGGTCTGGAAGAGCAGGAGCAATTATGAAGCATGTGCAGAATAAAGAAACTTTTAAGAATTATAAATAAACAAAAAAAAGAACAGAAAAACAAATACAGCTCTTGTTTGCAAGCTCCATGTTGCATCATCAGAAGTCCCCAGCTGATATGCAAAAATTCATTGTCCCTCACCTTCTCTCCACCAGCACATCTGCCGTATGCGCAGTTCAAAAACATGGCAGGTTTCACGTAGCTTTGTCTCTTTCTGATCTTTAAATTGCCCATGTGAGATGCAGCGGTTGCTAAGCCTTCAACACAGATTCTCACTTGCTATGAAGAAAGATTTCTCAATGAATCCCAAAGCCAATAAGACATTTAAATCTCATTAAAATACAGCTGCAGTCTGGAGCAGCTCCTTCATTTGACTTTGTAAATTTCAGCCTGTTCTCTGAGCAAGATTTTTGCAGTTAGGTTTTTCCACTAGCCCAGCTGGAATGAACTAAAAACACTTCAGTGTTTAAACTCATCTGGTTTGAGGGTAGTTTGAAGGGCAAATTGTCCCATATCAATCAGCCCAGTGCAGGAACCCAAATCATCCTTGAAAGACACCTATGCATGGTTTTCATCAGACTCAGGGTGCACAGGGTTCATGGGCACAGGCAGTGCCCAGCAGAAGAGTTCTTATGTTTCATTAAAATTGGGCTGATTATAAGTTTAACAGCTATGATAGAGTTCCTTATCTCACTTGGGGAAGATGGGTTCTGTAGTTGCCGGTATTGGTTATGTGGTTTTTGAACTGTCTTTTAATAGCTCATCAGTATGTCAAGTCAGACTTCTGTGCTTAAAGCAGCAGTGGTTAGTGCTATGTTACTGTCAGGGTTGGGTAATCATAATTTCTGTTTTGTTCTTCAACAAAGAGTTTCATTAGGAAAAAAAGAATAAGGTTGTTCATCTTGTTCTCTGATATTCTGATATGCTCTACAGCTTGCAGAAATGCTTTCTGCTTCCTATTAAAAAATCTGAATACAAATGCTGTAAAATGAAAGTTGATGAAGGAAATTCATGTGGATTTTGCCAGAGAAATAGGTTAAATATCTCACTTAGTGTGCAGTTCATTTGCAGAAAAGGTGGAAAATTTAAGAACCCAAAGTGTAATGGAAGTGCCATGGATTCTACCATAATTATTGGTGTTTTACTTGATAAGAAATACTAACTGGAGTCCTGATCAGGAACGAGAACTTGCATAGTCTTATCATACACCTCAACAGAGAATAGCATGCCTACTTCACTGCACATGAAGATGGCACTTCTACATCAGGCTGCACTTGGAAGATTTGTGCAAAGCACAGATGAGCATGTTTCTGAGTTGCAAACAATTTGTATAGAGTATTGTTTGTATAAAGAGCAGCTCTTCTACCTTAAAGGCTGATGCAGCTGTGAGGCTTCAGGTTGACACAGGTGTGGGAGAAGAGGGCAGTGTTGTTCACTGCACATGTGCTGCGGAAATATGTTGATGAACAGTAGCTGGAAGAGAATTTCAGATCATGTCACAGCCAGAACTATTAAAAATACAGGCTTAAAAAAAATACTGTGAAAACAAGGTGGAGTAGAAAGTAAACAAAGGTCTGCAAAGGCAAGATTTTAAGAAATTAGTGAATATCAGCTCCTAAGTTTTTTTGTAAGTATATGGCATGTTTTTTTGTGAGGTGATGGGTAGCCAGGAGTTTCTGTTTGGATACCATATGGAGGTGCATTTAATGTATTCATCTGAAATATTAGAAGGCTAAAATTTTACTATTAAGCATTTTTTTGAGGAAACAAATGTGAAGCATCCAAGCAGGAAGATGTTTCTAAAAAAAAACCCAGTTGGTTGTATTGTAAGTTCAGTCTGCCTTTCATACTCTTTCAGTTCCCAAGCTGAGAGGGTTTCAGAAACTGTGGCTAAGACAGAAGCTGTGGCTAAGAGAACTGCACGGAGTAGGGAACTGTTGCACTTTGAAATTGCTTCCCAATTCTTTCTTGTTTGTTTGTTTTTCTTTATGTTTTTTGGGGGTTTTTTTGTGGGAATGTGAATATTCTTGTGAGATTGGCCGTGACATTCTCAGCTCAGAAAGATCAGATTAATCCTAGTTTTTGATGTTGCTCCTGGGAGAAAATTCTCTTTTAAACAGTCGGTATGAATTTAATCCTTTTGCATTCCATTCTCAAGAATGCTGGAACTACTGTTTGCAAGAGATCCAAGATGCTTTTAAACAGACAAGGCAATATTTCATTCTGAGTTTAGCTTGGGTGCGTCCAGGTAAAGGAAAGATGTTGGGTGAGACAGGAAGAGTCTTCAAAATAAGAACATCTTTCACGACTCCCCGCCACCATTCCCTACCCAGCTGAATGCCAAAATGTCTTTGCGTTCTTATTTAATTGATGGGCGATAAAAAGCTGTCGAGAGCTGTTGAGCCTGGTACTTTAAGGGGGTACAATCCCCCTTAAATGCAGTCTCTGCCTTTTGGTACCTTTCTGAGTGTGTGGTGTGGTGCTGCATGAGCGAGCTGTGCCCTCTCTTTTCCCCTGCGGAGTGGGTCCCAGCAGGAATTGGCCTCTCCATATTTTATTGTGGTTTTTTTCTTTTTATTAATTATTATTTCTGGATGCTGTCAAGAGTTCTTAAAATCGTTGGCCTCGCTGGTACCGGAGGGGCGCTGGCTTGGTGGCAGCATCAGCCTGTGGGTCACTGAACTCCCCCAAGCAGGCGAGGACAGGATGGAACACTGGGCACCTCTAGGTCATTGCTGGTGCCAAAGGGGCAGGAGGAGAAATCTGACCTGTTCACAGTGGAAGGTTCATCATGATACAGTGCTGTTCCAGTGTTTCCACTCCACATGGATGTTACGCATCAGTTTCTTCAGTAAATAGGAGTGCATTTCTGATGCTGCCAACAAAACAGATTGGGGATTGGTCAAGGCTGCAGGAGTAACAGTGTGTGATGGTATGTTGTAGTTTTGAGACTGCAAACAGTGTAGATCCAATTACTTTTGGCCTTTACCAGAAGCTGGAGGAAACAGGATGCACACGTCAGTTCTGTAAACAGCAGCTTTTCATCTTGAACATACCAGAGTCAACTTCTTTGGTCAGGTGGCTTGGGTTCTGCTCTCTTCGGGTCCTGTGACACCCCTAAAATAACAAAGGAGAAAAGATGAGGAAAAAAAGGTGGACTTCATATTCCAGCCCCTTGAGCTGGCTGTTCACAAGCAGGCCACAACACACGGGCTTAAGACGTTTCTTGAACTGTGAATGCAGGAAAGGAAATTTGAGCAATATTTTCAAGTTGATGTACTTAATGGTGATATCCATGGTATGAACAGATGTCTGATTTTTGGAGATTGTAATCTACTCATGCTTCATTATAATCATAACAATAGTATTAAAAGGGAAAAAAAAAAAAAAGGAAGTTGAGATGCTAAACAGTGTCTTTCAGAAGTGTCCGCAGACCTACAGAAGATTCAGAGAGGTCCTTTTAGTTTTGATTTTCTTGTATTTTTTATCTGAGATGAGTCTTTCCCAAATCATGGTAATTTCTTCTTGTCTGTCCCCCATCTTGTTAATTTTGTATGTAAAATGTAGTTCCACTAAAAATTAACATTTGCAGTAAAACACACATCCAAGTGCTCTTGTATCCCCAAAAATCTTCTATTGAGGCTCTAGTTAATGAGTAATAACTACATTTAATACACAAGTAGGAGAACCCTTCAAGATTTAATATTATGTGTTGAAAGAAAAGAATTGAATTACGAAGAAGACAGATCTAGAATTGCTATAAAATGATGAAGCTCCTTCTGCTGGAAAGCTTTGCTTTCTCATAACAAGGAGGTGTAACCACACGTTATGCTTTCCTTCTCTGCAGAATTAAACACAGATTGATTGTGTATTGGTGAGTGGGTGTTTACCTGAGTTAGTTTAAATTACTGCTCTGGAATTCACACTATAAATGAACTAGCCAGACTTCTGAGTTTAATCCAGTCTGTGTGGAGAACACCCTGCAATTTGTCATAACGTGATAACTCAGTAAATATTACTTAATCTGCTGAGTAAATGCTGCATAATCTGCTGAATTTAAATGTGCGAGCTATTAAAAGAATATGGAGTGATCTGAGAGACACGTGAGAGGAGGACCATCACATGTCATCTTTTTTGTTGTCTCTTTAATAGGAGAATCACGTCACCACTTTTTTTTATTCCTGGATTTGATACATATTAGGTGTATGAATATTTTGTTTTTCTTTTTTGTATGACACCTCACAGGATCCTTGTCCATTAAACAAAACAAAACAAACACAAACAAACAAACAAAAAACCACAAAACCAACCAGCAGTTTAACTCAGCTTGATATTTCTTTAGTACTGACACTAAAAATGGGTTCATCTGTACTATGTCTTTAAAAAAAAAAAGTGTTCTTTAGACTTTTAAATTGTGGTATAGTCTAAAATTTATTGGTCATTACTTGTTTGGATGTAATTTTGGGGAATGTACTGTATGGAATGGCTGTACTTTGACTATGGAAAAAGAGTCTCTCTTTACCTCCAAGATCAAATTTAAGTTTTGAATAATGATGCAAACCTTAAGAATAATTCTTCTGTACAATCTACCTGTGTCAAGGAAAATCTGGCTTTTGCATTTATCAAGTTTAAACTTAAAAGTTTAAAGGTTAACTTTTCAGTTAAATCCCTTTTAGAGTTATGTGCCCTAATTCTGTAAAGCATGGACTGTAGGACTAGGTTCATTCCCAACAGTTTTGCCAGGAAGTCATGATTGAATTTTCCAGCCCTTGAGAAATTTCTCTTTAGAAACCTAGCTGTTTCCTGTGCCCAGAACTAAGCAGGGCACTCTTCTGAAGAACTTGCAGGAGCAGTATTCCTGCTGTAGTGAACAGAGATGTTTACTTTAGAAATGACTAGGATAAAGAATGGAAATATAAGAAGCTGGAAAGAGATGAACACAGGGCTCACAGGATTTCTAGGTGCACTGCATTTGTGTGTGAAGTGCATGTGCCTGCCCTTGTCTCAGTGAAAGGGCTTCAAAATGCCACTTTCCTGGAAGGGTTTGCCCTTCTCCCTGGAAAGGTGGTTTGAATCTCCATATGCTCTTGCACCAACACAGTACCCACGAGAATGGAAGTGAAGCAGGCTACAAGTCTGAAAACCTAGAGCTGTGGCAAACCAAGTGCTGGTTTTGACCTTCTTAGTGTGGGCCCATCTTTTAAATAAAGGATAATAAGGCCGTGTGTTCCCTTTTTAATCTAATCCTCAGACCTGTCCAAGGCAGCGGATTGTATCATGTCAGCTGCAAGTGTCGGCTGCCTTCTCCTTAGAGAGTCACAGCAGCACTTGGGTGTATCAAATGTTATTGCTATGAATGTGAAACATTGTGTTCCTGAAAATAAGAGTGGAATCATCCCCACTTGTTCAAAGCACCCTTATCTGTCTCTGCATTTATTCTCTCCACCGTGGTACAGTAACTGCTGCAAAATTTCCAGTGCATGTATCAAGTTACAGATTAGTGTGGGCCCCTGTGGTTCTTGGAACAGCATGGGGCTGTTTTTGTTTACTGATGACATTTATCCTCTCATTTCCTTTTGGAAGCATGACAACTTCTCACTGTCTGATGGGTAATGTACTTACAGGACCTTCTTTTCATGCCACGTCTGACGATAAACACTCCACTGCAGAGTATCCATGTCTGCTTGCTGTGAAGCTAGTGTCAGTTCTTCCATCAGCCAGACTGGCAGGAGCTTGGCTGGGCAGGAAAACAAAAGGGTTTCTAAGTGCATTTATCTTCTCTTGCAGGAGGAGACCGAGAGCGGATGACAGCTAATCATGAGACGTACCTCCTTATGGCGAGCACGCAGAATGACATGGAGGATTGGGTGAAATCCATCCGCAGGGTTATATGGGCACCATTTGGAGGAGGTGAGTCAGTGAGGGAACATGCAGGGCTCCTGGATGCACAAAGACATGCAAGGGTTCTTCTGTTGTCTTTCAGTCACAGACGAGTTTTGAAGTGAGGAGAATGGTCTAGATTTTTCCAGAAAAGTGGAGTAAATAAACCCTTTTGTTTTCATTTGCAAAGCAGGTATGTTTGGCATGTTTCCATGCAGAGGACTCAATTAAAAGGCTTTAAACTATCTGGAAGCACTTCCCTTGATGAGGATAGGACATGATAGTGTGAGGAGAAGTTTTCACAGAAGATTGGTCTTCTGTGAAATTGGCTTTCCTACAGGGAGAGGCGGGGTAATTCCTTTGGTCACCAGCTGAAAGACCATCCATGTGTTTCATAGAATGCCTGTTATGAGAATTTGTCAGCGATTCTCCTGCCAGTGACAGCTAAGACCAGTAACAGTATTATATAAAGCTGTGCCTCAGAATATTAGCACTAGCAGTATTGGATTTTGACTGGCATGTCCAATAATTTCAGTAGTACTGGATGAAAATTTAGTGTCGGAAGTCTAGTTGTCTTTTTAGAAAGCTCTCTTATGTTGAATGGGCTTTAAATTATTATAATAATTTCTCTCATTATTATTCTGGTGATAGTGTGTCTCTGTTACTATGATATAGATGTCATTGGTACACTTGCACAAAATGTCTGTACGTTAATCAGTCTGTTCTTGGAGCTCTCAAATCTTTTAAGTCTAGAGACAGAAATATTTTCCTACTGTGAAAGAGCACCCAGGATTGCATCAAACAATTGGTCTTGTTTGCAGGTTGCTGGAGAAATCAGGAAGGCAGGATTGTCTGTGCTGTTTCATGACTGAGAAGTGCAGTTAGCACTGAAAACTGATTGCTGACTGCAAGTGTCTTTTTCTCAACTGCCAGGTAGACCACAGGAGGGAGGAGGGGGAGACTGAAGGAAACTACCATTTTAAAGAAAACTTTTCTTATAAGCTGCCCATCTTCTTTGCTCTTTATTTGAGTTACAGTTTTTAGGAGAGGACTTCAGCCTAGCTGGTGGGCTGTGCTGAGGGACTTGGTCAAGGTAGGGCCTGCCTGGCATCTCTGAAACATGACTACCTTTTCTTTGTCTCCTCCTGGGAAAATGTGCCCTGGAGAGGTGGTGTGAAGCAGTCATCTCACTGGGATCTGGCTCTGTGTGATAAATAGGCTGGCACAGTCCCAAGTCTGGGCATGTAGGTCTTATAATAGGATGCTTAAAAAAATATTCAGCCAAACCAAACAAACCCCAAAACCGACAAAGTGAAAGGTTTGTCTTAAAAGGCATGATCTGCTACAGGACAACTGAGTTGGTTTGGGAGAGGGAAGGTGAGAGGACCACAATCTTCTGTAATTAGGGAAAGTGAGAGGACCACAATCTTTTGTAATTAGGCTAGGTAAGAAATCTGCTTTTTTAATTAGCACAAAGGTTACCCATATCCAGCTTTCTCTTTGCAAAGCTGGCCTCTTGTTGAGCTCCTCAGTATTCTCCCATTCCAGTGTAGTAGCAGCATAAGCTGCTGTGGCAATGATACATTTGGGGACTTTAGAGAAATGGATTTTTCAGAGAGTGTCTTCGTGGTTTTTTGAACTTGGCTTCCAACACCACGGTATCTTTCTGTAGCAGATAATAAGGAAAGGCAGCCTTGCTGTTCTGCAAGTGGTGAAGTCTCTACGTGTTCCAGGCAGGGATCTGAGATTAGGTGAAACTCCATTTCTAGCCCAAATCCACGCACAGAGCTACAAATAGAAACCAAATCTCCCAAGTCCTGACCCTGTGCTTTCTTCACCAGCTCCTCATTTGCTTTTATAGGGCAAGAGCTATTTCGGATTTACAGCTGGGAATCCTTTCAGCCACTATGAAAATGCTCAGGACACTGTCATTGTTCTAGGAACATTAAATGCCAATTGCTGAAGGAGGCACCTCTCTAGATAGTTTGCATGCTGATTTGTGAAAAACAAAGCAGGAGCAATCCTTGCATCACTGTTTGAATTCCTTTGTAGTTAAAACACTTCGAAGCATGTTCTTCTTGTTTTTCCTATTGGATTTCTTGCACAAATACCCTGACTCAGGGTTGTTTGTAATGGGAAGCAAACAGTAAATTCCCTGGAAAACGTGAGAAGGTTTGGCTGTGATAACAAGGCAAAAGCAGTATCATGGGGTTTGTCACCATTAAGAACCCTGTTTTTAGCATGTCCCCAATTTTATTAACTACTTAAATCGTTAGTCTGAGCCATCTTCAGAAGTGTAAATAAGCCCTGTTAACGGTTCTGTAATTGTGAATGTTGAGACAACTTATATTTTTGTTATCCTTTGCTGCAAGGATGTTTCTACAGCTGCTGCAACCGTCTGACCCTTTTAAAGACAGGCACTTCTGGCTTAAGTTGTCTTAAGAGCCTGCTTTTATGAGCTGTAGCTACTGAAGTTGAAAACGGTTTTATATGTTACAATAGCTATAAACAAGATAGAGAAAAATTGCAGTCACCTGATGGAGACTAGCCAGTATTAAATTTACGAGACAAAATTATTTCAGACAGCTAATTAATCAGAACACTAGTTTAAAACAGCTTCCTAAATTTCACTACTAGATGGTAAACCACAATAGTCCTGTGTCACACAAGTCAAGTGCCACTTTGAGTAACGTGAATATTCTGGTTTTTTTAAGCATTGTAAGCAAGCTCTGCATGTGTGTGTGTACAAGCTCACATGTAACAGATGTGTTTGAGTCTTGGTGAGCCACTAATATTAAAAGTTTGTCTGGCAGTGGGAGAGGACTCCTGCTACCAGAGCAAGGAGCTTTGTAAATGATTACCGCATCATTAAATTGTTATTTGTTAACCTGTGCTAGAAAGAGCAGGCAGGAGGGGGGCAGGTGAGAATCTGCTAAGGTGATCAGAAACAGCTTGTTTTTTGCACCAAAAGAATAAGGTGACTGTGGAAAAAAATCTGAAAGGGAAAAGAAATGTAAATGAGGCAGGGCGTGTAATGCCTGTTTGCACATGAAATTCCCTTCCTGATTAGATTAAAAAGGCAGGTTTTTTTACAGAGCCTGGGACTAAGGGGGAGGGAGAAGAAGGAGCATGAGCATTTTAGCAGGGGGTAGTAGTGTAAGGTCTGGCACCTCCTACAGGAGTCAGGCACAGCCTGCTCGGTTTTCCAGCAGCCGCACATGACAGTCGCCTGAAGTCAACTCAAAGTCACCCGGAGGAGCAGCAGCAAAACCTGCGGTGCGGCGGCTCCTGCGCGTCCTTCCCCCGCACCTGCTGCGCGCACACGGTGGCAGCGGCGACGGCCGGGCTGCCATCGCCTGGCAAGGGGCCGGGGTAGCGAGCCAGCGCTGCATCCCCATCTGGAGGCACGAATTCCTCAGCGGCTACCCGGGATCCTGCCAGCAAAGATGCGCTGCTGCCGCATCTGACGCGCCTCTCCCGTGGGAGCTCCTGGTAGTTCGAAGGCAGTAAAACAAGCGAGAAGCCCACGAGAGCATCACACCCGAGGAGCTGGGTGTATAAGAGGTCTTTTGAAAGGAGTCTCTTATGGGCAAAGAGCTTCTCGGGCAAAGGGGCTGTTATTTTTGCTTCTTGGCTGCAAAAATAAAGAGTGCCAGCAATGAGTGTCGTGTCCTGGAGGATTCTTCGGTGGCGTTTTTGATATTGTTCTTCTCTTTCCCCTTGAACACTGCAGAGTGCTGACCTTATCCTGTGGAATTAGAGACTCTGCCACCCAGCCCCCTGTTTCAGCTGGAAGGAAGAGGTTTTTCTCCCCCTCTGTCTGTGCAGGCACTTCTGTTTGAATGGAAGATACATCTTTTTGCTGAAACTCTTTTGTTGTGACATTGCATAATAGGCAGTTGTCTCACCGCAGGAAATAAAAGAAGCAAAAGGAAATAGATGGAAGGAAATTGTTCCCCAAAGCAAATTTGAAGCAGGGAAGAGAACATTAAAATCATTTCAAGCCCTACCCAAGATCTAGAAGATCGCAAATCTGCTAGCTCCAGAGGAAAATACACCATTATAAAAACTCCTCAGCAGTCAGTAACGATGAGCAGTCGTGGTGTTTCATCTGGATGCAGCTGGTAAAGGAGAGCTTTGGAGGGACGTGGGGGCTCGGCCTGTATGATGCCTGAAGACAGAAATGCTGGAGTCCGCAGCCCAGGTGCCTTAGCAGCAGCTCCTTTCATTCCTAAAACTACTTACAGGAGAATTAAGCGGTGTTTTAGTTTCCGTAAAGGTAGGTCTGTTCTGTCACTGTGTTCTGCTTTGCTAGTGAAGCCGTGGTTTCTTACAAGTGAAGGAGGCTGTGTGTGCAGAGGCAGATAAGAGTACTGAAACAAAAGACATTAAACAATGCAGATGCCAACATCCCACAAATGATTTATTTACTTCTTTGTTCATTTGTTTGTAGCTGGCCAGCTGATACTGTCTCCTCTACATAATAGCCGATGAATGCTGAAATGAGGTGGTTTGAGACAAGATTATTGTAATGCCTCTGAGCAAAATTAAGTGAGAGCACTGGGGTAATCAGACCTGTGATGCTGAGTTTCCTATTTGTTTGGCAGAACATTGGGAAAAAGAGTTTCTCTTTGCATTTTATTTGTGTGGTGGGAGGGGGGGAGAAGAGAAGGGACCAAAGCAACATGATAAAACGTTCCTTGTGCAGAAGACAGAGTCCTTGGTTTCAGAGATTTCTGATGGATTGAAGTGTAGCTCTACAATGCACTGTCCTGTTGCAAGTGATGCATTGCCACTTGATCGTGCTGCCCTGCAGCCTGCATTTGCCTTTCACCTGCTGCATGGAGATGTTTAAAGCCAGTTTTCTTCTGCATTGCACGTAATTGTGTTGAAGCAGAGCATGGCAGTACCTGAGGAAGGAGGGCAAAGAGGAGACTGGAGTCTGTACTATGTCTGCTGGAAGCACTGGAAGGGAAACACGTCTGAGAAAGAGATATGACAAGTGGTGGTAGGGTGCCACAGCGCTTGGGATGGGTGGGCAGAAACTGTCGCTATGACAAGGACGAAAACTTTGTGTGGGGAAGAGGGGGACATTAGCGTTGTCTTAGAAGCTATGCTGGACTGAGAAATCCCAGTGAAAGGGCTACACTGTCATGTTGTTTTGAAGTGTGAGAAATTGTTTGATACAGGGCTTGCACATATTCTGTCATCTTCTTCTCCTTCTTTTTCAGTTGTTCCTCCATGCTGCCATTTGCCCTTTTGCAAGACCATGCAGCTCTTTGCTCATCAGCCTCAGTAGTGATGTAGTGACATCATTGCCTTTGGGGGGATGTGTGAGCAGGCAGTCAGGGGCAATGTCTTGCGGCCAGGCATCACAACCAGTGAGGGGCTCACTGCAGAACTACAGCAGAGATCAGCTATCACCTGCAGCTGAGACAGCACTGAAAGCTGTTTGCCCCCTGTGCTCCCTCCCCAAGGCCCTTGATTGCTGGAGTTCAGTCCTGCTGGAGACTGGCCAGGAGGATGTACATGTGTATTGCATTTCAAGATGTTGGTGTGAATTAGAGCTGCCTGTGCCCATTTTGTATGCTTAACTATTTGAGAAATGTTTGGAAGTTGAATAAAGGATTAACTGATAATTTTACAGACAGCTGTCTTTGTGCCTAGCTACAGCCTTAGATACTCCAAGAAGAGCTTCAGCTGTTGATTCTTTCTCCATATGTTCTGACACAGAAACTATCCATGTCTAAAATTCCAAGTGAAGCTGCAGCGCTGGGGGCAGAGACAGAACGATGGAGGTGATGCTGCTAATTTGCTTTCCTCTCTGTATCATGTTTCAGTCAAGAGTGTTGTCTCAAGGCCCCTAAGTCAGACCAGCAGAATGCTTGGGGGCATGTTTCACTATGCCCTTGTCCTGATGAAGTCAACAGAAAGATGCACATTAACTGGACTTTCATTATGGTTGCACAGGCAAATTAGGATAACTACCCTTGTCTTATTAATTGGCATATAGAATTACTGTAACTTCATTTGTAGATTGTATACTTAAGTATAATAAAAGGCAAAACGAGCCTTCTGCAAACCTAGTCTATACTTTCATAAAGCAGATTAGTTAGTTCTAACCTGTGCAACATGATGCAGAAAATACAATTAACAGGGAAAATCATTGGCTAAGCATTGGAAGGGGAAGGGAATCATGACTTTTTGTCAGGCAGAGATAGATATGTCGTGATCTTCACCATTGAGACCAGGTATAGAACCCTTCCTGGAAATTCAGATCAAATTTCCTTTGTGATTGGCACCAGAAAATTAAATGTCAGATTTGTTTGGAGGTCACATCGTAGGAGAAGTCAGTGCTCAGAGGGCAGCATCTGAACAGAGACAGAGCCAAGCATCTTTAAACTTCCAAGTAGAGAAGATGCTCTCTGGTTAAGTTCCAACACAGGAACCTCCAGAGAGAACATGCAGGGTAAGTGGAGAAAGCAGTATCTGAGGGTGGCATGTAGTGGTGAGAACATTGAATAGATGGTAAATTTGGATGGGCAGAGTTTTGGAGGAGGAGATGGCATTGACTGTGGCTGGAGAATAGTGCCTGATGTGATCAACTGTGATAAGTTCCCAGCAATGTTTTTAAAATTGCCTCCTTTTGTTTCCTGTATCTAGTTCTACTTTTATTTCAGTGTTTTTTTCCTAAGCAGGTTATTTGGGTGTGCAAATATTTTAAACTCCTGGGCGGGAGTTTGTCTTGCCTTCTCTACTGCTGGCATCACACTGACTGGAGTATGAGAAGGCTTGAAGGAAGGAAAATTATTCAGGCAGGAACAAAATTCTGCTGCCGCTGTTTTTGGTGGGATTTTTTTCCTCCCCTCTGCATTCCAAAATTCTGTAGAGAAGAAGAAACTATTCCCTGCCTTTGATCCACTCAAAACAGTACTTACTGCTGGGGACCATCTGAGCAGAAAGCCGATAGAAAATAATAATTTAAAACTCCATATGAGGTGTTTTGTGGCCATGACAGCCACTTCTTTGTGTTACTCCAAGTCCTTTGTTCGCAGCCCTGCTTTGAAAGCATCTGATGTGTTATTTTCATTGTCAGTGAATTACTGATGTAGACTGAGAGCTGCTTAAAATTCTCATCCAGATCCTAAGCTGAGATGAGTTCCTTTGACTTTAACTGGCCCTTTCTGATCAGTATAGCCCATAAAATCAGAACTTGTTTTGGAAGGATCGGGATCCTTTGCTGCACATTGTGAGAACATACAGGCGTGGGCCTTCTGTGAAAGCATCAGTCCTCAGTGCTTTTTGCTCCCTGACACCACCTGGCTCACCATTTGCCTGTGCTGTGGTAGAGCTAGAGCAGCAGGTGGGCCTTTTTGAAGTATTCTTTATTTCAAGCTGTTCTTTAGGGAGCGAGGTGGCAGAACACCTTGATCTTCTCCTGTTTTCTTCCTGAATCAGAAATCCAGAGACTTGAGATGTGAACCCTGCCTGTGTTCAGTTAGCTAAGGAAATCATTGACTAGTAGCATTCTTAGGTTTTAAAACTGTACTCTAACTGTGAATATGTACCATAAAAAATACCACAGTGCTTTCACAACTCCTGAGTAGACATGCGCAGAATTTGCATACAGCATTCGAAATAGTTTTTCATAGTGTTCCTGGGTATCTGTTAAGCATGGAAATCCAGTTGCTCATAATGTTTACAAAACTTCTGCCACGGGAATGTTCTAGCTAATGAATAACTGCTCAGCATGCCCTTTGCTAGCATGTGATTTTTCTCTTTGATGTTATGCGTGATCTTCACTTAATTGGATATAGCTTTAAAGACCTGCAAGTGCTCTCTGAGAAAGCAGTTCTGCCGATTAAATCTAATGACTGGTCAGAACTGGAATCCTATACATTTTCCTGCCTTCTACCAGCTGGGGGAGAGCAAAGCTGCTGCTATGCTGAATCTCATGGTTTCTTGTTAATTTACTGGTTTCCCCTCTGACACCCTGTCTCAAGGATAAACCAAATGACAGGTCAGCTCTTGTGCATCTACACATTCTGAATTTTGGAGACATTGAGAGTTAGGAGGAGAACTAGGGTTTGGATTACAATATGAGTTATGAGGGCTCTCTTTTATTTCCTTTTCCACAGAGCTGTTGTTGTTTAGTTGCTGTAGTGGAAACTTACTTTTAAAAACCAGCATTATCATGATTCATTTTTAAAAAACAGAAATTATCTCTGTGATTTTGGTTATGTTGTAGTCTGCATAACTTGGACTGTCTTTTCCTAAGTGAGGTGCTAGTAGTTACCAGTTATAGCTAATAATGTTCGTTGTTGTCTCTGCCAACCTCTAAGGTAACTGAACATTTGCAGCCACAATTCTTGACAGCATTGCCTTTGCTTCCTAATGGTCAACATCTGAATCTTCATCAAGTGTTCACTGCAGTGTCTCTATAGTAGTTAGTTATGACATAAGAGGGGATAAAAGCATTAGAAAGGGACAGTGGAAGAAGGTGCATTTTACAGGACAATGATTGTGGCTTTTATTCCAAAGCAAAACCCAACAGGTGCCAAAATAATGATGAGCAAGGTAAAAGCTATGTGACAACATGATGTGGAAGCAGAGTTCTTGTGTTCCTGCCACTTCTGCCCCTGGCAACAGAGTACCTTTGCCGTAAGGCATCATCCAGTCTGTAACTTCAAGTCAATATTTGTGCAGGCTTATCATGACTGATTTCTTTCATGGCCAAGTGCTGCCTGGTGCAGTGTTCTGCATTTGTTAGGTGGAGGAAATGCTTCCTTTGGAGGAGCTCAGACTTTGAGCACAAACTCAAGCCTTCCTGAGATGAAGTCCAGTGCCAAACAATTTGGAGAATAAAGAGAGTATTAAATGGTGACTTCAAGGTGTGATGTGGTGACACAAGACTAAGGTCGTAGCTGTAGGTTATTGCATGGTTGTCAGACTTAACCATGTTAGCTATGAGCTTCCCAAAGCTGAGTGTGGAGATCCTTGTGCCTGTGAGGTAAATATGGTATTATCACCATTCGTATAGATGGGGAGCCAAGTCCCTGAGGCTTTCTCTGCCATGTGAAGATATGGAGCATACACGTACCCCTCCAGCTGGGAAAGTGTATCTGTGGCCTGACTCGATGTAACTGTTCAGAGGATTGTGTAGGATCTGAAAAAAAATCTGTTAAATATGAGACAACTGCTGTAGTTACTCTGTCTCTCCTTCAGGCATTCCTAGCTATGAGTATTTTAAGTGTCTCAGGGAAAGTTGCTTCATTTACAGCTTCCCTTATTGTAGACAATAATAGAAACAATTTAATGTCTACACTTAAGGGACCAGAACCAGGAAATTTTAGACACTGATTTGGATTTACTTTTTTTCTCTATAACATCAGGTTTAATTTTCCCTCAGATGTAGGTTTTATTAAGGTTTTCTTTCTACAATACCTGTAATTTTCTGCTACAATGCAGAAGCAAGCTTGTCATATCTGTGTATTTAATCTTTGTCATTTTCTGTATATGAATCACTTGTTACTTTCTATTTGTCCTAAAAAATAGTGTTTATTTCTAGTTACAGACATCTTAATACTTTATAGTTGCTACCTGTTTTCAGTGCATTTTGTGTTGTGGTACATCAGCAATTTTTAACAATATATGAGAGTTTTTTGCTCCCACGGCGCAAAACAGACATACTCTGATTTTATTAAGTATCTATTAGATATGCTTTGAAACCCAGTTTTAAAACAAACTAAAAAAAAAAAGGCCGCATCCAAAAATGTATTCATAGAAAGTGATATGTTTTGACTGCAGTGTCATTACTAGTATGAGTTCCAAAGCAGTTTGCAAATTTAAGCAGCAATATGCACATTACTGATTAAAGAAAGCATAGTGAGAAGGAAGTATAGCCAGGCTTATGCATACTAATTGTACTGTCAATGAGCAGGAGTTGTAACTGTGCATACATTGTAATTGTATAATTGGAATATCCTATTGTATATTGTTTGAAAAGAGGCAAACCCCCTTGTGTTTAAAATCAAGAGATTTCAAGGCCCTTGAAAAGAAGCTCAGTCTGTATGTTGATAGGATATATATGTTGATAGGATAAGATGGAGTAGGTTGGCCAAGTCCTACACCTCAGAAGGAATAACCCCAGGAAAGCAGCTCTGAAGAAGGAACTGGGATGCCCTGGTGCATAGTAAGCTGGACATGAGCCAGCAGTGGACCTGGCAGCAAGGAAGATTTGACAGCAGTCTGGGCAGTATCAGCTAGCAGAAGGAGGGAAGTGATTAACCTCCTCTGCTTGGCATTTTTTAGACCATATTCCAAATATTGTGTCCTTAAAAAACCAAAACAAAGCCGAAAAAAACCCACCAAAACCAAGAGGTGGAAATAACACCGGAGAGAGCTGAGCAAAGGATCACTAAGGTGCTCGGGAGCCAGAACACATGCCCTTTGAGGAAAGGCAGAGCAAGTGGGGCTTGCTCAGCCAGGAGAAGGTACAAATTGAGGGGCACTGAACAGCAGCCTTCTCATACATTAAGAAGGACTTTGAAATCCCCAGACTCCCATAATCACACAGATTCCTTAGCTGACTTTCAGTGGACTTTCCTCATTAATTCTCCTGCTTTCAGGAGAGTCTAGCAGCTGGAAGGACTGGAGGTTCTCTGTGCTGACCAGCTGCAACCCTTAACTCAGGCAAATACAAGAAACCTGAATTCAATTAATACTCCTCCCTTCCCCCTAGGCAGTTTGTAGGAGGCTGGGAAGGTATATAAGAATTGAGAAAACATGCTTTAACTCCTCTGTCAGCCTGAAGAGCCCGAACTTGGTGGACACCACATCACTCAGTATTCTTCTAAGCTTGACTCACTCTGAAATGTTAAAAATTCCTTCTGTAATTGCTACTTGTTGGGCTTTGTACAACATGAAAAAAATCAGCTAATAAAGAATGACTGTGTAATGTTCATTCCCCTTACCTACTGCTGGTTTTGGCATCCACAAGCGTGGGTACCATAGAAATCACAAATATGCTGCTCAGCATCTCAAGCAACTTTCTGGATGTCTTAGCAGGACATCAGTTACTCTCTGCAGTTATTTCCTGTGCTACAGTGAAAGTAATTTCTTTTAAATACAAACCTCAGACCTTCAGTATGGGCACCTTGACACTTGCCATAACATCCTGGAGCATATGCAAGGCAGCTGTCCCCCCTACAACTGAGGTGTTAGTTACCCTTATGTTGGTGGAAAAATGCATCCCCGAGGGATGCTACCTTTGCTTGTGAACACTTAGCCATGCAATTGTAATTTAGGGGAGAATGAAGTTTTTGGGTCAAAATCAAAAGCTGACTAACTCAACTTTGCGCATTCCTCAGAAAAAGCAAAAAAACCACAACTCGGTTCTTGTTAAAAAATTTTAAACCAGCAGGAACTGTGTGCTCAGTAAAGGGCACAATTTGACTTAATGCTTTTTTTTTTTTTCCCTTTAACTTTATAGTGTTTGTCATTGGAAAATTGAGGTAGTTATTTGCTCTTTAGTTTCTGATCATGACTGCCTTAGAACTCTTCATTGTCTTCCTGTATATAGAAATTGAGTTGACTTGCTTCAGCCCTAGTACTCTTCAGCAAATGGGGGTCTCAAGAGAGAGCTTGCATCACAGATGACATGCCTGAACGTTATTGTGATGCTTTCATGGCCTTCTCTGCACTTCGAAAGGGAGAGGCAAAATAAGCTATGATGAGTGCCTGTCATTCCAGTAGTAGCAATGATACCCTCAAATCAGGGTTGAAGTTAATTCTGTCAAAACCACCAATGCTCTTCATGAGATTAAGGATGAATGCAGGTTCCCTGCAGTTCATCTGACATATTTCACCTTTCATGTCAGGAACTTTTTTTGTACACAAAATTTATTGTTGCTAAAGCAGACAATAATAACGAAATTGGGAAGACATTATAGGAATGATCTTTGTTTATATAAAAAAATTAATAATTTGGTTTAGTAGGATCAAAATCCAGAGTTATCTTTATAAATCTATTGCCTCCCGACGTGTAATGTTTATACCCCGTTGAAACTCACACAGAAAGTACTTAATTTTTTAATAGACATTAACCAAAGAAGATGGAGATACACATCTACATCTATCTATTAATCTATTTTGAATCAGAAGTTTTGTGATGGAAAATCCTATTTGTGTTCTTTCTATGTTTTCTGGGCTTATGGTCTTGCAAATAATTTACGGTGTTTTATTTTAAATAATGGTTTTGTGTGTTGTTATAAAATATGTCATCACTGTATTTCCGTAAGAGTATCAAAGGTGAAATGGTGGATTTTATTCTTAAGAAAGCGGGACATTAATTGTCCATGCATTTAAATGACACGTAAGTTGCGTGAGTTGGAATAGAAGGCGCAGGCCCCTCAAATGTTTTTATGATTCTCAGCCAAGTCACATCTTTCTTTTTGGTGCAGGTATTTTTGGCCAGAAGCTGGAAGATACTGTCCGGTACGAAAAGCGCTATGGGAACCGCCTGGCTCCTATGCTGGTGGAACAGTGTGTGGACTTTATCCGACAGCGGGGGCTGAGGGAAGAGGGCCTGTTCCGACTGCCTGGGCAAGCTAATCTTGTCAGGGAGCTACAGGATGCGTTTGACTGTGGAGAGAAGCCTTCTTTTGACAGGTAAAACCCTCCAGCTATTCCCCACTCCCTGAAGGCTGGACAGGACGCGATGTGCTGTGCTGGCTGACCCACAGTGCTGCAAAACACATGGCAGCAACAGATAGAATTACATGTTTTTGTAGGTTTTTCTGTGTGTTTCCTATTATTGCTCTAAAATGTCTTATTTTCCCCCCCTGACTTTGATGTCTGATTTCAAAGCGTTTCTGGAGAATTTCCTTTTGTGAAAAGCTGGTTAGGAGTACTGCTAATGGTTTGGTTTAATCAAAAATATCTGGATTACTTGGTCTTAATATCATTTGAAATGCAGTGGTGATGCTGGCATTTATTCAGTCCCACAAAGGAAGAATTTCTTTTATCACCAATCTCAACATGGTCTGTTATCTATAAAACTGACTGGAAGGGAAGTATACTTTTATGTATTCCTTTATAATTTTGGACCTTTGGTCTTATCATTAAAGTTGCTCTGGCCATAATAACAAACCTATGTGGTTTTGAGGATTTAGGTCCAATTCGTATTCCACTATTGATGCAGTTTTACAAAGTTAATGAGAATTTCTGGGCCAAGGAAAACCTAGTCCTGCTCACGCAGCTGTGTATGACTTCACACTTCTGTAAGACTAGCTTTTTGGGCTCTCTTCTGTAAGCATTGACAGCAGTAGTCCACATATTCAGAATGTGCAATCAGAGAAACAGAACCAGGGGCTTATGAATCCCACATAAACCCTTTAACTCTGATGAGAATTAATATGATGGTAATGCAATTCCAGTTCAAGGGACTGTTAAATGGTGTTCATTCTCAGCATGTGCCTTAAGTGACATCTGTAGCACATGTCCACAAAGGAATCACTCCATTTGAGGGTGTGTGAATTAGGAGGAAGAGGCACATTGCATTTATTATGTGGGAGCTTTGTCTGATAGCAATCCAAGTAACAGGAAGGAAAGTATAGCTTGATTTTTTAGTGCAAAAACATGCCATGATTTGAAACTGATTGCTGAAAGTCCATTCTCTATTCCCGTGAAGTGAGAAAATTTGTTAAGCATGAAGTTTTGTGCATCATAGATGCACAGAAGACAGACACCTGTAATGCTCTTTCATCTCCAACAGTTTCCTCAGTCCTGACCCTCACTTTAAAAGAAAGATCAAGAATTCATAATGCTCTGGAAAAGGAAATTGTCTTCCTATGAGGTTTTTTAGTTTCTCACTCTAAGGTGAGTTGGGATAATTGACGAGTAAATGGCTTTAGGGAGCCAGAGGACTGTGGGAAGTGAAATGTTAGCTGATAAATGTTTGCAGTATGCTCACTTACTGTTCAAATACCATGCAGCTTATTTAAAAATGGTAAAGAAGCATGTATTGGTCATGTTCCCCTTACTTGGACATGAAGACACGTTACTGATCATGTCTATCTCTACCAAAGATACAAGTAGGCGAATGGCAGGAAAAAAGCTTATTCTTTTCTGTGCCTGTAAGCCAAATAATTGTGGGGGAAATGCTTAAGAAAACAAGCTACCCCCAAACTCCAGGAAGGTGATGTACTGAACACCCCACTGAGAGGTACAGCTTGAAGGAAATGCACAAGTTCTGACTATTCAAAACAAATGAGACCAGGGCTCAGCCGGATTAATGTTTTTTTCAAGGTTATCTAGCAACATCTGTAGCACACCCTAATGAGCCCCATGAACAGGTATGCTAGCTGAGCTTTAGCAGATGAAAAGGAGAAGAGATTTTACATGCTACTGCTGTGAAGAATGCACATAATTTCTACTATAGCAATTAGAAACATCAGCAGGAGCTGCCTATAAATTGCTGGTCCTGCAGTTCTGCATCTGAAGCTGAGAATTTATAGAACACTGACCTTTGTATGTCCGCATGTATTGTGATGGGGACTTTTCCTGTTTGCTTTTTCACATTTGAGTTTAGAGAGGTATGATTTAGGTGTAGCAGTGGTCCAGAAGTCAAGCAGTCATAAATGCCTGATATAACTCTGATACCTGCACTGTTTCCATTGGGCATCTGCTTTTTTCTTCCAACCTTTTGTTCCATTTGTAAACTCTTCAGGGGGAGTTCATTTCACAGTGTTTATATAGAGTTCCTATGTAATATGGTAATATTTTGGGGTAACTTCTCATTGTGCTGAACTGCAGCACGATCTCCAGGTTTGATGCAACCTGTTTGGCAAGTTGGAAAGTGAGCACAATATGAAAAGTGCTGTAGAGACAAAAATACATCTACATGAGGCATCCATGCCTACTTTCTCTCATGAACCTCCAGATCCACTATGTTTAATTTGTAATTATATGTTTCTATTAGTCAGAAGTTCCATAGTGCGAAATCTACCCGGGCTCTGTTTATCAAATTTACATTGAGCCCATTCTCATATATCAATAGTAATAAAGATTTTTGCAATTAGAGCAGAGCTGACATTTTTGTTCATGGGACACGGAACACAATGGAATACAGGTCACACTTAGGTAGTGGTGCTGGGTCACTGATTCTGACTGAGAGAAAGACTAGCTGCTGTCACCAGTGTTGGAACTAATACAAAGAGCTGATGTTTGAGGAGTTTGCCATTTTTCATACTGACATTTTTTCCGTGTGTGTAAGTCAAACAAAGACTTTAGAACAAGTGAAGATGCTTTGAAATGCAAGTGTAGGCTTGTGTATATAATTGTGTGATAAATTGCTATTAAATAATCCTTCTCTTTATGCTCTCTTAGCTAATTCAGTAAAATATATAACGTAGAATTAAAAGCAAAACCAAAGGTAAGATTATACAGCCATGGCCAGTACTCCTTTAAAGTGTTATCTCTGTTTTAAGATGTTTGCAAACCTTGAAACACCGTATGGGTGTTGGGAGATGGAGTTCACAGGCACAGATCTGCTCTTTCGCCCTTGGTTTTACCTGCTGTCCATTGTTATGTGGAGACCCTGCCCTTCTCCTGTTTTGCCTTCCCATCTGCACTCCTTTGGCAAAGACGACCACAGAACAAGTGCAAACGGGACAAATGTAGCAAATTTGAAATAAGAAGTAAAATAACTTTGCTCAAAAGAAAAGGCAGCCATGCCTTGAAATATAAAACATACCTGACAAATGGTAGCTCTCACATGACTTAGTAGCTGGATGTTCCAATACTGAAGTCAGTTATAAAAATGCAGAGTGAAGCTAGGACAAGTCAGAGAGTGGCAGAAACCTTTGTGTATTAATTTGATCTGGATCTTACAGTTGGAATAAGATGTTGCTGAAGAATCATGTATGAGAATGGAAACAGTATTTAAAGTTTCTCAAACTCACAGACAGAGAAAACCCAGTATCTGATCTGAAACATCCAATACCCCAGGCCTCCTCATATTAAAACTGGAACATCATCATTTCTCACAGTCTTGGAAGGGAGGTTCAGCTGCTACAACTGAAAACTGCTGAGGCTGTTTGTGTGAAGAAGCAAAAACCTCTCAAAATTGTATGTCAGCTTAAACCCAAAAATCAATAAATTCCATATTCCCTCTGAATGTATCTGCACATATGGTGAAATATGCTATAAGGAACCAACAGTGCAATTAGGCAAGCACTCATTTGAAATATTCTTGGTATTTCCAGTACAGCTCCACCTTGGTGCAAAATTGCTCCCTCCAGGGAGCTCCATTTTGCTGCTTGTCGTTGGGGTATTTGCTTCTCTCTTCTTGTGTGGTTTATATTTTAAAGTCCCTCATCTCCTTTACAAATCATGCATTTGTAATAATACAAAGTGGATTATAACCATTTGTTCTGCAAAATCAGCATGGACAATATGGGAGTGCATAAGGAAAATAACATAAGATTTGTTCTACAATTTCTACGTAGAAGGGGTACAAAACTGGATTTCTCTTTTTATATTACCTCTTTCCATCTGCTGTTCATCGCAATTACTAGGAGATGACATGCAAGCTAAGATTGCTCAGGGAGAAAAAAATATTTGAAATGCCACTGAAACAAATATTAATAAAAAATTATTGTGATTGATTGATGTATGTGACTTGGATAACTGTCACTGATGTATAGTTCAGTAGTTCAGAAGAGTTTAAAAATTACATAGCTCACCTGCCAGTGTTTGTGTGCATGCACAAGCGAGAAGAAAAGCACATAAATGCATATTTAGCTAAACAAAATTACTACTACATTCTTTTATGGGTATGAATGCAGTACATTACAGGTCAAAATGTTACTTACTGTTCTAGTCACCATCGCAGTCAGCTGAGAAAAGGGTACATAAGTGGCAGTATGTGATAGCTGGCGAATGCTGTTATTTACTGGAGACAAAAAATCCAGAATGTACAACTGGTATGTGCATTTAATCACTGGGATTGTTGAAGCAAAATAAGACAATGACAAGGATGGTAATAATGTAATATCCTCAAGGTGAGAAGGAGCACTTGCACAATTATTAATCTCTTTAAGAAAGAAAGAGTGTTTCAAGATTTTGGTGAATGCAAGAAATCAGATGTGTCTCTGGGGCTGCAGTCTGCACTGGCACTGCGTAGACTGCAACTAGAAATCACTAGTAATAAAAATTTTTCTTTGTTTTCCAAATACTAGCTTGTATATAAGACTTTGTTTATAAGAATAGTTTCCCACAAGGAAGGGGCTTTATTTGCTTCATACTGGCAAAGTGCAGTAATCCCTAAAATCCCACATTTTTATGTGAAATGAAGTCTTTACTAGAAAGCTGATTCCTGACAAACACAAATGGCCTTAGGTCTGTGAAAATTCCTGTTTGTTTCTGCCTGTTCCAGGCTTTCTTCCCTGATCCTCACAATCTGCTCATCAGCTTGCCTCTGGAGCCACTTCCATGTCCTTTCCAGTTCCAGCCCTTTTTCTAACCAGCTAACAGAAATAACCACTGCGTATGGCACAACTTAAAAGACCTGGTTGGCAATTACATACACGTTAGGAGGCACATTTCAAGTGGGATGCAAGGGTCATTAAATCAGTTTAATTCGTGTTCTGTTGTGTTTTTAGTTGGTTTTGGTGTCCTCAGTATGTTTTTAGTTATTAGCAATGAATGAACATTTGTAATTGCTTTGCATGAATTTCAGTTTCAGAAATGGTTAGGTGTCAGCTGTGATTAAAAAAAAAAAAAAAAAAAAAAAAAAGAGAAAAAGAAAAGAAAAAAGGCAGCCTTGTATTTCATTTGCCAGTGACAAATGACTTCTTAGATGGCCATGGTCACCTTTAAGAAAGAATGACATTTTGTTACCTTTGTGGAAGGTCTGAGAGTTTGGTTTTTTAAATAGTTCTTACTTAGGGTTGCACATTTGTGGCTTTCTCTCCCAGTAAACAAGTAGTTTCTTTGTGGTGCTTTTCATGCTTGCAGTGCCTGAAAAAATCTTGGAGAAACTTAGCCTTTCTGAACAATCTATTAAGTGATAAAATAATTTAGCAGCATATTCACTGGAGCTGGGTGATCTTTTCCTAATGAGAACCCATCTGTTTCTTATCTGTTTCTTAGGCCTCTGCCCACCTTACCTGAAAGCACTTGTGTCTGTCTTTAAGGATCTGTATTTTTTCAAGTAATTTTAGCATCCTTCCGTAGAGTTTGTTGTTCTATTTTTGCTGTCTGCACTGATGTTTTTAAAGCATCACTCTCTAACCTGAACGAATTGACTGCTGTTACAATTCCTGCAGGGGATGTCTAACTTGGAAATAGTCTGCCAGTCATCAGTATTCCTTGTGGACTCTGGAAGGTAGCATGCATTGTAAGAATTGTGAGCACAAGGACAAAGGAGCAGAATATGTTTGCTTTATTTCTCTTGTCTAAACCAAAAAATAAGAGTTGAAAAATAAGAGTTGTTAACCTAAAGTAGAGCCAGAATTTTGTGGCAGCAAGTAGAGGAGGAGACAGCTCAGGGCTTAAAGTGGAAGATGTTTTCATATATGTTTCACAAGTTGCAGGCAGAATTCCATCTGGTACTTCGATTAGGCACAGTACTGCTTGAACTCAATATGTGTTATATAGAAAAATCACATAGAGCAGTGCTTTGGGGACACCCACATAGGGGAAGAAGAGTCACATAGGACATTCAACCAGTTATGTTACGCGTTTAACCTGACCTTTGAATTTCTGAACCAAAAAAAGCCTGACTCCCCAAATCAGTAAATCACTCCTGATTCACTGTAACATTAGTGAACACAGACTTTGCCCTCCTAAGCTCTGGCTACTACAGTCACAGTACTCTGATTCTCTCTCTCTGTAGTTATGCACATATTCCTTTGATGTTTCTTACTCAGTGTTTTGTCACTGGTTTATCATGGGCTCTAGCATCTCACTTAGGCTGTCTGCAAACTGGTAGTAAATACGCCCTGGACAGCCAATGAGGAACTCATGCTCCCATGTCAGGAGAACATCTACACTGGTCTGAGAGCTGCTCTACAGTCCTGAATGCAGCTAAGCAGGGGCATGGTCAGCAAATTTTGTGGCAGGGGCAGGATATGCTGGTGAGGGAGACTGTGATCTGTGGCATGTCTGAAATGATGGAGCTGTAATTCTAATAATTCCAGAGGGTACTGGTACACAAACTGTTTGAACTGTAATGTTCTCCTTTGTTTTATTACCCAAACTCCTAAATTGAATTATAGCCTCATAGCTTGTTGTTCCCTACTGTTTGTTCTTTATGCAAACTGTTTATGTGTCATCATGATCTAGAGCTATTTTTGACATAGCATTAATCTTTTTGTAATGTGACCTTGCCTTGTTAATACTTCCTCTTTGAGAGTTTATGAGGGGCTTGTTGGCTTTGTGCTCCAAAGTGCTGACTCCAGCTCTCTGAACATGCTGTCTGCTTGTTTGAGTGTAAGGGTTATGCCTGGATTTCGGGTGACCTGCTGGGCTTCAGTGATACTGTTTATGGTAGAGAGAGGGAAAAACTTCAGGCAGTGTAATTGGTCTGACAGCCACTTCCATGGTGTCTGTGGTATCACAAAGGAAAGTGCTGCCAAAACAGCAATGCCATGAGAGATATTGATGACAAAGTTGAGATGAATGGGGCTTTGAATATGAGTAGTCTGATGACTAAGGAGAGGTTGGGATGCATTTGCATTTGTCATGACTTTGCTGAACAGTGGTGGAGTGGGGGATGCTCTTTTGGAAATATCAACAATAAAGCAATATTAATATTTCAGTGAGATAAGTCATCTTTCTCAGATTTTCCAGCACAGCATGCTAATATAGACTGTTTTTCAGTTTGCTGATGCTTTTTGTGTTAACATCTAATTTCCCACTTTGTGCTTTGTCATTCCCAATTCAAGCTTGTAATTACTCCTTCTGCGCTTGGAGAAAGTCTGCCTCACTTAATGAGAGTTGTTCCAATTTAGATAACAGGATTCTCTGCTGGAATTGACATAATGTATTTTAATACATGTTAATGAATACTTTTAATCATGTTAATTATGAATGTGTAGTCATAAAGCACTTTGATATTATACTATCAGATAGAAGAAGAAATACCAAGATGGGTAGAATGAATAAATTTCTGTAGTGGTCCTAGATTATAAGTAAGGCCGGTTTCGAAAGGGAACATTCTGCCTTTTCTTAAACTGCTCGGTTGTAGCTGGAAAGAGGCTATGAGTTAAAGATCCTCCACGAGCCCTGCAAAGATCCATGTCTTAAAAATTATGCAAGTTGCCTGCAAGGCAGATATATAAATGCTGTTAGTTGACTTAGGCTGTGGATAGAACACTGCAGACTGAAAAGGGAAATACATGCTTCCAATCCTCTAGCGAGCTTGCAGTTCTCTCTGGGGCTGAAATGTGCTCAATGGTATTTGTGAACTGAAACACCTAAAATACAGATGGATTAGGACTGGAATCCGCCATTTTAAAACTTTCCTCTATATTTTAAAAAAGGTGAAAAAAATCATACTGCAAGGTCTAAACAGGTCTCAGATTCTATGAAACACTCTATTATTAAAATATTGACATTTTTATGCCCCTATTCCTCAAAGAAGAAAGTTTCTAGCTTTTATCTATATGTTGGTAAATAAAATTTAAAAAACTAACTCTTAAAAAGCTTGGTGGGTGTTATGTCTGTGTATGTGTGCTTCCAAGATCTGAATGGTGATTTCTGTACAGATAGATTAAGTCCTAAGCACTAGTCCAGCATAGTTTAAGGAAGAAAAACCTAAGAAACGTTCCAAAATCTTACTTTGCAATCCCACCATCTTGTGGCAGTCTGTGGTATTGCCTTAGGAAATTAAAAAAATAAAAAATTAGTTAAAAATACTGTCCATGTATCCAATCTACTAATTGTGACCTGGGTTTTTAACCCCAGTTTAGGAAACACCTTTCCATATACTGGTAATACAGCATGTGCTTCAGGAGGTTAGTTTGAGAGCACAAGACTTCCTACTATTTCCTTGCTCCTCTCTCAGGTAGAGCCACAATCTTTAGCACTTAACTAACCCTTTCCAGCAATAGTTTATCAGTATTTCACATTGAAAGAAGAAAATTTACAAATTGCATTAATTTTCGGGGCTTCTATTCCCTTCTTCAGCCTTTTTATTCTCTATCTGCTGTGCCCTCGAGGAGCAGGTATCCCATTTACAACAAGGATTGATGTAGGATTATTCTTCCTACATGAAGCATGATCCTGGCAGCTCAAAGAAGGGAAGATGATACTGCTTAATGCCCTTACTGGGAAATCTGTGCACTAACTTTTAATCGTTCTTCAGTAATTTCCCTCACTTAACCCTCTTTGAATCTTGTTTTTTGGAAAAGGCCTTTCCAGTTTTGTGCAAATAGTCTCTGGAAAGATGTGATTCAGTTCTTCAGCAATTTTCCTGGTTTAAATAACAAAAATACTAATAATAAATTCTTCAGAAAGTCAATGCCAAGCAGTCAGAATTAAATTCTCTGCAGATGGATGGCCTGTGCTCAGTCTCACTTCAGGGCTTGTACTAAAGCTGACAGTTCACATCTGCTCTTTGTGGTGCTTTCTCTGACCAGAGAAGTCTTCCTCTCTGCATTTGCTTTTTTCCTTTCCAAATGCACTGACAACTTAGTAAACTGAAGATCTTTCTGTAAAATTGGTTCTTGGATAAGGCTGAATAGTGGCAACTGCCTGAGCATGCATGCCATGGTTGTGTTCTAAAAAGTGGCAGCAAGACGTGCGGGCAATTACCTGAGAGATTATTGGAGTCTGGGCTTTAAGCCCTCGGGTTATGCAGTCTGTTAAGAGTTTTGTTAGCCAGGATGTCAAGAAGAGCTTCGTTTCACACAGGTGACATCTGTATTGGGAATAGGTAGTATGGAAAGGTTAGAGGCCAAATCTGAGCTAGCATCTGAGATCTCATTAAAGAATACAGTTATACCCATATCATATACAGTACTGTTCCCTACATTTGTTATATACTCATCCGTGGAACAGGGTGGGGTAAACACTGTTCTGAATTGAAGCCACTCTACAATAGAGGGTTGCAATCAAGAAATTAAGAGTCTTTCTTAAACTTTCTTTAAAAATTATGGATTTGCATTAGTGCTTGGCAGAGTTTCTCCAGAAAACGCTTGTTTGGAATTTGGGCTAGAAATTATTCATGATTGAAATAGAAATGTTTTCTGAGAATTTATTTTGAGGAGGTTGGTGGTGGCTGACACTGAAGTTTATACAGTGCTTTATCATCTGTCTTCTGTTTTGACATACCATACCACATTATTCTAAGGTTGTTCCCATCATTCTTGTTAAGATTTAACTTAGTAAAAGCCATTACTGTTTTAACAGATCATTCCAAAATAATAATTAACATACCTCTAGCAAAGTTTAAGTGCATCAAATACCAGTGGTTCTTTTGAGACACTGTGAGTTTAAAAAATATTCCAAGTGTAAAGTCTCTAAAGGAAAAGAAATACACATTGTAGAAATGTCTATGCATTTTCTTTTAATGAAATGAGCATAATTTAGTGTCTGTGTTTTCAATTTTTCAGAAATCAGAGGGAAATATATCAGCTTGCAGTACAGCTCTTTATCTGAACCAGGGAAAGCATGTGGAACATTCCAGTAAGGATTTGAATAAATGCCTGAATGGCTAAACCCAGAGATGATGTTAGATGTAATGCAAGAGAGATTTCTTCATGCTAAGTCGTAGCCTTTATCTAATTTCTACTTACTTTTCAGCGACGTGCTCCTAAGTTACCAGAACGTAACTTTACACCAGAGAATCATTTAAGCAAGTGTGATTGCATAGTTTGAACTTGAGATTTTGATTCTTCTCTCCATCTTCTTACTTTCAGTATGATAAACAGCTGAGGCTCCTGCTATCTGTATCCCAAAAAAACACTTAAGTTTCTGCAAATGTAGTTACGGGAAAGGACATGCCATATCAGGTTATATGATACAGGACTGTCAGCCCTATAACATTACTTGCTAGCATTCAGACATTTTCTGTTTGGTGTCTTAGCTTACTCAGTACAGGATAGAGCTAAAACTCATTTACAAGGGATTTATGGTTCTGTGTGTAGAGCATATCCAGGTTTTCAGTGTAAGAGTACAGCTAAAAGGCAGAGTAGTTATTCTGTGGGAGCCCACAGGAAAAAGAGGAATGCCAGGGAAAGAGTTGTAAATTCAGATGGATAAGCTTCAATTAAACACCTGTGGTATTTATGGTTTCCTTTAAAACCTGCTTCCTTAATACTGATGCCAGACGAGATGGTGATACAGTGAAATTGAGACATACTGGGCATGTTTTGGGAGCTGGGGCCATCTCTGGTAGGAGAATAATCCCCACTGTGTGAATGTAATGCCTGGTTTCTGGCTCAGGTGGATATGAAAAGCATTGTTTGACTTATTTTGCATGTGTGATGTGAGATGTTTGTCAACAAGAGCCAGGATCTTCTCAATACCTGTGCCTGCAAACAGGGCCTTACATATAGTTATAAAAATAAATCACCAGAGTTGACAGAAATTTTCCTAAGTTCTTTATAGGACCAAAAAACCCAACAGAAAGCAGATTACAGATAGGATCTGTAAATGTATTTCCTGTTGATGACTAAAATCTGGGGTGGCAATGGAAAAGGGGCAGTTTTTAGCCTGTCAATCTCACAGTATTATCCTGATTAACAGTAATGTCTTCTTGTATTCCAACCCAACAGCAATACAGATGTGCACACAGTTGCTTCACTACTTAAGCTGTACCTAAGGGAACTCCCAGAACCAGTTGTACCATATGCAAAATACGAAGATTTCCTTTCCTGTGCCAAAATGCTCAGCAAGGAGGAAGAAACGGTGAGTTGGTAACTTGAGAAAGATGAAATAAAGGTTGACCTGAAATAAAAGGTTGTTCCAGTTTTGAGGGGAGAAACTGGTCATTTAAATGTGTCCTAATTTAATGAAATTGATGATCAGAGGCAGTTTTTGTATGAAAATTGTTGCCACCCAGGCCCTTTGGAAGTCTAAAGGTGCATAGCATAACCATAGCTTTTTTTATTGCATGTCACTGAATTCAGTTCAAGTAAACATCATTGTAGTCAACACCTTCCATTTTGCGTGGAAGAGACTTCTATATTCATGGATTAGATTCTGAACTGTAAAAGGAAGGGTCTTGATGATTGCTGTTCCACTTTTGCCATTAAATCAAGAGTCATTTTTTTTTCTGAGCGCTGGGATGCCAGCTTTTACTGACTCTTGATTGAAGGCCAATGGGCTCTACTCCTTGCCTGTCATTGAATCACAGAGCTTCAGAAAGATGGAACTGGCCATCTTCCAGACTTTCTTGAGGGAACAGTATAGCAGAGATGAGCAAAATAAGGGTTCTGACTGGTAATATGTGCCCTGCAGTGGCATGCACCTACTACATATTGTTGTAGTGGGCACTACTTATGTCTGAAGACATAGGAATTTAAGTGCTTGTTTTCTGTGTGCTTATGGGTAATTAAGTCAACCCTGATTTTTTTTTTCACAGTACATCCAAATAGGTTTATCCTGTTGATGTCAGCCTAGTCCCTTAATTTTCCAAGATGGTTATTTCTGTTTAATTATTTTTTGACATTTGAAATTCTGCTAGAACTGGAACCCATCCTACCTAATCTTCTAATTAATTAAGATGAGTAGGAGCTCCTTTTTAGTAAAAGACTGTCTCGTTCTGACTTTTCATGATGACTATGAACTGTACAGGTAGTAGTTGTTCCCATCTGATGAAATGGGAGGAGAAGAAAGATCTGACAAACTGTGTTCTACGACCATGATGTCTTAGACCTGTTGAAATTAGACTGGTTTCTTCACTGTCCTTTACAGCTTGCTACAAGGTGCACATTCTTGTCAACTGCTTGCAAAAGGTGGGAGTGGGCTGTTCAGCTATTCTGATTTAAGCTGCTCTTTGCACAAGTTATGGCAGGGAATCCTTGGAATTGAAGCTGCAGCTGTTTGCTTACTTGTTTTGCATGTCTCTGAACACTGATAGCTCCAATGTAAAGCCACCTGACAGCTCTGCAGTTAGTCATCATGTAGTTTACACATCACTTATATTAATTCTGTAATTTTACAGTGGCTTAGTTGAGTGTATTTATGTATTTCCTCTGTAACTATGCCATGAAGCACTATAAAATTAGTTTTGAAAGCAAGATTCAAATTACAGTGGACTTCCTGTGCTGGAGTTGTCCTGACAGTTTGTGAAAAATCAGTGCTATGGGTGATGAGCCACTTCAGTCCTTTTTGGTGGCTCATCAGTCCAGCTGTAAGGCTATCTGACTGGATTTTCAGTTGATCTTTCTCTGTGCAGAAGTTGAAAGTGCAGTCACTGTTAAGGGAGACAGCTGCACATCGTAATACTTTTCTTAACCCACAGCCGGAAAACTTGTGCACTATCATGCTCTGTCCATCTTGACTTGCATTAGTTTTCATAACATATTGTAACCAAAACCCCACTGATGGCTGGCAAAGTACCAAAACCCCATAATGAAAAAGAGCCTAAAGGCACTGGTTGGTGAGGAGCATGGCCAAGGTCTATTTCCACAGGGCACAGAAATTAGTGTATGATATTTGCCTATCCCGTTCCCAGGGTGGACACAAACTGAAATAACTGTTTATTAGTCTGGTGTGGACCAGAACTGGGTAAAATAACCAAATAGTTTCTCGTAAGAAATGCCAAACAGTTAAACCAGAACTGATCCTGGAAGCCTCAGCCTAATAGCAGGAGAAATGGAGCTGCTGGTCAAAGAAAGAATGAAACAGAAAGAAAAGACAGGATGAAACCAAATATTTATTTACTTGTTTATTTTTTTCCAGAGCTAATCCTTGTTAGCCAAAACCAAAGTGGGTTCTACAAGCTGTTCCTGATCATAACCTGTATGAACACTGCAGCATCAGTGATACGTTTATTGTCTTGTAATTGAACTTGCTGACTTTTTTTTTTTTTTAATGTCTGGTAAAATACTAAGAAACTGTGCCTATTCACCCTTTATTTTTCCTTAAACCACTTAAAGGGCCTGAAAGAACTGGTGAAGCAAGTGAAGAGCCTGCCAGTTGTCAATTATAATCTGCTGAAATACATCTGTAGGTAAGTGCTCTTGCAAGATTATCACAATGGTATTTATAACTATGAGCTGACAGACAAACCTGTCTGTGCATGTGCCCTGAAGGAAAAGCATTACTCACAGTAATTACTCACAAGGAGTGCAAAGAGGTAAAAGTGAATGTATCCTGTCCTTTTTATAGGACCCTAACTTTAGTTACGAGCCTTGGCTGTGCTCTCCTGAAGTGCACAGCCTTGAAAACTGTGTGTATATTGTAGTATAGAGAGTAGTTTTGTGAATACATCTAAGATCTTAAAAAACATGTCACATACAGTTGCAATTGGTGAACTAAAAGAAAGTTCCCAGCATAAAAAAATTAAAATTTAAAAGAATCCAAGAATTTTATTAATTCAGAATTTGCATTTTTATTTTATGAGCTAAATTGTTGATTAGTTATGCTGGACAAAGTTGCTGTCTTCTACAGAGTTACCTTATAGTCAGTCCAGAATGAGATTGAAATTTTACTATCAATGTATTATTTTGAAGAAATTCTGAAGAAGTTGAAGACAATAGCCTTAAGATTTCAAAATGTTCCATGTGGACTCGGAATGGAATACTTGAACTATGTTAAAGAACAATCACGTGCTTTGACTTCTTTTTTTTTCATTTTGTTTTTACATGCTTCCTAAAAACCTCATTCTTCCCCACAGATTCCTTGATGAAGTCCAGTCTTATTCAGGTGTAAACAAAATGAGTGTGCAAAATCTGGCGACCGTTTTTGGCCCCAACATCCTTCGCCCCAAAGTAGAAGATCCTCTGACTATCATGGAGGGTAAGCTTTATTGTACATAACTTGCAATAAAAAGAAGAAGTACCTTTAGGTTTATTAATAGCACATACCAGTCCATGTAGTATACGCAGTAAGTTCCATACATCTGTCATATAGACACAGAAACTTTCAACCTGAATGAACTTCTGGATTAAATCTTGCAGGTTATAAAAGGTACTGAAACGTGCAGCATTGCAAACAGACATTGCATGAGATTGTTCTGCCCTGGCAACTTTATTATACATGTGCTTTTTCTCTGAACACTTCCTGCAAACATGGCATGTTCTTAGTGAGCACGTGTGGTTGGGGTGCAGTTAATATTTTACCTATGGTAAAATATTAAAAAAACTGTGAGAAAAAGTTACTACAAGTTTACACTGCAGTGACCCGCATAGAACCCCCCACAAGGCAGTTGTATATTACATGCCTTCTTGCACAACAGGGATCAAATTGTTGTCTGCATTCTGTTCATTCAGCAGTGTTCAGCTATAGCATTTTTCTGTGATTAAGGTAAAAACATGGACGTGACAGTCTCCTCCTATAACCTCCTTCAAGGCTTAATCTTAGTGGCTTTCATTCTCCATGAAGTATGATGCCTTTTCTCTCTCCAAACACTTTTTTTTTTTAATGTAGGATTTACTTACTTAACTTTCTCAGAAATTGGGGAGGTACAGTCTTCCAGTTTAAATGAGACAAGGGTCTTTTGCTGAGGATGGATTAGGAGAAAAAGACCCAAACTTTTCTCTCTAAGCAATTATAAATCCGAAATTAAGAGCCTCCGATTGAAGGAAAACAAATTATGGAAAAGGGAAAATAACAGCCCTTTATTAAAAGGTATGTGTGTATTAACAGGAACACGGAAAAAAAAGTAAAACAACCAAGCAATACTCCTATACCCATCAGATAATCCCCTTCAACAACAAAACCGATAAACCAGCAAAAGGAAAATTGAATAGTTCAATCTTTTGCACCCTTTGGTGCAGTTCCAACCACAGTCAGCAGGGGGTGCCATCAGGTCACTGGAGATGGAAAACTTGTAATGTCCTGTACCATACACCAGGTGGCGCTGTTGGGTCACTGGAGGAGCAGAGCTTGTAATGTCCAGTGCCCGTCACCAGGCGGCGCTGTGGGATCCCTAGTCACTGCCACGTGGGATGGGGCAAAACAATACCCTCCCGGTAGGTCAGAGGGAAAGGAAAAAAAAAAAACAAACCAACCAAAAAGAACAACTCAGTTCCCCCTCCCTTCCCATACTGGGAAAGGAGAGAGGGAATGGGGGGGAAAGGGGAAGGGAAAAAAAAAGATAGCAATAAAACAGAAAGTTTTCCCAATGGAAGAAAACTCACAAACTTCAGCTGGTTAGGGTGCTCTGTAAGCAAGGCCTGCAGCCAGCAACAGGTGAGCAGAAAGCAGCAGCAAAACTCCCCTCCAACAGGGAAGAGAAGAACCAGGCAGTGTCTGCAGCTCCCAGCAGGCTCTGCTCCGGGCAGAGAGCTGAGCTGACACCCAGCCCCACCTCCTTCTAGCCACACACACCAGCCCCCCCCCACCCCCTTCGTTTTCAAGGAGACTGATCTCTTGGCCATTAGTGGACCCGGCAGATTCTTTTGTTTCACCTGATGGCCCATTACACAGAGCACACACGCAGGGGGGAAGGGAAAGAAAAATTCCTTGCTGAAATCAGAACTATGACACACAGACTTTGCACTGAAAATTTAACCTAACCTCAAAAAATGCAGTTTTCATAGTTTATTTCAGAGTGTATAGAATTACTCCTTTTCTGCATGATGCTTTTTTCTTCCCCACATACTCCAGTTCACTGTCCACATTGTTAATTTACTTGTTTCTCTGAAGTCTTATGTTTCCTTCTTCTTCTTTTTAATTCTTATCATAGTGACTATGTTGTGAACAGAAACACAGCATTTCCAAATCATGTATGAAATCTGTGCATACCCAGAATTAGCTGTCTGAACAGTAGCTCAGACAAATCAGAACACCTAAAGTGTTTTTAATCGTCATCTTCACTTTAATGTCTGGGTTCTCATTATCACAGGGAAAGGTTTGATCATCCATTTGATTCAAAAGCATTTGCAAGATCAGGTGTCTGATTTATGTGCATGACTGTGCGTGAGTATCATCACACCTGTGCAGTTTCAAGTACCCTTAAATCTGCATTTGTGGCTTTCCCCCTGGTTTCTGTACATATTTGCCTCAAATGCACTGTGACTATCTGATACAGGAGTGCAGAGATGAGCTTCATCGTGTCATTGAAGTCCTAGTTTACACATCTTATCCTCTCCCCATGATGTTTTGAGAGGCAAACACAATTCTTTTTCTGCTTTGTTTCCTTCCTCTTCAGCTGTCTTGTCATGCCTCTCTCAGGAGTTATCTTTTTTGTGTGTGTGTGTGTGTGTGTGTGCACACGTGCTGCCCATCACTTCAACCTGTCTCTTTGTTTCTACCTGTAGAACTGCCAGACTGACTGAAGTAGTAGCTTCTCTTACCCTGACATTTCTGTAGAGCTTAGCAGCCTGGTAGAGAACTGCTGTGAATGTTTTTCTTGGTCAGGTAGCAAACTGTCCCTTCTTTCCATGCTTTTGCATTAAAATAGTGCAAAAAGCGGCTCAAATTGTTTAATAGATTGGAATTGGAGAGAGATGTCACAGAGCTGATTTATACCACTGAAGTGAGTAAAAATGGTGTCTCAGAGGTTGACATTTGCTGATGGGACACCATGCATCTTCAGCTCACCTGGGCCGGAACTGGCTGTTACCTAAAGTTGGTGATTTGGTTTGGGTTTTTTGAAAGTTTGTGCAAGAAAGTTTTCCTTTTTGTGGGTTTTTGATGACGTTGTTTAGTTGGTTTGTTTTTTAAACTAGGTAGAAAGGGAAAATAATATGTTTTTCCTGTTCTTGAAAGCAACTCTCCAGCCTGGTTATCAACAGCCCTAGTAGGAAAATACATATATTTTTTCTCTAATGAGAAACAGGTTTGAATAAAGAGATTTGTTACCTCTCTTTAAGCATAAGACAATGCTGATTGTCTTATTGCTGATTGCAATAAGACAATTGCAGTTGTTGCACATGTAGTTAAATGTATAGGGACTTTTAGCAAAGATTTTATGTTGTTTGGTGCTCATTGCTACCTTTCTTCATTGCTCTTCTTGGAATATACAGAGTTCTTTTCTTCCAAGTCATTCAAAGGCAAACATGCAGCTATGGGTAACCATACCTGTATAATGGGGATGAGGAGTTGGTTTTGTTTGATTCAGGAGAGATTTTTTTTTTTTCAGAATTCCAACCATAGTGCAATTTTTTCCTGTGAAATGCAGTGGTAAAAGTTGCCTGAGTACAGTGCAATGTTTGTAGTAAAGTTCTGCACATAACAGCTAATGTTCTCAGAAAGAATACAGCCAAGTTTGCCACGGGAGTAACTAAGTGAATTTTCCTGCTGTCTAGTTCTTTTGAATGATTTTGCCATAGCAAACAAGCAAATGAGAACACTTAAAAAAGATGTTGAGTACCCACGTTAAATTGGCTCTTGATAACTTCTATTTTTAAAAGGTGGGGTATAAACATCCAGAATATTACAAAGGACTTGATGTGAAATGATATTGCACAGTGGGAAGTTACTGATTAGAAGAGCACAGCAAGCCTCTGAAACCTTTTTGGAGTTTAAAAATGAGGTGGTTATTATAATTACCTTGACCTTGTTCCTGAAATATTCTTAATAATCCTTAATGAGGGTCTGCTTATCAAAATAGCGTTGCACATCTTTGTCATGCCAAGTCCAGTTCTAAATGCTGGTGTGTAAATTACAGTGCAGTCAAGTGGTGTGCACACCAAGGGATTGTTCTTTAAGAAGAAAGGTAGCCATTTATTACCGCATGTAGCAAGCTGCAGTCCTGCATTACTTCCATACTGTGCTGTAATGTGGCATAGTTTCCTGGCTGTAGTCTCACTGTGGAGTGGTTCAAGGTATTCACATTAAATTAATTCTGTCTCATTTTGCTTCAGAAGACTAAAATATCTGTGTTCCAGAAAGCAAATCCCTTGCCTGCCCATTTTCTGCTAAACTTATAATACAGGTGCGGTGCCTGAGTAAGATTTAGGCTTTAAAATGGTCATCACGTTGAGTAGAAACACATCACTTAGAATGATGTTATCCTTTGTTATCCTTATCATCTCCTTCTGCTATCTTCCTGGGATGCAGTTAGTGTCACGGTAATACCTTCTTTGCAAATGTTACTGTTGTTTAGGGGGTCTGTGAAGCCTGCTGGCTTGGTTTGGTGGAAGGAGGAGGTGATGCTGATGTGGCCCTGTAGCCAAGAGGCACTTTAGTCTTGTTAAACATTCAGGGTGTTACACAAATGGATGCATTGTGTAAATGTTTGTATAAGCTGAATGTTTACTAAGTATTTGTGGAATATGATGGATAAAGGATATTTAGGCTTTAAATAAAACAGGACATTCATGACCACGTGCTTGGTGTCTCCTTTCAGGTACAGTAGTAGTTCAGCAGCTCATGTCAGTGATGATTAGCAAACATGAAGAGCTCTTTCCCAAGGATGCAGACCCTCAGGTGGGACCTGAGGTATGCAACAACAACAATGAAATTCCAAAGAAAACTACTGCAGGGCAGCTACAGAACAAAGAGAACAACAATACCAAGGAGACAGCAGTGAGGCGCTGCTCTTGGGACAAGCCCGATTCTCCCCAGAGGGGAAACTTGGACAGTGAGTCTCCAACTGCCCTGCCAGGCAGCAAGACAAGTAGCCCCAGGAACAGCATCCAGAAACTAGATGTCACCAGAAGCCCACCACTCATGGTGAAAAAGAATCCTGCTTTTAATAAAGGTAGTGGTATAGTCACCAATGGGTCCTTCAGCAGCTCTGTGGAGGGCCCTGAGAAGAGCCAGACCTTACCAAACTGTTCCCTGCAAACCAGGAGAACGTCATGCCTGAAAGGACCGGTGACTAAGATGGGAACACACAGCGTGCAGAACGGAGGTGTGCGGATGGGTGTTTCCAGCACAGACGGGCACAGCAACACCCTCAACAGCCGGGCCCCAGGCTGGGTACCCAATGGCTACGTCACTCTGAGGGACAACAAACAGAAGGAATCTGTGAGTGAGTCAGGACAGCACAACAGGCTTTCCACCTATGACAATGTCCACCAGCAGTTCTCTATGGTGAACTCTGATGACAAACAGAGCGTGGACAGTGCCACCTGGTCAACATCCTCTTGTGAGATATCCCTCCCTGAGAACTCCAACTCCTGTCGTTCATCCACCACCACCTGCCCTGAGCAGGACTTTTATGCGGGTAACTTTGAAGACTCTGTGCTGGATGGGCCACCACACGAAGACCTCTCTAACCCAGGTGACTGTGAGAACAAAAGTGACAGAAGGAGTGTGGGGGGCCATAGCAGCCGAGCCACCAGCAGCAGTGATAACAGTGAAACGTTTGTGGCCAACAGTTCTAACAATCACAGTGCTTTGCACAGCCTGGTGTCCAGCTTGAAGCAAGAGATGGCCAAGCAAAAACTAGAATATGAGACAAGGATAAAAAGGTAAGATGTTTTGGCTCTACCTTCTGCAGAGATAAATCCAAGTTTTCTCTCTCATGACTTGCACTAGCTGCAGTCACTACTGTGTCTCTAGGTGCTTGCCAGTAAGCTTCTCATCTTTCAGTGTTGACATGCTCTGGCATTGCTTCTGTGACACAGCAGTCCCAAGGGGTTTGTTTCAGAGCAATTGTATGCCACAGTTGTGACATGCCCTCCTGTTGGAGTCAGAAATACAGGCAGAACCTTGTGAGTTTCTGTAAAATATAATTAACTAAATCAGTAGGCTCTCTAAACTTTTTCATTAATTGATGCCTGTTCTCTAGAGACTGAGAAAGGCAACTGAGTATCACCTTTCAGTGAAAACAGTGTTGTGGCTTACACCATCCAGAATTTTAAGAGGACTGGGGAGACTGCTGGACTCCTTTCCAGTTCTCATTCCTGAGAGAGTGAGAGAGTGTGCAGCATCTGGGAGTTACCTCTGCTTACAGTCCTGAGTCCTCTGCTGCTTTGGCTGAGCCTTCCCTTCACAGCCTGGACCTATTAAAGGAGGCACCTTCTTTAACAGGTCAGCCTGTATCTTTGTCTACAGATAGTGCAGACTGCTCATACACAAGGTTGCTGGGGTGGATGGCCATAATGGTCAGTGAACAACCTCAGAGTCTCAGAGTCTGTGCTTAGCATTAATTAGTACACACATTAACTAGTCACAGCAGCACAGAGCTGAATGTGCTGTGTTTGTAATAAGGGTTCTTCAGGAAAGCTCTTTGGGACTTTCTGTTCTCACCTCTACACAGAAGCTCTTTGCCTTGGTACCTCTGGCACTCCAAGTCATAGTTGGATCACAACATGTGACAGCTACTGGCAACAGCGGCTGCCAGTCAAAGTGCTGCACTCAGAATGTTGCAATCTTTTGCCCACATCACTATTTTCAGCATAGAATGCAGTGTAGGAGAGCATTTCATAAAATGTTTAATATGCATGATGACTGTGTATTTAATACCATTAAGATTATAGAATCATGGAACGGTTTGGGTTGGAAGGGACCTTAAAGCTCATCTGGTTCCAACCCCCCTGCCATAGGCAGGGATACCTTCCTAGAGAAGGCCCCTTACTAGACCACGTTGCTCAGAGCTCCATTCAACCTGGCCTTGAACACTGCCAGGGATGAGGCATCCACAGTTTCCCTGGGCAACCTGTTCCAGCACCTCACCACTCTCACAATAAAGAATTTCTTCCTAATATTTAACGTAAATTTCCCCTCTTTCAGTTTGAAGCCATTTGAAGCTATTCCCCCTTGTCCTGCCACTACAATTCCTGATGTAGAGTCCCTCTCTGGTTTCCCTGTAGGCCCCTTCAGATAATGGCAGGGTGCTATGAGATCTCCACACAACCTTTTCTTCTCCAGGCTGAACAGCCCCTGCTTTCTCAGCCTGGGCTCTAGTCCTCTTAGCAATTTTGTGGCCTCCTCTGGACTTGCTTCAACAGTTCAGTGTCCTTCTTATGTTGGGGGAACCAGAACTGTACACAGTATTCCAGGTGAGGTCTCACCAGAGCAGGGTGGGAGGGCATCGCCTCCCTCAACATCCTGGGCACAATCCTTTTGGTGCAGCCCAGGACACGTTTGGTTTTCTGGGCTGTGAGCACCTACTGCCAGGTCATCTTTACTTTCTCATGAACCATCACTCATGAGTCTTTTCTCCGCATGGCTGCTCTCAATCACCTCTCTGCCCAAGCTATAGTTGTGTCTGGGATTGCCACAGCCCAGCTGTAGGACCCTGCACTTCACTTTATTGAACTTCATGAGGTCCATATTTACGAATATATGCAGATCCATATTTGCAAATAGATACAGGAGGTAAATCAGCTGAGAAAAGGAGACTGGCAGTGATACAAAGGCATTCAGGGCATTACTCTGGCCTAGCAGGTGACACTAGTGATCTACAGCAGGAGCTGGGTGTCAATACTTGAGAAGTAAAAGGAGTAGTTAGCCTATTCCTGGAGAATTAGATGGAACTGTTTGCCTCTGTGCCTCTTACCTCTCTGGCTGTTCCAAGACATTTTCTAAATGAGCTAGCAAAGTGATTGCCCTGTGAGAACAGTTCATTGATGGAAGCCATAGTTTGTAGTCTAAGCTTTGTAAATGCAAAGATGTATGAATTTGTTGGTGGTGTGCATATCTGCTTGTTTGAGTGAAGAGTGCTGCTCAGGAGCTGTATGCTTTTATTTCATTTATGCAGCTTGGAGCAGAGAAATCTCACCCTGGAGACGGAAATGATAGCCCTGCATGAAGAACTGGATCAGGAGCGGAAGAAGTTCACAATGGTAGAAATCAAAATGCGTAATGCAGAGCGGGCGAAGGAGGATGCGGAGAAGAGGAATGATATGCTGCAGAAGGAAATGGAGCAGTTTTTCTCTACTTTTGGAGAACTGACAGTGGAGTCTCGCAGACCAGACAGAGGCAACACCATCTGGATCCAGTGAGCTTTGAAAGAGTAGATTGTGGGACTTCAGGAAGGGCTTGGGGGTATTCTACTGTATCAGGTGGCTGGTCACCTGTCTGAGGCTAGTACTCGACAAAATGTTATAAACCCTTAAAGGAAGAAATCGTACAGACATTAACCACTCATATCTACAGCGTGTACTTATCAAGTTATACTCTTTGAATGCTTCATAAGACTACTGTCAAGTGTTACAACTGGATATGTGTATATAAATTTAAAAAAACACACCTTAGAGAGCAAGAGATGTATCTGAAGAAATATTTTAAGCTAGTCTTGTATTTAAACTGGTAAATTGAAATGTTGTTGCAATCAAGCTTTATATAAAGGCTTTTCTCCCTTGCACTTAACATAATAAGCTATTTTTGGCATTGTGTTACCATCAGCTTATTTTGTATATCAAATGTTTTTTCTGTTTTTGTTCTGTTACCCCTTTTGCTGGGGAGTGAAGATAAACAGATATGTTAAGGTTTGTGTGTCAGTGGTTAACCCTGATTTGCGTCGTTTCTAAAAAGACAGCAAGATGAGAAAACAGAAGTATTCAATGGGGCAAAATAAAGCAGTACTAATTTAACAGAATTGGTGGCCAGGGTAGAACCAAGTGAGGATATCAAGTCAGCAAAATTGGGGGCGCAGCAAAGGGTTAACAGCTGCTTGTTTGGGATCAAATGTGGGTTACATAGTAAGAAACTGGGAGAGGGGAAAGGGAAACTTAAGGAGAAGTTAATCACATGACCAGAGCATTTTGGTGCACCCTAAAGAAGCCCTGTGGCTGATCGCTGCAGCTCAGAGAAGAAATATAAACCAATTGTTCTGACCATATTTGCATCTGACTTACCTTTGTACTGTGAGTGAAAGTGAGTCCTTTCTGTAATGCTGGTGAAAGGACACACAGAGGGGATGAATCAGAGATCCTGGTAGCCTTGTCAGTGTGGTGGGTACTGAAAAAAATATCAAAACCACTATGTCCAGAGCAGAAATTACTGGTGCAATTGGCGACAAAGAGTAACTAAGGAAGAAAGCACACCAGCATATTCACCACTTGTATTGACAGTGTATATTAGCAAGTTATCACACTGTCTGAATGCTTCAAAACATTACTGTCAAGTGTTGCAACTGTGGAAGTCCCCAGGCTCTCGGTATCACCAGGGGAACACCTAGAGGGAACAGCCTGGAGCCTAACGGCATGTGGAATGCCAGTGAAAAAGAAACAGCAAACCCGTGCTGTAAATTAATCATTTGTTTGGCATCTTCATATACAGTAAGTATAACTGGTATTTTCTACACCATGTTAAGGATGTTCTGTTTTAACTTTCTGTTTAGGACTGCAAGCAGTATATTAGAGAGCATTGTTGAGGCATCTTGGCTTCCCTCTAGTGTCTCTTAAATATATTGCGATTATTTTTTAATTCCAGTTGAGAACGAATGATGAAGGTAACCTCAAAGAACATTCTTGGCTGTAGCATGTATATTCGACAATTGTTAATTGGATGTGGGAATTATACTGGGAAGCAACCAGGAATTTACATTTCAGAGAAATATTGAGCATTACACATGGTGCTTGTAGATGCATTGTTTGTGTCTGGTGAGATTCAGAGTCCCCAGTCAGGGCGCCTATTGTCCTAATTACTGTGAAAATATCTGGTGCACATCCAGTCTCTCTGTGAATCAGAAAAAGTCAGACAAGGAGAGATCAAGGTATTAGGGAGGCCCATGTTTATATCAGTTACAGCAATCACAAGATGTACTCACAACGATGAGAGAAGGAAACAGATTACTGTGTTAATTCTGATTTTTTAATTGGATGAGCGACCTTGATATCTGATGCAAAAGGCTTCAAAGCCAATTCACAATTCAAGCAGTATCTCACATCTGTTGACATGACAGCAGAGTCTCTGAGATAAGTCTTTTCTTAACTGGATTATATATTTTATATATATATAGAGTAGTCAATGCTTTTTTAGAAGCTCACGTTAGGCGGGATTTGTTTGTTTGAAGCTTGGCTTCATCTAGATTTGTAGCTTGTCTTCATGTTTTGAAAGTTATTTCAGTCAGTTCCTCAAAGAACGTTTAGATTCCAGTTTATGGCTAAGTACTGATACCCAAATTTTTTGCTTTGCAATCCTTTGCAATCCAGAGCAGGCACAGCGAATTCAGAAAATATTACGAAGAATAAAAGTCCGTTCCCATCCCTGCTCCTCCTGTGAGACTTCATCAGCATTTAGGCTGTGATGATGTTTATTTATGTCCTTAATGGCCATCTCTGTGTTCCTCCTAATGTCCTAGTTCTTTAAAACCATAAAGGCCTTGATGTTTCTCACATTCAGAATATAACATGTAACTTCTCAGTTGCATGATACCGCAGTCCACAACTCATGCTGCTTTGTTCCCTTTAGCATGTCCAGCCTGTGTGTGAAATGACCTGCTGGGGAGGGCATTCTGGTGGATCTAAGTGACCAGAAGATAAACTCATGCTACCTCTCATTCTGTGGAGTGGAAAGGGGTGAGATTTATTCACAAGATTCAGGTCAATGCAGACTGAGCCTGAAGGCTCCGAAAAAAGCTATAAGGATTCCGTGCAATGCATTTGTTGACCACTCATAAGGCAGTTTTTCAGAACTGTCAAGGTGTTGAATGAAACAGAGACAACTGGTTTCATTACCATTTTGTTTAATGATACAGGTCATCTTTCATGAAAGGCCAAGTTGACAGTGTTACCTGCTACGAGAGAACACTAAGTTTCAAGTAATCCATTAAAAAAGGTGTAATAATAAATTTGCTTTCACCTCTTTCTCACAAGTCTGTGAGCTCCCCAGATTAATAATCTCTTGTATGAATTCACTAGCCAGCTCCAAGCTCAGAATGCCAGAGTCAGCCCTTCTAGCACACTGTCTCTCTGCCTCGTGTACAGTGCACAAGAGACAATGCTTTTACAATTAATACAGATGGTGGAAGAAAATCTCTTGAGCTAATGACAACCTAGCCCAGTCACAGGGTATGATTACATTACATTCAGAAGCATAATTTCAGGGCAGCACACACAAGCAGGCTAGAGTTGAGGGACATAGAGAAGAGGTATGCACTCTTACCACTGTTAATCCCATCTCCAGCCACATCTTTGGAGTATTGGGATGGGTGCTAATACCCTATGTGCCTTTCCACAGTAGACTGGAAAAGTGGCAGACACACCCCATGCCTTTTAAGTGTTAGAATCTGATGTTTGGCTTTGAAAAGCTTTTGTCTTCCCTTCTGTTTGTGAGAATCCTGCTCCACGTTTGAGCATGCTCTGCTGCAGCAGAATAAATAAACTCGCTGCACATCTTTGCTACACGTTGTTATTTCAGCATCTCAAACTCAACTACTCAGCATCAGTTTTCCAAGTATGAAAATAAATACATAGAATGCTATGTTAAATGATATGCAAAACTGGTATATTAGTATAAGAATAAAGAGGAAAGGAAGTTGCTAATATTACTCACTCTTGAGATTTGTAAGCAGTACTTGATCTAGTAGTTAAAATGACAGTTCAGAATTTTATTAGAAAGGTACAATTTGCTAAAGAGTATGAATATTTAACAAATATTTCTTATGTAGCATCCCCGGTGGGATGAACAGAGGCAGGGCAAGGAGATGCTGAATAAACAGGTACAGTGATTTGCACATTTTGACAGCCCATTCAAAACAGTGAGTTGCCTCCAGCTGCTGTAGGCTTTAACGCTTCCTGGCTGACTGAAACTCCTAATTAATTTCCTTTCTTACTCTGAGTTCCCCCTGGATTCTGTGCATTGAAGAGGAGAGTGTCTGCAGACTGTGCCCCTGGCAAATCTGCAGAGAAGTAGAGGGGAGGGAAAGGGGAGATGTGCAAATAGAAATTAACGATACTTGTGATGTGGGCATGCAAAAGTAGAGGAAACAGATGAGAGAGATGAGGAAAACAGGGAAGTTAATATACCTGAAATTGCCATGTGTAGGTGGTAGTAATTTGCCTTCAGTTAAGAGCATTCTTTCTGAAAGCTTGTCTTTACAAATGGGTCACTGTAGCTAATGTTGTGTTATTCTTTCAGAGCTCTCTGGCTCTAAATTACTTTCTGGGCTGACACCAGTAGCTGGGGCAGCTGTTCAACAACTACCTTCCCTGCATTTATCAGTCCTGTGTGCTAACAGCGAGAGTTGATGTGAAGAAATTCCTAGCAGAGCCATTGCTATGAGAACTGACTGATAGGCAGGGAACCCTGGGAGGTCAGGTGGTTCCCTCTGAGTTACCAGCACTGGCTCTGGGAACAGCTAATGGCCCCGGACTGTCATTCAGCATCTCTGGACTAGTGCTTCTCAGGAAGTAAAATTATATACAGCAGATGCTCACTGATATAAATTGCCCTAGCTCTACAGATGTTTAGGAAGCGGCAAGAGAAGCTGAGAGGCTTTCCCTACAAGGCTTTTAGAAGCTGTCATAATGTGTGTAATTACAATTAGCATTGGTGATCTAGTTTTATTGGAAAAATGTTTGTCAGCAATAAAACAGGTTTTTTTAGTATGCCAGAAATAAGGGAGAGTGAGAAAAATGTTGAGGCCAGAAACACGATCATGATGCAAATATATTCCTCCCTTTTTCCCAAGGGGATCTGGGATAATGAGCTTTTTATGCAATATAATTCCATTTCTAATTCTTTTAAAAGCAGGAATGGGAAATCCGTTGTACCTCTGTGTGTATTACTCTCTTCACGCAAAAGAGGTTTAAAATGATTAATGTTCCTCAGGACCTTATGGTTATGTTTAAAGTACTGTTACAAGCATGGCTCGTGGTTTTTAACTGCATAGTATTTAGGAGGTGACTTGCCTTGAGAATAAAAGAGGGCATTTTGAGCACCAGTATTTTCTCTGTTATTCATGTGACAAAGGTGCAGTCTTGATTTTTCAATCTTAACAGTTGCTGAAATGAAGGCTGCTGTTCAGTTGAAATAGCGATTGTTGCATGTAGCACTACTTGTAAATCCTAAACTATAACAAAAAATGTTCTCCAAGTCTTCAGCACTGCTAAGGTATGCCAGTAACTGGTATTTTTACCTGCACATTCTTTCTATCAGGCTGAATTAGAGAGCCTGGATTTTGGCAGAGCAGGATGAGAAATGCAGTGCTAGCTCTTCCCACTTTTAACCTAGACTGAGCACTCTGGTGAATTTTCCTCTTGCAGATGTGTACCTTGTGTAACAGTGAGATCTTAGGGTAAAATGTTGTGTGTCAAAAGGTTACAGATTCGTACCTACCTAATTCCACAGTAGTTCCCATATATAGACATGTCCTAATACTAATAGTGTGTGTGGATAATGGATCTGTTTGTATAACTTAGTACTATTAATAGTGAATGTATCACAGTTGACTTAATTGATATTCTTCTGTTTGGCTGAAGGGACCTACATCAAAGGAGGCTGAAACAAGAAAGTAAACAGGATATGAACCATGACAGAAATGAAGCATCTCTGGAGGCAATTCCAAAGGCCATTAAGAGAACAGTTCATTAACTATTAATGTATTTCGTGCTGCCAGCTAGGCCTGTTTTTCCCAAGGCCCAAAAGCACACTAAGCTATTAAAAACCTTGTCTAGTATCAACTCCGGAGGATATGCAGAGTAAAGGTGGACTGCTTTGAATGCACAGGAGCCAGCAGGGGCTGAAAAAATCTGCAGTAGTTGACAGGACCAGGCACACTTACCAGCTTAGGTTCTCAGTCCACAGTCCAGCAAATATGCCCATGTGGCAAAGCAGGCTTTACTGGCTTGGGCACACAACAGTGTACATTTACTGCTGTGCTAGATCTGGAGGTGGCTTGATCCATGCAGAACTGGCTCCAGGCATCATCAAGCTCCTCAGCATATCAAGATTGGCTGCCTTGCATTCACAGGGTAGACATTCCCCAAACTGTTCAGCTACAGCCCCAGTGATTCTCCTCTGTCTTTCTCGTAGGATTGTGGCCACAGAGGAGAAGTGGAGGCAGGTGGGTTTGAGCATCCTTTGAAAGAGGCAATGGGTGAAGAAGGAAGTGACCCACCTGCTCATTTTATACCTAGCAGGTAAAGGAAGTCTGGAAGATAGAGGTTTAGGTAGCTATATCATTGCTCACCACAGGCACTGACAGATGAGCCCCTGGCAGTTCCCAGCTGTAGTAGGGCTTGCTATGTTAATGCAATTGGAAAGGACTGCCAGTTCCCAGCCTTGGGATCCATGCTAACACTACAGCTCCAGGTTTCACTCAGACAAAAATGAAGATAATGGCAGAGGAGAATGCCTTCCCTATGACTGGGACTGGCAGGTGAGAATAGGTTCATGGTAGTTGACGGACCCATTTAGTTCTATGCTGAGAAACATTAAGTGAGAGCTGGTCCTCTGGAAATTGTACCCACAAGGGAAAAGAGAGATAACAGCTGAGGTTCACTTCTGAGCTGTCATGACACTATAGCCTGTAATTCAAGTTGGAGGAGAAGCAGTTGTGGAAGTCGGCTATGAGGTGTGTGTGTGGGGGGGGTACCGGTAGAAATATGGAATAAATTCCAAACAAATTTAATATTGAGAAGGGACCTTTGCTATTGAAGTCTTCATTTTGAGTCTGAATCTTACACTGATGAAATGAGCTGGGTTGGCAGATCTAAAGAGATGTCTTCTGTTTGTTCAGGTAATAAGTACATGGCATACAGCAGTCATAAAACTACTCCCTAGGAAGCACAGCAGTGCATTTCTGTCTTTTTTGGCACACATAGAACTGACCTATGCTGGCCTATAGTGACTGCATTCTTTCTGTTTGAAATTACACAGCTGTAATTTAAGCCCATTGAGTGGATGTCCTCAGTTCCACAGCTGTGCCCGATTCCCTAATCAGGACTCTGTGCTTCCTGGGGGATCACTTTTAGATTTGCTTTTAGGTTCGATTTGAGCTGTTGAAATTGAGCCTGTGCTGTGCCTGTAAAGTGGGAAAAAGGATTGATCAAGATCAGTGAGTTCACTTGTTCTTCCTGAGATCTAACACTTTTAAAATGTGGGACTTAATCATCTTAATATTGAAGTTGAAGCAATTTTTGTGATCATGGCAGGGAGAAGGGCTACATGAGAACCATAACTATATTGCTACCACGGGTCAGAAATTATTGTTGTCATTACAATCAGGGAATTGAGGAAAAATCCTTCTCCATTTTCTGTATACATATTTTAGGAATAGTTGTGTAGAAGAACTTCATTCTTCTGTGTAGATTCTGTGTTCTGTGTTAATCATATACACATAGAGGTAGGTGATGTGTGGTGCTGTGGATTTACAGTGTGGCAGGGTTTTGTTTCCTCACAGTTTCTGGACAATTTTTTTAAAAATGTAAACAAATTACTTGTATTCTGCTTCTCTGCTATTCAAGTTCTACTGTCAAGGCAAAGAGGAAGAAAGAAGAATAAAAAAGGAAAGCCCAGCTACAGTTACAGTATCTGTTTCTTTGTTCAAACCCTATAATCTCAGTAGGCCTATATAAACCCTACTTTTTGTAAACTTGTTATTCCAGTACGCTATAGTAGGACCGTAATTGCACACTGAAACATGCTTCAGGCATACTTTAGTAATGCTTTGCAATACTTAACAATACTTAACAATTAACCTAGTTGTTACTGTGGGAAGAACTGCAACTCAGCAAAAGCCATTAAAAAAGGTAGAATGGCAGGAGATAATGTCCGTGCTGGTGAACACAAATCAAAAGGCTTGTGTTGCAACCACTGATTTCCTACTTAGGGCTTTAAAAAAAATGAGGAAATAATCATTTGTAAACAATAGGTATAAATTTTTTATTGATTTTGATATGAAATACTTGTGTATGGAAGAGGGATAGATAGTTAATAGGGGTGTGTTGAACACATTAAAACAAGTCAGCAGGATTACTTTGACTTGGCCTGAGAAGCTGGAGTCAAATCAGTGACCCTTCTGAGGGCAGCAGTCATGTTCATATGATGGCTCGTACTGAGAGTGGTAATGTTTAACTGAAGGCCTGTGATTCCTGTTGTCTTCTGTCTTTCTCTGCGGTGGCTTAAACATAAACAGTGGACGCTTTTTGACCCTGCATGTCAGAAAAGGATAAATTATCTTCTCATCAGAGGCGAGTCAAAGTCCCTAAAAGGTACGCAAGTGTAATCTGTGGCAGTTCTAATACATTAAGTGACACTGCTTTAGAATGGCATAACTGGTATAACCAAGAGCAAGGTTTTGCTCAAGCAGGAAATGTTTGCTAACAAATTATGGTGGACTTTGGCAATAAATGGGAAGATGTGAGGTTAAAGGAAAACATAGAATCTTTAATCATGCAGGTCCTGCTTAAAGGCCCTTAAAGATTTTTTAAAGACTTTAATTTGGGGTCAAATGTGGCCTACAGTCAATAGAAGACAGTACACAGAAGAACTTTCCTTCATAGAGAAGATAGGATTTCAGTCGGGCACCAGCATGAATCCAAAAGGATTGTATTTCAATTTTGTTGACTGCAAACCAAATGTAATTAATTCAGTCTAACCAATGAGGTACATGTAATCAACAAATAATTAAAAGGAAAAGCATGTCAACTCCTAAGAGGGGTTTTAAAAAAGGGGTTACATAGGTTTAGTCTAGGGGCCAGCAGTGAAAGCCCAGCACACAGTGCTGTACCAGAGAAGAGAAAGCAATAAAACAATCCATGCAGCCCACTTTTGTGCCATTTTATATGCAGCAACTATACATAAGTTTTTTAAATTAACACAGGCCTCATATCAAGCCAAGAAATAACACACATTGGTCGGAACTTCTGTGGCTTCTCACACGTTGTATTGCAGGCTCTCCACCACTGAATGTGGCTATTTGTGAGTGAAAACAGCTGGGTTATGCTTAAACTGCTTCATAAATTATGCTTTAACTGTTTCATAAATTAGCTGAAGCCCTGCAACGCATGTGCACACCCATGCTGGTCACTGATATCAGTGTGTGCTGTATCCTATTACTCAGCAAGCACATTTGCTTTTTGAGTGGTAGCCTGGGTCCTGTAATTTACAACAATAATTATTGTTGCAATCTCTTTGCAGAGTTCATGTCCCCAAGTGCCCTGTGCAAGGCCCAGGCGCCACTGCTCTCGTAGGTTCCTTGCTTTGTCCTGACAGCACAACCTCCTGTTAAGTCAGCCTTCTGGAGAACACACTCAGACCTGTTCCTAGGAGGAATGATACTCTGTTTTGCTTCAACAGATTACTGACAGTTTGCATGGATAACTTAGTGATCCGAACTCCCTTATCAATAGTCCTCCTCCCTTACTTCCTTTTTTTTATGATTATTTTTCCTTAAACTTTCTACCTTCTTAGGCAAGACCCAGAAAACTTGCGACAGTCTTGACAGTTTACTGGTTGTTCAGTGATCAAACTCTGCCCATCTACTATACTGGGTTTACTTCCTTCTTCCTGATTTTTGGCACTGACTGTTTAAGGGAATGGTAATTTGCCTTAGTGTTCCATATATTGGGGCAGCAGGCATTGTACCAGGGGGTTGACATAAGATGCACAGAACATGTAGTCATTTTATGGAGCATGGGTGCTCTGAGGCAAGGAAAGGTGCTGCAAGGAAACCTTCAGTATTGTACAGCAATCCTAGGATGGAGGTATTTAATTTTTTTTTTTTGTAAGAATTTTCTACCAAGACATCAAATATTTTATTCTTTGATTAAAATATTAGCAACTAGGAAAACTTAGGATGAGAGATATTTACAAACTTACATCTCCTGGTGCACTGGAAATATAAACTAAAGGTAGATATTACAGTTGAAATTTTTACTTTTGTATTTTGGGGGGGGGTGGAATCAGGTGTTGGTTGGTTGTTTTTTGTGGGTTTTTTCAACTTCACTGAATACATTTTTGCTGAACTCTTACCGTAGAGGCACCACTTTAAAATTAATATTCCCTAACTTCACATTAAGAGCCCTTGAAAATACAATTTCTCCTTTCGGAAATCTTTTTTATTTCTCACCGTGAGAGTCAGGAGGGAGAGAGGTTGCACTTCTTTTATTATCTTCTTAGCAGTAAGCAACAGGTTTGCCATGATTTGAGGTAGCCAGTGTACTACATGAGAGGCAGTACAGTACTTAAACCCCTATGTTTAGTGCAATTCTTAGTCCATACTCCTGTTTGTCTTCAAAATGTCTCTCATATATTATCTCACAGTAGTTCTAAATGATTTTCATACTATTATTATTATAATTTCATCATCAACATTGCATAAATGCATTATCACTATGAGAGAAATATTTTTTTACAATAGCATCATCCTTTTGGGCCTGATAGTAGAAAATGTGATCTACATTATACTACAGTGGGGTGAGGAGGGAGCGATAGAACCAACAGGATTTTTAAAAAAGAAACATCTACAGCAGTGTATCGACTGGCACACTGGCAGTGAGAAAATTGCATGGTACTTCTCTAAAAAAATAAAGGGACAAAATTTCTTATAAATCCTGTGTAAAGATGCAATTTTAAAGAGGTTAGTAAAGAAATGTTATACCATCCAGAATAAAAACACCTACCAAGAAAGGATACACGGTTGCCAACACAGATCTAATAGCCAGTCACTAGCAAGTGCTGACAGGGTAACTGCACTCGCCCAGGAAATAGTATTTAGTTCTTTGCTGTCCAAATCCCTCAGTGCTGTTAAATGTGTTTTCAGCACAGCATGGCCACTGTAAAGCAGCCATCCTGTAATGGTGCAGCATGTATTTGCAGAGTTTTGAGGATCCTTAGTTAGACTACTCTAACGACAAGCTGTGGGGTTATGTCTCAGCTGTGGGTTTGACCACAGGGAAGAGCAGTGAGACAAACCCAGGGACACCGTTGAGACTGCTGTGTCCATGGAACACCAGGAGGTATGAAACCAACGTGGCAGATACTGCTCTCAACACTGTGTGGAGCTCAACTGAAAGAAACTGCAGTGCACTTAATAATTATCCCAGGCCAAATTCTTCCTGGTTTTACTACACTTTATGTCCAGTAGAATTGTGTAGTATTAAGTGACTGCAATATAGCGCACACATACTCAGCAATGCTTTAGACTCATTAGCCAGCTGTGGCAGCAAGAAGCTCAGCACAGTCTATTTCAGTCTACTCTTAGTATGGTAGTTTTATCTTTTGGACAATCAAAACTCAAAATCCCCACTGGAAACCTGAGAAGAATAAGAGTAGCGATGGGAGAGACCTGACAACACACAGGATGTGTGAGATGGGAAAACAGTAAGGCGGCAAGAGAGATGTCATCCTTCTAGACGCAATGTGGTCATGAAACCCTATTCTTAGCACTGCAAAAGCTTTCAGGTGAATTATCTGTCTGCTCTGTGAGTACAGATATACTGTCACAACCATGTGCTGTGCAGGCAGAATGTCTTATTTTTCACAGACCATTCAATGCTGAATTGGTTGGTGTGGTGAAGGAGGAGGTGCCAGTGCATCACAGGATACAGGGCTTGCAGCTCAAGTAGTGAAGCTAAGAGGGGGAATGTTCAGGAATTTAGGATTCAATGCAAAACTCTTTTTACTTGCAGTTCATACAGTGCCTGGCCTAACTCCTCCCTAGGAAGCAGGCACAAAGTCCTGCACAGAGTGAAGACAGAGCTAAAAGCTCTGCTTTGGATCCTCAAGTGACACATGGTTCCCTCTGCTTTATTGTAGTTTTGAGTATATTTTATTGAGCTACCTGAAGTTTGTGTGGACATGCTTTCATCGTGGAAATAAAACCAAACAAAACGTATACTTCCTTTTCAAAGCACAAATCTTGATAGAGCTCTCAGGAAAAAACAACAACTTAAAAGACTGAGAGAAATGCTATCCTTGCAAATATCTGACATGCTTCCAGTTGCAAGAGCAAAACATGACCTTCTTGCTTCAGTATGATGAAAAAAAACCTCCATGACTACTTATGCTACAGCATATTTAATTTGTTTATAAAATATAATACAGGAGCAGACATTTCTTTCAAGTGAACATCATTGTGTTTGCCTATCAAAGTCTGCAATCTCCCATACAGCAGCCTTAATTGTTTGCATTACTTGAAAGATTATTGCAACTTAAAAGATTTATTACGTCATCAGCCTGTTTAATTGTTTGAAGTGCTGTTTTTTGATAAACTGATGTTCATAGGGGTGGCAGCTATGTAGAAGATTTCTTCTTACCTCTACTATTGATTGTAATCCAAGTCATAAGGAATGGAAACAAAAACCCCAAGACTTCCACCTTGTAAAACTAAATCCATTTCTGGCTCTCTTGGAATAAAAGTCAGAAATGTCCTATATTTTTATGTATATATATATATATATATATATATAGGAAATGAGTTAGCTGTTATAAAAATAAAAGAGAAAGCTAACTTGGGCTTTGCAACTCTCTAGATAATTGTTAAACCACTCCCTCCCCTCCCATCTCTTTTTTTTTTTTTTTTTCTCTTTGTGGAGATGGAGGGGCAATTGAAAGGAAATAAAGTGAAAGAAAGATATAAAGTTAATTGTATTAAGACCTGAGTGTCTGAGATGTAACAGTACTGGGAAATTTCCATGTACCAAGTAGTACAGTCTGATAAAAGAAGACATTTAAATGCTACTTTCAAGGCAGCTGTTCCAGTGGTAGGAACATATAGGATTGCCTCATGAAAACAAACCTCAGATGATTGCTGGGAAATCACCCCAAACTGCAGAGAGGAAAGGAATCAGTTGAACCACATACTATTTCTTTTTTGTCCAGAGGTTGTGGAGTGACACAGAGCAGCTAAACGTCAGGGAAGCTTTCTTCCTACCTTGGGAATGTACGTTGCACTTGATCACATATCAGAGCTTTCTTGCTCTTGATGAAAAATGCCTGGAAAGGACTAATTCCATCTTTAAGGTAAACTTCAGACCTACTAATTGTTTCATCTCCACAAAAGGAAGGGCATCTTGAAGGTCTTCATTGTGATCCAAATCCAGGAAATGTGTGTTTGGATAAAACCTGAAGTCCTGAGCTTTTCATATGTATATTAATCTTAGCAAGAACTGACCTACTCTACTGAACTTATGCTAACATATTATCAGGTTGAGAATAACTTGGAAAAAAACCACCCCAAAACAAGCAAAACTAAACAAACCACATCTTTAAAATGCTTTCCCACATGCAATTCAAGTGTTTGATCATAACACTGAATGCCATTATTTGGCACATAAAACTTGTTAAATATGTGAATTACTAGTGTTTTAAGCTGATATAGTGGAAGGAAAGCCTGGTCTCATTATCTTCAATCTCAGTGAGAATTGTGCTTTTAAAATAACTGTTAAAGACTGCAGTGATTTCAAGCTTCAAAGACTTTTTCTTTTTTAGAAGAGCAGTAGATAAATACATAGTGATATATAAACAGAGAGTACTCCATCTGTATCTGTCAATATAAATGAGACTTCCTGAGAGATGTATAATAGGGCATTTTATTCTTTCCTATTTGACTCCAGTTACCACAGCATTTCTTCACTGTAACTATCCTTACTAAGTAGCTAAGGTTAGCTGTAGCAGCAGCCACAATAGCACAAATTATATTATCAGTGAGGCAGTTCTTCTGAATACTGATACAACACAAAGAAGAAAACCCTCACAGACTGTAATACACATTAGGAAGTCATTTTTGGTAGTCAGTGGGAGGGTGTATTGTTGTATTTCATAAATAGAGACAAGAGTAATCATATTGTAGTGTTTATGCAGACGTTTTTCTGGCATGGAATTTAGTTGTGCAGGCTCAATACAAAATTTCAAGGGTGTGGTGGTGCCTCCTCTTTGGGCTGCTTTATGATCTCCAGAATTCTCATTAGACTTGGCCTTGATTAATGGCTCTTGGGAAGTTAAGCTTTCTTGAATTTCTTAGAAACACTGTCTGTACAAGGAACTTCCATTGCCTATACCAAGGAAGGGGACAAGAGATAATCAGTTTCTCTGGATAGCCTTGGAACATTACTTGCATGAATCATAGCTTGAAACAATATTATTGTTACTGGACTTCTGAAAAATTCTAGTAATTATTGTCTTGGATTATGACTGAGATGGAGATTGATTGATGACTAACTTCCATCATTGTGGAATCCTACAAACAGGCATCCTAAGTGAGGCTCTTTGAGGTCTCCTGGACCACAGTGGGCTACAACCAGCATCTCCCTCTGAGTGGGACACCTCTCGGAGCTTGCCAGCTCTCAAGTTTGCAATAATTGGAGGATCATCACCAAAAGCTGATGGTAGAGCCTAGGTTGATACCCCTAATCCTCAAGGCTCAAACTTTGCCCACTGGGAAATGCAGAGGCATTTGACTTGAGTATTTCACTGAACTCAAGGGGAATTTTTTTAACATATACACCTTAGTACACTTACATATACATCTTTGTGTATGTGTGTGTGAGAATTGATTCAAACACCCTATAGCAAGTATAGTATGAATGTTGCTGTCTCCCATCTGTGCTTAAGTCATTGTTGCAATTGTAGTAAGTCCTACTGAATCACTTCATAAAATGATAAATTAGAAAATAATTAAGACCTACTAAATCCCTTAGATATAGACTGTTGACTAAGTCTGGTACTCAGGTTGGACACAGCTGCACCCAGGCTCCACCAGGAGTTCAGAAAGCAAGGGGATCCTCTCTGAACCTTGTGACTAAAAGGAAGGGTCTCCTTCTCCTTAACCTTTTGCATCCTCAGTCTCCTTATAAATCATTCTAAATTGTTTCTAATCTGCTTTTCCTTTATATGTTTCATCCATGCAGTAAGTATTAGAGTGAACCTTGCCATCAAACATTGCCATGCTTTTCCCAATTTATATTAAATCTGCTTTTGTAATACCTTTTACAGTGATTCTTTATGCAACTTAGACCATTCATTCACAACAAAGAGTCAGAGTGGCTCACAAAGTCACTTTGCTCAGTGAGCAGTTAGTTCATTTGCTCTGATCACAGAGATTTCTTGTCTCACTGGAATTGCTCAGGTTCCCAGCCTAGAAGTGCAGTATGTTCTGTGGTCTGTGCAACACAAATAATCCAGTAGAAGGAAAGATACAGTACCTAAAGTCAAAGCTGTCCAAAAGTGTGAAAATTTGATTTTTTTTGGCAGGAAGCTAAGGAAACATGAAGAAAAATTTCAACAAGCAATTAATTCCTTCTTGCTGGGGTAAATTCCAAACAGTGTCTGAAGAATGCTTAATGCCTGCAGATTACTTCTGTCTTTCCTTTAGGTCCCAGCATAACCTGCAGGGCTTGACAGTTTTCCAGGGCAAAGCTCAACAATTTAGCCAACTCGCTTACATGAGAAAGAGTGAGGTTCAGGGAAAGCATTAGGTCTTAACATGGGCTATGTGCCTCTTACTCCAAGTCTTGAATCAGTGCTTACACACGTGTTCTTGGAGTGCTTTGTTGGTCTTTCAGATTAGTTCTCTGTAAATATTGAATATGAAGTTTATCTGAAGCTACGGCAGTCTATAAATATTCAAGTGCCTGCTGCCAGTTTTGTGAATGTAAGACTCACACTGCACTAGTAGAAATTATATATTCTACCACAAATGAGGAGGACTTTCAAGAGACACTTATTAACACTGAGGTATTACATATCTAACAAGAAACAAGTCCTCATAAGTAAAGAAGGAAAATAACTTTGCCTTTTCAGTGGAACTTCACAGATAGCTAGCTCTGCAATTAACCTTCCTCTGCACCAGAATTTAGAATGTCTGAGATTTCTCCAAAAGAGCAAAAATACTCCATTTTATATGCTTTGTGAAATGTGGTTATTTAGTTCTGCCATCTTGTACTTACCACTATATATATGTTCAGAGAAACATGTGTTGCTTGGAGGATTCCTTTAAGCTCTTTGAAAAGCAAGGCAGTTCTCCTGTGTGTCCTTCTACTCAGGAAAAAAAAAAAAGGGGGGTGGAGCATGGTGTAAGAGACTTTACTACCTATGGACTGATCCATGCCTCTGCTGAGAAATCTGGTTTTACCTTCTCAATCCATTTTCCCCTGTTTTTAGTTGCCTGATTCTTAACTTTCTTAGGTCTCCTTGTGCCTTCCAGCGATTAGAAGAGAGGGATTCAGCCATATTCCTGCCTCATCATCTGTGCCAAGAGGTTTTCAGTATCAGTGCGTATGCTTTTGTAAGGGGATTTCGTTCTGCCCCCAAGAGTGTTGCAGTAGGTGCTTGTAATGCAGTGTGTTGCATAATAGTATGATTTGCTCATCCTTCTACAGCTTGCCTGACAGCTTCTCAAATTCTTTTCTGTAACATCCTCTCCTTTATTCTAGAAAGGCTTCAATTAAATGCTGTATAGTGACCCTGATCAGGAGACCTTTTATATCCAGGATTTAGTGATCTGCAAGTGATCACGCCTGTTCTGTGCTGCCTTGTGCTGCACGTACAGCTTAGCCTTCAAGCCTGCACTCTGCTGGGCATATCCCTTGGCTGCTGGATGAGATGGCTGATGATAAGAGAGGGGCCTGCAGGCAGCTCCCACTTGGTATCAGCAACCATGCTACCTGCATGGCCTTGTCTCCATCAGTGAGACAGCAAGTGCTTGTCTGAACATCCTTTTTAATTTGACACCAGAAAGAAAGCAGAGAGTTATTTAATTTTTCAGAAATGTGTACAGTAGTTTCCTGAGCAAAACAACACAACTCTGAGAAGCGCGGAATCTTCATTTTGTAGTTTACCCTGATCAGAGGAACCCATTTGATAATGCATCTTGCAATCACCCATAAAATTCACCTCTTCTTTATAGAGTCACCTTCAGTAAATGGCATTTTAAGTGATACTTTACAATAGGAGTGCCTTTCTTACTGGGGTCCTAAGGAACTACCATCACCAACCTGGTACAAACCAACCAATTAACCTTGGCCAAAGTTAAGAAAACATGTTGTAATGCAGATTCTTAGTCTGGGTACCAGTGTCAGTGAAAGGAAACTTCCACAATTTCCTAGGACTACAACACGGGTTCCATTTAGCACAGCATAGATCATGTGCCAATAAAGTTCACAGTTGTTTGGTACATACTTAAGAGTGCTGCTGAGTCCAACCAACAAACCAACCAAAACTTATTAAAATCAGATTTCATCACTGTGGAATGGACAGCCGGTTCGTTAAGCTATATGATTAACTAAAGATAGTTTTCAGTGGGTGCATACATCCATAAGATACAAATCTCACTTACTCTAGAGGCTAGAGTAAATGAAAGGCATTGGACTATGCTTGCAATTATTGAATTCACCTGAAATACTTTTACTTCAGCTGTGCCATTACTGAGGCTCCTCTTTTCCAAGTGTTAATGGCCTGGGGCAGCATCTGTTGATTTACAGCATAAAGGAAATTAAGGAAGTCAAGAAAAGGGGTCAGAGAAGTAGTATAACAGGTAAGAGTATTTGCCCTGATACAGGCTTTCCCCCTTCCTTGTCTCCTTATGTCCCAAAGTTAATTCAGTTGTGAAAGCAGGAGTATGTTGGATTCAAAGTTAGGGCAGCAGACCACACCTTGCAAGTGGTCTTTGCTTCCTGTAAGGTTAGATATGCTGTGATTCATGAAGTTCCCAGAGCTGAATCCCACAAGGTAGGATTAAGCAGAAAGATGTTCTAGAGTGTTCCTTGCTATCATGAAAAAATGTAGTATTTGACTAGAATTCTGAGACCACTGGAATTATGATTTAGGGTGTTGGGGATTTTTTTTAGGAGAGTATTTAGTTTCCCACTCTGAGGAAACTAGAACTTCAGCAACTAGAGAAACTCAAAAGACTATTGAATGCTAAATGGTTTGAGACTAGTTTCTACAGTAAATTCTGTTAGCCAGGACTGAGATGAGGAAATGCTGTAGTCCTAGCAGAAATTCATGCATGCCTGGTTGTGGAAAGGCAAGTGTAGACCGAAGATAGATGTGGAATGGAATATGTCCCTGGCTCTTGGTGAGGGAGAGCACGTTAATGGTCCAACAGCACTACATACACAGGCATGTGTGCAGGTACTTCTGCAGGGCTCCTGCTCTGTGCCCTTTTAAAAGTGGTTGGTGTTTCAAGGGACATGGGAGGAGAGAATTACAGTTACTTCTTAAAAGCTTTGACAGTACAGCTTGAAAAAATAGCATGGGAATGGGGCATAAGGATAGAAAAATAGTCCTGGGAACTACATCTTCAATGAAGTAGTACTAGCTGGCATCTGATAGTAAATCCAAAAGCCAGCCCAGGTAGAAGAAATTGAGACCAGGGCCACAGATGACCTATTTTATCCTGGCAGATAGCAGAGTGTGGATGTAAGAAAGTTGAACTAACTGACTGGGATCTGAATCAAGTTTTTTAAGGGTAGAGTATATATACATGGCTAATATAATTTCTTAAGATATGAGTCTCACTCAAGTAACTGAGAAGATGTATTTTAAGGAACTGAAATTTAAAGTTTTGTATGTATTTCTAAGAGCTGTGTGTTACTCCTTTATCACTTCTATAGTACTAATAGGGGAAAAATTTGTCAGACACCCATTTTTTCCCAGCTTTTTAAGGAAAGTTTTCCTGAAGATTGGAAGTATGTTTTTTTTTTTTCTGTGATAATTTGATATGGAACTATATTTTACGGAAATTGCATGCTCATCTTATTTTAGGATTTGTAGGGAAACAAAAATACAACAGACTAGTTTCTAACTTGTATGCACAGCTTACTGACAACATCTTAATGATACTGCAAGCAAATTAATTTTCTTTAATTGTTCTATAAAGATTTTTTGTGTCTGTGTGTGTGTGTGCTCATTCAGCAGCTCCAATTTAGGGCTGAATATGGCAGCAGAACCATAGAATGAAATATATTTTATTTGATTGAGCCCCATCTTATAAGCTGCACTATAATACAATTAACTCATAAGAGGTCAGAGCATTTTCTTTAAACTACCTAAAGAATAAAACAAAAAACAAGCAAACAAACAAAAAGAGTACTCATTCTGTTTATGTATGAGGTGTCTTGGACACATGTTTTCGAGTCCAGAGTGTAGAAGCCATTAACTCAGGCCAGTGAGTTACCACAGCATCCCAAAGCTGCCACAGGATGGCAGCCTTTCAGAGTAGTCCATTGTTATGCTGTGGAAAATCCTGCACTTCATTTTCCTGCCTGAAAATTGAAGAGCATTGTCGTGTATTTCTTTGTTAGAGAAACCACTGCCCAGTTGCATCATATTGTATGTTGTCTGGTTAGTCACAGAGCTTAAAAGCATTTTTTTCTGTGGTGCAGTCTACATTTTAAGCCTGAAGCTGGGATTATGAGAGCAATCAAATATGGTTGCGGAGTTCTAGTTTTGGCTTTTCTTTGACCTTCACTATGTTTAATGGAGTCTGCAGGGTTAACCTCTTTTTCCTCTTGCATGTGGTCGTTTGGTTCGATTCCTTATTCAAATCCTTCAGGTACTTTCAATGATATTTTGTTTAAGTAGGGGTGTAACTTTGGAAAGTACTTCAAGTATGGACAGCTGCTATTGTGGGTAGTGTGTGAAAAGCAATTATTACTGTTGGCTGTTCCAAAAGAGATCTGTACACATCTGCAGGTCTCTAAGATTACCACAGACAGCCAAGGAATTTTGTTCAGATGTAGCTGATAGTCTACATAAACTCTACAGGACTGTTGTGACCTCAAAATTAATACAGCTGTGAAACCCATAAAAAGAATTAATCAGTTCCACACAAGTTTGCAGCTATGTTCATAGGATAAAAATTGCAAACAATTTTTGGATCCTGATCTAATTAAGGTCCCTTTATATGTGCCTGTGATGTAAAACAACAGCTTTGAGGCTACACTGAAGTTGATGATTGCATTAATTGTGAAAACTCAGACCTTATGAAATTAAAACAATAAATACTTCCACATAAATCAGCAGAAGTTATTTGATTGCTTGCTGCATATTCTTTCTTCTTACAACTACCACAGTCTTGCTAAAGGCACTACTATCAAGTTGCCAAGACAAACTCTGAAGTTAGGCAGACACGTGGAGGTGGCTTCCATCCCAGGCTGAACAGCAGGTGAAAGCTTTCTTTTGCTCCTGAGGAACATCAGAAACAGACCTGTAATGCACGGTGTTGGAAATACTGTATTCAGATGCTATGTCCATCATTCAAGCTAAAAGAAGTCTTCCGAAGTGAAAGGCTAACTTAAGGCACAGTACCATGACACTAGTATTTTTAAAGATCTCCCAGTCTTATTCACTGTAGCCTGAAGAAGAGAAGGCTCCAGGAAAACCTTATAGCAGCCTGCCAGTACCTAAAGGGGGCTTCAAAAGAGCTGGAGAGGGACTTTTTACAAGGGCATGTAGTGACAGGACAAAGCCTTAAACTGAAAAAGGGCAGGTTTACATTATATATTAGGAAGAAATTCTTTATTGTGAGGGTGATGAGGCACTGGCACAGGTTGCCCAGAGAAGCTGTGACTTCCCCATCCCTGGCAGTGTTCAAGGCCAGGCTGGATGAGGCTTTGAGCAACATGGTCCAGTGGAAGGTGTCCCTGCCCATGGCAGGGGGGTTGGAACTGGATGACCTTTAAGGTCCCTTCCAACTCCCAAACCATTCTATGATTCTATGCTGGATCCAAGCCAAGACAATCTTACTTCAGTGCAACAAGACACATCAATCCTGTCTTTCTTTCAGAAAGTCTTCTCCCATTTATTTTGACTACCAAATACATGGTAGATGGTCATGTTAAAATCAAACCCTATTTTTCCCCTATTATAGGGCATGACAGAATATTGCCAGCTGCTTACATTTATTCCAGAAAGGGATCATTCTATTTAGTCTATCTTTCTTCAGAAGCCCATCTTGAACACCTGAACATAAGTATGCAGGACAATGTAATTAATACGTGTATATTCATCAGGAACTTGTTGCCCACAATGAACTCTGCTGTGGCGGAACCTGCTTGCCATGGATTCTAAAATAAGGCAATTATTTATGTTAATGGGGATCAAAGGAGAAATGATGCCAATTAAAAGTTTTCATGGGCTTCATAGGATTATTTTGATTGAGCTAGTCTAACAACAATATATGAGCTAAAGCCTCATTTTGCTTTGAGGCACCAAAGGGTGCAAATTATACTTATGCTTGTAACATGCATAGTCTGCAAGCATAGACTTGCAGTCATAAAAATGAATTTCTAGGTTCACAGCAAACAACCAAAGTTTCATTAAAATATGAACTTAAAAAATTAAATAATCTCAGAATTTTTTCCATTATTAACATTTTCTCTGAAGAAACTCTCTCAAAACAAGAGACTACTTTTATTCTTTGCCAATGCAGTTATGTGAATTTTAGACATTTCTTGTTATTACTACTATTTGTATTACGATGTGTTACTTTCTGTGCATTCCATGATATATTTTCCAGAGGTCAGCAGTTTGAAGAGAAAATGTAGTGAAACATTCATAGTCTGCATTTGAAGTGGGCAGCATACAGTGAAATGCTCTACCGGCATATTTCTTGGTTTTTGGTTTTGTAGCTCTTGCTTGAGTGTTGAGGAGAAACTATAACCAAAGCTGGGCAGACGGTGCTCCCAGACTAAGACAACTTTAAGAAGTCCCATCACTTAGCCAACACAGGATGAAGCCTATGCTTCACCACTGTGATCCCATGACTTCTACCACATAGAAAAGCAGGATCTTTTAAGTGTGAGGCAGGTGCTCTGCCTTTTCCACCCTGCTGTTTTTCAAGCTCCCCAGCTCACCCCTACCACCCATGTAGGGGGGTGATTGCACCTCAATTGCCTACAAACCACAAGCCTTTCTCAGCTTCCAAGGCCCCAGTGCATGTCTTAAGCCTGCTCCTAACTGTTTGCGTGGTTGTACTGATTTCTCCTGAGTGCCCTGGTTTCTGCATGTGCCAAATGAGCATTGACTGCTTTCTGAATGTACACAGGGGTTAGCTGAGGGCTACCTGTAAAGGCAGGATTTTCTACCTTCTAGCTCCCTGCCTTCCTAAGAAAAAAGTGTGCTGGTTTCTCTCAGATTAGGAATATTTTGAGAGATGGTTGTTTCTGGCCTCCACATTCCCCAAGTACTGCCCCATAAATCCAGATACTGCACTCCCATTAAACACTGATTATATGACAGAAATAGCATATTTTTTAACATAACTGAATTGGTTCTTTCCAGTTAAACACGTTGTGAAGGACTAGTTCTGCCCTTGACTAAGGTGATCAAGAGAAGGAAAAACTAAGGCTTTGTGCTATCCTAACAGTAGTGTAGTGTATAACAACAGTATGTATTATGCTCTGTGGACAGGCAGAAAGAGGACTGATAGAAGTATTCAGTGGTTTGTTTCATAATGTGAGGGAGTTTGAAGAGAGCATATGAGAAAAGCCAGAAAGATGCTGTCAGAATCACTGTTTTCATGTTTCTAAAGAATTTCCATGTAATGACAGGTGACGCAGTCTATCCTAGAAGGTAATACCAGTCTACACAGTCTATGCCACAAGGTAATATCAAGTTGGTTTTCCCACCCACACATTGACTGATTATATAATATCTTCTCAGACTCTTAAAAAATGCAGAGTAAGTGGGTATTTGATTACTTTGAGTGATATCCTGGTATGTGTATTGTAAGAAACCTGAATAAAATGGAAACTGAGTGCTCCAAGGGGTCAGATAAACAGATACTGATATCCATCTAATTTAAGTTTATTTTAAAAAGATAATCATGTATTTATTTACTTTAGGTAAATGGCTTATATAAGTAAATTGGTAAATAGCTCTGTATTTCTTTATCAGTGGATTTTATATCTTTGTTTTTGGAGCATTCCACTCAAATCTGAAACAAATTCCTCACAGTTTGAAAACTTACTTATTTATCCATGCCTAATACATACTAGCTAAATTTTGGCTTAAGGGATGCTCTGGAAATTTGGGTTGCCAAATTTTTACCAGTCACAAAAAATTTTAGATGAGTAGTCTCCATAACTGTCACTTCAGCTTTCAACATGAATGTACAAGCTTAGTTTAAAAAAGTTGCAAATTTTTTTTAAGCTTCTTTTGAAATTTGAAGTTATAGCACTATCATAAGTCATTTCACAGGGTAAAAAAACTAACAAGTAAAACATTTATCTTGCAAGCTCCTTGTTTCTTGCTTTGCAGTTTTTCACAAAGCCAGTGAGGGCATTAAAATTTCTACATCTCAAAGATGGCAGCAAATCAAGGTGCATTTTTAGTCCTTACTTTCTTTACTTCCTTCTCAGTTCTAGTATGTGCTTCTTGCCAGAAGTTCACTTCTCAGCTTGCTGTAGAAGGCAGGAGGAGCTTCTGTGTACAGCGTGTATGTTCATATATTGCTGGATTTTTGAGTTGAGTCCAAAAACGTTTTACTGGCTTCAGGCTTTGTGAGTAGAAAACAGATTTTTAGCAACTAATTATTAGTTGGGCATGGTTATTTTTTAGATTTCAGTTCCATGTGAAAGTCAACACACCAGACAGGCTGAAAATCACCTCCTCGAGTGTTTTATGTACAGGCACAGCATAGGTGACATACATAGTTTAAAAAATAATAAAGTACTAATGGTACCAAAGTTGTCACAGCTGTAATGTCATTGCATGCAAAGGTTATTTCCTTGTGTTATTCCTGTGGTGAGGAAACACTGCAAACTTCCCAGATGCTTCGCACTCAGACGTGCACTACATTTTTATTGTTCACAGGCTGAAGTTACTTCAGGAATCATGGCCACACATACACAGCACTTTCCTGGTTTTCCCCAAGGGAGAGGGATAACTTTGAACCTCCCTTCACACTACCACTGCCAAACATGCTCCCAGGCTTCACTATTTTATGAAGAAAAAGGGCTGAAAAGAGCCTAATCCCCAGCATGTTGTCAGAGGTTTGCAAGGTGCAGTGTCTCCGTATGAGTCCAGAGCTCAGGTCTGAGGGGGGGAGGGAAGAAGTTCTGCATTTTATCCTTCAGATTGTTTTTGTGCTTGCTAACTGCCCCTTATAGAGACCTAGAGACCTCCACCCCACCGTAGAAGTAGCACTCATATTATTTGGTCAGTGCACATCGCAGACATTGCCTCAGTTATAATAAATACACATTTTGTATTTTTTTTCCCTTACCTTTAGGTTCTCTACCAAAAGCAGTTTGTGATGCTATAAAAACGTGTGTGTGTGTGTGTCTGTCAACACACAGCTGAGTTAGATGGGAGTCTGAGAAGGAGAATATCATTCCCCCCACCTGCCATGAGGTCAGATATTTCTGAGAGTTTTCTTTCATTTTCCCTCTTCATAAGGGCTGTGGTTGAGAAAACATTTGCATTCAGGAGGAGCTCTCAGGTTGTACTGGACATACAACAGATTTGCAGTTGTGTTTTCCTATGACTCGTTCTGTAGGAGGGGAAAAAAAAAAAAACAAAACCACAAGAAATCTGACTTTCTTAAGGCACTGACCACACTTTGAATGATGACTATGGTTTTATTAAGTGTTACAAATGCATGGGAGAAACAGAATTGGCTGTTAAGTTTGTTTCTGCAGTAATGTCATCTGGTGGCTTTCTCTGAGATACCGTTTTTCTGTACTCTTGGTCTACGTGTCTTTCACAATCAAGCCACAATCCCCATTACATAGAAGATAAATTATTTATATCATGATTTTAAAGCTTTTAGGTATGGTTATGGTTTAGGTATGCTTCATTTAGCAAATTGTTATGTTTTCTGTTTGTGGATTCTTTTTGTTTGTTTGTTTTGTTGCTTCCATCATCCTCATGCATTCCAATAAAGATAGGTATCCACTGCTTTTTATTTTATATCGAGAAAGCAGTTTAAACTTTTTTGAGCCTTATTTTAACTGTATGAGTCTTGGGCTTTTGCAGGATTCTCTTGTGAGGAGTTTTTGTATGGAATTAGTAAGATTTATGGTTGCTTGATTCTTTGTAAAAAGAAAAGGTTTTCTTATTTCTTACGTTTTTGTTCTAAACAATCCTAAAAATAGTTTGTTTTCCCAAAATAACAGAATATGTTTTCAGGAACTTGATACCAAAACCCGCTAAAATCATGAGTCTGATAGCCCACAGCATTTTTTTTTTTTTATATTGTATCATATATATACACACACACAAACATATATATATATATGTGTGAAAATTCTTTTCTGTGAAAGGTTTCCAAATTACTGAAGGGAGTTCTGATGGTAACATTATTATGGTTTTAAAATAAGTCTTTCTGTTCTTATTTGTTGGAGGTGATGTAAATGATAGTTGAAGTTGAAGTTAAAAGCAGACTAAAGCCTTTTTTTTCCTCATTCTCTAACTTTTCTCCCCATGAAGTGACTTCGAGAGTTCTAATTGAAGCCAGAATTCTAACATACTTATACTATTTTAAAGGCTTAGTTTATGTTCTTATTTTCAAACTACTAAAATCAGTAGCTGAATTTCATGGACATGTCTATGAAAGTGAAGGTTTGGCATTGTATAAAACTCCAGATTCAGAGTTACGATTTTGCATTGTAAACAGTCTGAACCTGTGGTTTTCCTATGAAGTTGTCCAACATGAAGTCTATTCAGTCTCAGCATTTGTTTCTGCTGTAGTTGTAGATTCACTTTAGCCCATGACTGGGTTTTCCCAGACTGGCTTTAGTGCTTCATTTTTGAAACATATGTGTTTTGTTTGTTGGCTTTGGTGTTTGTGTGTGGGATTTTTTTTTTTTTTTTTTTTTTTTTTTTGGTGTGTGTGTGTGGTTTTGGGGTTTTTTGTTTGTTTGTTTGTGTTTTTTGTTTGTTTGTTTTTTTTGTGTGTGTGTGGTTTTTTTAAATTTGGTTGGGCATTTTTTTCCCCAGAGCAATTGTTATACATAAGAAAAGTAACTGTTTCCAGTTGTGGCAGTGGCTTTTCCAGGGCTCTTGTAGGATAAGCTAGTATGTGATGGGGTGCTTTTAAGATCTAGTCCATACACTGAAGGGAGCCTATGCTAAATAGATACTTTTGACAGTTGCTGACCAGTGATGAAATGTAGGTGCATCTTGAATGAAAATTACTTCTCTTATACAAAAAAAAAAAAAAAAAAAAAAAAAAAAAAAAAGTAGACTTATTTCATGAGATTTAGTTAAGCTGTGTCCTTTAGGGGCAAATTCAGGTGCTAGAGATGGAGGAGATTTCCTATTCAGAGGCAGATGTTCACAAAACAGTATTTTCTGTAAAACATTTCTGTCTGTATGAGAGGCTTTTTTGATTTGCCTCATGTGGGACAGCAGGTGCCGCAAGGCATCCTGGGGATTGTAGTTCTAGGTACTCTGTCACCCATGCTCAGTTAAATGCTTGTATGGGATTGGCTGGTGATGTCACATGTTGTGATGTGCCAGCATTTGAAACTGCTATAGAGGTTGTGACTCCTGGAATACACTATCTCGTTACACACCATGCTGGTGTCATACCGGTCTCCGTGGGACCCATTATTTATTATAATTATAACTGCTACAGTCTCATTCTAAAGGCAAGACAGCAGGTCATTTAGGTAGGCCCTAACAACATTATGCCAGTGTAATACTGCAATGTTGACATGCAATAGCATTACCCTTATCCTGAGGTATGTTTATTTTTAATCCTTGCTGTTATCCTTGAATTTTCAGGTTTCTAGCCTGCTTATCAGTTTTCTCAGAATGGTCTTGAGAGTCTCCAGGTTTTGAAGGAAGCCTATCTCATAATCTGCCTTTTTATCCTGCTCAGTTAGCAGTTTAAATGCAGAAAAAGGAACTGCTTACACCAAGGTACCACAAATAGAATGATTAATAATAAAAAAAAACCCAGATAACCATGTACAAGTAAAATTCACCAAGAATTCTGCATCCCTGCTATTTGGGTAGGTTGGTAACCATGACTCTCTATTTGGTTATTCTGGTTTGATTATTCTCTGCTCTGTTTGGGTATTCTCAGGATAAAGTTGGATCAAAGAGATTTTTCTTTCTACAGTGCGTATTTGCCTTTTATCTGTGTTAGAGAACAAGTGTGAATACTTACCTTCATAGCAGGAGTTACTTGTTTGCACTTCTGTATGCACACTTCTCTGACAAAATTGCAGCCTTCTGTGGTACCTGTAACAGCCAGACACTTCGGGCCTATGGCTGATCTCTGAAATCGGGTGGTTATGGATGTGGAGTTGGATACATTGAGGGTAAATCAGTCAGCATGTCCCCTATCTTAATTCTACAGAGAAGCAGTAGGGCTGAATGCAGTGACTCCTGTGTCATCCATATGCGTTGAGAAATTCTGCTGCTCTGATGAGAATTATATACAGGTGCCTGTAAATCCCCTTGGCAAAATGAATTTGAGATGAGTGGAAGATAATTGAGAGCCCTTTGATGATAATGCATTTACTAAAAGTTTATTTTAACAGGTTTTTTTAAATAAATATGTAGTGTTGAACATGAAGAGTTACCAAAAAAAGAAAAAAACACAAACCCCATGTTTGCTGTTCGCCCATGAAACAATGAATTTTAGTTCACAGTTCTAAGTAGATCTGGTTCTGTTGGCTGTACTCCCTGTTCCCTGTACAAGGCTTTTGCACTCAAAAAAATGGAAATGGCATTGTGCCATGTACCACATATTAAAATTGCACTGTTAAAAAATCAAGGAAAAAAGTACTTTACAGCACTTTCACTTATCATTTAGTGCCATCTGGCAGCCGTGTGGGATTGGAAAGGCTACTGGTTAGTCTTTTATATTGGGTCTTGGTTGCTGTGTGATAAAGAGTAGGTCTGTCTTCCCTGACACCTTTTAAACTAGGATCTTGAACTGTTTCACCTCTGCCTGTGGATGAGAAGGGTTTAATTAAATAAAGCCTTTGCAGATGCTGTGAAGCAGACTTGTATTATACAATTTCTTTATATGACTGTGCTGATATGCACACTGGTGTTAATGCCAATGAATCTGTGGAATGCTGCTTGCAGCGTGTACCCATTCCGTGGACCATAATCAAAATTAAATTAGAAGACAAAGCCTTGTGTGCTCTGGAAATGCAGACCCCAGCCTATTCAAAGGGAGGGATTTTTCGAAAATGGCTAAATTCTTTAAAACAGATGCCTTGGTGTTCATATCATGTTCAAGAACTGCGTATTGCTGAGGAATAAATAAACCTAGTGAAGGGGGCTCTGTGTGCAGCTGCAGTGGGAGCTGCAGGTGGTGCCTTGGGAAGGGGAAATGGCTGGAGTGCCAGGAAGTGTCCAAGGGGCGGCCGGTCACGCAGAGAGTTATCAGGAGCCAGTGAACATTGGGAAGACCCCAGACTAAATATCACCATTGGAACGGGCACACAGGCTGTGACGGTATAAAAACCCCGGGACTACTTTGTTGGGCGTCCCTCCCCTGAAGCACCAGCTGGAGCTGTTACGGTGTTGCTGCACCACGATGAAATTATTTAAGAAGTGTGGGACTCTGCTATGGGAAAAATGGGGCTGAGCCAGTGAGGGAAACCTGTCTATGTTAGCGCGGGCTGTGTAGGAAGTCAAGTGGGGCACCCTTCCGGTTGCTGGAGCCGCCTGCTGTGAATGCATTGCCAGCAGCGAAAGTCCCAGGTGCCAGGATGATACTCTGATTTTTCTTTTGAGAAGCTGTAGCAGCGAAGAGCAATTTCGTTTTGTAAGGCACAGATTTGCATTAGAATTCGCTAATGGTCTGCCTAAGGGCTTTAAATGTTACTGCTGAATTCAGTGCGTTCCGGAGCAGACCCCAATTGCCTGGTACAGAGAGCAAGGGGGTATGAAGGTGTGCATGTTCTCAGAGACCTCACATAGCAAGAGGTATGTGGGATTACAAAGGTGATGACAGCAGGAGTTCAAAGTTCTCCAGTTTAGGTAGGTGCCTTCAGAATGGTAATGCAGGTTAACACCCACTTGACTGTCGTTTACAATTACCACTCAAGGGTTTGTGTGTTTCCAGTTTGTAGTCATACCATGTGTATTAATTTAGGTACCAAACACTGTTAATCCTTAGGTCTAAGGGCTGTAATGGTGGTATTGCTGATTTGTATGAGTGATAGGATTTTCCTGGCATGCCACTGGGCAAGACTGTGCTTGTTGGAAGTCAATAGATAAAAAACTGCCTCATCGGGAGCACATGTATCTCTCCCTTTTTTTTTACAATCATAGACAAATGTGGAATAAACTTTTTTTTGTAAGAGGCTAGTGGGCTGCCAAGCTGTGTGCTTACAGTTGAGAACCACGTGGTAATGGAATTTTGTGGATTTTCTCTTTCACCGTGTAACACATTTGTGTATATATACACTTATTTGTATAGTGTATGTATATATGTATGGAAGGATAGTGGAGAAGTTGGACTATTTGTGGTGAAACTGCACTATATTCCATGATGTGCTGGGATAAAAGGAGAAGGCCAGGGATATAGGTCATCTTAGACCCAAGAGAGAACTCCTTTTAAAATGAATTGTGGTGGTTTGTATAATGTGCTATGCAGGAACAAAACCATCAGGAAGTATCTTGGAGGTCTTTTGGTGCTGCCAGGTGACTGCTGGCATCCAGCCCAAAGCTGATGTGCAGTCATAGCCATTCTGGAATGCTTGGGGAAAAATGGAAACCTGAAGTAGTGTCTTCCTCTGTTCCCACGAATAGAAGCCAAATTATACTATATTAAGCTGTAAAGAAACTTCTCTTTTCATTTTTATGAGGATCAGATAAGTTTCAAAGCATATCTATATAATAAGATCATTGGAATATAAATATGGCTTAATAATGACACTCTACTCTTTAAAATCCTTCATCCTTCTTGGTTTCTCTGCCCATGACAGGTGGGTTGAAAGCAGATGACTTTTAAGATCCCTTCCAACCTAAACCATTCTATGGTTCTATAATACCAATAATTTGGAACCTGAAATAGAAATTATCTTCAGTCTACTTCACTGTAATCTTTACTGACTTGAGCACTTCTTTTCTACATTGGGGCATATGCAATGTGGGGAAAAATACTTGTTCATAATGGGCTAAAATAGATTTTGTAATGTACAGTTACATTGTCTCTGTGTTTACTTGTCTGCAAAATGCATGCTTGCAAAGAATTTGACAATAGAAAAATTACATTCTGAACATGGGTTTCTATAGTTTTGTGGAAATCAATAATAAAACTTGAACACATAAAAGTAAGAGGGTTTTTTTTGCTAGCTTTTGTATATTAGTGGTGCTATGTAAAAAGGGCTGCTATATATATATGGATCTATATGTGCAAAATAGATTATATTGGAAAAATGAGCCGTGTTTCTCCATCTCATCCCCCCAAAGATGAAGGGGGAAAAAGAGAGATAATTATTTCTTATTTTTGTTTAGATCTGTCTTTTCAAGAAGAGATGCAATTTAAGAATTTTCTGTAAAAATGTCAAAATGGACCAACTAGTCTTGTAGTAAGTTATTACTGAGAAAAAGCAAACATGAAACACTTAAATCATCCTCTTAGCCTGTAGAAGGCAAACTGCTTCAATATTGTGGTCAGTGGGCTGATGGAAATAGTCCTGCAGCTGGTTTTGGTTTATTCTGTATTTACAATAAACATTTTCCTTAAATATCTTCCATTTATAATATTAAAACCCCCCACAGGAATAACAGGAATAATTAGATTTAAAAGTTTTGCTTCTTGCAGAAGTTCTAAATGAAGGATGCAAGCAAAAAAAACCAAAACAACAAAACAAAAAACCAAAACCAAACCAAACAAAAAAAAAAACAACAAAAAAAAACCAAACACACACAAAAAAAAAAAAAACAACACAAAAAAAACCAACAAAAAAAACCCCAAAAAAACAGAAAAGAAGTGAAAACACTGCAGAAGGGGACTGCAGTGTCCCCTTTTTTAAACTTTTTAAACTTTTTTTGATTGCACATAGCACAAGACTGTGTCTTCTAGGGCAGGAAATAAATTACTTGGTAATATCTGTTACCTGATACCATTCATTAAAACACAAGAAAACTAGGAAAATGGTGTCCAGTCTGTAGCAATTGGAAAGCATATATGTTATACCTGTCTGAATAGGCAGGAGTAAGGATGTGTGGGTGAGCCAGGACAAACCAATTTTCAGCAGCTTATAGTAGTAGTAAGATTTTGGACCAGGCTAGTCTTGACTTGTGGAAAGCTCTATATAAACAATAGTGATGATCTTGGAGAAGAGGGAAACAGCCTATTTTGATTGAAACTTTGTCTTCTTGAAAAGCTCCTTAGCTTTATTTAATCTGCCTTGAAGAGTAAAAATCATCAAAGAATTGAGAGCCACTCTGACACATTAGACTCATGTACCTAATATTTGACTAATAGTTTTGATAAATGATCCATCTTCAACTGTTAGGAATCAAGCATAAAAAAAACAACCAAAAAAGCTTGTTTGAAATTTTGAGACTTGTCCGTGGCTTCTCCCACATTAGGGTGTTTTCCAGTTTGCTGTGAAGAGCCATTGCAACAGGGCCAACTGTTCACAATCTGTATCTTTTTAAATACATAAAGCTGTAAAGTCTCATTGCTTCCTTATCTTGGCAACTGAAATTCTATGCCCTTCTGTTTATATCTGATGAGATAATCACCTACATCTCTGTTAAATGTAGAGGTTGAGAAATAGGGTAGAGCTGTAAGCAACTATTGCAAAGCTGAAAACATTCATATCAGTTAAATTGGGCTCTTTGTGACTGCAGCTGCAACTACTTTATTTAGAAAAAGAAATCAGAGAAAGATGCGAAAGGCAGTGACTGCCATCTTAGTGACTTTGTAGATTCAGCACAGGTCTGAGTTATTTTTGGTGATCCAAAAACTGCTTCTGCCTGCTTAAAGAGTTTTAGGAACAAACTCAAGAATCCTCTTTCCCCCACTTTGTGATACTGCACAAGTGAATTTTTCGCTCATGCTTTCTGTTTGTGGCTTTGGGTTTTGCATTCTCTTCTGTACTGTGAATCCAAGCCTGTCACTGCCTGGAAAAGTGGTTAAGCCACTGAACTGTTAGCTAAAAGTGCTACAACTTTTTCCAGCTGTGTTTAAAACTAAGCCGGACTACTCTGGCTATTTACAGAATACCAGGATTGTGAGAGGAGACCTGGACTTTCTGTGTTCTAGACAGAGAAAGGAATTCATATATAGTGCAGTGGCAAATGTTTCTTCTAAGATAACTAGCTGTTTGTCATCCCTCATGCCTGTAGCTTTAGATGAGTTTGGCTTGAACGCCTGTTTCTCCCTAGACATTGTGAGGGAAGCGTTGGAACAAAACTTTGAGATTTGGATTCCGTCCAGGGAACCACAGGCCTGAAAGACAGATGTCTCAGTGTGCCATTCCTAGGTATCTAGGTTTCTTGCTGATCCTTAACAACTTACAGCTGTTAAAAGAGCTGTAGTAAATTTTGGGTTTGCTGAAGTGATCTGGGCCAGCTTTGAAGTGACTATTTACGGCAGGCACTCTGAGTACAGTCCCCAGTGTGAAGGTTTTGTTAAATAGCACTTTGTCCATCTGTTCTGTGATTTTGATGATTTTTTTTTTTTCCCTGACAGGAAAGAAGCTAAAATTACTTTGGAATTTGTTCTTTTTCCTTGCTGCTTGTCTAAGAGGGAAAGTGAAGTGAAACTTCTTGACTTCAACAGGAATTTCCTGGATTGGCAATCCTTTCTTTTCCAGTTAACATTTGAAGAATTGGGAGGGTTTTTCCCCATGTCTTCTTTCCCAATCCTTTCAATGCCAACTGAAAACAAAGGTATTATTATAAACTTTCGCTGGATAACCACTAAAAATTACTTGTATTTGGCAGCAATTTCCACATACTACCATTACTGCTGGCAGTAATGGTAACTCTTGGTAATGGTAACTTGCTTTTATTTTTCATGTGTTTTTAGCACAAAATCTTAGAACTTCTCATCTCATTTCCCAGAATTTTCTGTGTTAATGAAAGCACTTCTTCATAAAGCAATGCAACAATGCAGATTATGAGATTATCTCAAAGAACTGTTGGTTTAAAAATACAGACAAAATATATTTCTATCTTAAAGGAAAGAAAAGGCTAAACAGATGCAAAAGTGGATCAGCTTTGAACGTTTTATAAGAAATGTTAAGTTATACCTTAATAAACATTCTAAAGACAGTACAGCTTTTTCTGTGATTCAGTTAATAAATGTGCTTGCAGTTGGAAATTATTAAAATTTTATTTAAGAAAATTCAGTTGAAAAAAGGAGATATGTAAGCACTGTTTGTGTAAACTTGATTTACTGAATTTCTGCAGTGATCACTGAGGTTCAGGGTAAAAAGGTCTGCTGTTGTTGTTATGCCTTTGTTTCCTCCAAGAGACTTTCTCACTAATTTCTGATTAATTCTATTATTTGATGGGAATTTCAAGTACTATGCTTGATTTCAGAAGTGACTTTAAAAAAAAAAAAAAAGTTCTTTTCTTCTGAACCTTGCAATTTAAGAGAAAGGTGAATAAGATATGGCGGCACCAGGTTCAGAAGTGATTAACAATCATTACATTGTTAAAATTAGTATTTTTAATACATGTGTCTTTCATCCCAAAGGCACTTTACAAAATGGCTGTATTAGCTGTCATCTACTAGATGGTTTAATGCTTTGGTGATACCTCTAAATGATATATTGCCTGCAAATGAAAGATCTTTGGTGTCTTAGTCGAGATTGATAAGGATTCATTGGGGTACCTGGTGCTTTGTTTCAGGAGTAAAGTGCTGTGTTTGGAAGGAATCCATGTCAAGATCACACCTAGAATCTGTGATCAAAAGAAGGAACAAAGTACATTTCATGGGCTTCTTCCAAGTCATATTTTCATGTTGTAACCTTGCTTAATCTGTCTTTGATAGCAACAAAAGATAAGTTGGAGTGTTTCATAAATTGCAGCTTGACTTGGAGAGGACAACAGGCATCTGGCTAGTGTAGAGTTAATGTCCAAGGACATTAGGAGCCCAAATAGTGTAGATACCAGTGTGATTTGAAGTGCTGCATACAATATTGTCTGTTACCTACCTCCTAATTCAAGAGGGAGGTAGTTCTCCTTAGTGTCCAGTGATATACTGTCCCAGTCTATGCAGATTGTCTTGGACTTCATCCAGTATCTCAAATATCATCAAGTGCTTATGATGAGGTGACAAGCTTGTGCTTCATAAGGTGTTTGCAAGAAGTACAGCTGACCCAAGAGCATTGTTTGGGTTAAAAGTGTACCATTTCCATAATGCATTTTCTTTTGCTTGAGTCCAAAGCAAATAAGATAAATCACTGTGGGGAAAATGTAGGGGATAGACCTGCCAGGTAGGTGTCAATAAGTAGTGTTCTCTGGTTTTTCTCCTGAATTTCAGCTGAAGTGAAGGAAAGTAAACATGGTCTATCATGGAAGTTTGCGATGGGCCTCGGCAAAAATCACTACAGATAAATCAATCCTCACAGTATGTTAATTCTTAGGACTCAAATGCAGAGATCCAGTGCTATTTTTATCTCCAAAGTGGCCAGTTGCTAAAATATGATTTAGAGCCTCTCTTTTTCTCTTGAAAGCAGATCACAGAATTTTCTGTAGATTCTGACTTCGGTTTTGTTTTTTTCTTTCCAGCAGTCAGTTATCTATTTCAGTAGATATTAATCTTTAGGTTTTGACCTTTCTTAACTTTCTTTTGACTTAAGAAACAGGGATAATAATTTTTTCTTGAAACATTTTCCCCTGTCCCCCTATGAAAACATACTATGAATCTGCAGTCCCTCTTCAGTGATATAATTAGATCAGTTAAAAGAATAGTTCTTGCGATTGGCCTCAGTCAACAGAAGTGATTCTCTAAGCCTTGAAACCTTCAGGTCTTGACTTTCCTGTCAGCAGAAATGATGCAATATTAAATAGAGGCGTGCCAGGTGCTTTTAGCATAACTTTCAGAACTTTTTTTTTTTTTTGGTTGGTTGTTTTTTTGTTTGTTTGTTTGTTTTTAAATTGTTCAGCTTTGCCTAGGTTGCTATTCCCATCACTGGCTGTAGATTTGGCCAAATTTGCAAGTTTAGGTGACTGTCTAGATCAGATACTATTTTCTGGTATAGGTACTCATGGACACTGATCACACCATCTCTATTTTTTCAGTGAGGTAAAGAGAACAGGATCCTTTTGTTTCTCTAGCTTAGGCAGAATTTGCATGAGTGTGTAAATTTTCTTATTTCTTTGCTTTTTTTTTTTTTTTTTCCCTGCTTGCTATTTCTATGACATTCTTTGCAATATGGCAGAATGAAATGAAGAAGTATGCCAAGGCAGTGAAGCGGGAGAAGGGCTAGAAGCACAAATAGTGTCTAAGTGAAAAGAGAATGCCTGGAAAACATGAATCGCTCAGTTATATCTGAGCTATTACTAATTTATAAAATTGAAATATATTGGCTTGGAATGACACTCTTTGCATCCCCATTTTGCACCTTTGGGGAATTACAGGCCTGTCAAGCAGAGCCAGTTTGCACGTTGACCTTGCTTAGCTGTTATTTTTTTCCAGAATCAAAATTAAAATATGGTGCTTAAAAGTGTTGCTCTGCATAATGCTGTATGATAGAAGCATCTGTGAATGTCATGGAAGTAACAACTCCAAGGGCCGTCCTCTGTTTATCTTCAGCTCTGTCTACTGCTTTGTCTCCACAAAGGCTATTTGAGTGTGACATTAAATTACATTTGTATCCCTTCTGCCTTGCAGTTGTCACTAGTAGAGACCTTGGATTATGTTAGGAGTTGTGGAAGTAGGAGGAGACATGGTTTTACAGGTACTCCTCACATTTCTCTGGCCCCATGCCAACGCTTATGACACAAAGTAAGAGATGCAATCTGAGCTGCTCTTGCTAAGGCAAAGCAGCCAAGGCTCCCTTTGATAGGTTGCCTCAGATGGGGGAGCTTCATGCTGATGCTGGTACAGCATCACATGTAACAGGCACTCTCCTGCCTTTGTACAGCATTCAAGAGCATCTCAAGCATTCCTTAGGCACCAAATGTGGAAAGCAAGTATGGTGAAGGGAATTTTTGAAACATACATCCCATATGCAGTGCACTGAGTAGCTGACCTACCTATCTCACTGTGTTTTGCTGTGAATGAATTTTTTACAAATCCAATGCAAGTTTAGCTGTCTATTTCTTCTTAACTCACGGGCCATGCTGGAGTCCTTAGGGCTAGTTTCTGTGTTTATAAACTGTGGTCTTTACAACTCCCTAGTTTAAGTGAAACCTTTCTGAGCTATTTCTTGGGTCAGGGCTGAGATAAAATAAAATAAAATGTCCCAAACCACTTCTTCATTATCTGATCATTCTGCTCCCAAAGGGGAACAAGAACACCTTTGAAATTGTGTATTTGGAAGAAATACTTGGGGGAACCAAATGCATGGAGACAGTCAACCCAGACACATTAAAATAAGTGCATCATGTACTGCTAGTTTAGGCATTCTGTAAACCCAGTCTTAGTTGGAAGGCAACAACAGTTGGAACTGTTTGGTTGCCTTCTGGGAGCAGAGACTTGCTCATGTGCAAGAAATGCGAAATCAGGACTTGGTAAGTGCAAAGCATCACCAGGTGAGCTTGAGAAATGTACCACGAAAGACTTTATAAGAAAAGGTGATATATGAAGAGCTTTTGAAGTAACCCAGGAACCAGAGTTTTCAGTAGCAGAAGAGGTTTAGCCCTCTCTCAGCAGGGAGCAGAAATCCATGTAGTTAACCAAATCTAGATGCAGATTCTTTTCCCATTAAGGTAAGTCTGTGCAACTTTGAATACAGCCATGTTTAGCCAAGAGAATTATTTGGTCCAGCTCTTCTAAATTGTACCTTAGGGAACATATTGTCATGGTAACTTGGTGAAAGCTTTTACTGTTAACTCAAGATAGAAATCTATATTGTTTCAAAATACTGTTTGCAGCACAGTCAATTAATATCATCAATATTTATACAGCAGATAATATCTTCAGACAGGCTGGACACCATCTGCCATGGCCTGATTTAATTTTATAGCTGTAGCAAAGTGAACTGACAGTGTAGAATTTTTCACAGAAGTCAGCTGGAAGTGTATCATCGTTTTCACATAAACCTGTGAAATGTTGTAAATGATGGTCATTTATTTATGTTATATAAACGGGGAAAGTACTTGTTTTGGGGAGGATTGATTTCTGTTTGTTTGCACCCTGAAACAAGTTTGCATTCTCTTTAATGCTCATTGTACTACAGTAATTTATAATTGAATCCTTCATACATGCCTTATGTATCTCTGCAGGGAAAATTGAGCATGAAATCATTTGCTCTGGAAGAATTACTGAATACAGGAAATGGCAATTTTTATAATTAAATAAAACTTGAGCAGTTCGTGGCATTAACTTCAGATGGCAATTTCAAATTAAGGTTGTTTTCTTTTTCATAGTAAACACTGGGTTTATGGAACTTTCAGCATTTCATGTAATGTTTTATATCATTAGGACAACAAAACACCCATGATACATTTATTCAAAATTATATGAGTGCATTTTAGGTCATATTTATTTGCTAGGGCTTTATAGGACATACAGCTCTTGACAATAGACAAACCAGTTTCAAAAATGGCAGTAGTATTATTGTGTGCTGAAATAATTTTCTTGTTATGTGTTAAGTACTAAAATATTTTTCACTAAAGATGCAGTAATTGAAGGTACAGATGAAATAGTTTCATGCCCATTAAGAAGGTCCTGTTCCTCCAATACTTGTATGCTTTGTTATTCATTAAGTTCGTTCCCTTTACTGAAGTCAGTACTTAGCAGTCCAGTTTTGTACATCTAATCCACTGCCTGGTGAGATAAATGTGCATCCTGCTGCTTTGTAGTTATGGACTTTTTATCAGGACATCCTTCTTCTAATTATGATGAGCATAATTACTTGAACCCTTCTAATTTGTGTGTTCATATGCTTGCATGCATTTGTCTGCTCATTTCTCCTGTGTTGGTGGCTGTTTTGTTGCTGCTTAATATATTTATCTGTAGTACCTAAGATTTGTTTTATCCTATACAGAAATTGATTTAGTAATGTATGCGTAACAAAAAGCATTTTGACTTGAAGAACCCTTTTTTTTCTGAACCTGCTCCTTTCCTCTGCTACATATGAATCAGGATTTCAATTTTTAAAATAAGGCATTTTAGTAAAATACCAGATGATCGCCTGATTTTGTAGCTGTTTGTACGATGTACAAGCAAGTGATCAGTGCACCTCCTTAGTCACTTACTGTTAATCAGTCTTCTATGAATTCTTCTGAGGTATCTGTTATGCTGGTTTGCTGTCTCTTTCACTTAAAACCTCCCTTATGAAAAACTGAATCAAGTGAACTTGCCCAACAGCTGTGCCCTGCCCTGTGATTTCCCTGCCTGTTCTCAATGATCAGACTTTATCTCCAGTTACACTTTATAAGTGCAGCAACTCCGTATTGGTCAGGCCATAAGAAAGTTCTGTTTATTTAGATTGTGCTTTTCAACCTCAGAGTTAACCAAAAAGCTGACATGATGCCAGTCACAGTTATTTCTCCATCTCAGTTTAGTTCTGTTACGTTTGTCCATTTGTATAGCGAAGTTAAAGAAATCCTGAGATTTAAATTTACACTTCTTCATGGTATGACAGTGAAGAGGTAGTAGAAGGAAAGGAGTTATAGGAGTACGTGTAGCTTCCTTAACTTTTTCAAAAGCCTCTCTTGACCATTAATTAATTAATTAATGTAATAATCATGTGGAAAATGAAATAGTTTTAAAGGCCTCTTGATGAAGATGAACACAAAATCCAAGATTATTTTTTCTTTGGGAATAAAGTCCAGGTAGACCTCCATCAGTAATTTTTTCTTGAGAATTGAGGCAGAATAAAAGCAAGGAAGGCATTGCAAATTTTTTTTATTTTTTTGAAACTAGCAGAGGAGTTTAGTGCAATGGAAGGTCATATATCAGACAAAAGCGAGCTGCAAAAAAAAAGGTACATTTTATTGCATCCTTAAGCTTGAAAAATAACTTTGGAACAAAGAGACTCTTGGATTTGATGTACAGTGGGCATATACCCAGGGAGAGCAGCAGTGACTTTTTGTGTCTGGTTCTGTAGACAGCCTGTGGCATACCTTCACTGTTCCACTTGAGAGTACAACTTTACAGCAGACTGGAATCACAGAAAACCATGGCTGAAGGTGATGCTGAGAAGTCACTTAGTTCTAGCTTTAGCACTGAATTGGGTGGAAGAATTTGTTTTAGAAGTTATTTGTTGCTTTAGGCCTAAAAGAAATGAAAATGCTTGCTCACCAGGATTTTATTTTGGTGTCCTTAATTTGATGTGATTCATTTGGCCATTGAGAAGAATATAATCTCTGTAAGGCAGGCAGAGCTGAATTGGGTGTGTAGCAGCTCTTAAACCATCACAGTCTGAAACTCAGTGCATTAAGCCATTACCAGTTTCAGATTGTTTTATATGCTGGATTGAAAACTGTGGCAATTCAGGAGTTGCTACATTCAGCCATCTCTGCAGCAGACTCTGGGAGAAATGGCATAAACTGCTTGAGCAATTCCAGTTTAGTCCTACACCTCACATGGATTACAGAGTGCTTTCATGGCAGGCAGATTTAGTACTTCTGTAGTATTTCTGTCATGGTAGGACCATTTCAGAAGATTATTATAAACACTGTTGATGCTGAGTGCAAAGTCACAGCTGTTTATTCTTTAAAAGCAGTGCTTAATTCTTCTAAAGAGTGCCTCATTTACCTACATCTATTTTTATTTTTTTAACTATACAGCATCAGCAAACAAGGAACTGGAAACACAGATGGACCCGAATCTCCATATGGCAGTTATTTTTTTAAGAGTGATCTTTTTGTTTGTATAAAGACAGGACTGAATGTGAACAACTCCTGACATAACTGTTCTCCAAACCTCAGTGTTCTCAGTATCTCTTATGAAAATCAGTGACAGTCTAATTTTCATCTCCTGGGCTACCAATTGTATGAACTTCATTTTGGAATTCACATTTGAAGTGAATCAAGATGTTTTGTACTACAGAAGACCAACACTGAGTGCTTTAAAGGCCCAAAGTAGGGAAATAAGAGAGCATGTCTACCAGTTAAGACTGGGGCAGCTATTCTGGGAAACAGGTGCCTAAAATGATTTAAATTATTTGATGCAAATTTTATGCACTTTGTCAGGCCATTCTAGTGTTTAGCTGAGGCTTGATTTCAGTGTGGAATATATTTTATGGCATGGCATGGTGGTGTATCGCGGCCCAGCCAGTGAACCATCTCTGCAGGACACTGTAAAGAGCAAACAGTAATCACTCATGAATGTGGAGAGAAATGCTGGTTTAGCTGTTGGGCTCGAGGAAGCAGCATCACTGGAAAAAGCAGCATTTGAAAAGCTGCTATTTTCCATTAGATATGTCGTTTCAAGGACAAATAGCCTAATTACACTCCAAAGCCTCTGACACCTCTGCAGGAGCTTAGGCTTTTTGTTTCTTCTCCCTTTCCCCAAGCCAGCCCTGTAATTATGTCAAAAGCAGCCACCTTTGTCCTTTTTGCACCACCTATTTTCAAAGGCATTCTCCTGACTCACACAATAGTGTGGGTTTTTTCTAGAAAACTTATTTTTTACTGTATCCTTAACATTTTGGGTAATACAGGTAGAACATGCATTTGAACATATGTTTAGGAAAAAAAAATTCCCTTTGTTTCAAATGAGTAACCAACTCATGTATATATAGGTTTTTATACATTTGTGTATGGTTGCTGTAGGTGGAGTCTTTCACCAAATGAGCAAAAACCTTTAATAGGTGTTTGCCATAAACCAACACCCTTCCACCATCCCCCCCTCAAAAAAAAAAAAAAAAAAAAGGGTAATACATAGACTTTCTTGAAAGAAGTAATTTCATTCTGGTCTTTTGCCTAACAGTAATGTATTTCTAGAGTCCTGTTGAAGAAGATTGTAATCACAAAAGGAGTAATTTTTCAGGGTATTCTCTTGTGGTATTCTGTAGGATCTGGAAGGGATGAAATCCTTCTCAGAGTAAAAAAAGGCTCCTTTGCTTGGAGCCCCTCTATGTTGGAAGAAGATGTTGTCACTTCTTGTTCAAACATGATGGTAATGTCCCAGACACTGACAGTAGATGTACTATGGTATGTGAGAAAGAATATGATTACAGAGACAAAAAGGGAATAAGGGATTTTGTGTTTTTAAGGCTGATGTGGAAACTGCCTGTTTAAATTTTTGTTTCGTCAGTGTTGTGATGATTTTTTTTTTAATTTCAATATCTTGTAGTTACTACCAGTTGTGGTTTCTGCTACACATCTTGCAGCATCTTTATTGCTTCCTCTTCATCACTCAAAAAAAAGTTTTTAGTAAATTGCAAATTTCTGAAGCTTACCCATCTGAAGTAAAATATACTGTGGTTATTGAGGCCAGTAACTTGACACATTAAAACTATCAGGCTTATTGCTTATGTCTAATGTGCAGGTAGTGTCTAATTTGCAAACTATGGGGGAGATTGTGTCATGCTGCCCTTGGTGCCTCCTCAGGACACTGGTGACAATATAGGAGGGTGCTCTCTGAGGACATAATGTACCTATGCGTGCTTCTTCACTATGCATCATCCAATATTCCCTTAGCATAGTGCACAGTGTGGGAGAACTTCCTGTGGTGATTGTTGGCTTGTGATAGAGCTGTTAAGTAAATTAAAAAAAAAAAAAAAAAAAAAAGACAACGGTGCGTGAGAGTTGTAACTATAGAATTTTTTTCTCACTGCAAATAAACGTGTTCAGACTTTCATTAATGTATTTATGTATGCAGGAATGATACAGAGACCAAGATGAAAACCTTCACCTCAAAAAAATAAGAACACCCAGGCGAAACAGGCTAATGCCGAGAGTGGTATGTGAAGACAGAATACAGTCGGGGCAACCAATAGCTCAGGGCCCAGCCACAAACAATGACTTCACTTTGCCTGTAGTTAGGAGTTCCAGGTCATACAGGACTGTGTTTGGCTCTGGGTGTGGTAAAACCTATGGAATATTCAGACCACTGGCAGGAAAGCTGCAATGAGTTCCTTTGTGTTCTTTTTAACCAATGAAATTGATGTACTGAAGGAAGTGGTTTGCTTTTCAAAGATGGGTATTTGGGCAAGGTAGAATGTCACCATAATATAAGGAAAGGCATTGGGATTGTTCAGCCTGGAGAAGGCTTTAGGGAGACCTAATTGCAGCCTTCCAGGATCTAAAGGGAGCCTACAAAAAAGATGGACAGAGACTTCTTGCGAGAACATGTAGTGACAGGACTAGAGGGAATGGGTTTAAACTGAAAGGGAGGAGGTTTAGCTTGGATATTAGGAAGAACTTTACTGTGAGAGTGGTGAGGCAATGGCATGGGTTGTTCAGAGAAGCTGTGGCTGCCCCAACCCTAGCAGTGTTCAAGGCCAGGTTGGATGGGGTTTTGAGCAACTTAGTCTAGTAGAAGGTATCCTTGCTCAGGTGAGGGGGGTTAGAACTAGATTATCTTTGAGGTCCCTTCCAATGCAAAGCATCATATGATTCTGTGATAATATTTCTGACTAGCTCTTGTCCCAGCCTAAATCTCATGGAAGTCTAGTCTCATGGAAGTGTAGAGTGCACTTTCTTTGCTGTTTCATGTCACAAGAGTCACTACATCCTGTAGACTTATGCAGAAGAAATGTCATCTGCTTGACTTGTCAACTTAAGGACATTAGAAGTCATCATCAACTCTACTTGATTCTATGAGCTCAAAATACAGTAGTTCCTCTGTGCAATGAGACTTTTTAGAAATGAGATTTGGGACATTCTAGTAGTGGGCACAACATATTGTTAATGGGGAAATCTCTAGCAGGTCTTTGGGCTCCTAGGGGACTCCAGGAGTTGTGCTGCTTGTTTATGCAAGCAATAGCTGTGAAGGAGATGTGTTGTGATTTTTTTTTTTTTTTTAAATCTTTTTATGCCCCTCCCAAGCATGAAACTTAATTGAATTTCAAGGATTTGGACGGTTTTTTTAGGTTGATGGGAATTTATGCTTTTGTTTAGCAGCTAATGTAAACAAAAGAGCAGATCTGCACTGTTGTTACTACCTTCTCTCTGTTCTGCCTAGCTGCCTGATGCTGCAGATGTCTGAACTGCTGCTGGTGAGTGCTACAGGAGGCTATTCAGCTTCCCTTTGCAGTCTGCTCTATCCCCTGATTCTCCAGGAGATACTGTAGCTGTGGCTGCAGATTAGATTTTTCTCTCCCTCCCCCTGCGAGACCTCTGTGTGCTTTGACGTCATGTGTGCTCCTTTCAGTTGCCATAGCAGCCCCATTCCCCAAGCTCTGCCTGTCTCCTCTGGTAGGTTCTACAATGGTACAGCCAGCATCACGCTGCACAATGGTTTCCAGGCAGTGAAAGAGCGTGATTCAGCAAGCCACTCTTCCCCCCCTCCCCCTTTTATTTCATTATTATCAGACATTTTGCCTCCCCTTTTTCTGTTCTGTTCTACCCTATCCCCCAGGCTTTTATTCAGTTCTTTAAAGGAAAACGGTGATTTACCTTGAAACCAGCTGCCCATCTTTCTTTTTTTCTTTCTTTTTTTTTTTCTTTTTTCTTTTTAATTTAAATTTTACTATCATAATTATTTTATTGATTTTTTTTTCCTATTATTATAAATAGCACGTTTTTTCCTCGGCACTGTTTGGAATGTGATTTAAAAATATCACCCAAAGTCGCAGTTTGGGGAAGAGGTTTCTGGACGAGGAGAATAGCTCGCAAGCAAGGAATGGTAGGTGTTGACGCTAATGTTCTTTGACTAACTGCTTTCGCAGGGTGGGGTGATGAATATTGATTGCTGTTTAAAACAAAACCCAAAACAAAACAGGGCAGAGGGGGAGAGAGACATAGGTTAATGAAGTAAATTGCTAACCAAAGCAAGAAGGCTGCACCTGTCCATTTTGTGGCCAGAGAAGCATAATTTTCCTGTGTTCGGGTGTGTATGATCTGTAATGTTTGGGCGCTATAGGTGACCGGCGGTCGTGGGAGCAGGGCTGGGGGGTACATCATGGATAGGAGTGTGATAGCGCTGGCTCATGTAAACAGTAGCGTTTTACTCAGCCTCATCACCTCTAATGCTGCTTGGGGGCTTTGGGGGGAAGGAGGTGTCTTGGCTTGCAATTCAGTAGAAATGAGTACGTTATGTAGGTTATGTGGTCCATACAGAGCCGTATAAAATTTGGATGTTTGAAAATAAAGAGAGGATAAGCAACTAGGAGATTCAGAGGGCAGAAGTCTTGGCCTTTTGCAAAGTGGGTGAATAGAAAAAAAAAAAAAAAGTCTGTGTGGGGAGAAGTGAGTGTTTGACAAATCTTGTTGGGGGTGGGGGTGGGGGTTGTTTTTAAGAAAGTGGCCTTTAATCATCACTCTTATACATTACTTGGGTGCAAGTGAACAACTTGGCCCGTTGGGTTTTACAGAACCAACATGAGCTTTCAGGAGAAGTGTTTACAGCAAGCTACCAGCCAGTTATTTTACAAAAGAGAATTAACCATCTGTAGATACTGCAGTGAAATCAATGTTGCTTTGCAGGGAAATCCTCTGACAGCAAAGCTACTTCTACAGGAAGAAATGTTGGTTTGGTTTTGTGTGGGGTTTGGGTGGTTTTTTTTGGTTTGTTTTTTTTTTTTTTTTTTTTTTTTTCAGCAGAGAGACATTATTAAAAATAATACAAATTTTGACTTGGATAATTAGGTGTTAGAGCATTTTTCAATAAGCTGGAGGTGCTTCCAGTGAACCATGATGGGCATGTTTCACAGCATTCGTGTACAAGGTGATTGTAAGCTTGTTTACATGGGCTCTTTTTGCTGCATAGCTTCATGATATCCTCAGTGCAACCTTCCCCTCCTCTGATGTGTTCACTGTGAGTTTTGCCAGGGACTTTTTTAGAGACAGAGGAATCTGCAGTCAGCTTGCTGGAGGACACAGAGCTTGTCCTGCAAGCCCAGCTACAGAAAAAGAGAGCAGGATGGTGTTGGTATTGCACAGGGCTGTTTGTCTTTGCTCACATGTAACCTGTCTTTGGTCTTCATGCCTTTGGAAAAGTGGAGTGCACCAAACCTCTCATATTTTAACCCTCTTTCAAAACAGTGCTGGGTAGTCATTGGTCAGGAATACTCTGGAGTAATATTTTTTTCTGTGGTCCTCCTGCTGTGTGCTCTCTTCCTGCTAGGAAAGGTGGCATAGAAATACCTTTTCAATTGGTTCAGCTAATGACTTGTCTTACAGGGATGCAGATGTCAATGACAATGATTTGACCTCAGCCATTAAACAATATTCTTTTTCCCTGACTCTCAGTAAACTGCACTCTTGTGAATTGCTCTCTTCTGCTGTTTCAGAACATGCATAATATGTCAGGGTCCTGTTGTAATTATGGTTTTGTTGAAGAGTATTAGGATTATCCTAAATAGGATACGGACAGAAATCACTTACCATGAAAAATAAGTTACCTTCAGCTGCCTGTCTGTCTGCTTGGAAAATGTCCTTCTCATTGTTAAAAAGCTCCTTCAGTGCACATACATATTTTTATGAGCAGACCTTGGGGATGAGTGTTTTCTTGCAGGTTTGGACTTTCCTCCCCACTCCCCCACAGCCCCAGTCAGTGGCTGGAATGTTTGCAGCCCTTTTTTAGAGGTTTAACAGTACTGGATCAATAGGCCATCAATCAGTGTTACAATACTGTGATCTGGCTTGTGAAAGCAAAGAGCGCTATCAAAATTTCACTGCTGTGGTATTGGACAGTGTCATAAAGTTCACTTGTTGTTTGCAGTGCATTGCAAAACTCATCCAATTTAAGGAAGAGCTAAAGGAGAGGCCCAAAGGAGGATGGTTTTAGCATTGCTATTGCAGACGACATTATAGTTTTGTTAAGACTTGGAAAACAGAAAAGCTGCATTTAGGGAAATGTCTCCAGCTTTAAAATCGGTAACCTCTTAAACTGTTGTTCAGTAGAAACTACCCAGCTCATTAGACAATTCCAAATTACAGAAAATATTGTCGATAAATTTTCACAGCTTGCTGATAAATTTTCAAATTAAAGTAAGGTGGCTTATCTTTGTTTGTTTTTATGTCAAGCGTCTATACCCATAGCCCCTCCCATTCCACTGATTACATTTTGAGCTTATAATAGCACTACTAGAAATGATGTCCTAAAAGCCTGGTGATTGCGGTATTACCACAGTTGCTGCTCTGTTATGTCATCAGGAGTAAAGGAGGGAGACTTCCCTATCTCACCCTGTATTATTGGACAATAATACTGAATATAGATATATTCTGGCTCTCAATGCTCATAGTCTGCTACCCTTATCTGTGATTCTTGCACACTTATGGTTTTGAAGGCTACTTGCAAGAAAAATAAGCCCTCATGAAAGGGCAGCAGTTAAAATTAAAAAATGCTGCACTTGCTGTGAATTTTTTTTTTTCCCTTCTGGCAGCACCATCTGTGGAGGCAGATATAAGAAGAAGCCTTTCACAGAAACAAAATCCTTTGTACTCGGTTAACTGTCTAAAAGTGATGGTCTAAAATGGAAAACAACATACAATTTTAATTAACACCTGAAATACCAGGTATTAGGGCTATGTTACCTATTATTTGTGATAATGACATTAAAGTAGAGACAAAAAGCAGTATAGGGCATGGGACAGAATTTCACATTGCCCTGCTCACTATTTGCAAAAGTTACACGGCTGTCCTTGAGTTGCTATACTGTGCTCTAGCCTGATAGCTGTAGCTTTGTTAGCAAGCTTTAGAATCTGTCTCGGCCAGTTGTTAGAAGAGAAGAACAGGAAATTCAGGTCCCAGTACTTTCCAGTCTCATTTGTTTGCTATAAAGTGAGATTTTCTTTTAAAGAATTTTGTGTATGAATTCAATAGTGGTGGTGGTGGTGGTGTGTTCTTCTTGGCTTCATCTCTACAGAAGGGATGTGAGGTCATGAAAAAAGCTGGAGGTTCACAAAAGACTTCCAGTCAAGTCAGTAGCTACTTCACAGAATTCTACACGAAGAGGTCAGTAACCCAGGAAATTAGGAACTGCAATTTGACATGGGTTTTCAGGAAGCCTGAGATCACTGAACGCAGTTCAGTGAAGTATAGTGGGACCTCTCTTGTTAGGCAGCGATTTTCTCATGAGGATTTTTAATTTTCTATTTTTGGTACAAAGTTTTAGTTTTCTTCTGAGATGTTTCAAAACATGTTGTGGTACAGGGGAAAGAAAATGTTGCCCAAACCTTCCACTTAATAGTAATCTTTCAATTTTGTTCAGTGATGAGACACCAGAGCACTGCGTGTTTGATTTTTCAATCTCTTATTCACTGTCTTAATACCACAGCATTTGCTTTTTACCACATTTCTTGAGGTTATCTCTCATGAACTTTGGCAGTAGAACTTCTTTTGTGATGTTTTGTTGTTGAAGAGGATGCTAGTTTGAAAAATAGCAGTAATTCTCAGGCCTTTTCTTATGCCTGTATGTATCCATATCACATAGTTTTTAAAGCTGTTAATAATGCTACAAGTCAAATTTAATTTCCATTCCCAGATATCAGTGACAGATGTACCTATCTCAACTTCTTATAAGTAAAGTTTTTGCTCTTCCTTATTCCAAAGAAAAATTTGAAGATCTGACCTGAGAAAGATAGTATAGACACAAAAATAATTATTTTAGAACAGTTTGTGACTTTTTTGTCACCATCTGTTGCAATTTGAACAGACTTGAATATGTGCTCTTGAGAACTAGGGCCTTGATTTTTTTTATTTTTTTTTTTTTTTTTTTTTTTTTGGTGGTAGAGGAATAACCGTGACACACTTCCCCCATCTAAACAGCATTTTGTTCTGCATTATTTTCTGTGGTACAGATACTGCCTGAACTGGATGCACTATGGCATAATCAGAGGAAAATCTTAAGTCTTTGTCATGTGGTGTGCAGATACTGATATTCTGTATTACTTTAGTTTTCTGAAATTTTCTGTTTCTATCAGATTTGAAAAATAAATCCCAAATATTTCTTTCTCTTTTTTTTGTGCTTAGGGCTAGTATTAGAAACCTGTACCAACAGCAGGCCAGACTTAAATATCAGCAATGGCAATCCATGCATGAAGTTGATGCCTTTGAACTATTTCCTATTCATGAGACATAGCACATGCTATGATGAGTCAACAATGTATTATTTTATTAAATGATACTCCTTGGCAAAAAAAAAAAAGCCAAATATCAAAAAAATGTTTAATGCCAAAGTGCATGCTCATTTTTTTTTTCTCCTTTTTCTTTTTTTGGTGGAGGATGGAGGGAAGGAACATTATCGTTACAACTTCTTGTAATTTTTAGTGCACATTAGCATACTACTGTCATAATGAGTTTTTCAAGTGCATAATTTTAGCATTGTATAATTATCAGATGGAGCACATCAGGAATGTGGTTTCAGTGCAAGTTTTAATATAACAAAATAATTTTAAAAAGATGCTACATATGCAGTGTTCTGAGCGCTATTTAAAATAGTAAAATCTGGTTTCCTACTGTAAAGGCCACTATTTTACAGCAATTTTTCTAACTAATATTTTGTACCTCTTTGATTTGGCATGGGGAAAAGGAAAAGTTGGTTTGTGTCTCTGAGATGACTGAAGAAGGTTGTGATCAATCCTCATAGAGTTTTTAGATGTATATCTCTTTATCCTTGGATAGGAAAATAAAGTGTGAGAATAGTGATGAAAAGCAAGTGGTCTTTATAAAAATACTCTGTAGTTTAAACTGTCTTAAGTCTGCTAATAATTTCAATACATATTTCTTACATAATAAGTCATTTTGATTCTGATAATTTCTTTATGGTGGTTTTGGTATACATTTGGGAGATGAGGAATTTTTAGATTTCTCATGTAATCTCAATAGAATTATTGTGAAACTTTGTTACCCTTGAAGACACCCAATTTTCTGCTCCAAACAGGCTTATAATAATTTTTTCCACCCCTAATACTTATCTATATTTGTGTCGGTACAGCCACCACAACCAGCATAAACTGAGAGTCAATGGCTTTAAAAAGAAGCCAGGGATTCAGGTCTGTAGACTTCAAACAGGTCTTATGTGATTAACCTTTAACAGTGGCCAAATCTTACTCCTGGTGCTGTTACACCGATAAGATATGGATCCAAGTCACTGGAAGTGTTGTTACTGTTCTGTAAGGAGGTAGAACGGTTACTTGCAGATGAGGCAAAGATGGAAACAGTACACACTGACTTGGTGGACAGCAGTGGCACGAGGCTAATGTAACAGTGATGAAATGAGAGCTCTGGGGCCATGCCATTTTCATCCTTGGTGAAGCTGCTAAAAAGAATTAAACAGGTGTCAGTTAAATCTATTTTACTCTGCTTTGAAGTGAGGTGAGTGGCAGAAAGCAGTGCCTAATAGTTCATTGAGAGAACTTGTGTTCTGTTGCAATCTAAAGGGTTTCCCAAGGGGAGAAGCCATGCACTAGACACTTGTGGCATGAAGACTCCCACTCTGGATGCTCACATCCTTCACTTGTAGACATCCAGTGGAAGCAATTTATTTTAGCATTTATATATAACTTAAAATTTCTCTGTATTGCTACTACAATATATTTAATTTATATTTTAAGGCCCGTTGTCCAAAGGTAATTCTTGCTAGCAAAACAGCCTTCATCTTGGTTAAATGTGTGGACTTTGAAAACTGTGACACTAAACCTTTCATATGTGAATGGATCTGTGTGACTTTTGAATTCATGATGAAGCATAAAACAATATGAATTTTTTTTTGTTAATCTTCTTTTTTTAAATAAGTGTATTTAGGAGCATATAGAGAACCTGCTAGCTGTAGATAGTGAAAGTTTTAAATAAGCTAGCAACAGCAAATGATTTATGATTTATATGATTTATGATAGTTGATAGAGTTGTACAAATAAAAGATTTTGTTAACATGTCTGTAATGAACAGTAGCTAAACAGACTTTGCATGAAATTTTTGTGTTGTTGTGTACATATTAATACAATTAGCTGATAGTCATGTTCAGTCCAGTTCCTCTCTCCATCAACATTATTAAAATGGTTGTATATGTAGAAAAATCACTTTTAAGAAGCTGAGCTTCTTTATCCCCGCTCTTGACAATTTTACATTTCCTTGTATGTGTAGTGCTAATTTTGCAATACAATGATACTCCTCTGCAAGCAGTGTGACTTGATCATTTGTCCCTCAGATCATGAAGATGTCTTTGTCTTAATGTTGCAGCTACTGATATTTCTATGTGGTATTTCAAGCATGCACCAAGGGCCTTGTTTAGTGGACTTTGAGTTCACTGCACATCTAAGTCACCTCCTCCAGCTTTGTGCTTCCCAATTTAGATTTCAGGATGGTTAATCAGTACAAATAGCAGGTTTTCAGAAACAGTGTATGAGACAGATATGTCACAGGGAGAGAGTTGCTTGAGAAGTTTTCCTCCTAGCTGACAAAATACTACTAGGCAAAAATAGTTAAACATGTTTAACAGAAATTAAAGACTTCAAGGTCTTGTTTTGAAGCTACAGCTCCAAAAAAAGTATCTGTAGGTGTCTTCAGGCACGTAATACAGTCCACTAGCACGTATTTAAAGCTTTGTATGAATTAGGGATGCAGTCCTGTAAATATGTGTGAAGCAAATGCATTTTGAAATTGGGGGCCTTGGTGTGCAAAGGCTTATGCTTTCTGTGTGAGCCTCTGCAGTTAATGTCAATTATTAAGGCAGACACTTTGAGCATGTGACTATATTTTGAATTCAACCATTTCTGCTGATGAGAATTAAAACTTTGCAACTGTGCAACTTGTATGTGAACTCAGATACCACATCTAAAACTTAGCATATAACAATCAAAGTTACATTAACTGTTAAAAAACTGGTAAAAATGGTCAGGGAAAGTTGCATTTGGAGAACAGAAGTCCCTATCAATATTCATCACAGAAAAGAGAGATAAGGAAAAAACTTGGGATATTTTGATTAACATAAAAAAAAGGTTAATGCTGTGGGCAATTGGAGATTTGTAAAGCTGACTTAGTAATTTTGGTAGAAATCATGTGAGAGAAAGGCTTTGTTATAATTAGGGAAATAAGCAAAGTACTGGGATAAAGGAATTTTTGGATTTTTTAAAGCACTTGAAGGAACATTTGAGGATCTTTTTATTTGTTTTTCTAGTGTTTTGGCTTCGTATCTTGCTAATACAGTTGCATTTTTTTTAAAGATTTTGTTGGCTTCTCTTATGTTCATCACTGTGCAAGTGTTAAAATGCACAAAGAGAAATTCAGAACTCCATCTAGCCAAGTAAATGTAAAACATAAAAGAGCTCCGGTGAGATTAGTACAGTTACGCCTATAACTATACTTTTATCAGACTTGTATCAGAGGAGCTCAATTTTCTCTGAGAAACTTGTGTTCAGCTCCTCTGCCTAATAGACAAACCCTATTTATATTAAATTTCCAGAATATTATAAATGTAAAAACTTATTATCTGTTACTGATGATGGTGATGGAAAGTGCAACACATCTCCCCTTCAAGAACTGTTGCCTTAGGGTATTTCCAAAAGCTATTTGTCATATGATCAGCTACATACAAACAAAGGTCAGAAATGACCTCTGATAGTCAACACTTCAACTATTCACCTTTTCTACTTTTCAAGGAGGCTGGATTTTTTCCAGAAAGTACTGAGATCTTCACTTTCAATTACAGTGGAACCTCTTTGTAGTGGAACCCCTTGATCACCTTTTATTTTAATAAATATCACTGGAAATGCCCATAAAGATAATTTTTCAGCCTTTGCATTTTTTTTTCCTTGTTGCTGATTATCTGTTTTTTCTTTTATTTGGATTTTTTTTCGTCTCCTAAGGATATTGATTTGCAGAATGTTTTCACTCCCTTTTAAATTCAGATAACATAGTGGGGGTTTATGCTATTAGTTCTTATTCTGATTCATACTCCCTCTCTCTTCATCCTTGGTTTGTCTTTACTGATTCCCGCAGTACTTTAATGAAGTTAAATTGAAATGTAGCACTGTCAACTCTTGCAATATTTGAGATTTTAATGCCTTAGGCTAAATGTAACATTTATATGAGAAACTATGAGATTTCTTTTAATAAAATGTAGGCTTTTTGTTCATATTCCAGGGAAAAATGAAACTTGGATGCTTCAAAAATGCACAACCCTTCCAGTAAGATTATTCCCTGGTGATATGTTGGAATACTGGAATCATATGATGTGGTTCTTAGAGACTGGGGACTGATAGTCTTAAAAATGTCTTAAAAATATGTAAGTTAGTTGGAAACTGAAGATATGCTATCTTTCTGAATGCTTTTAAAGACATGGATATAGCTTGTGTTGTAGCTATGTCTATATTTCTCCAGTAACCTGAATTGGCCTTGGAAAAGTCAAGCTATTTGTGCATTTAAAAAGTGAGGATGAAATTCATCTAAAATATTCAAGTGCAGTGTCTGTCTTTGGGGGATCTCCAGTTGTTTAGTTTCACTTTGAAATACTGATGGATGAAATGCTTTTATTCTGCCACATGTCAGTCTGTGCTTGTTGAAAAGGAGTGGACCTAATTTATGACCTTAATGCTTCCTTGTGTCAGGTGACCTGTGAATATATCACATGAAATATTTTGTATCTGCTGTATTTTTTGAGTTGCTGATGGAAAAACTATCCCTTTCCCATGCCACCATACATCTTTTAAATTGAACTCTTTTGAACTCCATACATACATACATTATTCTAAACTACATACACATTCACAAATATACAGGTACAAATACGGATACAATTATAGCCTGTTTACCCTAAGATAATATCTCCTTGGGGTATGCACCGGGTTTCTCCATCTTCTTGCATCACCCACCGTGTGCAACCAGGTCCTTGGGCAAAAACAATTCCAAGAACGGATTTGCCTTTGCTCGAGGCGGGGTTAACCCAAACTGTTTTACCTAACATACCTCTCATGTGAACCACTGGGACCTTGTCCCCGTCTACAGTGTGAAGGGACTCTGATTGGGCAGGGCCGGCTCGATTGATGGAGCCTCTAGTGTTGACTAACCATGTAGCCTTTGCTAGGTGTTGATCCCAGTGTTTGAAAGTCCCTCCACCTAATGCTTTCAGGGTAGTCTTCAACAGTCCATTGCACTGTTCAACCTTCCCGGCAGCTGCTGCATAGTATGGTATGTGATAGACCCACTCAATGCCATGCTCTTCCGCCCAGGTGGTAACTAAACTATTCTTGAAGTATGTCCCATTATCTGACTCAATCCACTCTGGGGTGCCGTGCCGCCACAGGACCTGTTTTTCGAGGCCCAGGATGGTATTTCTGGTAGTGGCGTGGGGCACCGGATGCGTCTCCAGCCATCCAGTGGTGGCTTCCACCATGGTGAGCACATAGCAGTCTGTGGCAGTGTGATATAATCGACCTGCCAAGCCTTCCCATACCTGTATTTATTCCACCGTCCACCATACCACAGGGGTTTCAGTCTCTTAGCCTGTTTAATGGCAGCGCATGTCTCACAGTCATGGATAACCTGAGAGATAGCATCCATGGTTAGATCCACCCCTCGGTCTCGTGACCATCTGTAGGTGGCATCTCTGCCCTGATGGCCGGCGGCATCATGGGCCCATCATGCTAGGAACAGTTCGCCTTTGTGCTGCCAGTCTAGGTCCACCTGTGACACCTCAACTTGTGCAGCTCGGTCTGCCCGTAATTTCCGGAGGTTGTCATACGATAAGGACTCAGTGATGATTTCTGGCTCTGGGTTGGCTGCCTGTGAGGGTCCTGCCTCCCCATCATCATCAACCGGGCAGCAGTATGTATGGTGCACTGAGCAGATGACAGTTTTGTTGGTTCTGGCCCGTCATTGCTGCATGAAAGGAGAGAAGAATGGGAGGATTTTCTTGATTTATAAGCTGTTAGGAATTAAATGGAGCACAAAAGAGAGAGCAGGGTGGAATTAATTACTCTGTGTATCATGGGGTTTTTCTTGGTTGAACATCAGAACCAGGTGACATAATGACCTAAGATCATATCCAAATGTTCCTGTTCCTGTATTTTCAAAGCAATGTTTTCTCTGAACCTGAGTGGTTACTGTTATTTGTGCTTTTTCACCATTTGACTTCACTGCTTCATGCCTAGTTCAAGTACTGTATATGTAATTTACCACCAAGAATTCAGAGATGGTTTTTAAAAATTGGCTCCTATTCTTACACAGGAACATAAAGAGCAAGTAAAAAAGGAAATTACATTTTAATGCTGTTTTTCTTGAAACAAAAAATCCTCTCTGAGCTGTTCTGAAAATGATCTGCATGGCTTAATTGTGAATCATAATGCTACTTAAATGCCTGCATTAATTTTATGTTAGATTTCAGTCATCAGCATGTAGATAGATGGTTTTGTGGCATTATGAATGTTTGATTTGCTGTTGTACTTAAAATTAATTTTTTTATCTGTCAAGCTATGCAAAGACAATCTGGTAGATCTCTTCCATGGCAGAACAATGTCAAAAAATACCCACATGGTTGTACAAAGAGCGCTGATCCACAAACCCTTTCATAAACACAGCATTTTGAAGGTAGTATATATTCTTCAGTCTAAGAAACCTGTAGTGCAATTCTCTTCTTTTGGGGATTTGCAAAAATGAAGACAAGGATATCTGCTTGGGTTTGGCTTTGCTAGGTAGCTGTGGCAGTTAGTTGAGGTTACATGTGTAGCCATCAACACACATGTGAAGCAATATTGTCAAAACAGAAGTATTCAAAAGCCTTGAGTGAAACCTTCAGACTTTTGAAGCTCTTTTATTTTCATTTTGTGAACTTGCAGGCTACCTTTGGATATCATTGTGAATGTTTTCTCTGAAAATCAAAAGGACATAATAAAAAACTCAAATAGGCTCCAGGAAACAGATCAGCTAGTAGGAAAATTACAGCAAAGGTTTTGGTGTCAACAGTGGTGGGATAAATTTTACAGCAAATATCATTGGAAATAATGTTGTTTTGCATGGATCAACTGCCCATCACCCTTACCAGGCAGAAACTGCCTTGGGAAGTAATTCTTACTTCAAAAAGAAATAATAGTCAAGATCTCCCCCCAGAAGCCTATCAAGGGTTAAAATTATAAAATGAAATATAGGTCTTTAAGCTAAATTGCAAACAAAGTCAATAGAGCCATACTGTTTATCTAGAGCAGCAAGAAATGGGGTGATGTAGTGAAACAGCTTTATGACGCATTGTATTGTATCTTGAGGGTTGGCTGTTGGAATAAAAATTTGCTCACAGTCAATTTTGATGGACATTGCCCTGAATCTTTTTCCACCTGATAATTGGTAGACTTGACTAGTTGACTCAAGAGTTTGTTCATCTGAATGGGCTGGACAACAGGTAGTCCATACCAACTAATCAATGAAGCAGAACTTAGTGGGGTTACGGAAACACTACAGGCAAAGAAAATCTAGGTGTGCCTCTATTTTTATAATTCTGAGGATATCAGAATTACCTCAACTCTCATCAGTTCTTTGGGGTTTTTTTTTTGTAAATTAATGAAAGAAAAATTAGAACTTGGCTCAAATTTTGAATGGTCTCAGGAACATGTTCTTTTTTACACCGGATTCTGGTGATGCTGATGACATAAAGCCACACATTCCTCTCCTTTTCTTTCTTTCTCAAATTTGTTTTGCATTTGCGACAAATATTTCATACTGTTCCGTGTAACTGCAATACTCTTATCAGAGCTAGTATGTTAAAATTTTTCTTAAGAGTTGACGTAGTATAGAGGACCAGACCCTCTTCTTCATGGCTCCAAAGTTTCAGTAACTGGGAGAACTGCAAAGAAGAGAACTATAATGAAGTTAGGCTTTAGTGGCTTTGAAAATTATAGTTAAGTCATCATATCCAAGATTTCAGAGTAAATGTGTTGTCAAGTGCATTTGAGTTCCTAATCCTTGTACAAGTACTATTATGTTTTTCTTACCACTGAAAGACTACTTTTGGACTAAGGATTAATTTTTACACAGCTGGTAAGAGATCAGAATAGATCAAAGTAGACTTTTGAGCTGGTTCGAGCTAGAATTGCTTGGGTGTTTTCAAAGAAGCAATGTTGAATTGTGGCAGGAGAGAACGTGATCCACTGCTGAAGGTCAATGCTCCTTTAACTAACAGGGTGAAGGCAATATGGGCATTTTTAAAACAACAAAAAATATTATGCATAAAATATCATGCGTAAAATGACTTTCTAGAGACCCTAGGGCTCATAAATAGTAGTCCATCATACATTACAATGATTATTATTGCTTTTTAAATGTAAAAGAGAGAACAACATTTAGTATATTCTAAATCTTTTGTCAGGATTTGACTGTCATCACCAAAGTCCACACTGGAATGGAAGTGGTTATCCCTAAAATAAATTTGACCTCTGTTGTTGTTTTGCCCACTAGCCAGCCCCTGGGGCTGAGGATGGTTTTGCCCAGGTGGATTTCTGGACAAAAAGCCAATCAAAACTCTCAGTAACACCTTTGCTAATTACATATTTAAGAAAACAGAAGAGAATTTTGGTGGCGCAGTTGAAATTAGTAGCAGTAGCCATGTAGGAACAGTGGCAGGCCCCAGGTGGGGGCCAGGCCTCCCTCCTCCCCCGGCCCTGCGCCGGGGGCAGGTGTGGCACTGAAGCCCCCCTTCTCTCATGTAAAAGGGTAAAGGAAAAAAGCTTTAAAGGACTGACTGCTTGGACAAAAAAACGCTGCAGAAGAAATTCCGGCAGAGAGATAAAAAAGTGTTCAAGGCCAAAGCTGGCAACTGAACGAGAGAGGAGAGAAGAAAAAATTTACTAAGCAGATAAAGCAATAGCCCTTGAAGTAGGCCTAATGCTATTTCACAGGAGCTGTGTTCATTGAGCAGCCTGACCTTTTCCAGGAATGCCTCATACAGAATTTGGTGTCATTAAGCCTCAGTTTTTTGTTACCCATCCTGCTGGGTTACAAAGCCCAGTTGAAGCTTATCCTGATCTTGTGATGTGAGCTGCCTCTGTTTCACCGCTGTTTCTTCCTGCTCTAGATAAATGCTGCTTCTTTTTTAACTTTGTCTGCAGTTCAAGCACTGGATTAAGATAAATGTCATTTTTCCAATGAACACATGCAGAATCTTTCTGCAGATTTCAGCAGAACTCTGGTTTTGATCTCATTCAGAGATCTGGAGGGAGGAAGAAGAAGCTTTTTTATTTCAGCCATCAGGATTACCAGTATTTTGCCTCATAACGTGCTTGTAATAAAAACAGATTCCAGCTTCAAGTTATTCTTATTGCTATGCTTTACTGACAAAACTGTTGTATCTCCTCTGCATCCATGGTCTCTGTTTCTTTTCAGTGTTTGGTAATCTCTAAATGAATTGCTTTTCAGTTTCATCTTTTTCTGGTGTGGTGTTAGAAACTGTCTCTGAAAAGGTTTGGTGGATGTTCCCAAAAAAAAATGCTTGAAGTAATACTGTGTGTAATGCTCAGATAAGCACCAGCATGAATTCTGTGCTAGATCTGCAGGCTTGTTTTGTGTCTAGGGCAGCTCAAGGTGAAAATTAAACATGATGTTAAAAACTTGAAAGAAGGTTAAATTATGTCTTCAACACAATATCCTAAATATTCACCTTTGAAAGAAAAAATCAGCTCCAAGAGATAGAGCAAATTCAGACTAGCAAGTCTGTGTCTTGAAAAGCTTGGTTGTGATGAGACCGTTTGGTAGCCATGCTGAAAATGAAACAGATTTCCTTGCCTAGGATGCTTCTTTATTCAATCAGTAAATCCAGACCAGAAGCCAGTTGCTATTTCAGTTAGTTCATGGGGTGCTATGTCTCTGGCTGGGAAGAAAGAGAAAATAGACAGTAAAAAAGCAGTGTACCTCAGTTCTGCAGGATTTATTTTGCTGATTTCCTCCCCCCACCCCCCATAAGGCACTTTCTTTTGACACTTCAAATTTATGTTGTTATTTATTTTCAGTCCTTATGTTCTAGTGCAAAGCTTCAACTTGGAGTTGAGAGTTATCTGAGGGAGAGAGTGTTGTGAATGCCTTCTGTTTGTCTGTGAAAGGAAAGTCTCTGTCCTCTAGAAATTCTGTGTTGTAGCAATGAGCTGCAGTTTGGAAAGGCTGCATATCACTGGTCCGAAGGACAAGCATGTGTAAAGATAACTAGCAGGCTCAGCAGATAGACAGAGGCAGAACAGGGATACATGTGGCAAGATAAAGGCAGAATGGGTTTTAAACAAAATAAGATTTGTATTTAACTGTGTCATTATGTTGGATTGTTACGTCAATGCACTCAATGGTACATGAAGAGGTTTGTGATGTTGAATATACCTAAACCCATGGAGAGCTCTTTCAAGTTGATTTCATCTCCATCTGATATTGTTTACAGTAGCTTTAATGAATATATGACTAACCATAAACCCTAAAATGTTAATTTATATTCGTGATGATTTGTATTAGAGTATCTCCTGGCACGTTTCATGGTTGTACATTAATAAAACTTTATGCTTTTATTACCATGAATGAAAATAAAAAATGGTGTCAAGAGAGATTTAAGCCAGTATTCCATCTTCAGTACTGAGTAATACTGCAGATGGATAACGTGAAATTCATGTAAATAATTGCTTTGTTCCTATAGTAAAAAGAAGTATTTGGGCTCAAAGCTTCTCCTAGACTAGTAAGTCATCAGAATGAAAAAGATTTTCATTGTGGGTTTGGTATTATGAGTTTATGTTAAATATTTCTCTTTAGTAAGTGATGTAAGCATTTTCTTTCAGTCACAGTGAGGTCCAAATACATCTGCCTCTTTATCACAAAGAACAGATGCTGCCATTAAATGGCTCAAATTTACCATCAGAAAATGGTGTTGCTCTGATATTGCACCTCTTTTTTGACACTTAGTTGTTATAGTTAGATTTTTTTCATGCTAAATAGCAGCCTTTTAGTGATGGCTTCCCCTTTACACATATAACAGGAGGAGAAGGGGAAACTGCACAATGCTGGAGTTTACTGTAATTTTTTTTTTGGTAAGATATAAATTGAAGGAAATTTGTGGAATGCAAAGCTATTTCCTCAGGATACAGAGCTTGGCCTCTTTGTGCGTGTGGTATTTTGTGCTGTTTTCACTGCTATAGAATTTTACGGCTTAATTCTCTGTCACAATGGATTATCAGCATTCCATATTTGCATTGACTCATCAGTCTTGTATTTTTTTTAAATGGAATATGTAGTAAATTGTAACTGGCTTTTGGGAATTAAAATTAAGCCACTGAATGAATTGATTTATCCCTTGCACATGATAAACACGTTTGTTTGCAAAGTACCATGCTTGCTATTGAAACGTAATGTAACTGCAGGACTAAAAATAAGGAGAAGAGAAAGGGAAGCTGTTGTGGAGCAAAGACAAATGACAGCAACTTTGATACAATTGTTCTTGGAGTCCAGGTTTTGCTGCAATTTTTTTGCAGGAGACTTTCACATACTCTGTGAGGGTTTGTTAAACATTCAATAAGACTAGTTGACAAGTGTGCTATGCTTGCAGAATGGGTGGTCTAGAAACATGGAGGACAATGTAAAGGGTGTTTGCATAAGAGGGCAGAAAAAGCCTACTTCTAATATGATATTAAGCCTTTGTCATTGAAGTTGTTTGGTAGGACAAGCCAGTGCCACGGGAAATATCTGCCAAAGGAACTAGTGCAATTAGTTACCAGCATTTGAAATATTCATTCAAATGATTACTTCAATCTGTTAATAAAGTTTAAAGTAGAAAAATCACAGAATCACAGAACATGCTGAATTGAGAGGCACCCACAAGGGTCATCGAGTACAACCCTGCACAGGATCATCCCCAAGAGTCACACCTTGTGCCTGAGGGTATTGTCCAATCCATCTTGAACTCTGTCAGGCTTGGTGCTGTGATCACTTCCCTAGGGACCCTGTTCCAGTGGCTAACCACTCTCTGGGTGAAAAACGTTTTCCTGATATCCAACCTAACCCTCCCCTGACACAACTTCAGCCCATTCTCTCATGTCCTGTCACTGCTCCCCACAGAGCAGAGATCAGTGCCTGCCCCTCCTCTTCCCCTCAAGAGGAAGTTGTAACTGAAGTAAGGTCTCCCCTCAGTCTCCTGTTTTCCAGGCTGAACAGACCAAGTGACCTCAGCAGCTCCTCACACGGCTTCCTCTCATGCCCTTCACTATCTTTGTTGCCCTCCTTTGGAAACTCTCTAATGGCTTAATATCTTTCTTATATTGTGGTGCCCAAAACTGCACATATACGTGTCTGATACTCTTGGTAGTTCAAAACTGGCAAAACCTTTGCCTTCAGCTAAGTTGTCTGGAAGATGGGAAATGGTAAGGACACCATGGTTGCATGCAGGAAGGAGGAACAAGCAACCCAACTTGTGGCTTTCTGAATTTATTGTTGCTGGAATATGATCGGGGAGGAGAAAAGCTACAGCTACAGAGAGAACCAGGCACATGCTGGTCCTTAACAGCAAGTTTTCCTGGTCACTTTTGTAGAAACAATCTGCTATAAGTCTGTGACATTGTGTGTATTCACTAGTTTGTCAGAGGCCTGTGAGCACTAAGGCTTTATTGTTGCAGCTGTTCTTATTTTCCCTTTGTCTAGAAGGCATCAAGGCTGTTCCATCAAATAATCTTGGTGATTTTACTCTCTCAGCTTTCCATTTTCCCTCTCTCATCTTGTGCTTGGGGAGGGGTGTTAGGAGTGGCAATGTGAGGTGATGCTCCAAGAGTAGTGCAGAGGGGAGGAGATAGTGGTAGCAGTCTGCTGTGTGTTCCATTATTCCAGGGCAAGGTCCAATCACACATGAGTGTCATTGCATCTCATGGCCATGACTGACTGAAATCTCTTGATTTTACTGACAGTTTTCTTATTCCTGTTGTAAATCTAGGGAGCTGTGTTTCCTTTAAGCCTTGTTTTTTAACCTTACAAAATTTAATTTAGATGAAATAGTCCTGTTGGTATTTAATGAAGAATGACTGTTTTTCCCAGTTCTGCTCAAATGCTGATCAGTGATACAGACATTTGGTTTGGGTTAGTACTGGACAACAGCTGTTTATGCCTCTCTTCATCTCAAGACTTGGGGTTTGCTGGGTATCAGTTTTGGGTTTGCTTGTCACTTTTTTGTCACTTCGCATACCCACCATGCCCTTTTCCCCCCCATGAAGTGTGTTTTCTTTTCATATGATGACTTTTGAAAACTGCCATTGCCTTTTCAATGAGATATCAGTTCTGGGCAGGGAGTAGCATGGACATGCAGCTGTAGAAAAGCCTTTTTAAAGGCACATTTTTTTAGTGTCGAATGCTTATCCTCTTTTTGAAAGGCTTATGAGTGGTGCCTTACCTAAACAGATTTTGTTTATTTACCTCTTCTTATGAGCCTCTGAAGTACAAGCAGGTGGTGTGGGGGGAAATAAAGTGACATTATTTTCTTTCTGATTATTATCAGAAAATGACCCTGGAGTTCTGTCTTTATTTGCATAAACTGTGTCAGAGCTTAAGCTTGTAGAACATGTTTGCACAAGATTTGGAAGTGATGATTTGAAATGTTACTTGTTTTGACAAATACATTATGTCAGGTAAAAGGAAATTGTTTTGCTCATTTTTTTTCTCTACAATAGCTCCATAATTTTCAGTGTCATATACTTTTGTAAGTCCAAAATTTCTTCTTAGCCAGTCACTTAAAGGATTTTATGTTGTTGTTTGAGTAAAGGAAGAACTATACTGTCAAGAATTTGTAACATTACAGGAGAATCTTATTAAGTTACCTTGGCAACTTGGTCTTCATAGAATCATGGAATGGTTTGTGTGGGAAGGGACCTTAAAGATCATCTATTTTCAACCTCCCTTCCATGGGGATGGTTAGGGGTAGGTGTCCCATGGACAGGGACACTGACTGCTAGACCAGGTTGCTCAGGGCCCCATCTAACCTGGCCTTGGACACTGCCAGGGATGGGGCACCCACAACTTCTTTGGGCAACCTGTTTCCAGTGCCCCACCACCTTCATAGTAAATAATTTCTTCCTGATATTTAAACTTACCTTCTTCAGTTCAAGGCCATTCCTCCTTGTCCTATCACTACACACTCTTGTCAAAAGCCCATCTCCAACTCTCTTGTAACCCCTTTAGGTACTGGAAGGTGCTCTAAGGTCTCTCTGGAGCCTTCTCTTCTCCAGACTAGACAGCCTCAACTCTCTCAGCCTTTCTTCACAGGAGAGGTGAATTAGCCTGTTTTCCAGGTTAGAGATTGTACCAGTGACAATCATATGTGGGTCCTAAATTAGTATAGAGCAAACAGAATGTTTTTGTTTGGAGATTATTTTTTTTAAATCAGAATTCCAGTGATAATATCACCAAATAAGGTACTAAGTATTGTTTCTTGATTGATTAAACACCAAATTTATTCTGCATGTTGCCTCTTCTTAGCTTTAATATGGAAAACAAATGTGGGATTTGGAGAAGTGGGGATTAGTGATAGCAAGATGCATATAAAATCATCTCATACTGTTTTAAGAGTGAGCAATTGCTAGCTTGCAATTCAGAGCTCATTTTTCTAATACGCTTATGTTAACAGTTTTATAATTAAGCTTCAGTTAAAATTATAATAATAATTTCCTTTTCCATTCAAGCATAACAAAGCACTTAAGCATTAATAAGCCTCATATCAACTTTGAAAAATAAGTATTATTGCCCCTATTTTACAGTTGGGTAAGCATAATTGAAGGTAAGTGATTTACTCTGAAGTGACAAATACTGTAAATGGCAGGTCCTGGATACTCCTCCAGCTCTGTGGACCTCAGTGTTAAAATGCTTATAGCAGTGTAGATCCTTAAATATTAAGGCTTAATAATAAAAAATGAGCTCAACAATACTTAATGTAGGTGGAGAAACTTTATATAAATAACATTCATTATGGCAGAAAATGTGGGTCTGAGATTTTTGGGTAAAAGACAAGGACTTCATGTTTTGATTGATCTGCCTTTTATTTTTGAAGCTTTCTGCTCAGATCTTCTGCAGATCTATGTGCATCACCCTTGGTGAGGATGGAGATCTCTGTGCTCTCTGCTTCTGTGGAGATGAAGAGCCAAGGAGCATGGCCTGAAGTGGATGACCACAAATGCAATCCATGAGCATTTGCTGAGCAAAGCATCCTGGTCAATCTATTTTTTTGCAGCTCACTTGTTCAGACAGGAAGACCCTGAATCTTGACTGGGATACAGGGCTTTGATCAAAGGACTTTGATTTGACAAAATGCCCAGCCCAAGCTGGATTTGAAGAACCTTATGTGTTCCCTCAGCTCTTTGAAGTTTTTCCAGTTTCTTCTGAGCAAAGACTTTGTATGTAGCCTGTTAATAATGGGTATAAGCAGAAAAAAAGAGCAGTCTAAAGGCAGTTACATGTTAACACAGGAAAAGCTTTCCTTTCTGTGGGGAAGTAGATAGGTGGAGATCATCAAAATGCCTTTAATGAATAAAAAACCCGCAAACCCTAATAGAGTAAAACTGTTGAATAAATTGATGACCTTGCAGCCACTTTCAGAAATATATCCTAACCTGCACCACAACAGAAAATGCAAAGTAAATAATTACAGATCTCTCAATGGAAGACATACTACAGGCAAGGAATAGAAAACCAACTTTCCTTCAGAACGAAAAAATAATGAAAAAAATAGAAGCAAACCGCCATAAATAGTGATAAAGCTCCCTGGAAATTAAAAGCTCACCTCTTGGGAAGAGGGAGAATTTTAGTGTGGTCAATGATTGCTGATGGCTTCTGACTTAAATTATACTCTGGTGTTGCTTACTGATATTTTTCACAGGTATCATCACTGTATGTATGTAGTATGCGTAAAGTTTACAAATGCAGAAGTTAATGCCATTTACACTGATCAGTAGCTCACATCCCTGTGGCTGAAAAGACACCTCCCCATGTAATAGCATGTACATTGTTATATAGTATATATAAATCTGTCTATTATCAATTCATTGCTACAAATGTATACACAAAATATTTTGATATGACTGGAAAATCTTTTTTCTCCATTTCCCGAGAAGTAATTTAAATGTGAGAACAGAAGGTATTTCTAACAAGTATTTAACCTTGGTGCGCATTAGAAGTTCAAGTACTTACCATAGCTGAACAGTGTTTGACCCTATATTAATTATTAAATAGAATTTGCATTCATATGCAAATTGATACCTACCCACAGATTAAAGGGGCAATGAGTCGGTTGGTACCTGACTACAATAGAAGGAGGAAGAAATTGAAATAGTGCTGTGTCTCAGTTTGTTTTCAGGAGTGAACAACTATGATAAGGAAGATTTTTTTCCAATAGGAAAGAATATAATTCTTTTGCTACATTGTTAAGTGTTAGTAGTAGACTACAAGTAACTCTAATCTGTCTCTGGGAGATTTTATAACCTCAAAGGGAAGGAAGCAAGATTAGCAATGTAGTCAGGGTACCAGAGATAGAATGGAAGAAAATAAAATTTTGGGATACTCCTCTGCATTATTAGCCTTCAGTTAACTCTTTTTAACCTTGATTTGAGAAAGAACAGCATTCATTGACTATTTAATTTTGTTATTAAAAAAAGTTGCATTCTGTAATTTCTGTATGCTCTATTGTTAGTATCAACAGCATTTCTGGATTTGGTACTACCAACAGGGCTGAAAAAGAGAGAGCTCTTTACCAGGATAATTGTATGCATAACTTATTTTTAAGCAGCTGAATTATCCTGACAAATCCAACTTTAAGCAGTTGAATCAGGTTATTCAGGTACTTAAAATTAAGCACAGCATTAAGAAAACATTACTACGTTAGGTTTGAATGCAGAAAACAGAATTGCAACACAGCCAAAAAAAGAGCATTTCCACAGACAGAAATTAGTTTTCTCTCCAGTGTACATCTTTGACAACCTCCCACATACACAGTTGTATGTACATCATAGTTTATTCAACTCTAGCAATATCAGCATGTTTGTTGGCTAAAGCTAATGAACTTTCTAGCTGCCATTGCAGTTAGACCAAGAGTGAAATAAAAGGTATGAGACTCAAACAGAGCTCTCATTATTAGATACCAGACAGCTATAATCCCATCTGTGTAGATGTACAGCCAGGATCTGGGCCATGTGAAATACTCCCTCCCTCCAATCAGAAGCTTTCTAATGATTATTCGTGATTAATTTTAAAGCAAGCACTGCAATATAGGGCTAAGTTAATGTATTCTCATTTTTAGAATCCCTCCCACTGAACAGCATTTCAAGCAGCTATTATTATAACAGTCCTGACAACTCCCTGATTAATCCTCATCCATGTGTGTCAGATGTTGTTAACACTTAACTGGTCAAAGCTCAATCTTTACTACTCTCCAAGTCTGTTTCTTCACACAGAGCCTGAGTGAAGCTGTCACACATGTCATACTGTCAAGTGAGAATGCATAACCCACTTCTTCTAATTTGTATACTGAAATATTTTCCATCTAAAGATGGTGGTGGCAGTTCTAATCACTGGTACAAATGTCAGCTGTTGTGTGTGCTGTTCTTTAAGTGTAAATAAGTGTGCTGTGTTATATGCCACATGGTACAGTTTTAGGTGTTTCCCATTCACGTTGCCCTGATACTCTGGTTATGTCTGTTTGCGTGACTGCAGTGCTGGGCAGCAGTGGTCATTATGTGTAGGCACAGTCTTTAACATAGAAGGTGACAGCTCAAATACTCTCAGGAGTATTTGTCCTGTTGTTCATAATTGCTATGCTGCTGTCGGGTAGCAGTTGCTGCAGTGGACAAAATAGGTTTTATCTGGCATATTCTATAACTAGATCTTCTGCAACAATCCTTACAATTTCTGATTTAGAAGTGACTTTGAATTCACTTGGCTGAGTTCTGTCAGTTAAGAGTAGGTATCTCATGCATTTGTCATCTTTAATTACAAACTGAATTTTACCTGGACTGACCTTAAAATTTTCTGCTTGGGCATTTGCCATCTCTAGCTTCAGTCTCTGCCTGAATTGAAGCTGTTGCCCTGTCATCAGCTACTGCACAAGTGCTGGCAACACCATCAGGTTTTTTTGTGTTCATTAGCAAAAATACTTTGTCAGCTTATTTAATTGCCAGAAAGTAGACGGAAAACCACTTTTTTCCCCCCTTTTTTCTCCCTGCTCCTTCAAAGTATGTACTTCAGTCATTTGATTATGTGATCTGATTTGTCAGTATCTGTATGAATTACTAAATATGTTTTTAACAATTTGGCAGTACTGAATGTCTGGTATGGGGACTGAAGAATGCTGCTCAGGATAGCCTTGTTAAGACGCCTGAAACAGTGGCAGATCCTAGTCTTGCTGTATCTCTTAAATTTTGCCAGACTGTCATCTTGTTGAGTGGGCTTGTTTGTTTCATTGAGTCCCACCAGTTTACCAGCTCTGTCAGTGCAAAGGAGGTATTTCTGCACCCATATGTGATGGTGGTCACTCATCAGTTGATATATTTATTTGGCTTGTTCAAGAAGTCTTGTACTTCATTAAATTTCTGGATATTGTACAATCAGCTCTTTTTTTGTGTTGTGATTCTTTGTTTATAGTAAGCTTATAAAGCATGCTGGCTTTAACTTTATACATTTATCCAGTTGATATTAAAGTAGAAGTGGAGAATTTCACTAGCTCTCATCTTCGTAGGCTACAAATACAAAGTTCAGGTGGTTTTTAAATACCTTTTTCAATTGTAGCGTGGTAGATGAACTCTAGCTGCAGTACCAAGTTGAAATGCATGGGTATATTGCTTTCATACTGAGCAAAGTATGGTTGAATCCCAGTCTTCCACTCCACGAGTAGGTTTCTATCCCTAGGTCTGTGGTTCAGAACGAGACCTGATAAACACAACGAGTCTGGCTAATGCCACGCATTGCCTTGGTGGAACATGTCTGCAGTTTAGGTATTTTCATGCCAAGATTTTTCAGGTACTAAGAGTGTGCCTCTGTTGGTGTGAGGTTTAAGGCATCTACAGATGGCTTGTGGTCTGCTTGCCCTCTTTAACTGTAGTTTGTAAACCACTGTACTGTGTAATTGCTCTTAATCTGTGATGCCTTATACATGAGAATAGCTTGATCACATATGAGTTCAGCAAACAATTTGCAGGTCTTATGAGGCTAAATGTTTGGATATTTTTGTGGGAGAAGAGGCGTTTATTTTTCTGCATTTTTGCTGCTACTGCAGAAACTAAGTGAAACAATAGTTTCAGTGGTCCAGTTCCTCCTTCACTTACTTTGAAACTACTTTTGTGCAGCTGGCTACTCAGGCTGGTCATTAGAAGCCCTTTGGGCTCCTGTAGCTTAAGGCAGGCTCTGCAATTATACATTGCTTTTTGCATCTTACAGCAGGGACTTTCAATACCTCTAATTTTTGTCTAGTAGGCTATTGCTCCATAACTGTAATTCCTAATTCTGAAGAGTTTTTATTTTTATCTATCTTAGCTATTCTTTTCTAACATACAGACATACCCAGAACAAGTTAAAAACAAGCATCAAATATATTTATTTCCTGAAGAAATCTCTCTGCTTGGTGCCTTCCTGTATCATCTTGCTCTTGATGACTTTACAGATAATAGTTGAAGGAGAAAGGAATATTTCAAGTAAATTTAAATATTTCTATTTTGTATATATCTGGTAATGGTTGGCATCTCAGTTCAAGCATTAACATACTGTGATGTAGCTGTTGCCTGATCAGGGTGGCAGTGTACTATCTGTTCGTCCTCCGCCTTTGCGTTCAGCACAAGAGGTCAGCCTTGAGTAGAGAGTACATCTAAAGTTCACTGATAGAAGAGACAGTCATACCTACTGCTGCCCATAAATCTGTGTCCTTCCATGCACTAGGAACATCTCCCTCCCCCTGCTGCTCAGGAGTTGTGCTGCAAACTGTATGTAATAATATCAATAAGCTCTGTTTAAGTATATAGAGATGGTACTGATTTCCTTGATTCTTACATGCCTATTGGTAGTGCAAGTTACTCTGAGCTGAAGCTACCATTTAGTTCATATGTTAGATAGGCCCTTTCTTTGGGCTGCTGGCATTTCCTCACAGGTTTAGGTGTTTTATTCTGTCCATCTGCAGTTAGAAACATTTGAAGCTGGTCTGGTCACCACCATCTATTTTGATCATGCTTGCTAGGTTCATTCATTGTCTTTTGTTGCAGCTGGTAAAAGAAAGCTCACTTCTGGCCTTACCACTTCAAAAGATTATCAGAAGTAATGGAGATATTAGATTTTTGGCTTCACTCAGCTTGCTTCACACACACACACACACACACACACACACAAATAAGTGTATCATCCCTGTGGTTTCTCAGTTTTCTGTAGCTGAAATAGAAAAAAAATGTGCGGAATGAGAGATTATTGGCAGACAAATGTCAGGACAAAGCAGATTAAAATATCTGTTTTAGGTTGTGGAGAAATGTTGAGTCTAAAAATTAGTTTTAGGCAGAAAGGCCAGTATGAAGAAAACTGACAAAAATCCTGCAGCAGTAAACTGAATATGTCTTCATGCAGCCTGTGCATTTGTAAATTCATAACAATAGCTGGACTAGATAGTCTCCCTGGATCTCTCCCTTTCCTTTCCTGTGGGAAGATAAGAGGAAGAGAATGGGAATTGCATTATGTCTCCTGTTCCTGTTAATTTTGGATCTGGAAAGGGCTTCTGCTTTACTCTTGTAATTGGGTTATATACTGCAGGAGGCTAATGTATTATCATGATTAATAGTCTGTTTTGGCAAATTATGTATTTCTGAAAAGTACTGGAACACACTGCATTTCAATGTTGGAATAACCATGGTTTGCTCATTTATAAACATACTTCTCTAATCTTATGTAGAATGTGCATAAATCTCATTTCAAACATGAGATAATCATCAGCAGTCAGTAAAAAAGTTATTTCCATGGCAACAGTTGCTAAATTGAACAGTGCATCAGTACCTTCTCCCTATTTTTGTCCAGAATCCTCCCTGTCTTTAGCTCAGATAACATCTACCTTACTGATGAGTAACAAAATAATCCTACTTGTTAAAAAATAATAAACTCACCACTGTCTATGTAAAGAGTTATTAGAGCACAAATGAGCAATTATTCATTGCTGCTGACAGTACTGGGCATCAGTCTTTTAAGTCTACATTTCTGTAACTCTCCATAGGCCCTGTCGAACACTTAGTATGGCCTTTTCCCATGCCTGGTGGAGTTGCTGTAATAGTATTTTGAGAGCTCTGGAAAAGTCATCTCGTCTGGATGAAAATCTGACCAGCGTTCACGGCTTCTGCTTGAAAGAAAAGAAAAAAAATATGGAAGTGATGGTGCTTCCCATGGCTTCATGGCCTTTCTTCCTCATCTTTTTATATACCCACAAAAATTGCTGTTTTAAGGAATAAGCTGACATTGTTCAGCAGACATTTGGAGTTTATTAGTCTTATATGTGGCAGGTAACATGAGAGTGAGCAGGAGGATTATGGGATGATGGACACAGGCGTTCTGGATCAATGTAATGGGAATTTATAAGAGGAATGGAAGCAGGTCACAAGGGTTCTTTATAGGAGCAGGCAGGTGGCTCACCTCTGATGGAAGGTTAGATAAGAAACTTAGGGTTTGTTTCCATGCACGGTCAATAGAATCTTTCTGCTGGACTGTTCTCCAGGGTAATTTCCTTTTGCCATAGTGAAGCCAAATCTCTGAAGAGAAAAAGGCAGATTCTAACAAAGGGAAATATTTTGCTTTTAAATCTACCTCATCACTAGCATGAGTTGTTCTAAATTTTGAACCAAAGATTTCTAAATAAGAGATCAAGCCGGCATAGAATTAATTGATACTTTTTCTTTCCATTTTGTCCCTTAGGTATAAGCTGCAGGGACATATTTTGACTGTGTCTGAAAGAGGAAGATGCTTACCCTTTGCTAGAAGCTAAAATGTTTCCTATTTACAATGCCTTTCCAAACTCTCAACCTTCTGTTTCCTTTTTTTTTTTTTTTTTTGGTTTATAAGGCATAAATTCATATGGCCTTGTTCCATCAACATTCAGTTCTGTTTCACCTCCTTTGTAGCCTTTCATATGACCCAGTTCATCTTATGCCTCCTTTTGGCCTGTCCTTCCTTCATCCTAAACTGGAAACTTGGGGACTGAAGAGTGAACAGCAGAGGTGGACTTCATTTATTCCTGCAGCATTAGGAATCGGGTGGGAAGCTAAAGTCTGCACTGTTCTGTTCCTTGTCTTTCAGATCTATGTTAGGCAACTATGAGATAGGCAGAGGTGGAGAATATAGACACTAAGGCATTCAGAAACATTTTGCTTTCCTTCAGGGGCAGCTGGAGATGCAGAATTGGACTCTCTTATGGAGTCAACAGAGGAATATTTAGTTGCTACAGAAGCACTTGGAAGAATGGAGGCAGTCACATGTTGTGGGTTTTAAAATCCTCTGTGTTCCTGACCAAAATGGGACTGTTACCAGACTGATGTATGGCAACTTCTGAAACTAGCATAATGGTAACAGGTGTTAATTGATTTTGCAGCTGCTTTTTTTTTTTTTTTTTTTTAATCTGAGAAGTAAAACTAAATTTAGTCATTGTTGCTCTTTTTTAAGAAAATGTAATGAAAAATCTCAGCTGTTTTTAACTGCTCCCTGCATCTCTAAACCAGCTAATTTTGCAGTTCCGTCTGACTCTTTATATGATCAATTGTGCTTAAACTGCTGTGTATGAAGGGACTTCATTAGAAGTTTACCTGAGAAGAAGGATGAAAGGCTGTTAATGTAGTAATTCTAAGTTCAGGGGGTTTGTGATTGTGTTCTTACAAATTTCTTCACAAATCTGAGAAAGAACAACTGTGTAAGGCCACAGTTTCTCACCTTTTCCTTCCTGAGAGAACTTATCCATCTTTTCTGTACGACTATAAGTCGTACAGGGGGGTAGGGTCTTATGGGTTTACAGTAAAAGTGTTTCAATTAACCCCTTTTCACCCACAAGGCCGTTTTCTTCAAGCATTTCAGGTGTATGATTGCCTTTGTCTCCTCTGTCTTCCTGTGGCATTTTCAGTCAGCTTCAGTTTGTCTTGCATGCACTAATTCCTCACTGTGGTGGTTTACAGTCCCTCTAAAGGAATGGCAGCTGTTGCCAGCAATTGAAAAGAGTTAGTTGTTGCTTTGTGTGAGCACTAAGGCTGGTAATTTTATGGGTTTTCTCCTTCTGCCTCACAAGAATTAAACTGCTGTTGATTAGGGTAGAAGTGAGCTGCTGCTGACTACTTCTGTAACTCGTGACTTGCTGTTGGAGAAGCATAGCTTTATGAGAAGAGTCTGCAGGCAGTGATTTTATCTTCAGCTTTTGTAAAGGTATGCATGGTGAAACTGGGCAGTACTTTATGTCCCTTTTTTCTTTGCACTTTTTCACCCTCTTTTTGGTATCTGTCAAGAGACCTGCATTGAGGCAGTAACTGACAGCACAGGTGACAGAAAAGTGTTTTGCCTGTCCCTCTGAAAGTGTATGTGTATTACAAAGAACCCATTCAAATTCTTGTCATGGGTGTAGTGTTCAAATGTTGTGAAACGCTGCTAAGTGAGACCTGACCTCTTGGCCTGATACTGATTATTATGCTCAGTATGGTGCATCCAAGTATTGTTTGCCTCTGTAAGGCTTAATAATGAGCAGAAGATGAAGTAGTTAAACATACACCTGGGTTTGGTGTATTTACACCTGCTGTCACCTGTGTTTGTTTATTTCTTGGCTCCAGAGACAGGAGTCAATGAAACCAAACATGAAAATAAGAGAGAGATTGTTATTGTGTGAGGTATATTTGTTTCTGCATTCAATGTCTCGAGACCAAACAAAAAAGAAGTAAGAATAGCCATAAATTATTATAAAACATAAACAAGACCAAAAGATCTGAAGAATTTTGCATTTAGCTTCTTGGACATAAATTAAGTCTTTCCTTGCCATGAAGAAGATAAGACCTTCATTCCAGTGTCTTCTGTAAACTTTTTGCATGTGCTGTGGTTTTACCACACCCTCCCCCCTTCCCCCACTGCTGGGGCTGAAAATAGTTTTTTGCCGCGTGAATTTCCAGAGCAAAGTCAATCAAATTTTAGTGACGCCTCTGCCAATTACATATTTAAGAAAATGGAAGAGAAGATTGTTACACAGATGAAATTACTAGCCATGTAGGAGAGACGGCAGGCCCCAAGTGGGCCAGGGCCCCCTCTTCCCCTGGGCCTGGGCTGGGGGCAAGTGTGGCACTGAAGTCCCCCTTCTCTCTTGTAACAGAGTAGAGAAAAAAAAAACTTCAGGGAAGAACCTGGACAAGACGTGCTGCCAAAGGAATTCCGGCAGAGAGATAACTAACCTCCAAGGTCAAAGCTGTCAGCAGCAGGAGAGAGAAGTTTGGGGGGGGGGGGGTCTGCTTCTCCCCCCTCTCTCGCTCGCTCTCTCTACTTTCAGCAGGGAAATGACTGAAAGCTAAAAATCACTACCACCTGTGGAAGATTATTGGGGTGAGGAGACCCCCATGCACCTCATAGAGGAGCTTACACTGAAGTAAGTGGATGCACAAGGAAGCTGAGACTTTGTGAAAGGACTGAAATGAAACAGTTCTGCTGGAGGCTTGTAGCCCATGATGAGAGACCTACGCTGGAGTGAGATGGCCTGGGTAGGTCTCGGATCTTGGTGAGGGATCCATGCTGGTGCAGCTGAATTTGTGACCCTAAAGGGACAGCAGAGAATGGAAGACCTGTTGTCTGAGGGATGAACCCATGTTGAAGAGGTCTATCAAGAACTGTTCTCCCATGGGAAGGGACCCCACAGGAAACAGGGGTGGACACAAAAGCCATTATCCCCTGTGACTCTTTTGTGAAGATCCATGGTAGGCAAGTGTCCCCTTGCCATCCTTGGAAGACCCTTCAGGGCCTGGGTAACTCCCCAGCCTCTGGTCTTAGCCCACGAGGGGGGTTGGCCCAGCCCTGAGGCCAACACAGAAGAGAGAGAGAGAAAGAGACACAGTTCCAGCTGCGACGAACCCGAGTTATTGTCCTAGAGATAATAGAAGAAGAGATTTCGAGTGCTGCAAAATTATGTAAAAGACCTGGAGCTCTGGAAATAGAACAGAAACTGCTTCTCCTCCTGAACTGATACAAAGGGGGTAGGGGTATTTTTGTAAATATATAGTAATTTTGCCTAATTAGAATTGTTGTAGATATAGTTCTTTAGTTTTTATCTTGCTAGTAATAAATCTTAACATTATTCTCCCTAATCAGGTCTCTTTTGTCTGCGTAAACCTTCTCTCAACTTCAGTGAGTTCTAACATTCCTGATTAAATAAATTCTGTTATTTATTTAGTTTGTAACTGATACAGCTTGACATTCTCTGCTAAGGCAGAAGTTATCTCCGGTTCTGGTCATTAGACAACCTGGTGCATGTTTCTAAACAAGTGTTTGTAAGTGTTAGAACAGGCAGCACCTTCTTGTATTGTGCATGTTGTTTTACTCTTCAAGCCATTTCTGCAGCAATTAATTTTTCAATGTGAAAATTTTCCTTCTCATGAGTGATTCTCATCACTTAGCTAAAAAATATTTCCTGCATAGTTCTTTCAGTAAACCATAGCTCAGTTATGTTTCTGACAAATTAATTGGTAAACGCCTTTAAGCATCTTTCACATTGCAGGAAGGATATCAGGATTAAGCTTTAATCCAAAACTGGTTCAAGAGAGCCCACTTCCTTCATAGAAAGTGCATGAATTGGAGAGAATGAATGGTTGGAAGACTGTGAGTTTTACTGAGTGTAGGGAGGGTGCAAATGTAACTGGCCTGTTAGAGACTAATTAATTTTGGGTCTGAGAATGGAGCTGAACCAGGTATGGAAGTGACAATAATGTAGTTATGACAGTTGGATGCTTGACCTCTCTCTACTAACTACTTCACTCATCAGCACTACTCTTGCATTTCAGCAGCATGCATACCTGCTTTGGAGTGAATTGTACTGTTCTGAGAAAAAAATAGACACAGGCCATGCTAATTATGTTTTGCAAAGGGTAATGCATAAAAGGATTGGAGTTTAGAAGATGCTGGGCTTTGTGTTCGGTTGTGGTTTGGTGATAGATTCTCATCTCAGAAACCTGTATTAGCAAGTGTAGGAAAACATATTGCTCCGTTTGTTTGTTTGCTGAGCAGTACAACATCGATGCACTAAAAGATACTGAGGCTCTCCACATGTTCTGAAGAAATTCTCATGTTTTCTATGTGGAAGAGGTTTTGGTGGTGTTTCACCACCAAATGGTGGTGTCTTTGTGCGTGGAAAATATCTGGTATGTGAAGGAAAACCGACTTGCTACTTCTGCTTGAAATGGTTTTGGCATTTAAAATGGCCTGCTGAGCTGAAACTTAATCCCAGACTGCTCAGTCCCTTGTCATAGATGAGAAACACAAGTTTAATCAGCAGTTTAAAGAGTTCAGGATCTAAACTGAAGAAAATAATCCATGTTAAAAATAAAGTTATTGGCATAAGAAGATTCGGCAGTACTATTAAAATGATCAGCAACTGTTGCACTGTCAGCAGTGGAAAATGTTGGGAGTTAATTTCCAATTGATGTCTCAGAGCTTTCATCTGAACACCTGCTGTTTAGGACTGGAATATGAAGCATTAATTGTTATTACTTCCCTACCAAAAGGCACCCAAAATGGAACAGCTGTTATGCCTTAAATTAAGATTATGTTTAACATCAGTTTAAAACTATCATAGCATGGACATGACTAGACTGCATACGAAGTTTCTAGGGTTCACTCCTCTGTAAAAAAATGAAATTACAGTCTGCTGATAGATCAATGAGTAAATTTCTTGTGAAGCATACGCTACTGAAAAATGGCCAGTGTTCCCATTTCTCACAAAGATGAGTAATGTTACTGTTCCCTGTGAGGGACAGGAGGAGAGTCAAGAAATGTTGCTTTGGCTGCCAAATTAAAAGGCTTCCATGTAGGCTTCTATGTTCAAAGGACTGAATGTTCAATGAGTATGACTAGGTAGATCTGGGAAGCATATATATAGCTGGTATATGTGCTAGATATTGCAGTATAATGTGGGCTTTAGAAAGAAGTGCTCTTGATTTAGGAAATGTAAATAACATTAGTATGAAGAGGGCTCTGTTTTCTCTGTTGAATGTGGGATCCTTTTTAACTATTTGATGGTATTTGGGCATGTGGAGAAGGCTTTGAGTCAGAGAGTGATAAAGTGTGTTTCATTTATTTATTTATTTTGTACAAGAAACTGAGAGGGTGTTTGTTTAATTGCCCACAGTATTTCATACTTTAGATAATTTTTGTGTATTTTCAGTTTGTAAAATTCAGGAGATGAGTAAAATGGCAGTTTTATTAACTACTTAGAAATAAATGGGCACAAAATATGATGTAATCTTCTCTGTGTTAGATACTTTTCTGTTTGTTATCTCTAAAATTTGATAACACTGGCTATTTCACTGCACAATTGTGATAGTGCAAGGAAAAAAAGATGTGGTCCATATTGTGGTTTCTTTTATACCTTTCTATTTCTGGTCTCATTTATTGTGATAGATGCTATGACTTTATGGGATTGTTCTTGGAGAGAAAGAAATAAGAATTGACACTCTATCTTTTTGAGGGTTTTTTAGTCAAATTTTGTTTTCCATCAGCTTCAGATCACTGAGTAGTTTGTTTGAGTTTTGGATGGGAAAAAAAGGGGAAGAAGAAGGATGATCTTTATTATCTACTTTTATACACAATGGCTAAAGCACTTTTTTGTTGCTGTTTGTTTTTGTCAAATAATTTTTCCTTTTCCCTTTTTTTAAAAAGACACTATTTGCACTCAGGCATTCAGGAAGCCTCACAGCAATTTATTGAGACACATATAAAACTGCCTTTATTTTTTAAATAGAGATATAGAAATTAAAGCAAGATTCTGAAGGCTTCCACTGATTTGGAGTATTTCTCACTTTTGAGTTCATAATGAAAGTATACTTTGGAGCTGATTCTGCTCAGACACTTATGGAAAGTTAGTGGATTTGTTGGGTTTTTTTACCAGTCCTAGATTTCTGCTCTTGCAAACAGTTCACATAGTCAGAGCTTGACACAGGATGTGTGCTGAAGAGAATTACTGAAATTAACTGTCCCCTAGGAATTGTAAGTGACTATCCATTTTTATACTGTCAGAATTGCTATGACAACAACACAAATGATATTGCTGCCCGGAATTTAAGGTGTTATGAAACCTCTCAGCCTAGGAAGAGCTGAGCAGTTAGGCACAGGATGGCATCAGCGTCACCCAGCTCAGTGAGCAGATAGCTCTCCTGTGCCATTTTCGCTGTGTGTTTGCTGTAATAGGGTATGGCTTATTGAATTTTCTTATGACGGTTTTATCTGGCTGTTCCCAATGTCCATGTGTATATTGTGATTTATGTTCAATATTTCCAGCCTTGTTTGCTGTGGGTAGAACAGCCTTGTTGAGAAAGGCATGTAAAGCAATAACTTAAACCAATGATCTGGGTAGTCCCAGATAACTAGAATTTTTACACTGCACATGGAGATAAAAGCAGCTTCACCTGGATTGCCGGATCATTTAATCTCTGAACACGTTGACTTCTGTTAAGAGAGATACTGAGGTTTGGTCAATTATATTTCAAGCTGTTTGTCCTATTGTACTTTATTTCCTGCAATATGTCATCTTTTCAAAATGCATCTGTTTTTATCATAGACTGTATTTCACACATAAGAAGTGATTGAAGGTGCAATTGCTTTCTGAAGTCTCATTTGCATTTTCCTTAACATTTTACATCACTCATATTGTACATGACAGGTCTACCTTAGCTGACTTCTGCCTTTTAATATATTTCTATGGGGAGAAATAATTTCTAACTCTCCTAATTTTTCCAGTTTCTCAGTTCTGGATGCAGATGTTAGCTAATGTTTTGGAAATAATATTTTGCAGGATAGCTCCTGTTGTCACACAGGAAGATGAAATGGAAAACGTATTAGGGTCTGTATTAATGTTGATTTATTTCACTGTCAGTGCTTCTTGTTTTCTTTAAAACAGTGGACTTTGTGGGGAAACTTACTAAGATAAAATTGGATAAATTTATTGTAGATTTTAATATGCCCATTCATCTGTAAGCTGTGCTTTCATTTAGAGTTTTTCTTATATTTGCAATGCCTTAGTCTTTCTCTATCCAAGTAAAGGCTGTGCTCTGCTCACATTATGCTATCCTGACAATACAAAGGTACCATATTTAAGCCAAATAAACAAATTCGCCTCTACTTTTATCATCAATGTCTTTGATTCAAAAGTGGTTTCCTGTAATCTGTAAAAACTTAAAAGAGACTTGTGTGCAGTTCCAAACTGTCATGAATGATAGTTTTATATTGAGAACTGAGAATAGGAAGGAGAAAGACTATAGGTGTTATAATAAAAAAATGTTGGCAGTTGACTGGTTAAATGTTTTCATATGGATAAGTTGATTTGTCCTGGATAACATTTGGATATGCAGTGTGCTGTTAGATATGAATATTGTTCATATGCCTTCTTTTTCCCCCTTGGAATAGCTGATGATATTTGAAAGACAGTCAGGACTGTGGTTGCCTACAGGCCTTCCCAATGAGCCTTTCTATGTTGGACCAGCAAAGTAATGCTATCTGTTATACAGAAAACAAACAAGTATATTGAAACAAGACCAGACTGAGATGTTTGTTCCCTGTTTGCTTTTGCGAATGCTTGTGTTGATTCTAGGGCAAGATGTATGGCCTGAAGCTAAAGGAGGAAGAAAGTTTTCAGTGGATGGTAAGAAATTGCTCCCAAATGGGAGAGCAATTAGTAAAACAAACCAAGTGATCATGGAGGCAGCATTGCTGCAAGTAAACCATAGCTTTCCAAATAATGACTGGCAAGGTGCCACACAAAGAATACAGGCTGGACTCTACTAGCTAGGTTATGCTGTGCCTGTAATTTTGCCACACATGATAACCACATGTGCAAAATTGCAAGATGTCGTTCTGAAATCACCCTGCAGTCTGACAAATTCAGCTGACACTTGAGATTATCCAGTGAATCTCCTCTCCCATAACATGCATTTTGCTATGAAGTTGTAAGTAATTAATTAGAAATTTGAATCTCTGTGCAGAGTGAGTTATTTCAGGTCAGGAATGCACTGTTGCTGTATTTTTATTGTACTTCTGTCCTTGATTAGTGCACGCTAGCCAGTTCCTAAGCATGTAAGAAATGCCGTGGAAATGAATGTAATGACTGTTATCTTTGAAGTTAGACACATATTAATTTGGTGGATCAAGACAATGCAGACAAAGAAAAGCACCTTTGGAAAAGAGACTGCGTTTTCTATTATGGGTATTACATTATCAGCATTAACAGCGTACAACAGGTGGCTTGGATAATTTTTTATTAGGAAACAAGAGAGGAGAATTTCTCGTAATAGTAGCAGCATGAGTTTTGACTATAGAAACAGAAAGGGCTGGAATTGGCCTTTTTGTAAGTAGAAGGTAACTTGTGCTGGAATTGCCAAGTTGTTTGTTGCCTGTGTTTCTACTTTGAGTATTCTAGTCTTTTAAAAAGCTTATCAAATATATTTCATGGGCTCATTATTTTTAATACTTTAAGAGCCCTTGTAATATCTCTTAAGGATTCTATAGCTGTCTTTTTGAAAAACACCAGAAAATTGTGCAGTGTTATGATCAGAGGCTGAAACCATTCAATTAAAAAAATTTCCTTACATATTCTGCAAGATGGTTGCCTTAAACAATTAACATGTCTTGTTTTAGTGAGTCCAGGATCTGAGATTTGGAAAAGATACCACCAGAATAGCATTCAAGCTTTATTAGAAACCCACAGATACCGGCTTCAGTGGGGAACCACTTCACCCTTCAACAGTCTGCCTTGCCTCCATAGCACTTGATAGGAGAGGATGTAAGGCATATTCCTCTGGTTGAAATGTTTGGAAGGAAGTCTAAACAATGTCTTAAAGTTGAACTGCTCGAAATACTGAGTCAAAGGTAGCTGAAGGTTTGTTATCAGCGTAACTTTTGTCACTAGAATTATGTGGTATGGGACAAGATTTCTGGAAAACAAGGTTCACTATTCTTGTAGTTGATGGAGTGCTAAGGAATGGGAGCATAGACAGCAGGGACTGCAGAAATTGCTTTCAAAGTGCCCCTGACTTTTACTGAGTAAGTTTTATTGAGTAATAATGGGAAATATGTTCCTCTAGGCTGTGGCACAAGCAAATTAGGCAGAGGAGTCAATGGGCATGTACTGTGCCCAAAACCATGCTCATTTAAGTAATTGCTTATTTTGCCTTTGCTGAAGTTCATGCCTGACTTTTGTTTTTATTTTACTTTAGTTAGCTTTTGCTGAAATGTGAGATATATAAACTCATCTTCTGTGAACTTCAGTCAGTTCTTAAAATGATGACCACTATTCAGTAAGATTTATATTTTGGGACCATGAAGGTTACTCTCGGACAAAAAATGGTAACAAAAATTGGGAAATAAGAAAGGAAGATCAGTGGAAAGGTGGCAGAGAAATAGTTTTACTTTTGTGTATGATGGTGAAAAAAATGTCCTGTATGAAGAACTTAGTTTTTTTCGGATTAGAATTTATCCTCTTAGAACAGCCACTGAAATACTGAAAGGGCCATTTTGAAAGGACATTCTGAAAATAATTAGTATCCTTTGCATTCCTTCAATAACTTAAAACCCAGGCAATTTCTGTTTATATTCCTGGTAAAAAAAGAGCTATTTTCTTTCTGATGCATTGAAAACATCCTTTCATTTTGACCATGGTGAAAAGCCACTTTTATAGGATAATTATAACTCTGTATGAAGGCTCATTTCTGGAATTCAGTTAAAGAGAAAGAACCAGCAACCTCTGTAAACTCATTACAATAAAGATGGAATTCTTAAGGACATGATAGGATATCATAGTGTAGGTTCAGGAGAAAGGTTGAAAAGCATTCAATTTTTAGATACAAGTAGAAGAGTCAGCAAAAAAATCTATCTGCTCACATTTGTAATGAGAATCTAGGAAGAATGCCAGGGAGGAGGAACTATTGCACAAGGAGGCTAAGCTACAGGAATACAGCTCTGTGGTAAAGTCAGACCAATTAATTCTTTAAAGCTTTCACCAGGGCCCATCAAAGGTGATTGCAAGGTGGGCAGTAGCCTGAGGGATGAAAAATATATTGCCACTTAACTTTTAATACTTTAAACTCAAACTATATATAAACATGTTGAATGACAAGAAGAAGAAAAGCAACTAAACAAACTTTTTTAAAGGAAGACCCTCTATTTATGCATTTCTCATTTATTCTGCATTTTGGATGTTTGATATGTTTTTTGATGTATGCACATTTTGGGATGTTCAGACACAGTTTCAGTTGTAATATGCTGCTAATAACGGTCCTCTCCTTCTGTACCTATTCCCTTCTTGTTTTGGCCTTTCACAGATGGTTTTTCCCCGGCGGATCAGACTGCTTTACTGATATGTAAAGCACCTTTCTGTTGTCTTCTTATGATTTTCTACAATCTGCTATTGTCTATCCAGTAAGTGTGCTACAGTAATGTATCTGACTTCCTGGTATGGAATGCTGATAAGGCCACTCTGGAACTTTGTAGAACAAAGTGATGTACAAAAATAGCAAAATAGATTTTTGTATTGCATCTATAGTCTGGTTCTGGATACAACAGTCCACTCCCTAAACCATGGCTTATTAAATGCCTTAACTGATGGGTAATAACCACCTCAAAGGAGGGAGCTGAGAAGTCCAAGTTTAAGAATATGTCCCAAGGCTCAAAGTAGTAATTTGTTCTGTGTCAGATGGAGCTCAGCTTTAAGGCATTACTGAATTATGACCATTTTGGTTGGTTTGATGTGCATTGAGACTGTTTGAGCTGCCCTTTTTGAAGGTTGCATTTGTTACGGGGCCTTCAGGCCACTTCCAGTATTAATTAACAGATTATGACAGCCGATGGAGGTAATTTCATTTAAAACAATAAAGCATGCAAAAAGTTGTCTAACCCTCTTATGAAACTGGTAAATTTGTGTTTTACACAGGCTCTTGGGCATTTTGTTTTGCACAGGAGTTGTTCCCTTTTACTAACCTCGCCTGCGTTAAATTGTTAACGTAGTATAAGGGGCATTATAGATAAAGATATTAAAACTTCTTCCTTCCCAATATTTTTCATACCAAGTATTCTTTTTTTCACCTTAGGGAACCCAGAATATTAATCTCATGAATGCAGTCCAGGGTTTTGGTATGCCAATAAAAACCATTGTTTTCTAGGAGGTATATAGGTATGGAGCAAGGTCGTTGGCTTGCTCTTTTTATTTTTCTCCTAATTAGATTGCTTTTGAATGCAATATTGTAGAAGACCTGTATGTAATATTGTAAAAGAGAGGAGAAACAAATCAGCCAGTGTTGAACTGTCCTAAAATTCCTAGTCATTGAGAAGAGGGGCAAGATAAAGCTTGTTTATGCCAGATGCAATGTTTTCCTAAACTAGAAGAGGTAGAGAAGTACTGTCTTAGGTTTTTATCAGTTTAAGGCACTGAAAAAGAGTCCCAAGAAGATCCGTGTTCTAAAAACGAAGTTTTAAGTTTATAAAGTCACTTTGACAATCAGCTGCTTTGTGCTGATGTTCTGCTGCAGTGCTGTATTTGCAGAATACTGGTGGCATTATCTGTGCTGCACAAGACACAAATATAAAGGGAATTTCTGCTCCAGTGAACTCCTATTCCAGAAAGCAGACACAAAGAAGGGCTCAACTTGCTGTGCATCCCAGAAAAAGGAGGCAATTGTAGATATAATTTCATGTCATTAAATAATTTCTGGAAGGCTTCCCTTTCTGCTTTTAGTTTTTAGTGGTTGGCAGGGTTGGCAGCTGCAGTTTACAAAATATTTGGCAACATCTGGAGGCTTTTCAAATGGTTGCAGTAACCTCTGGCAGAGAACAGAAGAGGGTCCACTTTTTCTGGAACAAGTTATAGCTTCTTACTTTTGATAGTTTGTTACTTCTCACAGTCACATTGAAATCAGTGAGGATTTCCTTGCCTGATGACTCAGATTTTTTTACTGTAGTCTCAGTTCTTTAGATATTGAGGACATCTCGCAATTCAGTGCCCAGATTGTCTGAAAGTTGAAGGACAAACATTTCACTGAAAGAAGTCAGACTCTTTTTTTCTACTTGTACAGAATTGTACTTTCACTGCTTTTGACAAATTATAGGATTATGACAACTGCAGGCTTGTGACTACTCTTTGTTTGCTGTAGGGTTGGTGGTAGGAATGATAGGAGATAAATATAAGCTTGAAGGACAAAGGTGTGCAGCACTCTGCCTGAAATGGCCATTGGTTATCTGTCTAGATTGCTGGTAAAAAATAATGCAGCTTCATAAAGATGAACTCTTGGGAAAAAAAGCCTGTGATATGGTTGTACTGAATCTCTCTGAAGAGGGATGGATAGGAAGAGTCAGGGTGGACAGTTTTTTCTCTAAGGTTTTTATTGAGTATAAAATTATTGAAACAGACTTAGTTAAATCTACACTATAAAGCTGACAATCTTTAAATGAGCCACTAAATAAAACCTCAGTTGTTTTGTATTTCATTGATGAAGAACTCGGGATCTTAATGGGGCTGTTAAAATTCAGTGAGCAAATTTCTGCTTGTTGGGTGTAATTGTTGCTTGAAGTGTCTAATCACAGAAGACAGAAGATAAGATCTTAAAAAGAAAGCCCACATGGGAACAGTAGAGTAGAACTTGTAATTTGAATGGACATTCCTCACTCTTCTGTTCTCCAGCAAACTGAAATGACCAGAAATTAGGTGCTCGGAAAAGAGCTGGGAAAAGCTGTAGCCCACAAGGAAACAGAACGTGATCTCTAAACAGAATTGAGAAAAACTCTGTTCAGAATGAAGGTTATAGAATCAACGACATATTTCTAAAACACCAATGCATATAGTAGTTAGTTAAAAGGACAGTATTTTTTCTACCAAAGATTATAGAGGCATTTCCCTGAAAGCTTTCTGGTGTAAATAAATTTTTTGACGCATCACCATGCCCACAATAGGTAATTCTAACAGCTTCACACTGTGTGGTGACAAAAGTTCCCTTATAGTTCATAGAAGCACACAAAAGGGTGGGAAATTGCTTAAAATACAAAATGTTGTATCAGTAGTTTAATAGAAACACTCAAAAAAGGTATGCTAAAAGAAGCATGATAAGAAACATTGCAAGAAAGGAAATGCAGAATTTGGGAATTGGGGATGTAGGTAACACAAAGGTGCTCTTTCTGGAAAATGTGCCAGTACCATGAAGGAGACAAATGTTTTCTCAGGGCTTGGTAAATAGTCACATTTGAGAGGTGGGAAGGGGGATGCAGGGAACAATGATTTTCTTTATTGGTGGTGGACACTGAAGAGACATTCTCATGGGGGCAAAAAAATGAAACACAAAACTATTTACTCTCTCTGTTGTTTTGCGGAAGAAATTTTTTTAAAATTTTAATTTTAATTTTTTTTTTTTTTTTTGTATCTACCAGCTCACTGAGAGCTTGACACTTATCAGTATGAAAAACACTAGTAATATGTTTACCTCATTTTTCACTGTATTTGTAGTTTATGGCTGTGTTTTGGTGTTACAGGCTATAAGTTTGGCTGACAGGCAGCTCATATCAACCAAGTGCCTGATATGAAAGCAGTAGCTGGGGAAATCTTGCTTCTGGTAACATTCAGCTTGTTAAACCACTTGGGTTAGTGAGTTGGGAGCTCTGACAGTGAATTTGAACAGGCTTGTGGGATGAGGAGAAGTGGGACCAAGCCATGCAGCTCCAAACAAGACCTGAAAGGTCCCTCATTGTTTTCTCAGAAAAGCACTTACCTGTCTTTTTGATCGTTGTAGCAAAAGTAGGAGTCAGTATCATTTACAGCAATAATAGTAGCACAATAATAAAGGGTTAGAAAGTAAAATATAACAATCCATTGTTGAATCAACCAAATAATATTTTCAGCTTTCCAGTGGCATTGCCATGGTCTGTTTCATGTGTTTCTTCTTTATTGTTGTACAGCTTATTGCCATTTTGGATAAACAGGTTGTGGGGTACGGATCCTGGCTTTTTGGTTGTGACTGCTCTGCAAAAAACTGCTCCAAGAGCATTTGCTAAAAAAAGCTGCACCTGCCTTCAGCTGCAATGAAGTGGTAACTCATCTTTCCTGCTGAAGCATTTAAGACGATCTGAAAGATGTGAAAGTGTGTGGTGCTGTGCCATGGCAATAGCTTATGTCTTGTTCAACTGTTGGGTTGTGTCGTATTCTTAATAATAAATTCAGTGAAAAATGCAGCTTAGTTATCCAGCCAAATAACAGATTTTATTGCTGAAATCCATAAAGGTAAAACCTCAGGTAGCTTTTGATGGCAAGCTGAATATACTGTAGGTAGTAGAATGGATTATTATGACCATTCTTAGAAATCATAACATCAACAATATGGGTGATGAATGTGTTCTGCAATAGTTCAGTTCTGGCTGTCTCTTTTTTAAATTATTTAGGACCAGGCAGAGCCTCCAAAATGCTCTGATGGTAGTGAGGTTAGAGCATCAACAGCTGATGCTCATAGTTTTTCCACTGAAGGTTATTTGCTGTATGTTTTATAAGTAGGTGACTACCATGGATGTGACTCCTACTTTACCGGTTATCTTTGATTTTTGCAAAAGGATAGATGCATTTGCTCAAACAGCATTCTGCTCTGAGCAAGTCAGTACTGTAGTGGTCTTCTCTTTGTAATCCAGACTAGCAACTGTGCCAAACTTCTTGGCAGTAATTCACAAAGATGGCATTTATGTTTAAGGAAGGTGTTGCATTGTGATGATGAAAGCTGTCATGTTATGTTGTGCTGATGGAGGAGCCAACTGGAATTACTGAGCTAGAACTCTCTTCAATCATTGTAACCTGTGATTTCTGAACTGAAAAGTGTTTTCTTTTGAAAGCTGGTGAAAATGCATTTTTAGGTACTTGAGGAAAAGATGATACAAATACTGTAAATATTAACCATTGAATATTTCATATGTAGGGAACTTTGTCTAAATATGTCAACTGTAAGAACACTACGGACTTAATTTTTGTCCAGGAAGATAAACCCATGAAAAAAGATGTAAAAATAACCGAGGTATCTAGGTCAACCAGTTAAATTTCTGACTGACCTGCCTTTTTTTACTGAATGCAACCTAAAATAAAATTCTTGAATGAAGAAAAAGGTCTGATTATAGCCTTGTAGTTGGCAGCCTTGTTCTTCAGGCCTTCATTTACTCTGATTTCAGTTATATTGGTACATACTGAGAGGCTGTATTCAAGGGGCACAGTTGAATATGGTGGTAATGTTTGGTAGGTAATGAGGTAGGTGGGTAACCGATACTAATTTCATGGTGTCTTGCCTGCTTGCAAATCATGTATGGGTGAGAATTAGATGAGGAAATGGGATTAGGGGCACAATGGCTTTTGCCTTTGACTGTCTATCCTAATGTTTTCTATGTAGTTTAATGTGCTAATGTGCTCTGCAGGTGCAGTTAGGAAGAGGTAAATCCAGACAAGGCCCTCCCTTCGGAAGTGTGAGCTACTTGTGTGAGCAGTGTGTGTGTCAAGACGTAAATCTTATAGCTGAGTCCCTGGTTTTACAGAGCTCCAGTGCAGTGCCATCTCATTTGCTCGCCTTTTTAACATTCTTGAAGATGTGATATAGTAATGGGTAGGATTTGCTTACTAATGTAATGTCTGTAATACATACTTTGACCTTATGAGTATTTGGAAAACTATTTCAGATGTAGCAGATGAACAAGTAGCCTAGGTGTTTTTTGGTGTGTGAGACTTTTCACTCTTGAAAAAAAAAAAAAGTTTTCAAACATACTTTCATTGCAAAGGGCATGTAGGAATAAGACACCTGGAAATGTGTACTTGCAGCCCAGAAAGTCAACTACATCCTAAGCTGCAATAAAAGCAGTGTGGCTTGCAGGTCAAAGGAAGTGATTCTGCCCCTCTTCTCTGCTATGGTGAGACCCTACCTGGAATACTGTGTCCAGCTCTGAAACCTCTAACAAAAGAAGTACATAGACCTACTGGAGTGAGTTCAGAGGAGGCCACAAAGATGGTCTAGGGGCTGGATGACCTCTCCTATGAAAACAGGCTGAGAGAGTTTGGGCTGTTCAGCCTGGAGAAGAGAAGGTTCTGGGGGACTCTAGGGCAGCCTTCCAGTACCTGAAGGAGGCCTACAAAAAAGCTGGAGAGGAATTTTTTACAGGAGCTTGTAGTATGATAGGACAAGTGGAAAAGGCTTCAAACTGAAAGAGAACAGGTTTAGGTTAGATATCAGGAAGAAATTCTTTACTATGAGGGTGGTAAGACACCAGAAGAGGCTTCTCAGAGAAGCTGTAGATGCCCCATCCCTGAAAGTGTTCAAAGCCAGGCTGGATGGAACTCTGATCAACTTGGTCTCATGAGTCTCTGCCCATGGCAGGGGTGTTGGAAGTAGGTGATCTTTAAGATCCCTTCCAACCCAAACCATTCTATAATTCTATGATTGCAATTTGTTGTTTCTCACACAGTTTATTGACTTAGAGAGGCCCTCAAAGAGCAACTACATGGAAATGCAACCTTGCTCTGTAGTGCTTTGCTTTTGATTATGCCTGGAGCCTCATTCATTGTTCTTAGTCATAAGAATTAAATTTTGTTTAATACGTACAAGGTCACAATACATCTGCAAAAGCAGTCTCTGTATCAGTCAGTATTCATGTGTTATCATAGATCACAAATTGTTAAAGGTAAGTACATCAGAGAAGGTGAGAACCAGACAGTGAAATGAACTCAGAGAAGACCGGAATTATGGCTCAAGCGAAATGAAATGTGAGCCAGTTATTTCATGGAGATGTTTCAGCTTTTGGTTATTCTGCTGCTTCTCTTATGCAAATTAACTTTTCAAAGGGTGGAAGAGGTGACAGCTTCAGGAAGCACTACTATTCATTCACATTTCTTTACCTGCTTCATGCAGACCCTGGCACCAAGAGAGTGACCTAGTATTTAGCTATGTCTAGTTACATTATTATTCTCTCAAGCCATTAAAAAAAAATTTAAATCTTAAGTAAGATTCCTTTGAGATTGTGAAAGTGGCTTAGAAATGCAACTTTGAAAATCATCAGTGGCAGACCTCTTTATCTGACTCGTATGCAGTTTCTGTGTGGTGATTTTGGGCTTTATTTGAACATGCTAGGATGTGAAATTGGGCTTTGCTTCAGATGTCCAGCAGCAAAAAAAAATCACTTGGTGAACTTAATGTCATGGTTTGGAGACATCAAAGGCAACTGACTATGTTGTTCTTTCTTATAACCTCATCTATACAGCTGCTGTGCAGCATCTGCTCCTGGTAATTTTTTAATCCTATTAATTTTGCATTTTCAACTCTAGAATCCCGGTGACAGAAAAAAACAAATAAAGCATAGTGATCTATGTCTTTTATATAGTTAAATTTATATATAATATAATCAATAAGAATATATTATATATTTCATTAAATTGTGTGACTTTATTGTGACTATATATAGTTAATGAAACATGCGATTGTGATCCTTACATGACAGTTATGGGCTTAAAAAAATAATCATCAAATAACAAGCAGTTCACCATAAAAATGTTTTTAGCAGCAGCTTACAATCAGTGAAGGAGGACAGAGGCTCACCAGGTAGCTTTGCCATTGCTTTTGCTGCCTGGAGAAGTGTACTGGCTGCTCCCACAGTAGCAGGACTCAAACTCAATCTATTCACTGTATCAAAGGAGAAACAGTGAGTGCCAGGATTGAATAACATTGTCCATTCCTCTATGGGGTTGCTTCTTTTCTCTGGTCATTAACTAGGACAATGGCCTAGTGCTGCACCTCAGTCAGTAATGTCATACTGAATTATTTTAAGAAGTTAATAACTAGAAGTTTCTAATTTATTTTACTTGTGCTTTGTCTTACACAGCTTTGACTAAAATGTGTTCATTGGTCTTGGATATTATATAATATTTAAATGGTGATACGTTTCTCTTAAAATTACAAAATTTTCCCACATTCCACTGTTTGGACTGGAGAAGAGAGCTAGAGAAAGAAGGATGGTTTAGATTAAAATTCAGTTTACTGATTAAGCAATTTTCAGTTTGATGTTTTAGATTTGTTGTGCAAAGTTCTTAAGCATATCCATCACGGAACTAGAACACTCTAATTACTTTGCTGAAAGCTATTAGGTTGGCATAGTAAATATGAGGCCCTTATTGCAAACTAGAACACCATTTAATGAAATAATCTAAAGCCCATTGAAATCAGCAGAAAGGTATCTGTTGACTACAGTAACTCAGTACCAGATAAAGTGTCAACTGCAGTAATTTTTTTGAGATTGCAGATTTGTTGTATAATCAGAAATGAGGTTACTGGACTGGCACAAAAAAAATTTGTTCCCAAAGTTGAAACACCTACATCAATCATAGAAAGCTTCTCTGATATAAGAGTAAGAAATCTTGTATTTTATATAAATAATGCAACCTAAAGACAAGATGCCACTGATATTCAGGGAATGGGTGTCAACAAATGCTGTCAGTATCTGTACAGGAGGATTTATCTTCCCTTTGCCCCACTGTGAGCTTATTCTTTCTGAGCATGAATGCCTTTTGGGAGTCTCTCTAGGCTAAGACTGTAGATATTAGTTTCTTGCCTTTTATTTATTATTTCCTGGCTCTTGTTTGTTTGAAAATTTAGTTTCATAGGGACACACTGTATTTTCTTTCCTAAGCATGTTAACCTATAGCATCTATGAAAACCTAAGTAATGGTACAGCCTTCTACTTTTGGCTGTCTTGAGAAAAGCTGGGACCAGCCTCCTATTTCTACTGATTCCCTTTGTATACGTTCTGTTACAGTCAATTGCTCACCCATCCCATGATGTGTTTATCTAGCTGTGTGCTGGACATTTTGTCCAGAAGGATACCATGAGAGACAGTATGAAAAACTTTACTGAAATCCAAAAAGATTATATTAACTAGCTTCCTCTGAACAGCTAGGCAAGTTACCTTATCATAAAAGGAAATCAGGTTTGATAAGCAGAACTTATCTCTCATGAAGCTGTGCTGGCTGTGAAGAATGACTGTGATGTCCTTTAGGTGTTTTTCAATACCTCCCAGGATAATCTTCTCCATACCTTTACCAGGCACTGGAGTGAGTCTGACAGGCCTTTAGTTTCCAGAGTTCTGCTTCTTGCCCTTCTTGAAAATCGGGACAACATTTGCCCACTTCCAGCCAGCTGGGACCTCTTGGGATTGCCAAGACCGCCCAAAAATCATCCAGAGAGGTTCTGAAATAACGTCAGACAGCTCTTTGAGGATTCTGGGACGAATTCCATCAGGCCCCTTAGATTTGTAGGGATCCAGTTGGAGCAGCCAGCCTTCTGCCTCATCTGCTTGACATTTTGGAATTGCCTGCTCTTGTGCCCTTAGGAGGTGATGTTTGAAAAGTGACCAGCACCTGCATCACATTAGGTAATGTCTGGTGTTGCAGCATTACTGTCCCTTTTAGTTGACTAGACAACCTCTTTAGGTACTGAAAAGAGTAAAATTAAAACAATCATCTGCCTTTTTTCCCCCATTTTCTTCTATGTCTAGCTATTGCAGATACCATTTAAATTTCCAGATTTGTAGGTACATTGCTACCTATTGATTTTTCCTTTGCCTTTTTTAATTAAATTTTTTCTTTTACTATTTTTGCTAGTTATTATCTTAATATATGTCTTTTCCTATTTAAACACAATTACCAGTTATGTAATGCACGTGAAGTGCAGAGAAAACCAAATTATTTTCAATTATCTATAAACTTTAGGTAGACTGACTGATGTACACAAGTTTGGATTTTGTGTCCAGGTCCAGTACAAAACAGAGAAAAGAGCCAAGCCATCAAACCCTTTCCTTTTCAAAGGGAGTTGACTCTCACATCCTTATTAATTTGTCCCTAAACTTCACGATGTCTTCCAGTGTGACATGGACAATTGTACTACTGGCAGTGTGCAGACAGAATTTTAATGAAGGGGGTTGTTTTGTTTTGAATATTTTGATGAGCTCAAATGCATCAAGAATGTGCATTTCTGACAGTACAAAGTGGTACAGGACAAAGACCCAGGCTTGCTCTCTGTCAGAGAGATTTTTAAATGTCTTGGCATTTGATGTGCTTCATTCCACTGCAGAGGAGGAAAAGCTGTAGATGCATTTCTAGTACAAGTGATCTAGCAGTATGCAGAGAGAAGTAGCTGTAAATCCAGGAAAGGTATTAAAGTAGCTATCCCTTTGAATTTAAGAAAAATTTTAACTTAATTCTTTCTGTATACCTTAATAAATTTGCCAATAGTGCCTATATTTATGTATGGAAAGGTCACTGAGCCACTTAAAATAGTTATTTTGGCCTGCCTACAGAACTCCTTATACTTGATTTTGCACAGTAGGTAAAGAAATGAGAATGCCTGACAAATATGGATACATTTTTCAACTTACCATCTTCATGCTGCCGAGATCAAGGGTCCTTTCAGAGCTAGTGGTGTTTCTGAAGTTTGCTTCAGGAAACAGTTGCATATGATTCCAGCCTCTGAGGACTGTCATTTTTAACCCTCCTAATCTGCAACTGGCGACAACTGGATATTGCAGTTTCTTACAAAGAAATCAGTATCTCTTGACTCTTCATTCTGCGAGCTCCTTGAAGCGGTGCTGAACAGCACTTCACAAAAGGTTGGTGAAATCAAGCACGAGACTGCGTACATTTATCACAGTTACATAAATCTGAGTAATTATAAAAAAACACATGCTTGCAAGGACTGCTGCATGTTAATGAATCCATAGACACCTAATAATTTTAGCTTTTCTTTACATGAATGATGTTTCGAATTTGTGGTGCATACTGCTTAGAATACACTAGATAAGTTTACATTTGATGAAGAAGCAAATTTGTTGTGGTGTCTTTGCATGTAATTACTCTATCAGGTGTATGTTGGTAAATATGGCACCATGTGCTCTGCTGCTTTATTTATAGGATTGCCTTCTATTTCTGTTTATGTTGCTTCCAGATAATTATTTGAGAAATGTAATTGTGCTTATTTTTTTACCTAATTATTTTATTCCTTTGAAGAACTGGTAGTGCACACTCATTTTGCAGGCCTAGGGAATACCAAATGTTACATTACTGGCAAGCAGTGCTGCTTTGTGCCTGTATGGAGTGACAAGTGAACAACACACGGACCCATAAGAACTGAAATCTTTTCAGATGGAGGACGTGAGGGAACTCTCTGGCTGCTGTGAGTAGAGAGAATATCTGTCTGTTTAGTGGTAAAACTTAATGGCCTATGGAGTGGTGTTTCTGAAAGCATACCTCTAAGTTTCATTTATATACATTTAAACTATGTATAGTCTGAGCTTGATATTTTGGCACTAGGCTGTGTGAATTACATATTTATCTGTGCTTTCCGTGGGATAAATAGGAACACATGGTAAAAGGTACAGATGCCAGAGTATGAACTTCTTTCATAGTGCATAGTTACTAGTTTTATTCTCTGTGAGTAGAGGGTGAGCAGGTGGGTGAAGTCTGTCACAGTGGTAGACACTGAGCTAGAGTTGACATGAAATGAGAAACACAGGGTATTAGCAGGGTATTTTTGTGATCTACAGCCACATTCATGTTAGTGATTAAATACTGCTCAGCATCAGGTCACTTTATCTGATTGAGTTGAGTTTCTTGAAAAAGAAATTATTTTCCAACATGAAGCTGAACAGAGGAATAATTCACCTATTCATAACTCATTTAGTTGTAAACAGAAATTAAGAAATCTCAGTATGGTCAAGGATACTGAAACTGATGTTTTCCTCCAAGATAACACCATCACTGATTTGGCCATGCCTGTTGTGAGGGAAAAATCCTGAAGGAACTGGAGAGAATTGCAACTTATCCTGGGTTGTATAGTTGTGACTTCTGACGTTTATAGGATCTGGGAGGGATGCTCCTGAAGTGCAAAGACACAGTGGTCCATACTCAATGTGGTGTACTATTGGAACTGTGAATATAGCTGCAGGCACATAAGGAGAGGCTCATTAGTGAAGCAGAGTGAATTTTGGTACTCAGAAAGGAAATGTGTTCCTTCTGCAGCCAATAATTACAAGGTTTTGTCACCTTCATGATCTATGCTATCACAACGACATATCCTGATCTGTAGAACTTCAGGCAGCTTGAATCCTTATGCTATTTTACATTTTTAGGTTATGTATATTTTTTCGGAGACTTACTAATTTGTACTTAGACCTTGGTTTCTTTTCGTCCCTCTGAAGCAGATAGGCAGTACCAAAAATAATTCTTTTTTTTCCTCCTCTTTTTTTGTCACTTTTGATGAGATCCTTCAGTTCATCAGACCATTCTTTTCATAAGCACATGTAGAAATTCAAGGTTTGATTTAAGTTTATTTAAAAAAACCCTGAACAAACCAACCAGGCAAAAATGTAATAAAATACATTCTTCAGAATTTAACCTCTCCACCTCAGGACCCCTTATTTTATCGCCTGGGTGAAGACCTAGAGAGCAACTGAATTATTTTTAGAAGAAGGACTTGGCTGTCCAAAACAAGAACACATATTCTCAGCCCAAAACTAGCGTTTATGATTGCCTCTTGGAAATCAAACCAGATACAATTTTTTAATGAGCTTTTACAACTCCATTTTTACCACATTTAAATCTTTTATTGGTTTATAAATGTAACCTATTGATGTTGTCAAGGATGTCTCCTAAACATTTTGTCCAGTTGTTATTCATAATAACTATTGTATAACCTTGACAACCACGTATTTCATAGTTTCTGTAGGTCAGGGCAATTCAGCATGTTATCTGACACCTCCTTTGTAGTAATTTCTCTGGACATAATGTTTGTGACAGAAAGAATTCCAGGTTCTACTGTGAAACTCTGCATAGTGGTAATAGGGCCTAACTGCTTCATGGTGGTGTGCTTCAAAATAGACTGGTTTAAGCAGTGTATAAACTGCTAAAACTGTTCCAGTCTTCATGTTAAGTAAGTGCCATTCAGTGTTTCCTCAATGAGTAGTGACTGGGATTCATTAGAGGCAACTTTGTGCAGGGGTTTTACGTTATTGTACAAGTGAGAGATAACAGGTTTGAGTATGGCAGCATGGATTCATACCTTTAATTTAAATGAGAAAAATAAATCATAATTAAAGACTGAAACAATAAAGAGCTTATTTCCCTCAGTAGTGTTAAAATTTTGCATATATACGCAGTTGGTCCCACTGGCTGGTTTTCCACCCACATGCTTTGGCTGATGAAAAATGTTGGCTGGTGAGGGATTCTTTTGTCTGTCTTGGCATTCCAGTTTGAAATAAAACTTCTGTTCCTTTAAGCATTGGGATTTGTGCTCACAGAGCAACTGGATAACACCCGCAAAGAAAGCTGATGAAATCTCATCTTGGTGAAAGCTCCTGTCTAATCTCAGTAAAAAAGGGCAGTGTAAAGACAAACTCAACAAACCATTGAAACCATATTTGTGAAAGGCAGCCTGTTTTCACACTGAACTGTGGCTCAAATGAAGGGGACGTAGGTTGCTCTTGGATGGGTATTTGAGCAACATGATCTAATGAAAGATGGTCTTGCCCCCAACAGGGGGAATGGACTAGATGATTTTTAGAGGTTCGTTTCAACCCAAACCATTCTAGGATTCCATAATTCATGCTAAATATTTAACATTAATTCTGATCATCTGGTTTTGCATCATTAGCTACTTGGATACTTGATTTGGACCAGGATTTGGGAGGAGAATTAGCCAGAAAATGTAGAAGTTATATTTTAGTCAGTTGTTGCAACATCAACTGGAAAGCTATCTAGAGAAACTGGGTTGTCAATTCTTATTACTGAAAATGTTTTACCTTTTTTTTTATGAAGGTCTTTTCTTTGCACTTTTTCAGTGTTCTGTGTCATTCTGTCATATTTACGTAAAAATAATTACATTGAAATATCTTGTTACAGAGTGTCTCTGATATACTGGAGCAGTTTCTGACAAATAAAATGTTTCCCAGTGAGCCAGTGCCCTACAGTTACTCCTTTATATGTGCAACAATATGTTTTCAGATTAAGCCAAGAAAATTTCAGTAGCACATTGACACACACACGTGCTTTGCTTCTGTATTCATAAGGGCTGCAGTAGACTTGGTTTATTGACAAGGTTTTAAAAAAAACCACTGACAAGGTTTTTAAAAACATTTGTTGTGCAGTGCTCATGGTCACTCTGGAGATGAGATGTTGTCTGTATTTTGACTTTGCACTACTCTAAGCTAACCCTCAGTTAAAGCTGCAGAATTTTATTTCAGTGGCAATTTATCTCAGCAGATTAATTGCCCATCCTGCTGGAATGCCTTTGCTTGGACTCTTAACTCTTGTATAAGGATTTATCCTTCATTAGCAGTGACTGATACCAGTCACCAATGAATCTGGTTTTCCTCCCACTGAAATAAATGGTAGAGTTTCCTTTAAACACTGATTTTAGAGGAAGGCATCTTTTCAAGACAAAAAACTATCTTGAATTTATGGCTACAGATTGGCTAAGCACATGCCTAGATCTGCCTTTCATCTGCAAAGTAGGTTTTTGTGTACTCATAAATCATGAGTTGAAGTCTCAAAAATTACTGAGTCATTTTGGTTTTACATGTAGAATATTTGTATGTTCTTTTTTAATCTTTTGAGGCTGTTGAGTATGTTCTATTTCCTTTCTGCAATGGTGAGGGAGAGAAACATCTTTTAAATAAAAGTTAAAATTCTTAATCTGAAGCTTTGAGAAAAAAATAAGTACTATTTGGCTTTGTGATACCATAGTAAGACTTGCCAGCATTAGCAGTAGTAGAGAAAAGTGAGCAAAGGCTGGTTGTGTTGGGCAATAGCTCATGTTCTTTGGAGGACAGTACACACCTGAAGTTATAGGTGCTACACTATGCTATGGACTTATGCAAATAAGTTGAAACATTACTTTTGCTGAGGATTATTCGTATTTGCAACACAACTCTGCTTTTGTCCTGATGATGTTTAGCTTTAAACTTTGCCTTCCTGTTAGAGCTTTGAAATTTGTCCAGGGAAGACTTGTGGTAAATTTTGTTGACTTGCAATGGTCACATTCCTTTTCTCCTTTTTTCCTTCTCCTCTTCCAACTCAAAGTAGACTTCTTGCAAATTTGGTTTCCTTTCTGTCAGCGGTGACAGCTGATTTATGCTCAGCTGATTCTCCATGTCTTTGGGGACTTGCGCTTCAGGAATTGTCTCTTCCATTTCCAGGCATGGAAGTGTTTCCACTGTGTAGCTGGTGTAGTGTATGAGTCATTTGATTTTTATCTTCTTTGAAATGCAGCTGGGACTAGGCATGAATACACTAGAAGACCTTGGAAATGGAAACATCTTTCTGTGACTGGTTTAATGTGCCTTTCTGATTGAGATTCAGAGGCATCCATCTTGCTTTTTAAACATCCAATTCATTATTGCTGGTGCTGTGAGTTTCATTTGTACAACATCTCTTTCAACATATGGACTGATAAACTGCATTGTACTTAACAATAGGATAGAGATTTGGCTTTTATATCATGGTTGAATGTTGTTCAGGAGCGATTAGCTATTGAACAGCACATGCTGGCTAGCCTAGAAAAGGATGTGATGATCTTCTCTAACCATTCAAGTATTGCAGGTAAGTTCTGTCTACGAAAATAACCTAACACGCCAAAATCCCAAACCTTGCACACTGTGCTTAGAGTTTCACTTCCAGATGTCAGTTTGGCAGCCAATGCTAACTGATTTTGTAAGTATGAAGCAGTTCTACTAAATAAGATAGGCTTAATTTCTAAATTCAGTGGAATATTAAAATTAGTCCTGAGCTAATGCCCTTCTGAAATTCAGAAAAATCTTTTGACTGTTAGTATATGGATGGTAATTTGGGGAAATGTATGTTCTACTATGGGACAAAGGAATGCATGTCTCATGGAAGAATGGGCTGCTTTGTGACTTACAGACTGGGTTGTTCTGCAATCGTGGGAATAGTAACTCATAAATATGAATTTATTCTTCTTTCAGTGTGTCTTTGAGGTAGGAACTTCTGCTTAAAATAAACCACCAACATTTTAACTGAGCAGCTTTCAGACATTATTTGGATTATACGGAGAAAAAGGAGCTAGAATTATGATAATACACACTGTAAAAGAAAGAGAGGCAAACAATGATAAGATACAACTTCACGTTTCAGAAGACAGGGTCTGGTTTAGAGAGAGCAATTTCTCTTAAAGGAAGAGAATCCCCAGAGAAGTTACGGGGAGAGTAGTTATTCTGAAACATGATTCTGAATTATTGAAATAGCTATGTTACAAAATACAGGGACATATTTTTAACAAAAGCGTTCTGCCTGTGAAGGAGAAGGGTGCTCTAAGACATTCCTCATTGTGACATGCTTCACTGCTACCTGAATGGCTTTCCTAAAGCTTGTGAGATGTTAATGCATATTGTGAGGCGGATAAGAAAACTTCTTGACTTGAGTGAAACATTGAGCTCCTCTGGTCAGGTTGATTATGGTCTGTTTCATCAGATTATGATATACAAATGCAGCAGCTGTTTAAAATTATATTTGTCATGTGCAAAGCAACTGACTTGACTATACTGAACATACAGTCTCTTCATTAACAGCTAAAACTCTCAAAGTTTTCTAGAGGGCATATACTGGTTCATCCTGGAAGTGTTCATAATCCTGATTAACCTTTCTACAAGCAATTAAATTGGTATATAAACTTTCTGTGGATTCTTTTTTATGTTTGTAAGCCTAGCTTTCTGTTGGGTGGTCTTCCTCTGATGGTACAGGTTTTATTCTTTGTAAACAGGAATTCTCCACTGAATGTAATGTAAATTGCAAGGGCACGTTCCGTTGTGAAGAACAAGTTATGAAAATATCTGTCAGAAATAATTACAGTTGATCCTGCTGTCGGGCAGGCGTATAGATTGGATAATTTACTGGTGTCTTCTTCAGCAATGTTTTTTATAGCACTGTTACCAGGAATATCAGAATTTAACTCGAAGTTGTGGTAAAATCACTTGTAAGGAAAAAAAGGGAAAAGTTATTTATCTTCTGTTCTTGACTTTGCACAGTGGTTTGTGACATGGGCTTCCTCATCCATGACTGTGTAGAGAGCAGAATATGATCCTTTATACTGTTTTTTGAAGATGTAGAGGCTCTTGAATGTACAAATCCTTCTCTATTTTTCATTGTCATCTAAGGGTATCTTAAAGGTCTCAAACAGCTGCTTGTTCCTTTTAAAGTTTTTGCTTAAATCAGATGTAGCATACAGTACGAGCCTTTGTAGAAAGTCAAGGACATGTGGAGGTAAATGTGCTATGTGGTGGTCTGAAGTGGGTATTTTGCCAAGTTGTGTGTGAAAGTAGCATTTAGGCATCCTGTAGAGTAAGTTAATGGAAGAAGTTGCAAGGCTGTTGGTTGCCATTGTCCTCTGCACCCCCATTCTCTAGATTATATGACCTGCTTCAGGTGTCCAAGACAGCAAAGCAAAAGAGAAAGATGTCAGTGTGTAGTTGGCAGGACCAGGATAAGGTAAATTGGTAAACAGCTCTTGTAATTGGTAGAAATTGTAGTGTCAGTATTATTCTTAGAGTGAACAACACATCTTTCTAATGTACCCTTTCCTCACCGATATGCAGCTGCCAAATTTTATTGATTGCTTCTCTTAAATTTCTACTCCTGATTATTTCAGCACTGATGTTTTGGGGAGTTTAATTTACCTTTCCTCAGAAAGTTTCTTTCTTTCTCCAAATCAGGAATTGTCTTTTCCATGTAAGCCTTCCAGGACTGTGCAGAAAGAAGATCCAGGATGTGGATTCCTTAATCTTGTCTAATGGCACATTTAAGGAATAATGAATTGCTTTTTTGCCTTTTGGACTGTTCCCTATCCTAAAGGTCCATAGCAACACAAATGTTCTCTACCCCTGACAGGTATTGCAGTCTCTGACTACCACAATGCATCGTAGTGACCTCCAGGCTTTTTAATCCAACAGAGTATACCAGTCAATGAAAGTACTGGCCTTAGAAAGGCTGCAGAGGTTTTGAAAGAAAACAGCTACTTTAATGAGGGAAAATGTACCATTCAGTATTCCTCACTTCTGGTATCTGTACAATTTCAAATTGGAGCATGGTACAATGGAGCAAATGGTCCCAAAATGAGCTAACTGTCCCAACTCTGACCCAGGCTTCCTTAACCCTGCCTGTCTTTAACTCCTTTGACAGCTATCTTCTCCTAGGACAGAGGTGAAACTTCGACAGACCACATTTGTTGAGCAGTGCTCCCCAGAATTGCAGCTGTCCCCAGGAAGACCTCAGAACAATTACAAGTGTGTCACCTGGACAGAATGTAAAACTTCGCCATCAGACTACCCTATCCCTGGTAAGGCGTCTCGGCCCACCTAATAACTGATAAAAACAAGCTTAATAAAAATGAAAATCTCCATAAAAGAAGTGGACTACTAGGAGATATTATGTGTTTATGAAGTGTTTATAATTCACTGTGATGAGTATACTGTAAAAATGCATGCAAAGTAATCAGAGGACAATGAGTACAGGAAAGGAAACCCTTTCTAAAGGTGTTTTGTAGTTTGTTGTTTGTAGATGTTGTTTTTAGTCTGCCTTCTCTGAGGGAGAAATGATTGTGATCACAGACTTCATTTATGAAAAATGCCTGTGACTGTTATGACAGAGCAGGTTTTGATTTGGTCAGTCAATGAATCTTTGAAATAATACTGGATGAAAATGAGGTGTGCATGACAGCCTGGATAGCATGGTGAGGTAGACATGACCTATTTAGTTGTATATCTTACTGTGAAGTTTCACCTCTAAATCTAATTTTAGTATTATTTCTCTTCTGTAAGCATGAATCCTGTGCAGTCCTATGTGAATTCTGTGAATCCTATGCAAAGCCTTATGTACATATTTACCTCTGTGGTTTAGAGAATATTGCATATGCTGGTATTTCCTTTATGCCTGTATTTAAATTTTCGCAAAATCAAGATCTCATTACACTTGTAATATTCTTCTCTCTGTAGCATGGATGTGTAGTATTATAAGTAAAATATAATAATAGTGTATATCTTAATATAAAACATGAGTTAGCAGTACTCAGTACAGTGTGACTGTTCTTCATCATCATTATCATGGCCAGGCTTCGCGAATTAAAATTTGGGAAGGGCTCTACCCACACTTGCTACAAGCACGCTGATGGCTAAAAGGGCCAATGCGAGATAGACAAGTCCAGTTGCAGAAGGCAGAGCAGAAAGACTCCCCAGGTGATATCGACGAGACGTGATTCTTTCTGCATTGTCCTTTCTCCTCGAGAGTGATCCTGCGTGTGTTCTCAAAGGAAGCAGCAGTGTTATAGATGGTGTGTCTCCAGGCCTCCCGATTGGAGGCCAGAGTAGACCAGCAGTGGTGATCAATATGGCCAAGGCTGAGGGATTGTTTCAGGCAGTCCTTGTATCTCCTCTTTGGGGCTCCTCTCTTGTGGCAGCCAGTGGCAAGTTCCCCACAGAGCACGATCTTCGGGAGGCGGTAGTCCTGCATCCTGGAGACGTGCCCTGCCCAGCGCAGCTGTGTTCTCAGCAGCATGGCCTCAGTGCTCATGACTGCTGCCTGTTCAAGGACAGACGTGTTGGTCACCTAATCCGTCCAGTGGAGGCTTAGGATTATATGGAGGCAGCGCTGATGGAAGCGTTCTAAGAGATGCAAGTGGTGGCGGTAAATGAACCATGATTCAGACCCATATAAAAGAGTAGGGCTGTTCTTAGTTCATATTTAATGCCCATACATTAATAAAAAATGATTAGTCATTATAATGTGCTAAAACACTAAAAAGGACTAAACATTCTGTGTTAAATTAATTCGCTAAGCAATGCTGAGAACAGCTGCAGAAAATCACAAAGCATTCTTGTATCTTACGTACCCAATTTTTTTTTTGTCTCACTTGGTGAGCCGTTTTCTTAGTTTAACTTGGCTTTTTGCTTTGTGATCTGTTTACTTTGATAAACATAGTCAACTGAGTTCACAATAGATTATGACTGGGTAAACTTGGCTTCCTAGGTACTGATCCTGCTGGAGGTATGACTGTTGGCTGCATGTTAAATGCATGGGAAGTTGGAATAAATGAGGCATTTAACATTCAGACTCAGTGATCTTATGCTCTTTTCCAGCCTTAATGATTCTATGATTCTATTTCCATTTCCAGGTGCCCAGTTTGTCATTTTAAGTTGATCTGCCTTTAAACAATGCTTGGGTGTTGCTGGAGAGGAGATGTTAATGCTGTTGTAGGTGTTCTGCCCGGCATTACTTTCAGGTCAGCCTGAATGATAGGTTGCAAAGGTGCAAAGCACAGATGCAAAGCCTGTACCAGGGATTAATTTTGGTGAAAGCAGAGTTGTCATGATCATGTTCAGGTCTGTTCTTACCTGGCTACGAGAGGTTAGAGAAGAGATAGAACTTCTCATGAATCTCTGTTGTGGAAGAATTCATGGCAGCTCAAAATGCAAGACAGACTCAACCTGTGCTTATTAAGACACTCATGTTCTGACTAGATGAGTACAAGAAAAAGTCTTTGTTCCCTTTGCATTTTGTGTCTAGTGAAGTTTTGCTCAGTATCTGGGTTCTCTAACATGTCCAGCAGCAAATCAACAACAACAGGAGTTACTGAAATGCTGAAGTTGACAGTTTATGGCTAATAGATGGAGGATCTAGGCTGAAGCATGCAGGCTCCCTGCCTCCCCAGAAGTCATTTCTTGTACATTTTGGTGGGATGAATGTGCTTAAAAAAAACCCCAAAATAGTCCTCTGAGACCATAGCCTTTGTTAGCTAGATGTACAAGGAAGTAATTATTTACATATTTTAGGTATAGGAAAGAACACTGAAGTTCTCACCCTACGTCATTCAGAATATTTTTAAATATACTGAGGCTGTGTGAATTCTGCCTTAGATCTGAGGATAAATAGTACACTTTAGTACAGGAACATCTCCAATATGCTATGTTGGATACTGAAATCATGTCATTCACAAACATGTGTATATCTCACATATCTAGTGTACCAAGAACTGTTGTGTTGAGTTTAGAATTTTTTGCTATTTCTTGAGACATAAATTTACATGATGAGAATGTAACACTGTTCTTGAATCTTCTTTTTTTCAAAGATAGTATCTTCAGCTGTAAATTACAAAGACCTGCTACCTGCAGGTAAAATGCTTCTATAAATTAGAAGGCCTGAGAGATTGTGAGAGGAAACTGAAATAAAATGGGTTTTGGATAGGACTGAGGTAGGATCAGTCTGGTAAATTACAATTCAGACTAATCTGCTGAAATGTTATTTCAAATAATGTGTTTCATTTAAATTATGCAGCATGGGATACTTAGCCCCTCTGTGAGCAAAGTAGAGGCAGCTGGCAGAAAGGATTAATTTTTGTGCTTTTTTATTGCAGAGACTTAGCCCTGTAATTTAGAGAAACAGGCTAAATAGGAGAACAGAACAACACTTCTTTTCTGTTGTGTTGTGCTGAATAAGTGGCATTTCTGATGATTGAGTTTCAGCTTTGGAAAGTTGCCGCAGCCCGGTAAAAGGAGAGGCGACGACAGCACGAGGGGTTCTTGCTCTGTTGTAGGTGTTTATTGACACAGGGATGCATGAGGGTACAGAGTCAAGGGTGCTGTCCCTGACTGAGGGGAGAGCTAACCGTTATATAGGGTTCGGGGTGGAAGGATCTGGAAACTGGGAGGAGCATGGGACTAAACAACCAATGGGGATTCAGCAACATGCATAAATTAACTAGGAGCTAATAACATGTAAGGAGGGAAATGGTAGGATTGCCCACACTGTGGCAAATCCTGGCCAATGAGGGAGAGGGAAACCTTGACCAATCAGGGAGGAGAAAATTCATGAGGGGACTAACATGTTCATGCATGTCCAAATATAACACAACAAATATAACTGGGGTACAAACATTAAAAAGCATGCATTAACAGCAAACATCACAAACATTAGTCAAATGACTACAGAACACCCTATTCATCTACGAATCGGTCTCAAACCGCCCGCAAACGTCTGTGCCATTAGGTAAGAGTCCTTCCAGTATCTTTCGTATATCGCGCGCCATCCCCTGCATTCCTCCTGCTTCTTTTGTTTGTCCTCTGCAGAAAGTGTCTGAATAGTTTTATTTATGTTGTATTACTGCACATATCTAGGTATACTTGTAGAAAATCAATAATGGTGTAAAATGTCTGCCTTCTGTTTAAACTTGTTCTGTGTAAATTAGAAAGGTTTTTATGACATTATGTCTCGCTGGCTGTCTACTGCAGTGAATTTGTTTGACTCATTAAACATCCTAGAGGACAAGATGTCCATAACCCACTCAGATGAATTTGTGAACTGCTAAAACCTGATTTTCTCTTATTTCCCACTTCTGATTAATTACCCTTTCAAAAGTTATTTAAAGTCGAAGGATGAACAGAAAAACTCTATTCCATTAGGAAAACAAGCTAAAAGTTCCATTCTGCATGGAAATGATTGGTATCCTGCTTAGCAATGTCTGCAAAAATGCCAGGGTTTACCCTGAGATGCTGCAGGACAAGAGCTGTCTCAGCCTGTCCAGTTGACAGAGCGTTGGTAGTCACCTACAGGTACCTTTCACTTGAACTGCAGTGGCTGAATGTGGCATCTTTCAGGTGTGCTCTCCTCTAATGCAGGAAGGCTGAAACTGCACTTGTACAACTCACAGAAGGATTTGTTAGGTAACAACGAATGGCAGCTGAATATAAAGTTTAGAACAAGAAAATAGCAGCAATAGTTAGCCAAATTTCAAACATCTTATGCTAACCAGTGTGGCTAATTCTTACTTATTACTGCAAGTATCCTGAAGTATTATTATATTAAAGATCTTTTCAAAATGCAAATGGCTCTAATAAGCATCAAATTTTTCTTAAGTGGAGGTATTACTGCTATAAAAAGCTGTGGCATAGATTTAAAGTTCTGCATTTAATCAGATTTGTTAATGTGGATCAGCTCAGGCCAAAAAAAATTGTCAGAAGACCCTTTTACTGTTAGCCCCAAATAAAACCCAAACAAACCCCCCAGATACCAAACAAAAAAAAAGGAAAGATACAAACGAAATATCTTGTGAAAGCAGCAACTGGTTTGGTAAACAATGCATCCTGAAAGATTGTTATTCAAGTTGATGTGCTATCAAGGTTAAAAAATGAAATTCAAAAAAATCCAGTGTTATAGAACACTTCTTGTGAGGTCTGGATCTGATTGTAAGATTCTATCCTTTGGTTTCTTTTTAAGGCTTGTATGTTTGTAGTCATAGGTACTTAAATAACATAAAATCTAAGCCTTCTGTTTTGTCTTGCCCCGAAGAAGTGTACTAAGGACAAAGAGCTCAGGGGAGACACAGAGTAACTGATAAAAAGTGTTTGTACTCATGCGGAGAGGTGGGGCAGGGGTAAGGTTACTTTTACAGCCACACTTACAAATGCTTTAAGGACTCATTCTGTTTCAGAAATGTTGTGTTTCTTTTCCCATTTCCCATAATAATTTACAAATTTCAGCCCACCGCAGCTTAAAACTCATTGTCACTCAAAAGAATGTGGAATCTGTTATTATTCATATCTCCGTTTCATTTCACAGGAAAACCCAGAAATGTGTCCTAGAAAAGAGAAATCTTAAGAAAAAAAAATCCTGGTTTTCACATGGAAATAGATCAGTTTATTCAGCTGCTTATTTCTACACTCCAATATGTTTGGCTTAAAAAATTAAATGCAAAAAAAGAAAGCACTTGGCTTCAAAAATTGTATTTTGTTCCTTTGTTTCTAATAGACCAGGATGGGTTTCTGCTAAGTCTTCCTTAACAGCAACCCAGTCTTCCTTAACTTCTGCTTTGTTTAGGAATTTGACCCATCCTATTAATTTTCAGTAGGTGAATTAAAGCCAGGCACCCAAGCCACTATTCCTGAATGAATGAGCATATAGTTTATTTTTCTGGTGCTTCAGTTTTATTCTCTATCAAATATATGTGTAGGAGCTCTTGAGGTCTTAACAAAAAAACTGGTTTTGTAGGACATCCACCTCCTACTTGTGCTTAGCACACTGTACTTGGAGCAGGGGGGGAGGAGGTCTAAAAGGTGTGGTTTGTATCATAAGGTTTGCAGAAAACAGTCAGTTACATTGGAAATACATTTACTAGGCATGTTATTGCAAAGGATTTATGTAGCATAGGGTATGAAAACTGTTCTGTAGTCTACAGGAGGCCTGGAAACCATATGAAACAAATTTCTTGTCTAAAATTAGTTGTTTTTCGTGGATTGCAAGTAATTTTTGTGTGGAGCAGCTTCATGGCATTCATTGCATGTTGCAGTAGCCTACGCTACTACTTCAAAATGGAGAAGAGTTATCCATCAGCTGTCTCCCAGTGGCATAATTCCTTTCAAGTGATGTCAGGTCAGTTGGATTTAAGTTGATTTGTCCTATTTGCAGTTCCTATGGGAGCTGGAAATGGTATCAGAAAACACTAAGGGACAGTCATATCTGATTCTCTGGGCATCTGCTCTTATTTGGGAAACAGTCTCAAACTTCCTGATGATACAGGAAATTAGTATCCTTCAGTACAGCATTTTCAGCTTGGCATTGAAAAGTAGGCAGCAGAGCTGTCTGGTTATGCTTTCTGGACACATGACCTTTGCGAGGTTCAAGAGAACAAGAAACTATGTTAATATATTTATATATGAATATATTTTATATATATATCCATTTTTCATAATGTTCATATGTGTTTAAAAGCTAGAAGATAGGATCTGAGAGTAAAATTACGCAAGGTGCTGCTACCTTTTGCCTGGATCAGGAGAGGTTTATACTTGTTTACATTTAGGAAGTGACTATAGAAATCCGTATGTTCACTGGTCTGTTGCTCATTCAAGCAGCAATTGCCTTCTTGGGGTGTATATTCCTTGCCTGATGCAAGAAAAGAGCTAAGTGTAATTGGAATTTTACTGGTCAACAGATGTTTCAGAGAAAGAAAATTATTCCCCGCTGAGCCCTTGATAAAGGCTGCCACCCAAAAAACATGTTAAAGCCCTGAAACCTTAATCCAAAACTCTAGAGCCCTGGCATATGATGGAGTTCTACAATCTTTCATTCATGTTTACATTTCTGGTTTGGGAGAGTTAAAGCCAGTTTGCACAGCCAGCTGTGCAAGGGCTGTGTTCTGCTTTATGAGCATGGGCCTCCACTGAGGCTAATGTGAAGCTGCACTGTCCACATGGGAGCTCTAGGAAGCATTTATGCCTTGGGCACACACTAAGTGGCTGAGATTTTCCTAGAACAGAAAGGGCATGTGGGTTTTTATCTCCCTTAAGAGCTTTCTCTTCTTTAGATGACCATGTGCATTATGAACACATGTAAGGGGTGTGATTATTATTGCTACTGATCTGATGGTCTGTGTGCATGAGGCTTTAAAAAATATGTGTTGCTTACACTCTTCCAGGCTTGTAGTTAAATGGATGAATATAAGGCAAATTATTTATAGGGAATAGAATTATTCAAGTGTGAAGGGCTGGACAAGATAAATAGTATTTGCCTTCATACTTTATTGTGAGCTTGACACTGGACATTGGGAGGTTTCAAGCTCTGGTAATCGGGTCACAGATGAAAAAGAAACCAAAATCATTAGAAGAGCAAGCTATGGATTGCAGCATTAATGAAATTTACAGAAGAAGGTGCTACATGGAAGAGCTTGAGAATTATTTTTGCACTTATATTTAGGGAGTCAAAAGTAGGGTAAGGTTGTGCTCTTGTACTTCTTAAATTTTTTAGTGAAAGTAACTCCTATAAGTATATGTTTACCCTTATCATGGCAATGTATCACATTATGATACTCATCTCGGATCTTCCAGTCCAAATTCTTTCAAAGTAATACATAGACTAGTCATTTAAGTTATCTGTAAATAACCATAATAGGACTTTTCCTGCACAGTAAGGAATAGGAGGACACTAATTGAAGTTCTGAACTAGAATATTTTATTTGCTGTAACCATTAGCTATAACAGGCTGAGAGAGCTGGGATTGTTTAGCCTGGAGATGAAACTTAGGGGAGACCTCATTGCAGCCTTCCAGGACCTTAAGGGGTCTTATAAAAAGGAGAGAGGGACTTTCTATACAAGCAGATAGTGACAGAACAAGGGGTGATTGTTTTAAACTAAAAGATAACATGTTTAGTTTAGATCTTAGGAAGAATTTTTTTACTGTGAGGGTAGTGAGGCACTGGCACAGGTTGCTCAGAGAGGCTGTGGATGCCCCATCCCTGGAAGTGTTCAAGGCCAGGCTGGATGGGGCACTGAGCAACCTGATATAGTAAGTGGCATTCATGTTCATGGCAGAGAGATTGAAACTAGAAGATCCTTAGGTCCCTTCCAAACCTAACCATTCTATGTCTATGATTATAGATCTGGATAGCCTTGCTTTTCATGTGAAGCTCAAATTCCTTTATTAAATTCCTGGGCTTACTGTACTTTCTGCAACAATATATCAGTTCTGTGATGTAAAAAAAAAAAAAAAAATACATGAAGAAGTGTTTCTACTCACTGTGTTTGAAATGCCCATCCTCTGACTTTATGAAAGTCACTTTGTTCCAATTCTACAGAACAGTGAGAAACAAACAATAAAAATTACTTTCTTGTGATGCTTAACCTTTGTGTTTTAACACACTGTTCCTTGCTTTACTTGCATACAGGAGCATAAAAGGAACATGACTAGTCAAAGTTCACAACACAGTAATTTTTTCCTAGTGTGCTAGTTTACAGTTATCTGTATAAGAAGAAACTAACAATAGCCTTCATGATTCTATATTTTTGCATTAATGAGCTGCTATATTTCTAGTTTTGCATATGGAAAACCAAATAACACTTGCAGGAAAATCACTTGGCAGCAGCAGATATGCTTTCTTTAAATAGTTCACCTCTCATTGTTTTGTCAGACCCTGAAACTTTCATTGTATTCAGTGGATAAATAATTATCATTATTATTCCTTGTAGTAATGCATAGTTTCATTTCCCTTTATTTTTGGTGTAGCTGCTAAATATAGTAAGCTTAAGTTTCTCGCAAATCGTGTTAGACATGAAGTTGAGCATCGGTGAAAGTATAGGTGCTACACTTCAGTTTTTATGTAGTTGGGGGCTTGATTAATATAAGACCTTCATGGCTCAATCTGATTTAGCTCTTAAGGAGAAATGCCTATTTGAAGAACAGAAAACAAACATATATGGAATTATTAGAACATATCAGTGTCCATGTGCCTGCAGGCAGCCAAGGAGGCTAAAGGGGAAAGCATTGTGCAGTTGTATGCACCAGCTTGTAGGCTTGTAGTTTGGTGAACTTTTACTCAGCATTAACTGTGGTTAGACTAGAGCAAGGAAACACCCACTTTTGCTGTGTTTGTGTGCCTAACTCTAAGGGAATCTTTCTTAAGCCATTCTGCACTAGCGTGAGAAGTTCTAAACAATAGCAGCATAGGTGAATGGTTATGGCCCAGCAAGCAGACAAGCTGTTCTTTCCAGTCTTGCATCATGTTAGATTTAATTACTGATCATCAGAAGCACAGGACCTTTTCTTATGCCATTAGGATTTTTTTCTCTTATATTTAGAGTGTTAATCAACAGAAGCCAGAAAGTATAAAAATATTTTCTGTGTTTTCTAAAACAATATGTAAATGTCATTTGATATGAACAATTTGCAGTGATTTTGCAATAAATCCTGTAGTAGTTCTAGCAGTTCTTTTGTTAGGGAAGTAATTAAAATTTACAAATGTTAAAGCTTAGAAGGGAGAACAGTTTTTCAGAAGGCAAGGAATCCGGATTTTAGTTGTTTGAGAAATAAGCTGGTTTGTAGCTGCAGAATTTACAGTGTAATCTGCTCACGGCCACAGACTTGCACTCCAGAACTAAGCCTCTTACATTTTTTAGAATAATAGTATTTTTAGTTGTGTGGCTACTCTATTAATATGTAAATACAAACCAAGTCAGGGATTGAGCATTGTAACTTTGCGAACAACTGAAGCAACTGTCCTTGTTTTGATTGGAGAGGTTAGATAATTGACTTCCCAAGGCCCCCTCCAATGTGGGTGATTATGTGATTCTGGTCTTGAACAACTATGAGTGCTAAATTAGCTGGCTCAGTTCAGTGGCCAATTACATAGGTTTTTTTAAGGTTATCGTAGATACAAATGTTTCAGTTGAGCAACTTATTCCATAATCCCGAACAGCTTTTCATATCTCTACCATATGTACTTTGATACAGGAAAGATGAGCATTGGTAGAACATAACAAAATTTTTTATCAAATAAGTAAAAACTTGGCTAAATATTATTTTGCTTGCATAATTTGTTCCTTTTACGTGACCAAACCCATAATTTTTTCCCCTAAATTTAATTAAACTGCTATAGAAATTGTCGCTTACCATAGTGCCACAAAATGAAGGTATCCTGAAACAGGATCTATATGTGGATCTAAGTGCCTGGCCTTTCATACATTTCTCCTGAAATTAGAGTTTTGCTTTCAACCAGGATTTTCATTCTTATTGCATCCTTACGGGGTGATTAACATCCGTAGCAGACCAGCCTATTAAGAATGAGATCCAATAGTGTACAGTTCAATGTTTTAGAAATTAATTCCACAGTATTAGAACTAATAAAAAAAATTGAATATTTTTCTCTATGTATTCTTTAAAATATATGTCTTTTTCACCAGTCATAAAGTGCCAGGACCTGTGTTGAAGGCAAATGTAAATTTAAGTTAGTTTGGAGATTGTGCTGTGACTTGGGAGTAATTCATTGTGTACCTTCAGGCAGTTTTTCCACTGGCATTTATCTGAGGAACAGCTTTTTATGGATTTTTTTTCTCTTTTTTTAATAGGGAAAACCAAATTTCCAAGAGGGAAGAATTTTTCGTTCAGCTGTGCTGCGATGGTTACCTCAAGTTTTTGTCTTTTTCTTTCCGATTAGCTTTTCTTCATTTTTGTCTGACAATAGTAGTGATGGTCTTGCACACTTATGATTGGGGGTTCATTCATTGTAAATTCAGAGCTGTTTCCAACATTGAAGTTTAATTTAATGCCTCTAGGAAGTGGCTAGGTTTTATTTTCTCTTTGAATTTGCATCAGGAGGAGAAGATACTCATCTGCAAATAAAAAGATGGCATGGGAAATTATAACAAGATCATCATAAACTTTGACTAATTAATTTTCTGCAGCATCTCACAGGAATAGGTTCTTTTTCTGACAGTACCTGTTCATAAAAGTATTACCTGTATATGTGATATCGTGGGCTATTATAACTTGGACATTTAGATCAAGTATTGTTAAATGTGGAGCCAATCATGTGAATGATAGTGTGATCTGGGTAGCAAAACAAGGTTCCCTAGGCCAAAAGATTGGTTGTCAAATTGTCCAGACGTTCACTGGATACCAACATCATATAGTATTGAGGACGAGGAAAGAATTCAAGGATGAGCAGAAAGATTTACTGCAAGAGGCTGTATTTGAGATCTACAGTTAGTTTTCTAGTCTGTTTTGGCTACTCTCGTTTCATGGTTTCCTCTCTTCTCTGAGTAACAGTACTACTAGTATTGATTTTGATTTAATCCTTTCAGTCTTCAAAGAGCTGTTTGAATAATAATAAAATAATCCTACTGACCCCTGGAGAGACAGATAAATATTTTTAAAAATAAAATTTTTTTGTCCAGAAAAGGCAGATTTGATAGCAGCACTGCAGGCAAAGTGCAAAGTCATGCCTAAAACTGGGGCATGTCTTTAGTCAATATTCTGTTTTGAAGAACAGCTTTTTGTAAGGGAGGCGTGCAGTGAAGAGGAGGATGACAAAGCAGCTAGCTAGGTGAATCTGAGAAATACAGTAAAATAACTGCCCAACAGCTTTTGGTCTTTTGAGCAGCAAAGGTATTTATTTGTCGATGTTGGGAACAAACGGGTTTGTCACCACAAAGCACTTTTTCGAAGGTATTGCTGCAAAACAGGGTAATATATACAGTCTAACTTCTATGATTACAACATCTTACATACATGTTCATATGACTGCAACATCTAATCATACATATTGATAATAGGTGGAGTATAGGCAGAGCTTAGGCAGAGCTTGGAGTAGAGCTTTTCTTGGCCCTCAATTCTGGGGGTACATCTGCCTTTCTTCATCACTGAGGCTGCGGTCTCTGTAGTTTTCCTCAGTTTGACTTCTCTAACTTTCCATTGTTTTTGCCCCAATCACTGAAGCTTGGAGAAAGCCTTGGCTTTAGGCCTATTTCTCCTATTCAAGTGTCTACCTTGGCTTACTTTGCCTTAATTTATGGCCTACAGACCGCCTGTATAATGTTTCTAGCCTTCTTCTTAAGATTAGATCCAAGGAATGGAACAGAAAAAAATTTTTCTTTAGCAATTTAGGCAGAGCAGGTATGGAAGGGAGAGTTTTCTCAGAGCAAGATACCTTGGTTAACTCTCTTTAGGCCTTGCTTTCGTTTCATAGGTAGAGGCCAAGCCTCCGTGGTATGTTCACAGTTCCAGGCAGCAGTTCCCTTGGAGGCTGTGCCACTGGACAGCTCAGAGAATTTTCAGGATTTTCTTTATCTTCCCGTCATTTCTACTTTCCTCCTCCTAATTTTAGTACCTCCCAGTTTTGTTTTGCCTGAAAGTAGATCATGTATTTGCTGCTGAGTCTTGTATGTTTTTATAGCTTCTGACACAGAGATGCCTTGATCGTGATGAAAATTTGAGTTCCAGTTGTGGTGTTGGAGTTTCACAGACACATTTTCTCCCTGTGATGCTACTGCAATCGCTTCCCAGCTGAATGCCAGCCTGGATTTTTACAAGATGTTTTGTTGTATCAGCACTGTTCCTTTCTCCCAGTTCTTCCCACCCTGAGTGATTTCACTCAAGGTTGAAAAGATTAAGTGTCAAAAGTAGGGTAAAGAAATATTGGATGCTTATGCTCTTACCTAAGGCTTCAATCTCTAGTGAGTGATGCTGTTTGTCTCAGTAGCTTCTTGTTTTATAACTGCTTTATGTTGTAAAACAATTATTTCAGCATCAGGCCAGTTCTTTATTTATTTTACACTGATGTTTCTTAAATGTTTCTAGTAATGTGGTGTCAGGTAGCACCAGAGGAGATATGATCAAAGAGGTTTTATGCAGTTGAGTGTGAATGTATTTTCTGCGTGAAGGAATTAAAAGTTACATACATGTGTGATTACTTATAGGGCATTGTGTAAACACTGTGTAAAACATGAACTCAAAGCTGTTTTGCCCTGGGTCTTACAGACCTCTGTGCTGTGCTGTGTATTCTCTTTCCTGGTGTACAACTGGAGGAAGTCAGCTCTGTAGTGATTCATTTGGTATATCTCAGGTACAGAGGAATACGGGTATTGATCTAGGCCATTAAAACATATCATGCTTCTATTATTTTATAAGCATGGACTGCAGACAAGGACAACATAATAAATTGTAAAATATATTCCAGTTCATAAAATTCGCCAGTCTATTGCTCTGCCCAGGGTGACTATTAAGTTACAGTCACTCCTGTGGAAAGTGAAGATCTGTGTATGGCTAGTAATGCATATATAATACAAAATATGTCTTCTCAGTAGACCCTCACAGCAAAGGCAGCGAGAAACCAAATTACCCCAGTTTTCTTCCCTTCCTTTCTTCAGTTACCACTGTTAATTTCTTTCTTGAGTGTGGTATGCTATAACCATATATTGACCATATTGACATTTCAGACATTGCTTATTCTAGCAATATAATGCATCATGCCATTTTATATATCTGCAGCATGACAGTATAATTAGCTTCTGGCTTTCCAGAAATCACTGTCAATATGACTAATGACAGAAGTTTTGGGGTGTTTTTGTTTTTGTTTTTTTTAAAAAAAAATATTCTTTCTTCTTCTTGTTCTAACATAAACTAATGAAAACCCTCTGTGGAGTGTGAGACTCTGGTAATGACTCACTGGGCAATGAGACAGCAATCTCAGACACTGTAACATGATGCAGAAAAGGTCATGAACTTGTTTTCATAACAGGATTATTCATACGTTCATTCATTAAAAATTAAACTCATGTGGGACATGTGATGCACTGAAGTTGGCAAGTGCTGGCGAATACTTTCTTGCAGTTTCTTTAGTCCTGATCAGTTGGTGCAAGTTGAAGTCACTCCAAATTAAGCCTTGTCTTATTTAGTGCCATTTACACCTGAAGTAAATTAATCGTTCCTCTTGGAGACAAGTGCCCTAAGTAGCTATATAGTGTTTCAGAATCATGGCTTTATCTTCATGGAGTGATGGTTGGATGGTTGCTTTGTTTTGAAGTCTCTCTAACGAGCTTATATTGAAAAGAAAAACATGATGTTATATATTACTTATTTCATCTTACCCAAGAGTTGCTTTTCTCTTTAATTTTACTGTTAAAAGTTTTCTGTTCTTTTCTTTGGTGTGTTCAGTTTGGGTGGGTTTTTTTGGAGTCATACAGAAAAACTAATGTGCTCCAAAGTCATAAGACATAGATACCTATTTCAGCTAGATAGCATGAACTGGAGGAGGGAGGAGATTGTTTGTTTGTTTTGTTCTGTTTTTCCATTGATGTCCATGCTAGAATGCAGCTAGGAAAGAATTGATTAGTCAGAGCTGAATGTGGTACTCTGGAATTAAGCTAAAACAACTGTAATAGGGTACATGGGGAGGCCTGTCTAGCCTAGTGTAGGGTCCCTTGGCCAGTATCAGATGCCTATGAAAGAAGCTAAAAATGGGGTGAGCATATAGTGGCAGATTTTGACTCAGAGTTGTCTTGAGTCAGGGGGGATGCATGGCTAGGCTTTGTGAACGAAGATTTGAGAAGGGCTCTACCCACTCTTGCTACAAGCGCGCTGATGGCTAAAAAGGCCAATGCAAGATAGACAAGTCCAGTTGCAGAAGGCGGAGCAGAAAGACTCCCCAGGTGATATCGACGAGACGCGATTCTTTCTGCATTGTCTTTTCTCCTTGAGAGTGATCCTGCGTGTGTTCTCAAAGGAAGCAGCAGTGTTATAGATGGTGTGTCTCCAGGCCTCCCGATTGGAGGCCAGAGTAGACCAGCAGTGGTGATCAATATGGCCAAGGCTGAGGGATTGTTTCAGGCAGTCCTTGTATCTCCTCTTCGGGGCTCCTCTCTTGCGGCAGCCAGTGGCAAGTTCCCCACAGAGCACGATCTTCGGGAGGCGGTAGTCCTGCATCCTGGAGATGTGCCCTGCCCAGCGCAGCTGTGTTCTCAGCAGCATGGCCTCAGTGCTCGTGACTGCTGCCTGTTCAAGGACAGACGTGTTGGTCACCTAATCCGTCCAGTGGAGGCTTAGGATTGTATGGAGGCAGCGCTGATGGAAGCGTTCTAAGAAATGCAAGTGGTGGCGGTAAATGAACCATGATTCAGATCCATATAAAAGAGTAGACAGTACAATAGCTCTGTAAATGCTGATCTTTGTACTTTTCTTCAGGTGTTTGTTTTGCCACACTCTTTTATGGAGTTTACCAAAAGCTCTGTACGTCTTTGCTAACCTGTTGTCTATTTCTGCATCAATCTTACTGTCCAAGGAGATGATGCTTCCCAGGTAATTAAACTGCTGGACTGATTTAAGCTCTGTTTCACCAATGGTGATATGGGGATGATGGGAGACTTCCTGAGGTGCAGGCTGATATAAAACTTCTGTTTTCTTCAAGCTGACTTCCAGCCCAAAAAGCTCAGCAACCTCTGCAAAGCAGGATGTTAAACGCTGCAGAGCTACTTCTGTGTGGGCGACAAGGGTGGCATCATCAGTGTAAAGCAGCTCACAGACAAGATGATTTAAGGTCTTAGTGTGAGCCTTCAGTCGCCTTAGGTTGAATAGGCTTCCATTGGGATGATATTGAATGTAGATACTGTTTTCATCATCGAAGTCTGCCGTGGTCCTTTGGAGCATCATGCTGAAGAAGACTGTGAATAAAGTTGGTGCAAGAACGCAGCCTTGCTATACACTATTGGCTATTGGAAAGGACTCAGAAAGTACATCACCAAATCCAACTTGACTGCGCTAGTCCTCATGAAGGGAGATGATCATTTTGAGGAACTTGGGAGGACATCCTAAACGTTACAAAATTTGCCACAGACCTTTTTTGCCCACAGTATCAAAAGCCTTAGTGAGATCAACAAAAGTTACATAGAGTCTTTTGTTCTGTTCCCTACAGTTCTCTTGCAGTTTTCTGAGAACAAATAACATGTCTGTGGTACCTCTGTTGGCTTGGAAACCGCACTGGCTCTCAGGTAGAAGTTCTTCTGCTATGGCAGGTATTAATCTGTTCAAAAGAATTCTTGCAAGGATTTTACCAGCAGTGGAGAGCAGAGTAATACCTCGGTAACTTGAGCAGTCTGATTTATCTCCTTTCTTCTTGTACAAGGCGATGATGACAGCGTCACGAAGGTCTGAAGGCAGTTCACTTCGTTCCCAACAGCGCACGACAAATTCGTGAAACTAAGCATGGAGTGCTTGTCCAGGTGGGATTCTGTCAACCCCAGCTGCCTTGCCAATTTTCACCTGTTGTATTGCTTTAAGAGTTTCTCCCATAGTGGGGGCAGTATCCAGTTCAGTTTTCACCGGTTGTTGAGAATGTACTGCATTGCTGAGTCTTGAACTACACGGCTAGTACTGAAGAGAATCTGAAAGTGTTCAGACCATCGATTCAAAATGGAAACTTCATCTGTGAGAAGCATTTGGCCATCTGCACTGAGTAAAGGGCTTTGAACCTGGTGTGTAGGATCGTAGGCTGTTTTCAGAGCCTCATAGAATCCCCTGTAGTCACTTGTATCTGCGCATAATTGGATTTTTTCTGCTAGATTGGTCCACCACTTGTTTTGGATGAGACAAAGTTTCTGCATGTGAGTCAAAAGGCTGCTTTTCTTATATGACAAGATGGCTGAGCAAGGTGGGCTTGGTGAGCAGTTCTCTTCTTACTCAGCAATTCCTGGACCTCATGATTGTTTTCATCAAACCAGTCCTTGTTTTTCTTGAAGAACCCCAAGGATTCTTCAGAGGACTGCAGAATGCTATTTTTAATAAACTGCCAAAGCGCTTTGGGAGAGGCATCTGTGGAATGAACTTCGAGCCTGGATTGAAGATTTGCCTGGAAACTCTCTCACTGTATCTGTTTGAAGATTGTTAACTTGAAGTCTCCTTCTAGGAATGCCGCCCTTTTTAGGTTTGAACTTAAGGTGGAGGTTAAGTTTACAGCGCACAAGGTGATGATCTGTTTGGCATTCTGCACTAGGCATCACGCGGGTGTGACGAACATTGGGGATATCTCTCTGTTGGACCAAGATATAATCAGTGAGGTCCCAGTGCTTGGATCTAGGATGCATCCAGGTTGTCTTCAAACTATCTTTCTGCTGAAAGATAGTGTTGGTGATGGTAAGCTGCTGCTCTGCACAAAACTCTAGCAGAAGGCAACCATTATCATTGCAGTTTCCAACACCATGCTTGCCTAGTACTCCTTTCCAGACTTCAGAGTTCTTTCCTATTCTGGCATTGAAATCACCAAGAATAATATTCTTATCATCTGCAGGAACCTTTTGGATAAGACAGTGTAGGTCAGTGTAGAATTTATCTTTTTCAGCAGGGTCAGCTTGGAGGTTGGGGCATATATACTGAGGAGAACACCATGTTGCTTGTTGTGTAGTGGAAGGTGTGGGAGATAATACAGTCAGAATGACCAGTCAGCAGATTTTTGAGTTTAGAGGCAATAGAGTTTTTAATCATGAAGCCAACTCCTGAGAGATGCCTTTCAGTTCTGGGTTTATGTGACCAGTAGAGTGTATAACCGGCACCATGTTCTCTAAGGCTGCCTTCCTCATGGAGACGAACTTCACTGAGAGCAGCAATGTCGATATTGAGTCATGCCAGTTCGTGGGCAATTAGAGCAGAGTGACGCTCAGGACGTCCACTGTTGGCAGTATCAAGCATGGCTCTGATGTTCCAGCATGCAAGTGTTAATTTGAATATACATTTGAAGGTGTATGCCTTTGACTCTTAATCTTTATTTGACTGCAACAGAAGATGCCCATTGGCCACGGTTTACCAACTGGGTGAAGGGTGGAGATGAGCTTTGCTTAGGCCACCTTTTCTAGGCCCCTCTCCATGTGGAGCAAGCAGTGCTCTCCTTGAAAAAGGCTGCTTGGTCATTCAGGATGCTGCCGAGTGAGTCTGTCATCTCTGGGGTCAGACTCAGGCAACCAATGTCCTGAACTGCCTGCACGCAGGGTTAGGACTGCAGCTTCCAGTGCACCTTATCACCTGCCATTTTGTCCCTCATCTGTTGCTGCAGGGCTTTACAAGTGTGGGTATAACCTTCGAGCCTGCGCAGTGGATTTTTTAGGTGAGGCTCAGCTTGCGCAGAGCTGGTCCCACCCTTTACTCCTGAGGTTCATCTGCCAGGGCCTAGCAAGCTTGGACGGTGACAGTCAGGTCCTCACGACTTAGGTTTAATTAGAGTATCCTTCTCTTGGATGGATGGCCTTACAGGGCTAAGCGAGCTCCATCTGCCCGGGTTTGAAATTAGAGTTGTCCTTCTCCTAGGATGACCTGCGGAAGGCTAGTGAGCCCATCCTGCCCATGGACACATTTGACCCTTCGGTTTTGACCTGTCTGGCATAGGAGACCCTACCGGAGGCATATGCCACCGTCAGCACAGCTCGCAACCTCATAAGGGCATACTGAAATAGTTTGGACAAGCCCTTCTCTCCCTACTTTTCCTTCACAGCTTCCTACAGTTTAACCCAGGTATATTTCCTTGCCCTGAGCACCCCTCCAAGACGCTGTAATTAAAACAAACAAACAAACCAAAAAACCACCACCAACAACAGCAAAAACACACCACTTTCCTGGGCAGAAGCCACAGGCACAAGCCAAGCCCATCACATCCCACTGCCACTGTGACAATGCCCGAAGAGGAGCAATCCCGGCATAACCCTGGGCAAGGGTGGGCACACATGTAAGAGGTCCCCACATCCACCCAAGGCTTGGGCACCGTCCACAGCCCTGCCCAGCCCAAACCCCCCAACCCCCAGAGAAACCCACTAGCCACCTCAAACCTCACCCCTCCACCATGCCACCGCAAGCCCTCCCTCGTACTGCCCAAACAAGGCAGCCCTGCGTGTCCCCCAGGTCCGTCCACCCTCCCCCCTGCTCTTGCCTGGCCTGACCCAACCCGGCTCAGGGATCTCTCCCTCCTCTGAACTGGACCATCCACCCGCACCCCTCGATGGTCTAGGGAACCCCCAGGTCCATCCAGCCCCCTCCCGGCTCCCGCCCGGCCCGACCTGGCGCCGCCCAGTCCCGCGGCCTGGCCCCGCATGGCCACTGGCCATTCACCAACTGCTCCGCCACTCTGATGTTGAAGCACAGCTCCCGATAGCTTCTCCACGAAGGTCAGCTGCACAGATCGGCACGGAAGCGTCTCCCATGCATGCAGTGTGGCAACGAGCCGCAGGAGCGGGTCCCCCACTACCCAGCTGCAGGAGCATGCCAAGCTCATGGCCACCCACCCGCCCGCCATCTTGGCCGCCCGTCAGGGGTGATATTTTTGAGGTTAATAGCTTTTAGCAGATTCCTTCTTATGTGAATTTGCCTAATCTTATTAGTATACTTACGTTGACTTCTGACTTCCAAAGCAACATGAGGCAGGGAGTTTCACAGTGGTAAAGGGGCATATAAAGATGTCTCTCCTGTTGGTGATTCTGTTTTTTGATAACCTAACTTGATGCCATAGATTTTTTTCATTAAAACAAACAAGGGAGCCTGTTTTCATTTTTATGTATGCCACTCATTGTGTGAATCTCCAGCATACTTCCACTCAGTTCTTTTACAGGCTAAAAAAAATTCCCAGTCTATGCAATTGTTTCATGTGTGGAATCTGTTTGTGCTTTGAACCTTTTTACTGCCTTTTACTGTAGCTTTTTTTAGTTGTATAATCTTTAGATGAGAACCAGAATTACATTTATAAAGTGGTTGTGCCATGGATTTTTTACAGCGATGTAATTAGTCTTTCCTTTTCTATAACTTTCCTAATATTTCTCAACTTAGGACGTGTTTCTTTCCTCCCCACAACAATAACTGTCTCCATTCCCACATTGTTTAAAACATTATTGACCTGATTTTAAATTTTGTTGATGCAGGAATATACCGGTGACATGATAAACTTTGAGGTAATAGCATCAGTTACTGTAAAATTTTGCAGATGTAACCAAGTAATATTCGAGGCCATAACCTTGGTGAGCATCAGAAAGAATTTAAAGCCTGTTTACAAGTTCTGCGTTCCAACATTTCTCTTGTCCACAAGCTGGATAGCAACTCAGATTGGTTTTAGAATCCAAATGTAGCTAGAGCTGCACTGTACTTGCACATCAGCAGACGAGATTTCTATGTCTACTTTTCTTTAATTGCAGGTATTTATGAGCCGCCATTTCTTGTATTATTGTGGTGAACCTACTCTGGATGTGAAGATTGCCTTTTGTCAGGTGTGTGTTCCTTACAGGTAAAACAAGGTACAGTATATACTTGTACTTCATTTTTGCAATTCATACTATAATAAAATTAAAAATAGAAATGAATTTCAGCAGCTTTCTGCGAGTAACTGGTTATAAGAAAGGGAATAAATACAAAAAATACAAAAATGCCTCACGAAAATTACTTTTCTTTTTATTTGATTAATGTTAATGTAATTTTTTTAGTGAAAAATAATGGCGCAGTTTGCAAACAGAAAAAATGCAAATCAAAACTATTTTATCTTAGCTTCTGGTGGTTTTTTTTTGACAGAGCCTTTTACATTGTAGCCTGTGACTGTAATTTTCTGTCCCTTAGTTTACATTTACTGGAAGGGGAGGGAGGGTAATTAAAATTGTGGTGTCTGTCGTGTCTCCCATTGAACTCCATGTGCTGTGCAGGTTCCAGAGTAGTGAGACTTCACAATAGCCAATTCTGTATTTCTACATTACCCTTGAAATTGTTTGGTCACAATGCATGGTAGTCTACAAGGCTGAGACTAAACTGGTAATGCAAAGAGAAAAGCTTATTGATTTGTTCAGTTTTTTAATCTCTTTGTTAAGTTGGTTAGCATATATGTACGTATATGCGTATTCTTTTGCTCGTGAATGAAAGATGACCTTTTTTGCTCACTTCTATACAGTCCTTTGTGCTGAATTCCGTCTCTTCATAGTTTAATTTGTTTGTTTATTTGTTTGTTTTGGTTTCTTTTTGGCGGGGGGGAGGGGTTTGGGGTTTTTTTTGTGACATGGAACACTGATGGAACACCAGTAATCTAATTAACTGGGGGGACATGAGGAACATTCTTCACTTTTGGGGGTGAGAATGTAGCTGCATTCTTGGAAATTACTTTATGATGAACACTATTTCTTCGATTTTATATTACATTTGGGGTTCAAGTAAGTTCAAGTATGTTTAATAAGAAAGGTCTGTTAAGTGTACGTAAGCATTTAACACAAAACAGTGACAGGTGTTGGAAGGTTTGCTTTGTGTTTTTTAATTCTGAAGTGCTAAATACTTGTTCTCCTGAGAAGGTTGGCTCTGGACTAAGTAATCATTAGTTCTGGGATGAATCTTGGCTATTCAGTTTGATAATCTGTATAACTGTCTTCTCTTTTTTACCTTCTTTACTTTGTTCTATATGTTCAACTGGCTCAATTCTTCCACAGTTTTTGAGAGAAGGGATAACTGCAAAACAGGTTTTTTTCTCAAATTGTATGAGAAAGATGTTATTGATGAAAAAGTTACTTTCACTATGCAGAACAGAGTTTTTTTGCATAGCTCTGCTGCTGACTTTCCTCTCCATTTTAATTGAACCAAAACAAAGCTGTACAGAAACATTTCTATGTTTCTATGTTCATGCAGTGAGGCAATGTACTCTAAATCACTTCTTTTACATACAGTTCTCATTTAGTCTTGGCATCAGTCAATCTGTCCCTATGTGTAGCCAATCCTTTCTGCTATTGCACTCCAGGTTCTTGATGTACTGAAGACATTCCTTTTCTGTTACTATAACTTGATAAAAGGTGTTCAGAGGCACACAGAGAACCACATCTATTCAGTGTTTGTGTTAAAATATATATGATGAAATCAAACAGCATTTTGGATGCATTTTTATCACTGAATGAAATTGATTCATTTTTAATGGTTGCAGCAGGTGCCCAGAGAGGAGTCATCCAATAAATACACACAAAGAGATACTATCCTGATATTGTAGGAAACAGGATTCTATTCTTCAAGCACTTATCACACAAATAGCTTTTCAGGGTCTTCAGATCTTCACATTGATTCGCTTGCAGATAAAAGCTGGTTTAAGCTTCATGTTAATTTTTTCTCTCCATAAAGATAGGTACTGATCCAAATAGAAGTTAGCATTATATACAAAAACAGTCTCTAAATTAAGCGTTTTGTTGCATTAAGACTTTAGCTGTCATGGGTGCTGTTCATTTGTATTGCATAGGGTGGGATGGGGGTTATTTCCCTGTCCTGGTAATACTTCATCCAAATATCCAGATCTTTACTTAGAGACTATGGATAGTCTCCAGGTAGTAATATTTTTTATTCCATTCTTTTAAATGCTAATGTGGAAATCAAATGCCCTGTGGTTTACTAATAATATTTCTGCTTTGAGTATAAAGCTCCTTTGTACCTTTATGAAACTTCCATCTGCTAAATCAGTAAATTGATAGGATTCTGTTAACAAAAGATGACGGTGTCACAGCAGAATGATGGTAATCAGCAACAGGTAGATATTGCCACTCATATCTTGAGGTGTCTTAAACTGACAACTATCCCAACAGTATCTAGACAGGAGAGCACAATATTGTAGCTTTGAGTGAACATGTGGCTTGTGTTTATTACATACAAGTCCTGCTTCCATTTCAAATTTGCTCATCGCTGAAGACTTTCTACAAACCTTAAGACTTGTGCTGAAGTGCAGTAGCAAAGTACAGTATTGAGGAGAACTCCAATTATTTTTAGTACTGGGAATGTATTTTTCTTGTAACATATATTTGTGGCAGTTTCTCTCTCATGGCCTAAAAGGCATAGCTTTATGGGCTGTGAAGGAAAGTGGCATATGAATAATTATAGGCTCCTTCTCTTGACATGCCACTGAGAATACTAGTTTTGTATGATAAAATGCTAATTCAGCAGGAACAGAATTTTAAGAATTTCCAAATTAAGGAAAAGGGAAAACCCTTACTGAGAAGTACCCAGTAGCATAAATAGAGTAAATATATACTTCCTCACCCCTTCACCCCGTTTCCCATATAAAAATACCTAAGTGGAATTACTGGACAATGCAAGCCATTTTATGTTTGGAAACAACCATCTTTTTAAAGGCTGAGGAAAAGGATATCTGCTTTCCTATCATAACAGAAAGGTAGAACAAGAAGGCCTATAGAATTTCATTATACTTCTGTAAGGCTGATATCACCAACAAGTTTTATCCGTAGGACCTTACACACTGTTATTGAAGCACAATGGAATGCAGAGTAGTATACTGTAAGTAGAATAGGGCATTTAATTTTAATACTAATTTTAATAATAGCTAACTATGCCTACAGGATACTGACTTCTTTATTCTTATTTTCTTCCATTTAGTCTTTCAGTATCTTTTTTTAATCAATATCAAGACAGGTATAGCTTGTCAGAATTTTCAAGTTTCCTAAATTTGTAGCTTTATTTTATTTGTAATACAATTCTGTGATTTTTTTTTTTTTTACTTGGACCAGTAGTACTGAATTTTCTTTTCTTTAAAAAACATGTCTTTATTATTACAATTTGTATATCAGAGAATTTCCATGTTGCTACAGTTAATCTTTCAATTTAAACATTTAATTTAAAAATCTAATTTAAAAATTAATCTTTTTTAATGCAAAAGTGGGATGTGGAATTACTGAGATTAGCTATTGAGGAACTCAGCCATATACATTAAGAAGAAAATTAAAGTGAATCATAAGTGTAAATTCACATGCTATTTCTTTGGTTACATATCATCACTAGTCTTTATCACTCAATTTAAACAAATGATGTGTTAAAATAGAGTGAACAAAGCAAATGTATAAAGATCAGTGTCTAATCAGTTGAGCTTGAGTTGTTTGCAGGGCTCACCTGGCTATTTGAAAGGCAAGCTTCATAAAGGAATGTAGATTGTGTCTGGGGTCTAGGGCATGGCTGCTGGAGAGGGATTAAAAGAAGGCAGAGAATTAATGTTTAAATCCCACTCAAAGCACACTAAAATCAGGAAGACTGCTGATTAATACAATCCTTACAGGATGAAAAGGGGGGGAAAGAGTGGAGAACTGTGGTGTGATATGGCTGGTAAGACCAAAACCTGTAATATTACATCCAAACACATAGAGAGGATGAAAACCTTTCAGTAGCCTTGCATCCTAGCACCCTGGAAAGGGTGTCCCTGTAGGTATTCCTGGGGGCAGACGGGGAAGGATGCCAACATGGAGGTCAAGTTTCCCCTCCACTGATGCCTGCTACCAGGTTCTGTGACAGCACTCATTGTCTTGGAGATGCAAAGGAGAGCAATTTGTCTTAAACCGCCATTAGTGTGATTTGTATCTCTAAAGGAAAAAATGGATGAGATACTGAACTGTAAGAAATTGTGGTATTTTAGGCTCATCAATAATTGAAAGAATGATGTTCAGAAAGGTCTGTCTGTGAAATATAATAAATATGGTTATTTTGTAGGATAGAAATGGACAAATAAAATAGGGTATGAGGAAGCAATTCACATTGTAATATAGAAGATAACATCCTTTTCTTTCTGTTGTGCTTTTTAGCTTTTTTGCTGCCTGTGCTCTGAAAGAAAAAATTGAAATAATACAATTTGTAACTGTCTGAGGCAGTAACTTGTTTAAGTTTACTGAATTTTTAAATAATTGTTCTTTGAAAGAAAAATATGTATGCTCACTAAGCATTTATTAATTGTGAGAGTATCTTTTTCCCTTCACCTCAAATATTTGAGTCCCGACAGTTTATTTTCTTTCCTTCTAATTGGTTGAATATTAAGCAAACATCATTGCCAATGTGTTTAAATGAGCCAACAAGGATAGTTGTTTTCAGGGCTAAAAAACTTTCACTTCACTTTCCCTTAACTTTCTCAGGATGGAGGAAAGAGAATGACATTGGGAAGTGGGTGTAGGAGTGTTAGAAGTGTTAGAAGTTTTCAGTTTTGTCTAAAAAACCAAAATAATGGTTCTTACATTTTTGTACATGGGAAATGAAAGTTAAGTTCCTATCAGTGTTGAAGCAATGTAATTCCATTGTCTAAATAGTTATGGAAACCAAGAACAAATGGCACCCCAATACTTACTTTGTCTCTGATGAACAATTTTTCACATTTTGCAAAGGACTGCAAAACTATGATGTGTTTTGTTCAAAGTGAGAAGAATGGAGAAATTTGCTTTTGTTTCACATCTGCAATGTTTGCTATTACTTTGGGGCCCCAATATTGTACCTTACCCAAGTTGATTTGAAGTTCACCTGAAAATTTGACTCGATGGAATTTGCTTTGCTCTATGAAACCCATACAGCTTTTCTGTGATATCCTGAGAAGTGAACCTGATTGTTATGTGTTACTATAAACTTCCTTCCCCCATCTAATTCTGAATGAAGTGCTAGTTCCTAGTTTCTTAAGTTGTCAGTATCATTCTCATTTGAGAGAAGTTTTTGGTTTAGGTATTTATACAGAAGGGTGTATACTGGAAATTCCTAGCCCCGGGTTCCTTTCTGATGCCAGATAATCAAATCTTTAATTGAAGCTGCCAGTACGGAACTTGTAAGCATTTATCCAGTAAAACCTGAATCTGAAATGGCTTAGTGGTGTAGATGGTGGGCAGCGAGAGGAGGGAAGGGGATATTTTTTCTATACCAACACCAAGGCTTCTTGAAGGGGTTTGAGAGAGCAGTGAAAATGTAACAGAACAAGTAGTGTTCAGGTTTCTTTAAGGTGAGTTATGCGGATTTGAAGAAGCTTTTCATCAAGGTTTGAAACTATAACATTGATGTGCTTTATAAATAGTATGAATTTCCTTGCTAATGGGAAAAGGTTTTTTACCTTAATTTTAGAATAAAACAAAACTGCTCTTTCCTTGTCCTCATTAGGAAGTGACTGTTGTATCAACTTGGAGATGGTTCGTGATTATGTGTCATCTTGGTTTGGGGATCTGATCAGATGTGATTAATTCAATAATGCTGTTAATTTATTGATTTAGGGATTTAAGTTAGGATCATGACAAGGATACTTATTAATCTCCTTGTTCTTATGAATGTAAGCAGTACAGTGGGCTGTAGCAGTAGGCTTATTGTGTCTTTATTTTGCTTATTTAAGCTTTGGTTAAAAATCAGAAAATGGGGGGGTTGTAGTTTTTTAGGAGTGTGCATTTTAAAGTGAGGAGGCAACTTAGTAGACGATCTGAAAACTGTTTAGCCTGTTCACAAAGCTGAAGTGTTTGTCACTGAGAGGAGGCATTCTGCTTGGAGTTAACTTCAAACAGAATCGGAAGTTATGCTTGGTGTTTATGTTTTGTTTTCTGTCAAAGACCTTGTGGTGCACAGATTCTTAAGTACACAGAAAAATAGTAATCCAAAAAGAAAAAAAAGATTCCATGAAAAATAAAACAGTCTTTACCTTTTCTACTCACACCGTTAAGAGCAGATTGTTATAGGAATGGTCTGTGTTACATAGAGGAGAGCTGTTCATCAGGATATTTGTGTGTTCTTACCAGTTGTGGTTTTCTGTGTCCCATGACTTTAGTTGCTGTTGACTGAAGCAATTACATTTGCTAATTATCCATATAACTGAGGTACTACAAAGTGGTGGGTTTGAGCTGTTTTAATTGATTCAGATTTAAAATAAGCACCTGCTGAAACTGCTGTAGTTCAGAAATCCCACTATAGGCAGCATGAGGTTCCTGAGGCCAGTAATTCATGCAGTTGGACTAACTTAAAAACAAGAAATTTTGATGTGCGCACAATTCTAAATGTAGAGGGATAAAATATCTGTTCCCATGTAGCTCCCTACTACACAACAAGCTGTCAGGTAGCTTGGGAGTGAGGATACAAACAAGTTGTGGCAGGCCTGGCTCACCCAAGCCTTAACACAGTTATCAAATGTGTTTTAAAAAGTCTCTGTATCTGTACTTCCATAGGAGCTGGCTATGAGTCAGGCTCACTAAGGAATGCAATTCTTATGCTGACACTTTTTATACAAACATTGGTTTCAGAGTAATGGGTGTTAATGCTAAATATCTCCTGCATTGTTCTGATAATGACATCAGAAAAAAAACATGCTCCAAATGTGTGTGTCTAGCCAGAGGGAGCTGTGAAATTCCTGTCTGTCAGGAGCATATTACTAAAAAAAAAACCCTCTCAATTCCAGGTATGAATATCTGGGCTAGCCAAATTTATGCATCTCTCTTCACCTAATGGAGGAAATTTTAAGACTAAGACTACACAGTGTGAATCAGATGCAGTCTGTTTGTCTTGCAATGAGAAAAATTCAAACTTCTCGTGGAGTCATGACACTGTCTGTAAGCTTCAATGTGCCACTGTGTCAATGTCCATAAATCTCTCCCTTTCTGTATTAGGGCAGGGCTTTCCTCATCCTTCCCCCTGCCACATATGAATAAAAAGTATATGTAAAGTTTCTAATTGGTCTTCTGAAATCAGATTTTGTACTTGAATGAAGAGCTACATTTATTAAAATGTTTTGAAATCTCTAAATGAATTGATTGGGATGAAGCACTGCTGTCCAGTGATAATGGGCCTTCCAGTGTGATAATGGACAGAAAAATATTATTAATCATCCTAAGGCAAACCTGACAATCCAAGTTCTCAGCAAGGTCAGTTACCTGTTTTTAATGACCAGCTTTGTGGAACACTGCAATGATGTTCTGTTCAATTAAAAGAGTAATACAATCCAAATCAACTTCACTTTTTTCCTGGCTCCATCAAAATTCAATTTAGTAATCCATAGACACATAACAAAGGCAGATTATTCAGATTTTTGCAGGAAAAGAAAGAAATTTATAATAGAGCAATTAAGAAAATTTAAAAGCCATGTTTGAAAAGAAATGCACAGATAGAGGCACATTTTTGCTTTTCCCTATGGAAGGCATTTGGGAAAGTCTTGACTTCCGTAACTGAATTGTTAACTATTTAAGGATAGGTGTGTTGTAATACATTGAACTTTTGCATTCTATGCTCAGCATCATAGTATAGAATCCTAAGTTAAAAGCATCTAAGTCTGATTTTTATCTCAAATTCCTGTGTACTTTGCTCCATAGTCCTAAGGGAACTGAGCTCAGTAGTAGTAATAATATAATGGAATTATGCAAATTTAGGAGAGTTTTAAAGATTTTTTTTAAATTAGTAATTTTTAATTTTACAATTTTGGAGAGGAGTGCTGCTCTGCAGTGCAATAGTAAACTTGATTTTGAGTCACAAAAAATTGTGTCTGGCTAGTACTAATTTATTACATCAGGAGAGCAACTCTCCTATCCTTAGGAATCTAGAACTTTGGAAGAACTCCAGACTTTCTAAATGTTCTCTGAGCCATGTTGGGTCACGGTTAGACTCATAAACTGCTCTGTTTCTGTTGAAAGGTTCTCAAGGCCTTTCTTATGCTCAGGGAAAGTTTTAGCACTTGTGAATACGCTTATTTGCTCTGTCTAACCAACGATGCAGAGTCTAATTCCTGTGTCTTTTGATCCACTTTTACATTGGTGTAAGTCATCTTATTTTAAAATGAGGTATTTTTTGCAATACAAATGAGAATGCAGAATGTGCGTGAACTCATAAGCCACTAGTCATAAAGCAGCAGTAATGGCAGCAGAGACCATTAGTCAGCAGTTACAATGTCACAAACATCAGCTGGAGAATTCACTAGTTTTCTTTAATCAGTGGCTTTTAATGGTGACTTCCTGCATGAAAGAAGGTTTGATACAGTCTTTGAGAGCATTCGAGGATTCATGTAGATCTATGTCAATGAGCTTAAAATGACCAGAACAGATATTGAAAAATTAGGCTGGCAGTGTTTTATCAGTATTCTTACGTCTTACCAACCTTGGTTTCTCTGGTTTTTTTTTCCACTCCCTCTCCCCTTCCCTTTTTCTGTACAACAGGGATTTGGGAAACAATTGGATGTGTCATATATTGCCAAACATTACAACATGAGCAAAAGCAAAGTTGACAACCAGTTCTACAGTGTGGAAGTAGGTGACTCGACCTTCACAGTTCTCAAACGTTACCAGAACTTGAAACCCATTGGCTCTGGGGCTCAGGGAATAGTTTGGTAAGTATCAGCAGTTTCCCTTATGCTTTTAAATAGATTTGTGTTTGCATTTCTTCGGTTTGCTATGTCTAAAATTGCAAAAATAACAGTCAGGCAACACATCTTGAGGCTGAAGGAGCCCAGTTGTTTGCTAAGAAATTCTCCAGCTGGTGAGAATGATAGCACTAGGTTTGTTTCTCCACATCGCAAAATGTAACTAGCAAGAGAGCAGGAGATCTCATCATAATTGACAACTGTGGCACTATTTCCAGAGGCACTGCAGATAATAATCCCAAGTAAACCTAGTAATTTTAGTCTTTCTACAGTAAAAATCACTGAGAGCAATATAGAAACTTGTCACATCCCATAGCATTCTCAAGTATTCAGAGTGGAAGCTTTTTGAATCGAGGTAACTGCTAAGGTTTCCTTTATTTCTTAAAAGTGATTTTTCAGTGATACGAATAATGGGAACAAAAGACACAAAGTCAATAGCTCTCCTAAACAATGCAAAAGGCTTATGGAATTCGAAATTAGTATGTTCAAAAGTTGTTGTATCCTGATTGGTTATTATATCTTTATTTAAACAGGGCTTTTAAATTTCTGTGGCTTGTGTTTAAATGTCTTTGTGCAGGCATTTGTTAGCTGTTTAATTATGAGGCATTAGGGTAACTAAAACAATCTTTTATCTCTGACTTCATCAGAGATGAAGTCTTAATTCCGTCTGTCATCTCCATCACTGCTCTTTTCTGGCTTTGATATACCATGTGTTACCTTACAGGTGGAGGCAGTGGTAAAGCAATAGGTTCCGTTAAACTAGTGGCAAATGGACTTCCATGGATCATTGGCATTGGCACTGTAATTGGCAGTGTAACAGCACTGACAACACGTCCTTAGTTTCAGTCTATCACTTCCACTGTTTGGTATACTTTGAGACCATGCAAGTCCAAAGACTTTTCTAAATTCTTAAGTACTTTATTTTGTATCTCAAACACAGAAGGACTACGCGGTAATTTAAAATCAACTTTGGGAAAAAGCATACTCTGAGTCAAGAACTAGTAATATTAATTTTCCACTATTTGTCCAAATCCATATATAGCAACAGATTGTTTTTCTTCCTACTTACTATTCTCTATTCGCTTTACAGGAAAATCAGTTCTTGTTGAACCTTTCTGCAACTGAATTGCTGTAATGGTCAATTATGAGCAGCAAAACCCCATAGAAGTTATGCTAAATAAAATCAATAACATGCTGTGAGTTTTTCCCTCATATTGTGAGTTGACAGCAAAAATTAAGAATTTCTTAGGAAATAAAATCTAAACAGAAAATAACTAAGTTAAAGTTAACATAAGTCCCCTGAAATGGCTGAGCAGCATGGAGAGGCCCTATAAGACCTTTTACAGTTTGATGATACAGATATATAAGCATTATATGATAGGGAAGATAATGAACATTTTTTCTTAGTTTGTGTTACACTGTAATCTCCCTTTAGTGAGGCATAATTTACCAGAGATACAATAACCATCTACAAACAAAGCATGAAGAATCAATAATGATATGATTTATTAATGAAAAACCAGTTGTGAGATAAATATATGTAGTTTAGCTAAGAGAAAACAATACATGATGAAAAACATCTAGAGTTGTGTTTCTACTTGCCTAATAGTAATAACTATATAGTAATAATAAGTTTACACAGTAATTTTTGAGAGTATCAGATTCTACTGTAGAAACTTACACTTATTTTAGAAGGAAAAAAAATACTGAAAATCTACCTACTTGTGGAGTGCTGGTTGCTCTGGTGGGGAACTATGTTGTCCTACTTATCTTATTCTTTTGCAAAGAAAGAACCCAGATGTACCAAGAGGTAATTGTAGAGGCAGAGAAAGGTGGAGGAGTGACCTGATGTTTTTCAGGCTGCTCTGGAAGTGGGTGTTGCAGGGTTCGTAGGCAAAGCCACAGAGTTCTGGAATCTGTCTCATATAATTCTATAAATAGGTGTCAACATAAACAGGAGACTTTCAGTGGAAAATAATTTATGTTGTGGAACAGAAGCAGGCACAGGAGGAAGGGAATGTGGTTATAAAGAAGTGAGGCCTTGGTTTCACTTGGTTATTCTGAAAATTACATCAAAGACAAATATGGAAGTATTAAAGATATTAAGGTTTAACATCTTCAGGAAATGATAATTTAATAAATTATCTGAAAAAGAGAAAACCACATGGTGTGGTTCTTGTAACTGTCATTGTGCCCATGTGAAATAATTATAAACTCAATGAGAAAATAGTATTGGCAATAGAGACATAGTACATTTGGTATCTATGGAAATTAGTCTTTGGGAGCTTTCAATGAGTTTTGTGTTAATTATGTTTACAAAATTATTTTTGCCAGCTGAAAGAAAGGTATAAATGGCTGTTTGGAATCTCTTGAGCAGGGAAGTTCTTCTTTAACCTACAAAATCTACTTTTAATACGAGTGTAGGCCTCTTGCTTACTGTACATCACACTGACATCTGTGAGAAAGACTATATAGGTTGTGTTTGCATATCATTATCATGTTGTTACAGGCATGATGACAATGGGGCATAACTGAATCAGAGCTTGTAGTTTATTAGACCAAGCTGTAGTTGTAAAAACTGTGCAAGGTTTTAACCATACTGTGATAGAAATGGAGATTTCTGAGTTTAATTAGATACGTGCCAATTAAACCACTTCAAGAAGAGGTAGCTGATACCCTCTGCAGTGTTAGAAGGGAGTTGACAACTACTTTATTTTGCAAGGGGGACTGAGAGAGACAGGTTACTTTCAGTCTGCATTTGTGGATAGTTTAGATAATTATGGATGAAGAGGAGTTCTCATGTTCCATAATCAACAGAAATATGCTAATGTTGGGATGGGTGTTTTTTTGTGTTTTAAATGAATGTTTTTTGCCTGGAAGCAAGGTAATTGATCTGTAGGTTTTCTGCTGTGGTTTGCAAGCTATAATTTTTTTATGTTGCCTGTGATGTTTTTGATGCTGTCTGTGATGTCTAGAAAAATGATGTTGTACAGAAATATTTCAAAAGCAATTTGAAGGGGCTCTGATAATTTTTGAATTTATGATAGAAGCAAGGGTGAAGTCCAGGTTTCTATGGCAGATAGGAAAGACATTGCTTACAGGCTTGAGAATACGAGTAATTAAAATCTTAGAAGTAGCTTTTGAAGACATTTCGCCTTGTTTATTTATGACCACGTTGGTGCCGCTACCTGTGTGCATCATTAGGAGAAAATGTTAGCTTTGGAAACAAAGTTGTCTGGGTGAACATCAAATAAAGGAGTCTGATGATGCATTTCAGCTGAAATCCTGGATGTTTATCTTGCTTTTTTCTTAAAAGTAAAAACAGGCTTTTGTGCTGCATAATGTTGAAATGTGGTCTAATGATGTGTTAGTTAGGCCCAGGGGAGTGTTATCTGGGAAGTGCTTCATGCTGTCTAGTTTATGCAGGAACTTTTTATGTGAGTAATGTTTGAGTGGGGTGTATGGGAGCAGGAATTATGGTTTTATGGTAGTTTTGAAGAGTACTGGTAGCTTCTCAGTGAATGTGTTATAAATTTAGAAAGACACCTGACCTGCAGATATCGAGGAGACTGTAAATATATTCCTGAAGTAGTAAACTGGGCAATGCATTGTGGGTTTTTTGCCTTGAATTAGTGGTTTGATTATATTTTTGAGCCTGAACATGAAGGAGATAGCAGAGTCTTTTTGTGTTTCCTGTAATAGGTAGAGCCTACAACAACAAACAGCTTGCTATCTTGCCTAAGGTAACTGTAGGTTGTCCTTTGCTGATTTAATTGTAATTTGGTGGTTGAATCTTAAGGAGTGCAGAGTTCTTTCAAATCAGCATGTCGTGATGGTGGTGCTTGTTACAGCTTATAAAGCTGCTGATTTTTTCCCTAAAGTAATCACAGGACCATGGAATTATTTAGATTGGAAAAGATCCTTAAGATCATTGAGTCCAACCGTTAACCCAGCACTGCCAGGTCCGCCACTAAAGCATGTCCTCAAATGCCACATCTGTATGTCTTTAAAATAACTCCAAGGATGGTGACTCAACCACTTCCCATAGTGTTCAAAGGCCAGAGGAGAAGTGTGACTGGCATTCTTCACTACAAGATGTCCAGTAGGAAAGGGTTTTTCTGTGTTGCTAACCCTCCTTGAAGTGCATGTAGGGAGGTGTCCTGTTGCATGTTGATACTGGTAATGAAAATTTTTTAATTAAGGATTTGGCTAAAACTTCCTCTAATTTTCCATATATTTATGTAGTATACATACTAAGACAATTATTATAGGGAAACCTCTTTCATTCCATGGATCTCTGGTACAGGTCTATGAAGATATGAAGATGTGAACATAATCAGCAGAACCACCTAAAAATAGACTTTAATGTGATAGGTCTAACTTCTGTGTGGAATGTGCCAGTAAATGATGAAGAGGATCAGACGTTTGAGTTTGCAAAAACACTTGAGCTCTTTTATATGAAGATTATCCTTCAGTGTTGGTTTTGTGTAGCACGATTGACTCCTGCTCTGACTATAAGGACTAAAGTGATATTGCAATGGGAATAATAATAAAAGCAAAGAGGAGGTGATGCTTCTGACCATAATCAATTCCGAGGCTGTACTTCTCCTATGGGGCAGTGGAAAAACCAGAGAGAATAGTGGTCATCACAGTGTTTTACAGTTAATGCACAACCTTACTTGTATCATTTAGCTGGACACTGGTGTACTAAAACTCTAGAGAGATGAATGTATCCCAGTAATGCTGTTTTTTGTTTCTTTGTGTCACTGAATCAAAATACTGTGTTCCTTGGTATGGTTCAACATTTTTGTTTGTATAAATTGGCATAGTTTCTTTGAAATTCAGAGGTGTTCTCTCCATTGGATAGATCACTAATTTTCCTCAGAAGAGGAGAACAAAGAACCTGTGTCACTCAGAGACAAAATGAGGTGAACCATGTACTCAGATATGCCCAGAATTTTAGTGACCCTGAAGGAAGTGGCAGTGTTAGCTTTGTTAGCCTCAGTCTCTCCTGGGAATCGAAACTGTGGGTATGTGGTGAGTTTGTTTGCTTCCATTCCAGTTACACAGTTGCATCTTGCAGACTTTTTGTGCTTAACGTCCTGTTGGTTGGCCCTGCAGATTTATCCTATTCCGTTAAAGATTCTTCCAGTTGTATCCATTAGTTCAGCTAGTATTCCCTTTCTCGTGCTGTTGCATTATGCTTTGACATCCTACTCCTGAGGAAGTTTTTGAAGAGAACCTTTGGTGAGTTTTACAAGTATGTTCTACAAGAGTAATGTGGGAAATAACTGTTAGTCTGTACTATGAACTACTGCTCTACTGTTAATGAAATAAGCATGTCAATTTAAACAAATTCTCTGATGTTTCCCAGTGCTAATATCATCCCATACTGTGGCAACACATGGTGGTTTTCATTTTTTTTTCTTCTGAGAACAAGTGGTTTAAACTATTTCAAGATTATTTTTAATTTCATTTTGGGTAGTTCTTAAATGTTGAAATACTGTAAGTTGAACTCACAGCAAGCTTCAAACCTCACTCATTCATGTGTACATTGCAGAATTTTTCCCCCAGCTCCCAGTTTGCATTCTCATTGTAATATTCTTTGGATTTTCTAGTATGTCTGCATTGAAATGCCAAAAACTTAATTGCATGTATCTGGTTATCCACTGATCACCACTGGATGATCAGATGTACATCTGGAACAGAACATTCTCTTTTATGGTCCTAATTATGTCTGTGCCTTGATTCTTCAGAAAGATAGAAATTCTCCTGTTGTATTTGGAATCTTGGATTGCCAGCATGTGAATTTTAAGGTGCTGGGAGACTCCCAGTGAGTACAGCAAAGACTGAGTATCTCTGTGGATTTGAGCTCCAGAATACTGAGTGGAGGTAGTTATTTAATTTGGAAAGATTTTTTGTTTCTTAAGGTGATATTATTAAAAATTGCATGTTAACACACATTCAGAGACAGTTTGATTGGATATGGAATGAGAGGAAGAGGTTATGTCTTCCAGTGCTCTTGCTAATGACTTAGCAAAGAACTTAGCTTGGATATATAAGGAACTGATTTTAGGATTAGAGAAAACTGTTGCCATATGACAAACTATATGCAATGTCTGAAAAGTGCAATAAGTGGACTGTCTTTAAGAATAAGCAGGCTGTAGTCCTTGTTTGCTTCAATTCCTACAACTTCTGCCATCTACTACTACTATCTTTAATAGAAGTGGGAAAGAAGCAGAAGAAAAGGTACATATCAAATAGCAAGAAGATGCCTGAGGCAGGATGAGGACTCATTTTTACATGAGAGGGGAGCCTGAGATGTAATCCTTGAGCAAATTTTTTTTTTCTTAATGTCTGACATGGAATTGCTTTAGAAAAAGCATTTCTTTTTTTTTTTTTTTTCTTTTTTTTTTTAATGCCCTTTTTCTACCTAACTGCAACAATTCCTGATAGGCAGTAAGTCACCATGTACTTTGGTTTTGTCTTATTGTGCTTCATTTCCCTTTGCTAGTACACAGAAATCTAAAATCCAAACTGTAATGGTAATCACAAATTATATGTAATAAAACATGCCACAGTACTGTCTCCTAACAATGATGTCAGGCTCTCTGTCTCTAAGATATTCAGACTGCCTATATTTCTGACTATGTTTTTTTTTTCCTTCATTTCTCCTTAAAAAACCTGTTTATTTCCATGACTACAACAGGTAAGCAAGCAAAATCTATTCCATACTTAGATTGTGCAAGTCTATGGGGAAAAAAGTAAATAAGGTTGTGTAGAAGCTATCTCTGCACAATCTGTTTTGTGAACTCTGACAGCAACATTCACTTTACTTGGTCACAGATTCAGTATCATAAAGGCATTCGACAGCCAGGATTTTTGATTGGATAGGCACAGCTTTTGGGAATAGAGCAGTTTTGTTCATGGCCGTGACTGGATCATCTATGATCCTCTTAGAGCCATGAAAAAATGTGTCAGCTTTTTGTAAAATCTGTGTCTGCAGAGAAGTAACTGATATTTGTGCAACTTAAGCTCTTTCTGTGTTGGCTGATTAGAAACTCGATTTAATTTACACTTTCTGCTATCAAGCAGTAATGTTTTATAACTCTCTTTACAGATGTTTACCTATTTGCTCATACCCTGTTAAAACTTCCCTTTGGTCACTGATAGATCTCCCTTTTCTCACATTTATGCCACATCACTACTACAGTGCAACATATTGGACAGATTTTTTTCAAGACTCTACTTGCTTCTCCTGTTGTGTCAGGTTGTTGGCCTGGAATTGTTGCAAACAAATTTCAGTTCATGGAGGAAACCAGGGCTGGAGTTAGATACTGTCAGTGCATTGCAGCCATTCCTTAACTGATTACAGGCTTATCATTTTATGTCATTCACCTGAAATTCTGTCACCACTGAACTGAACTGAACACTGTTGCATCATCATCACTGATTACCACATGTTTAACATGATGGCAATTGCACAAAACACTTTTATTCCCTCATAGGAACATTCTCAGGAGAATGGCTGTGATCATGTGGAATCAGGGCTATAGGACAGAGCATCTAAAGAAAAGGGCAGGTATCAAACCAAAAAAGCAATGAAAGAGAAATAGAAAAAATAGAGCCAAGGAAGGATAGCAGCTCAGATAATTCAGTTTTCTTTGTCAGTATGTATTGCTGATATTTATATATCTAAGTGTAGTCCACAGATTTTTAGAATGCTTGACAGAAAGTAAAATATTGTCCCTTGTCCCAAGACCTGTCCCTAGACTATCATAAAAAACAATGACAGCCAAAAAAATAGTTGTGCAAAATAGACAATATGAAGCAAGAGATTCTGTGTGAAATCTGGGTGAAGTTTGTGAACAATGTCTGGCATGACATGAGTGGGAAAACTCACGAGAACAGGCAAGAGTGGGCAAAAAAAGAGAGACAGTTACAAACGGAAGCAGAAAGGAGGAAGACTGAAAGACAGGAGTCCTTTTGCAGGTAGGAAAACTGGACATGGAGGTGTTTGGGTTTTGGTGTGGTTTTTTAATTTTTTTTTTCTTCTTTTCTGGATTCATGGTGTTACACATTTTCATCCAAAATTGATTGGTGCCCATTTGCAAATAGGAAGCTTTGTAGCTCTGGGGTCACTAATTCACCATGAGGCACAAAACCAGACAGAATTTCTGATTCAAACAAAAATTATGTTGTGAGATTATGTCTGCACATCTACATCTTGATATTTCTGGTATAACAAGACAACTCAAAAAAACAAGGAATTTTAAATTTTATTCCTTTTGGATAGGGACATTTTGTGTTATTATGCAGCAGGTAAAACATTCTGTGTCCCTACCAACCATCAGTTTTACCTGCTGGCATCTTAGCTGTGTTAGAGATGTTCCTCAGTATGAGAGGCTGTAGGCACACATAGCACCGCTTACTCCTGCCCCTCCAGAAAGGCCCTGATGGTAAAAGATGTGACACTTCTTTATGAGGCAAGAAGCCTACAGCTCCCGGTATTCCAGGCGGTCTCCCATCAAAGTACTAACTGTGCCCAACCTAGCCAAGCTTCCGAGATCAGACACGATTGGGTGTTCTCAGGGTGGGATGACCATAGACACCTCCAAGCCCAAGAATGCTGCTCTTCCCTGATGGATGCCACAATCCTGCCCTCACGAAACACCACCGCTCGACCATGGCACAGGGGCGATGGGCCCAAACACACGTCCCCAACCTCCACCCACACACACCCTCCAAACCTGCCACCACCTCCCACACCAAAACATACACAGCGCTGCTCGCTCCTGCCCCTCTTGAAAGGCCCAGCTGGACGAGAGTAGTCAGTGAGTTAGAGCAACCTCGGTCAGGTGAGTTACTGCCAGCATAGAGGCAGGCTGTGGACTCCCTTTGGCTGGGAAGGTAAAGGTGATCTATGTGGCAGCAATGACTTCTTCCCCTCCCAGAACACCATTAAGTGCCATTTTGGCATCTCTGATCTTCTGTTTCTGTCTGTGTAGAATGGCCTTGCACAGATTGCGGGGTTAGTTTCGGGAAACTAGAATTTGAGTAGCCTTTTGGGATTAACTGTTTTACTTTTTCCCCGCATTTGGTGATTATCTCATTGTAGGTGAAGGCTTGTTGACAGTACACTTCTGTTCCTTGGTTGAATTTTGATTTTTAATCAGTTGAGAAATGAAGCCAAAAAGGTTGTGGAATAATGTTTCTTATTCACCAAAGTGACAGCTTTTGTTCTGTTTGTCAGGCAAGCCAGCAAGTCTTTTGAATTATGGTTTTGAGGTGGTAATGGAAGATAGTAGCTGGGGTTTATTCCAGTTTGTAGATCCAAAAATAGCAGATTTATCATGTAACTGACAGTTTGAATGTGCTAGGTACTCAGATTCTGCCAGGTGCACAGACTCTCATTTGGTGTCACTATTTCCCTGATCTCATAAAGGTCTTATGCTGTTAAAGCATAAGTCCAGGAAACTGGACTTTTTCTGGTGTTGCTGCTTCACAAACTTGAAAATTTGTTCAAAATGTATATACCCTGCTGACAGTTCAGAGCACTGAATGTGAGAATATCTTTGGCAGACTCAGTGTTTTAAATCTATTCTCCAGATGTTGAGCAAACATCTACTCAATATGGTGTAACTACAAATCCTGCTTAAACTTCTTTTACCCATGTATTTTCTGTCACTGAATATTGAGACACCTCCAGCTCTGATCCATTTTTCAGGATTTTTACCTTGCTCCGTCTTCAGAAAGTGCTTGAGCATACAAAGAGTGAGCAGTGTAGCGTACTTTGGAAACCATGAAACAGTCATCTCTTATATATGTCACATAGAAAGGAAAGAATATTGGTCTAGAGCCCCTTAAAGCAGAATGAGTAAAAAATGTGGCTCCTTTCACTTACCAGGTTGAATTTCCTCATCTAGCAGTTAACTAAAGCTACTGTCAGCTATCAGACTGTACAGTGAGTTAGTGACAAAAGACATGCAGACGCAAAAAGTACTGGTTTTACAGTTCTGTTCAGAAAGGTGTTATACAGCAGAGGTGCTTTGAGAGCAGATGAGAAGTATGTCAACATACTTCATATTCAGCATCCTCATGAATATTTTAATCTCCGGGCAAACTGAAATGGCACCCATTACAAGTGGTGTGCTAGGCATGTGTGAATTGTATAGCTGTTTCCACATTGCCTTTCCTACTGTATTCCTGCAGTGTCTTTGTGAGTGAGAATGCTTTAGGAAGAGTTTTTATCTTGCACCACTATACAGAATTTCTGGATTCCAGAATGGTTCTTGTATTGTGGCTCAAGCAACTTCCATCAGACCACCAGGTTGGGTGGGGCTGTGAGCAACCTGGTCTAATGGAAGGTGTTAGATGGCAGGGGGGCTAGGACTGGATGATCTTTAAGATCCCTTCCAACCCAAGCCATTCTATGAGTGCACGTGCATATCTGAACAAGCTCTTTCACAGCATAAATATATAGGCATATAGTGTCACAAATCTGACTTGTGAAATATTCCTATTGAAGTAGTTTCTTCTAGCTGTGGCAAGGGCTTGTCTGTTGGACTCCCATTTCAATAACCACAGTTATGACTGGTCATGTGAGGAGTTCTTACTCCTTTTTTAATTTCCATATGTTTTCAGACAGAAATATGCATAGAGGTCTTTATATCACCTTTTCTTGTTTAATGTATGGATAACCAGAGAGCTTTGGTGTAATTTCTGACAAAATATAAGACCACAAAAATATATTTTCATTTAATCAGGGCCTTTAAGGAGCTGCGTTTTACAAGGTGGGAAATAAAATAAGCATGTTGTACTGAAGTGAATAAACCTGTATTACAAAGCTATAATAATAATTTCTGTGTCACAATAATTAAACGATACATGAGACATGGACATTTTTAAATCAAAACACCATAAATCTCATATACAGCATTTGAGAACAAGCATTTTCTAGTAAAGTACACTAAAGAAAGAGTATTATGCAAGCAGAGAGCAGGACATGTCTTCTTTATTTTTAACTGGATTTTGCTTGCCACCATTAAATACATGAAAGTGTGTGCACACTGAACAGTGGGCCTGATTCCCAAAGAGTTTTCTTTTAAAAGAAAACTGTCTTTCCTGATAACATGCTGAAATGAAAAAATAGAGCCACACATTTTGAACTTTTGTCTTAAACTTCAAAGGCATTCTGGAGGATTTTAAGTGCTACAGAATTTACAATTGACAGCAATGCTGAATTTTCGTTCAGGGACTAAGATGATAATCCCAAACAATTCAGGCACTTCTGTCCTCTCTCATGTTATTTCATTCCAACACAGGATAAGAGATCACATGTGGAATAATAGGCAATGGGTTGCCTTTCTTTGGGAAAAATTTCCCAAGAATCCCAAAGTAGGGATCGGCTACCATTTAAAACACACTGAGGTTGCAGCTTAGTTTGATCTTTCTTTTTTGATTTGCTGCTTAGGTTGCATGTCATTTTGGCATGAGAAGGGTCTCCAAAGGGCACCAGCTGGAGCACCTTTCTGGCAAGGTGTTTGCTGTGTCAGGACACCTCTGTGTGACTCCTCTGTACCCTTCCCCACATGCAGTCTCTGCTCCCCCATGCAGTGCTGGAAGGAATGTTTTGAGCCCAATCAGTATCTCTGCAGTGATGAGGAAGCTCATGGAAGGTCTTGCTGACTGATCTATTCATTCTGTGAAACATCCATGGTGATAGTAAAAAAAAAAAAAAAAAAAAGATAACCTGTGTTGCAGTTAGAGAGACAGCTTGATTGTATTTTCTAATCCAGCTGTTCCCAGCTGATTGCAAGAAGCTGTGAGCTGATGGAAACACAAAACAAATAGCTGGAACCATATATGGAAACAAGAAAAGTGCATCCATTATGAATCTATATTAGTCTCCTTAAGCCTCAGCTCTGAAAATTGTCTCAGAGGCCACTCCATTTCTCTGCGTTTTGAGGAGAAACAGACCTGATCCAGAGTGTAGAGTTGCCATTCCTGACGCTAGGTCTGCAGATCTTCACTAGGGTTATATTGGTTATTTTTTGGATTTTAAGCACACAGGCTTCTTTCCAAACGTAATAAGGACATTGAAAGGCTCTTGTTTGTTGTGCTGTCCTTTGACTTGTACTGCTTGGGACAAACTCTCTGCATGCTGGTGCATGTTTGAAATTCTTTTCTTTTATACAATTTTCATGGAAATATATATATATATATTCAAGGGTACTTTCTGCAGTGAAGTTTTCACTCTAAAAATAATATTTTTTTATGTTTAAAAGTAATTATTGAAGAGAGGAATATGTCTGCCTTTAGAAACTCAGAAGTTACATGTCAAAGGATTAAAAAAAGATAAGAATGAGAAAGTGTAATTTCATTCTAAACTTCGGATTGATAAGTGAGGTGAACATAAAATGCAAACTAACAAAACGCATCAAAAACACCTACCAGAATACACTTATAAAAGTTTGCTTGAAGCAGAATAGCTTTTTCACTCTTTTCTGTTTGAGTAACTTGCCTGAAAGGGGACCTTAAGTAAAGAGAAGGTAAAGCACTTGAAATATTTTATGGTTCAACTTTCATAAACCACATTAACAGAAATTTTGCTCAATACAGGAAAAAGTTTTGCTTTTGTTGTTCCTAAAAATGACTTCAGAAAATGCAATAGTGATAGTTATCTGAAAGCAAGGGCTTTGAAGACAGAGAAATTACTGTGAAAAGGATTTATATATGCTTCCATCTATGCTTTTCTTTTTATCTATGTGTGTATATACACTTAGATGTATGTAGAGTGTCCCACTCCATTGGTGGTGATTGTTGAGGATGAGCTCTCATTAGCATTCTTGTTAAATGTGATTTTCAAGGTTACCAATTCTCTACACTGATGGAGATCTCAGCACTAAATAACCAGGATATTTCAAGTGCACAGATCACTGCTTTGCTTAACAAGATCAGTTTCAGCTCTCTTCCTACTTGCTGTGCTGGGATGAAGGAAACAAGGCAAAATGCAAATGTCAGTGGAAAAACTACCTTACTTAGAAGGATCAAGTAATGCAGATATAAATAGCAGTGATTTGTAATATACAGAAATGCAGCTGGAGTCTTTCTGGAGGAAGGCAAAGATGACTGAACTTTGTCACTTTAAAAAATAGGTGTAATATTAAATAGCTTTTCAGAAAGATTTTACTACTGTATTTGTCACAATATGTATATGTAGTAATAGGTAAGGGGAATGTTTAGTGTCCTTTAGATTTCTACAACATTCAGTGGATAGACTTCCTCAATATAAAAAGCTGTTTGCTGAGATGGTCCAGAGTCTCCATTTCACAACCTGCCCTGGAAGACTCGTTGGGAGCTTCCCTTCCTGGTTTGGTCTTCTGTTCTGTCATCTGAAAGCTAATAATAGTACTTCAATGAAGTAGTGGTTCAAATAGGGTAAGCATCTTGAAAATGATGTATGTGCCCCATCCAAAGAATCTTGAAAGTTAAGACTATCAAAAACTGTATAAGATCCCATCTCTAAGAGTCAGTTTAAAAAAGTACACATTTTCTGTGAGTTTGGCAGTCTATTCTGGGGTAAAATATAATGACATTGATAAATGTTAAATTTCACTGTTCATGAAAAGAATTATTCCTCTATAGAAAGAGTAATTTTAAGTCTTTACTTGGTAAGTGCCTATTGAAATAAAAGCTTGGATATGAAACTAGAATATTTTTCTTTGCTTTTTGAAATAGATATAAAAATGAGTGCCTGGTCCCTCAAGTGTATGACAACAGAGTGTTGCTCATTGCTCATTATAGTCTGAACTCGCATAGAACTTGCATTGGTGGTAAATGATGACCTTGGTTTGTGTAAATCTGACTAAGAGTTTCATTTTTTTTCCTGCTGAAGTCAGCAAAGAGTCTTGTTAAATAGCTGTAATTACTTATATCTCTTAGTAGTCATGAATGTATATTCACATCTGGCTAATATTTTTGTCTCTGCTAAATAGATGTTTCAAATTATTTACAGGTTTAAAAGGCATTTTTTAACACTAACATTTACTTTGTCAAACTAACTGTAAACAGAATTTATAGAGAATTAACTTCTTTACTGCATTTTCTGTCTTTACAGCTGCCAGAGACATGGTAGTAAACTTTGAGGATTTTTCTGAGCTCATGTTGCAGTAAAACTATGATTTTGTTACAAAACCAGGGGTGATTTAGATGCCTTGTTGTAAAAACAGGAAACTACATAAATTAAAAACTAAATTCATAGTCGAGCAAGAGGTGCTGTGATAAAGTTTCCAGAGAAACAAGTACAGGCTTTTAAGTGCAAGTCCAGCTTCTTATTTGAGACCTTGAGATTGACTTTCCCACTCAGCCTTTTCGTCACAGTTCGCAGACATTGATTACTCTCTCTCTTATTCCTGCTCCCTTGAATCACCTGCCAGTGATTGAAGTTTGTCTTAAGAAGGCTTATCATCAATGCTAACCTTGGTGTTCCAAGGCAAGGATTTTGTGTAGCAAGCACCAGAGAGAGGGCCTGGATGTGGTATTTGTATTTTATCGTAGTAAAATGCATAGTTGGCTGCCTGTAGACAAAAATTCTCTGGTGAATAGAAAAAAACCCATCAGGGCTATTAATTTACCCAGTGCAATGAATTTGTGTACTGACTTCTTCAAGTAGTTGGACACCTTCTATTTGATAGAAGACAATGATAGAGGTGCTGTCAAGATCCTTGTGTCCCAAAGTAAATATCCCTCTGCAAATGATTGCTTTAGTTCTTCTGTGGTATATAAAGGACTGGGAATCAGATCATAAAAGCCAAAGGCTTAAGAAACCTTTGGTTTTCTGATTTGATGGAGAGAGATAATTGAGAAAAGTAAACAGTTACCAGTAACTGGAGAAAATGTTTGCTCAGGCAAACTTTCAGTGTTTTCTAACATTCTAACTCAGTCATTTTACAATGTAACTAATGATATTAAAATATGCAAAAAGATTCTTAAAACTATTTAAAATACTCTTACATAGCTCAGATGAGTCTCATGTAGGCTTTTCACCTTAAATGGAGTTTGGTGATCAAGTAATATGGATTAGCTGAGAGATTTGTCTGCTCAAGTGTATTTGCAATATGAATAATAGAGACAAAATATTTAACTGTTGGAAGATTATGTTTTTCACATCCTTTAGCTTTGCATTATATTTGTTCATGACTTTCTTAATGGAATTCAGGGGTATTTAAGTTGTGGCCTTTATGTGATGCCATGTTGTGGCTGAACTAAATCAGAATGAGAGACACAATTCTGACAGATTTTCTTTCTGCTACGTACTGCTAGGCTGTAAATCACATATCATATTCCTCCTAACACAAGGGTTAATTGATTTGAAATTCCATGGAGAGAGGGAAGTCAAGTTAGACTCGATCTTTGATAGCCTTATTGCCTAGAGTGCTTTTTATGTGATTTAACTAGTGAGTGCACTAGTTTAACTTTGTTTATGCATGTGCCTAGCATGATATTAGCCGAGTCATAAAAGCTATATGCCTTATTAATGAATAGGAGAATAAAGAATTGTTACCAAATGGCAGAATGGGTGGTGTTGGAGAGCCCCTGGTCCAACTCACCTGTTCAAAGCAGAGTCAACTAGAGCAGGTTGCTCAGGACCACTGGAAGAGTCTGGCTCTATCTTCTTTACCACTTCCAGTAGACACTTAGGAACAGTGACAAGATTCACTTTAAGCCTTTTCCAAGCTAAACAGTTCCAGCTTGCTCAGCTACTCCTTGTATGACGTAGATGTTGCAGTCCCTAGTCATCTTCATGGCTCCTCAGTGTAATTCCTTTAATATTCCCATAACTTTCTCATACTGAGGAGCCTGGAGCTGGACTCAGCATTCCAGATGCGGCCTTAGTAGCAATGAGCAGTGCAGAAGGATTGAATCCCTTGCCCTGCTATCACGAGTCTTCCTAAATGAATCCTAAAAGTAATCTTTGCAAAACTCTTCATCACCTTTAACAAACAATTATTCTTGTTTGTGGGATGTATTTGGTGTGTTATTTATGCAAAGTGGTGTAATTGAAGTATTTCCAATTCGTCTCCTCTTGTGTGGTATCCAAGACATACATTGCCTATGCTTTTTTTTACTTATTTTGAACACTTGTACATTTTGGTTGGCTTTGTGACTAAGCTTCTGATGCTTGCATGCTTTCTGCTCTGTACTTGGTCAGGAAGACTCTGCCAGTGAATGTCTATAATAAGCAGGAGGTAATATGAAATAGAACTACAGCATTTTGAATATTTACTTTGGTGTTTTAAAAAGCCATTTTTAGGACAGCTAGTGGTTTGGTTAATTTATCTCTTGGGAAATACACTTGCTTTTCATGAATTAGCAGAAAACTTGTGTTATGTTCTTGGTAAAAAGAAAAAAATCGGGAAGAGGGTCTGTGCATTTGGGAATGTTTCTAAGATTTAGCGTGCTTTGTGGAATTTAGAAGTCAGAATTTATGCAATCAGATTCAAACCACCAAAATAAGTGGTTCGGATTCGGTAGGAAGTAATGATTCTAAAAATAACTGAAGGTTGCACAAAACATTTAGAAATTTAAGGAGATTTTTAGGACCCCAGCTTTAAAAGCCTAGTTTGCAAATCACAGCCTGTATTTTTTCGTGTTTTCATAATTTGTAACTGTGTATATGTAACAATTTCTTTCATTATTAGGAAATGGTAAAAAAAATTTGTGAAATGGTTCTGTTTCTAGATATGTTATTAGATTTGGATTATATGGTCTCAGAGAATGGTTAAACAACTTGACTAGATAATTGGGCAATTGTTCACTGAGCCACTCGGTGTCCTTAATCACGACAGAAAAAGCAAAAGCCTCTCCACTGTACCCAATGCGCAGAGTTGCTTTATGAAATACCTTTTTGTCACATCCAGTTTTTATAGTGTTTTTATTTGAAGTTACCTAATTTTTTTTGTCCCACCCCTTAAAAATAAATGTTTATTTCCTGTGGAGCTGGAGTTCAAAGTAGTGGTGCATGCTGTCATCCGCAAATGAAGGGCTACATCTCCTTTTGATGTCTTATCTCTCCCTTTATCCCAGTATCTTTCTCAGTGGAAAAAAAAGGAAACAGTAGACTTGAGGCTCAGGAATTTGCCATGAGAAGTGCTGGATACCCTCTAAGATGAATAACTCCTGTGTTTGCCATTACTGCAGTGCTGCATATGATGCCATCCTTGACAGAAACGTGGCCATTAAGAAGCTCAGCAGACCATTTCAGAACCAAACTCACGCCAAGCGAGCTTACAGGGAGCTGGTCCTCATGAAGTGTGTGAATCATAAAAATGTAAGCTTTCAATAGGTGTCTGGAGAAGTGATATGTATATTGGTTTGTTAGGAGGAAAGCAATTTTGTTAAGTTCCTTTTTAAAACGGAAGAACTGAAAAGTAAATTATGCTTGAGGGCTACAGTCAGTCTGGTACCATATACCCACATTAGGGAGTGAAGATGTTCCATGTGCTTATTTAAAGGCTATGCCAAATGTGGATGTCCTGGCAGGGTTAGAATAGTAGAAGGAGAGAGAGAAGAATGGGTTCTTGTCAGCTCCTTATGCAGAAATATGTAAGCGGTTGTTGGAATCTTGATTCCATCCTCTTGTCACTGGTATTTGTGACTGAAAAGCGTGTCTTCTGCATTGGAATATCCATTCACACTCCCTGTTCTGGACTTCATTTGAAAACAACTCATATAAATGCTTTGTATAGATTGTACAAAACCGCCAAAAAAAATTAAGAACCAAAAGCACATATTTGTGAGGAAGCTAATGTTGTGGAGCCAGGAACTCTGAAACCTCAGCATTGTGCTGTTACTTCTAATCCCAGTGTTCTTGTTGAAAAAAACACAGCACAAGCAGCTTTTAGACTTCCCTGCTTCTTGAACTCACTACCTATTGTATAATATTTATTATACATAATGATTGAAAATATTCCTACATTGCAGAAAGAGTGTTATTCCAGGGCCGTGTGTTAACTGGAACCATTATCTGTTAGAACTATCTGCCTGACAGTAGAAACTTGCTTTTTTGTAGTGAAATAATAGGATTGCCACATTTCATTGTCAAGGGATCTTTCAGGGATTTAGTTTTCCTCCAATTCCTCAGTTTCTCCTATGGCCTCCTGCCATATCTGCATGCCCATTCCTTTTCACTGGGAGTGAATTTTTCAGGTTGCAGTGTTTAGCCCTGCCTCAGATCCTGCAATGACTCTTTCTTCTTAAGCAAAGCAAAAATAAGCTTGAAAAGTGTGATGTTAAGGTGACATTTTACACTTTTCCTCTATCCCAAATTCACATGAAAAGAAAAAGGACTGACTCTAAAATGGCAAACAGCAGGACTTGTCATTCTAGTGTCCTCTGCCTCTCTTCTGGGCATTAATTTATCCTTACATTCCCACTGTGTTGATCAGGAATGTACCTGTCTCTTCCCTATTAACTTGATGGAAGCTACTCTCAGTTGCTTCTCAATGCATGGGGATTTGAAAAGGCAGGAATAAGTGAGGAGTTCTCTCCGTAGGCAGGAGAATGATGCATTCTCACTTCAGTTTTTTAATGGACTAGAAAGAGCAGAGGGTAGCAGAAGCGGCAATAATTTCAAATACGTAATTTTAAATGTGCTGCTTGAGAGCTGCTAACAACACCATGTTGGTAGGGCCAGAGTTTTGATCTGTCTCTGTAGAGAAGTGCAAAGGAAAGAGAGGGTTGTAAAGGCATCTGCGCAGGGGAAAGATTCAGTCAGAATATGTGGAGTAAAGAGAAAGAATATTGAACCCTTTTTGTTAGAAAACCTAGATGGGTGACGGAGATGGAGAGGGAGACATTCAGATGTTGCCTTCATGGCAGCTCTACTGATATCATCTACCTCTGTTATCTGTACACAAGGAAAGCATGGGAAGTTCAGATCTATGAGGTCACATTTTTCCTCTATGCTGTTTCACATATTTTTACCAATGCCTTACAACAGCCTAGTCCATTTAAAATCAAATAAACAGAAGCCCAAACAGAACCAAAAAAAAAAATGCAAGATGCCTTTACTCAGAATTTGTCTGCTGTTTTAAAGTGCTTCTACCAAAAAGTGTACCTCCCATGGTGGAATTTGAGTCATCCAGTGTATGTGTGTATGTGACCTGAAAGGAGGCCTTGTCAGAGAGAAGGAAGGACTTCTGTTTAATAAGATGGTCCTTGATTATTTGTCCCCTTAGGTTAGTAATCCTCATAAATAAGAAATTTCTGGCTGTAGCACAAGGACTCTATGGTAGGTTGAACTTATATTTGAATATATAACTACAAATTTCAGAGGACTGTCTGACCCTCAGCATTTTAGTTTGTCACTGGTTATCCTTCTTTCAGACCATTTCAAGTGCACCTTGAAGAAATCTTAGAGATCTGTGGTATTTTATTTTGAATGGTGCCAAATTTTTACTGATCCATAAAGTGAGATGTGTTAATATAAATTGAGCAGTGAAAAAACAGTTTATTCTTTAACACATTTCAAAATGATTATGTATATCACTTCTCTTCATTCTTTTGTCTTACTTTGCTTTTCAGATTATCAGTTTATTAAATGTCTTCACACCACAGAAATCTCTGGAGGAGTTCCAGGATGTGTAAGTGACAGAAGCAGTAATTAAGCTAAAGCTTTAGGGGCATTATACTGTACTTTGAATGGAATAACTCAGCAAAACGCAAAGGTTATAAGCACATCCAGGCAAGATTGTGCAAGTCTAGTGGGTAGACACACATTCTGCATTCCCCTACTGAGACATCTTTTGACACTTATAAAGTGACAAATAATGGCTTTCATATTTGTTTTGGTATGACCTTCGACTGAATAAAATTACTTGCCTGGGGAACTACACCAGGTGTAGAAAACAACCAGCATCTCTGTTGGAACCTTGCACTATTACACAACCACTACTGTGTGTAGTACAAACCTGCTGTGAATGAAATTTTAAACAGTCCGTGTTTTGATATAGTTGTTCTCCTTTTATCTTTCTGTCTTTCCCATATTCTGTATACATTGTATGGAAATGTATGCCATTATGTATCTGATATCAGAAATAACCTATTAGCTGTGATGAGAATTTTGTGAAGTCATGGAGTCTTAGGAGGATTTTTGGATGCATTTTGCATGGGGATGCATATTTTAGCCTCTCAGACTTCTCTGTTTTTCTCAAATTCCTACATGTACTTTGGTAGCCATTCCTTGCGATGGTCAAAGGCCAAGCAGTTATGTCATTTGGTGCTTGTGACTCTTTTGTTTTCTGCACTTTTCCATGTTGTGCTGCCTGATTGCCTGTGTAGGTTATAGTTTCTCTGCATGGGGAATGCACCAAGGCAGGGCCAATAATCCACCAGTTTTGCTGGGGTGCTAAAATTGTAGCGTCTTTGCAGTGAGATACAAACACCACCATGGTACCCTTGTGAGCGGGCCCAGTCTCCAGCTGTGTTATTCCCAGTCATCACAAATAAAATGAATAAAATGAATTGAAGCTAGGAAAGGCATTGTTCCTTATTTGAGATAGTGCTGGGATTCCTCTTCAGTACTGATAATAACCCTGTGACTTTACTTTTTCATTTAGTTACCTGGTAATGGAATTAATGGATGCCAATCTGTGCCAGGTCATTCAGATGGAGCTAGACCACGAGCGAATGTCTTATCTACTCTACCAAATGCTCTGCGGTATCAAGCATCTTCACTCTGCAGGAATTATTCACAGGGTAAGGGACAGTTTGCTTTAAAACTTAAGGCAGCATGTGAAATAATCATGAAGATTTTAAACACCACTTGACTTTCTTGTATATTGTGGATCAAAGCCCTGCCTCCCAGTACAATAACTGTAAGCTTAAGTGTCTTAGCCTATGCCCTTTGCAATGTAGGTCCATGCTTGTGTTAGGTTGAATGTGTTTATTAAAAATAAATAATAACCAAATAATAAGCACTGGAATTAACATCAAAGTGGTTGTGGTCTCTGAAATGTGTAGATAAATGTTATTTTTCCTGATCATGCAGCTGGCTATATCTTCCATGCATGACATTTAGACTTTGAGTTGATGTTGTAGTCTGGTCCAAGTATTCCTTGGTCAGGATCCAGAGAGGTCTGGGCATATAAAATTCATGTTTGCCACCATTTACATGTAATAAAGCAAATTAAAAGACTGCTAAGTCTATGTTAAATCCATCCTCTCATTTTGCCTTCCCACATCAGAGTGCTGTGCCTGGTAAGGATGTGAATGCCAGAGGCAGCTCTGTGATTGTTGACAGCAAAGGGGCACAGTTCACAATTCTGTGAGCAGGAGGGAATTCTGAATGGATTGAAAATACCGAGTTAACTTCTTTATTGAAATGTCCTTTTACTAATTTGGAATTCCCAGAAAAAAACAAACAAACAAACAAAACAACCAAAAATGTTTCCCTTCTGTTATGAGAGCTAGAAAAGAAGGGCTGATAAAATGGGTTACAACGTGGATGTTGCTTTACAATAAACAAAGGTCTCATTTCTTGGTATGTTGTGTGTTTAGCAAGGGGTGATAGATTTGGCTTTCAGACAGTTGGGAAGTTTCTATTAGGCTCCCAGCATTTAAAAAAAAAAAAAAAGAAAAATCAAAACAGTACTCTGATAGTAATCCTGGTTTCTTGAACTGCTAAATGCAATTAATTTATCACCAGTAGCCTCTGTTATCCAGGTAAAGCTATCCAGGTTAAGCCCCACAGTATGCCAAGTTAGAACAACTTCCAGAACAGTTTGCTACGGAAAATAGTAGCAAGGTTTTGCTGTGTATTTACAGGTATTTCTGATAGTAACTGTGTCAGAAGAGTAAAAGAATATTTGAAGGGTGACCTAAAGGATCAGTCTGTATCACAGCTATGCTTGGCTTTGTAAATGACAGCCATGTGTCTTTTCACTGTCTCTTGCAGGATTTAAAACCAAGTAATATTGTAGTAAAATCTGACTGCACATTGAAGATTTTGGATTTTGGACTGGCTAGGACTGCAGGCACTAGCTTCATGATGACTCCGTATGTGGTGACACGTTATTACAGAGCACCAGAGGTCATCTTGGGAATGGGCTACAAAGAGAACGGTAGGGCTGCAGTTTTATAGCACAGTATGACCTGAAGTGCAAGGTCTGCTCCTACAATTGTAAGGGGCACCTGAAGGAGAAAGAGAAAACATAATGAGAAATAACATCTTGAATTGGAACAGTTTCTCACTGTTGTGTGCTGCAGCTACAGAATGTATTTGGGATGTAATGCTGGTGAATATATCAGTGTGGGATTGCAGAGTAATAAAAAACTTGTTCTTAGTTATGGTTGAGCTTAACAAGTACAATTAGCTCTTTCTGACCAGAATATCCTTGGCTCCTGTGGCTGTGAAAGAGTGTGGGAACCACTGGATTTGCTGAATGAGTGATGTGTTCTATAACTGAGTCTGGGTCTCTGAGCTGTTTAAAGGAAGAAGAGGTACAAGCTGAAATAGCAAATCCTAGCCCTTCCAGAATTTGTCCAAATCCAGAGCTAGATCTGAATTTCAGGAATGATTTACCTCTTCATAATAGGTTCAACTGAAGTCCAACATTTTACTTACAGGTTTCATGTGGTCATGATCTATGTATAAATTTTGCAGTTTGAGACTTCTTTTTCTAAATAACAGGTAGAATTGCAGAGAAGAGGAAAAAGTTGTAACTAAAAGAAAATGCATATAATTTGTATGTAATCTCCCTAGAAGTAAATAGGAGTTTGCTCTGAATAGTCTATGAGAGATCTTGGTCCCTGGAAAGACTGTAAAAAGCAGATGGGGGTGCTTGCTATAGAGAAACAGGTAAGGAAGAACTCACATCTTGCAGGGGATGAAGAGAAAGCTTTTTAAGTGATTCTCATTTTATAACATAACTGAGAATTGCATCTGAGTGCCAGGTAGACCAGGAAAGGAGGGAATACACTATGACTCAGATTTTGCCATCAAAATCTAGCAGTTGTGTTTGTACAAGAAGATTTTTGGATGGCAAATACAGGAATTTATTAAAAAGTGCCCCACCTAATTTCTATTGCAGAGGTTAGCTAACTTGGGAGAGAACTTCTACTAATAGCCAACTGCATCCTGTAAAGGGCAGTGAAACAGATTTTGGGAGCTGATTCCATGACTTAAGAACTACCAAAGCCATAATCACATGTCCTCTTCTGAAATTAGCAAGTCCCTCTATGAATTATTTGTAATGTTTATGAATTTAAAGCGTACATTTTAATACAAAATTCTAAAAAGTAAAGACTAATTAGGCAGAGTCTAAGCATAGAGAATAATTTCTGAAAAAGGAATAATGTTCTGCAAAATATTTTCTAATCAAAATTTTTGCTGTGCCATTAGAAATTTGAACTACATTCAGCACGCTTTAGGAAGTTCCTTAGTCAAAATCCAGAGTTTCTTCTATTGCCAAATTAATTCTTTTGCCTTTCTTTTTTTTCTCCAGACATTTAGTAGATGATTAGCATTGTTGATGTTATTGTCCATGACAGGACACAGACAGCATTTGCTTTTCACGTGATTAAAACCACACTAAGAAAAAGTTAGACACGCTTTTGTGAGGAAGTACACAGGTTGGAAGATTCTAAGAATGTTTGCCACATCCAAAGGCCCTGATGAAATGCCCATTGAAGTTAACATAGAGACTTTCTTTGACTTCCCTGGTCAGTGAATCTGACTTAAGATGAATGACCTTGTCTTGCTTGTACAAAGACAAAATCCAGTGAACAGAGAAAGAAAAGAAAATATTTGAAAATGAAGGTCGGCTGTCAGGGGAGCTGGTCTGCTTGAAGTCTCTAATGATCTAATCTAGCTCCCAAGGAAGTCAACAGAAAGGGTTGTTCTTTGCTTCCCTGCTCTGGCCCGTGCTGCCACATTACTGAAGCTTCCCTACCTTTTTTTTTTCATCTAATGATGTACACTGCCTGTGTAAGGACTTGTTCACTGCTTTCATTTTCTTTCTGCACTTGGTTGGCTAAAGATGCATAATTATAACCAGTTTGCTGCACTTCTGTAGAAGGTCCCAAAACAGTCACTATGAAGAAAACTCTTCCACTGCCTCAGGCATGCTTTTGCTGTCCCATGCCCCTGATACCCATACCCTCCTTCTCCCAATTGGAACATTTCACCTTTATTTTGTTTTACCAAGAAATGAGTTGTTTGTTTGTTTCTTTGATTTGTTTTGGATTGCTCTTGAAGGATAAAAAGGGGGAAGAAAAAGAGGAGAAAACTGGTTGTGTAGGTCAAACATAACTAAAAAAATGGGGATTCAAAGCTTAGAAACAACATAGACTTCCAAAGCATTTGAAAGCAGTTTTTTTGCTCTTCACACAGAACACTGGGAATTTTTTTTCTGTACATACTGTGTCACAGTACCTGCCCAGCCATTTTTTGTTGTAAGACTTAAGGACCAAAACCCCCCCGCCCAAGTTAAGCAGATAACACAGCTATGCATATTTTATCTAAAAGCTGAAGAAGGCAGGATCAGGAAAAAGAAATGCTCATAGACTTGTTGGTACTTGTCCTGAAGAGCATCTGTTTTAGCATTTATTTTGAGTACGTACACAGTACAAAGCAGAGTCCACTCAGGTCACGCTCTCCAGTTCTTCCTAGCTAATATGTAGGCACAGACAGATACATCTAGATAGGTAACTGGAGATAAGACACAGGTACAGCTGCTGAAGCAGGAGTTTTAAATAACCCCTAAGGGTGGTACCTATCCATATGGCCTTTACTTGGGTGAGCAGTTCCCTTTGGAATCTCTTGTGTACTGCTGCAGAGAGACTCAGTGCTGCAGGACAAAGTCTAGAAACTGCCTGGCTGACAGTGGGATTTATTCCAGATTATCATTATCTGGGTTTGGATTTTTTTTCTGAGGAAAAAAAAAAAAAAAGTTGTTTTTTCACCATAAATTCAGTGTATACCATGGGTCTGTGCAGTTATTACTTGATCTTTACTTGCTAGCTTCGAACATTTACCCAAAATGTTGATTTTAAACTTTTTCCACTGTTGTTACTAACTATTGTTGAGCTGACTGACACAGTTTTTACTTATTTATTTATTTTAGCTTTTGGTGAGACACAAAAAAGAAACACAACAAAACCGCAAAACAAACTGTACTGTTCTGATCAACCTGCCCTTTTTCCCCTCCTTTAGGAGTGAAATGCCATAGTTAACTTTGCTTTTTTTTCCTCCTTCTTCACTTCCCTGTCTCTGCTGTTCTAGTGGATATATGGTCTGTGGGATGCATTATGGGAGAAATGGTTCGCCACAAAATCCTCTTTCCAGGAAGGGACTGTATCCTTGTGCCATTTGCTGCAGCTTCACCTATTATTTGTTCCTCTCCTCCACCCCATCCCTTTTACCATAAAATGACTAAACCAGGACTGTAAAGATAGAAGCAAAAAGTTGAATACCAGAGGTATGAGTGAATGAGAATAGTGCACTACTGATACTAACAAAATTGAAAATGGAAAACAGATGCACAGGATTATTTCAGTCAATTAATTTACTTTGAAACCTGAAATCATTCAATTTTATATAGCGTTTATGTAATGCAAATAAGAAATATAGAAAATGAGCATTATGACTGCAAATTGGATAGATTTAATTATTATCCTTCAAAGGAAAAATAAGAAAAAAGAAAAAAGTCCCAACTTAGCCTGTATTGTTCCTGTAAATCTGTTTTTCTGCTTTCATGTTTTGGAAATTGTGACTTCATAACATTTGTGGTGACATCGTAATCATTTGCTTGCTAATGCATCATGGTTTTGGATTCATCTCAATGCTGTATGGGCTCAGAGTTGAGTCAATACAACATTTTTTTTTCTTTAAAAGAAAATGAAGAATTTGACTCACCCAGTTAAAGGCAACAGTTTATCTGCTGTGGTTTCCAAATTGGCCTGAAATCAGATGCTCTTGATTTAAAAATGGACTTCCCTTTACTTGCATGAGTCAATGTAATGACACAATGCAACTGTGTCAATTAAACTGTATTTCCCTTCCATCTTGTTCTTCTTGTCTTGAGTGATATTATTTTTGCCACATCCAAGGTGGTAAGGTGGTAAAAGCAATATTAGAAAATGAAAACAAAAGAGGAGGTGTCTGCTTAGCTTTTTGTTTGTTACAGGCTAAGCCAGGCAACCTGCCCATGATGGCTTGGAAATGTAAGTAGTGTGTATTTTGCCCATGAGAATAAAATGCAGCAGCACAACATTTCTCCCACTTTCAGAAACAAAAAGGCATATTATTTCCAGCAAGCTGGCAGAAAGGCATCATAAAATCTGACATCAGCAGACACCAGCAATTGGTGTGAAGCAAACCCAGCTTTCACAGACATATAGCAATGGAGGTCATTCTTTTTTTGCTGACTCTTGAGTCATTCCTGTCATGTCATGTTTGTCAGGGTTAGGTCCTGCCTCCTATTTTCACAGCTCTGTCAAATTTCTCTGAGAGCGGAGCTGTGCCCTGTAGCCCGGTGAGGATAGAGTTATACTTCACTAACAGATAGATGGAGAAACAGCAGGTACCTCCTGATTTGCTGAGGGGGAAACAGCAGCACTGAACTGGCTTCCAGTCTGGTAGGAATCTGGACTGGAAAGTTATTGGATGCAAAACATGACAGTGAGGTAAAAATTTTGGGTTTTATTATTAGAAGTCTGATTGAGATTTTAGTTGATAAGAAACAAGAATACATAAAAGAAATGGTTTCAGGGTAAAAGCATAGTTGCATGGTTAATGGGTTCCTCTTCTTTTTCAACAACAAATTATATTTAAAAGTCATGTTCTTCTGCTCATTTATAGAAAAAATAAATGCCATATAATTTAAACAATGTTTAAAAAAATCATTCAAACATGAGAATTACTTTGTTTCTGTCTGGCTGTGACAACAGAGTCTTATGACAGCATCTTATTCAGGGATAGCAATAGAATATTTTTAAAATACCTTTTAACATTTCAATATCAGTTAAAAAGAACAACCAATGTTTTTAGCAAATGCAGCAAACATTGTGTAAGTTGTGGGATAGTCCTGATTTTTAAATCATTGGAAATCCCATACCCTGAAATGGAATATTTGTGGGCCAGGCCACAATTACTACCATGTTTTTTAGTGGTGATTTTATTCAGGTGAATGGGAAGTTAAAAAAAAAAAGGAAAAAAAAAAGAACAAAAAAAAAGAAAAAAAAAAGAAAAAGGGACATTCATTTCCAAGTCAGTACTTATTTGTTAACCAGTTTGACCCCATGAATGAGTTGTCAGTGTTGGAAAGAGTGGTTTGTGTATGGGTCCATATTATTTCCCATCCCTCGGTGGTTGTTGATGAGCAGATCTAGTTTCCCTCCCAGGTACAGGAGGAGCTGGAGAAGCATTTGTGCAGCTGCAGGTAAACTTCACAGAAGGACATTACATACTTCTCTTGGGCTACCTAAGACCTTCCAACAAAGGGTTTTCTAGCTGAAAGGCAAGTCTGTATAGAAACAAAAAATATTGGTTCTTTTTAATTTTTCAGAAGACTGTCTACTGTGTGCACTTGCTATCAGTATAAGCTTACTTGTTTCTAGTCTGGAGTAGGAATATTTGTGTATGGCACAGCATACATCTAGGAGAAATTTCAGAGCTGCTGCTAAGTGTTATGAAAAGAAAAATTTTAAGAAGTTACTCTTATCTAAACCATCACACTGAGTTACAATTGCACTTAGGTTCTGCTGACTTGAAATGAAATTTCAGTTTTAAAACATAAATAAAAAACATTCTCCGAAGTTGCTATAAGAAAGCTCTGAAATCTAAATGGACTACAGCTGGTTTTCAGAGAAATAACAGCCTCTAGTCTCCCGGAGAAGTACCAGGTAGAAATTGCCTAGCAGGTATCTTTATGCCATGTTAGTCAGCTAAAGTAGATACTATCAGGGAGACCTGCTTGTCTCAGACCCTCTTGAGAAGCAATCCACTTTTCAAATCCATTTCCAGATGGATTTGCAGACCAAAATATTCCTGGCAAGTTCTGGTAAGCTTTTGTTTTTCACTCAGTGTTTCTTTGATGCTTATTCCACTTTTGCCTCACTTGAATCAGAAAGAATGAAAGCAACTAAAAACTGCCCAAACTCTTCCATCGGAAATATGTTAGAATCCCCCAGTGCTTTCCCCAAAGCTGTGTTCAGCTCTAGGTAATAAGGTCTTCAAAATCTCATAAGATTTCAATTTAAGGATTGGAAATGTATTTCTGGGTTTTTTTTGTGAAGAGAAGGAAAAACTTAAAATGAATGCTTTTAGATGAGACCGATTTATTAAGATGTGAGCTGCCAAGGCCATGGTGATGTCCTACAGGCATACATCACTTAATGGGGAAAATCAGAGCATTTCTTTTCAGTACTGAAAAGGAGGCATGTAGAGGATGGTATTCTAGGAAGTTCATGTGAGTCCTTCAGCAGATAGAGAAAACAATTACTAAGTCATAGAAATATATTGTGATAATAACCAAGTGTCCTAAGCTTGGCTAGGCCTGAAGTTCTGTGGTGAATATGAAAAACAGGATTCCTCCCGCAAATAGCTTAGAGTCTAGGACAGTCAAAAGAGAAAATACCATTAAGACAGCAAGAGGGAGAAATTTCAGCTTTATTCTATGTAATTATCAACATGCAAAATGGCTTGTGAAGAGAAGTCAACATTAACAGATGAAGTTAATGATTTCTCTGGCCGCATTTTCAAAACTTCCTTTGCCTGCCAGCTGTCTTTGAGAGCAGTGGGATTAAGAGATTCTCTCTGGTGTCTGACAGGGAGTGTTCTATCACTTTAGGAAAAAAAAAAATTTGAACCAAGAAAGTCTTTTAGGAAAAGGTGCTGCCTTTCCACCACTCACTAGCAGAATTTATCTTTGCGTTTGAAATAAGATCTGCATTGGGTGTAATCCTAGTGTTTTGTGTGCATCTCAGGTATTTTCTTGAAGTTTAGTATAATAAAAATTCTGCAGTTTTGTTTAGTGCAATCCGTTGTTTTTCTTATTCCCAGTAGTATTTTCCTAAGGCTAGTTTTGCCTTAAAAAAAAAAAACAAACAACACAACAAAACCCCACCAAAACCAACAAAACCCAGAACCAGCAACTGACATCAGGATTATTTAGAAGATACTATTGAGAACAGCTAGCCTGGCTTTCCAGGTTGGATCAGCTAGTACGTGTTAGCCTGATGCTTAAGTTGTGTTAGCTATCATGGAATCGATGGCTACATTTAGATTTTGTTGACCTGGATGATTCCTCCCTGGGTATTTGGTATTCCGTTTTGGACTCAGGATTTTTCTTAAAGTTTGTTCATATGAGACCACAACTGTCTCAAAGAGACTTCTAAGTAGATGTGAGGATGATTTGGCTGTTGCCATTCTTCTCTTTTTTAATTCAGATATGCATACTCTAACAGTTCATAGAGTTTAATTTGCACCTTAGCATGAGACCCCACACACTATCTGTCATCTCTGTAGCATTTGAAGTATATCTCAGGTGCTACAATGAAGATGATCCATTGCTTTTCCCATCAGTCACCTGAAAGATTTTCAGGACGGGTCTGAACATGCAGTTTCAAAAGTGACCAAATGCTGAGGTGCAGATATGTGCTACACCCACTGCTACCTCATAGGAATTTCAACCGAGGCAAGTTATTTGTCCTTTCGGGCACCTATGAAAACTAGATGGTCTCAAATGTTTTGGGTTTTTTCTATGCAGTCAATCAATTTTTGCTTGATGACAACTATGCTAATTTGAGCTGAGTGTCACCGGTACAGTTGAGCAGAGAATTTAGAACTTGTGGACAAAACAGCACTTAAATGCCTTTTGTCAAGAGCCTGTAGGTGTTTGGTCGAGATCAAAGTAGAGAACTGGAATACACTCAAAATCACGTATCATTTATCAGATATGAAAATATATAAGTATATTAAATGATATGCTAATCTGTTTGTATTGTAGAAAGAGAGACTACCTGTGGGTTTCCTCCTGAAAGAGGTAACGCAAGTGTTACTTAAACACTCTTTGAGACCTGGGAAGAGGTACTTCAAAGTCTAAATGTGAATTGAGCTCAAGAGAAGACCTGAATCCAGCAACTGCAGGATGTGCAAAACATGTTTTAAATGTTACAGTCCTTTAGATGCAGCGTGTTTCACATTCCTTGGCAAGATTCTCTGTAGGTCTCTCTTACCGCAGTGATTTATATTTTTTTACATGCTTTTATTCAAAAGAAAATGGGAGAAAGGGAAGGGCATGAGTCATTCTATGTGCCTCTACTCATTCTTGACCTTGCATCTCAGGATTCTCATGGCCTTTTCTTAATGTACACATGCCTCTTAATATCCTGTAGCATCCCTTCCAGTACCACTGCAAGCTCTGCTGTTCTGAAAGGAACACTTGGGCATAACTTCCCAAGGGAAAATTGTCCTTTTTTTTTAGTACTTCTTTGGCACTGCAACTTAAGAGCCAACCTCTGAGGAAGAGCACAGATGTCATGTGATTCCTACCTCCTTCCGTAGTTTTCCAGATGGGCCAGGCGTCTGCACTGTGGTTGGTTGATCCTGACTGGATGCCAGGTGCCCACCAAAGCCACTCTATCCCTTCCATCCACAAATGGACAGGGGATAGAAAATATAGTCTCATGAGCTGAGATCAGGACAGAGATCGATCGCTCACCAGTTACTGTCATGGGTAAAACAGACTTGACTAAGGGAAAGTAGTTGACTTTATTACCAAACAAAATCAGAGTTGGATAATGAAAAGTAAAACAAATCTTAACAACACTTGCCCTTCACCTTTCCCTCCTACCCAGGCTTATCTTTATTCCTGATTCTCTGTCTCTTCCACCCCAGAAATACAGGGAGGGGGGAATGGGGATTATGGTCACTTCATCACATGTTGTTTCTGCCGCTGCTTCCTCCTTGGGGAGAGGAGTCCTTTCCCTGCTCAAGCGTGAGGTTCCTCCTATGGGAGACAGTCCTCCATGAACTTCTCCAATGTGAGTCCATCCCATGGGCTGCAGTTCTTCATGAACTGGTCCAGCATTGATCCCTTTCCGTGGGGTGCAGTCCTTCAGGCACAGGCTGCTCCAGCATGGGTACCCCATGGGGTCACAAGTCCTGCCAGCAACCCCGCCCCAGTGTGGAATGTCACAAAACTGGGAATTTGCTGTGACTTAGGAGGGAGATAGGGATTTGGGGGGGGGGGGGAGGAAGGAGGCTGTTAATCTTTTTCAAGTGTTTGAGCCATCTCCACAACAGCCATGACAATTGCCACATCAGGGACTTTTCTTGGCATTCTCAGTCTGAAGCCTTTGCAGCTGTGATAGCTTGAGCACTTGAAAAAAAGCAGCTTTTCCCATGTGTTACTAAGAATTACATAGTATTTTTATAAACTGTGTCCCTTTTTATTGCTTAGGAACAACAATGTGTAAAACTAAGATACAGTGTCCAATACAGACTACTGTATCTTTCCTCCTGAAATTTCAAGGGCCTAGAATGGTTCTTCAGAGCAGATATTGGTGCAGCTCTGCAGGAGTACTCAACCATACAGATGAAGGTAAAGAGAGGTCTTGCCCAGCAGGGTGTCTCTCCCTTCTAGGAGAATTTGGTGAGAGAAACTCACTGTTGTGACAGGCATACTCAGTTGCCTTGACTTTTTTTTAGTTTGCATTTCAGCCACTGGCAAGCGTCATTGTGTGCTAAATATTTTTGGCCTACAGTTACACAAAAAAAATCAGGTATCGTGATTTACTTCATTTGTATGTCTATAATAGTCTTCCCAAGTCAGTTTTGAGGACATGAACATCTCTTGTCAGCTTGCAGAGGGGCGATTTCTGCATCACTAAAACAGGAGCTATTACAGGTGTGAATGTTTGGCATTCTCACTAGCGCTCTGGGCAGAAAGTATGAACTAGCCCATGAGGCTGGAAAAGATAATAAGGCTCTTTCAGCTGTGCCTGCATCTCTGTCTCCAGAGCTTCCCCATGGCATGCACTTAATGAATTTTGAGTGTCACAATCGTCATTGAATGACAGCTGGAGTTTACTGAGTGCAGAACTGAAGAGCCACTTCAGTGCAAGCTTTATCGGGGCAGTTACAGATTTTCCTTATAGGCTCCCTCTCATTGTGCTGTGTTAAGCCCCAGAGAACCTGCAGTTTGGCAAGAGGAGAATATAGAGTTACAAGGGAGGTGCCCGTGGAAGGTCAACTTGGGTCATTTCCATGTAAAACAACTTTGGCTAGTTCTACAATTCCTGATCTTTCTGCATATTTGCTGAGTGGAATCTGAAATCTGGAAGGATGAGAAAGCACTCATTTCACTCAGGAAATGCGTGAGACTAAAACACAAGAGGAATACATGTCTTCTTAGTGTTCTTCCATCCCAACTTTCCCCTCACCATCTCTCTGGTCACCTTCCCTGTGAAGGGCCATGTCAGCAGCCAGACCAGACTGCTTCCACAGGACACAAGAAGCTTTAGGAGGCAGGGGGCATGCGTGTGACAACAGAACAACTTCTGTTCAGCCTCCCCAAGCTGGGGGAGGTTCAAGCCTCAAGCCCCTGGAGAGATTTTGAAGGTTCCTGTGGAGGACAGTCTTTGTGAATATCTTGCATTTAAAAAAACATCTTGTACCAGATGTAAATTTTCAGTGCTTTGGAGTTGAGTGCAAATGTTTAGAGATTGTGGTGTGCTTGTTTTTTTTCTGATGCTTGTATGACTAAAATTACTCAGACTACATTTGGATTGATGTTGGACTAAGTGAATCAGAGGATTGAGGCACAGATATCTGTACAGCAGTCTTTTCTGGAGTTTTGCACAGGTCTCAGTGCCTTAAGTAGAGCTTCTGACAGCTGCTGCTGTATATGTTGAAACTCCTAACCTCCAACTGACTACTTCTCTTAAACACACAGCTAAACCCTGGGTTCCACTTATTTCTGATTGACTCAGGAGAGGAAAAAGAGGAAGCAGTCAAGAAGGCTCTTTGGACATGGGTTATATTCAGATGTTCACCTTTGCTCCTTCTGATTTGGAAATTTTCCTTCCCAAAACCTCAGGAGTAGCGGAGCACAATCATCTTCGATTTTACACAGTTTGCAGTTTAGTAAGTCACTAGTTCAACTTCTCTGTGTGTGCTCTGAAGCACAGCATAGAGCAATGATGTCAGAAGGCAGTCTCTGAAAATAAAAAGGGATTAATAACAGATGAACAAACAACTGCTTGCTCTATCTTTTCCTGATATTTTGCATGCCATTTAGCTTGTGATTAAAGCAGCAATAATTTGCATCTCTGGGTCTGCTTATTACTTAAAAGAAAGTAGCCTTTTATTTAGTGGGGGTTTTTTTGTTTGGTTGTGGGTTTTTGTTTGTTTGTTTGTTTGTTTTTGTTTATTGATTTTTTTTTTTTGTAGTGTTGAAGCTTTTCATATGCTAAAAAAGCCACAGGGAACCTTAGACCAAGGCATGTTAAGATTTCCACAGATAGGACATTTGCTTTCAAAGTTAAATGCACTTTAAATTGTCACTCAATATGAAATTATAAGAGTAAATTTACCCAAACAGCATGATGCTTTCATATTTTTCCCCATGGTTTCTGGCCCTGAGAGACCAGTCTGTCCCTTTTCTTGCTTCCATGCTCTATGACTTATCATAGAGCAAGGACAACAGAGGTAAAGTGGTTTCGTGGTATTGCTATGGGGGAAAATGCCACCTTAATCCTGTGATGGATATAAGGAGTCTGATTTTCATCTTGTGTACCAGTGTAAATTGTGGTTAGCTTTGTCTGACCCAGCTGAACTGCTCTTCTCTCTTTGAGGTCAATAGTCGCCCAGTTTGCTCTGAGTTTCATTGCAGAAGGTACATCTTCGTGCTTCTGTGTCTCAGCTGGCCTATTTAGAAATCACCATTTCCTATCATGGCAAATGGAAATCTTATGAGATTCTCGAGACCCCTGTTACAGACTTCTGGCTTCACTGAGACTTGATGGAAGTGAGCCAACAGGCTCTAAAGCAAGCATTGTTGGAGCTGAATGATCTCAACAAATTCTATTCAAACCCCTGAATAAGAGGTGGATATGACATCACAAGGACCCAAGATCCTTTTGTGGCTTCTCACAGTTCAGCTTGTGAAAATATGCATGGATCTCTGGTAACTGGAATGATGAAGGAAAAATAATTTGCATATCCTTATTGAATACAGAAACCAGCATTCATTTACAAGACAAAGCAGCATAAACCTAGGTAACGAATGCAAATGAAAACTTGAAAAAGACAAAATTAATTGGTAAATTTTAATTACAAAGTTGTATTATGACACAGTAGCCAGCTGTGGGTCTCACTTGGTTTTCTGTATTTAATAGTACTGTCTTTCATCTACACTGGAGTAAAGAAAACTGTTGGAGTCTATGTTTCTCAGACTTGCTATGTTCTCATGAAACTTTTATGCTCAGGCAGAAAAGCGTCCACAGAGAGCGAAAGGCAGGTCTGTGTCTGCAGTGTGGGCTGCAGGCACTGTGCTATAGCATGATTGGATAAGTCTTCTCATTTATTTGTTGTTCTGTTCCTGTTTTCTTGTTTACCTTCATTTCATTTTTGTTTTCAGTTGACATGTGGTCAGTAGGGTGCATCATGGGAGAAATGATTAAAGGTGCTGTGTTGTTTCCTGGCACTGATCGTATCCTTCCTGGCCTCAGTAGGTACTTCCAACCCTTTCCCTTCCAACCTCTTCCCACTAGACTAGTGCTGACATATGTCTGTACTGTACCTAAAGAGTTAAGTCCCACTGCAAAATCCCTGCAAACCAATATGTCAACAGACCATTACTGCCTCTCAGCAAAAGCCTTAGGTGGAAACTGCAGTAAGTATAGCATAAGGAGATGGAAAACAACATCCTACATGGCTCATCAAAATCGCTTTCTGCAGCCAGTGACCGCAGTTCTGTTGTTATGAATGTCTCTTTATTAATTTGGTGATGGGTGGGAGAGGTGTATTACATAAAAGAGATTTCTTAAAGGTTGTAGCAGGGTAGGCACAAGTCACTGTTTGCCTTAGGATGACAAGTAAGAGGTTCTGCATTTTGCATGCATTCCTGCATGTCAGGCTAACTCAGACATGGCTCATAGAAATGCTTATTTCTTTGTTTGTTTGCTCTGCAAGTGGTATTAAAGTAGAAAAGTAGGAAAAGGCTTCAGTTTGGACACAACTTCTTCTCAAGACTAAAATTATCACTTTGTAGCAATTTAATTACTCAGAAGGCTGGGAATTTCTTGAGCAACTGTTATAGCAGACTTCAGTCTGTCATCCTTTATTTAAATAAATGTAGCTATTATGTGAAAGCAGAATAAATTCTTGACATATTCTTGAAGTGATTTATAGATAAGTGCATTAAATCAGTGGACAAGAGAACCAAGCAGACTAGGTAGACACGTTTTCCATAGAGACCATTATACATTCAGGACTGAGGCAGATATATTTCTTATTTCATTTGGTGCTTTATTAAAATTTTGGTATGTAATTTATTATTTATCAGATTGTGAAAATGTTTCTTATGCTCAACAGCAGTTGAGCATGCTTGGTCTAACTCCAGTCATTCATGGTCCTTAGGATTATGAAAATGAGAAAGGGAAATGACCAATGTACAAGTTTTCCTCCTAATTTAAACTCTGTATTGAGAGGGGTTTCCAGACATTATTCATTTTCATGTAACTTCCTCTGAATGTGTGTGCATGTATGCTTATGTGTATGTGTGCATACACATATCAATTCAATTCAGCACTTCACTTTTGGCCTCATTCACACTTTAAAGGTTTCAGTATTTTGATCAAAATGTGGAAAAAGTATTATCTGAAGAGTATTAAAGAAATAAAACCTGGCACTTATTAATATTTTCACAGCCTTGTCTAGTAAGAGTCTAATTTATGTTTCGTCCAAAGTGCTGTGTGAGCATCTGGGTATGAAGTGAACAATACACTTTCCTTGTGTTTTCATGTGATCTGGAGCACATATCTTCTGCATATGTGATAATAAACCTTTCCCTTCTATGTGTTAATTGAAAATCATTAGCAGCTATTTGAGTTCTGGAAGATTGGCTCAGGCTGTGCTTGTGTTTCCTGTGAATGTGGAGTGAGACATATTTATGTGTAGGGGTTAGCATCCTTCAGTACTTGGAACTGTTTTTATGTTCATAGATTTACATTTTGTAAGGTATCATTTAAAGAAACCCCCAAATAAATACAAAAAGAATTTAATATCTCTTAAATAGCACTTCAAAAACTAGTTTCTTTGATACAGCGTCATACTTGTTAAAAAAGAAATTGCACAAACCCTCTATAATTAAAACATTGTGATCTGTCTGTTATTGCAATAGCTCCACAGAAATCATCATTACCAGCTGCTGATGCGTTTGGGATTGGTCTGTAATTGAGTTCACATTCTACACTTGTTTTCTTAACATGTTGCTAAACTTGCACTGTGTTTTATGTACCACTCTGCTTTTCTTCTGCTATTCTGTGAGTGTCTATTCTGCGAACAGAGAATGATGCCGCTGCTTTCTTTCAAGCTGCTGAGCATCCCTCCTCAAAGCCACCTCTTCTCCAAATCCATCCCCCCCACCCTTTCCCTGCTGCTGAGCAGCCACCAGCTCGGGTTCAACACTTCTGGCTCCCCTACCCACCTGTGCAGCTGAAAACAAGTCAGAAAGCTCCTGAGAGTGATGACCTCCTGGCATCTTCCTTACCCCTGCACGGAAAATGCTCATTGCTGTGAAAATGATTATTTCTTTAGATGAATTATGGAGTTGGGCAGCTGTATAATTCCATCAGCAAGGACTATAAACCCTAAGAGTTTGAGGGCAGCATTCTTAAGGATGTATTTAAGTGTAGGAGCAAGTGTAATTAACTATCTGCTTCTTTAAAAAAGTTTCCTCTTTGATATAAAACTGGTGTAAAATGGGTTAAGACTGGCAGCGTACCAGAATCTGCTATCAGCAATTTTTTTCTTAACAGGCAGTGCTTCATTTCACAACCACACTGTGATTTGAAGAGTATTTAGTACTAATTTGTGCCAATTTTTATGCATAAATAAATATGAAAAGCAGTTTTGAAGCTGAAAGACTGAATATTCATGAGAAATGCTTTGTCAGTCATGTATTTGACTGCAAAATTTACTCTTTGCTATTTTCCAGCAGTTAAGGAGTGTAGGTCATTTGATACTGTTACTGTTTATACAACTAAATGTTCCACTCAGCTAACTTAAAAAATTATTTAGCAAAATTCACAAGCAGAAAAGCAGAAAATGCCTCTAAGTGCAGAATGGAGTGCTTGGCTAGGCTGCAGCTCTGTTCCACTCCCATAATCCATTTGAATGCACTGAAATCACTTGGGTGAAGCTGAGAACAGAACCCACCTCTTCTTTTTCAAACTTCCAGTTGCGAAGGATGATTTACAGTGTCCAAAATAATCCTGATCTTTACTGATCCTTGAAATTTTACTGTTTCTCTACCATTTTTGGTGCATGCATGTGATGCAGTTAATTGTGAGCTAAAGCCTTTTTTTTTTTCTTAATTTCACATGAAATTTCTTTTCAAGGTTGACAGCAGTAGTTCTGCTTTTTAGAAAAAAAACAAACCCTGTTATCATGAAGCTTGGATATGCTTGTGCCTTGAGCAAGGAGAAAATGGCGACATGGTGTGTTGTGTTGCCTCAGAAGCGACTGTACCTGTGAGTTGACTCTTGTTCCATGTGTTCTTCTCAAGATTTTATGAGGGAGACTGTTACTCTTTTCTCATCACTGCATAAATGATCTGAAGAAATTGAGAAGGTGCCTTAGTCCTCTGGTGAGCTGTGAAATGGTAGTTATACTTTTTTTTTAAACCGCTGAATGCATTTTGGGCAGACAAGGATGAATGTGCCTTCAAATCCTGTAGCTGGGAAAGCTTAGGGAGACAAGTATGTATTCAGTACAGAGGTGGAAGATTAGCATGATGTCAGCTTCTCTTGGTATAAACCACAGATGTCTGCAAAAGGTATCACATGGCCTTATTCTGCAACTGCAGTCATGCTGTGCATGTCGAAGAGATTGGGGCAGAGGGGTTCTATGCACAGTTTTACGATTCATTTTGGAGGTATTTAATAATGCTAATGCATTACCTACCTCTAGGCTGGGTACATCATCATCGTGCATCCAGAAGTACATGTTACAAAGTCAGAAGTGCATCACCACAGAAGGTTCTAGGAGGCTAGAAACAGACAGGAATACTACAAGTAGATACTGCAGTAGTGAGATGTTCATGTTTTCTTGTGCTTGGGGATTGCAACTCTTGTGCTGCGTCGAAACTGTCCTTAATGATGTGCCAGCTCTGTTGTGCTCCCTTGTCCCCAAGGGCTGCTCCCTAGGGCTCCAATTGACTATCTCCTTGAAGAACTGGAAGTTTGTTTTCCAAAAATTCAGGGTCCTGACTTTACTCTTGGCCTGACCCATATCCCTCAGGACTGCAAGTTCCACCAGTACGTGTGTGATCACTGCAGCCCAGGCTGCCTTCACTGGACTTCAGTGGTGCCTTGGCAGTGCTGGGTTAGCAGTTGGATTTGATAATCCTAAATGCCTTTTCCAATCTAAAAAATTCTATGCTTCTATGACATTTCTCTTAGAAGTCGCTAGGCATCAGTCTTGCCAGAGATCTTTTGAAATATTCAGCCAGTGCCAGGTGCAGAAGCCGATGTGTTTATAGAGGAAGTTCTCCAGCCATCAACAGACTTGATGAACTGCTGAATAAATACTGGGCAGAACTTCAAAAACATATTATGGAATTCAGAAGATAAACAGGGCTCAGGAAGGGCAACTAAATTTCAGAAGACAGCCATCATTAAGATTCTCATAGAGTCAAAACTCACTCCTTCAGACCTTGTGTTGAGACCAGTGCTCAGAAATTCAAGAGTATGACCAGTGTGAGATAAAGAAAACAGACACAAATGCTATAAGCCATCAGCATCCCTAAAGGACTTTCTTTAATCTATACTGATGGCCATTTCATTTCAACAAAAACAAAACAGCTTTTTTTCAAGACCCATAGTCTGAAACACTAGCTGTTCACTTTTTGATAGACTCTTTTCAAAAACAGAGTTAATTTAGTTACAAACTTCACATCAAATTGAACTGAATTACTGGTGAAAAGTAGAGTGGCAAAATTTGGGTAGTTTCTGAAAATACTTTTGAGTATGCATATTTTGCCTAAAAACTTTGTCTTGGGTTCCACAAGCAGATGCTGCTGTATTGAGTCAGAATGATCTACAAAGAATTCTTAGATGATGCACTGTAGCTGGTCTAGCTACATGTGTACACAAGTCATTATAACATTGACTACAATCTCTTTCTAGAGGTGGATTTATACTTTATAGGATGAGTGGAAAATTATTTTTGTGGGCACTAGAGAAGAGCTCAATAGCTGTCAATAGCAGCTTTCTCTGCTTTTTGCAGAGGATGCAAGGCCTGTTCTGACAACATAAGAAGAGAATAGATTATTGGAAAATGTGGTAGCAAATCTTTTAAAAACAAATTTCCTGGCACATTTTTTTTGTCAAGAAATCTGAACTGATGAGAAATGACATAGAAACTGCAGAAATTTTGCATGACAGTCTAATGTAGGCTTACCTGGTAGAACTAGTACAGATTTCTTGGTTACAATAGTAAGCGAAATAGTATTTTGTATTTTTCAGTGTATTATTCGCGTTTGGAAATCATTAACTTCTTAGGAAAAGCAGCTTTGTGTATTTGCGCAGTAAATTAATTCTGCTTTAAATTTGAGATGACAATGATACTCTGTTTGAAAAGTAATTTTTTTGGTGTGTTTTTTTTAATAAGCATCCATTTGCAATGGGGAGTGATTCTATTCTGAAACAGAGATCTCCTGGAGAAACCACCAAAAAAAAAAAAAAAAGAAAAAGTGTGCCCAGGCTGAGAAAACCCACTCCCAATACTTGTACAGCATTATTAAATAGATGAGAGATGGTCCGTTGTCTACTTAATTACTTTCAATACAGCAGTGGAAGTCTGCTAGAAATGGTTGTACTAAACACAAATTGTTTGAACTTTGACAATGTACTAGCAGCTTATAATTTTATCTTTTATCTCCCCCCCACCTTCTCTGCTTTGTTGCTGCTGCACTGACAAGTAAATGGCATTAGCTTCACTGTCATATGAAAGTCATTAATCTAAGGAGCATAATAAGATTAACGTGAGATTTTATCCCCTTCTTGTTCCATTCTTCTTGAAAAACTACCATCTGTATGCAAATATAAGGAAAATGAGAACACACTTGTTCATATCCGGTAATGTAAATCAGTTCATGCATTTTCAAGGAAGTATGCTATAGAGGAGATAGCTTTCAAGACCAAATGCTATGCAGCCACATTTTCAATCACTTCCCTAGAAGAGCAGTTTGAGACCTACAGAAGACACCATGTTTTTTAAATCCTGAATATGTAAGAATGCTGAAGCAAGTCCTTGTGGAATAGGCACACATGTATTCTTCATCTGAAATGGTCTTAATAATGCTTTCCTATTACAGGAAGCTATCTTTTTGACAACTGACCTACTGCATATATTTTCACATGAAGCTTTTTTATTTTCCTCTTTATTTAGCCTTTTCTCTTTGCTGACTCTCCATTCTTTGAGTAATGAGTACCACTGTTGCGTCTTGGAAGTCAGAAGAAACATAGAGATAGAACTGATGTAAAAGAGTGGGAGAGTAAGACTGAGCTGAAGGTTGCTAGAGTTGACTGATACAGCTGATACAGACTGATAGACAGATGAATACACAGAAAGATGTATGCAGTTGAGTATTCTTGCAGAACTTCAAGGCCAACATTTGTCTTTCATTAAACACTGTGAAGTTGAGTAATCATGAAGTGTAAGAAAAACTTGTTTGGAAAGGGCAAAAGGAGCTTTTGAATAATTACACAGATGAGAACACAAAATGGTTCTGTTTTCTTTTGACTGAGAAACAGGAGCAACTACAGTTTCCAGGAACTTGTTTACTATGTTTTGCGCTCAAGGAGTCCAGTTCTTGATTTCATATCCAAATTGTTGCAGGTACACTTGAGATACTGAAGCAAACTGTGTTCTTGGAAGCACTGATCAAACCCACATCAACTTCACTGACAAGAACAACAGAAACACTTGTTTCAGGATTCTGGTGTATCACTCAGATCCTACTTCCTACATAGACTCTTATAAACACTTGTAATATTGGAACACTTTTAGATTTTAACACTTGCATGTTGTGACACTTCTGGATGCCCCATCCCCGGAAGTGTTCAAGGCTAGTCGGAGGGAGCTCTGAGCAAGCTGGCCTAGTGGAAGGTGTCCCTGCCCATGGCAAGGGTGTTAGAACTAGATCATCTTTAAGGTCCCTTCCAACCCAAGACATTGTATGATTCTGTGATTTGCTTGCTGCTGTGTAAGCACAGATGGTCAGTAACTGCGTGAAATGACAGCTAAAAGCCAATAGTATTTGAAAATTTTAGTTAAAGTGTTGTCATACATGTGCACCCACAAGGTTAATGACAGCTGCACAACCAATACCACTGTCTCCTAACTTTTGAAGAATCGGTTGTAGTCTTCTGAAGTAATTTTATTTGTGCTACATGTTATTTTTATTATCACCACATATTCTATTATGGAATATAAATAGCACTACTATTCCAATTGCACAATATTTTCTGTTACAGTCTAATTTTTACAAGTATCACATTCTTCTCAAAGTGTTCACACAGAAAATGTTCTACATTTACTGTCTTGGCAGATGGTAGCATTTGTAAATGTAAAGTTATTGTAAATTGTGTTGAGATCAGTATGTAAATTGTGGGACTGTGGAAAAAATATAAATGTGACACTAATGTCTCCCACAGTGAAACTAGTGTGATGGTTTGGACCTGGCTCCCTGCCAAATGCCCAAACCCACAGTAGCAGCCACCCCTTTCCCCTCCCTTCTTCCCCCAGGGCAAAGGAAAAGAAAAACTATGCAAACTGAAGAACCCAAAATCAAGCTAGTTATATAAAAAAATATGTATATTACAGTTATATACAGTTAAGATGCTATGTACACAGCAAAAAGGGAATCCAAACACCCCCCGAAGGGATAGGGAAAGGGGAAAAAGGAACAAAAGGGGACAAAAAGGGACACCGAATAGATATGCGCAATCAAACCCAAGAACTAGCAAAATAACTAGTAAAACAAATCTCACCACATCCCTTAGAAAAGCAGAATTGGCAGACACGGCCAGCACTCTCCAAGCCTCCACGTGGCAGGTCAGTAGATGCTGCAGGCCTCAGCCTTAGATAAGTGAGACCAACGCAAGGACCCACTGTTCCCAAACCTCACCGGAAGAGAAGAGAGTGAAGGCCTCTCCTCCCTTCTTATTTATACCCCAATTTACGTAAAAATTGTATGGAATACTGGGAACACTGCCCCTTCCTTGGTTACAAACTGGTCACCAAGGATGGCCTAGATTAAAATCACCACAACTAGTTAGTTTGGTTTTATAGCAGTCTTATTTTAAAAAGAAAAGTCCAATAAAAAAAATATAATTAGTTGAACTATCATCTTTCCAGTTGGTGCCACAATTTGGTCTTGGGGAGGAAAATATACCGAGCTGTTCATAGTAATTATTCTAATTGTGTTGAGTCAGTGGCATCAAAAAATTGCCTGAAGCAGTGCAGTTAGTTCTTATTGGTGGAATGTACAGATTTAAGGATAAAACTATTAGAAATGTGATTCTGTCAAGATTTTGAGAGTGAAAAGAGATGAACTGTCTGTCTGTTACAAAGGAAAACACCCCATGTCAGTTTTGGTTTTGTTATGCCTACCTTAAAAAAAGCAAGATTTGACATGCCCTAGTTCTAACTAGCTCCAGAAGCAGCGCATTTAGCCAGAAAGAGTAAATCCTACTCCAGCTGAGTGAAACTTGTGCAGATGTTCTGATTAATAGGTGAAGAAAGGGCAGTCCAGTCCGCTGGGCAGGGAAGCATGATTCCCCCCCATCACCACCACGTCCAAATTCCAACAGCTCTGTTATAAGCAGGTATTTTGACAGAATTTCTTGTGTTTTTCACATCACAGTTCATAGATGCTGCTTGAGGAAGACTTTAGAAACAGCTTCATTTTCAGGAGAAGAAGAGAATAAATCCATTAAGTTATTTGTATCATAGTACAGCAAACATCAAGCCCTCATGCAAAACCTTGCTGTTCAACATAACAAAATATAATCCTTCACTCAAAAAAACTCCCTATGATTTAAAAAGACGTAACATGAGAAGGAAAACAAAGAATTACTGTTATTCGGAGACTAGGCAATAATTTGCTGTTGAAATTTCATTTTTTTTAATAACAAGCTATTACTTTGTACACTGTAGAAATGCTTTTAATATGTTCTAATTGAGACTGAGAAGTATTGTAAATTTTCTCTTGTAGCCAAGCTCCATTACCTTATAGCTGTTCAAAAATTTGCAGAAATACCATTTATCTGAACTTGGCAGGCCGACTGAGTGAACAAAACGCTGGTCCTTAATTCACACTTTTGAAATACATTTCATTGATGCACACAGAAACATAAATACTGGTAAACTTTCAGCCAGTACCTCTAAATAGATGATTTTACTGTGGAATCTAATTTTTTCAGTAGAAACACTTCCTTGATAATTCAAAATATTATTTTTTTCTTTAGAAATTCTATGCCTTTGCTTTAGAAAATTATGTCTCTTAATCTGCAGTTCAGCTTCTGGTTATTTTCTAGGTAAATAATTGAGTATTTAGAAAGCAAAGGAAGAACAATCCTTAGGACAGTATAAGAGTGCATAGAGAAAAGGTGGTTGGTGAGCTTGGGGCAACCTGAGGCCTCAGTGATAAATCTTCATTCAAAAAGATACACATTTCAGAAATGTTTTCTTAAATCTTTGCAGTAACTCTGTATGGCCACTTTAGTGTTATTAAAAATGTTACAGTGTGAGTGCCAGAGGCAGCCTAATAAATCCAGATCCCCTTTTCTGTCTTAAATCACCCAGATGCTATTGTGAATGGTTGACACATTTTCCTTCATCCTGCTTGGGGCAAGGGACAGCTGAGGTGATTCGAATATTTTTAAAGTAGACATTTCATCATTTCCCAGAGCTTTGGGTTGCAATTATTGCCAACTTTCAGTCTGTCCAACATTTGTTTAATTTCAAGGGGGAAACCAGAATCTTCTGTTTTTCTTCTTTAAAATGTTTTGGGGTTTTTTTTTCCCTCAAATTTAGGTTAATCTTCTTTTGGCCTGGGAAATACCTGTCAGGGTTATGTTATCACTAACTTGTAGTTACCATTTTTTCAATTGATGTGCAAATAACATCTATAGTTACAGTCTCTCACTGGTTAATATAACCTACAGTAGATTTTGATTCACAGTCACTGTGACTGTTCTGTATATTCTGTATATATCTTTTCATTTGTTTCCTGCAGAATTGCTGAAGCTAATTCTGACTGCCAGCTTGAGAAAGCTGCTTATCTTTGCTTCAATAGGTGAACCTCAGATTTTTTTTGAAGACTTTCCTTTTTTTTAATCTTGTACCATGATGGGTACAACTTCTCATGATTGGGTTCACCACACATGCATCACAAATGGTGGCTATATAAAATGTTACAGTGAAGTGGAGCTGGACCAGTATTTGGCAAGTATGTTATTACATGTATTGGATCATGAACTGGATCTCAGAATATAATCTAGTGATAGTAAGGTCTAGAAACATTACTAGAGAGAAAAATCTGTGTTTCTATCCGACTAAAAAATGGTCTGTCTCTACCTGCTTTTGCTGGGCATGGTTTTGTTATTGCTATTACTAGGACCAAAACAAGTCCTGAGTCATGTCAATTGTCAATCTGTGTGTGTGTGTGTGTGTGTGTAAATATATATAGAGACCAAATGAATGTATTTTATTTAAGGGTTTGGCAGTATATGAGCATTATAAGTCAGAAATAATACAGTAAGGAAGCATGATTATTCATTCAGACCATTCATTGACTCAAAACCAATCCCTTAAGTTGCTAAGACATAAAGCCTGACTTTTTGGCTCTCTGTGCAAGCCAGGGCTGTAAAAGCTCCAGCGCTGTCCTCCTGCAAAACAAGTCTAGTCAAGGAGTGGAATATGGTGGCTCTGCCACTTCCCTTGGCTTTGGCTCTTGTTTTTGCATTGATGACTCCCTCTCTTAAATTCTTCCAGTTGTGGGTTGTAGTTCACTTGTCTGTTGTTTCTTAGTGGGAGCCTTTCTGTTAGTTTAGAAGAAATGTGTGCATTGGCACTGGGCCATTGTCTAAGGATTTTCCTTCTCCCCTCTCCATCACTGTTGTCAGTAGTTCCCACCAGGTAGGCCCTATTCTGAGAACTTGTACTCTTTTTCCCTTATTAATCACGTCTAGAGCATCTTATTACATCTTCCCTCTCCGCATGTCCAAGTCTCATGAAATTCTGTAATCCCAAAGATTTTTTTTTTTTTTTTGCCTTCATGAAATTCCTGAGCAGTGGTTAACCTGCTCTGTACAAGTGTAAGCTTCTGATGACTGCTTTGAAGCAAGTCCTTTATTTGGCCCTCACTGTTTATCAAATGGCCTTCAATCAATCTGTACAAGTAATGCTTCCAGTGATGATTTTATAGCATGGCTTTCTCACCCATTTAGCTTCTCTTGGCACAACTAACAACATCTGTGTTTTTGTATTCTCTGTTCTTTTCTGCAAAGCATTTACACACTCTGTTTGAAGTTGCTCAGAAAGGCCTGTTTCTGAAATACTTCAGCCAGCAGTCACTGAGGTGTTTTAACTTGAATACAAGTTTAAAATGTCAAACCACTTTATTTTCTAATAAAATGTTTTAATAAATATTCCAGCTACTCTTTGAGCAGCTGTAGTCTCGGATAACTTTAGTGTTGTTGTAATTCTTTGGTTTTCTACTGAGAGAAAGTTTATTTTAATGGGCAATATGAGTTAAACTACATACAACTTATGGAGTGTGTGTGTGGGAGGGGTTTTTCTACATAAATCTTTGCTTTAGTTTAAAAAATAGCAGTTATTCAGAAAAATCTTTACAAATCACTACTATTTCTAGCAACTTTTTTTGGTTGAAAATAAAACCATTCAAAACGCTGTTTCAGAATTCTTAAAGGGCATGATTAAATAATTTTCATTCTTTTAACCCACTTTTGATTAGTAAACCTGAAATTTTTTAATTAATAATTTGACTTTTGTTCAAATAGGACAGTTCAGGGAAATCCATATTAAGCCTGTCTTTACTTTTCAAAGTATGTGAAAAAACCTTTTCCGTTTCCCTAAAATAATTTTTTTTTTAATCTGAAGTTGGTACTGCAACCAAGAGCTGGATTTTGCTTAACTTTATTTTCTTGTTATCTTCATTCTGTTAATCTGATTTCTCTCCTAGTTTGTGAGGAACACAATGAGTATTTGCAAGACTTCACACTTATGACATTCATAAAAATAATAATTTAGAAGTATAATTTTTTATAAAAATCTCTGTGCTGAAATGCTTTGAATGTTTGTATTTTAAAAGCCTTTTCTTTCCAGTATGTTCTTAACCAAGGTTCCTTAATCATATTTCTTAGCATCAGTCTACTCATGGCTGCATGTACTCTTCCTTTTTTTCCATGTTGTCATCAGATTCTTAGCTCTGTGAAATAGATAGTGTGATGTAGAGATGGCATTGATAATTTGTGTGCTTTTTTGTCACGCTTGTTCTGGATATGGCTGGAAGACCTACATAACACCTATCAGATGCTTAAGTTGTTACCACAAGAAAACTAAAAAATCAACACCAGAACAACAAAAAAACTCAGTACAAAATGCCTGTAATGCAATTTCTTTTTAAGCATTAGAGCCTGTTTCTTATTAGTCAGTGTCAGTCTAACTATGTAGATGTTCAATTTTCAGCCTACATCTGTGCATCATTTGTCTACAGAAAATGATTCCCAGTGCGTTCTTATAACATCAAACAAAATTTTTGAGGGTTTGCTGGTTGGCTGATATCAGAAAAATTAGCACCAATGAAGTTATTGGAGAGAGTAAACATACAAGTGTGAAGCAGATGAGTTGGAGGTGACTTGTTTCGTGCAGAACTTCTTTAACTTCTTTAGCTAGGTCTCACTCTCTACAGACTGAACAGAAAGGACAGGTGCACATGTTGTTCTTCCAGGCTGTGCCTGTGCAGTCAAGGGCAGTGGCAGTTACCTGCATGTAAAAAAAGAGAGTGCAAGTCATTGGATTTCAAGTTAAAAAAAAAAAAAAGTAACAACTGTTGGCCCAAAGAGAGAGAGGAAGCTGTGTGTTTTCCTGTGGTGGTGGTGGTGGTCTTAGGATTGCACAATGCCCTTGAGTAAGTATAGTTGTGCAAGAGTGTTTTCCCCTTTGCAGCTGTAGGACCTGGAGGCAGAGTGAGGAAAAGGTAGTGACTGTAAAGATGTTATGAAGAGAGATAAACACCTCTGAGGATTCTCAGAGAACACAAGCATAAGTATCAGGAGACTATGCTGGGGTTTGCATTTTGTTTCCCTTAACTACTGGTGTTCAGATATTGATCAGTGGAATAAAGTTATTGAGCAGCTGGGAACACCCTGTCCAGAATTCATGAAGAAGCTGCAGCCAACAGTACGGAACTACGTTGAGAACAGACCCAAGTATGCTGGCCTCACTTTCCCCAAACTTTTTCCAGACTCTCTCTTCCCAGCTGACTCAGAACACAACAAACTCAAAGGTATGTCCAAAAAGGGTTGTGGTTCACATGCAACAGCTACAGCTCAGTGAAAGATTTTTCCGATTTTTCTTCTCTCTAGATGCATTCCCATTTAATGCAGTTAATTGCAGGGACAAATGACTGCATGGGTTTTGTTCAGTTGAGAGGCTTTTGGAAATGATTTTTGGAGATTCTGGTGCTTGGGCAGCCAAGGGAACTTAATCACTGATGCACTGAGCATATCTCCATGGTGTTCCATGTGATGATTCTGTAACACGAGGAACTGAGATGTTCTTTTACTCTTATTCTTGAACTTATAATACAAAGGAGCAGTAGAACTTCCATTGGAAGATCTCAGTGTTTGCACTGGGGTTTTTTTAGGTGAAAAATATGCCAGATACCTGCCCCATAACTCTACCTTTACTAGAAAATAGAATGATATTAATAATGTCAGCCAAAATGATGTAGGTGAGGTTTAATATCCACTATGGGTGGATTTCTTCTTTTGAACAAATGCTGTGGGTCAGTTAGCATATGTGAATGAGAAAACTTTATTACAGTGTGACTACATATGTCCTGTGTAAGAAAAGTTGCAATGATTTTAATCATATATTGAAGTAGTTTTTAATTGAACAGGGTATTGACCTTCAATCAGAAAGAGCAATTAATGTATGTTTAGTGTAGAAAGGACTTCTCATCACAGCTCTGGACCCCCTGCAAACTTATGCTGTGTATCAGCTGTGCCCCACTTGGGTCCTTGGAGCCACTTCCTACAGTGGCATGTAACGGTTTTCAATTGCTTGCAATTTGCATGTCATTACACGGCCCAGAATTTTCTTCCAATTAACAACTGTTTCATAGCCAAGCTGCTGTCTTGGCTCTGGGAGCAAAGGGAAATGTCTGAGCAGATGCTTTTGGATACACAGGATTTCATACTCCTAATACAACACAACCGAATAATGGAATTTTTCTGGATTTGCAATTAATGAATAGAAATTACTGTCAAACAGTGCTGTTATCTTTCGGTTACAGAAAGTACATACATTTAGCATTATAACATCGATGTTATAATGAATGCCAGTTCTTAAGATATAGTCACAGAACAAGAAACAGTACATTAGGGAAAAAGCCTGCTTGTGCAGCATTGTATCATCCCATGCCCTGCCCAAATATTTCACCATAATGTAATGCTAGTGATTTAATGAGATCTTGCTTTTACTCACTATGTGTTGATCCAAGGCTACAGATTTGAAGTTGTTGCTTCTAATGGAGTACCCTAAGATCAGCCTAGTATCTATACTTCTTTAAAATATATAATTTTAATGGATGAAAAAAGCTAGCTGAAAAATTTTAAAACATGCAGAGAAGTTCGGATGTTTTCCTGAGCCAGTAGAAGAGTACCTGTAAGTATCAGGCTTTGATTTGGTAATGCTATGATTTTAGACTTCGTTATGAGAACTTTGGTTCTCTGATCCTGTAATAATCACAAATACATCAAGACATTTTTCTTAAGTATGTTATTCAGCCTTCTGCATGAAATGCATGTAAAATCTCATTGAAGCTTGTTAGGGAATTTATAGTGTGCAGCCCTGATGTTGGCACCTTCCTAAAGAATCCAACCTGAAATGATTACTGAAAAACACTTGTTGTAAGAAGGCAAGGGTGCAGAAGTACATACAAAGAGTCTCTAAAAGGTTTGTGCCATTGTTATTTTCCTAACCCAATTAACCCTCCTCTGGAGGCAGTGATTGTTTTGTACTAACTCTGTGTTTCTCTGATTTCATTGTTCTAGCCAGCCAAGCCAGGGACCTTTTATCAAAGATGCTGGTCATTGATCCGGCCAAGAGAATATCAGTAGATGAAGCCTTACAGCATCCATACATTAATGTTTGGTATGACCCAGCAGAAGTGGAGGCGGTAAGTGAGGCGGAACTCTACTTTCAGACTGCTAAATGCAGATGTGATTCATAGACGCCTGCTGCTTTACAGCAGCATGATAATGAGCATGCTACAAAGAAATTATGTTGTGACTGTGGTGATCTTGGGATTTATGTGAAATGAGATCTGTAGGGACAGGATAGCTTTCTTTATTACATTAACTGATAATAGATGGGAGAAGCAAAAACTCTTCAAGCATATGAAGCCATGTTCTTTCTTCTGGATAAGATGAAGAAAGAATTTTGAACCCAGTATCTCATCTGTTTTTTATAGCTATAGAACTCAATCTGGCAAAAGATACTATCTTTCTCTCTAAACCTTTTCTTGTGGAAAATAGCAAACATCACTTTGTGTGTTTGTGTTCAAGGATATAGGTAGAGAGGAGGAGAATGAAACAAAACAATACAAAATCCTGAAGTCAGCCTAGAGAAAAATCTTAGCAGACATAAATTCTTCCTTAAAGTGAAGCAAAGGCTCATGCGTTTTTCTAGGCTACAGTTCAATGTACAGTGTCATGTACATTGTATGCAAACAGAAATGAAATTTTTCTTATAATTCTGTCATGCTCTAGATACTTCTATGTACACCTTAGGGAGGATGTTGTCGACAGGAATAAGTGCAATCTGTCAGCACATCAGTGACATGGTATAATAGGTATAAATACAGAGAGGTGCTCTAAAGTACTGTGCATGAAATGCAGGAAAACAGAGCTCAGTATTTCAACAGGTTTAGAAATCCTAACCACAACAGGAAATGAAGACCCTGCAGAATTAAATCACTGCTGTTTAGTGATGTGCTCTAGTTTAGTGTGCTTTCTTGAGAGTGCAGTAAACTTCAAAAGTAAACAGAATGCACAAACCCCCATCAAATTTCAAGCACAGGGGATTTTTGTAGAGAATATTACTTATAAGTGCTTTGTAGAGCTTGGTTCTGCTATTTAGAGAACCTTTAGTTTTGTCCTCTTTAGTTTTCTTCAAGAAAAAAGTTTTATAAGTAAACATTTTGGTCACTTGCATTGTGCTTATCTGCCTACTATTTCTCCTGGTTGCCCCACTGGGATTTAGAAGCCTGCGGTGACTTACACCTGCCCCTGTTCACTGCACTTTTGTTTTATTTTAACACTTAACAAGTACTTTTACACAGAGTGAAGTGTTTCATCATGTAGCTAAAGGTTTGATAGAGGGATATTTGGGGTTTTTTTTAAGTTTTCCTCCCGTATTGTAACATGAGGCAGGATTCCTTCTGCTGTCAGTAACCCTATACAGTAGAGATAACATAGAAATTAGGATATGGAGGTATTTACCAAGATGACATTTTCAGTCAGTATAGTATTGGGCAGGGGGGAGTTAGTTAATTCCACCTTTCTAGTTAAATTATTCCTTCTCCCTAGTAAATGGCTTCATCAAAAGCAGCCAGGCATCTGTTGTACACTGCCCACTTCATTCAGAGGCCCAGGAGGACAGGTAACTGAAAGCATTTCATGTGACAGGAATTTTGAAGCGAGCTGTTGCAATGTCATTAAATGTCAGTGTGTGCTGGAGTAGACAGTGAAGAGCACTGAAGTCAGCTCAGCGAATAAGCAGAGAATTTGGTGTCAAAGTTTAACCTGGAGGTAACAACTCTCCATGTCTGCCCAGATTTACAGCATTATAAATGTGAGGAAAACAGATTAAATAGCCCTGTCCAGACTAGTGAGACAGTTACAATCCCTTTTTATAAGTATATTAAAAGTTTATGGTCTTTCAGAGGCTGTGTGAGGGTCAGTAAAACTATTATGTCTCCTAATGGGCAAACACTGTGCACAAATGGGAAGCTGACGAACGTTGAGGGTGGACAGGGAGGGGAACTCCAGTCTAGAGGCTTTCCTTTTACCCCTAGTCCTGAAGGGGAAGGTGCCCTCCCCCTCCCCCCTACCATGCGGTCTCCATGGTTCCCACAGGGACCACAGGACCCCAGCTGGCAGGGTGAGCAGGCAGAGAGACTTTTATTGTTCTGGTAATAGTTTAAATAGCTTTGGGGGGGATCACAATGTGACCAGTGGGAGTTCAGGAGGTCTTATAAACCAACCAATTACAAGAAAGGTTTAACAACCAATAGATAAGCTTCCAGTTATCTCTTAGACATTCCAAAGGTACAGGTAAGGGATCTTGGGAAACAGAAAGGTTTACACAAAGAGTTACACCACCATTTTGGAAGCATGGTCACTTTAACAACATTAAAACTTCAGCATACTTTTCTATACCAAAAGCATACTGCAACAGGAAGCAATAGGGATGCAATAGCCTTTCCCCTGCAATGTGTAACAGCATTAAACTCTTCTGGTTGGCCTTAAATGCCATGTTATGATTCCCTGATACAAAGAGGAAGACAATATGTTATTAGATGTGGGACTTGCTATTCACTCATAGCAGGCTACACAAACAGTGCTGCGACTCTCCCACAGACTTCTGCATAAAAACAAACCAAGACCCTGGATAGCTCTGAAGCAATCATCATATTGACATTTAGAGCCCTTGCACAGTTTTTAAGCTTACCTGTGGAGTGAATGGGTAAGGCAGATTTTGGGTGCAGAGGAAACTCTACATCTAACATATACAAAGTCAGCCGCTTCTTTTGAGCACACTCAGCCTGCTGCAGTATCTTTGATAAAACAGTCACAGTGTTAGGTTCTCCAGAGCACACATCATTGATCTGCAGTTATTTTGAAGAGTGTTATAGTTAAGATAACTTCTGTATTCAACCATTTAAAAAAATATAAAACTACAGATAATGTTTGTTTATAATTCTGTGGAATTCCCAAGATTTTAGGAACTGTTGAAATCTGTTGTCAATCTTCACACCTAATTTATATGTAGGAAAAACAGTTCAAAAGGCAAAGGTATTATTTACTAATATTACACAGGAAATCTATTGTAAAATCAGAATAGGAACATATAAACCTTACTTTTGTGTATAATATTTTATTTAAAGATCCTTCTTCCTGCACATTACATGCAGAAGCCATCTCAAATCCAACAGATATATTTATTACTTTCATGTTATGATAATTACTTTATCTATTATAACAGCATTTGTGCTATTACAATGAATAGAAGACACACACAATACCTTTTCTCCCTCAAATTGCTTTTGTTCTATTTTTAGGAAAGAAGTTTTCAGTGTCTCGTCTCTACATGTAGACTATCCTATTTATTGTAGATAATCTCAATATCTCCCTGAAGACATTTTAACTTCTCTGTTTTCCTGTGTGAAAATGCTATGCTTGAGACAATGTTTTAATTTACACAGCTGCCTTTTTTTTGTAGTTGCTACATATTCTTACTCTTCATTGAGATGATCTTTGAATAAATCCCAAATCTGATATTTAATTTTTCATATCTCCCCTAATGTTTTTTTGATGCTGTCTATATGCAGGTCACTGGCTTTTTATCCCAAAGTGTTCAAATTGTGAGCAGAATGAATTCCTAGACACCTGCTTTAGCATAGTAAAGAAGTTCTTCTTCCTTTTGTTATTGATGTATTTGAAGACACTCTTCTTGTTATCCTTAGCCAGATCCTTAGCTGGATTTAGTTCCAGACATCCTTAGCCAGATTTAATTCGAAATAGGCCTTGGCCTTCCTTGTTGCATTTCTGCATATTCTGACGACATCTCTATATTCAGTCCAAGTGGTCTGTCTCTGCTTCCACCTCATGTATCTCCTGCTTATCTCTGAGTTTTGACAGGAGTTCCTTGCTGAAAATACTCAAAGCACTGCTGATGTCATTGTGAGGCCTCTCTCAATGATATTTGAATGGTTTGGGGAATCTGGAGAGGTCCAAGTTGACTGGAAACTGGCTCATGTTGCCACAATTTTCAAGAAGAGTAAGAAGATGGACCTCAGAAACTACAGGCTTGTCAGTCTTGCTTCAGTGACTGGTAAAATTATGGAGAAGGTTATTCTGGGACATACTGCAAAACACCTTAAGGACAATGCAGTTATTGGCCATAGGAAGCATGGCTTCATGAGGGGAAAGTCCTGTTTGTCAAACCTACTTTCCTTTTACGACCCTTTAACCAATCTAGTTGATCAAAGGAATCTAGATGATGTAATTTTTTGGAATTCAGTAATGCATTTGAGACTGTCTATCACCATATCCTTCTGGACAAAATGGCCAGCACACAGCTGGATAAACACATCATGCAATGGGTGAGCAGTCGGCTCACAGGTTGGGCACAAGGAGTAATAGTAAATAGTAGGATGTCATCAGCCTGGTGATCTGTCACTAGTGGGGTTGTGCAGGGATCAACTGTAGAGCCACTGAGAAGCAGCTGGAGAAGCGTTCAGCCCGGAGAAGTGGCAACTGAGAGGAGATCTCATATGACTGTCTACCTTTTCCTCATGAGAGGAAGAGGAGGGCACAGATCTCTTCTTTCTGGTGACCAGTGACAGGATCCTAGGGAATGGCCTGAAGTGTCAGGGGAGGTTTAGGCTGGATATTAGAAAAATGCTTTTTACCCACGAGGTAGCCGGGCACCTGGAACAGGCTCCCCAGGGAACTGGTCACAGCACCAAGCCTGACAGAGTTCAAGAAGAATTTGGACAATACTGTCAGGCACATGGTGTGACTCTTGGGGATGGTCCTGTGCATTGCCAGGAGTTGGACATTGATGATCCTTGTGGGTCCCTTCCAACTCAGGATATTCTATGATTTTTCTGATTCTATGATTCCATCCATGCAGTTGTCCTGCTCCTTTTGCTCAATTTCTTGCCTATGGAGATGCACTGTTCTTGAACCTGGAGGAAGTGATCCTTGAATATTAACCAGCTCTCTTGAACCCCTCCTCCCTCTAGGTTATATTCCCATAGGATTCTTCCAAGAAGGTCCCTGAAGAGACCCAAGTTAGCTCTTTTGAAGTCCAGGGCTGTGATCTTAGTCATTGCTCTGGTTCCTCCTCACAGGCTACTGAACTGCAAAATCTCATGATCACTGTATCCAAGGCTGCCTCCAACCCTCACCAGGCCTTCCTTGTTCATTAGTGTGAGGTCCAGCAGAACACTTATGCTGGTTGTTCTCTAGGATTGCACTGGCTTCAGCTGCCAGTTCTCCAGTCTAATTAGTTTCATATTCTTGGCATTAAAAATGATTTTGAGTGGGAAAGATACTCGCTTACCTGTAGTAAAGTGACATTCTTACGCAAGATAATGGCTGCTTTACATTCCTCCCCTTGGTTTTTCAATTATAGTACTTCATAAAAATTAACCAAGTATTGTTTGGCCAAAAATATTTGCTTTCACATTTCTGGAAGATGCTACCTTAGAAGAATTTTTTCTATGTCCTAAACAATTGCCTCTAATCTTGCACATTTTTCTTCATCTATACATTATTTCATTTTTGAACATTTTGAGTATATGTGTGACCTCGTAGTGACTCCTACTTGGGAAAAATATTATTCTATTTCATGGAAACAAGTCTAGTAGCAATATTTGCCATATATAATTATATGTTGTTTTCTGTTAACTGTTTTCAACATTTGTCTTAGATTTTACTGTACTTGCAGTTATTACTTGTTATCTGATATATGTCATCAGATAACAAGGAGATTGCTATGAAACAGAAAGATCATATGTTAAAAATTTTAAGCATTTCTCTTATGTTGATGGGATTTTATAAGTGATAGATTTTGTGGGGGTTTATTCACTGTAACTCATGCTGCTTCCATTATTGGTTTTATTTTCATAGGATTTGTATTTCACTGGAGTATTTTGCATCTAGGTCCAGCCACAAGGGCCTGAATTGTGAATTATCATTCCTTTTTCTGTGCATGCCAATCTGTGTGTTACCTTCTATTAATGTGATGCTCTTCCCTATATTGCTTATGAAGAGAGCTTGAGTTATGGATCTCAGTCTGAGGTCCAGGACAGAAACTGCTGCTGTATTGTTTTAGCACTGTATAAACCATCTATGACCAGCTGTTGCCTACAATTTGTTCAAATGAATTTCAAGTTTCATAGTTCGTCAGAAGAAAAATCAAAAAATCACTCACCTCTTATTTTGCCTGTGAGTACTGAGCATCCATTAGGATGGAGAGGCGCTTCTGGACAGCTCTGTGGCCTTGTGTTGTGGTTTTGCTCAGGGTCAATTTTTTCTCACTTCCCACACAATTACTATAAGTTGAGAGAAAAAGAGAGCTGATTGGGGAAAATAATATTAACATCTATTACTAGCAAGATAAAAACTAAAGACCTATATCTACAATAATTTTAATTAGGTAAAAGTACTAGGTATTTACAGAAATACTCTTCTCCTCCTTGTATCAGTTCAGGAGGAGAAGCAGTCTCATTCTCCATTTCTAGAGCTCCAAGTCTTTAAAATAACTTTGCAGCATTTAAAAGTTTTGCTTCTGTTATCTCTAGGATGACAACTTCTTTTTGTTGCAGCTGGAACTATTTCTCTGCCTTCTTTTTTCTATGTCGGCTGCAGGGCTGGGCCTACCCTCCTCCTGGGCTAAGACTGGAGGGTGGGGGGTTACCCAGGCTTTGAAGGTCTTCTCTTCTATGGACTGCAAGGGGACACTTGCTTACCATGGATCTTCACCACAGAGTCACAGGGGATAATGGCTTTTGAGTCCACCCGTTTCCTGTGGGATCCCTCCCCACGAGAGAACAGTCTTTGATAGACTTTTTTGACATGGGTCTAACATGGATGCCTTACTCGGATCTAAACATTTTACTTGAGCTGTTTTCACTCCAGCATAGGCCTCATCTCTCTCAGGGTCACAAATTTCCAGCACCAGCATGGATCTCTCACTTGGATCTCAACATCTTACTCAAGCTGTTCTGCTCCAGCGTAAGTCTCTGTCTATGGCCTACAAGCTTCCACCAGGACTCTGTTTCATTTCAGGCCTTCTCACGAAGTCTCAGCTTCCTCGTGCATCTACAAGTTCCTTTATGAGCCGCATGGGGGTCTCTCCACTCTAATAATCTTCCACAGGTGGCAGGGATTTATTTTTCAGTCTTTTCCTTGCTGAAGGGAGAGAGAGAGAAAGCGAGAGAGGGGGGGAGAAGCAGCCCCTCCCTTTGAACTTCTCTCTCCTACTGCTGTCAGCTTTGACTTTAGGGCTGTGCTATTTTTTTGTCTGGAATTCTTTTTGCAGCACATCTTGTTTAGGTTCTTCTTTAAAGTTTTTTTTTCTACTCTTCTACAGGAGAGAAGGGGGAGGCTTCAGTGCTACACCTGCTCCCGGCCCAGGGCCAGGGGAGGAAGGGGTCCTGGCTTACTTGGGGCCTGCTGCCGCTTCTACGTGGTTACCAATTTCAACTGCTACTAATTTAAATTGCACAACAGGCTTTTCTTCCGTTTTCTTAAATATGTAATTAGCAAAGGCGTTATCAAAAGTTTTGATTGGCTTTTTCTCTGGAAATCCACCTGGACAAAACCATCCTCAGCCCCAGGGGCTGGCTGGTGGGCAAAACCACGACAATTTTTGGCGGAGAATGTGGGCAAAGACTGCCCAGAGAGGCAGTGGCCGAATCAAACCATGACAACTTGGCAAACAAACACTTAAAAGAAGTGTCACCTTCACTACACGACAGAACCAAGGCTGCCAGGTTGTGCATCTTTTCTGGTATTCTTTTTTCTTGCTCAGCTCTGAGTGTATAGATATTGTATCTAAAGTCTTCAATGATCTGCCACAGGTTTTTTTTTAGCAGTCAGTTAAAGGGCTTGGTTTTCTACACAGAGGCTGATGGTGCACATTTGTTGTCTCAAAAAAGAAGCATGCAGCTCTGCTTGGTACACAAGTATGGATATTCCCTTTAGTCAGTAGCATCTGTCCATTTAGAGATGATTAACGATGGAAGCTAAAAACAGCAATCTTTGTTAATGTCAGTGAGGAGTAGTGGTTAAAGAAGAAAGAGGCATTTCTTTTCTTCTTTTTCTTTTTCAAGCCAAACTAAATCTTTTTCCAGCTTGTTTGTTTTATCTTCAAGCTGTTCAGTCATCTGCATGTAGCCAAGTGATCTTGACTCCTGCTGTCTGGTATCCTTACAGTCCAGCTGTTCAGAAACAGCTCAGTCCCCAGTTTCTGCGATGCACACCATGTGTGGAGTTTTCTAAAAGTCTCTGCAAAGACTCAAAGGAACAAATGGACTCAGAGGCATCTCTTCTTCCATATCCATTGCTGAGATCATGCCTAGCACACTATGGAGTCCCTCAGCATTACAGGGTGAAATCCAAAGCACTTGACATCTTCCTTTTTAGGTAAAGAGACATTAGACCTCTGGTGGCAAGCACTCTGGTGTACTTTGTCTTGCACCGCAGAAATAAATATATAAATGGTATCAGTAACACAGTCTATGTTGTGGCAAAACACAAGGGAATTTTTATATTCACCTGTTATGAGGATCTAAGCCATTTAACAAAATGTTTAACCTCACACCATTAATTTTTACAGCCTCCAGTCCCTCTTTTATTTGTATATTGCTAATTTTATCACTGCCCTTGATGCAGCTCGAACTACTGATCTGGACCCTGCAATTCCGGTAACAAATGTAGACTCAAGCCTTCCTCTGTCAAGCTTTCTAAAAACAGCTCATCCCAAGGTCTCCACTGTGCTGGCACTAGCTCTGCAGAGGCAGGGACAGAGACAAGCAGGATTTATTTGAGTGTAAGCTCCAGCATCCAAGTGTGAGCTTCAGTCCATTCCCCTTGCTTTCCAGCAGTGGCATACAAACCAATCTGTGTTGCTTTGGGAAAGTTAGAATGCATCAGCCTCAATATATGTTTTGCTTTTTTCTCTAGTGAAAGGTTTTTCCTCCCTGGATATTAGAAAGGTATTTAACAATTCTAGTAGTCTCCTGCTGTTTATCTGACCACATAAAAACCCTGTCTTTTGTGTGCTTTGTTTTTCAGTTTGTTTTTTGGATTGGTTTTGTTTATTTGTGTGTTTGTTTTGCTGCCTTTTTTTTCCAGAAGAAGGTCCACATAGATATTTTCTTTTGGAGTTTTTGTAATTTTTATTATATTCACTGTATGTTACATTTGATGCAAAAATATTTTAAAAATCAATTTGTAAAGTGGGAAAGCCAATAACCACTGAAACAACAAGGTGGTTTTTTTTAACATCTACAGGAAAAATGTAATTCATTCCTTTGCTTTTGCATCCAAAAATAGATTCTATTCTTTGTTAGTGTTGCCAGTGCAATTCCTTACAGATCAGTCTGGTTTGAGGAGAAAATGGCAGCCTCAAACTGAAGACAGATGCTGCCACCCATAGGATTGATCCACACTCAGACTTGATTTAATGCTAGTTAAACTATATACTTTTTCTGAAACCTGTACAAACTAAGCCATTTAACTCTCAGTTAGCATGTGCTATATGAATGACATATAATAGTGTCTATAAACTACAGCTACAATCACATAGGAAGTTAATGATTACAAATATTTAGAAAGTCAGTTTAGGCTAACTTTGCACCAAGTTGAAATCAGGTGCCCAAGAGGACCCTGGTATGGCAGCTCCTCTTAATGCTCCTTTGTTGAGACAATACTTGTGTATTTTCCTTAAAAACCTCCCTTCCTCCTTCTAATTCTAGAAATTGGTTTAAAAAAACTCTGTAAAACAAATGAGTTAGCAGAAAACGGATGGTCATCCTGGAGGGGATTTTGTATTAAGCTTTGTGGTTTTCATTAGGATTAATGAGAATTCTGGGAAAATAGATTCTTGAAATGTTTGTGGTATTCTCAGCTCATCTCTGTGCCTTGAATCAGTGAAAAGGAAGATAAGGAGTCATTTCATTATATCAGGGAATTTTGATGGGAGAGCTTCACTTCTCCCAGTGTGAGAGCGCTGGCCTGGCCTCTCAGCAGAGCTCCATTCTCTTATGCTCTGCAAAGGCTTTAGAGATTATAGATCCTGCCTCTGTGAATTCATGCTGAATATTTGTTACCCTTGGCTCTGGCATTCCTGCCAAGAGCCATATATTATAACTGTGGATTCTGCTAATTCACAAATAAAGGTCCGCAATACAAACACTGGTAGAGCAGCTGAATGCTGTGTAGGTGCAGCTTCTGGCATCCTGCAGTGTGTGAAGTACAGTTGGGTTGCTCTCCCGTGGTTGTCTTTAAAATAGGAGCTTGGTAACGAGTGAGAATTATTCTGGATTCTCTCCCTGGAAAATGCCTTTGTTTCCACAATGTGTTAATCAAGGAAACAATTACTGCTGATTTTCTTGTTGCTTATTAGCCAATTATGCCTGCTTAAGATGTAGCTGAAATAAATTAGAAGAGACATAAGTCAAAGATTTTCTGGTTGTGTGAACTGAGAACAGGTATATACATCTGATCACTTGTTCCTTTTGGTTCTGTAATTTGTTTGAGAATTGAAGTACTGAAGGAATCCATACTCTTAGTTCTGTCTGTGGGAGAAATACAAGCTTTTTTAGGTGTAAAAACAGTGTTTATTCCTGGTAGGAGCTATTTTACTCACAGCCTACACTTTTTTTAAGCCCCTTTCTGAAGGGTATAGAAAGAAAGGTACTTGCAGGATATTCTTGTCCAACTTAGTTTACCTGTTTTCTTTCCACCTCACAGAGAAGCAGTGGTTCTGTCACTGCAATTCCATTCTAGCTCAGCCAAATGCCTCCCCTCCTGCTCCTGTAAATTCCTAGCCTTCCAATTTCTTTGTCTTGGCCAGCTTTCTCTGCTTTCCTTAGAGGAAATGCATGCTTCAGAGCTGGCTGAGTGGCTTGAGCAGGAGTCCAGCAGACTCAGCTGGTGGAGTGGAGCTTACTTCCCACATCTCAGTGGTCAGTGGTGAGGCTCATCTGCACTCTTGTAGCATTCAGCTCTCCAATAACACTGTCAGCAGAGACATGGAATCCCCACAGGGGTTGCGTGATCTTGGTTGCATCTGCCTTAAGCTTCAGGACTCACTGGAAAGGGCCAAGAAAGGTTGTTCTGCTGAATAAAAGAACAGCTGCATTGGTTTTGGTCTCAGACTTCTTAGAGGGTTGTGTCTTACCTTGCTGATGTAGCAAAACTTCAAGAACTCTTCTGAGACACGGCACTCTAACTTATGTGTTTCACATTCGCCCTCAGCACCTTCTCAGGTATGAGGCTTGGCAATCCAGGACTTCACCAGATTCCCTCATTTTTAGCCCTGATAAATCTATCACTCTGCAGAAACTTCTCTTTTTTTCAATGGACTTGTCCACTTCAGCTGTCGTGTAATTTTCCTGGTCTATATTATGTCACTGAACTATTACTTTTTCAGTTGTGTTTGTAGCATGCAAATAGCTTAATGGACTGATGGAGTTAGAGTCCTGAAAGCAAATTTCTAACTTCTCAGTGAATCAGAAACCAGCTTGGTAAGTGTGCATTTAATAGGAGGATGTTTTGAAAGGGATGCAATGGCCAAGTGTCCAAGGTGGAAGTCAGAGGAAATACAAATGAGTGAGAAAAATGTTGTAGGCCTTTTTTCCATCTTCATTAGATAGTCTTACCTTTCATGCTGAAGCTTCTTGGTAGAAGGAAGGAGGGGAGAGTCCTCTGCCTTTCTTGGCTGCTGTGTTTTGGCAGCGAACATCAGGAGAGGCAATGAACACGTGGCTTAGTTACCCAATGAAAGCAGGTATTCAGGCTCCCTGAAACTCCAAATGCCTTTGTGTCAGTATGACTGTAAGTTCCAGGATCTGCCAGTTCTCTGACATTCCCATCAACTAAAAACAAACAAACAAAAAAGCCACCTTTCTGTCCAAAGCAAAGTTGATTAAAATACATATATACTAGAAAGCTTGGGAATTTGGAACGTGGATCAGAAACCGTGGCAGGAAGATCTAATTCAAAATTAGAGTTACTCTGAGAGGTTTCTATAGAAGCGAATCTAAAGAGCAACTTAAAAGTTAATATAGTAATGGTACTACTAATTAATCAAGATTGGTATTTGCTTGGTATTCTGACAATACTTTTCTGCTGCTGCACACAGTCAGTGTGTTGAGTTTCTGGGCTCAGTACAAGCATAGTAGCAGTTTTATTTCAACTGCAACTATGCCTCTGATTTAAAAGAGGAAAACAGAGAAGTCTATTGATTTCTTCTACAAAAAGAGTTGGATTCCAGAAGTGTTAATCCCTTTAATATTCAAAGGTGTTTCATGTGTTTTTGTGTGTACAGGATGGATTACGAAGAGGGAGAAGGGAAATTATCTTTAATTAAGTAATTACTCCTCATTATTTCCAATATAAGAGACAATTGACTAAACAACTTTGTTTCTTTCCTGCAGCCTCCTCCACAGATATATGATAAGCAGCTGGATGAAAGGGAACATACAATCGAGGAATGGAAAGGTAATTGCAGGAAAGGCATGGGAAAGGGTATTTCAGTGGCAAAATGCCACATCCCACCACCTAGTGTGTCTGTGTTAGAATTCCTCAGACATAAAGAATTGACACTAGCCCTACAAACTGGTGCTTTGATACCAAAAATATAAGGAATGTCCTGAGGACTATCATTATCTACACAAGTTAATGTTAACACAGGAGGTGTAGATTCCAGTGCTTCACTGAAATCTAAGGATATCGTCTGAAGAACAGACAACTGTTCAGTGGGACGATGCATCAGAATTTTAGCCACAGTAAAAAGTGTTGTGTTATTGTGCTACTTCATTTCTAGATAGTGCAGCATTAAACAATTCATGTGCTCTAGTTTAATCCCATTTATCTCAATTCAACTCCAAAAAGAGATGAGGAGAGGAGGGGAATGGAAGTAGGCAAGTAGAGCAATCAGATTTGTGAAGAAAAGGTAGGGCAGATCTAGGGTGCTCTTGGGAGGGCTACAACACTGTGTGATAGTTGCTTTTTTCCTGGTCACAGGTGCTGCTCCCTGTTTGTAACTCTTACAATTCTCTCTTCCAGAACTTATCTACAAAGAAGTAATGAATTCTGAGGAAAAGACTAAAAACGGCGTAGTAAAAGGACAGCCTTCTCCTTCAGGTACTCGGCCCCATTGAATAACTTTGATGTGATTTCTGTACTGACAAAAAGAGAATGGAGATAGACTGACAAAAAGAGAATGGAGATAGCTGAAGCCCTTGTGCTACACTTGCCATTATGTAGACCAGTTAAGAAGTTTTTATGAAGTTCAGTGCTTCTAATGAGTTGACCTTGATTAATTGTGCTCCAGCATCATTTTAATACTTAAAAACTGGTCTTCTTGCTATTTGAGGGATAGTTGTCCTGGTATTTTCTGTGGAAAGATCTGTGATTACAGATGATACTCCTTTAGGTGAGGAAGTTTATCTCACACTAATATTTTTATACTGCGTACAAATGCATAACTGAACTAATAGTTTAGTGGTTGATAGGATAAAAATTGATGATGTTATCACGTCTCCATCTGTTGGACATGCAATACTGCACACCTGATCCCCACCTCAGCCCATGTCAGTGTCTGGTACCTAGTCTGGTAGTTCATCCTTTCAGAAGTGTGGTAACATTAGGATAGCTTCCTGATAAGCTTTGCTGACACTTCAGTGAGAAGGGAAAGTTGTCTTCAACCACTGATTTTTAAATAAAGTCTTGTCACCAAAAAAATCACAACTAAGTTTTTTCTGAGGAAAATTCACATCCTTTCACAGAAGTACAAACTGTGACTGCCAGTACACAGAAATACATATTTGTGAAGGCATGCTTTCACTGGCAGACTTGACCAGATTTTGAGCACAGTGTTCCGGTAGCATTTGCGTGTAAAACTACATCTTCAAAGCCTGTCCTCAAATTAAAATAATTTGATTCAGTTCATTCTGCATGTGTTCAGAGATAAGGCTTTTTCATTCTGATTTTTCAATTGCTACTGAACTTATTCAATGTTAGAACAAGAAGGTATCATTAGTAATTGACAGGACAAAGGGAAACATGGCAACAATGGAGGGAGTCAACTGTACGGTGATATTGGAGCACTAGTGCTGCACCTGGATTTTTGACATCGATGAAGTAATATACTGGAAACAATATATTGCGTTCTTGCCAAGTAGCAAACAAAGTACAGGACTTGCAAATTTAATTTACTGAACTATGATACCACCACTGAAAAGTAATCTGGAGCCCTAACCATTCTTAAATCTTTCTGCCCTGCAGCACTGTGGTTGCATGCTGATTTATGATCAAGAAACATTGTAGTTGCTTGTTTCAGGTATTAACTATCCAGGGATTTCTTTATGTATTCCATATTCTGTTTTTTCTGTGTGGAAGGTTTTTATTGTTTATCTAAAACATTTTCAAACATACAAAGTTGTCATTTCTTATCTGTATTTCTTCTGCTGTTTCCTTTTGACTATTTCTGGATTTTTAGACACCAGCAAGTTTAGCCACTATTTAAAAACTGCTCTCAGATAAGACTGTTTTATGAAACCGTAGATTTTCTGTTTTTCTTCACTGACTCAAATATTCAGCTGAATGAAATACTGAAAGAATGAGGCAAAACACCAGTTCTGAGCATAAGGAACATGAGAGAATCTACATACACATTACTCATTGGTTAGTGTTCTTGGCAGGAATTCAGAAAGCTAAGATTTGGCACTCTATCAATAATCATAGCAAGCAAGCTGGAGATTAGATTCCATGATTACTTGATCAGAGTTTTGGGGAAGACAGCTGAAACTGACAGCACAAGGGATAATAATTGCCCATTGATGCAGCTACTTGAAGTGCCTGTGTATCAGGGTGTCAATCCCTTGTTCTGTGAAGAATTGGTTAATATAACATACAAGCTTTAAATGTGGGGCTTGTGGGGGGGGGGGACCTCAAGTACCCCTCATGCTCATGTCCAATGAACAAAATCAACAGTGTCTAAAATTGTTCCCAACAGATACTATTTCTGCCTGTCCAAAAGATCTCTCATTGTTTATTTTCAAAAAAGCATTTTGCATTGCCTTTCCTGAGTCTTTTTTGCTACAGTTCTTGTCCTTTCTCCAGGGAACTTGGAGAACAGATTCATCCATCATTTTTTCTATCAGCTTTTAGCTCATGTAAATTCTGTCATTATCACATCCCTAATCAGTCTTCCTTCCTTTGAACTTCATTACCTTCAGTCTTTCAAAATTACTGCTTTTCTCTACATTTTATCTAGACTTCTATCTCAGAGCTCATCATGTCCAAACCTATTTAAGGCATTAGCAGTGCTGAATTGAGTGGAAAAATTTTTGTGTAGGTGGGTATATATGTGTTGCATAGATATGTAAGCAACATGTGCACGCCCACATGCACACATAAACAAGGATTTCAATCTTAGATGTTAGTTTCTGCATTTCTATTCTTTCTTTGTCACAGAATTGCTGAACGGTTTTGTTTTATTTCTAAATTCGGATGCTGTACACTTTACTGACATGCTGACTACTCAAAGGGTCTGTGCCATGTTATTACTAGAAGTGGGAGAATAGAAGTGGTTAGAATAAGGGGTTTTCTCAGTGGAACTTAGTTGCAACAATACATGTGAGAAATAACCACGAATCAACTTCCAGGATTGTTGACCAATTCACACTCTTATAACATGAAGACATATGTCTTTTATGCACCTGTAAACTCTCCAAAATACACACACTATTTGGCTATCACACATGCTTATTGAATCTTCTGTTGAGGTCTCCTTCTGGTTATTTTAAGCTAAACCAGGAAGTGCAGTAGAACTTTTCACTGGCAGTCTTGGGACTCTTCTGTTCTGTCATTTCTGAAGACAGAAGCAAAGGATACAAGCTCTTTTATGAAAAAATAGGGCAGCAATTTACAACTACTGTTTTATATTTGGTTGATGCATTTTTAAAAAGTGTTTCTGGCTGGTATTATCAAACAGCAGGTATTTTCATTAAATAAAATATTTAATACAAGGCTGTAGATTATTTAGAATTAAACTTAAATTCTGTCCATACTAACTAACCTCCTCTCACACTCTCCCCTAGCCTTCACTACCCAGCTGTAGTTTCATACGTAACATTTTCAATTGTCTTCTCATTTCTGGATATGGAATATAGTAAATAGCACAGCTTATTCTTAGCATTCCCTTTGTAGATGAAAATTGATCTTGTATTCTTCCTTTCCTGGCTTTCAGTTGCTGTCTGATTTGGCCAGTTTTGTTGCTATCACCCAGGAACTACTGGATACCCTTTCTAGCCCTCTTCTATCATGTGCAAAATCTAAATTAAGCAGCTGATGGACTTGCCAAGCATCGCAACATTCAATATCAATAGTTGCTGTTTACACAATTTATAAGAAGCTGACCAAATGCCCAAGACAGACACAGCGTGTTATATTTTTTTTGGAAACAGCAAAATTTGCAGTTGTCTTTTCAGTTATTTTACCCCAAATCTGTACCTCTTTACAGCTGAAGTCTCAGCTGAAGTCTCAGAGGCAGTTCCATTGGTGCTTGTTAAACAGTGCTTCCTAGGAGCCCTCTGAGGAAGGAATTCTTGCTTTACAGCAGGGAAGCTGATGTGTGGCTTAAAACAGTAGCTGTCAAGTCAATGGCAGAACCAGGAACAGATCCCAGGAGCTGTTTCTCACCTGTTCTAACCTTCAGCTCTTTTCTTTAAACCTGCGGCCAGTGAGAAGCTTCCTGTCAAACAGCAAATTCATAAATGGGGCTCATTTTCCCCTTTTGAACACACCTCTGTCATTTCTGTGCTGTCTCACTTGGCACCCATCCCTTCAGGAACAAGCTGTTGTAGCACCAGGCACGTGCTGAGCATAGGAAATGAAGCATTTCTTACTGTCTAGGACAGCTTATGGTTGGGTTTCTGAGTCTTAGTGCATAAGTGCTACTTTGTGCTGCTGAATTCTCTAATTCTGTCATGTATGTTTAGTGTGGTTTTCGTTTGGTTTTGTGGGTATTTTTTGAGTCTGGGAGTTTTGGGCCTGCAACAGCAGCTATCATGCCTGTGTGTTGTGTCACGTGGAATTGTGCTGAAAGCTAGGAATAACCATAAAAATGCAATTTCTGGAAACTTACGGGCTGAATTGATGCTGGCTGAAAACAACATATTGAATTCAGTGGTGCTGAATCAGACAGAGTTTAACAAAATCTTCACCTGTACAATTTCTGCAGTTATTTCTTCAGTTATTTTGCCTAGCTAAGTGGATTGTACATTCATCAAAGAAAGTTGCACAGCAACAGTTTGATCAAACGTCTATTGAACCTACTAGAATTCTTTCCATTTGATTCCTGGGACAGTATCCATGACTTAATGGTAGATTTCTGTGCAGCACAGTAAACATTTAGAAAGGTAATATACTGTTTAGTTGTTAATATAGATAAATTCAGTCATATTTTGACTACACATAAATGCAGTTGTCTTGATTGATTAGTATTTTCATGAAATGTCACATAACATGTAAACATGAATAACATATTGTACTGGATGCTGAGATATATGTAATGAGTACCCGAATGAGGTACATGTAATTAACTCTTAGAAAAACAAGTCTTCTGCCAGAAAATATAGATGATTGCTGTCTGCAGTCACCAGCCAGACGTCATTAAGATTGCTCTGTCTTTTTGCAGCTCCTAGTAAATTAACTATTTTATTTTCCCAACATATCAGGAGAGTAAACTAATTTAAGGGTAGTTCTGATGCCATAATATCTTTGTACTACTACAAGAGAAGAAAGCAGTTCCCATCTGGAGCTTTGAATATTAGTGTTATGAGCTGTAACTCTTCAAAACAGACTGTTGAGGGAGAGATTTCCTGGTAAAATATTTAGTATTTTCCAATGTCTAAATTTTGTATGGCCCATTTTCTGCTAATGTTTGCCACTGTTTAAAATGGTCTGTTGCCACAGGGTAAGTATCCTTTGCTTTTTTAAAATCTGATACGTTCCGGGGTTTCAGGTTTAATCACACTGGTGTTCGTTTTCGTAGCACAGGTGCAGCAGTGAACAGCAGTGAAAGCCTCCCTCCATCCTCATCTGTCAATGACATCTCGTCCATGTCCACGGATCAAACACTGGCGTCTGACACGGACAGCAGCCTGGAAGCTTCTGCAGGACCCCTCGGTTGTTGCAGGTGACTAGCCGCCTGCCTGCGAAACCCAGCGTTCTTCAGAGGATGATGTAATTTAGGAGGAAAAAATTAAATGGGAGTTTAGAGATGAAAAGAAAGAGAAATAATAAACACAAAGATTTAAACAAAACAAACAAGCAAAATCTTTTCAGCCTGCTTCTCCTGCAGAGTTATGTAACACAGCTAAGCTCAAGTGTATATTTAACTTATAGTTGCTCTGCTTTGGTCTTCTTCCAGTGATGCTTACCAGGGGGGTAAAAAAAAAAAGGAACTGAAAAATCATTTTTTTAACCCCCTCCCCACAAGATGTAAAATGAATGGCTGCAAAACCAGCAACCTGCAACTGTCCTTTCCACACTGGCATGACAAGGTGTGCAGTAGCCACTCTTAAACATACGAGTGTGTATCTGCCTTCACTCTCTGTTCTGTCGTCTGCCCAGTGAGGCAGACAGGAATATACTTGCATTTTTCTTCATATAGGAATAGCACATACACACAGGTGCCAAGAGAATTCTGGCAGTGTATGCAGCTGTGTGCCCACAGGAACACACACATCTGCATAAGTACTTAGTGTGCACTCCACAACCATAAATGGCCCATTTCAGGTGAAGTGCATAACTACACATATGATATTCTATTTGTTAGTTCATTGATGAGGTTGCATATCTTGTATGAGGACTTGTGGAAGTGTAAATAACCACATAGAACTGTGTCTCCCTCAGACACTTGAAGATGTAGCACCAAAATTTCTGCTGAGAGTTGTATATGTATTTTGAAATAATAAGCAGTTTTACTGAAAGAAGAAGCCACAGAGCTTCATAGAAAAATGTTAGTTTGTGAATGTTAAGACTTATTGTTCTGAATTTTAGAGCAGATATGCCAAGCTGAGACCAGGTTAAAAGGAAGCACATGTATCTTTGCAGGCTACAGGGAACAAGAATGAAAGTTTTCTATGCATGTCTAAGCCCAGAAAGATTTATCTCACTAAGGAACTTTTCCTGTCACTGTTAAGTGCATTATCATCTTAGGTCATAGACAAGCTCGCTATTATGAATTGCAGGTATGTTTGTAAGTTAGAGGGCTGGGGAATGAGCAGATTGTGATATATGATAATGAAAAGGACCTGCAACAACTTGTTTTAATTTTATGTCTAGGACTTTAATTAGGTTAGATAGAGAAAGGATATTTGTGGCCCACTCCCCCTCAGTGTATGTTTGCGGCTTAGAGGTTGTTTTCCCTTTAAATCATTCCGTAGCAGGGACCTCTGCTACTAAGAGAACAGGCATTCTCTAGGTGTTTTTGGCTGTTCATTTGCTCGTGACAAATCATCAGACTCCCCAGGAAGTTTTAGCAGCTGTGTTACATGGAAAAGAACCACAGAGTGCATGGGTCTAGTATTCCTATTTTCTAAGTAAATAGCAAAGGTTATCAGTCAGCTGGTGCGCTGGGATGAAAGGGGTGCAGTCAGGGGTCTTAGGCGGTTTTGACATGTTCCAAAGAACCCAACAGTGACTGAATATCAAATTGAATTTACCAGGTAATAATCCACAGGGTTTCCAATGGTAAGTAACAGCAAGTGTTTTCACCAGAGAATGTCAAGAGTCCACACAGAATTTCATTCAACAGTTGAATATTTTTCCAGCCGAAACAGCAATTAGCATTTTCCACTGCAAGGTCATTGTTACCTGAGTTGGAAATTAACTAAAATCTGAGTCATCTGTCCTGTTACCAAAGTGTGCCATGTAAACTGAAATGAGCTAAATTGTACTCTAATGCTTTTCTAAATGTCAGAGAGAGAAACTGTTTAGAATATGTTAGGGATATTTTAAATTCACTAATTCTTATGTATGTATTCAAAATTCTACCAAAACAGGACTGTTCTATTGGGTGGCTTACACGCCTGACATTCTGTGGTAGGAGAAAAAAATTGAGTATCAAGTCAGATTTTATTCAAAGGGGAGAAAGGAAGAAAAGATTTGTCCCCAGGGTGGGGAGAAGGGGAGATAAAATTAAGTGTATATAAAATAATTTCAGATTTGATAAGTCTGAGCTGTTTCAGAATTGCTATAGGAAGTGGGTTTTTTTCCCTGGTTATATTTTTGGTAGATTTTTATCAAAATTTTTTTGAGAATAAAGTTAGGTTGATCATGTTCTGAAAACTCAGAGCAGTAATTTTAAAAGCAATAATTTACTACTGCTAAATATATTTAGCAATATTCTCTCTTAAGCCATGAAACATCAAGTCATTATTAATGATGTAACTCTCACTTCAAAGCCAGTGATCATAGAAATATTCAAAGGTTAATAGCAAAGCTCTGTAGGTATGTAGGCAATAACACCAAGGGTGACTTCTTAGCAATAATGAAATGTATCACCTCCAGATTTAATTCACCATAGATACATATTAATAATATTCAGGTAACTACTATCTGCTTTACATTCCTTAGTGTGCACCATTTGGGTGTGTTATTTAAACAAGACTCAATCAAGTGTCTCACAGAGGCAAAGCTGTATGTAAGGAACTGCAAACACACCCCCAGCGTAAACTGTAGAAACATGAAGTAACCACAGTTCATTGCCAAAGGTATTATGGAGATGTGACATAGGCAATAGCAGAGAAGCCATTTGTAGTAGATGGATACTTGTAGATCTCCCATGTTTCATCTGTTGAAGCCAAAAAACATACTCTTGGTCCCATGGTATAATTCAGTCTTGTTTGGGTTCATGAAGGCTGGGTGGAGAACCACAGAAGATGTAATTTGTTAGGTGCTGAATGAACCCCCATCACAGGAGTTACATAGCTTTATTCCCAGCAGCCCTGATTCTGCTAAGCACCAGTGCTTGTTCAAATACTTGATGGAGACTATAGGGATGCATACATAATTTTAACTAGCACGTGCTTTTGTCCTTTGCTCAGCAATGATTGACATCAGGGTGTGCTTAAGTGCCTTGCTGAAATGGGGCCTAAAAGAATTACTGCATCTGTTTTTGTCTGCAAATTAGTCTCCTGTATGGGAAGCTCTGTCTGGGGGAGGAAACTTGGAGCTGTCCACATTGGTCACTAGAAAAAAGCCATCAATGAAGAAAAGCATTAGTTCTTTACAATTCTGGTCCTTGTATGTCCAAACTGAAGTAGCAATCATCAAGCAGGAATAGCATCCGTTGTTTTGCTTTGTGCCAGGAGTTTGGTGCCGTCAAGCTGATATGGTACAATAATGCATGTACTCTTGAATAGAAGATTATAGTGATGATGTTCTGAGGCTGTCTTAAGGGAAACAAATTTTATTTTCTGATTCTAGAAGTTTTGATATCCTTCTCTTCAAGTGTGTTCCCCTTTTTTTGAACATTTTGTTCATCTTGAAAATGATAAATGCTTTTCTTATTTTGCCATTGATCTTTGAAATCTACTTCTGTTTAAAATGTTACTAAATGTAGTGGTACTTGAGCAACAATTTTCACTTAATTCACTGAGGTTTGCAGTTGTAAGCATGATTGCCACCACTGCAGAGATGAAAGGAAATTGGGAAGAAAATGAAGGAAATTGGGAAGCAAGAGATCTATGTTACAAGGTATTTAAGCACTAAAGGGGCAATCAGAGACCCTATGCCAGAAATGGCATCATCCTGAAGGGCAGCTGGACACCTTGGTATTTTTGAAAATATGCCCAAGAGCCTATTTATATCTTAAGTGCCTGAATCCCCAAAGAAATTCTATTCTAAATGGCTTACTTAAGTCATGTATGAGCTGGATGAGAAGAGTGGCAGAAGCATTTTAACTATCAGTGGCTGCTCAGAGCACTAGCTGCAAGAAATTGCATTGAGAAGGTGCAGAGGAAAGTTGCTGCAAAACATTCTTGCTTTATTTTCAGGTGGAGTCCTTCTGGATAGAATGAGGAAAAAAAAAAAAAAAAAGAAAAAGAAAAAAGTCAGAATGGTTCTTAAAAGACCCTTTGTCAATTTTCTTTTGCATTGCTGAGTTTGAATGAAAATGAGGCATTGATTTATTATGAGCTGTTGCAAGCTTATATATGTTTTCAGTCCAAAGTTTTGGGGAATTTTTGAAAACAGTATTGAGATACTGACTTGGTAACTGGAATAGTATGTTGTGAGTTTTTACTATATTCCATTAAAATGTAATATAACTTTAGAGAGTTCAGATATTTGAGTTGGTCACACACTGATTTGTGGGAATTGCATTGTGGTTGATGATCCCCCCTATTATCTAGAATTCCGTGGCATGAATAGATTCAGGAATCTTAGCAAGCTTGCATTATATGAAATGGAGCTTAAATTGGAGTGCAAGTGCGGTAATGTTTTTAAAACAAACAAACAACAAAAGCTACAGAAAGCCTGAACAGGTTTTCCAAGCCGTAATGCACTGATGATTTTCCTTTGGAAATCCCCAGTTCCTGCACAGCACTAGCCGCCAAAGGTGACACGACGTAGATGATCATGTGACTGTCCTTCTTCCAAACTTATAACCAATTTGGTTTTATCTTCATACATGTTGCTTTACCTTCAAAATTTGGGCTAATGATACTGAAGAAATGAGACCTGCTGCAGTGCCTTTAGGGAGTTTTCTAAAGCAGTGCTACTTAACTGATTCGGATTGTATTATAAATTTGTCAGTGAGCACCAGTGGTTTCTTTTCCAATTCTTTTCCGTATTTTCTCATGAAAAATGTGCTAGTAGCAAATTTTAGAACTGCCTGATAAAGTCACTTTCAGCAAATCTTCCGAAATTTTTGTTAAAGAAAAAAATTGTTTTGAGTATCCTGAAATTATTGTGAAATGTAATTGGAATATTTTAATTCAAAATAACTTCTAGTAACCAGTGTTAGCTTATTTATATTAAAAACTTTATAGTATTTCAAGGATCAAAAATTTCTTTCGCTTCAGACCTGTTTATACTTCTTCATGCTTATTGAGATGTTAAAATTTTGTGTGCATTCAAACATCCAAAACCAACCAAACAAATAAGGCATTTTTCAACAAACTCTGTGCTTCCAGGGAGAGCAATACAAAAGAACACCTGCAGGGAAGAATTAGAGTTTTCTTTTCATAGTCTGGCAAAAAAAAATTCTGAGTTAATTGTTCATTTGATGTTTAGTCTTTTATTTTTCTTTGCTTCTGTATGTGTTTGTAGGACAGAGAGGGTGCACACAGGGATGTGATTTTCAGGACTTCTGTTCTACTCATACTCAGTGTGGATAAAGAGAGTAGTTGTAATTTAACCATGCATCTTCAAGAATCTGATGGTTGTGCTTATTTGAACTTCCACCACTTTACAAAGGACAGAGTTAACAAATTGCAAGCTCAAGGTTATCTTTTTCACACACACACACACACACACACACACACACACACACAAAATCATTGTGCAGAAGGTTTGAATATTATACAAATATGTAATGTCCTAATTAGTAAGATGCTTGGGGGAGGCAGGGGAATGGTGAATGTGTCATCTTCACTGATGAGCTGGAAAACAGACCTGTCCAGTGGAATTTAGTGGAATCCTTTTGGTATATTAGGAACTTGCCAGTGTGGCCTGATTTTTTTTCTTTTTTGTTGTTGGTTTGGGGTTTTTTAATTAACTATTGATTGCAAGAGGTGAAATGTTTAACTTAATGCATGTTCAGGCTCATTGACCAATGGAAAGTTTGAATTTTAAAGAGGATTTGATTCGACAAAAGAATGTTGAAAAAATTCAGCTGAGGCTAATGGTGCCTTTTTATTTGAGAGTGAAAAGCTGAAAAGCACATATTGAAGGAAGACATGATCAATTTGGGAAATAAATGTATCCCTACTATGCTTGTCATTTCAGACAGGTCTCTTTTGCTAATTTTCACTGAACAGGACCATTCTTGTCTTCTGGAAAGCAAGATATTCACAATGTAAATAGTTGTATTGATTTATTTTTTTCCCTTCCTCTGTAACTAATATGTAATAACCCAATATGCTATTTCTGTTAAAATCTTTTACAATCAGGCCTCTGTACGCCTAAATATGGTTGACCTCTGACTTTCTCCTAAGTCAGTCACATGCTGATAAAGGAGGGTGCTGGAAGTTTCAGTGTACATATAGAATCATGTATATTTAGTAAATTGGGTAAGTGGGACTTATGGCCAGTATACATTAAGCCACAACAGTAACAAAGCTCCAGATCTTAACTAGCAAAAACAACTGTTCACCTTGCCATGTCCATCTTATAATAAGATCTAAGTTGCACCTGCTTGTAGTTCTGCATGACCGGACTTCAAAGTATAACTAACAAGATCTGTAATGTATCAGTGTTGATAAACGTAGTTGTAAAAAAAAAAAAAAAAAAAAAAAAAAAAAAAAAAAAAAAAAAAAAAAAAGAGAGAAAGAGAAAAAAAGAAAAAAAAGAAAAAAGCCCTCGACTAACAAAAGAAGATCAACAAAAGCTCAGTATCAAGACTGGAAGAGGAAACATGTCAGATTTTGCTGCACAGTTATAACTGAAAGGAACAACCGATGTCAGTCAGCATAGATGGACTATCCTAAGACATTTGTTAAGGAACCAACATTATTTCCATATTGTTTTGTTCTTACCCTATTTACTTTGACCATCTGTTGTTCCCTGTTCCACAGGGGACAACAGGGCCTCAGTGATCAGTGTTTTATGGATCAGTGTCACAATAATGATTTCCCATTTCTGTTTGTTTAGCAATTACTGAACTAAGATGGGACTCCCATGTTCTCCCATGTGTCAAAATGAATCCTGTCAGAGCTTCCTCATGAGGATACTCTTCTCACTGCTGTCTTGACTCCTGTCAGTTGAATGACTTTGCAGTGCTCCCAGTAAACAGCACAACACAGCAAATATAATGTCTGAGGTCTCAATTGCGGACGTGTTTTGGATCTGTACTTTTACTGGGGCTCAAAGTCATGCAGAGACAGGACTCAGTTGAAATATGATATGTACTCTATGCATGACGCCTATATTACACCTTTATGACCTTATAGTGGTTAAACTACTGATCTTTACGGATATGGATTATCTTTTTTTTGGAGGAAAATCATAGTGAACCTCTGTCCTCATCCCACAAACCACTTGCTCCTAACCAGAGCAGCTAAATAGAGGATAAAATGGTGCAAGGGCCTTCTGGGGGCCGTGGACAGGGGTGAATTTCATGCTGTTCGAATGTGATCTTGCCAAAAAGCCTGTATGTCTAGCAGGGGAGACTGTGACTGTCCTATAAGGAGTGTTTGTGTTGTTTACTTTAAAACAAGCTTTGCTAATTAAAGTAGTGTATTCCGGAGTCCTATTTTAATGGCATGAAGGGTATTAATGAAGAAGATACAAAGTATGCTCCTACAGCTCTCCTGGTTTCTTGTTTCTTTTCCTTCAGCCCTCTCTAGGGGACACAGATAAAGCTGTAAACATGTGGACGTTGCCAGGATTACTAAATTCAGTAATTCAGCTCCTTCTGATGGGCTTCATTTAAGAAGCTTTTACAGCACTACATAAATATAAAGGTATCTTAAGGTACATAAGATTGAGACTTTTTGTCCTTAAGAAGCTTTAGAGTCTATTCATCTGGTTGACTGAGTAAAAAATATTGGGAGTTGGGGGAGAATGACCACATGACTGGACAGAATGAAGGAAGTCTGTCAAGTAAAAGCTAGTCCTTCTACCATCTCTGCCTCCACTAAAAAATACTAAACAAAATCAAGCCAACAAACCCCAAAAAAAACCAAACAAAAAATCATAACCCCCAAACCACCATGCAAACTGCAGAGTGACTATATGGAGACTCATTTTTTATGAAGTTGAACACACTTCACTCTAGGTGAAAAAAAAAACCAAATAGGAGAGAGATGCTGTCTTCGGGGAGATTTCTGCTTTTTTCAATTCTTGCACAAGCTATCTATGTCCATAATATTTCCCAGCAAGTCAAAGCGTAATACACAAAGGACATTTTTATATTTGGATTTATCATGTGTAGGCATGAAAATTAAAATCACAATCAGCCTTCTGTCAAAGCAATTTGAAGGGAGGGACCCTGTAGAAAAGAATTAATTAAAGCACTTGTAAGCATTGTAAAGAAAGAAATTCTTAGAGTTGTTGGTACTTAAATGTCATTTTAAGCATACTAAGCCCAGCTGACTTGCTAAAAAAAAGCGAGTTTTGCTTAGCTCTGACTTGATTAAAAAAAAGACAATTTTTGAGGTCTATTCTTCTCTCAGCTTGTATATCCAGAGACTGACCAAGCTACAACATATAATAGAAATCTCTGATTCACAGTGGCTACGGAATTTTGGCTTTGTGGTTCTTGGTTCAAAATGGGGGGACCCACTTCTTATAGGGACTGGCTTTTTAGTTTTATAGGGTACCTTTTGAGACAGCTGAAGAGTCCTCTTTTTTGAGAGATTAGTCCTTTTCAGGAGTCAAAATTTTTACTACCATGTTCCAGTGATCTATGTCACTGCACACGTGGTGCATATAATTTAAGCCAGATCTCAAGCTGTGTCTATGATTTAGCTTCACATAACCCAGAGTCCTAAATTCCAGAAAATCTGAAGTTGTATATGAACAGGAATGTTTCCTGTAATGCTCCTTGGTATTCAAGGGAAGTGCCTTTCATAGCTTCAGAACAGCCTTGGAATTTTTCATCAGTCAGCTTGTGTGCTGGCCTGAACATCTCCTATGTGGTGAGAGGCTGTACATGTCAGACACTGATGAGCTGTAGGAGATCAATGGACTCATCTGTGCGGGAAGAGATCCAAGTGCCTCTGTAAAACTCCCTCTCTGCTGGAGGCAAACAAATGGGATGAAGGTCAGTGAATAATCTTGTGCTCAAGCTGATGGACGTTTATCATGGTGCTGTGAGGCCTATTTGGATGCACTGAGTCCAGCCCACGGTCCCCTCACAGTACTTATGGCTGCTGTAATCCCTATGTGGCACTTGATTTCTAGTTTGATGGCAGAGTTGAAGTTTTGCTTCTCCCGTGGAACCTTCTGCTGAAGGCTGTTCAGTGTTTACTGTTTCTGTGTTTGTGCTCGTGCTTAGAAATCAACAATTCTGCAGGGTTCATTCACTGTCCTGTGGCTGGGATTGTGTTGCTTTTCAACACACTTTCCCAACCTCTCTGTTAATGGTACAGCTTGGAGCCTGAACTGCAAAACTGCTCTGCCTCCAAGAAAGCATGGTTGTCAATATAGTGTGAGGAGCCAAGGAGGAAATTTAGGTGGTTAAATTAATACCAATTTCCTAATGTATTTGTCTTATTTTGAAATTGACTGCTGGGAAGCAGTAAGTGTTGTTTGTCTCTTGATGCTTCCATGTGATGTTCTGTCCACATTCCAGGAGTACTTACATATGAAATAGAAATTAGGGTGCTTGATAAAATAGCTCTCTTTCTGAATATGTCTATTTAATGGGTAGACTGGGGTTTTTCTTAAATAAGTCCCATTATGGGGAATGGCTGTCTATTGCTGTCTGGAAGATTTTAGCCCTTCTTGCGTCATAAGCCAGGCAGTAACAATGGGGGCATTTTACATTTCTCCAGGCTATATTTAAAATGTGTGAAATTATTCCTGTCTCTACTTCATATCTATCACTGGACAATAATGCAAATTATCTTTGATACTAAAAGAAATTATCTTTGAGACTAAAGGATGAAGTTCTATTTTAAAATCAATGAACATTATGAGAAATACTTCAGGAGTCCAACCTAATGTCTGAATACCACTGTATTTCAGAGCTCCAAGCAACCAGAACATTATACAAATTCTTTTTCGAAAGCTTAATTCCATGTAACAGGTCAGAATGCATACTCATGTTCTCACAGCAAGGGTACCCTGAAGTTTTTAGTCTACATCTTTCTGAAATGTCAGTTAGTTGAAGGATGATTGTGATTCTTTGCAAAAAGGAAAACACTTATTTTTGGCAGTGTGCAGACCTCCCATCTTTTTTTCACCAGAAAGGAGAAAAGTAACATCTCAAACAACTCTATAACAGCACCATGCTGCTGACTGCAGGTGGGTCAGTGGGAAAATGCTGGTCAGGTTTATGCACAGTTGTACTCACCAATTTCAGATTTCTAGCATTGTGTCTCAAGCACAAGGCAGGGCGAGTGGACATGGCAACAAAATTTCTGCATGTATTGCTAACTTAATTCATTTGCCCACGTTGTCATGTGATTTCTGACATATGTGAAGGAAGTTTTAATTTCCCTTTTTTTGGCTGTAGTTGCTAGCATGAACAAATTGACAGCATGACCAAGCTGTCCGTCAGTTTTATCATAGGATTTCTAAGCATTTAGTACAAAGGTAAACACTCATGTTCTGCCAAGAATTCACTAGCATTGTTATGTAGCACAAAATCCAGCAGGACTGTGATTGTACATCAAATCTGCACAGCGCTGTGGCCAATTCATGGACTCACCAGTAACTGGGGAAAAAAAAAAACCTCAGCGTGTGCAGTGCAAAGAGTTTTTTCCTTTTTTTTAAACCAGGAAGAAAATCCTGGTTATCCTAGCTTCTGCTCCATGTTATTTCAGATGCCTCATCTCAGGTTAATATTGCGCTCATCTTGCTCCTCTAAATGTGGTGTTGCAGAGCTGTAGCAACACGGCAGCCTTGGAATTTTTCTTCACTCAGCTTGTGCGACACAGACACAGTTCCCTTCAGCAAAGAGGATGCACGGTACAGGTGAAGAGTGACACCTAAAGGCAGAAATGTGCTCAAGGCTCCAGCAAGGGCAACATTCAGCAAACACTTCAGCCTGTAAATCATCTGCTTGCTGTATTTCTTTTCCAACCAGACTGACTCGGGACAGTTCATCATGTGGTCTGGAGCGTTTCTTGGATGCTCCAGAATTATGGACAAAGCATAATTCTACATTTTCTGTAAGTTTTTGTTATTTTTCTTTGTTTTCCAATAATTTTTTTTGTGTATGAATGTGTGTAAATGGCTCCCTGTAGCACAGGGAATAACAAGAAATATGGTCAAATGAGCAGAATTGAGGGGTAGATGACAGTGGTGCTAAGCCAATTCGGTATGTGGTAGTTCTGGAAGTAAAAGGCCACAAAGAATTTGGATGATTAGCTCTTATGACTTTTCACCTGTCTGATCTGTAACCAGCTTGAAATTATATAGTGACAAAGCCTTCCAACAGAGCATGCAAAGATACATCCAAATACATGTTAAGATATTTCTCTTCCCTTTAGAGAGCTCAGCCTTTAGACAGCAGTATAATTGAACAACACTATCATATTGGGAAATTGCCTTGAAATCTCTGCTCTATTTATTGTGTTGGGTTTTTTTCATTTTTATGTCCACTTTAACAGAAAGGCCTTCTCTGAACCATACCTTAGGTATGCTTTCCTTCAATTTCTGTTAATATTATAAACAAGATCATAGATTCAGGAAATGGTTTGGGTTGGAGGGGACCCTAAAGATCACCCAGTTCCAACCTCCCTGCCATGGGCAGCGACACCTTCCACTAGACCAGGTTGCTTTAGAGCCCCATCCAGAACACTCACAGGGATGAGGAATCAGTAACCTCTCTGAGCAGCCTGTACCAGTGCCTCACCACCCTCACAGTAAAGAATTCCTTTCTAATATTTAATCTAAACATGCCCTTTTTCAGTTTAAAGCCATCCCCCCTTGTCCTGTCACTATACTACCTTGGAAAAAGCTCATTCCCAGCTCTCTTGTAAACCCTTTGGGTACTGGAAGGTGCTATAAGGTCTCCCTGGAGCCTTCTCTTCTCCAGGCTGAACAGCCCCATCTCTCTCAGCCTGTCTTCACACAGGAGGTGTCCAGCCCTCTGATCATCTTCATGGCCCATGGCTTCCTCTGGACGAAGAGGTCCATGTCTTTTCCATGCTGAGGACTCCCATGCTGAATGCAGTACTCCAGGTGGGGTCTCACCAGTACCACCAAACTACAGAGATCAACCTTGTCACAATATTAATTAGCCCTTACCTCTATAACAAATTCTTTGGCAGTGGAGACAGTCAGAAGTAGAAGACTGAAAGAAATCATACATGACCACTGTAATACTGTTTTCGGCTAAACTTTCATTTAGCCCTATACAGCTGAAGCTGATGCTCCCACACGGAGCAAACATTATGACATTTAAAAAAACACACGTCTTGACAAGCTTTTAGTCTTCTGTTTTATGCTCTAGTGCATTTATTTATTAGGGGATGCTCCATCAGCTCAGGAAATGAATTCTCTTAAAGATAATAGCATTCTGTAATTATCACATCTCTCATTTCCCTATGTCAGAGAAGCCATTTAAAATGATGATCACATCCAAATTCCTGCTACATTGCCTCTAAGAGGTGTATGACAACTAGAGAAAAAAATGTTACTGCATCAACATTGCAATCTTGCTATGAGGAGCTAATGAGTTTGCATTTCATAGTGAAGTGCATGCAAGGAATTCATATTTTCATTGATTTGATGTTATAGGTGGTACACAGTAAATATACAGGGAACAACTACATAATATAGTAAATGCACACAAGAGCACTTTGGTGTTTTTTTTTCACAGAAGAGCATTAGGAGGAAGAACAGTCAGAACACTGAAATATGGGTGTAGACTTGCCCCCAGGTCATTGCAATGCAGAGGAAATTTTATGTTCTCTTCCTTCCATTCTTTTTAACTACTGAAGAGTACAATTGCCTCAGTAGTATAAACAAATTAATCTATTATATGAGAGGTTTTTTGCAATTACTCAAGTTTTATGAGAGAATGCATTGGATGTTTTAAGGAGTTTTTATGTCGAAAGAAAATACACCAGGTTGTTAAGACTGAAGGAAAATCATTTCAATAAAGTTGTGCTAATAAACTGATAATAAACACTAATGAACTGATACACTACTGGACTGCTGAGCAGCTGGTTGAAACAGCTCTGAAACTCTAAGTAATTTGGTTGTTGATGCTGTGTTCAGCATTTTTAACTGATGAACAAACATCTGACAACCATGCTGGTTACAGTCATCACTCTTTTAGGAAATACCAAGTTTAATGAGCACAATAGAACAAAACAACACACGCTTATCATAAACAGTCTCCCTGTAGGCAAATGGTTTTTCATAATACCAAATCAGAACTTCAGCTCAGGTTAAAAGGTGCTTAAATACCACTTGTGCTTTTGGAGCATTAGGCTTTTGTAACCATGTGTGAGATTACCCCTGAAACACCTACACATATGGATGCACATCATTGGTAGGGAAAAGTGGAGAGCTGGGGATGGCCAATATATTGTCCCACTGTATGAATGCAGGTGTGCTAATTTTGGATTGCAGAGAAGCAGTGGTTTCCCCATCATTCCCCTCCACGCCAGGAAGACTTCTCTAATTCTGCATGGGGCTTTGAGAACAATTGCTGTTTTGGGAGTTGTGGCCTTTGATGTCAAATAATTCAAGTTGTAGGTTGGCGCATGATGTTTTCCCTGGAGGTTCAGTAATGCAAACTGGAATGTTTATTATCACACAGACTAAGAACTAGTCTATGGTTTGCCTGTGGGAGCCTTTCTCTAACTAATTCACATAGTTATGGCCTACCCACTGAGAGAGTTTCAAACTTTAAAGACTAAGGCAGGCAGTTCCTAGGGCTGAGAAAGAAAAGTACTGTTCTTCAGCTTAGCAGGACTTAAAATAACAATTAAAAGAACTAATGTGATGGTGATAAAGGTATGGGAGGTGTACTTTTATCTTATGGAATACTCTTCAAAGTTTAACACTTTCCCTCCACATTCTTGATACACTAAAAATTCATTCTCGCCTATCAGCACAAAAATGTTGTAGGAGCAGAGTTCATTGGTGTGATACATTCGTCTCCTACTCATCTCAGTCATAGATGCCAGAGCAGCATAGAGTTAAAACCTCAATGAGAAAATGAAATTCAGGTACTTGCTGCAGTCTTTCTGCACCTGAGACCTCATGTGTACATTCTCCTGTACTACCACCACGCACACAGGTCCAAGATTGTATCCCTTCTTCAAGCAAAAACTCCTCCTTCATTCTCTAAGAGGAGATTTGGCTGAACAGGGCCAGAATCAAGGTCAAGCCTTATATACAGCTGGAGGTGGAGAAAGAAATTGCTTAACTGCTGAGATTAAATGTAATTATTTTCTGTAAAATAAGTAAAATAGCAGCTCAAGTGGTTTTGGCTCATTTTTCTTTTTTACTGATAGTGACTGGTATTTTCAGGTGTGAGTTAAATGCACAGTTTAACTGTGCATTTATGGACAGTTCCTTTTCAGGAAGAATTACATGCACAGCTTCTCTACAGCAGTGTGGTGTAAGAGTCTGGCAGCCCCATCACCTTCTCTGCTTCCTGAACCACCAACCACCACCAGACTTTTCAGAAAAATATAATAATTTCAGCAAATTACTTAGCTGTGTCTTCTATGCTGGGCTAATAATATTTTTTCAGAAGGAAGAACCAAAAAGACACAAGATTTAAAAATTTCTTTGTATGAATAACTACTAGATGTATGTGATTGAAAATAAAAGCAAGTCTTTAAAATCATAGAATCGTAGTGTGGACTTTCATGCACTTTCAAGCACTGCTTTTCAAGAGTATTATTATTATCAAACACAGTGCAGTCATGTTTGGCAATCGCACTCTGGACCATAGTAAAGCAAATAAAAAATACTTTGCCTTGCAATTTAGATATACTGTATATAATTAGTTTCCATATTGTGGTAATACTGTGGCTTGTGGTTGTGAACATTTGATATGATACAATATTTTCAGCCACTTTCTTGACAAGATAATTGAAGATTGAATAATATACTGAAATAGAAAACAATTTACTGCCAGGGTTAATTCTATTTTGTTTCTCTTATAGTACTTTGGTATTAAGGAATACTATAAAAATGTTGCCTATGCTCACTTTATTGTTTTCATTACATTTTTTTTTTTAAACTGATGAAATCCATTTACAACCAGAACTCACTTTGGTTTTCCTCCAAATTCTGTGCATAAATACTTTTTTATACAAAGTTGTAACATTTTTTTAATGAAAAATATAATTAGAATGGAAATAAGAATGTACTCTTAGTCTAAAAAATATTAAATGCTTTTCAGGTTTTATCTTGGCCGTTTGTTATTTTGCAACTTTGGTTAGGATACTAGCTAGACATGAATGAATTATCTAAAGCTTGCAACAGCATTCTGTAGTTTCAACACCACCAGGACATTAAATCAAGTTTTATGGAGGAAAATATGAAACTCATTCTATATTACCATTAGGTTTTTGCAAAATTATCTACATCCCTTTTTTAATCAAAGATAGATCAATTGGCACAAACAGGACAAACACAGTGTGTCTTGTTGCTTTAATAACTAACATTTTATATGTGAGGTAGATATATATATTTAGGCTGTCAGGATGTTGATTTTGGGATCTATAGTGTGCTCCTACTTCATGTATTACTTCCTGTGATTCCTCACTGTCTTAGTAGAAGTGCTACTAATCAGGACTGGTCATCTGTGAGCATACCTTAAACAAGTTGCAAATTCAGTCTCCTACATTTGGAGCTAAACTTCCCAAGATGGCTACAGCACCTGTCAAAATCATGTCCAGAAAACCAATCACCTTCCTCTTCTCTCTTCTGATACTTTTATCAGAAATACAAAATTGTCAAAGGTGTTGCAAATAGCAACACTAAGATGTTCATTAAAATACTTGTTATGCTGATGATGCAAATTTTTATTATCCTGCACAGTCTGAATTAAAATTTGCCTGGACCTCCCTGTAGTTAAGAATCTGTGAAGTCGGATATCAACTCATTATAAATTATAAAGAAATAGCTTGCATGCCTACAAAATGAAGAAACAGAGGTAAGAGATTTATTATTAACTTATTTATGGATGCTAAAAGCACACAAGAGCTAGAAAGAGACTGCAGGTAAATTTAACTACAAAGAAAATAAGATGGTACAGAGGAAATACATATATAACAATACTTTGTGTGGATAATACCAGAATTTCAGCCACACCTCGCTGTTTATTTAAATAGCATTACAGGACCATGGTGTTATTCCAGAAAGCTGTCTGTTCTATGTGTGGGAGGAGACAGAGGTTTTGGTCACAGTGTTCATGTTAATAGTGTGCCAGCTGCCCCACAGAAGTGCAGCTTCGCTGCAAGTACTTGAAGCCTATTATGTAAATAAAAAAGCAGGCTTAACACACAGGCATGCAGAAAGCGAGATATTAAACTGAAAGATTAAGTAGTATGCTAATTTCATGTGCCTTTCTTAGATTATCTGATTTTGTTCATTATTTGCTTTAACAATGAAAAAGATGAACAGTAAAAAGGGAGCTGCTTTATTTTCTTCAGAGCAGAACAGATGTGCATCAGATGCTCCAGTCCTTTGTGTAAAGAAATACATTTCATTCTGCAGTATTGCCAAGATAAAATTAACAAAATCAGCTGAGTTTCAGGTTTCTTTTCTTAAAGATTTAAACACTTGATTTAAAGTGTTTGTGGAACAGTCAGTGGTTTGCAGTAAAGCATGTTTCTGAGACAGAATAGAGGATCTACAGCGTTACAGGTGGGAAAGTACATTAAAATATCTGCTTTTAGATTATTGTTTTCCTAGCATTCTGTAATAGAAAGTTCTCCAGCAGTGTCATAAAAAATATCCTCTGAAACTCTTCTTGGGTAATAATTACACAACTCATGGTAACATAGACATCAGTCTGAGCTTTAGCAGGCATAGTTAATCAGTGCAGCTCCACTGCCTTTAGTGTATTTATGGCAGTATCAGTAAATTAGCTTGCTTGAGACATCTCCCTTTGGAGAAAATCCAGATTGCATTCCATCTTCTAAGACAGAACAGTTCTTGTTATGTTTCCTATGCTTCATACCATGTTTGAGCATCAGAAGAATTAGGTAGGAAGACAAACAAATGCCACTGGCATTGGGGTAGACTAATGCACTTAAAACAAACAAAAACTGCTTTAAAATTATATTTTCTATGTATAAAATAAAGTGAATGCTGCACCATTGATGAAAGGACCTCCCAGCCAGAGCAGAACAGAAAAGAGAGGGAAAGAGATGAGTCAATGGATGGAGATATACAGAATGTTTCAAGTCAAAAGATGAAACAACTCTGTAGAGAATTACAAACCCAGGAGCAGCAAGTATTACTTGGGCACATAAATGGCTAAAAAGGCAACCAAGAATGAAGGCATGTTGTTGATAGTCCTGGAGCAGGAGTGTGGTCGTGACACAGAATTCTAACTTCCCTGAATCCAGAAATGTTTAAGTCAGTTATCCAGTGAAATCTCCTGTACCATGTCAATTTGCACCAGGGAAGAAGACTGCAGGTACAGTGATGTAAGAGGAAACCCCTGCTGTTGGAGTTTGCCAAGAGGAAGTTAATATGTACAGCTCAAATGACTGCTGATTTATTGATGGCTCATGTATGTCGTATTTTTAAAAATTATTAAGATCCCAGTACAGATTTGGAGGGTTTTGTTAGTTTTTTGGTTGTTTTGTTGGGGCTTTTTCCCTCCTCAATAAAGACAAGGACAACTCTTAGCTATAAGTGATTTGAGAAGAAAAAAATACTTGTTCATACAGTGGAATTTTTGAAGGAATTCCTCCATTTTTGCCTTTTCCAAATTACATTTAAAGACTGCTCTGGTCCTCCCTTGTTTTGTTTCTGTAAGTATTTTTCTTCTGAAGACCATTTTATGCACGGTGATACTCAAAGGACTCCAATTTAAGACCCAACAAGGAAGAAAATCTTGGTTTTTCTTAATTGCAATGTGCATTTCCTTTTAGCTCCCAAGTTTGGGTTGTCTACTCATGGTAGAGCAATCACAACATTTGACTTGGGTGTGCAGTCACTTTGTCTGCTTGAATAGTTTCAAGGACTGAATAACCAAACTACACTTGTTTTGAACAAACATGACCCATCTGCAGGCTCATGTTTATTTATGCACACTACTGATCAGACCACTTAAAAATAAGTTCACAATTTGCATGCAGAGAAGTCATAAATCAGAGGGCAGACTTCTCTAGTGAAATCATCATCATCATAGCTAGGCTTTGCGAACAAAGATTTGTGAAGGGCTCTACCCACGCTTGCTACAAGCACGCTGATGGCTAAAAAGGCCAATGCGAGATAGACGAGTCCGGTTGCAGAAGGAACATCAGAAAGACTCCCCAGGTGCTATCGAGGAGACGTGATTCTTTCTGCATTGTCCTTTCTCCTTGAGAGTGATCCTGCGTGTGTTCTCAAAGGAAGCAGCAGTGTTATAGATGGTGTGTCTCCAGGCCTCCCGATTGGAGGCCAGAGTAGACCAGCAGTGGTGATCAATATGGCCAAGGCTGAGGGATTGTTTCAGGCAGTCCTTGTATCTCCTCTTCGGGGCTCCTCTCTTGCGGCAACCAGTGGCAAGTTCCCCACAGAGCACGATCTTCGGGAGGCGGTAGTCCTGCATCCTGGAGACGTGCCCTGCCCAGCGCAGCTGTGTTCTCAGCAGCATGGCCTCAGTGCTCGTGACTGCTGCCTGTTCAAGGACAGACGTGTTGGTCACCTAATCCGTCCAGTGGAGGCTTAGGATTGTATGGAGGCAGCGCTGATGGAAGCGTTCTAAGAGATGCAAGTGGTGGCGGTAAATGAACCATGATTCAGATCCATTTAAAAGAGTAGACAGTACAATAGCTCTGTAAATGCTGATCTTTGTACTTTTCTTCAGGTGTTTGTTTCGCCACATTCTTATGGAGTTTACCAAATGCTCTGTACGCCTTTGCTAACCTGTTGTCTATTTCTGCATCAATCTTACTGTCCAAGGAGATGATGCTTCCCAGGTAATTAAACTGCTGGACTGATTTAAGCTCTGTTTCACCAATGGTGATATGGGGATGATGGGAGACTTCCTGAGGAGCAGGCTGATATAAAACTTCTGTTTTCTTCAAGCTGACTTCCAGGCCAAAAAGCTCAGCAGCCTCTGCAAAGCAGGATGTTAAACGCTGCAGAGCTACTTCTGTGTGAGCGACGAGGGTGGCATCATCAGTGTAAAGCAGCTCACAGACAAGATGATTTAAGGTCTTAGTGTGAGCCTTCAGTCGCCTTAGGTTGAATAGGCTCCCATCGGTACGATATCGAATGTAGATACCGTTTTCATCATCGAGGTCTGCCATGGTCCTTTGGAGCATCATGCTGAAGAAGATTGTGAATAAAGTTGGTGCAAGAATGCAGCCTTGCTTCACACCATTGGTTATTGGAAACGGCTCAGAAAGTGTGTCGCCATATCTGACTTGACCGCGCTGGTCCTCATGGAGCAAGATGATCATTTTGAGGAACTTGGGGGGACATCCCAAACATTCCAAAATCTGCCACAGACCTCTTCTGCTCACCGTATTGGAAGCCTTGGTGAGATCAACAAAGGTAACATAGAGTCCTTTGTTCTGTTCCCTGCACTTCTCTTGCAGTTTTCTGAGAACAAATACCATGTCTGTGGTACCTCTGTTGGCTTGGAAACCACACTGGCTTTCAGGTAGAAGTTCTTCTGCTATGGCAGGTATTAATCTGTTCAAAAGAATTCTTGCAAGGATTTTACCAGCAGTGGAGAGCAGAGTAATACCTCGGTAACTTGAGCAGTCTGATTTATCTCCTTTCTTCTTGTACAAGGTGATGATGACAGCGTCACGAAGGTCTGAAGGCTGTTCACCTCGTTCCCAACAGCGCACGACAAATTCGTGAAGTGTAGCATGGAGTGCTTGGCCACCATGCTTCCATATTTCAGGTGGGATTCCGTCAACCCCAGCTGCCTTGCCGATTTTCACCTGCTGTATTGCTTTAAGAGTTTCTCCCATAGTGGGGGCAGTATCCAGTTCAGTTTTCACGGGTTGTTGTGAAATGTACTGCATTGCTGAGTCTTGAACTACACGGCTAGTACTGAAGAGAGTCTGAAAGTGTTCAGACCATCGATTCAAAATGGAAACTTTATCTGTGAGAAGCATTTGGCCATCTGCACTGAGTAAAGGGCTTTGAACTTGGTGTGTAGGACCGTAGGCTGTTTTCAGAGCCTCATAGAATCCCCTGGAGTCACTTGTATCTGCACATAATTGGATTATGAAATACTTCAGAAACTTCTGAGCTAATGTAGCTTCAATTCTCAGCCTTGTCAAAAAGAAGATAGTTTATTCATATTAAAATCAAGTAATGTCATGTCTGCTTCTCTTTAGAAGAAAGAAAAATGACAACATAATAATGAAACTTCTCAAACTTCTTTAGAGAAAATACGTTGCTTCTATTGGAATAAGGCAGCCATACCAGCAGGAAATAAAACTCTTTAAGACTATTTTTAAAAATACTGATATATTTCGCCAGGAACTGTAAAAATATAAGTTCTTCAAATTTTGGTGATCTTCAGATAAAATAATTTTTTTTACTCCCACCCTTACACAGCTTTAAAAATTTGTTTCTTTTACTCTGGTGATTTTATATCTAATATATTCCTACAGTTATCTAGCAATGATGAGTTCACTGAGATTAAAATAAGAAATAAAAAATATACTCTTTCATATTTTTTTTCCTGCATGTGCAGAACATATGGTGAAATTTGCTTGTTTAAATCTCTCCCTGATAAGCCTTGGAGACAATGGGTCTATTTAGAAGTTGTAAAGGAAACAATTGATGCCAAATAGTTTCCTGTAATAGAAAAGAGAATTGTCCCCAGTCGCATCCAGCTAAGGGTTTGGATCAGCATCTGATCCCATCATGTATGTTAGTCCCCATATCTTAAGCTTAATTTTAAACTGTCACACAAACCAAGTAAGTTAGATTTGGTCAGACTGCATTTGGGTTTGATTTTTTTTTTCTTTTTTCAAAACAAGAGATTAGTAACAGGTGTTACACACCCTCTATTTGTCTGCTGTGCTTGAAGTGTGTCAGGATACTTCTCTAAGGACTTTTGGTACTTGAGGGTCAGAAAATACGTTTTGGAAAAACATATGCTAATATTTTCCCCTGTAAATAATAGCAGTTTCCCAATTCTGAGCTCAGGTAAACTATGATATGTATCACAGGGGACTAAGTGTTATTTGTAGTTGTGCAATATTTTCAACATATTTTCATTTGTGATAAGTGTGCTTGCACTAGGGCACTATTATTTTCTATTTCTATGCAGTGGGATAAATTAGATAAATTACACAGAAATGTGGACAATGCAATCAAGTATTAGCACAAGGAACAGAAAAAAATTATGTGTTTTCCACTTAAATGGAAATGAAACACTTGTAAAAGCATCTCTGAGGGCTATCGTTTTAGAGTGAGATTATTCTTTGCACCAGCAGTAATAAAAGACAGATGTTATCTCACTGGTGGCTCTGTTTTGTTGTCATTCAAATGTCATGGCACGGATTTTCTTGTCCAGACACAGGGCAGACACTTGAATTAGTAGATTTTCCTATTCCCAACTCTGTGTGTATCACAGATGTGCCTGCCTCCAGAGGTGCTGCCAATGTGGCAGACAAGCCCCATGCCTCAAGCCTGTCTGTCTGCCAGCTCCCTTACATGGTCCTCAGACTGTGGCACCAACCCACGCTCTGACTCTAGTTGGTTCTGCTCTCCTGTCACAGGCTTTTCACCCAGCCCTCCCAGGCACATCGCCCTCCATGGGCCCTGGACACATAGCAGCTCAGCCCCAGAAACTCGAATTTCAGTAAAGTGCTCAGACCTTGCATACATACCTAGTTTTTACCTGTGGATCCAGCCCCTTCAGCTCTTGCTTTCAATCTTTATGTCAAGACTGAACCAGGCAGAAGGAGTGGCTAAAGCTGGAATTTGCCTTACCTCTTTAGTGTGTATGTGCTGTCTCAGATGCATGATACAAGAACACTTGGTGCTTTTGCTGGTGTGCACTTCTGTCTCTGTTCACTAGTGATATCGTGCCGTGGCTGACTGGGTAAAGAGGATGTATCAAAGAGCTTGGTGACTTTAATGATGCTACGAAAAGGAAGGTACCGCCATGTGCTGTTGCTGCGGTTAACTCTGTGTTGTTGTTTCTCCTCTTAATGGATTCAGCCACAGTTGTGTGGGTAATGATAATGACTGACTGTAATTGACATAATAAGACACATTCCATGAGTGCAAAGTAGTTGGACTGTAAATAGTCATGTGAGAAGTAAGTGTACATGGTACATTTTATGCTTGGGTTCTTAAAAATACAAGCTGCCAAACAAAAGGAACGAGATACAGTTTCTTTGATTTTTAGGTGGCTCGTGTACATTAGTTAGTGTCAAGCCAAAGAGTGGCAACCTCAGAACAACGGAAGTTACTCAAAAGATCAGAACATTCTTATTCTCTGACTGCACACACATTCTCTGTACACACTAAATTTGCTTTCAAATGTAGCCTGAAATGCTCCTTGTGTGCAATGCCCCGTAATTTTTAAACATGCTGAGTAAAGATTTTACTTAAGAGCATTAACCAGTGGTTCCACCATGAGGAAGTATTTTACAAAGCAGCCCTTTGAAATTTAAATAAGATAGTCTTTTACCTGACAGTCTCCACAGTTGCAGGGAGAAAAGGGCATGTTTCAAATAAAAAAAAAAAAAACAACAACAACAACAAAAAAACAAAAAAAAAACAAAACACAAACAAAAAAAAAAAAAACAAAAAAAAAAAAAAAACAAAAAACAAAAAAAAAAAAAAAAAAAAAAACAAAAAAAAAAAAACAAAAAAAAACCAAACCAGGATGTACTATGAAAGGTAGTGAAGTGAAAATAGATTAATAACTATTGCTATGTGTAGCCAGAGGAAAACCTTCCAGCAAGAGTCTGATTCCTTCTGGAATACCAGCTCTTCCTGTGGTAAGAGTGTGGCACTGAAAGACAAAACTTACAGCACTTTGCAAGAAGTTTCCTACGTCACCCTGAATATATCAGTCATGCCTCAGCTTTTTCTTCTTTGGAATATGAATTTTGACTAGGTAAAAAACTATCATAAGATATTCCAGGACATAGAATCTAAAAGCCAAGTTTTGTAGCACTTTAAAAAGTATATTAAAATTATCTTTATTCTTACATAAGAGTAATATGAGTAGAAATGTAAGTTACAATGGTTTAGAAGTAAGTAGGGGTCACAATATTTGTCACCTACAGAGCCAGATTATGGTCACTATAACATCAAAGAAACAACCCACCTATTGCCTGTGGAATGATGGCATTGGGAACACAAAAGGCGTTTAAAAAAATACTGAGCAGAATTTTCAGGACCAGAGAGTTTGTTACACTATTGCTACAACCAGTGTGAGTGCTATCAGTGACATGCTATCAATGTGAGTGAATGCTCTCATGACAGAAACTGAAAAAAAAAATTTACAGATGCCAACAATCAGTGGCGAAAAAGTTCTGAAAAAAAAAAAAAGTTAGGTTATGTTAACTTGGTTTGTTAACTTTTACTGGTTTTGCTACCTTTTAATGAAAAGTGCTGCAATCAATACATTCAGTTCCCATCCCCATCAGTTAGGTTTAAGATCATGCATCTGAATTGGCATGTATTTGATAGTCAAAAAAGCAAACCTATGCAGTTCTTAAAGATGGATATGAAAAACTTAGTTTCCAGTAATTTCTATAACCTTAACAAAGTGAGATTTGATTAAGCAGGAAAAGTTCTGTGTGTATCCTTAGTAATTTGAACAGCTCAGGAAGTAATAAAATAGTGCACAAGCTGTAAACACTGGAACAACACATTAGATTGTTTGCCTGTAGACATCCACCTACTGAAACTGTAATTGTGCAACTTTCATTGCATGATGTTAAAAACAAAAATAAAGGATGAGCCTCAAATTATAGAATTTACCAATAGATAAGCAGAATTTCTTGTTGACATGCGAGTACTGATGATCATGGCAAGATACATGAACTGTCATTTGTACAATCAGCACCTTCTCTGTTTAAAATGCTCTGTTTAAGAAGCTCTTCCTGTGTTCAGCAAAAGTTGTACTAGCACTTGCACATATGATGATGCTAAGTTGTGTTGCAGCAAGAGGAATGAATTCATTGAAGATAACCACAATGCTTTTACATGTTGGAGAGCTAAAACAAAGGAATATTCAAAAGCCTCTCTGCTTGGCATTTAAACTTTGGTCAGCTGAAAGTCATCAATTATAGAAGTATAGAAATTATGAAATTATAGAAAGGCTACAATTTTGGAAAAAAGAAATATCTCTTCTCTGTGCCCCTCTGGCCTCCTGGCAACTTGTCTAGACTTTGGTCTGTCCCTCTACACAATCTAGCTTCTGTTGATGTGAAAGAGAGCCTTTTCTTCAAAACAGGCTGCAGTCTGGGACAGCCTTTGTGTGTTTCTCAGGCTCAGTGACCCTTCATCTTATTTCAAATCTCAAATAAAAACAAGTCCTTTTCTCCTACTCTCCCTATACATTTTAATGTCTCTTTTTCGCTGCTCTGATTTAACTCTTGACTGTAATATTCCCAAACAAAATCTTCATTAAGATAGACTCCAAAGTTAAATGTAGAAAGAACCAGTTTGAACAAGTAGATTCTGTCTGGGCAAGATTGTTCTCTACTGTATATTTACTACTGTTTCAACTAGTCTGGTTTTAAGTATCTAAAGCTAATTAGCTTCTGTAAATTAAATTTTCTTGAAGATTGTCCTCAAGACCTGTAAGACTTGATGAAAGAAATACTTTCCTAGCAAACTCCCTTTTTTTTTTTCCTTTTCTTTTTTACATTGTATTTATGTAACTATACTCTCAAATGTATTTCAGGTCTCTTTTTCTGCACCTGTACCAATACAGAGCCAACAAGCTCACTTCAAACTTCACTGGCATTAGCCTACAGATGGATTTCACTGCAGATGGGGGCCAAAAGAACTTCCTCCCACTGGCATTGAGCCTCATCAAATGTTTGTAGGCAATGTTTTCCCTATCCCTTGACTGTCGTTTAGCCGAAGAACATAAAATGGCCAATAGTTTCTAAAGAGATTTGTGAATCAAGCTGCCAAACTTCAGATGTCACTTGTTCTATACGTTTTGAAAATAAGGTCCCTGTTTGTGCACCAAAACTGGAAAATGCCCAAAATTAATTGTAACTTTGGAAAATCCCAGAGAGTCGCTGTACTGTCTTGATCTTTCTCAGAAATTTCATCTTTGTGGTAGCTATTTCTCCTTGCTCTTTCTTTCTGAGCAGCTCAGTCTTTGTGCACAATGTGCTATGTCTTTCTTTTAGTCAGTGATGTAAGAAGTTTCTAAAGTTATGACAATGTTTTCCATATATTTGCATCCATGTAAAATGCACAGTAGGTGAAGATGGAAATTATATTTTTCATTGATCTTAAGCTCCAAGTTTCCTTGTTGAAGATGTTTAATTAAAAAAAAATATAATCAAATAGTCTAATGAGATAATTGTTAAGGCATTCACATTCATTTACAAGGCCAAGGAAAAGTCTGTCCCAAACAGATGCTCATTAGTAGAATGAAGAACGAGGAACTAAATCTTCTTTAGAGGAAAGTAAATTATAATCAAATTTACAGTCTTTTAAGAGAGGTGACTCTCTGAAGAGGAGACTTCTGTATTCAGTGGCATATTTTAGTGCAAGTATACAATATTGCCCTCTTATGTGTGTTGGGTTTTAACACATCTGTAAATCCCAGTCATTCTGTTTACTTAAATTAATAATGTATCTTTGAAAAAAATCATATTCCTACAAAGAGTTCCTTCTGTGCCTCATCTTCAAATAAAGTAAAGAAGACAAAAACATACGGTTATACAGGTAAATTTACAGCCACTGTAAATTGATCTGAAGCATGGAAGCAGAGTTTTAGGAAAAAATCTATTACAGATCATTAACATCTATAAAAACCCCTCTTATTTCAGTAAGACACTAACATGTAGAAAGAGGAGGTGGGCCCTTGCCATGGAATGCATAAACATAAAGAGAACAAAATGAGCTCTTGTTGGAAACATTGATACAATATACCTAATTCACCTTAAAATACAAGTAGATATTTATCAACTTACGGAACTTGTATTACAAGAAAATTATATTTAAATTACATAACTAACAACATCTCAGGTTACTGTAGCCTCTTACAATGTAAATTGGTTCTACACATCATCTTTATTTTTGTTATGACTTACACAAAGTCACTGACACTATTAGTTATGGTAGAGTCACTTTCATGCCGATTCCTTAATAGTTTAGTTAGGTATTCAGTTATGAAACAGTTACAGCCAAACATTTCTTATTTTTTTCTAAAGCAACTGTTTCCACAAAAAATTATTTATTTATTTACAGTAGGAATTACTCTTCCAGAATATAATTCTGAAAATGTCCATTTTCACATAGCCTGAATTCGGGGGCACACATGTGGAGGCAGTATTCTTTGCAACTTAAAAGTACTTTTCCTATCGTGTGACTATTTTCTTTCACGGTCTTGTCTCCACAAAGGAGGGAGGTACTGCAGAAACCCCAGAGGAACCCACCGGAGAGGCTCCAGCCCCACTCAGCATAGGTGAGCAGCGGGTCCCCACAGTGGATTTCACATTCATAAGAGAAAAAGGAGCCTTATTAAAAAAAATAAAAAAATAAAAATCAACTTTTCACATAATCAAGTGGACCTTTTCTTCACAGTTTGTCTCACAGGCTACAAACAATGGGCCTCATTTGAAAACTTTGCCTTTACGGCTTTTGTTTAATTTTGAGGACCAAGACTTGCAAAGATGGGGAGCAGCCAGAAGTAAGATCACCCCCGAGGAAGTCAAACCAAACCAAACCAAACGCCTTTGGGGCCAAGAACAGGCTGCCGACACCAGGACTGACGTTCACCCCCGAGAGAGTCAATTCGCGAGTGACTTTCGAGGGAGGGCGGGAAGGGGCCGGGGCGGGGCCGGGCCAGGCCGGGCGCGGCGGGAGCGGGCGGGGCCGGGCGTGTGTCAGCATCTACCCCTCCGCCTCAGGGGCAAGAGGGAGGGGAAAAAAAAAGGGTGCGGCGGTCGGGGGCGGTGTGTGCCCGCCTTCACTCGCTGCTAGCGGCCCCGAGGGGCAACGACCGGTGGAGAGACGTGGAGCGGAGCGGGCAGCGACAGGGCCGGGCCGGCGAGGCCGGGCGGCCGCGGTGGGTACCGAGGCGCTCGGAGAGGCGGCTGCTGGCAGAGGGCCGGCCGTCCACAGCAGGAAGGAGGGGTGGAAGCACGGACGAGGGAGGGAGGGAGGGAGGGAGGGAGCCGCGGGGCGGAGAGCGCCACCGCTCCCGCCCCCTCCGCGGCGGGGCTGGTGGCCGGCGGAGTAGGAGATGCTGCTCTGCGCTCCCTGCCTGCCTGCCCGCGCTCCCTGGCAGGCGCCGAGCACAGCCTTGCTACGGAGGAGGTCGAAGCTTCGGGCTCCTCGGGCTCCTGGGTTCTCCACCGCCTCCCTCCGTGCGCGATTGGCGGCTCTGGAGCGGCGGTAGGTTCGCGGCTCCCGGAGAGCCCGGCGCAGCCGCTCCCAAGTCAGGGGAGAGCCTGGCGGCGGCCTCCAGAGAAAGGATCTGTCCCAGAGGGAGGGATGGCCGCCGGTGGGTGTTTGACTGCCTGGCCCCGCTTCTCGCAGCATGCCGGGGGTGCCGGCGGCAAGGTGCGGGAGAGGGAGAGAAAGGCCGCAGGGAGCGGCGGGTGGTGTTAGTGCTCCCGCTGGATAGCCTGCCCGGGTCCCCGAGGGTCCGCCTGGGCTCTCGCAACAGCGGGACACGCTTCTGCCGGCGGAGAAGGGCTAGGCTTTTTGCTTGCGCCAGCCAAACAAAGCAGCTTCCCCCACCCCCGGACTTCTTAACAGAGGGGAAAACTTTTTTCCTTATTAACGTTTTTGGAGGAGCAGAAACGAAGTATAAATCTGTTGGCCGGCGATGAGAAATAGCGTAGGTTTCATTGGCTTTTTGTCTTCCAGCAATCGACACCTCCGCAGACCGCGGGATAATCTCTCTCATATTCTAGATTGTGTCATTCTCTTTAAATTGCATGTTTAAAACAACAAAGGCAGTGACTTCATAGGGAACTGCCAGGAGCTGTTCTGTACCCCTCCTGTTTACTGGGGAAACATTTGGGAACCGGTTTGGTTTTGTAGGTAGGATCAGAAGTAAATGTAGGACATAGAAACTGTAAGGTTGGTTGCAGGTAATCTGTCTAGCCATCTTATTAAGGTGTGAGTTTTGGAGAAAGGAATATGAAAGCCTTTGCATGTGGAACTAGCTGGGGCAGTAACCGAGATCAGTTCGTGAAGCCTTTTCAGGGAAGAGAACGTGCTTTATGAAACTGTACAGCAAAACTGAGTCAGAATACACAGACATTTTCCTGGGGGCTTAACCTCATGTGAGAAGGCAGTCACTGAATACATATTTTCAGAGGTGTCATGACTCTCAGGTCATTCGTTTGGGCTCAGGTTAGTGAAATGAGGACGTTTAATACCCAGTCATGTTTCCAGAGTAGGACTACTTCCTGTGTTCAAATTAAGCATCAGGCCTCTGACTTGCCTGTGCAAGTCTGTGTTTGGATGACCAGAAATATGTTTTAAAGGTATTTCTGCAAGAGTTAGAATCAATCAGGATAGAGATATGAATAGGAAAACAACTTAAATAATTTGGTTCTTGTGCAAGAAATACCGATGAGGAAAGAGTAAATCTAGTTATAGAATCTTATCGTAGTGCAGTTACAAGAGAATTTGCTACCACTCCTAATGCTATCAAATGTACCTATCTATTCAGCTTTCACATGGAGCATATGTGTTTCACTTGAAGTGTCTTTTTGCCAACAAGCGTGTCTTTCCATAAACAGCTTTAAAATATAAGCAACAACTTAAAGAAAGAAGTCAATGACACCAAGAGAGAAAAAAATATGCAGTCTAACTTTTAAAGATATTTTATTACTCCTTTTTAACCTAACAATCCTGTCAGGTGACTGGAAAAACACATGAAATGTATTTCTTCCATAATGGGACTTTTCTTTTGCTCGTGCGTGATAAAAAAATTAAACCTTCTTTACATGAAGGTTTTTGTAATGATTTTTTTTCTCTTCAGAGTGTGGTTGGTTGTTTTTTCAAGTTAAAGGTACAGTAAAAGTAAATACTTTTGAATATACCAGATGCAAAAGGAGGCAGGCTGTATCACAGGGTGTTGTTATAACAGCTTAATTAAAAAAAAAAAAAAATCTCTTTATTCTGAGACTATTGTTGAGTGGAATTGGAGGCTTTGAGAACCACAGGCTCAAGGACACTTGAGTGGATGGAAGAGCACGCATGAAACAAGCATCTATGAGAAGGATGAGCTGATTGTTAAGGAATGAGTGAGTGCATGGCATGTATTTTCATCAGGATAAGTAAGAGAGCCTATGGAGAGGATGCGATCCAGGAGTCTAATCATGGCTTCACAGGCCCTTGAAAGTAAAAACAGGCTGTGTGGATGAGTGGTAAATAACCCCTGCCACTGGTCATCACGAGCCTGTGATAACTTGTGTGTAGCATTGTCATTTTGGATGCCTTGAAGGGAAGTAGTGAAGAAGCCTAGGAAAGGGAGGAGATTGCATTCCTGTGAGTGGGAAGTTCCCAAGGCACAAATGTTATGTTTGCTTGTTCCAGTGGGAAGAAACTTGTTGTGTTCCTTTGCTTTTTGTCCTTTATGGTGGGATCTTTTTCAGCTGTATAGTTCTTATAAAGTGAGTATCACAGAGAAGAGCTGTATTTTACTGAAATGCAGTATTATCTGTTTACTTTTTAAAGAGCACAGCAGAGCAAACATTTTTATTTTTAAATGTGGAACAGAAATTGTTTGGCACATAGCTATTTTTCTCCCAACCAAATGGAGGTATGAACAATAATAATTAGTGGTTGTATAGTACAATAAATCTTCAAAGTGCCTTCAAATCTTAATCAGCAAACCTTAATGGCATGCTATTCCTGCAAGAGAGGTAAGTAATTAGACAGATTGGGCAGACTCTTAAATGGAGTTTATTGTTGAAGTGCCAGTCAGTTTCACAAAGCTCTTTATCACTGAAGTTAAATGGCTTCAAATATTTATATGTTGAAATACACGACAGTATGGCCCACAGGGCCTTGTTAGTATAGGCATTCTCTTGTTTAAAGTTCTTCACAGTTAAGGAGACCTTATACTCAAGAGTCTCTCTAGTGATTGTTCCAGAGCACCTGTCAAGACTTATTAACTTGAACAAGAGTAAGATCAGCTCTTTAAGGGGAGTGATTTTCTTTTGAAGATCTTTCCAGTTTACCTGTGTGACAAGCCTAGAACCTGTAGTCTACTGACGGTAAAACTGAAAGTGAGTTCACGAGAGTCTCTTAAACCAAAGAACATGTAAGTATTGATCTGGCTGCTGCATTTTGGACCCTTGAGAGGGAGTGTTGGTTATCAGCCCAACAGCCTGTCAGTCACCCTTTTTTCCCCTCTGCTTACAGAAAAATTGACTGGAGTTTTGCTGTTTTGAAATGAGCTAGTTAGTGGGACAAAGAGATTGAAAAGCAAGTCTTGGGGTACTGTGTCATGGTGCAGAAAATATTTGTAAGCAGTTGCCCTGGGCTGTTGCTTACCATGGGACAAGCGTAGATGGAAGGCTATGAATACCAAAGTTAATGTTGTATGTCGCCAGTTAACTATTAATGAAATCTGTGCATCTGTAAAGAAGGGTGGAACTTCAGAAAGATGTGTTTCCCAGCCCCACCTCCTCCTGAAGTATGGAGAATGAAGCTGGCATTTACAGATGGGAAGGGCAGAAGGCGACTCTTTGGTGCCATTTTCATTTTGTCCGGGCTTCTCTTTCTCCTGGGCCAGTTAAATACCTGTTGAGGAACTAGGCATATTCTTTGTGCATCATTATCTATTAAAATGCTTTCATAAAAGGCAATTAATTGAGTAGGCCGCCTTGGGACAATGATATGCCTTGTAAATTTGAAATCCAATTGCCATGATAGAGATCTGCTCCAGTTATGACTCTCTGTAGGAAGAGTAACAGGGGTGAGAAGGCTTTGTTCTCAGGGTTTCATCTGTTGTTTTTTATCTTTTATGTGTAAATTTAATGAGCCACAGAAATGTCTGCATGTAATATGTCAAGAATTAAAGGAGACCCAGTATTAAGACTGATTTTTGATTGGTGGTATTTATTGGGAATACTGTAGTTTTGCAGGATATTGAGTGTTATTAAGGATTTGTAGATGATAGGGTAATGTCAGATTTAGGACTACATGTTGTGTCAGTTCTTGGTTCATGCTTCAGTCAGACATTAAATTAGGTGATATGGGGCCCTTGGAAAAGAAAGGGAAGGTTTATCTCCGTTTTGTAGCTAAAAGTAAAGCAAGGGGGAAACAATTGACCGACTGCAGAATGATGAAAATTTAAGTGCACAAGTTTGGAATTGAACACAAACCTTTTTATGACTTAATCTGATGCTGTCTAAAACCCCCACTTTTTTTTAGGATACTTTGAGACTTTTAATTTCTCTGTGCTTTTACATGGTCAGAGGTAGGATATGGTTTGCTGGAGTTTTGTAGTTTCTTTATCCAACTCTGGCTAGATTTTTTTTTTGTTTGTTTGTTTCTTGAAAATTGTCTTACTAAAGAGAGCTTATATCTGTGGGAGAAATATGGGAGAGAATGTCCTGTAGAGCTTGCTGAAATTTTTGAAAGTGAATCTGAAAATGGTTTGCATGTGGTATTGGCATCTTCTCTGACTATTTGTATGTTGTGTAGGTACTTGGTTTCAGGCACATGTGGAGAGGTACCTTGGAAGTGGTGTATATGAAGTCTGTTTTATTTAGAAAAAAAACCCTTGAGCTGAAAGGCTACTTGGGTGACTTCTCTTAAACAACACTGTTGCAGCTTGTATTTGTGTTGTAAACTTGAAACTGATGCTAAATTTATTAGGAAACACTCCTGTTTATCTCTATTTCTCAAGTAAAAGAACTTAAGCAGAGGCTCTTCCCTGGAAATCTGGTTTTGTTCCTTGCTATATAATTTCTCAAGGGTAGAATGCTGTTAGATTGTACAAATACCTCATTTTTTGAAGGCATAATGTGCTTTTCATCATAATGAATGCTAAACTCTAACTGGATAAATCAGTGGAAATACTGGGTTCTCCTGTGTTTCATATTCCAGTTTCCAAACAGCTGTAAAAGCTGTTTTGGCTTCATCTGCATATGCATGTAGGTGCAGCTGATGTTCTCCAGCAGCCAGATGACCGTAGTCTTCCTTGCACATTCCAGGATATCCTCATGTATCGGAATCCTAGCACCATACTGTGTGCTGTATAAAACTGACCACACTAGTTTGCTGTAATAGCATAGTTATGCCAGTGTATTGCAAATTGTTGCATTTTTTTGTCAAAATGCTATTTTAGAGTAGATGTTGAAAGTCATAAAGGTTTGTTAGTGAAAATAACTTTTATAGTAAAGTTACATGCTTGGAGATGTCAGCTTCTCTGAGTCTGGTGTCTATCCTATAGTCTATCTTTATTTTTATTCATGTAATAGCCAGTGTTGTGCTCGTGTGGTGGGCAGGCCCTCAAAACCTGTTAGAGAAAAAACCTGAGGAAATGAGTGCAAAGGTTTTCTAAGTTATTACTGAGTATGGACAGAACATGGCTTATCTCATCATCTCAGGGGTTATAGACACTCTCATTTGCAACTCCCTGTTTGCACAGGGGAATTGATTCCCAGTGATTAACTTTATGTTTCTGATGAGGATTTTTTCCTTTTTAATGTTAATTTCTTTAGCATCCATCCCAATGGTGTGTTTATATTTTACAGTGTTTTCAAATTTTCATATAGACCTGAATGGCTAGATAGGGGAGATAAAAAACCACCCCAATGAACCTGTGACGTAGGTGGTTCCAGGGCTTTCTTAAGGTCACCAGGGAAAGGTAATGGGACTTGACTCATAAAACTATGTCTGTTGCAAAGCAGTTTTTCACAGACCCTGTAGAACATTTCTGTGGAAATATTAACCACAAAATCTCGAACTTGTAAGCAACCTTATTTGTTGTTAAATGTGTGCCATCTTTCTTGATGGGACTGTTGACTTTTGCTGCTAACCACTTCTATATATTGTAATTTTAAAAGATTACATGGACTAAATGGATAGCTAAATTAAAGTTTGAAATTTCAGCTGTTAGAAAAAGTACTTCCTAGCAAAGTCATGCCTGGTTTAAATCATGAAAGATTTGGACTTGCATATTGCCTTGAGCAATAGAGGGGCAAAAAAGTGGAGCGTTTGGAATTTTAACCATACATAGATAGTCAAACTTTATATAACTTTTCTACCTAGTTTCCTCATCAGAGTATCAGTGCTGTAAAGCATCTTGCTCATTTTTCTTCTCTCACCATAATTCATCAAGTGCAATAGTATATTATTACTGATTTTGGCCATTTCTATCTTCACCTGATTTAGTGTTTCAACAAAAACAAAACTTAGAGAAGGGAAATGGAGTGGGAGTTTTGCCTTTTAGTATCCTTGGTGTAAAATTAGTAAGTGGAAAATCCCCTCCTAATGCTTAGGATTATGGTCAGTGAAATAATAGCTCTCTTTTTCCAAGTCAAGGCAAAGTTGTATTTGCCTTCAATGAATTAATGTGGGAGTTTGAATCCTGGGCAAGCAAATGGCTGATATGGCTGTGTACAAGTGCTGCTATAATTCTTTGCTTTTTAGTGTCAGTGAGTAACAGCACATGTGTTACTTTGAGAGACATCTCTGCAGTTTACGTTGCTGACTGGACAATTCTGTGGTTAGGTTTATGGGGAGTTATCCCTCCAGCAGCCTAATTAAAGACTATGTGTAACTTCCTTAAATGGGATGTTTCAACAGGTGATAAATACTGCTTTCTCCTTCAGAGGTTTTCTTATGGTATTTCTTTCAAGTGCCTCAATGTGTTTTAACTATTTTTCAATGATTGAGGTGTATTTTTTGTTTGTTCTTCTAAAGCTGGCTTGCTTTCATCTTCTGTTAGTCTCAAAATTGGACTTTTTCACATTACTTTGACATTTAGGAAATAAGAGAGTACTGCCTAAATGCATGCATTAATTAGAAATTTATTTACCCATATGGTCCCTCTGCACTTTTCAGTAAAGGATTTATCTTTATCTTAAAGGAGGATAGAGATGTCTAGCCTTCATAGATTTTGTCTTTTAGAGGTTTTGTGTATCTTCAGTCATCTTTTCTCTATTCTTAGACCAGTGGCCCTTCATTTGAAGGAATTTCCTCTTAACCATTTGAGAGAGAGCTTCCGAAACACTTGAAGAAAAATTCAGCTTATTAATCAGTGCTAGAAAATTGTACAAAAAGTGGCAGCAACAAATAACAGCACATCTAACGAATCCACTGATATACGAAATAAAGTTGCAGTCTAGGGAAAACTATGATTTTGATGATATTTTTCCATAAAAATAATGTTGACGTTTTTGCATGCTGGTGTTTGGCATCTGAATTGATACACCCTTAAGAACGATGAGGATCTCCCTGCTAACTTCACTGGAAATTTGAGTAGGATGCAAGTGAAATACGCATGCTGTTGACATCCTTATTGGTAGGTAACATTAAAATCGACAATGCGGCATATATCTGTATGTCCGTAAATGAAGAAACTGTTCTGCACAGGAATAGCAGTTGTGAGCTGTTAAATGGCTTGTATCTGAAAAAGGAAGGAATTATTTTACAAGGTTGCCAGAATACCTACACAGCACCTGAAAAACTTGGACCTATAAGGTCTAGCTTGTGAAAATGGTGTTAGAAAATCATATTTTTTGGCAGAGCAAACAGTTTGGGCAAAAAGGAAGGTGGAGAAGAGAAGAGAGGGAAAAAAAAAGGTTGGGCTTATTCAAGGTGTGCTGGGATACCTTTAGTTCCCTCTAGTTCAGGTTTATGGGTTTTGCTAGAATGTCCATATCTCATGACCTGGTGGTTGAGGCCTATGTGAGCAGAGGTTTCTTCCTCATAAAGGTATGAATTTTCAGACCTTCAAATCTGAAAGTACTTTTGGTGTTCTCAGCTTAGTGGTCATATTTAAGGTCTTCAAGGGTTAATAATTACCTGATGTGCTTTGTGGTGTTTTATTTGGTTTTTTTTCCTTGTGTTTTTGTAGGGTTTTTAGAACTGTTTGCCTTCTTACCCCTTTTATTTGTAAGGCTATTCGACTCTGAAAATAAGAAATCTGCCTGGGAAGTCTGCTATAATGATCCATTTAATAAGAACTGTAAGAAAGTTTTGAGGAAATGCCAAAACTGTAGACTTAGATTTCCTGAAAGAGGTTTCTTCTGATACTATTTATCTGACAATTATACATGCTTAGTAAAACAAGGTCATATTCAAGAACCTTACATTTTGTACAGCTTAATTTTTCATTTTGCCTGTCATTGAATCCCTTGAATGACCTTAATAAAGAATTTGAAGATTATCTGATTATAAAGATTTGCTAGCTGGCAGTGCTGAAAATTTGTTTCATCAGCTATATAGACTCATTTATTGAGTGGCTTTGCAGTGAGGTTATTGCATGTATGGAACAGCCCAATCAGCATGGAGCTTTAAGCACGTGGGCTAACACATAGAACTGAATTACTGAAATAGCTGTGTAAAGCTCCTGTATGTCAAATTTAAATGTGTGTGCTCACCATGATGGGTACAAGACTTGGGTGTTTGAGAAGTGTGATGCATTCTAAAAATTATGTGGGTTTCTTTTTTTTTTTTTAATTCTTGTTTGTTTTCAGAGTATTTTTGATACCATTGTATCACATTAGCACTAATGTTTGTTTTAATCTATTGGCAAACTGTTTCAGTAAGAAGAGCTTTTCCTAGAGTTCTGTCCTCTGTGTATTTGAGAATATGCTAGATAAAGGAAGAAAACCTTAAGCCTACTTTTTGTTGTTTAGTCACAAAATACTAAGGAAAATCATAAAGATGTTTTAGTAGTATTTTATTTGCATGCAGTGTTTTCAGCTGAGAAAATATTTAGTATGCTGGAAGATTGTTTGGATTTGTTGGAAGAAAACATTTTCTGTTACTTTTGGTAGCTGCAGACATTTACTTGTGGCTGATAAAAGTCAGGCGACTTTCAGACATGACTGCATCCTTCGTTCAATGTGTTCTTCTCTAGGGAAATTTGAGAAATAAGTTACTGTCTTCACAGCAAACAAAAGAAAATACTCTTTGTGAACGGCTTAATTGCATCTATGTTACTGGAGCAAAATGTCATGTGGGGTGAAAGTGTAAATGTGTTCAGAAAGGGATTAGACAGGTGACTATTAGATTTGACTGTGCAGCTCTAACCGTTAACTCAGGAACTAAGTAAACTGCTGATTCCAGGAAAGGGGATTGGAGAGGAAGCCTGAAACAAGTACACTACTTCTTATATCAAACATTGCTTAGGTTTCTAAACACCAAAAGAAGTGGGAAGCTCTTCCAAACTGAGAACTTGTTTAACCCTTTTTTTAAAAAAACCAAAAACACACACAAAAAACCCCACAAACAAAAAACCATACCACCTGATAAGAAATCTTTTGTGTTCTACATCTGAAGTTTATGTGTGTCCACAGGAACTGACTTCCAGTTCAGAGAAAAACCTAGAAGAAGGGAGAAGTTTCCACCTAGCTGAAGAAATGTAAATGCTATTTGGTTCAAGCTGAAGTCCCTTGCTTGTTCTTTCATCCTTTCTGTCATGGAATCTTTATTCCCTTTTCTTCGGACTGCTATGGAGGGATTAAATGGTGGATGGTCAAGTAATGAAGAGAATTAATTTTCGTTCATGCAACTCTGGAGTTAAAGTGGTTGCTCAGGGAGAGAGGAGAAAGACAAGAACATCTTGGTGATATCATGAAGTTTCAGTTGTTGTATTAGTTGTTATTTAGGAGGAAAGTGAAAATAAAGTACTTGATAAAATAGTAATATGGATTATATAAGTAATTGTCATTCTAAATGCTATCACATGAAAAAGCATGTCGAAAATCAACTTGTGGAGGCATAAGTAGTTGGATTACTTCTGCAGATGAGAAACGTTGCTTAAGAAATGAAGGACATTCTGCAATGATAAGAGACATTATTTTTGTTCTTGCTTGCTTCAACGTCAGACTGTGCTCTGTTGATACCAGCATGTTGCTGGTGTGCTGTGTGTGCTTCTTGGCCTTGCATACTGAAATAGATTAAGAAGAGCCATTTTCAATGCCAACCCATTAGTTTTGTCATATTGTCAGATACTGGTAGAATTTTTGTCTTTAACTATTCAGTATTAGAGAGCAGAAAAGGATCAGCAAATTGAATTTAATGTGGTATGTGAAATTTCCCTGGTGCTTGCACAGTGCAGAATATAGTTTGCAATGTTATAAAAAATATTTTTGTGCTTGACATAAGCTGAACTCTTTGATAGACACGTTAATTGTCACTGATTCTTTCCCACCCATTGTCTTTGCTTTGAGAATACTAAAGAACTGAAGATCACAGAATTTAACTTTTCACCATAATAGGAACTGCTGGTTGGGAAGTCTGCTGCTGATGCAAAATCAGATTGTTCTGCTTCCCTCTTCAGTGGTTTTAGAAAAATGGAAGAGAAACTACTGCCTGTCTAGACTTCAATAATTTTTATATATATATACACATATATATATATTTACTTTTTATGTACACAGCATTCATTTCAAGGCTTATGATGTATTTTCAATGACATAAATGCTGGTTAAAAAACCCTACCAACAAACAACAAAACACAGTGGTTGTGCTAAAAAGTAATATGCATCTAAAAAGAGCAATTGCTTTTTATAATAATTTTGGAACCCCAAGGTATAATGTCTTTAAACTGTTTTCAAAGAATTTGTGGAACTCAAATTTTTCTGTGTGACAAAAGCTCTAATTAGTGACCAGCAGGCTCTTGGGTATATAGATCAACTGTAAATTGTATGAGACTTCTGGATGGGGAAAGTTTGGGTTTCCTTCTCCTTCCTTCCCCCCTGTTGTAGACTGGTGGTGTAAAATAAGGGCAAAGTCTCACAGCTGCTTTTACAGAAGTAATTATTGTAGACGATCACTAAAAAAACCCAAACAAACAAACAAAAAACCAAAAACCCCAAAAAAACCCAAAACAAAACAAAAAAACCAACCAACCAACCAAACAAAAAAAACACACAAAAAAAAACACCAAAAAAACCCCACCTGCCAGCTAACCTAGCCTTCAGGTAATTTTTTTACCAAAGCTCAGAATTTTAATCTATACCTTTTTAAGTGCAGCCTGTGAATGGTTCTATGCATTTATTTCCCCCTAAATGACTGCTGTAATATTCAGCTTCTAGATATGAGGATGAAAAAGAGCCAGTAGTGTAAAACCAAATCATAAAAGCACTCAAAACAATTATTTGAGGAAAAAGTGCTTTTATTCTGTAGTGGATTAGTAATGATCCACAGGATGCCTTAGTTTTGCCAGCTTAGCCTCTATAATAATTCTTTAATTTATTTTTCTTGTGTGAAAGTTACCAGTGCTCCTAACTGCTACTTTATCTCTAAGTTTGGTGTTTCTTCCTTGGCTGGAACAGTATATATATGCTTTAGTGCAAGTATACTTTCTTTCTGTTCTCTCTCTCAGCTGTCTGATGAGGTCCTGGTTCCAGCTTCCGTGATTCTGCACAGTGAGGAATCTGTGGATAGATAGCTCTTCCCACTGTGGAGTAAGAACACATTACATTCTCCTGTCTCTGAGATTTAAATCTCAAGACTGAAGAATTTTGTTCCTTCCCTCCTTTCTTTTTGTTTCTCCTGGCCTCATTTCTCAATACCAAACTGGGTATTTCTGTAAGTGGTGAACACTTGATGCTTCTCACTGATTGTTAGTACTGCTTTTTCTCAGGTAAGTGTGTATGCAGGATGAGGTAAACCAGTACAACAGGTTCAGTTTGATAAACTATCATTCAAATTCAGTATTTTGTAAGCAAAGTTTATAGAGAGTGCATGGTAGTGAAACAACAGGTATCAAATTTGAAAATGTTTTTAACTATTTATGAAACATTCAAAAGTTTTGAAATCTGTTTCAGATTACTGCCCGAGTGTTGTTTGAAGCATTACATTTATGAATTTTCCATGTGCTGTGTCAGCAAATAATCTCTTTCACATCTTTTCCAAAGTGTTTATTTAGCAATGGAAGATGGGAATAAGAGTTGAAGAGATTCTGCCCATCTCTTTTCTGACACGGATTTGTGATTTTTTTTTTATAAAAGCAGAACTTTCTCTTAGAAGTTTAAGCCATTTATATACTGAAAATGAAAATAGTATATTTTTTAAACTATACCCATTTTTTTAAGTTTACAAGACTAAAATTGAAGTACTATGCTCAGGACTGGAAGAAAATTCGAATTCTTTTAAAAGTTCTAGGCAGGCATGTAAAGTGTGAAAGTTGGTATATTGTTTGCAGACTGTGTTGCGTAAGACTTGAGCTCTCAGGTTTTGAAGGGAGGAATTTTTTTTTTTTTTTTTTTGTTGGTTTGGTGTTTCAGTTTGTTTTAGGTGGTTGTAGTTAGTGTTTTCTTGGATCTCCATGAAATAACTTACAGCGTCAAGCTGTTGTACATGAAATTATCAAATTAATAAGAGGGCAGCAAAATTTGATACCTTCTTTAACTGGTCTAACTCCCTGTGGTCCCCCTGCATCAGTAAAAGATTTGAGTGCTGTTATATTATCCTTCTATTCTTCTTTCACTTAATCCCTCACTAGGGCAGTGGGTTCATAGATTAATATGACCACCTGCTTGGTTCTGTTCCAGTACAGCAACGATAATTTGTACCTGGGCATTATCTGTGTATGTCTTCAGTCTGTCTAGCTTTCCATTAGTATTCATAGAATGTTGTTAAGAGGGATGATGCTGTGACTCGCTTTTCTCTCATAGTTTCTAGGCCTGTAAAGGAAAAGTTTCTGCTAGTTTGCCTTTGTTGTGCAGTCCAAATTTGTAAAATGGTTCTTTGTTCTGTCCTCTACTAACATGAATGTTTATCATCCAGACAAAGCAAAACTTCCCTGAACTCTAATTTTTTTGTTGATAGCAGGCTTGGTGTTATGTCATGGGAGGAGTTGCTGCTAGCTTGTTTTTCCTGTTTTGTTGGCAATGCCATCTTCCTTAGCTTGTCCTATCCTGTAATCTCTCCAAGTACCAAAACATTATGGAGTGCTATAAGAATGATAATTATCAGATGGAGTTCTTTCTCCATTCTGGTGTATAAAGCTAAATCAAGTCTGTTACATTGTGGTCTATCTGTCTGTCTTTACTATAGATCAGGAAGTCTGTTTTGTGTGGAAGGTCTACTGAGGAGTTGTATAAATCACTCTCGCAGACTTTTCGTGTTGGTATCAATTGATACTGAAGCTTATGTTCGTTGTGGTGAGGGTCTTTCTTACACTCCAAATTCCATTCTTGGCTCAGAAGCCATAAGTTTAGTAAGCATTCAAGGCAGGGCAGCAGTAACAGGTAGATGAATCTTTTGTGGAAGAGAAATGGCATGCTTTCGAATCTAACAGGAAAAGGACTAATAATCACATCACCTTTGAGGGCAGTTAAGACATGGAAAATATCATGGCTATAGGACTGAATAAATTATGTGTAACTGCTGAATTTAAGATGAATCATAAATTGGGTGTGTGTTAGAAATTGTTCAAGAGGTAGTATAGTCAATTTAACAATTCTTCACTTGTAAACACATACTGAATCATGCAGTATATAATGATATACTTTTCTGAAGTGTGAGCAGAGTGACAGGCTGAGGGACTCGGGTTAACTGGTCAGGTTCTGATTAACTTGTATGATTTTGGTACAAAGCCATATGTGCTGTCTCAACTCATGTTTTGGAACAAGATCATGATTTCCTAACCATAGGCATTCCAAGTCTTCAAGTGGCTTTGTCTACTAATTAATCTGGAGCTAAACCCTCCTAATTGCAGGATTTAAACAAGACTGTGTAAGCTGCTTGGGAAGGTTTTGTCCTCCATAAAGAGCTCATTTAAAAAGCAAGCATCCAGGACCAAAAATCTTCATGCTTTGTGTGGAATCTTTGAACTGATAGCTATCTCTATACATGCTGCTAAATTAGTTGGTGATAATTGTCATAGAGGCTGTACTGTTCTCAACACTTCGTCTACACCACATCTAAAGAGTTGAGTGGGCAAACAATAGGTAGATTTTGATGTGTGTTATCAGTTGAAGGAAATGGATCAGCTATGGATAGTTATATAAAGAAAATCTGCAGTATTTTTTCAATAGCTGCAAGATGGTGGCAAGTAATGTGCTTAGAGACCTTGATAATGATACATTTAACAGAGACATTAAAGAATTTGAGAAACACTGCAGTATGAAAATACCAGCAGCAGATGACTGAGAATTTTGGGAAATCCTATCCTGTAATGAACCAGTAAGGAATAATATTCTTCCTATAAAGCTTGTCTTCTGTTTTCTGGGCAATGGATCTGTTTCACAGCATGGAAGTGTACATGGCAGGTTTTCTGTGCTCTCTCAGATTTTTGTGTGTCCTGCAAACTGGTTACTGGTTGAGAGTGTGTATACAGAGAACACGCACAGCTTTAGTCTTAAATTAATACCTGTATGTGTGAGTATGGAGGGAAGTGCAGAAAGAAGGGATCTGAAATCTGAGAGGATAAATGATCACCTTAGTTGTCACAGCTTCTGTGCTTGGGACAAGCAGGTGTTAGGCAGAAGAAGAAATCACCATGTTTGCACTGTGTGACTCAGAGCTCTGTTATCTTCTATATTATCCAGTTGGGTTTTTTTTGTTAATGATTTCAACAAATATTTTTTCATATAGTTCATGTCTGGGCCTTACTGCTAGATCACCTAAATGACATTCTTAGTTACTGGGTGAAAAAAATGAGATGTATCCTGTCGAGGACGATGTTAATGAATTTCCAACAGCCTTATCTTCAGCTCAACATCACTTCAGGAAAGGGAAACATCTTTTATATTACTTGAGCAGCAGTTAAGTGCTTTCAAGAAGCAGCAGTTAAATAGGTTACTTTTTCTCTGGAATGTTAGTCACTTATGGAGAGAAGAACTTGCTGTGAAGTCTCTTATGAGGACAGGGTTATAAACAGATGATGGATGCCATTGAAGTGCTTCTCAGGAAATACTTCTACCCTTTGAGACTTGTTACACTTGCAGTACCACACCTGTAGAGTGAAGAGCTGGTTTCTGGACAGATGGAGGTCTGTTATTAGAGTTGCAGCCCATCTGCTGGTACCCCATCTGTTTTTAAAAAATGCTTACAGAATCTTATTCAAATCTCCCTTGGCCAAAACCTTTAATAGGCTTTAGGGACACTCTAACAAGGCTTTCAGGTAGTTCCTGCTGACTTTCTAAAATAGATCAGTGTTCTGGCCTTTTGTCCTTCAGGGTTTTTTACAACTCCGTTTGTCCTTCAGCAGAAACTTAAAACAAAAGGGAATTGTTTGGTCTATATGAAATATATGCATGCACACAAATGAACATACACATTTTATATAGATGGGTGGTAACATAATACATGCATGTGTATATGTATATGTGTGGGGACACTACACACTCTTTATAAAAGAGTGAGCACATCCTTCCTGAAAGCCGATGGAAAGTTTAGAGAGCCAGGTATGTAAACTCACTTGCCAGTGGTTCTCATTTCCTTAGAATCAGGTTGCCCTCATTTGAGGCAGCAGCTTGTTGCTTGTTGTTCCATGGACAAGCCAAATCCAGCCAGCTGCCTGTTCACAGCTCTGCCATTTCCTCAAAGTGTCCATGTGTCCTGATTGGGTGTCAGTATGAGAAATAGAGTGCAATCAGTTATCTCAATTATGGAGAGGTAGTTCTCTGGAAGTTGGTTCTCTAATGGAAGTGTATGAAGTTGCTTTATAAAGTTAGTCACTGATTTCCCCCTGCTTGTTGTTTTAGTGTAAATCTTTGTGAAGATTTTCGTACCTAATAAGAGGATAATATACTGTAGACAATTTAGGTTATGTTTGGTGCATATAAAAGGTATAAATCTTACATCTTGTATTACCATGTCTGAGTAGAGGAAAGCTTTCTGAGAGCAAAATTACTTTTTTTTTCTTTTCCTGCTACAGAAGAGTGAAGAAAATGCAGTACTCTTGATAATTTGCTACTGTGCTTGAATTACCTTGTATTTCAAGTTACGGATAAGCAGAGCATCTTATGCCTTGGTCCTGAAGACATAGCTTTTCTTGTGTGTACACTTATTGGCAGCTGAAATGTAGGCCTATGTTCCATCTTGTCTGTTTCTCGGGATAGAAATTCAGACTTTCACAATAAAAATTAGTCATCACTTGTGTGAATAATAGCTTTACACCCAGACAGGTGAGTTCACAGATAAGATATCCATGGTGTCATCTATCTGCAGACCTTGTAATGTTCTGTTCCTTATGCCATATCTCTTTTATTTTTTTCCCCAGAAATGAAAAAAAAATCCTAACTTAGCAGGCAACACTTTTTTCTACTGCACTTTCTGTTTCTGTGTTGCCTGTGTTGTAGAGCGTATGTAGTTGCTTACATAAGTCTATATTTCTGAGTTGGAAGTATTACTTTTTTGAGCATCGAAGACTGCAGAAATGGTGCATAATAGACCCTCCTGATGGATAGTGCCTTCAGGCATCCTGAAGTTTGAGAATACTTCTGCCCCAGTTGTAGGGCTGACAATTACCAGAAACTAAACCATCATTTAGGATCATGTCTGAGATGTTGTTATTTGGGCGATGGTCTATCTCCACCAGTAATTATTTGGACTCTCATCAACTGTTTCCACCAAGTCACAAGCAGAAAAAATGTGCATGAAGATGTAGTTCAGTCTAGGGCATTGGGTAAGAAAGCCATTAGACTGTTTGTAGCAACTGATTAGCTGAAGACAATATTGGCTAGGTAGTAACTTTTATTATTTTATTTTTTATTAATTTTCATGGTGAAAACCAAACAAACACGCAAGTGTTTTATAGTAGGAATATTGCTAAATGGGGTGATCCATGTGGGAGTTTGTTAGCTTCTGTATTAAACTAAACGCGTACTTAAACAAAAATCCTTGCGTTGTAGTAGTGCAGACTGCTTTACCTGTATATGCCTAAGGTAAAGCAGTGCTGGAGGAACCAGATGCAGGTAAATGCCATTTTCAAACTTGGTGCTGTTACTCAGCCAGTTTTATTTCTGTTATTGAGTATTGTTTCCTTCTCAGGCAGGATCTACGAAGTAGCTGTTAGTATGAACTGTGCTCTGAATACCACACATGTATTTTGGTTGAGTACAGAAGTCACACAACAGAACTGTTTCTGAAACAAGTGCGTTTTCTCAAGTGCCATACATGAGATTGTTCTAACTGTGGAGAAACTGCTTTGGTGCCATGGAGAGGTATCTCTTCTGCTAATTTCCTTTTCCAAAATGTCTGCTAGTCAAACATAGGAGGCTGACAAAGATTGTTTTGCTCAAATCCACCTTTCTTCCCCATGAGGAAGAAATCTCAAAACCCAAGTTAGCCTCACCATAATGACAGCAAAAGCCATTTGTTGAAGGATTGGATATGAATATATACATTTAAAATCTGGCTTTGAAGTAACATATGGTAGGGGCAGTCTTTATACTTGTTAAGAGTATTTTGACTTCCAAGTTACAAATATACTACAAACCTAACACTTTTCTTTATTAGTAAGGTTGGTGGGTATTAACGATTTCTTCACCCCCCCCCCCTCAGTATTAACACATTAACCTAGTATTTCTAGACATATCTGAAAGACTTTCTAGTGCCACACTGAAGAAAATCAAGAACTCTTACTGTCTTGGCTTAATTTCTTGCTTATCCAGTTGTGCTGTCTTCATTACACTGGATATTACTTTACTGCAAGGGGCTATCCTACCATGAAGAGGCATTTATCAAGCAAAATACCTTTCTCTGTTACTGAGACTGAAAGGATTACCGTGACAGAATGTGAACCTTTCTGTACTAGAGAATTTATCTAATGTATTAAAAGTTGTATCACTTCATTCCCACAGAAGAGGCCTTAAACTAAGCTTTTCAAAATCTACTCTGGAGTAAGTTTATCCATTAGTGAAGTTATCTGTTGTTTAGTACTGACTTTATTAATACCTGTTAAATCAGTGGAACGTACTTGTAGAGTCACTGAATTTCTGGTCTGTGGGAATTTATATCTTGGTGTTAAATATTCGAGCATTATTCTTCTCAAACATTGTGGACTGATTATAAAAGAAGTAATATTGTAGTGAATGAAAAAGCAGTCACTGTACAATTGCCACTGCTTATTTGACTTGCTCACCAGTACCCAAGTGTCTTATTTGTAGATAGCTTTAGAATGCCACAGATGGTGGGAAGTAGTACTTACTGACTTAGAATAATGCTTCCTAGAGACTCCATGTATTTAAATCACATACCTGCTACTATTTCTGTTCCCCTGACAATAGATTTCATTCCCTCTTCAGCTGTGCTGAGAGCTGGAAGTTAGTAAGGACAGACTTCAGTCATGACCTTTCTAAAGCGTGTGAGGAATGTGTAGGTCTTGCATGCTACAATGGAATAACTGCTGGACTAAAGCTGGAGGTGCCATTCTTAGTGCCATTTATCTGATAGTACATCATCATAATGGAGTTATGTTGTCAGTATTAAAATGTGTTTTGCTTCTGATTATTTCAGTTCAATAGAAGAGTTTCATCTGTGAATTCGTGTAAATAAGGATGGTATTGGTTCATCTGCTATTTGAAAAGTGTTCCTATTGCCAAGCTAGTTTGTAGACCTGAAATTTTTGCTTCTACTTTCTAAAGCTTGCCTTAATCACAGGTACTCTGTTCCTACTTAGCAATTAAAATGAAAGTTGCAAGTATGAGAAATGTATCAAGGAGACATGCCTCTCCGAGGTGGAGCAGATCAACAACAAAATAAAGGAGTTGCCCAAGAATCTTACACTGACAATTAAACAAAGAGAGGGATACAAGAGTCATGCTGCGATTTATGTGGATTAAGCTTACTTTGTAGTGATAATTATATACTCTTCTGAATAAAATTTTAATATCAAATGTGAAACATCAGCTACCCTCATGTATAAAAAAGCATTCTACAGTTGCCTAGAAAACATGACTTTCACGATCATTGTATACATTTTGGACTGGATTTACTAGTTTGCCTTACATGAAGCTTCAGATAAACAAGTTTATCTGGTTTTGGTGATAGAGAGACAGAAGAGCAAGGAAGGGAGTCAGCATAAACCCTTGCTTGTCTTCCATTTTGAGTTCAGTCCAATGCCAAAAGCTGATTTCTTTCCACCTTCCAGGAAAGAAGGCAAGCGCTTTTTGAGTAAAATAAACACTGCTTGTCCTCGAGGTGCAAGCCAAGATTCTCATTATGTCACATTCTTCTGTCTTATGAATATGGGAATATAAGACTGATTTAAGGCTTTGGAAGGAGAAATGCTAACATCTCATCTGTTCATCTATGTATGCTCAAATAAAAGGCCAACATTCATATTTCTGGGAGCGTCCTCACATTCTTTGTGTTTTACCACAAATTTGAGCTAGTTTCTGTTCCTTACTTAGGTCTGAGCTCAACCAGCAAGCTATTACTTTGCAGAGGAAATGCAGTTTTAAAGAAATTTTCTTGATTATAGTTAGAGGATTTGCCCAGGAGCATGAGACTGTTTTGCTGACATTTCATCCTGTCTGCCGGCAGGAGAGAAAAAGAGGAGAACATTGAAGGAAAAAATGTGGATGGAAGAAGCTAATCTCTTCCACAGTGGAGGGAGGGCAAAAGTACTTGGATTGTAATACTAATCTCTGCTGACCTCTTCAAAATGAAGGAGAAAGGAATAGTGTTAATATAATATTATTGTCAAGTAGCAAGTTGAATAAAAAGCACCATGGAAATGTGTTTTTTCACAAAAACTTTGGTTCACCTGATTTCTGGCACGTCTTTAGAGACTTAAAAAAAGAGGTAGGAGATGGGATTTGGATCTTGGGGGGGGGTTTGCCCCCTCTTTGCATCTATAGGACAAACGAAAAAATAGTTATGACACAAGAGTTTGTTTCCTTATCCTTCAAGAGAGTAATTGAGAATAATGTGTGATAATTAACTTGAGAAAAAAAAAATTTCTTTAAACACAGTTGACTTCATTAGCTTGTATATGTGCCTTGATTGCATACTTGACTTGTCTATTTGCAAATAATGCCTTATTTTCTGGACAGTCTATGCAAATTAGACCTGCAGGTATAGGAAACCACATTTTATATGTGTATTTGAAAACAAGGTTTCAAAGACTACTGAAGTGCAAGCTTTCTAACTTGTCTTCAGGGTTCTGCACTTAAGTGCAGTTTCAGCAAGATTATTATTGGGGATAAAGTAATTGGTAGATGTAGTCCAGGTCTTGTTCGGGGGTGTAAGATATGGGTCAATGTAAATAAATAGGATAGATGCCAGGATTCTGAAATTAGAGGACATGGTAATGACTTAAGATACTTAGGTGCTGAAATGGGAGAGACCAGACTTTCAAAACTGTTCAGATCTAGCTCCAGTTCAGTGTCACTGAGACTTGTGCATGTTGAGTACTTTTAGAAAGCACTTCACGCTCAGTGATTGCTGAATGAAAGTGTCAGTGTTTTGTTTTCAAGCAGCTAATCATGGCCTAAGAAAGGTGAATTTTAAGAGGCTCTCTTGGACAGACTTGTCTTGTTAAATGTACTTCTGCTTCAGGCATTGATATCTACAGAGGAGAGACCAAGAAGGGCCTCTTGGCTTATCTGCCAAGAGAAAAGTGTTCCTTGGAAGCTGCCACTTTTTGCCTAAGTATACCTGTGGAGCAAAAGGGCAATATTGCCTGTATTTGGAATAGATAAAGTCAGGTATCAGTATTTTATATGGAAGAAATAAGATTTTTTTTTTTTTCACCACAGAAAGTATTTTGGATGTATATAGAGCCTTCTTGCTATCTCTTCTCTGTTTTAAATTTTCTTGAAGGGTAAAAATGAATACCAGATCATTTTATGCGATTATCCAGAGATTTTAACAGTGTTTTTATATTCTAGATGTTTTTTTCCACTACCTCTAGCATATCTAAAACACCTGCAGAATGTGTGCCTAGAGCCACTGCTCTCCATGTTTCTTGGCAGCATATTCTGATGAGATATCAAATATGGAGTATTGCAGCCATTTCGGTTAGCTGATGTTGTTAAAACATAGCTTTTGACTGAAAGTTTTCAGTCTGAAGTTACAGTGTGGGGACAAATGTTGATGCACAACGTAAGGAAAAAGGCAAGGGATATGTGTTACTGATACCAAAGCACAAAGTTGTCAAGCATCCGTTAAGTTGAAGAAGTGTAATCTTTTGACTTTCAGTCTGGTTTTAGAAACTTTTTGACAAAAGTGACCCCTATTACAGTCTTTATTAATCATAGTTTTAGCAATAGTTTCTTACTACTTTGTCTGGCAACTGTTCAATAAAATTTGGAAAGAATAGGCCATTAAAATTTTTCTTATTCTTGGTTGCTGTTAGAGGCCTTCAATTTCAATTTTAAAATGTGAAAGGAAAAATGGTGGTTATTGCAGGAAATGAGCATTTTAAGGATTTAACTTCTGTTTTGCCTACATAAATAATTAAAAAGTGTTTTGGAGACTTTGCACGTTTTAGGGGAAAAGTATATGTCTTGGAAATGTGCTTTGAACAGAGTAAGTGGGAGGCTGCCTCGTGCCATGTTGCCACTGTCAGCGTATTCCATGGGCATTGTGCTCTTAACATGGGTTACTTGGACTTTAAAGTGCGGGATGAGGAGTTTACTGAGCTTGACTTACAGGCAAGAGACAGAAGTACCAATCCCACTCATCAGGGAGTGTGAGTTGTCTGTCTTATAGGGAGAAGCTGTCAGCTGCTCCTCATGAGGCAGACAGGCTTTTTAAAGGAAGTATCTGAGATATGGGAGAGGCCTCTGGCTTAAGTGGCATTTTTTTCCTGTAACTGTGCTGCCTCCATGGCTTAGGGCTCAGTGGTATGAAGGGTGAGAAATCACACTCAGTACTTGTTGATAAAAATGATTTACACCCGAATTTACTCTCTCCTCCTGGAGTGTAAAAGCTGCCTCCACATGATGCGATTTCTTTCCTGTAGAAGCAGTGCTCCTGTGTGGTCTGGGAGTAAATTCTGTCCCAGAGAAAGCAACTCTCCACGTTCACATCTGTGCATCTCCATTGTTAACCATTTTCATTTGTCCACTGTCTTCCAACACTATGTTGTGCTCTACTATGTGAGTGTCCCTGTTTGGATGTTCAGTGGCTGTGATCAAGCGTGATTTTTGGGTGTATGGGTAATCCACACCCTAACAGTTCACGTGGAGTTCATATCACCATCTATCCCTTTGATGTGCCTCCTGACCATGACTGCATCTGGACTTCTCACCTTATGAAGCAAGGTGCAGAAACAGGATGGCCTTCACTTTGTAAGCCTCCCCATCTCCTTTCCAGCAAAGTGTTGGTGTGGCTTCATACTAAGATGCCATCGTAACACTGTCCCAAGGAAAAGGGAAGTGAAATCATCCTTGGTGCACCTTTCAGTGTTCTTTAATCTGTCCATTCTCATTACAAGGAGTGAAAGAAGCAAGGCACTGGATCCAGCAGGGAGAGGAACATTGCAAGAAAAATGGCCTGTTGGAACATGTCTAAGAGTCCCTGAGAACTCTGACAGTGCATCTAGATTTCTTTACCAGTCAACCTGAAACACTGAAAAACACAGGGACTGCCAGCAGCATCTTTGGATGTTTGAAACAGACACGCTTTTACTGTTTGTATAAGAGAAGAGTCTTTGTTTTACTTGCAGTTTTGAATTCTGTATGCTCTCCTGAAATCTGCTCACCCTCTCTCCTTGGATTGCCTCCTTTTTGCTCAGTTGAAATCGGCTAAAAGTTTACTCCTAACAGAGATAACTCGTCTTTGTTCTGTCTTCTCTTTCCTGCATTTCAAGAGGTTGCTATTGACCCAGCTTTGTTTCTCGAAGTTCTTATACATAGGTGTTTAAATACATGTTTTAAATGACAATATATATTTCAGATGGAAATGTTCTACAACTGTATAGCTGCTGACATAACTGCAATTAGATGAGAAGACAGGCAGTCTGTATAGTTTTGATATGGTGTTCTTCAAAAACTTTATATGGTTTTCACTCAGAAAAATTACTTGATACTTATCCAAATGTTCAGGTATTGCACAAACCCCAAAGCTTTTATATTTATTGAGTACTTAAGCTTCTGTGTTCACAAAGGACCAGATACTTTTGAAGGTTCCCAGAAACTAAGAAGACAGAGAATTTGGAAAAATTGTGCGTTGCGAACATTAGCATTGCTACAAATTTCTTGTGAAATTTCTTGTGAAAATTCCTTGTGACAAAATTCTGTCACAAATTGGTGGGTAAGAACACGTTCTGTGCCAGGTACTTGCACTGTCAGCTCCATTGTGTTAAATTGGTTCCTGGCTGCCAACAGGTGGGCTGTACAGGTGGAGAAATCTGGCCATGCGTTTGCCCACCAACACCTGTACCCCAGCATGCTTCGGTCAATTCTTTGGTGATAGAGAAGGTTTTCTTGTGAAAGGTTCTTTAATCCTTACAACCATTGGTGTTGGCCTGCTTAGTGCTGTGGCAGACGAGCACTGTAGCTTAAAGATACTTTCCAGGAAGAAAAGTTACAGAGTTTCAGAGAAAGTTACTAAAAAAGTTACTGAAACAGATCCACTTCAGTAAGAGTCCCACTCAAATCCCAGTTTGTGCCGTTTTTCATGTGGCTCTGTTTCTAATGGCTGGTTTTTGATGGATTCTGCTTGGGCTTTCAAAATCAATTCAAAATGTTTTGGGTTTGGTGTGTTGTGTGTTTGATTATTTCTCAAACTACTGCTGTCTGTAATATGCAGGCAGAATTTGTTGCTTTTATTGCTACAGCTGAGGCCTAGGTGGCTGGGTGGATACTCAGAGGCTTCTTATTGTGATCAAGAAATTGTTTTGTGTAGGATTCTTTTGCTGTGGATGTAATGTTTTTGGGAGCTTCAGCAGGCATGCTTATGGTCTCTCTTGTGTTGTTAAATAGGGATTTGGCTTATATCTGCTTCAGAACAATCCATGCTATTTAATCACAGCTGAAAGGATTTGGGATTTTGCAGGATGGGGAAAAGGGGAGTGACAAAGAAGGATTTTGGGGGGCATTGTTGTTGATGGTATTATGCTCAGCATACTCGTTTAGAATATTTACCACAAAAAGTTTTCATTTGCAATTCATGTATTTTTAGTCCCTAGGAGAAGATGAGATCTTTTAATCCGAATAATCCTGATAATTTGATTCTAGATGTACATACTGAAATTTGAGACCATGCCATGAAATCATAGAATTCCCTGGGACAGATGATAGACTAGATACTCACTCTGTGCCAGGTGTATCTGAATCTCATGCTGTCTAGAAACACTTTTATCTCTGATTTTCCATCCATTTATTAGAAGTCTCTATGGGTTTTCCATACAGACTTTTCCATTTTGAATAGCTTATTTATTTTTCTCTTTGGGAATTCAGGTTTCATCTTTCTTTTAAATGTAGTCTGGATCTGCTTTTTCTTCCATTATCTTTTGGTGATGACTTTTGAACATTGATTGTTGCAAATAGATCTGGCTTAGGAAATAGGCAGAATAATTGAATGCTGAAAGCTGGCAAGTTGTGAAATAAGGGGAAAATAAGCTGTGCTGAAAAGCAGCCAGCAATATGTAATTTTTTCAATACTGTAGTTAGGAATTGTAGCTAAAAAGGCTCTGTGTAGTACTTCAGCAAGTTTCTTCAAAGCCCAAAATTTTCAGATAGGAACTGCAGCATATTCAGGCTTCTGTTTTGCCATCACACGTATAAACCTGGTTATCTGTAAGTAAAAACACATGGAAGGCATGAAACTGCCTAAACAGTTGGGAGACTAAATATAGCTAGTCAGCCTGTCCTCCTTGCAAATTATTAGGTGAATGTCCATGAGTGTACATCTGAGCCAGGATTGTATGCCGATACAAAGGCTACGGCTGGAGATTTAAAGGAAGAGGGAGGCGCTTCCAGCAGTACCATTGGGTCATGTAAAGCTGTTGATACCAGTTACTGATCTCCAGGCAATTAGCATTGCTTATGGGACTGTCTTTTTGATTTCCAGCAGCATCTTTGGAGCCTTTGAGAAATAACAAACTCACCCTGTGAAAATATATTCCTAACAACAGCTTAAACCTGTGAAAATAATGTTAAAAGCTGATTTATTTTAATGAATCCGTAACTACTAATCAGTCAGTCATTTTTACAAACAAAGCAAACTCTTGCCCATAGCATATGGACTAATGCCAGCGTGTTTAGTTTATTGATTTAGAGCCTACAATATTAATATGGATGGTTATTGTCTTAACCCAAGTTTTATTTCTTCATAATTGCATGTGATCAAAGTTCTTTGTCATCATGGTGAATGTTTTGTATTATTTATATTTGATGGGTGCTATTAATGTTAGAGAATTTTTGTGACTGAGAATTGAAAATGAGCTATTACTACTTGAATAGTGCATGCAAGGAGAAGATACCTCTTAGGTAGTCTTAAATCAGTCTGTTTCATTTCCCAGGTAACATGCATGTGTCACTGGCAGAGGCTCTGGAGGTTCGGGGGGGACCACTGCAAGAAGAGGAAATATGGGCTATTTTGAATCAAAGTGCAGAGAGCCTTCAAGAACTATTCAGAAAAGGTAAGCATTTTTTAAGACTAAAATATATACAGAACTGGAAACATCTTGGTTACTGGTAGGTGTCATATAAGTAAACTGCCTTGTCCTTCCTGGGCTCTAAACCCAGATAACAACTTGCTCCTAGGTTGTCTTTGGGTTAAGTACCTAGCTGCACCCCAACCCAAAAGATGTTTTCACCTCATGTTCTATTGGAACCTGTGGCACATCTAGTTTCATGTGGCAGTAACTTTACTTTGGTAGGAAGCTACCACAGGGTTTTAGCATTATTTTAGACTCATTGAAATGAGATGGAAACATTAAAAAAAAAAGGTGATGAATAAGTCTGAGACCATTAGAGCACTTTGGTACTGAAGGGGATGTAGAAATAGGTACAGTACAGTGCAGTCATGACCAGTCTGCTCTGAAGAAGTGTAGCCTCAAGTGAGACAAAGGTGAGCAACAGGAAACTTGACCAGAGAAGGTAGCGTTCCCCAGAATTCAAGTAGCAACACTTACATAGGTACTGAGAGGAATGTGGTGTCATATTGTACTTCGGAAGAGTAGCAGTAAGTATTTCGCCTTCACTCCCCCAATTTAGTAGGCTCTAAGCTGAGCATCGGCCATACTGCTGATAATGTACATTTTAGCACTAAGTCTGAGTATGGAGCTGTTCTTCTTCCTTATGCTTTCTTTTCTTTTCATTAAAATTTATAAATCCTTAAGGCTCTTCCTTCCCTTTTTTTGCCTTTGATAGCAATAAAAGCTTAACTCAAATACTGCTTCAGTGACATCTTTAACCTGGTCTCAGATAACATATGTTCCCATCATATGCATCTTAGTATTTCAACGTATTTATGGGAGTCATCTCTATAAACATGCATATGTAAGCTTATTCAGTTTTATTTATGAGAAATCGAATGGCTCACACTTTGAAAATATTCACCGTTTTGCCACATTGCTATGCAGGGGTCACATCTTTGCTATTGAGGGGAAAAATATTTTGTATTTTTTTGCATGTATTTGATTTAGAATTTCCTCAAGATTTAACATTTAAGTTGTTTTGGGTTGGTTGTTTTGTTTTTTTTTTTTTAAGATTTGGTTTAGATGATCTATCAAGTCAGACACTAGATCTATCTTACGCATTGCACGACCTGTGCAAGTGGTCTCTGTTGGATACTTCACAGACTCCAAAGAAGGCAGATGTGAGCAGAAACTGCTATATGGTGATTGATTTCTGATCAAGCTTGACTTAGGAATAAATAGGAATTTTATCAACTTCTTAAAAATACTTCCTGGTAGGTGAATTATGGGTGATTGTGATATCCCATACAAATGTACCTATTTCCCTTTAACAGTGAGCTCATAGCCCATATATGATAAGAATTGTTCTCTATTAGGAATGCTGAGTTTATTGTCGCAGTTTAACCAACTGTCCTGTCCTGTCTCATATTGCAAGAAAGGGAAAGCTGGCATCTCCTTTCTCTCTCTTTCACTCTTTGTTGTCTCTCAGAGAGAATCAGAAGAATTGCTTCTTTTAAGAGGACAGGTTGTTAAAACCTCGATTAAAAAGAGATCTTGAATGATTAGAGGTTTACTCTTGTAAACTTTACAGGGACGGACACATGGAGCTCCATCTTGCAATCCACCTGCAAGATCACAGTTGTATGAGCATATAATAGTGAAGCCACTTAAGACTTTATCCTAGGTCTAAATTCTTTCCAAGTAAGTCTCCAATGAAGATAAGAGCTCATCTTTTCTTTTCCTGAGAGTAGCTCAGAGAAGAGTTGTCATAATAACTCTGAAGACTTCATGCAAGCATTGACAACGAGAACATAGTCAGCCCTCCTTCAGAAGGACAAGTCCTGAAACATGTGAGAACAAAGTAGAAATCTGTCCCAGTGTGCTTTTTAAGGCAGGGGAATGTTTGTCAACCAAGACTGGCTAAGGTGGCAGAAGCTTCTGATCTCACTTCCTATCAGTGAAGACCAAAACACACATTCAGATAAAATCAGTGCCAGAAGAATCTGTCTCTTTTTGGAGATGAAGCTGTTTTACTGAGTTGTTTTTCTGCTAGTTCAGCAAACTATTTTCAGTGGCATGCTGTTGATTAACCTGGGATATAGCCTGTGGTAAAAGGCACGTCAAGAGACACTCAAATGAAAGAGCTTTACTGTGTAGCTAAGGTTGATAAAGGCAATCTAATTTCTCCCAGCAAGATTTGAATAACCAGCCAGTCTTTAATGAAGATTGATCTTCACTAAGGAAGCAATCTAGAAACCCTTTTTGGTCATCTTGAATATTGCTTCAGTGCTGGCTTGTAAAGGTGCACTGTGGATGTGCAGGAACAGAGAATGCAGAGGTTCCTGTAGGCTTGTCTGACTCAAATTTTTATTTTGTTTGTGGAAGACTTGTAGCAAAGCGATTTCCTAGAGAAATCTTGATTTCCTTGGTCGAATTTCAGACCCATTTCTTCCATGCATATGATGTGGAAGAACTAGTATGGAAGTGTAGGTGTATAGCTCTGAGGTCCCCGTGCATGCAGTTGTGTAACAAATTTTAAGCTTTGATGGGTGTTTTGTACACTACGTTTCTTTAAAAAAAAATAAAATTAAGGCATATTGTTCAACAGTCTGTGTGCTCCAGCTGTTTTGTAATGAGGGGGATAAAAAGGCCATGGAAATCATCAACTCTTAAATTGTCAGCTGTTGGCAGCCTTCCCACACCAGCCCAGCAACCACACACACTTAAAGGGATTACCAGCCCAAGTAACCATTTATTTATGTATGTAATTCTAGTAGAGTTTTGGTAGTTTGTTTGAAGTTGGGAATCTTGCTATTACGCTGTCAACCGAGAACCTGTTCTTCAATTAATTTCTTTTTTAAGCTGGTTTCTGGAAATTAGGGAAAAATTCCCAAAACAAGTGTCTGTTGCAGATTTGATGGCTTCTTGATATATAAAAGTTCTGCGTGCCTTTTAGTGAGACTATCCTCTTATCCATCAAAGCACTTAGTAAAAGAAGCAGAGAATGAAAATCCATGGTTAATTCTAAATCACACTATGTCTGATTCAGTGACTGATACAGAAGTGTTCATATTTTCATCCCTTTTAATATATACAATTCTAACAGATGTTGAACTCCTTAAAAATACTTCACAAATTTATTTCAATCATTATAAGCAATGGAAGCTTAGATTGAAATGCCCGGTTGCTGATCAGTGATTTAGAAGATGAGCTCTGGTAGCTGTTCTGTCAGCATATTATAAGCTGTTAAATGAAGGAGAAAGACAATCTGGGACTCAGTTGCAGATCTGACATCAGTTGCACTGGTTATGCTGAGATTAATCTAGAGATTTGAAAAGGCCGATACCAGACCTGCCCTTCTCTTACATCTGTTTAATTATCTGCAATAACTATTTAGTTGTTGAAAGGGTGTATCAGCTGTTTCAGACATGCTGTATCTTGTACTCAGTACTCCGTGAGGTCAAAGGAAGAAGTCTTTGAAGTAATCTCAAATGTGAGTGTATAAGCGTAAGGGGAGTGCTGTGCTGTGCTCACTGCTGCTGAGAACTATAAAACAGGTGTCCCTTTAATTTGGTAGGTTTAACAAGAAAAGATTTATCAAAACTTGAAAGTGGAAAAAACTTTGTAGTTCACTTGGGCAACTCCTATGCTAAACTGTGTACTGAGGATTCTGAAAATAGTTGGACTTTATGTTTGGAGACACGTATCTAAAGGAAGGGAGAGGAGAAGGGGAAAAATGTGTCTGATATTAGAAAGATATGTTGAGCAAAGGAAGAGACTTTGCAAGTTGACTGTCTTGCAAATCTGTATGTGGGAAATGATTTTTGTAAAGAGAAGTTATAGCATCAAAAAGTGGATGTGAAGAAGGAAGACTGTGGGTTTTGGGGACCTGTAAATCTTGTTGACATACTATCGTACCTGCTTAGCTTGAGTAAGTGTAATGAACAAAAGGAAGGTAAAGTGCGAAATGTGTTGATGGGGACTAAGGGTGGGTCCCAAGTAGTCACAGACCTAGTTGGGATGGAGGAGGAATTAGATTGTTTTGATTGACAAGAGGGAAAATACACTAGGAAGGCAAAAAAACCAAATTGTCGTTTTCCAGCCAATCCTTGCTGGCAGATGTTAAATGATGGCTTTTTCCCTTTACCAATATCTGTTAAGGAATGATTTTACTTTTTTCTCACCTCCTGGTAGTAGTTGATCTTTTGGTTGCTTAGAAGGAAAGAGACTGGGCCTTTGTAATTTTGTTGAGTATTCAAAATTTTTTTAGTTTATATTCCTTATCCCTTCCTCCATCCCCCACCTCTCACGCTGCACCAAATGAGGCTCAGTTACTACTTGCGCTCTTTCCATAACTCTCTGCTGAATGTAGTCAGCAGAACAATGAAGTGTAATGTGGTGTTATGCTGACTGGGAAGCAACTCGGGAACAACGTATGTGATCTCAGGATCTAATTGTTCACCCTGTTTCTTGCTCCAGTGTTCTCAGGATAGTGTAAATTTCAGTTACTCCCTTAATGTTTCACCCTGTGCTGCTGCTTTCCAAGTGATTCAGTATCACATCAGAGCTCTCTGCGCAGTCCCATCCCTTTGTGCCCAAGGGAGAGGGAGCAGAAGCGCTCAGTGCTGCTTCCCCTGCACACCGGGCATGCAGGGACATGCAGCACCAACCCAAAGGAATGTAGGATTTACAGAATAAGTGGTCCCTTGAGCTGGCTTAATCCTGGCATGGCTAGGGATGCGTCAGTGGTCTGCCTGCCTCCAGCCTGGCCTAAGCATACAAAATTTCAGCTTCCTTTGCTCTAGGACAAATCTTACTGGTCTCAGTGAGGGCTGTAAAGTGAAGCGAGATGTGTGTTGAAAACCTTGTGTATATTTTTGAGTTGTTCTGTGCTTTTTTAAGATATTTACTTTGTGTTTTGAAAGAGCTGAAATGTGCATCCCTTCTGACCATTTCTGCCAGTGGCTGTGGCCTAAGAGAGAAGCGAGGGAAAAGATAAAACTAAAGGAGCTCGAATTGTGAATATAGTTTGGAAATTCAGAATAGTCTGCTGTCAATATAGCAAAATAGATCCATATATTGTAAAATAGATCAATTTTAAATATACCATATTAATTTAATGTCTCTTATAATGTGGTAGGTCTTTGTATCCTGCTAAAGCAAGTAAAGGATTTTTTTTTTCCTTTCATTTGTTTGGCAGATCCTCTGTAGCTGAAGACTATTTCTGTTTTTATTGCATTTAAGGCCAGTTCACTGTGTCACTTTTAGTAAGACCACACTATTTATCTCTGTCTTGGCACTGCTTGTTAAACTGTGCTCTCACAAGTGTTTTGTTACCAAGTTGCATAGTTCTGGAGTTAACTCAGAAGGCTGGAAGCTCTAGCACAGTTGAAAGCCTGTTGGATAGAGCATTAATGAGAAGCCATATCCTGAATTCCAGTGCTTTTTTTTTTTTTTTTTTTGGTGTCATTTTCCCCTGTATTTTTGGGGATATGTTTCTCTTACTGCTGTTAAATTATCCTGAAAACATATTAAAGGGTAGGAGTAGTGTTACTGAAAAGTATTTTTTTTTAAGTTAAATCTATCTAATTGGAGCTTTGAGACAGTTATTTTGGTTTACAATGCATGCCTTAAGGAAGGAAGTAGAGAATGAGTTGTTATACTCTCATCCTTTGGAACAGTAGAATAGATTTCCAAAGTTTGATAGTATGATCTGCTATATTAATTATAAGTTAATAATAAGGAATTTAAGAAAAAGTCAACGAAACAAGTTTGGTAAAGTCAACTCTTTTTCTAAACTTGTAATTAATCACATTCATTTTATATTACTTCAGGTCATGAAGATTGTTGAGTGTGGGTGAATCAATACATTTAGACTCTGTATCTGTGGGGAACAGATGCATGCTCCAGAGTTTGTTGAAATTAGTATTCAGAAGACTTCAGACTAAATGTGAGGGTTTTTAAAATTGTTCTTAAAACTAAATCAAGTTTTTATCTCATTAACTCTTTTTTTCAGAATATGAAGAGTTTTTATGTATTTAAAGTATTTGTCTTACAAAATGTTCAATTAAGGTTAATTGAACTTAAGGTTCCTGAGTTGGGATTATAAGAAGAAAACTTACCATATTTTAAGATGTTGCTTGTTTGGATTTTTTTTTTTATCAGTGGTGTATACATACAGGGTTAATTTTGAAAGTTGATTGCTAGCTAAGGTTGTCTTCCTAAAAATGTTTTATAGCTTTGCTTTTCTTATGTACATATAATAGGATAGGTCTGTTCACCTTTGCATTTCTTTTCTTTGGCATCAGAACTTACTGCCAGAACAGTGAACAGCAGTTGTTCTGTTATGTTTCAGAGGAAGTGGGATTAGAAAATTGAAGGACTTACCTGGTAGATCCTTTTACATCTGATACCTGCAAAGGCGTAATTTAATACATTTCCTAGGAGATTAGAAATATTCTAGATTACAAGATAATTGAGCAGTCTAGGAACCAGCACTGTAGGAACATCCTGAGCTGATTGGAGAGTGGAAAATGTTGTTAACAGTGGAGCTGAAGGAGGATATTATTGTTCTGCTGTTGTTGCTTACTATGTAGAAAGAAAAGAAGGACTTAGCATTCCAATGTATGTTTTCTCATATCTTTTATATATCATGTAGCAGAAGACAGAGCAATTGCCTCTTTGCCTATGGAAAAATAAAAGTTAACTTTTATTTTTACTTAAAATATTAATAAACTTATTTTTACTTAAAAATATATTAATAAACTTATTTTTACTTAAAAGCTTGTGCCTCCTTCAGTGAAACTGAGGTGATTCATGTTTGAGGTATAGAAAAAAATATTTTGACTCAAGGAAATGTTCTCTCCTTTTCCTGACTTAATTCAAGGTACATTTGTGGATTTAATACCTTCCCCTGTGTGTGCAGACTGGCCCCTAGCCCCTTCCTATTTTTTTTTAGGGTAAGTCTGTGGCCAGAAGCTTCACAGCAGTATTATCTGACATCAAAAACCTAGCTGGCAAATTGCATATTCAGTGTAGGAAGTTTTGTTGGTCACTTTTGATTCTGCTATTTCAGTGCTTGTTTTGCTGTTTTCAAGTATGTGTTCACAGGTTTTGAATGGGCAATCTTACTAAGGTTTCAGGTTTTCTTTGCTCACTTCTACTGCTCCTAGAATTATTCTTTCCTTTTTCACATTTTTAAAATTTTTTTCACTTCAGATTAAAAAGGACTTCTGTACCCAAAAACATTTCTGTTTTGTCCAGTTCTGCCTGCCACTGTAATGAGGAGCATTTCGTCTCTCTACTTATCTTGTCTTCTCTCTTCAAACCATTGCTGCTGCAGTAGTGCTATGTTAGTATAAGAATAAAACCCATTGCTATGATAGGAATTAGCTTTAATGACATCTGCTCTACAAAGAATGAGCAATTTATATGTCAGCTGTAACATAAATGAAATAACTTGAGGACAGGAGAGCTTGTGAGTATTTTAGCGGGCTCTTTGTGAGCTTGCTGGTATGAGCAATAGCCAAAGTATAGTCAAAAAAGATAGGTGTTACTCCTCAGTGGGATTAAAATTGAGGTGGTTGTTGTGGTTATGAAACACCGCAGGTGGAAAAGAAAATGTGAATCTATTCCACTAATAATATGTAGGCTGATAGTAAAATAAAATCAAGCAAGAGCATCAAACAACATTTTTTTTTTCTTTTCAATTACAGCTGATCCTACTACTCTGGGATTCATCATTTCTCCGTGGTCTCTCCTGCTGCTTCCATCTGGCAGTGTATCATTTACTGATGAAAATGTCTCCCAACAAGATCTGCGAGCATTCACAGCACCGGAGGTTCTGCAGAACCATTCGCTGTCATCTCTGTCAGATGTTGAGAAGGTACAGTACCTCTTCCTTGGTAGACAGCTGTTTTCTTTTGCTGTTGATCCCTTCACATAGTAGCTTTAAGTTGTCCTTTTTGTGTCCCTGTTGTTAGTGATTTGTACGTGTGATTTCTTTAGTGAGGGGGGAGGGATCCTCCTGCTTTGTTTTTGTTCATAAAACTGGAATAGTGATTATGGTTGTGCGCAGTTATGAAGAAGAGTCTCTACAGGTCCTGGTAACATATATGCTACTGAGAGCCATACTTGGGCAATGGCTGCACAGAATAACTGACTTTAAAACTAGTCTTAAACAATGCTTTGCCTTCTTTTTGTGAAACATTTCAGTGACATCACCAATTGTAATTTTCAGAGTTTTTTTGCAAAAATGCATCTGAGAGGTAAGCAAAAGAGTTACTCAAGCAGTCCAGGACTTTGATAAAATGGATATTCTTACACTCATCTCAAAAGGAAACATTTGTTTTAATTAGCCTAAGTATTCCTCAGTTACATATGAAATTGCTCCTTTCCATCTTTCTTTTGTAACTCTTCCCCAAGAGGAGACGTTCAGATGGGTAAGGTTTGTATATGTGATCTCCTCCAGGTCATTAATAGGCACAGTCAAAATGAACTGGCTTCTCAGATGTTTATTAGCAAGAATTTGTTGCAAATGGTAACACTTTCTCTGGAAAACCATTCCCTTGGCTTGGTCAAAGATATTTAGAGGTGGAAGTAAAAAGGAAGTGAAGCTTTATTTGTATCTCCTTGACTTCTCTGGATCAATAATCCTTGGAGAGGGAAGCTAACCACAGCCAATTTTGTAATCTGGGAACAATTATGACATTTGTCAGTCTTCCTCCAGGAAGAACAGCAACATGTTCTTCCTCCAGAGGAAAGTGGTATTGGCACTGATAGCTGTTGTGTGCATAAGGACTGTTAAAACATGTTTTTCTGTGTTGAATATTTTGTGTTTGCAGCTTTTTTCTTCTAACCTGGTATATAGTCATTTTTCTTTAGGACTGTTTTACCAAATACCTACTGAAAGCCAGTTTCCTCAGTTACTCTCAAGCCCTTTAGACATCCCTCTTGCTCTGCATATTGTCAAAATTAATGGTATCATAAAATATACTTATAATTTTATCTATGAGAAAATTATAAGCAATTGGCAACCTAGGTTAAAAGGTTTAATAGAGAAGTAAAAATTACACTGACATCAATGCAAATTTGAGTTCTGTTGTGTAGGATGCAGCTGCCAAGTTCTTTGGTCATACAGTTGGAATTGTTTGCCTTCTTTCAAGAGGGATAACACTTTTGAAGATAGTAATGTTACCTCTAGTTCCAACTCTGAAGTTAATGTACAAAACAGGCCTTTAAAAGTGCAGAAAAGTTTTTGAAGTGACAAATTTGTGACCTTCTTCAGAGCTGATTGCATTCTGTGCCAGTGTTTAGTTTGCTACTTCTTTCTTTCTGAAATAAATAGAGGGCTGTTACTATAAAACCCATGCTGTGATGTTTCTTGATCTTTAGGAAAGAAATTACACAGAGGGACCTCTGTGGCCTGTAAGTTCCAACACAGAGCATATCAATTGGCAATGACCTAATACTGGCATTCTGTGCATATGCAATGCTAATTAATCCTCTCTCATTATGGTGCTTTGGATTTCTTTCCTGGTATCAGTATAACCCTCCTGGCTGGATGCAAGATGATTTGCTTGCTTGTTTATTTGGAAGAAGAAACCTCCCTAAAACATAACTTTGTACAAAAACTTTTGTCCTTTTATGGCTTTATTAGTTGAAGTTAGTAGGGCTGATAAATAACTTATATGTGCATCCCTCCTTTTTTGACTGCTTCCTTTTGCATTCATATTAAACTGGGTATTGGGTGGTACACACTGGTTACTGCAAGAATGCGTGGCTTCATGTTTCTTAGATCTTGTTTTGCTGATTGTGGTAACTTTTAACATATTTAAACCTTTTTTTCTTTGTTCTGTAACAAGTGGCTGTAGTTCACTGAATTAATTTACTAGAAATCTTTGGTGTTTTCCTTTTTGATTGTTCTTCTAAAAGCTGCTGAAGGCAGAAAAATGTCTTGTTTTCATGGCCTTTTAACAGAGAGTGACAAAGTTGCATTTGTGTTTGGAGTTATGACTGTGCTTGCACTTGATAAGAAATATTAACAACGATAAATATTAGAAAAAAATATAGGAAATTAACACCCTTTTGGTTCCAAAACACACAGTCAATTTGAATCCAAAATAAATCTGAGGTAACTGCAAGCTTATTGGAAACTTAGTAAGCAAGCTACTCTAAATTATAATGGAAGATTAATTTGGGAAGTGAAATTGATGTTGATTTATTTTGGAAAATATTAAAAGTATCATAGTAAAAAAGTAAACTAAATGTTTTTATTTTGAAAGCTGTTTTTAGGTAGATTAGTAGTTTAGGTTTAGTTTATGTTTTCTTTTAGGGGTCTGACTTCACTTCTTGGTTTTGGAAATATCTTTTATTATGCTGAAGCTCAGAATCATAGAGTGATAGAATACCCTGACTTGAAAGGCACCTGTGAGGATTGTCAAGTCCAGCTCTAGATTCTAAAGAGGGCAACCTAAAAGTAAAATAGTGTATCTGACTGTTGTTCAAATGCTTCTTGAACACTGACAGACTTAGGACCATGACGATGTCTCTAATTAGAATTAAAAATTTTTATTATAGACATTTGAATTGCTGCTTTTGCACTGCTGGAGAACAGGAGTTGGGGAGTTTATATCCAGTTTATCTGGACATGTAAGGAAGACTTTCTGGTATTTCTGTTGAAAGGGTAATGGCTAATAAACCAGATACAGAACAATTTTCTCAGTATTTTGAAGATAATATTTATGGTTGAAGGGGCAGTGATATTAACTGAGAACCCTTTGATGCATGTGTCTGAATATTGACCTAATCTGTTCTTTGCATATAGCAGAGTGACCTTACACTGTTGGCCTCTGGGAGAGGAGGCTGGTGGGTGAGCCTGTGTTAGGTACACAGTGCTGGCTATATATTTGTGTCTAGGATAAAGCAGTGTGTCACCTGCACCTGTGTACTTTGCTGTGTCCATTGCATCTACAGCTGTGTGTATTGCTGCAATCCTGCAAACAAAATTTGCCTCCTTATTTTCCCTTCTTGAGGGGAAATTGAGCACAGTCTCGGAGTAATTCTCCATGGGTTTGCTCTGGCTTTATCACAGAGAAAAGCATTGTTTCTCCACCTGAATATCCTTCTTGCAAACCTTGCAAAAGCCTCATTGCTCCATCTTCAGTGTCAGCCAGTGGGACTGAATCACAGCAGTAAGGAGCGATGTGTCAGCAGTATCTGGTGTATCACTGCCTTAGACTGATAGAAACCTTTCTGTCCTTGTGCTGACTCATACACTGTGCTAGAGAGACACCATCTCACAAGATTTTAGTGGCAGAAATGCAATATGGGAGTGCTTCTCTGAGTGTGTTGAATTTCTGTTTTATTTGAATAAAGCACATTGAATTTACAAGAATAATTTTAATAGCATTTGGTTTCTAAGTATATATAGTAATTGCTTCTTTACCCTGCCATGGAGCTATGTGTTGCTCCTTTGAATACATAAAAAGGAAACTTTTTTCTGGTTCATGATGGAAATCTAAAAATACATATTTGTGTTTGGGATTAATTCCCCACAGGCTGTAGTAACAGTATGATGAATTTCAAGCAATCTGGTCTAAAAAGAAAAATATTTGTGTTATTCTTTTTCTTGAGTTTTAAGAATATATTTTGTTGTCTTGAATAGGCTAAGAGCCTCCTCAATACAGAGAATTCACTTGTATGACCCTAAGCTAGTTCTACATGTGTGATTTTTAACAACTCTACAAATTTAGTATGGGAAGAAAAAAATTTTTATAATTTCTAAGTTCTCTTGGGTCCATTCATTACCTTTTGTACACTCAATTTGCACCTATGTTTTTAAAATCTGTATATGAAGGATCTGAGTCAGCACAGATCTTGTAAATTTATATATCTGGAATTTGAAATGTTTCGCTTTTAGTTCGTGAAGAAGGTGATTTAAGTAAGTAGCATAAATATTATTAATAGCTTGGTAGAAAGAACCATCACTAGTGTATGTTACTTATACAGTCCAGAAAAACTGCTTTTTTTTCCTACACTTACCTGTTTTGTTTTGGCAATCACCTACAGGGACGGCCTATGCTCGTGCTCCTAATTCTGCAATATTTAAAGGTTTTATTTCCTATACTGATGGGCTTAATATGTCAAAGATATATTAATGTCATTAATGTTGGTATTAATTGTTAATTATGCATGCAATTATTAATATATTTGTATCTTAAAATATCAGTAATAGTTACTTCTTTATATGTTTATATTCTTATGTTCATTCCTTTTTTTCCTTTGATCCCAATCTTTGGGATCTCCTGATGATAGTAGCCCACTATTTGAGTTGTGCTAAGGTCTGCCTTGCTTTCAGAGTAAAGTTTTGAGGATCCTTGGACACAACCATATAGTCTTTCCCTCACACCAGGCTGATTGCATGGATTACATGACTTTGTGGCTTCAGTGTGAGATGAAAGCTTGAAATTAAAAAGAGAAGACAGAGGCACTGTTTAGATGCAGTATGTTCTGTAGCAGTAGAGTTTTCTTCTCTGATCCTCATGGTAAAGGAGAAGGACTTGAAAGACAACTGAGCTTACAATACCAGAATTATATTTACAGGCAAAATGATGTTAAGTTAGTTGCTCTCCTTTAAAGTTGCGCTTTGCGTTTCCAGTCATGTTCAATGAGTTGACGAATGTCTTGTGTCTTGTAACAGGTGCATATTTATTCTCTTGGTATGGCACTCTTTTGGGGAGCTGATCACGAAGTTCCTCAAAGTCAGGTAAGTTTAGATTTGGTTTTATTTAATATTGCTACTTCAGACTTGATAGTTTGACTGACTTTGCATTGGAGTTAACACGGCACTGGAGTTAACATAGCATCTCATAATGAGACAGTGAAGAGAATTTCACAGGGTTTTACAGAATGGTTAGGGTTGCAAGGGACCACAGTGAGTCATCTAGTCCAACCTCCCTACTCGAGCAGGGTCATCCCAGAGCACACGACACAGGATTGTGTCCAGACATTTCTTGAATATCTCCAGTCAGGGAGACTCCACAGCCTCTCTGGCAGTCTGTTCCAGTGTGTGGTCACCTGCACAGTAAAGAGGTTTTCTTTTCTGTACTTGGAGCTTTTTCCTGTGAAGTGTGTGAGGGTGATGATGGTGTTATCTTGCAGGAAGAAGGTGCTGACAGTACATTTTTCTTAGTTTCCATGAAGATATATCTGAGCTAGTCTATCCTGTACTGCCACAGGCTGAAAGAACAGTTGAGGCTGCTGACAAAGGAGAAAATAATTTGCTTTGGTTTAGGCTTATATAAAAACAAATATTGAAATAACGTTGTTTTACACATAATAAAGCACTTGTTCTCTATGCTGCCATAAGTTCTGTGAGTCTGGACTTAGCACATACAGATACTAGTTTTCATAATGGCCAAGAAAGGGTATGAATTGTTTGGAACAGGGAGTAGACTCTTGCTATTGACCTGTCAGTCAATGCAGACAGTTGCAGACTGCTTAGAGCTGGGTGTTATTGCTCAGTGGGGTTATTTTACACACCCAGAAAAACTCCTAGACTGTCTTTCCACAACTGACTGTAGATAATTTGATTCATCATCTTGCTGGTGCAAGATGATCCCTGCCCCCAATTAAACTTTTAGAAGTAAATGTCTAAAAGAATGAAAAGAAGATGAAATACATTGGAAAAAGCACTTAATGATGGGCTTTAAACTGTAGGATCGTGTAGCTCAATGAGAGAAGCAATTTGTCATTCATATTTGGGTTTGATCCTACAGGTTGGTATGATGTGTAAAGATAAGGAAGGAAGTTTGGAAAGGCTCTTCTGCAATTTAAGGAACCAGTTCCTAATATTTTCTTTAACAGAGTGGTAATTGGGTTCTTAGTTGTACTTATTTGGAAGTAGCTGCCTGAATGTGAAATTAAAACATTTTGAAGCTCTCACAGTTTAGGGGCACCTATTCATAATGCTTACTGTGCCTGTCCCAAAAAATCCAGTAATTTCTTGGACAACAATACCCCTGTCTTGTAGAAGATGAAAGAACAATATTCAGCAGTAATGGGAGAGGGACTTAAAGTAGGTAGAGATGTTGAGCAGAAAGTAGGCATTAATTTTAGTCCCTATTTTGTTTCTTCCTTTGGTATTAGAGTGTAGCAACAGTTTCTCAGTAATGCAGTGGGAAGGCACACTCTACCTGTTAATAAAACAGTATTTTCCCAAGGATGGTGTGGTGAGGTATGCCTGGAAAGAGTATACCTTTGGGATACTCTCATGTGCTGTCTCTCCCTGTGGAGTTAATGGAGGCAAAAGGACAGTCTTGTGTATGTTATTACTTTTAAATGTGGATTTGCATGTGCAGGTTTTCGCATTTTATGTATGCTTTCTATATTTGTCTGCCTGTGTTAGTTAATGAGCTGCTTCTCTGCTGGGAGTGTGGTTGAATACAGGAGTGATTTTTTATGATTAGTTAGAAGTGATAGATGGGAAAAGCCTATGTTAATTAAATCAGGGTGGTCCAGAGCATTTTTTTTTTAATAGTACACCTTGAGTACTCATGGAGGGAAGATTGGAAGACTGTAATTATTTGAAGTGCTCTGTGATGCAAAAAGCATGACAATGCTTGTACTTTGTGGGTAACCACCCACTTTGGGAGAGCTGCAGATCAGAAACCTCAAGTCACAAGTGCCTGCGGCAACCGAGAATAAGTGTTATCGCTGACTGCTGCATACCCTGAGGAGGAATATTCCACCTTCAGTGTGCTGCATTAACTGAATGGGTAGAATAGAAATAAATCTAGATTTACTTTTTTCTTAACTGTATGGGTGTTGTCCTATAGTTGTGAAGCTCTGCTTCCTTAACCAGTGGCTTTGTTACTTTATTCCTTACTTTTCTGTTGGAATTTGGAAGTGCTATCACATCTACTGCAAAATATAGGGGAGGTGAGGAACTACACAAAATGAGCAGAGAGGGTTGGACAAAATGATTGTAGTGAGAATTGAATTTTATACTTGTGACTGGCAGAATGTTCAAAATCAAGGGAGGAAACTTGCTCTGAATCTTTTCACTTTTATTTTGTTTTCAGTTATTCATTAAGCATTTGAGAAAGGACAGCATTGGTGTCCTGACCTTACAGATCAGGCAGCTTGTTTGGGCCAGAATTTTGCAGAGCACAAATTGAATCTAGATGCTGAATGCCTGTCTCCTGTTCTACAGCCACTATTTTTTCACTACCTAGATGGGGACTTTCAAATTGGCACTCAGATAACGTAGGCAATAAGTCTCATGAGTAGTTATTTTACGTTGTTGAATGTCTTTGGTTTCTGAGTATTCCACAAAGCACTGGTAACACTGATTTCTCCTGTTCTTGTTTGTCACTAGCCTATCAAACTCGGAGACCATCTCAATAGCATCCTTCTCGGCATGTGTGAAGATGTCATTTATGCCCGTGTATCTGTACGGACTGTTCTGGATGCTTGCAGTGCCCACATAAGGAACAGTAACTGTTCCCCTTCTTTTTCATATGTGAAACAGTTGGTCAGACTGGTTCTGGGAAGCCTCTCTGGGGTAAGTCTGTGTCAGTGTTTGAGAAATAATAGAGATGAGCAGGAAGAGAGCAAAAGTGCTAATTCACAGTCACTCTGCAGTCATTCTTTGTCTTGTTTTGATATGTTGCAATTTTGAGAAGGGTCAAAAGAACTGCTTCTCTCCCCGTATTACAAGTTTTGCACTTGACAATTTGTCCTGGAACATGCATTCACGAGTTTCTGAGGAAAGTAATTTTGTGAACTGTGTCTTCATAAAAAAAAAAAAGAGACACAGAGCAAGATGATGAGCTCTAGAGCAAGCCTAAGACTTGTTGCTACTTGAAATGCTTCAAAAATGATTGCTGTGAGTTTTCTTTATCTTAGGTTATGTTTGCCTTTTGGAGAGTTGCTTATTAACAGAAAGAAGGCACTCTTTAGGCAGTGTGCCAGTTCTCTTGCACTTCTACTCTTGGCTGTGAGAATTGTGGAGGATTTTATTGTCTAATGATGACCAATCTGTCAAACTGCTTCTAGAAGCTACATGAACTCATCTTGCAAAGTTACTATTTTTGAAAGGCAACTTCTGTCTTCACCTAAATCATTACAGCATAACTTCAGAATAGTTTAATTATTTCAGGTTATAAAGGAAGACCATGAGTTGTCATAGAATCAAAGAATGTTTTGGGTTGGAAGGAACCTTAAAGATTATCCAGTTCCAGCCTCCCTGCCATGGTCAGGGACACCTTGCACTATACTAGGTGCTTAGAGCTCCATCCAGCCTGGCCTTGAACACTTTCCGGGATAGAGCATCCACAGTTTTCCTGGGCAACCTGTTCCAGTATCTCACCATCCTCTCAGTAAAGAATTTCTTCCTCATATCTGATCTAAAACTACTTGTCTTCAGTTTGAAGCCATTCCTCCTTGTCCTGTCACTACCCCTTGTAAAAAGTTTTTCTCTATCTTTCATGTAGGCTCCCTTCAGGAAGGCCACAATTAGGTCAGCCCTAAGCTTTCTCTTCTTCAGGCTGAACAAATCTAATTCTCTCTGCCTTTCCTCATGGGAGAGGCACCCCATCCCTCTAATCAACTTCATGTCCCTCCTCTGGAATTGCTCGAACAGATCCCTGTCCTTCCTGTGCTGGGGACCCCAGAGCTGGATGCAGCATTCCAGGTGGGGACTCACCAGAGTGGTGTAGAGGGGCAGAATCCTCTCCCTCCCCTGCTGGCCACACTGCTGGATCATGTCCAGTTTCCCACTCACCAGCACCCCCAAGTTCCCTCAGGAGTGCTGCTCTTAATCTGTTCATCTCCCAGCCTGGATTGATACTGGGGTTGCCCCAGCCAAGGTGCAGCACCTTGAATTTGGCCTTGTTAAACCTCCTGAGATTCCCATGGACCCACTTCTCGAGCTTGTCCAGATCCCTCTGGATGACATCCCATCCTTCAGGTGTGGCAGCTGCTCCATTCAGCTTGGTGTCATCTGCAAATTTGCTGAGGGTGCACTTGATTCCTTCATCTTTGTCATTAATTATGCTATTAAATAACACTGGTCCCAATAGAGAGCCAATACAGGTGAGGGACACCACTTGTCACTGATGCCCATTGTGACTCTGAGGCAGTGACCCTCTGGATGTCACCGTCCAACCACTTTCTAACAGCCCATCCATCAAATCTACCTCCCTCCAGTTTGGAGAAAAGGATGTTGTGGGGGACCAACTCAAAGGCTTTATAGAATTCTGGGTAAATGACATCTGTAGCACTTCCCTTGTCCATTGATATAGTCACCCCATCATAGAAGGCCATTGAGTTGGTCAGGCAGGAGTTGCCCTTGGTGAAGCCATGATGGCTGTCACAAATCACCTCCATGTGTCTTAGCATAGCTCCTAGGAGGATCTGTTCCATGATCTTCCCAAGCACAGAGGTGAGGCTAACAGGTCAGTAGTTCTCAGGATCCTCCTTTCTACCCTTTTTAAAGATGGGCACAATAAATTGTCAATATTGTCAGATTATTCTCTGACCATTACTTGCTTTCCTTGCATTCTGTTTATAATTAAAACAAATGCTGAGCAGTTTATTATTGCTGAAGTGATATCCTATGATGGTCCTGAGTGTTATCTGGCTTTATATCATCCAATTTTTTATCTTGCTGGGGTTATGCCAATGTAAAAATTGGTGTCTAGAGAGACAGCACTGAAATCACGTGCAAAACTTTGATTTGCTGATGCTTCTTTAAAAAAAAAAAAAAGATTATCTGATTGTTCAATAGTTTCTTCATAAATGTGGTTTGGAAATGCTTGCAGAACATGAGAGGTCCCTGCATTTGTCTAATATTTGGCAGCAGCTGATTAAGCCAGGCCTCCAGAAATATTGCTGAGCCTGAGCTCCACAAAGCACTGTCTAGTCCCAGAGGTTATGTCTGTCAGTCCAGTGCTCCTCGCTGTGATGTCTGAAGTCTTGTGTAGTTGCCAAGTGGAGCTGGTCTGTGATTGAGTGAAATAAAGGGCTAAAGGGCCTTAATCAGTGACACTGTTAAAATAAAGATCCTTAAATCAGGCCAGAAGCTATAGAAACAGCCACTTTGGAAAGTGAGTCATTATTCTCCAGGTTCTTCATGGCCCTTTCTGCTTTGCAAACTTTCTACTTTTCCTTGCTCTTGTCAGCAGGTTTTCAGTGGGAACCTGGGGTTAGTGTGACAGACTAATCTAGACTGGCCTGCCAGAGACAGCTGTAGTGGTCCCAAATGCTTGTACTGAAATCTAGTGGGGAGCTGAATCCAGCAAGTGTGTTCCTGTCTCCCTATACCATGTGGATAATGAAGGAGCTGGGCTACTGGCGGTTACGCAGTGCTGAAGCTTTGCTAATTTCCTCTGCCAGTAACCTTTTTAATTCATAATATGTCACTGCGTTGGCTTTGCAAGAAGGCAAAAAAAAGAGCTGAATAGAACAGAGTTGACAGAACAATGACAACATAGCTGTGCTGCTGTGTTTCTGTGCACCTTAGCTGGTGATTTTAATGTTTGGTGCTCTGTATGTGTGCTGGAACTTTTAAGTTAACAAGGAAAACATGTATATTTGTTTTCTCAGAAGCAGAGTAACACTTTCTATTCGAAGATTAGTATGCCTCTAATCTTGATTGGTCTTATCAAAGGCTTGAGAGGTCTTGGCTCTGTGACTGGTCATTTGGTGAAGTACAGCTGAGAGTTCCCATTTGAATGTTTTCATTTTCCATGTTAATATGCTTTGTAAAGGGCAATACAGCACAAGGGTGATTCAGTCTGTTTATTGTTAATTGAGTTGCATTGTAACTGTAATGGACAGAAGTCTGCTTGATTCCTTCTTCCCTCCTCCCAGCTAAGCTGCTGCCCCAAGTTGTGCTCCTGCCATATTGAAAGATCTCACTAAGGGCTTTTTGTTGTTGCAAATAAGCCCTTTTTTCAATGACTGTACATGTGAAATAACTTTTCTTAGGGAAGTAGTGATTTGAAAAAAAAAAAGTAAGGAGTAGTTAAGCCTGAAAGGAAAGGAACAGGCCTGAGGGGTTAAAGAGACTTCTCTCAAATGTGTGCATGGGATTTTACGTGTACAATAAATTGTGTGAGGGTACAAGACTACTTCCTGTTAGAAAGCTCCTCAGGCCAATCACAAGTTCTAGTCATGTTGCAGTCTTGGAAGATGGTTTTTGTGTGTTGCTGTCCCTTCCGTTTGCTCTAGACGTGGAATGTATTTAAGTGAACTTAATTTATTCTTAATGGAAAAAAGGTAGACCAAACATGTAGTAAAATAATGCATGAACTATTCAAATATAGATAATTCTAGGGGATATTCTGACTATGAACCTTTTTTTATGAAAAAGCTTGAACTGCCATTCTGCACTTGAACTTAACTGTTTGACACTGACTAGTGTTGTTTATTTACATAAACAATGCTTGTTTCATGTTAATGTGAGCTCTTTCAGTATTTAACTTTGGTTACTGCCTTCTTCTGCAGATGGAGCAACTGTCTTGCAGTGGAGATAGAAAACTGCAGCCAGACAGGAGCCAGGCTATTCGGGAGAGGCTGAGGGGAAAAGGGCTTCCCACTGGTAAGTGCTTTGTTGCAGTAAGGATTATGGCTCAAAAAAGTACAGCCTTGTGGAAGACCAAGTCTGGTAGATTTTATGACCAAAGAAATGGAACAGAGGAGGACTTGCTTACACTCACAGAACTCTGATGGTTCAGTGTCTGGCAAAGTGTTGGTGATGGTGACAGGGGAGTGATTGTTTCAAGAAAAGACTGGCCTTTTTTCAGTTCAGTTGTGGTAGCGAGAACAGATTTTAAAGGTTCTTGGTAAAAAATTTTGTTTCTGGAGAAAGGAAATCTTCAGCTGAAGGTTAGTCAGCTGGAGGGACAGGAAGCAGCTTTTGTTCCCTCTTCCCTATGGACTGCTTTCTCTTCATAGCTCTTATTGCATAAAGCCGCTTTTCTGGATTCCCAGACCACCCTGGTCTCTTTTCCCTGCATACAAAGCTTTTTTTCTGCCTCCTCCTTTTTTCCTGAAGAGAGGTATTACATGCTCCCTCACAGTTCTGCTGTGCTTCGACAGTGTGAGGTGGATATGGAGGCCAGGTAGGTTTGTACTGTTATTTCAGGGAAGTAAGGAAAGATGACACTGGCAGGGCAGTGAGAAGACAAACAGTTGCTGTTGCCACTGTGGAGGAAAAAGGATAAAGTGATGTAGGATGACAGCTGATGCTGGCCATGACTTATCACTGTGTGAGGTCATAGATGTTGTTGTATAAGGTCAGTGGCAGCATCAGCTCTGTTCTAGGCTTTTCAGACAAGAGGATATATTCTTCCAAAAGACTGGCCTCAAATTTTTCTGGAAGAACTGTGGAGCTGGGCAGGAGCATTTTATAGGGCATCATCTTGGACCACTCTTAAGTCGTTGTGATGCAGACGGTGACATGTTATATTCAGGTTAGACCACGTTTGCTCTAAAAGGTTCGTTTTTTCTAAATGGGAGTATTTTGGTGCCAGCATGTGACATCACCCACAAATACTCACCGCTGTAAGTTGTCAGTGACAGAGGGTTTTCATCTGCCTCACATCATCTTGCTAACTTTTTAACCACCAATAAACTTGGAACAGAGTTATGTTGGTGGTGAGCTTGAGTTGCTCCTCTGTTTAGTTTTGAAAATGTCAAGCAACAGTGCAGTGAATTGCAGTAACTGAAATAATCCATAGAGTTGTGACAGTATGAACTGCCAAGGTGAGACACAAGTCTGGCAAGGCATTGGTGGTCTTCCTTTGTTGATTCTTTTTTGAGATGATTCCTGGATTAGGCTATTGTCTGATTTAAAAACCTTACATCAGCAATTGCCAGCCCTTCCAGTACATCACTGTGTGTTTAGGAACAGTTTCTGGTACAAGGTGTTGCTTCATTTTCTGGCACAAATTCATTGTTCTAGCTGCTTTCTTAGGGCCTTTGTTTTCTTACTGGCTTTTTTTTCTTCTTTTCTAGAATATTTCTGTAACAATAGGGAGATCTGTAGGAACACAGGATTTGGGATCTACCTAGTTAATTTTATTTGTAAATTATGTAATGTCTGGCTTTTCTTAATTTCTTAAACTCTTTCTTAAAATTAATTCTTGCCCTGTTTTCCACCAATTTTAAAGGTTGAACTAGAACCTTATTGTTCTGGTTGTTAAATTGTTAGTTTATTCTTTAACCCTCTTCTTCTCAGTCTCCCGTGTTGCCGTATTCATAGTTTCTTTACACACCTCTGTTCTTTTGTCAGTCCTACCCTATTCCATATGTTTTACAAGAACTTCATTTGAGCACAATACCTTACTACTTCAAGCTTTATCATTTTCATTCTCCCTTTCCATCATCTATTCTGCTTTTTATTCCGTGATCATAATAAACCATGTTTTGGCGATGATCAAAATATTTGTCAAGTTTTGGAGATGTGCAGGGTTGTCTTTAAAGTCTGTTCTTACTGCATTAGCAAACTCTGATTATTCTTTCCTTTGTTGTTTCTAGTTTCATTTTCTCTGTGCAGTCTTTTGCTGGTTTGCTTTTCGTTTTCTTAGAAAACCTTTAACTTCTTTTTTTAAATGTTTGTCTGGTTTGAGGGGTTTTGTTTCTTTGTTCATTTGTTTTCCTATCCACAACTTTGCTTAAACATTTTAGAAGATTTTTCTTTCTCCGTAAGTAATGTTTATCCCCAATGTCTTCAGTATGTCTTTACAAAAAAGCTCTTATTTTAGATTGTACTGAACTTTAGAGATTGTTGTATTATCTCCAGCCAGTATCTCCATGGCTGTCTGGTTCAGCACTAGGGTTTCACTGCTATCAACCAGTAAATTCAACACAGGGTTTTAAGCAGCCTTGGTCAAAATCACCCAGTTTTTGAAAGGCCTCTCCTTTTTAAGGAACATCACATTACTCAAATATTTTTTTTTAAATGAGTGAACTTGATATAACCCCCAGACTACAGAGTTGGTTGAATAGTCCCTGTCCTCTGACACCTGTTCGTCTTAAGCTGATTGAAAGCGCATGCATGTGTAGAGTTACAGATAATGTGTGGCACCCTAGGGAATAAATATTTGTGCATCAGTGTTCCACTGCAAACATTATATTTTCTGCATTGCTCCAAGCCTGGTCTGTTACAAGTCTTTATTTTCAGAAGAGAAGATAAATGGAAGTCACTCATTCCTTTATGTTTTAAGCTCTGCCTGTCCTGCTTCTACTCAACCTCTTCCAATTTCTCTGTATCACAATCATCATCTGTGTAACTAATTCTTTTTCTCTTTCCTTAGAAGGTTTACTACCTCTTAACTTCCCCAAAACCTTTCCCAATTCTACTTCTGTTATCAGTCACATTTTCTGGTTTATCGTACCATCTTACTTCTTTTTATTTTGATCTTAGAAACATTCCTTGATCTCCACTTTGCTGAAACCTCAGGGAATTGTAAAATACAAACCAGAACCCCTCACATAACCAAACCAGTTCCAGCTGTTTTCAGTTCCATTTTTGTGCTGATGCTATGTATACTGAGACATGTATTTGAAAGTTGGTGAGGACCCAGTGTCTGATATTTATGAGACAGCTCACATTTGATTTCGGGCAATTTAATGCTTGTTATTTCTTTTTCTGCAATGGTATGCTGGTTTGCTGGTGCAAATTCTGTCAATGGTAGCAAGATCAGCTGCCCTGAGGGCACTGCTTTAAATTTCTGGGAAAGTTAGCTGTAGAATGAAATGCTAATTATTACACTGCTTGATAATCTCATAGATTGAGGAGCCATAAGTAGAAGGTCAGATGAGGGTTTAAGAAAAATATAATGGTAAAAGAAAAGAAACCAAAAGAACTTCAACTCAGAAAAGCACTGAGTCCTTTTTTCCTCCAATTATCACTGTGCTATTCTGCTGTGTGCAGCTGAATATAAAAACCTCTTACTGCATTTGCAAAATGGCAAGCATTCAGAAAGGTAGGGAGCTATCAGATAGGATTATGGTTTTGAGTGAACTGTCTTTCTAATAAGTTAAAGTTAAGTCAGTTATCAGTAATCTAAGTATTTGGGTTTAACTACCTCTGGGGAGACATTTTGGTCAAGTTTAGCCCTGAGATAATTGGAGAGGGCCAGGCGGGTGCACATAAGGATGTGTCTAACTTTGCTAGTTATTTTGCTGATGTATTTAAGGAAGTAAAGGTGGTGAGCAGAAGTCTTTCCTGGAGAGGACAGAAGACTGGTCTAATACTGCGGTGAAGTTCTGTTGAGTCATTGTGAAAATATTGAAGAGAATTCACAATGAATCAAAACCAGTTGTCTTTCGGGGACAAAAAAGCAGCATGGGGTGTGGTGTTTATTGTGAACTTTGGAGGATCAGTATGGTACACTGAGAAGGTAACTTAAGCTGATAAATCAAGCTAAGTTCATGAATATAGAGATGGTTCAATAAGAGAGATGTGCTTCTAATTGGAGAGTAGCCAGCTAACACCTTAGATATTTGCAGTCTTAGGAAAATTGCTATGATTTTTGCCTTAATTGAATTTCATTATTTTTAGGATCAGTTTTCCACACCGCATTAATCCACAGTTATCATCACCGGGGTTTTGTTGTTGACTTAGGCTAAACATTTTGAAATATTTTTTTCCACCCCATCTGTTTAAATCAAATTTTTTGCTCTTATTAGGTGACAAGGTTGGGTATTTACAGCTATTCATTTCCATCTTTATGTCTTGAAGATAATAAATAGCTTTTTGTTAATGTTCTTCCCAGTTAAATTTATGTTTTGTCTCTTTCGTGACTCATTTTCTGTGGCCATCTTGGTGAATGAGTTTTATGGCAGGGCTGACTGCAGAAATAATTTATTCTAAATTAATATTACAGAATCTTTGCTTTTAGTCAGGTCATACTTGGAACACAGTGTTTAGGAACTGACTTAGCCAGCAGAAGTAGAAGCAGTAAAACCTGTTGTAAGTCATCTAAACCAATGAGTGTTATTTCATTTTTGTGCTGAAAACACTTTAGACCTTAAGAGTCTTTACATCAAGAATTATTTGTGGAAGTTACTTGATTTGCTTGTTAAAATTCTTCTGACGTGATGGAAGAGTAAAGAAGTGCCAAACTCTTTCAAATATAAAGTGAGAGTTAATTCACTGGGTTAGTCTTTACCACAAACTATCCTTCAAAAGGTTGTGTAGACTATTTAAAGCCCAGTTGAGATTTCCATAACTTGTACTTGTCCTCTTCCCAGCCATCTAATAATTGAAATCATGCACCTTGTGTGTTTATTTGCAAAGTTCACCTTAACTGTACACAACAGGAAATATTTGGAAATACTGATCAAAATTGTCGATGTTGATCAACTCCCTGTTTCATGAGACTATATACTCTATCAGATACAGCAAAAATAGTAGGTGCTGTAATCTGAATAAAAGATGCTAAGGCTCAGTGAAGTTGATTTTAATTTTAACAATAAATTCTAGTATTTACATACCATTCTCCATAACGTCAATTACCAATGTAGCTGCCCAGAAAAAACTCTGACCAAAAAAATGTACCCTTTTGCTTTTGATCCAGGGAAATTGATTGTGGATTGTGTTTTAGTTCCTATTCTGGGTGAAAATGCAGCTTTTAGTCTACAAAGAGACAGTTTATAGTGATTATCTCCATGTGTGAACTGAAGTAGCTTACACATTATGCTGCTAAATCCAACCACACAGATTTAAGCTATCAAAATTTACACCACAAACTTAATTCCATTGACTTGAAAATTACCTCATGTGGAAATAGTCTTTTTTTTTAATTATTATGTCCCCTATCTCCTCAGTTCTAGAAAAAAGGAACTGAGTAGGTGGAGAATAGCTTCCAGAATTCAGCAAAACCAAATGAAAGCCAGATGAAGGTTTCTGCTTGAAGACCACAAAAATATAAATTACACTTTTGCACTCCAAAAACCATGCCTGTTTTCTTCCAGTAAGTGTTTCCGTTTGCATCTAGTAGTTCTGGTGGTTTGCCCTGGTTGAAATCTTTTAAATTTAAGTATAGTTGCTACTGCCATTCAGAGCTTCCAGCCTGGCAGTGTTGGAAACGCTGTTACAGTGGTGCTGAAGATAAACTTAGAACTCTGAGGACAAAACTAGAGTGGACACAAAGATCAGTGAAGAAACCAAACTAGAGATGTCAAAGGCTGTCTCTGAGCAGAAAAACAGCTGTATCACTGAGCTTCTCCTGGGGTGTGCAGAAATCCAGGGAGGGAATAGCTCTTACCTACTTGATTGAGAAACATACCCCAAAGAATTGACCCATAAACCTGAGTGGGAAAGGGCAGTGGTTGCCTGAGGAAGGGAAGAGGTAAAATATTGCATTTATGAATTACGAAGTGCTACTTGGCAGGGATCACTACCACTGTTCTGAACAAAATGCCTGGTTTCTGGAGCTATTTGGTGTTTTTTGATAGAAGACCTGTGTCAGTCCAAAGCAGAATGCGAATTGTTATACGGGATTTATAACTTGGCCATTACTTCCAGTGCTTTCAACAGTCCTTGTGTCCAGTTCATTTCTTTCTTCACAAAGAATGCATTGTTTAGGAGTGCTTCCATCTGAAACTTGGATTTTTCTCGACTGTTTAGAAAGTAAAAGAAAAGAGGAGGTGCCATTCCTAGCAGTTAACCCACAGCCCACATCTGGGTCTGTTGTCTTCTGTTTGGCTCTCAGCCTGCCCTAAAGGGATTGTAAACCCAACTCCTCCATCAGCTACCCACTCATGTTTGAGAAACTAACCACATTGTCTTGGGAGAAAGATTTTTTTTTTTTTTTTTTTTTCCGTTGCTTTGTTTTCTGCACAGAGAGGGTTTGGGAGATGTTTTTTAAACTCCTGTATAATAATTTCCTCTCTTCAGAGTTTCCAGTCTTGTACTTGTGTGCTTTCATGTGCTTTTGGGCAATCTCTCTCTACCCTCCCAGCCCGTCTCTCCCTAATCACCCCCCACTCTCATGTGTGTGTACGTATGTATATCCACAAGTTGAAATCCATAATAGAGATGAAAAAGTTATTCCTTTTGTGCAAACAGAAGAAAGAGTAGTCAGAAAGACTTTAAAGAAAGTTGAGCTGAGTTTATTCAGTAAAAACAGATACAGCATGTGATGGTACTGACTGTTTGCTCTTATGTAGTATTTGATTAATTGCCTCTGTGATTAAGCTGGTACACAAATAATTGCAGACAGACCGGATTTAGTCTTTAATTTCCTCTTGCTCAGAGGAAAATCAACCAGATTACTGTCAGTGAAAGATGGTCTGTGAATGACAGTGGTGTTAAAGAGGGTATAGCTGCACTCATAGCTGAAGACACCAAAGGAAGAAGGGAGCAGATCTATGGTTCTGTAGCAGATGGAACATCTGGCAGTTGAAGGCATGTGTGGAAAACTAGATTTTCATTTTAGCACCACAAGGGAATTTAATTGTGAACTCCTGGTGATTAATTGCTATTTTTATTATATATATGCCCTCACTGTATATAATATACTTTGGAATCATGCAGTTACTATAATTGCATTTGAATTATTTACAGCAATTATGAATAATTACACTAACGTAACATCAAGTAGAGGATAAACACCCAAGAGTGATATGTGAAATCAAGAACCCATGCGTTCAAATGAGCCAGAAGAGTTTAGTCCAACAGAGAAGTAACTGGGGAGGGGGAAAGTATGCCTTTTGAAGCTACTTATGTGCTGTAGCATTTTAATTGCTGATGGCTCATTCTGTCACCATCACTGACAAGTAGGGAAGCACTTTTCTGTCCTGTTATACAGGTGGGTGACTGAAGCATGGAGCAGCTCTGTGTGGTGTCAGGCAAGATACTTAATGTCTTTAGTGGAGCCAAGATACTTGGGGTAGGTCTCCAGAGTTTCCATTACAAAGACAAGCCTCCTTTTTTTTTAAAGGAAGATCATAAAAAGAGTCTACTCATGCATTACAATTCAAAGACATGCAAGTTCCATGATGCAGTCAGGTTCGTTTGATCATTAATTGGATCTTTATTTTCTATATGTAGTTTTTTTGCTGGTAGTTCTTCCCTTTATTTTTCTACTCATTTCATAATAAAAGCCAGAGGAAGAAAAGTTGAAGGGTAAGCTAAGTATTGGCTTAACGCCATTCAAGTGAAAATCCATGTGTTAAAGAAGGGCATATTATTCCAGTCTGCTCTGTTTTGAAGGTACACCGTTAGCTGAAAGGTCAACATATGAGCCTTGTGCTGAAAGAGACTTACTGCGGTCATTTAAGACCCTTGATCAAATTAATTCTGAGGTAGTGTGTTGAGGAAGTCCAGTACAAAAAAAGGGAAAATACCTTAACAGTTGATTTGTGACTTTCAAAGTCTATAATAGTACTTCAAAAAAGTAAGAAGGGATGAGGACAGATTTAACTTACTAAACATAAAAAAAAACTGGCCTGGTTGCTGGTTGCCTAATCCAGTTTTACTACTGATATCTGCAATTGTGTTGCTTCTGAACTGAGAAGTCTTGTCCTTTATCCTTGGCCTCTGCTTTCTGTTGCCAAGAGCAGCATGCATTTTTGGCTGAAAGTGCTGCTTTGTTTCAGTTTGCCCTCTCAAGATGCCCAGCTTGAGCAAGCTATGCATCCCTTGCCCCAGAGTCACTTCTTTAGCCTTCTCTGAGGATGATTCTTTAACAGCTCATGTTGGCACTGTGAGTCAGTTTAAGCAGAGCTTGTTGAAATGCTGTTATGCAGAGAGGGATGAGTTTTTGCAAAGGTGGGAAGAATTGCCAAGACTGATGAGATGCAGGAGTGGGGAGAATAACAAAGGAATGATGAAAGATGTCCTAGAGAATTTTGCAGTCTAAAGACTGAATAGTAAGGCCAGCTGCAGATTCATTTTGGTACTATGTTAAAATCTCATGCTGGCTGCATACGTCAGTGTGGGTATGTGTTAGACCTGTAGAGTGGAAGAGCAATGCGGCAGTGTAATGCCTCCTGATGGGACAGCTCACCTCCTGTCTCATCATGCAATTAGCTGTTTGAATGGCAAAGCTGTAGCAGTGAACACTTTCCTAGTCACTGCTGATGAGATAGTGTTCATGGTGTTCACTTTTCCTCATGAGGAAGCCCCAGGTGGGTGGATGACTTGGACTTGAGGAATAGAGAGCATCTCTTACGTGCCAAGGCAAAAGAGCTTGCGTCTTTTGCACCTCAGCATGAACTGGAAATAGCTTCTGTTACATCTGGTCTGGATTCTCCAAGTCCATAAAAACTGCAGCTTTGGTGAGGAGGATGCTATAGCACTCTCACTGAGAGCTGAGTTCTTCCAGTGCGGTTCTCACCAGCATACAACAGATAGTTTTATGTCTCTGGGGGTGCTATGGTGAGGATACCCACTGGTACTAAAAATACAGTTGTGACTCTTTTCATTGGATGTGATTGGATTAATTGCAGCAAGATAGTGCTTCAATGTGAGGAGACCTAAATGATCTTTTGAACCTGGAATGTTCTGAGTCATGACCAATGATGTACTGAGTAATCCTGAATATATATCCTTGGTAGTATATTGGAGTTATAACTGTCTGCTTATTTTGGGCTTTTTTTTCTGCTTTGTTTGTCCTTATGTTTCAGCATGTAAATACAGTGTTGCCGAAGTGGTTGTTTGGGTTTTTTTTTTTGTGGGTTTTGTTTTGTTTTGTTTTGTTTTTTACATTTAAAACAAATGTGAAAAATCTGTAGAGGTGGTTATTTTGGGTTTTTTCTGCCTAAAATTCTCTTAGAACTATCATTTCTGGGGTGGATTCTTGGAACTCTTTTGAATTTGTGTTTTTGGTGACGATCTTAAAAGATAAACTGCAGTATTTAGTTTTTTTATCTCACAAATGACTGAGTTAGAATCCTGTATAGGAATGTTTGTCCTTGGTGCATGCACATGAATGTGAAGTATGTGTTTGCGGAAGGGATAATGTGCTGCTGCTTTAGATGGATTGTGGGAACTTCTCAATGAACAGCTATTTTTAAAAGGCTTTTTTGTGTGTGTAAATATTATAGGTATACCTCAGCCTTAGGAGGATGTATAGTCTGAGAATAAGATAATAACATAATGTTTACCTGACCACAAAGATAATTATGTTTGGTTTAGAATTAAAGCTATATTTGTAAAATATGAAGTGATATATCAGATCCTTTTAGAAGATGAGTTCATTCTCATTGGCAAAGTTTTTTTTTTTAATTGTCTTGGCTAGAGCATGTGGGAACTGTGTAGTTTCTTATAAGACAATCTGAACCTTAACATTTTGCTGTCATGTGTTTTGTGTGTTGGTAAGAAGCAAGTTGTTGCTTGGTTGCAATTGGCTTTAGTCTTGCTTATTTTGATTGCTAATTAAGTATCACAGAAATAGAAACTGAAAACTAACAGCTCAGCCCAGCCCCTCTTCAAGTAGAGTATCAGAGCTGAAAGTTGTTTACATCTTTTAGAAGCAGAAAGCTTTTAAAGCATTACTGACCAGATTTACAAATATCCCTAAAGCATTCTTTGAAATTCTGTTTGAAAGGATAACACTCTTAGATAAAGATCATCGGGAGCCTGTTGTTCAATGGGGACAGTTAATTTCAATCGACGTGTGAAGAGCAGCAGGCAGCATTGTATAGCCATCGTTAAGAGCAGTAGATACAGCACAGTAATTTACTTAGAATGCCTGCTTTTACAATATCTTCAGGGCTGTTACATCTTAGAAGATGTACATGGGAATATCACTGTAAAGAGGGAGCTAACTTTAAGGAAAATATCACATACCCTACTGACTCTACCTGGGTGAGCAGGCATTGCTTAGGCAACCCAGCACAGAATATTTTTAGTTGTTTTTTCTATTCAGCAGTGTCACTGATAAAGTCGAGATTACCACACTGGTGCAGTGTGTATCCTGCAAATTGGAAAGATTAGACTTCATAAGAATTTTTTCAGTGCACTTGATCAGTTGGAGATACAAGTAGATTATTGCTGATATCTACAATACATGTGGGATTTTTGCCACTCTAATAATGAAGAACCATTAAAAAATTTTAGTTTGCTAGCAGTTGGGTGGTCTGTAGGTTTTCTATGAAATGTTAATCTTATGGTTATGATCATAATCATGTAACTTTGATCTCAGGAAGTTTTAAGAACATGAAAGGTAAACTTGTAGATTATCTGTTCATATTAAGACATTTGATTGTATTTACTGATGTTTGTTATTAGTTTTGTAAAATCAGGCTAAAATTTTATGCCTGAGACATACACGATCATCAAAACTTCTCGGTGACCATGAAATTATGTTCTTCAGAGACCACATATTTCATTGGCATTATTCCACCTCTGACAGTTTCTTTTATTCTGGAAGTAATTTCCATGTAAGGGAGAGGGAGAAGAGAGGCTGTTCCTAAGTATTGGTGAATCTATTTATTAATGAAAATGGAAAGTACAGGCTTGTAGAATCACTTCAATCTCGGAAGCTTGGTTGGTTTTAAGAGTATTCTTTATCTGGAGAGACTGTCATCACCAAAAATAGTCATTAGAGGAAGATCCAGGACTCTTATCATTCCTAAGTACACAGTCATTCTTTTCTTACTACTGATGCTATTTCAAGGATTCTATAAATCTGTAGAACAAACCTGGACTTGTTATGAAAAATTGTAAGCGGTGTATTTGGGTGTGAGAGGAATGGCTGATTTCAGTTTGATTATTAAGTAGTATTTTTGATGATAATCCAGACTATTTTAAAAATAAAACTAATGAAAAAACAACTTGAAGCATGTATGTGATAGCTTGGAGTTTTTCTGTGTTAATGCTGAATTGTAGTAAGCCTAACATTTTCCTTGAGAACTTCAGAAATAAAATAAGTTAAATGCTTGTCATATGAGGTAGTTGGAGTTCTGTCTTTGTTGACTGAGGCAGCCCTTTAAGTATATTTTGGATGACAAACTCAACACTAAAGTGTGTATTCAGTATACACTTGTGTTGAATTACTGTGTATTGAGTAGAAAATTACATGTATGAAATGTCTCCTTATTCCAGGGAAAACATTGGCAACTGATGCACCTGATGAACACAGAGGTCTCTTCTCTCAACAGACCACACTTAACAAAGGACTTAGCAAGTCTATGGGATTTCTGTCCATTAGAGGAACACAAGACGAAGAAGACTTTTTCCAGGGCATTTCTGTAGATTACAGCTCAGGACAGGAAGATGTTTTCTGTCCTCACAGATGTAAAACCAGTGAGTTTGAGAAAAAAGGTCACCTTCATACAGATGTCCCTCCCAAAAGGAAAATATGGGCTTCTTCCACAGATTTGCTTTGCACTACTGACAAGGCAGCTGGGAGGAACCACGCTGGAGGCTCTCACAGGCACAGCCATCAGTGTGAAACATTTACAGTACGGACTTCTACTGCTGCTAGAAACAAGGAAACAAGGTACTCTGATGGGAGCATAGCACTGGATGTCTTTGGACCACAAAAACTGGACCAAATGCGCCATGTACCTGAGACATCAACTTCTGCAGCTATATCAAGTGCCTTTGACAGGATAAGAGGGAGACAGAAGAAGTTGCAGCTTCTGAGAGAAGCTATGAATGTAGAAGGTTAGTGAAGCTTTTTGATTTTCTAAGTATTCCAGTCATCAAAAAAAAGTTTTCTCTGTGCTAAAATTTAGTTCTCTTGTAGCAGCTCTCGAAACTGCAGAGATCTTTGTCTTTTTCACATAGTGAAATCATTGGAGTGTCTGTTGCCAATTAAGATAAATGTGCTTGCCCAGGTTGTTTACTCAGTGTGAAAAGTTGATCTCTGTAAGTCAACCAGCATCATGTTGATCCATTAAAATTAGACAGAAAAAAAGAAGTTGATAACAGCCAATTGTCAAATAATTTTACGTGAAGGAAGATCCTCATCTCCAGTTGTTAGTGATGAACTTATGCTCCAGAGGAAAGGCAGAGTTTCACCTCCAGATCTCTCAGGTTTTGTGCTGTATATCTCTGGACTTAAGCCCTTAAATTTGAATTTTTTGTGGGGCCTCATGGGTCTTTATTTAAGTGGGAATACTTGTCAACAAGTTCCATCAGTTCATTACAAGAATGCAGGGGAAAAAACAATTATTTGTAGTTGTTCTGTGTAACAACTTTCTTTTTTACAAATTTTGTTTTATAAGTTCTGTGGAACTTATAAAATTACCTTTATGCAGAACCCTGTAAGTGGAACTGCGTGTTTTGTTTGCTTTGGAAATGTGATGTGATTTGCAGAGGTTGTAAGTTTGAGACAGTTGGATAGAAGCTGAGAGCAGAGCTGGATCCTGCTGCCAAAAAGCATAACTTGATCATCTAAGGTGTATGGTATAAGAACTGTATGTACAGGGCTAGGTTAGTCATTTATTCAAAAATCCATACGTTTTAAAACCCATGACTACCTGCCCCGTTGTGTGTCAGAAATAACTGTGTGAAAACACACCCTACCTTGGCCTCCTTTTTCTGCCTGAGGTGTAAACACCTCCTTATTGAGGAGAGATGATAAAGCCTTTTGTCGAGGTTGAATTTCTAAAAATGCCTGCTTATGCCCTTTGTGGCCACCTTGGGAGATGCTTGTACTGCAATTAGCATGACAGGCTAGTTCTTTCCTATGCATGTGAGCCTTTTGCTCCAGAAAGGAGGAGTGTTACTGATATGGCATAGGCAGTTGAAAAAGCTGCTGTGATTTCTGTACAGCTGGAGTTCTTTCGTGCTATCAAATTAGCATCTGCCAATGGGAGTTATGTTATCATGTGAAGGAATGAACACAGGTGAAAGCAGCACTGTGGAGATACTGTTGTTTATCTCTATAGATTGCTATCTGTTGTTATCTACCGAGATGTCTGATGAGGTACAGGGAAGGTTGGTTGGATTTTGGTATAAGAGTCTAGAATCACAGGGGACCATCTCAAGTATATGAGTCAACTCCGAGAGCTGGAAATAGGCAGCTGACAAAGTTTAGGAGGAGGCCATTCCCAGCATTGGGAAAGCTCAATAGCGTTGTTGTTCAGGAGTGCAGCTTTGTGCAGGTTTGTGTTGCGCAAGAGCAAAACCAAAAGCGTGGCCAAAACCAGTGATGAGCAATGGGTTTATCATTCTCATTCAAGCAGATTGGGAGATGGCAGAAAACATAACATGCCCGTGCCTTGCAAAGTGAGATAGGTCAGGTGTATGAAACTGCTCGATTCATAAAGGGAATGGGTGAAAGTGCACTCAAAGTAAACTGAGAACTGGGATTTAATAGTCACAGAACCTGAGTGATAAATCAGTACACGGAAGATTGAGGCAATAGCTAATGACTCACTGCCCATCCTTCTGAATTCACAGAAAAAAACAAAGACATTTTTGCTGCAGATAGCTGGGTTTCAGAGTTTTCTACTTTCAGAAAAGGTACATATGTTTCACTCTTGAATTGAAGTTAGGAGTGCATGCTTTACTATTTTATTTTAGGCTCTCCACTGTCAGGGTGTTTTTGATCAGGTAACTACTTAAAGAAAAGTCTGGGACCAGAACTTAGTTGTGAATGTGAACTTTTAATGAGAGGCAGTTTAAAGGAGTATTTTAGTAAGATGGATGATGAATACTTTTTTCACATAGGAATTAGTTGCTATTATATTTTATAGGGCTTGAGAAGCCTGACTGGAAGTATCTGTTCTGCCTTAGTGAGCAGATTCATAAAATATTAATACATAAAGTCTGTTAGTCTAGTAAGACTTCTTTCCCTTTCATTTTCCTTGTTTTGTTCCGTGTTTTACCATTCCTTATCTCACATTTTCTTTACAACAGACAAGTGCCTTGAGATCTTTTATAGAGTCTGTTGCTAGTTTCATCTGTCAAAGAAATAAAAAAAATATAGTCTTGAGTTTTTTTGTGCATTGCTGCTGTATGCGGTTTTGAAGCACTTAGTAGGTACAAAGATATTTCCACGTGTCAGTGTCAAGTGTGTGTGAAATTGCTCTTCTGATGTAAACCCAACCTAGCTGAGAGATATGAGCAATGATGTGGAAAGCTGTGGTGTAAACTATGTCACTTGTCTTGATAAAGGTAGTGGTGGTAGTTTCTTGGACAGTACTTGATGCAAGAGTATGCTACTACCTACATAGGTAGTCACATAACAGATGTGGTCGCATAGCAGATAGGGGGGCACGAACAGAAAGAGAGTGGAAAGAAGTCCACAGAAAATGACAGCAAATGCTATTCTTTCTCTATGTCTACAGCATGACCTCAAACAAGGGATAAGGAAAGGAAAAACGGAGAAGGAGAGTAAGTTATTTTTTAAGTGTAGTAGTGAGTATAGTTTGGAGTGAGGGTTCAGTTTAGTTTGGAGGGGGAGGAATGAGCAAGGAGTCACGGAAAACAGGGCTATTTATGGTTGGGTGTAGTAGAGAGGACACAGTCAGCCTTCTTTTTAGTAGGTCTGGGGATATTTTCAGTTCACTTCAGCCCAGGTCTAGGTCACAATTAAGCCTGTGTAAATTGTATTAAGCCTCTGCTTTTGGCTGTACACTGTTTTTCTGGTTTGGATTGTTAAATGACATTGGACTCTCTGTGGGTTGAACTTGGCCAGATAAAACTTCCCTCAAACTACAAAGGAATATAAGTGACACGTGGCTTATTTTTCTTTAACTTATTTTGGGTTAAGCTGGCAAACTTTTTTGTTATTCGTAAAACCTTAAGGAGCTGACTGCCTTGGAAAAAGAAAATGTTCTTATGCACAGGCTCTGGTTTGCCAAGCTTTCACTCAGAACAGATTTTTACAATACCAATTATAAACGCATGAAAAAGCAGAGTTTATAGTGGAAAGAATGACAGCTTTAATTACACCTGTGCTGTAGTACTTTGTAGTGAGCTGCAGACCATCTAAAGTGCACTATAATCTGTTGTCCAAACATCTCAGATTTAGCCTCGCAAGCATTCCAAAGACAGTGTCATTGCAACTGCCTTGCTCTTGAACTTGCTGTTTTGTATCAATCTGCTGTACAGTTTCAGGCTTGAGATTATTTATCTCTTGTCTATTGAAGATGATTGTTTAGGATTAGGTGCTACTTAGACAGATAGAGGCAAGGGAAAGAGCCTGCTATTTGATTTCAGGTATAGCCAATTCTGATCACTAAGAACGGACTCAAAAAGTGTTTGTTAACCTTGCCAAGAGATGAGGAAGGAAGTTCTGCATCTTCGTGGTTTTGTTCACTCTTGTTTTGTTATGGAGGTTTTGTGAGATTGGACAGAATTGTTTAGAGTTGTGAAGTTGTTAGGTGTTAAACCCAAGCAGTTGACCTTACCAGGAGAGCAGGTTTTGTTTTTGTTGTTCTTTTGAAACTTGGAAATTGTTACTTGGCACCAGCTGATAGTGTCCTGTTTCAGAGAGAAAATAATATTCTACCTTTCACCTTCAAATGGCACAATAGTAAGGCTGTGAGATGAGAGCCTTGTATGAATCTCTCCTTTTGCTTAGGCAGCTCCCCCTACCCTTGTTTTGAGTGTATGCATAATTAAAAGTGAATGGGTTTATATGTTGAGTGAATGAGTTTCTTTTTTTTTTTCAATTCTGGTGGGACACAGGAGCACAGAACCAGTTAGGAGACTAGTAATGTAGTTGGCTGTAGGTTGAAATAGCAGACAGGGTGAAAAAAAAGCTTATCTTGCTGAAGCTCTGGAATGCTGAATCCAGGAGTGGGGGAATGGGGTAGTTTGGTAATATTCTCAAGCTTTTGTTAAATATTTTTGCAGTTTGGAACCAGGTGAATTCTAGAGCCTCAAGTTGTGTTTATTCCTCTCTTTTTACCTTTATTTTTTTTTCCCACAGAAATTATTAAGTCCAGGTTTGGGGGGTTTTTGTCCACTTACTGCTCTTGGTTCATACAGTCAGCAAGAAGAGGCAGTAATATTCCATGTTTCTAGAGATGGGTCTCTGCCTCTTCTGTGTCTTTATCTCACAAAACTATTTTCATTAGCTACCTTAAAGACTCATCCGGACCCCATTCATAAAACTCCCATATTATGACAGCCTGTGTTTAGCTGGGAAAGTTACAGCTAAGGATACTCTAAATGCCTGGGTTTTAAAAGCTGTCTTAGTTTGAAGTTGCATATTGGAACAAGAAAAAATTTCTGCAGGTAAGCAGGCAGCTGTTGGTAGCAAATTTATCCCAGCAAATTAAGCCCCAGAGATTTGATTTTGGGAGTGTCTGAAGAAGAGGGTTAAGTGGTAGAGTGGATTTAGAACAAAAAAGGAATTGCAGCTCTACAAACTTACTGCTGTAAATTCAATAAAGTGTGCATAACCTTCTTTTTTCTCTTGAATTGAATGTACTCAGTTCACATGTGGGCCATGCGAGTCATCCACAGTAGTACATCTGTTTGCATGTGAAAGCAAGTGAAGGTGCAATTTGCACATGTTTCAGGATCATTGTGCTGCAGTGTGATTTAAATTCAATGGTGGCACAATGGATTCTCATGTGGTTGGCATAAGGATAAGGTTCAGTTATTCAGAAATCATATTAATGAATATGAGAGTGAATGAATGAATATATGAATATATAATGAATATAAATTATATTCATGAATATGAATATATGATAATGGGCTGGTACTGTTTCAGATGGAAAACTTCAGTTGTAATTTTACTGGGACTACAGCAATTGGCTTTTCAAGGAAAAACAAAGATGTTTGTGGGATTTCTCTAAAATATAAGTACTCTGGCATCAGCCACTGTTATTTTGTTCTGAATTACGTAGCTTAACATTAGGTAGTAAAACAGCTCTGACAATACCATAACTGCACAGCAGAGTGGCATCTGTTTTATCTCATCTGTCAAGCTTTCAGCAGCTCACACAGTCTGGGATTATCAATTCTTAGTCAAAACATTACATTCTCAGTTGGATAAAACATTTAAATTAAAACAGGCAAACAACTTAATGGGACAAACTCTCAGCTTGTGCCTGTGTTCATTTACATACCTTATCCTAGATGGCATGATCCAGATCCAGAAAAGAAGGGTATCTTCCTGAGTACAGGACCCTGAGTCCTTACCAAGCCCTGGAGCTGTTGTTAATCTTGCTGTTTTCCTTTTCAGCCTACCACTAGAGATGTGTGTTTTCCACAGTTTTACAAGGCTACATTTCTCTCTGTAGATTAGCTCCTGCTCGGCCCTCTGCATCAGATGTCCATTTGGCTCCCTGGAGATTTGCCTGGGTAGCTGGTGACTCGGGTTGCATGGGGAATACAGCTTTTTCATTTAGAATATGGGTGGTGGAAACCTTGCAGGTTAAAATGCTCCCCTGGGAGGCTCATTGGATCTGTCACCTTTGACAATTGTTGGATGTGAATCCTTACCAGGGATTTGATCTGGATCTCCTATGTTCTTCCTGTTAAACCTATGCTGCCTTGCATAATTCAAGTTTTCTTATCTGAAAAGAGGAAAAGGAAAATTGATTAAACTCTTGGGAAAGAAGCAAGTCCCAGCCTCTCCTAGGGGATATTTAATGTGTTTTAAATGGTATTGTAGTACACTCTCTTGTAATAGAGACACCCACCAGTGCCCCAAAGGGCACACAAGAGCTCCCTCCCTGTCATGAAACTGTCGGTTTAATTCTTCCACCTTCTCTGTGCAGCCAATAATAATTCTGTAATGATGTGTATTTGAAAACCTGGGTATCTAATGTGACTCATGTTCAGGATAATGAAATTCCAAGCTAAATGTAGTTCTCTGATTTCTGTTGAAGTTGGCTGAGATGAGGCTTTCTGTAAATTATTTGTCTGGGCTTGCATGTCTCGCCCTGCGTAAATAGTGTGTTTTGTTATTTTGTGCTGCGTGAGGTGCCTGTAGGGTTGTACTCTGCTGCTTTTGATAGGGAGTTTGAATAAAAACACCACTGCAGCACCAAGCAGCACAAAACCAGATTCTTCAAGCTGTAATGCTTCATTTACCTTTGCATCGTGGTGCTACCACATGTTAACTTAGATTATTAGTACAAGTTTTACATATTTATTTAGTTACAGACTCTTTAAACATGCTTAAACTCAGGTTACATTTTGCACTGAAGTATGAAATGGTTTGAAGTACGCTAAGAGAGTGTAATCTAAACACTGAAGTGTTAAGAAGGATAACTGATAGAGATGTTTTTGCTACAATGTGCTTGATGTTTATGGAAGTTAAATCAATTCTGCAGTCTCACTTCAGTCACCAGAAATTGAAGAAAACCCAAACAGACAAGAAACCAAGACAAGAAACCAAGGCCATTCAAAATTCTCAGGGAAAATTTTAAATATGGGAGATAAGTTGTTTTATTGTTGTCTTTAGCTTTTGTTGATATTGTCTTGCAGCTTCTTCCCAGCAAGACAGGCTAGAAGTTTGTCCTCATTTTTGAAACTTCTGTAGCAAAAGCTTGACTTTAATTTGATCCCAGAATTGTACTTTTGTGTCCCTTGGAAAAGCCAATTCTTACTTAGAAGTTTAGCTTGGACATGATTCAAGTGCCTTCTTTGAAGTTAAATCCTAATATAATATGTTAGAATTGAGGAGAACTTGCTGGAGGAGACGAGAGAGCATAAATTATTTGGGTAACTTTGTGAGCATTATAGATAAAATAGTCTCAATATTTACATTTTAATTGAGTATTTGCAGGTCTGCAAGTGCATATTCTGTCCATGCCCTAGAAAAGATTGTTTGGTCAAGAGGAAGTACAGAGAAGCTGGGGGGATGTTTAGGGGGTGTACAAAGACCAGCAAAAAATGGAAGGCAGTTACCAAAGAGAAGATGTCCCAGTAGCAAACAGTTCACATCTGTATATTTTTTGTCTACACTGAGCAAAGTGAAGAAAAATCCAGAGAATTTACATGGAATTTCAGGATGTATCTTCTAAATTGCCGATAAACTTTGCTTGATAGTCATCAGTGCAGCCCTGAATGGAAAGGTTGTACAATGCCTCCCTCCAGCAGATGAGAAGAATACCTTTGCTTGTGTTACTGGGTTAAGTTGTATGGCCTTGATTAGGGAGAAGGATGCGACAAGACGGGAGGGTGGTCCTCGTGAATGCTGGGATGACAGGTTTGAGCCTAGCTGGGACTTTGGTGGAGGTCTTTGAAAACAGTGGGATAAACAGCGATTGGAAATCTTGCTTTATGTTTCTTGGCTCATGGACTTGCTCCTTTGCCTGCAGCAAGGCGCTAGCTCCTGCTAACAGCGTGAGTCAAGGGAAGTCAAATACCCTGCAGAGTCACGTATCACACCACCACATACAAACACTTGTCTCATGTTTTAAGTGCATATTTCTCTTTTACCACATTACTTCTTTTTTTTTTCCCCAAATTTAATGTCTTGAAGAATGAGAATGTAGCCATAATTTCTGTGCAATTTGAGAAGCCTAGGCTGCTGACTAAGTGGAAAAAAATAAATCTGTTTAAAGTCTCATGTCATATTTTATTGTTCCCTTTCCATCATCTTGCTTCAAAGTTAGTTCAGCAGACTTGAAAAACCTACAGCCAATAAAACTACTGGGAAACAAGAGATCTGGTTCTAGTTAAATGTTTTGTTATTGTAGCCCCAGTATCGTGTTTGGATTGATGCCTCACTTAAAGGGCTGGGAGCAATTTAAAAATAAATCTCCAAAAGCTACCCACTGAATATGGTTTTTATTTCCCCTGTGTCGTGGTTTTGCTCTGGGTCACTTTGCTTTTACACCCCCCACACAATTACTATTAGTTGAGAGAAAGTTTATGCAGACAAAAGAGACACGATTTGGGGAAAATAATATGAACATTTATTATTAACAAAATAAAAACTATTAAAAAACTATATCTACAATAATTTTACTTAGGTTAGGTAAAATGCTATGTATTTACAGAAATATTTCTCCCCCCTTTATACCAGTCCAAGGAGGAGAAGCAGTCTCATTTTCCATTTTCTGGAGTTCCAGTTTTCTCTCTAGTAACTCTGTAGCATTCTCGTCGCAGCTGGAACTTTTTCATCTCTTTCTTTCTTTCTGTGTCGGCCTTCAGGGCTGGGCCTACCCCCCTCCTGGGTTAAGACCAAAGGCTGGGGGTTACCCAGGTCCTGAAGGGTCTTCCTTCCATAGGCTTGCAAGGGGAAGTAATTGCTAGACTGCAAGTAATTGCTAGACTGGGGGTAGATTTCTTTGTTGTAATATCCAGAGCGCTGAAAGTAGCCATTGTGAAAGACTGAAGCAACTTCACACACCACTCCACCAGTGAATTCTCTTCATCTTGCTGTAGAGTAGTTTGCTTATGTGCAAACCATATTGCTTATTTCTGGGAATAATGAGAAATGTTAATTGGGTTTTACGCTGCTAAACTGTGCAACTGGGGTGGGCTGGTGGGAGCTGTTGGTTTCATGGGTTCATTGGCAACTTTGCTTACTTAGCCCAAGTGAGCTGATCTTGGCTGTTGAGCAGGAAGGTTTTGAAAACAGATAGTCCCAAATGAACATGAACTAGTCTCCAGTCTTGTTCTACTGCATTATCTTATAATCTTTTAATGCTTTTTTCCTGCTTCTGTAGGAAGTCTAAATGAGTAATGTTGTTGACTAAGTTGTTCTCTGACCTAACAGAAGTTATGCTGCAGGTTTATTGTTCTCTCAGAATTTTTCACCAGGCTTTTGTTTTCTGGATGTGGAAAAATTGGAGCTTCAGTTTCCTTTTTTGCAGCCTCCAGACATACCTGCTCACATATTCCCCATTTTGTAGTCTTGCATTGTATGTCCTTGTTATAGTGACTCACACTTGTTTTCACAGCAGTTACATGGGTTTTTCTCTTTCTCATCATTTTTGTTTTCAAAACCTTTAACAAGAAATAGACTAGAAATAGCCTTCCACAAAGAAAGACACCAGAAGTTTTCTCTCACTTTGACAGTGAAGCATTGGTATTCTGAAGACGTAGACGTTGTTTTGTGTTCTGCTTTTATGCACGTTTTTTGGTTGTTTGTTGGCTTGTGCATAGGAAAGTTCTGGGAGACTGTTGCAGATGTCAAGTACATACTCCCCTTCTGTGGAATCCTGTGTGTTATTTAAATAATTCCCTGAGAGTAGGAACTGAGACTGCTGTATTGATTTCTCATCACATGAGTTTAGCTGTTTTGGTTAATTAAATACCCTCTAGAGGTTTACTATATGATTGTTAATCATATTTTGTGGATGTCAAAGATAAGCTGAATATTAATTTTCCAGTGCCTGCTTTGTTTGTGTGGATATTTTCTTTTTTACATCATGAAGGAACCAGGCACGAAGTCATGGTAGTTGCTTTACACAAGGGAGGTGCGCGTCAAGTGTTTACATTAGTTTTGTTTGCAGGAGGGGTCAGGTTTTTTGTTGAGTTTTGTAGTTGCCTTTTTTTTAATATTAGTTTGAGGTGATGATGAGAGAGAAGTTCAGAGGAATTGGCTTTGTTGGGATAGACAGGAGGGGCCAGGCAGACCACAGAACCCTCAGGCTATGGGGACAGAATGGGGCTGCACAGCATCCACTAGGTGTTTGCTTTTAGACTCCATGGCCACAGATGGGCATTTTAACATTTTGAAAATATTTTTTAAAAACTCAAATGTTCGTTTGTGTTTGATTTTTGCATTTCTGATACCCTGATTTAAACTTTCAGAGCCTTTGAGACGGTACAAATCTTATCACAGCGACGTTTATAGTACTTCGAGTGAAAGTCCATCACTTATTTCTTCAGAACCAGATTTCAGGCAAGGTAAGACCTATGTTTAAAAAAAAGGAAAAAAACCCCAACAAACCAAACAAACAGACAAACAAAAAACCTAAAGAAAAAAGTTTGAGATGAAAACCAGACCCCAACAGTATGAAATTCAGTCTTTAGTAGGAGGCTTGATAATTACCACTGATACAAAGTTGTAAGATGATATAATTACAACATTATGGGCAGATCAGCATAATCGTCAGTCTGTTCAGAAATGACTTTGACATTTAGCACTGTGGGAGGGAACTTGGTAGGAAAAGCTAAAAATAGTTAACTTATTTAGTAGAGTGCTTTTTTTAAACTACATGCTGTTAGTATGACAAATGTAAGTAATTTCTATTAAATCAGTGGCTTGGAAAAGCAGTAAATGGTGCAAAGAGTTGTTCACTGATATAAGGCAGGAAAAACCATCTTCGTGAATCATTATAAATAATGGAGGCAAATCATTTTGTGAAAAATGAGGAAAGAAAACAATAGATAGGCAGCTAGAGTATAGCTGCACTGTATTTATTCCGTATGCATGGAATTCTAGCCCAGCCTCCCTGTACTCACTGCGCTCTCAACCTTCTTTGTGACTGTCTATCCTGCTTACTGAGCCAGAAGCATGAGGAGCAGTAACAAGTATTGAGGCTCCTGTAATGCATTTCCCTTCACTTGCTTGTCGTTTAGGACAGATTGTTTTTGTGTTCCAGTCCAAAGTCAACGATTCCTAAGTTTTACCAGCAATATAAAGCTCCTTTCTGGCTACCAGTAGTAGTATTTCTGAACTCAGTTAAATGACTGTCAAAACAACCTACTTCTAAGTCAATGTGCCTGTAGTGTGTTCTGCAAGAGCTCTCCTGCCAGCTCTGTTTATTGGGGGTACAGTAAGAGATGAAGAGTAGTAGTTTGCAAAATCAAGCTCTAAATGTAGCATCTCAGGTGCTACTACAGGAAGATGTGCCAGCAAAGAAAACTCTTACAAAGAGAATCACAGGTTAGTATTTTGCCAAAAGAAATTTGCCTAAAGATTCCAGGAATAAAAATCAGGATTTCAGTGACTGGTTTCTTACCTCCCATCTTGTGAACTGGATGCATAATGAATTAGCTGCTCTCTTTCTGTGCTGGAGTGGTTTTGTATGATGTCTCTGCCATGTATGTGTCTCAGCTCATGGCTGATGAAGAAATGTGTTACTTTGGGAGGGTGTCCATGCAATTGTGGGGGTGGTGTTTTAATTGTGATTTCTTTTAGGCCTTCCTTAGTATTCTTCTTCAAAGGACCATCAGCTACTTTTGCTGGGGGAAAACTGTAAAACTGCCTTGAAAACTGAAATCAACTTGGTTTTTTTGATACTGTAATGCCATTGTGTAGAACAAGTAAATTTGATTTCTTCTAAGCAATCTCATATGACTGAAAAGCCCTTGATTTTTGGATGGGATTACGCTGTGTACTTTGTTGTCAGTCAGGCATTAATTTGTCTTTTGTTTTTTTAGTGAGAAGAAATGAAGGCTTCAAGAGAGATGATGCCAGTGGTGTGTTATCAGGTGCTGATGAAATCTCCACATCAAGTCAAGCTAATTCTCAGAGAGCAAGGTAAACCCTGTGAAAACAATATGTCTTGAAGTGCTCTGTCTTTATCAAAGAATGTATTCTAAATCTGCAAGTGAAGTTTTTCACTCCAGTCTCAGCTTCTGTTTAAGGTTAAAAAAATGGCACGTTGTACCGGATTAAAAATAGCATTTTAGAATTATACTGAATTCTGAAGTAAAAGTCTCATGATGCACTGTGATGTAGAGGTAAGTTAGGAGTCCAGATTCAATGTCCATGTTTATGGGAGACTGGGTTGAACTCTTGTCAAATCATTATATCTGTCAGAAAAGCAGGGACTATGTCTGCTTGGAAATATTTAATAATTTTTTTCATTGTAAATAATTTTTTAATAATATTTTTTATTAAGTAAAAAATAACTATTTTTCATTGCTCAGTTTTCCAAAATAAATTTCTAGAAAGTATTGATATTAATACAGATTAACTTGCATTTCTTTCATTTAATAAGGAAATGATAACATGTTTATTTCTTTGAAATAAGTCAGCATTTGGTTGGTTATTCTGGTGAACTCTTAGTTTATGTTTTTATGTTTGAATTAATTTTTTTTTAATACCTCAGCACTGATTAGGCAGGCCATTTCTGTAATAGTTCATTCTTTTTGAAAATTACTTGACTGTGCTGTGTATTCAAATATTACATCTTTTGAGGTTTAATTTTTTCAAGTGCTGTTCATCGATACAGCTTTAAAAAGTATTTTCTGCTTTGAACATCACCTTAATGCAACACCTTTTTACAGCAGAAGCATATCTTGCCATACCTGTTATGTTTTGAGAGTGGTTTCATTCTAAAGGTTTGAGAATTTTTATTGACATTGACCTTTTGGATGCAAAATTTTCTTCTGGTCTCTGCAAGATACCTAATCACCTTGGAATATCATATCAAAATGATGCAAGTTATTTTTGCAGTAAGGGGAAAAAATAAAGACACACTTCTTTCTTCCCCTCTTCCCTCATCACATTACAACAGGCAGCTTTTTGCTTTGTATGCTGTAGATCAAGAGAAAGATTGCTTCTGTGCTTGATATTTTAGGATATTTTTGGCATAAGTTGGAGGGGAATGGTGCTCTATGCTATTTGTCATAGTTCTGACTTCAGCAAGGAATTTTTCTTCCCCTTTCCCCCCCCCTTCCCCCCCCCCCCCCCCCCCCCCCCCCCGTGTGTGTGTGTGTGTGCTCAGTAAGCCCATCAGGTGAAAACAAAAGAACTGGCCAGATCGCTAATGGCCGAACATTAGTTTCCTAGCAACGAAGGGGGAGGAGTTGGGGGGGGCTGGTGTGTGGCTGGAAAGAGGTAGGTGTGGGGGGAGTCGGCTCGCTCGCGGTGGAGGAGCAGAGGCTGCTGTGAACGGCAGACACGCTGGTTCTTTTGGGTTTTTTTGTTGTTGTTTTTCCTGTCGGAGGGAAGTTGTGGTTTTTTTGGCTGCTGCTGTTCTTTCCCAGCTGTTCCTGCTCACCGAGGCCCCCCCCCCCCCCGGAGTTCGTGAGTTTTTTTTTTTTCCCTTTCATTGGGAGAACTTTCTGTTTTATCGGTTTTTTTTTTCGCTTCCCCCTTCCCCTTCCCCCCCCCCCCCCCCTTTCTTGGGAAGGGAAGGGGAATCAAGTTTTTTGTTGTTTTTCTCCGATATACCCTGGGGGGTGTTGTTTTTTTTTTTCCCTTCCTTTTTTCTTCCCCTTTTTTTTCCCCATCCCATGTGTCAGTGACCAGGGATCCCACAGCGCTGCCTGGTGATAGGCACTGGACATTACAAGCTCTGCTCCTGCAGTGATCCAACAGCGCCACCTGGTGACTACCATAGGACACTACAGGTTCTGCACTTCCAACGACCCAACAGCGCCACCTGGTGAATGGTACAGGACATTACAAGTTTTACATCTCCAGTGACCCGACGGCGCCCCCTGCTGACTGTGGTTGGAACTGCACCAAAGGGTGCTAAAAATTGAACTATTTAAATTTTCCTTTTGCCGGTTTATTGGTTTTGTTCTTGAAGGGGATTATTGGTGGGTATAGGAGTATTGCTTGGTTGTTTACTTGGGTTTTTTTTGTGTTCTTGTTAATACAAACATACCTTTTAATAAAGGGCTGTTATTTTGTTTTCCCTTTTCCATAATTTGTTGTTTTTGGTTTTTTTTTCCCTTCAATCAAAGCCTCTTGGTTTTAGATTAATAATTGCTTAGGAAAAAGTTTGGGTCTTTTCCTCCTAATCCATCCTCAGCAGAAGACCCTTGTCCCATTTAAACTGGGACACTATTAAAGAAGCCTAGAGATGTTTGATGATTGGAGCTGTGTCGGGTGATAAGGCAAGGCTGGTGAATGTGTTCTCCATGTTCATTTAACACACAGGATAATGTGCAGTGAATAGGGCTTAGAACCGTGCTTCGAACATGGAGATGGGAGTAAATGAATATCTGCTTCTCACATTACATTGTGTGCCATAAATGGACCTGAGTAAGGCAGGGTCTCAAATGAACTGTATCTCACTGCAGGTGAACAAGTAAACAGTTACTCGGAAATCTTAGAGCTTTCAGTTATCTGATGCATTGGTTTATGCTTATTGGTTTTCTTATTGCTTGTACTTTGCCTGAGAAATGCAAAGTAGTCTGGAAATGTACATATTGGCATTTCTTGCAGGGAAGAATTATTGCTTAACTAAGTCCATATCGGTTTGTTGTCAGGAATATAGTATCTATCCATGTAAGGCCATATATGTTAATCTGCAGTGTCCAAGCAGTCTTAGAAATCCATCCTGCCTTCACATAAGAGGATTTTGGCTAATATATGTGCTTTTAAGGCAGACTTTCAAGGGGGTGTGATACTGGTGTATTCCATGTAAGCCAGTAACTCTGTTCAAGAACTGTGCATTTCTACTTGGTGTTTTATGCTGTCTTAGCACCACTCTAAAATTACAAGGCAGACTATTACTACTGTACGTACAGAATGGGCATGTAGCTTTCTTAAATTACTTGTCATTGTTGGGTTTTTTTTTCTTTTGATGAAAACTCCCAAGTCAACCTTCATTCTGCTTTGCCTTGAACCCAGGAAATTGCCCCCTCAGCACTGTAGCTGTGCTTTAAAATAAAACAGCAGTAATTTGTGGATGCTGAGAGAGAACTTTTGTTTCTATTTACAAAATATTTCAGAAACAGAAAGTAGTATGTGGTATGTAAATGAGTAACATTGTAAATGAGTAATTGCTGTAAATGAATTGGACCTATTGTGGGAGTGAAAATGCCAAGGTAAAACAGTACATAGTTTCTCATGGTTTGTTTCACATTATTTTTTATTACTCTGTTGAGACTGGTATCTTTAATGGACATAATTTGTATACATGTGAAATCTAGAAGGAAAATCTTTGTTTGCAACTGTAGCATAGACTTAGTAACTTAATGCTTAGTAACAGAATGAATTTTACATTTATGTAACTATACAATCTTATTTTAAAGCTTGGTATTTTTTTGGATCTCCTGTTTCTGCTTGTCCTCCTCTCTGTGCACATCTCAGTGTTTTACTCTGTATTAGAGAGATATCATCTGTATTTCAGTACATACTAATTTTTCTGATTCTGTGATATGTTCTTAGTCAGTCGGCATAATTATCCACAGAATTATCCTTATAAAATTGAGTTGTAAATCAAGTAGGGGGATTTGTATCTGAAGGAATCTTAAAAAATAGCAGTGAAGATGTTCAGTTATCAGCCAGTGCACCTTGTGCTGTTTTGGAGGGGTGACCTGCTCTTAAAGTGGCAGAAGTCATAAATGTTCAGTAGTACAGTCAGATTATATTCAGACCCTTCTCATGACGGTTGTTATCCTTTAAACTTACTGGAATGCATTCCTTGTGGCAATGGCTTGTCTCTTGTTTCCTCTTTGCTTCTTGTATTCGTTTTTTTTTCCCTTTTTTTTTCTTTTCTTTTTCTTTTTCTTCCTTTACTGTTTCTTCCTTTTTCTCCCTAGGAGCAGCAGCTGACATGGATCTCTTCCTTCTGTTGCCTTTTCCTTCCAGTAGACTTCATTTTCATATCCTTCCTACCTTACCAAAAGACATCCGTCTTTCTCACTCCATTCCTGACCTTTCCACTGCACTAATCATTAGAGTGTGCCTACCTGCTTCCCTTCTTCTAACTTCCTTCTCTGATCCAATGCCTGCTAATTTCTTGGTAAGTACACTAGGGAAAGAGATAATTCTCTTCCCTCCTTTAAAGGCATCAGCCTTCCAGGTGATTGTTCCCCTACTATCTTCAGGTTAATAAGTAACTGTAAGGATCTGGTTTGTAGTCAGACACTGCTGAAAATACGGAGTAGCAGCCAGGTACTTGTCCAATGAAGCACTGCGCAAAACACACTCTTATGATGTCATCTGCTAGGAATGTAATTTAGGCTTTGTTGTTGTTGTTGTTGGAGTAATAATACTTGCATATTCTGAACTTCTCAGAAGAGCTCTACCTGTATATGTCAACAGTATTTCCTCTTCTGTATGAAAGATGCATTCCTTGTCTTGGAACCTAAAGAGTGAATCATGCTGTAACCCCCCATAGAAAACTGGCAGTCTGACCAAGGCAGAGTAAATTTTACTTACCCAGGATGCTGAAGGGTGCAGATTTATGGCTGGTGATAGTGCTAAGTTAGGTAGAATTTTAAACTATTAGGTTTTTGATCTCCCTCCATGGACACCCCACACACATTCCAATTTTCGAAGAAATTAATACATGTCAACAAAGATAATAAAAACCAGCCTAATGACAAAATCTTTTCATTCCCTCTATTGCACAGAGCTGTATGTTATTAAAAAGGCAAGATTTTTTTTTCTGCAGTAGGTGTTTTCACAGTAGCATTTTCAGATAGAGCCAGTTGCAACATGTCTGTCTTTTTCTTATAGTCTTTGTTAATTCGTATATATTTATGTTCAGAAAGTGTTTGTTTTTGTTTTATTTCAGAGCCCATCCTTAGACCTTGATCTGAAGGGCTCTTGTGGGTGTATTTAACTTGGTTCATTGTCAATATTCCCATATATGTCAATCCTAATAAGTTTCCTCATGGTGAAGGTCTGAGACCTTTTCTCATTACTTTGTCCTTTTAGGTGCATGTGATTAAGTCTGTTCTAGAAAGAAACAGAGGAGGGAGAAGGGAAACAATGCTGTGAAAGCTCTGCACAATGGAAAGAATAGTGGGCTTATATTAATACATTTTTCTTTAATTACTCTGTATCTTCCCTGAAACTTCATTTGAGAAATTTAAGCATCATTCTCTTCTTGTATATTTCTTATTTTATTGCTGGTTTTACATGCTAACTAATGACACTTGAGTATTAAAAAAAAAAAAAGATAGAAAGAAGGTCATACACTGTTCATAATACAGGTATTCATTAGTAACTTTGTAAAAAGATGAAAATAAAATTTGAAATCATATCCACCAAGCATAGAAAACTCTTCTGTCTGGACAGGTTTATTAACTGATTTCTCATTCATCAATCATATCTTTAGGTTCTTCTGAAAACTAGGTATATAAATTGAAAATTGGGTTATATAAGTCTGTAGATTGCCTTACTATAAAGGACTGTATGTCAGTATCGCTGTAGGACTTACTCTAAATTTATCTGTATTTCTCAACTAAAATGCAATGATATGCAGGCTTCTAAACATTTTCTTTGCTTTTTCATGTTTTTCATTACTCAGTTTAGATGTATGCTAAACACTCATCTTAGAATTGCTTGGGTTTCTCTGTTCTCGTTTCCTAACCACCTTCTTAATTTTTCAAATAAAAATGGCTTTTGTTCACCGAAAATGGGACATGAAATTCTTTCCTTCCATAGAGAAGAAAACTGATAGGATGTTTAGATTCATACCTGCTAAAAAAAGAACTTGAGGATAAGTTGCTGTGTTTTTCTGGAATACTGATTCAGTTTTTGTTAGCTTTTTTCTTGTCTTTTCTTCAGATTATTAATTTAGACTCTAAATTAGTCTTTGTGGTGACTGTTTATCAACCAGGCCATTCTTGGGAATTTAAAAGAAAAGGAACTATTTTAAACAAAATAAGATGATGAAAACATTAGAGGATGATATTTAGAATAATTTAGTATGTAGAATGTTATTACATATGAAATATTTATGTAAATATTTCAGGCTATACTACTGCTCAGGAGAAATTGGGGAATAAACAGGAGGCCCACGCAAACACAAAGTGTTTGGAGCAATATAAAGGACGCTATCACTTCAGTTTATTTCTTTAACTATATTTTTTCAGCATGCCTTTTTCACAGTCCCTGCTTGAACACAGAAATTAAGATGTTTTTAAAGCATTGATATTTTTGTTCCTCCTGTGTGCTAACTGGTGTTTTCCTGATTCACTGGGTTTGTAGTGTCAACTATTCTTTACACTCCAGCTGAACATTTATTTTCATGTGAATAAATGACAGGCAGCTCTAGGAACTTGGCATGTTTGCTCAATTTCTATATTGATGGATTGCTGCACAAGGTTAACCTCCTGGCTGCTGAATAAATGTGTTCCATGTTCTGTTTGATAACTAGTTTTTGCATTCCATGTTTCCACTCGGGAATGTGCTTAAAACAGCAGAATGTCTTAGACATACCTATTAATGTCTGTCATCCCCTCTGACTATCCTATAGGCAACATGAAGCACCATTTGAAGGCAAACTAATAAGTCAAGAAGTGATGTTGAAGCGTCAGGAAGAAGAAATGATGCAATTGCAGGCTAGAATGGCTCTCAGGCAGTCCCGACCTAACCTCTACCCAGGAGATGCAATTAGATCCTCAGTGCTTGACATCACCAGAGATCCACTGAGGGAAATAGCCCTGGAAACAGCCATGACACAAAGAAAACTGAGGGTAATGCCCTGATCTCAGGTGAACTCTTCATATTTTAATTGAAATAGAGCAGTAGCTTGACTGAAACTCCAGTATGTGGGATTCATGAGCTGGGTCCTGTAATAAAGTCATCAGATTAAATACTAGGTGTTTGTTGTTGCCCTGATGGGAAAGGATTGCTCTCACAGGGTAAACTTCTGAGTTTTTGTGGCATTAGTGGCTGCAGAGCCTAAAGTGGTATCAAGCAAGGCTTGACAGTTGCATCAATTAAAAAATATAGCATCCTAACAAAGGTAAGGTGTAGGTTCTACTGTATTCTGTGGTATTTTCAGCCACTTCATTTACATTTCTCTCAGTGAAATGTGACGTGTCCCACCACCATCAAAGGTTATTAAATGAACAAGTTGGGAAGGTAAAGACAGAGAGAGTCCTATGTCCCTTAGGTTCACCCTGAATCCCCATGCAAACTCCCCTTTGCTTTCCCAGCTGTCTTGGCACGTGAATGAAATATAAGATTACAGAGAAAGAGGGAGACACAGGTATATAGGTAAATAGAGTGCCTGATGTATAGAAGAGATGATGGCTTGATGCCCTCTGCTGCTACTTTCTGTGAATTGGATTTTTTTTTTTTTTAATAAGGATGGGAAAACTTGAAATAAGACTCAGGGATTTGCTGCCCTAATACAGTGTAATAGCTCCTGTATCTGTCTCCAGTCCATAGCATTCTGATGAGTTAGTTCATGTGGGCTTCAATTAACTAGGTTGGTTCTCCTCCCTTCCCCCCAACCCCTAAGAGGTTTATGTGCAGATATTTTGCATTTGGTACACAGTAGGCAGTTGCCAATGAAGGGTTCTCCTCAAAAGGTGAATCTTGGGCCACTTGTAGTATTGAAGTGGATATTGTGTAGAGGACTTCCTATAGCAGTTTGGGCAGATAACCTCCTGTAGTTTATAGGGTGAATTAGTAGAACATTTATTTGTCTGCAGGCAGACAGAAATTGGCCAGGATGTCTACTTGATAGATAGAACTAGGCTGAAGCTTTTCAGTCTTCAAGAGATGAGACTTGTGTGTCACAGGCAGAAATTTGTCAAGCTGGAATTGCCACCAGTGCAGAAAACCTTTGTGCTGTCAGGCAGTTCCTTACCGAGATAAGCCCAGATGGTCCCAATATACAACCCATGCCTGTATTTTAAGGGAAGGCAAATACTACAGCATTTGATTTTTGTCCAGCTAAGGAAGGAAAATATACAGTGTAATAATACAGTGTAATAATGTCACTGACACTGTAACTTGCCGGTAGTGTCTGGCACTCATACTGGCAGAACCATGTTCTTCAGGCTTAGCACTTCAATGAAGGAATTCAGCACAATTTTCTAATTTCAGACTTTGGTTCCTCTTCTGCACTTGCAGGGCAGGAGTTAAGTGTGCCTCAGCCTCTTATTCCAGCAACACAGTGTTCATTCATATGCTTTTGTGATTTGCAGAATTTCTTCGGCCCAGAGTTTGCGAAAATGACAATTGAGCCATTCGTCTCCTTGGATCTACCGAAGTCTATCTTGGTAAGAAAGGGGCTGTTCAGCCATCTATGGCAGGGGGACTGTGTGAAACCAACAAATGCAGCTTTATCACAGGTGTGAATGTTGAGAGATTTTATTTCACAAAATGCAGACTAAGAAAGGAAAGAGTGATGACACCAGGCGAAAAGTGAATGTGATGCTTCTAAGTGGGCAGAAGCTGGAGCTGACCTGTGATACCAAAACGATATGTAAAGATGTCTTTGATATGGTTGTTGCCCATATTGGCTTGGTGGAGCATCATTTCTTTGGACTGGCTACTTTAAGAGGTAAGAATAATGGTTTGATGTATTTGACAGTTACAGAAAAAGAGGAATTAGCTACATGGTGTTGAGAAAAGATGAGCAGAGACTGCCTACCTCAGAGGACACAAAAGGGCTTTGGGTTCTATTAATATAGCCTAGGAATGCTGCAGCCTCTGGTGGAGGCAAACAATTTGTGATGCGGAGGAGGGCTCCTGCTATAGAGGGAGATGCCGCTGTTGCTCCTGAGCTGTTACTTTTGCTATTAGTTGAATGGTCTTTTTGCCCACTGGGTAGAAGGTCATTCTGGGAAAATTAATCCAAGTTTCTTGTTGGCCTGTCTCACAGTCTGTTGATGTGTAGCCTTTACAATATTGGCATGACCTAGAAGCCATTAGCAGCTCACAAGCTTACTCCGTGGCAGGCTTCTGGTACTCTTAAACATTTTGCAGAAATGTAAATGGACAGAAGGGAGGAAAGGAATGACAGATTTTGGATTTCCTCTGGAATAAGAACTTGTACATTTAAAAAATGTAGCTCCTATTGTCAAGGTAGCTTACTATTTTTTTTTCCATACTGGTGTTTTTGGGATAACTATAAAATTATGTCTTCTGCCTCTATAATATATATTGTGCTTATAAGTTATTGCTAGTCAAGAGAAAACCTTTCTGTTCAAACCCCAGTTTTAGAATTATAAATATGTTCTTTATCCTCCAACTGGAAAATATACTTGGTTTTAATGTTTTTACCAATGTGCTTCCCTTTAATATTCATGGCAGACAATGAATTTTTCTTCGTTGATCCTGACATAAAGCTAAGTAAAGTAGCTCCAGAAGGATGGAAAGAAGAACCAAAAAAAAAGAACAAGCCTCCTGTCAACTTCACTCTGTTTTTTCGCATAAAGTTTTTTGTGGATGATGTCAGTCTGATACAGTGAGTGTATGAATTTTTTTTTTTAGCCCCTTGAGCTCTAAATTTATGGACAGAAACTGGTTATTAATCAGTACTGGAAATTTACTATAACAGGAAGAGTGTCAATGATAGTGTGGGGGTTTTTTCATGGTTTTTGTTTTATTTTCCTATCCTAGGCATACGCTGACCTGTCACCAGTATTACCTACAGCTGCGGAAGGATATCCTAGAAGACAGGATGCATTGTGATGATGAGACAGCCTTGTTATTAGCATCCCTAGCTCTCCAAGCTGAGTATGGAGATTACCAGGCAGAGGTACATCACCCATTTCATCTTTGAAGCTATGATCTTGCTACTTAATTCTGCCGCACACGCGTCACAGCTCTGTGCTGGACTGGAAGCTCAGCTGATATGCTGTTGGCACGTTTTACTTTGAGGAAGTGTTCTTTCAGTCTAACACAGGTTGTTTCAAACTTTAGTTCAAGATCTGGGTGTTGAACCCCTTCTTTTCAGTGGAAGCAGAGTCATGCTTGAGTATGAAGAAACTGATGTGAAGTTAAGCTCTGGGTCAGGGTGGAGATTCTGGTTCCCTCCCATTACTCGGAATCATTTGATCCTATGATTTGTATCGTACAATTCTTTGTCAAAATGAATGTTTATGCTTCATTTGTGCTCACAGGGTAGTATATGAAGGTGTCATAAAAAAAAAAAAAATTGTTTCATGTTGTAGGTGCACGGCATGTCGTATTTCAGACTAGAACACTACGTCCCTGCGAGAGTGATGGAGAAACTAGATCTGTCCTACATCAAGGAAGAGCTGCCAAAATTGCATAGCACTTATGTGGGTGCATCTGAAAAAGAGACTGAGTTAGAATTTCTGAAGGTAAGTGGGCAGCAATTTGCTTCCTTAATCTGTAACTTAAGAATTTCCTGCTTGGAATATGGGTGCGTGGATAGCCAAAGCCCAGGAAAACAGCTCAAGGTCTGAGTAACACTGAAAGGAAGAAAGTTGAAAAGATTTATTTTTTTTTTTTGCAAAAGACGCATCATAACAAGCAAAAAAATGGTAATAAGTGGGAAGTTCTCTCACTTTTATTTCAATCAGTAATCTCAATGCTTTCGCTCATGCTAGCTATAAGCAACTATTGATCCTTGTCTTTAAAGGAAGCTGGGTTTATGAGGCAGCACAACCTGCATTCCCCATATCTTTTGTGCTTTCTTTAGAGGAGAAAAAAAAATAAATTATGAAAAGTTTTGTTACCGATAATACTGTTCATGGAAGCATTGCCAAGGAGAATTTCTTGTGTAGGGCCTGTGTAAGACGATAGGAAAACTATTATCGAAGATATATTTGGGTTATTCTAAAAGGACCAATTGAGAAATCAAATTGTAGAGTTTGCTGCTGTTGCTTTTGAGATAATAATGAGGTTCTACCTTGATACAATGACTGCAAAAGAGTTCAGGGGTGAAACTGAAACACCGAATAACCACTACACTGAAATTCCACAGTCACACTGTACTTCCACAGTCTCTTTGAGTACATGAGGCACTTGGCTGACTTGGCCCCTTCCAAGCCTGTCGCTCATTTTACAAATATTCTTGTAACTTAACCATAGGTAACAAGAATAGGGGACTTGATCCTAGCTAAAACGCAGTGTTACTGGAAGTGGGATGGGGGAAGCAGTTAGATTTCCTTTTTTCATTGCATCGGTCCCTTACACCAGTACTGGAGGCAACAGGAATGAATAACTGGACGTGCAAAGTGAGTGAAACTGCATCTTTTAGTAGTCATGATACCTTAATGTGATCACAAAATTGCAATGTTAATTTAGTTTTGTGTTTTAAAAATGTGGCAATAACAAGTGTATCTGGCTAGTTACAGTTTCTTGATAACAATTAGTTTACTAAAATCCAGGCATATATATGTATACATGAAAATATTTATAGAGAAGTATATTTATACAAAGGTATGAAAACTTGTAATGGCCTTAACTTCTTACTCATAGAAGTTTCATTGCATTGATCCGTACAGTTGTGTCAGAGGCTCACAGAATATGGGGTTCACCTTCATCATGTGTTGCCTGAGAAGAGATCCCAAACAGGTATCCTTCTGGGAGTCTGCTGCAAAGGAGTTGTTATTTTTGAAGTTCACAATGGTGCCCGTACACCTGTACTGCGCTTCCCATGGAGAGAGACAAAGAAAATATCCTTTAGTGTAAGTTTGTCTCTTTTCCTCTCTCTGTGTCTACACGTCTGTATTTGTGTCTCCGTTTACTGTGAGCTCAGGATAAGTAGGAGATGTACCTGTGATGCTTTTAAGTTGTTATATTTCCAGGAGTACTTAAGCTAAATTATAACAGATAACAGGGGCTGACACTTGATCTTGACAATACCAGCCAACTTCAGTGGGTGCATCATAATCGGGTGATCATGTGTCAGTTTTTAATGAGGCATTGAGCTTCAAATGCTTACCTTTTTATAGGTATTGAAAACAGTACTTCTAATTCTGTCTTACACCTTGTTGAAAAGCCTATTTCATATGATTTTAACTAGAATTGAAAAAGTTTAAAAATTACTAAAAAAATAAATTCAAGACCTGGAACATTACCTGATAGATTTCATAATTAGATGAGTGTCTAGTTCTTTTTCTCTTGAGGCAGCAACCCATGTGACTTCTTCAGGGGCTTTTGAAAACCCCATCCTGCAAGATGTAATAGTGCTGGTTGTCACTACTCAGCACCAACAGTAACAGAGACGGATTAAATAATTGTAAAGCACCATCTCAGCTAGCCCAGAAGTAGCTTTAAAGAGATACTTTGTAAATCTCAAATTACTTTCGACTCCTGTTTTAACAGAAATATCTCCCATCAGTGCATCATTTGCTTCAGGAAAGTTTGAATGCTGTAAATGTGCACAAGCAAATACAAAATTCTGTGTAGGCTAAAAGAAATAATTGTCTTCAACTTTTTTCTTTCTCCATTGTGTAGAAGAAGAAAATAACTTTGCAGAACATATCAGATGGTATCAAGCATGCCTTTCAGACTGACAATAGTAAGACTTGCCAGTACCTTTTGCATCTCTGCTCTTCCCAGCATAAGTTCCAGCTACAGATGAGAACAAGGCAGAGCAACCAAGACACTCAGGACATTGGTAAGGACTGTAATACTGTGTTGGTCTTTAATAGCAATCTATATGTATTTTTGTAAGGAGAAAAGCTGAACTTAGCTTCAATAATTCTGAGTGCTACATATGTGTAGCTCTACAATTGGAGAATTTATACTATGGAGAGACTCTACTAGCTAAGTTTGAGATTTTGTTTAGGGGGAGTTGGGAAAGGAGTTGGGAGAACACAGAAAAGCTGGCACAACAGCTCCTCTAAACTAAAAGGAATCTAAAAATAGCTCACTAGTAGTACTTTCCCCTTTGATTAATGGCCTTTTTTTCCAAAAAATATATTTTTTTTAAAATATTTCCAAAAAATAACAAGATATTTCAATAACAGGACTTTTACCTTTAGCTTAATGTGAAATGAATTGGTTTGATAGTGTGGAGTTATGGATAAAATGGTGTGATCATGGTAGGGCAGATAAAATTGGAAGCATTTCATGATGTTGCATCTCTAAGCTGTGGGTATAGCTGTCTTTATTCGACTTAATGTTTTGTGAAGCTACTAAGGAACAACATTGATACTCGTCAGTTTCCTTCATAATTGCCACTTTCTCCATAATTTGTGAGTATAATAGAAAATGTAAAGACATTCTTTTTAGATAGAAAATATTAATTAGAGAATGTAATGATTGAAAAAAACAACAACGCTATACTAATTTCTTCACTGTTTGGAGCAGAGCTCACTTGGCTGGCTGGCCTTCAGCATGGTCTGGAAGTGCTGTTTTGGTCAGTCTGTCTGCTCATTCTGTCTTTGTTCCCTGTTTTTATCTGTCTACATTCCAGTTGCTGTTAATCCAGACTTGCACCAGTGTAGCTGGGATGGAGTTTGACCCCATTGATGCAGATATTGCCATCTCTAATTTAAAAAAAAAAAAAGAAAAACAGAGAAGGGATGGGTGGGGGAAAAGGCATGTGGCAGCTATGCAGCCCTTTTCCTGTTCTGTTTGGCTCAGCCAACTTCAGGCTGGGAAATAGACCAAGTGACTTAAAGTCGTTGTACCGTTCTCTGATTTAGTGTTTGCTTATCCTAAATTGCAGGGAAAGGCTTTCTTAGCTAGGCAGACTTGGTTGCTCTTAACAGATGTTATGCTGTGGGAGTCTTGAAAACAGTAGTTTGCCTCTGTGCAGGTGCATATCAGCTAGAATTCAGAGGTCTCAAATTCCACCAATCATTCATAATCAGATGCAAAAAAGTCAGCATTATGGTTAGTTCCATTACACTGGTAATTAAAAATAATAACAACTAAACCAAAAAATTTGCTTTTGTCATAACTTTACTGATCTAAGTTGATTAGCCATGTTTCTCTTTCCTGCATATGGATGTGCATATAGCAATAGAGATACTAGAATAGTATCTTAAAAAACAGATAGTATGAGAAAACAGTGATGAAGCAGCTGATCAAAATAGTGTATTAATTGTAAATACTGCTTTTCTTTTGTTAGAGAAGTGAAATCCCAGGCAGTCTTTGGGAAGCATTATTCCTAGCCTGTAGAAGCATCAAGTGTTTTGTTTTTTTACACAGCCCTTAATATGTCAGTAAAAGCTGGTGATTGGAAGCACTAAGCAAAACAGTAGAGAAAAGGGCAGGTGACAGTATTATTAACCCAAGGCTGATCACCACAGGAAGTATATGTTTTGAAGGTTCCTTACTTAAGGGCTAATTCTGGGTTAACAGCACAGTGAACACAAGCATGTGCCTTGCAGAAGCATGTGCCTTGCAGAGATGGAGGAGCAAACTACAGAAGATAATTGTTCTTTGAAAGATCATTTAGAAATACAGTATTGCAGTGTATTGCAAGACTCACTCTGATTTCAGTCAATGAATGGGAAAAATATTTTGAGACAAGGAGGAAGGCCTGGCATGCCTAGTGACAGTGAACAAATTTTCATGGAACATAACTAAGGATGGAGGCATAAGGCCTTTATAGCCCCTGTGGGGTACATGACATTTTTCACTTGTTGCGCAGTGTCTTCGGTGACCTGGGGGGAAACCATTTTAGTACATATAAATATAATAGCAAGACTTAGACCTGGAAAGTAGAAGGAAAATGCCTCTTGAATAATCTTTCTACATGAATAGAAGGAGATGAGACATAGGATTAAAAAAAAAAAAAAAAAAAAAAGAGAAAAAAAGAAAAAAAATGCTAGCAGTTTTATGGTACATAAGAAATAAGATAAACTACTGCATGAGGAATGGTTGTTTCCTTTTTGCACAACTTTTGTGGCCATGCAGTGAACAGAATCAAGCACTGAGTTTTAAGATGAGTGTTTTGGTTCCAGAAAGGATGTATGAAAAACCACAAAAATGAAGCGAGAGTTAAGTCAACTTTATGGAAGGTAGTTTTGAGCACATAAAAATTTTCGGTTATGGGGTCAGCAGAAGCTGTGAAAGGCCTAATGTCTGTATAGATAATGATGTGAAAGTATTAATCTGAAATACACAGAAATTCTGTTTGATGTTCACAGAGGGTAAATACAATGTTAAGAGATCTTAGAATATTTTATTAATGTGCTCTTCCCCAGGATGGGAACACAGCAAGAGCAGGTGTTATTGATACTTTCTGCCTGAGTCAGAAAACTGGAATTCGTGGATTTCTGGTTTGATTGGCGAAAATCGTTCTTCTTTAGCTGATGTAGTCTGGTGGCTGTGGCTAGAGGAGGTGTCTGGTGGGGATAAAAAAGTGGCAGTTGTGTACTAATTCACCTTTAAAACAGAGAAAAGCATACTTCCCACAACTATATCTGCTCAATCTGTATGCCTGTTACTAGTTACTGTTAATTCCTGCCCTAGCTATAGGAGGAAGGAATGTCTTTTAGAATAGCAGGGCTAAGGTTGCATTGGCCAAATGCACTCTTTCCTGAATGACAGAATATTTACCATTAAAGCTAATGGATGATGTGTACCAAAAGTAATATTTTCCTTTTAAGTTTCAGTGCAGCTACCTAGAGCAGCTTATTTCAGAAATGTATGTACAGTTTAAGGAAAATACTGGTTAATCCTAAATCAGAAACAGTATGCAGCTGGGAATTGCTTTTCCTCAGACTTCCTTGTGAACTGATTCCAAGACATCAGTGAAGTTTATGAAGGGTTCAGGTGGCCTGATTTCCTTTAAAGTGTCTAACCAGCCAACAAGTTGCCACAGGTTATCAAGTTTCTGTGTGAGAGCCAAGCCACAGGAACTTAACTGCTAGCCTTAGGAGGCAGTTAGGATAATAGAAATGAGCCCTGCTCAGCTTTGCTCTGAATTAAGATGGGGGGTTAGGCAAAGTTGTATTATCTTGCATTCACTTTCAGCTAAGACCATCCACTCAGACAGTTCCCATGGCTCAGCTGATGGTAATTTAATTACAGTCCAAAACCTGTCTCTCTCTACTGCTTAAGGGAATCCTTGTTAATGATTCGAAAAGTCTGGCAAAGCCCCATCAGAACTTTGTTCTGTGCTAGAAGGCTTAGGATGTTTCTGGCAGGGAGGTCCTCAAGTGCACCTAAGTGAAGTGATGCTCTTTAACCAGGCATGGTTAAGGCCCCCATGACCTTGCAGCTGTGCTGTAAATATATAGGGTCTCATGAAGAAAGCTAAGCAATGAATAGATGGAAGTTTGGTGGGATGTGATACTGTGGAGATGGGGGAGCCCTATTTGTTCAAATTCTGGAGAAGGCTTATATGAGCAGGTTAAAGGAAGTATAGTCTTCTTGGCCTGAGGCTATTATTTGTTTTGCAGAAAGAGATCATGTGCCTGTGTACAGGGCACAGCAGTTGAACAGGGAATGTGAGTCTAATAAACGAATAAATGCTAATAAAGGGATAAATATCCTGCTATTCTGTGTTTTTGGACTTCAGTACAGTAGACGATCAGATTAGTGTAGTGTCATGAACTCCAAACTTTGCTTCCCGAGCAAACTGCGTGGCGGGTGTTTATATGTATCTGATCATGGTCCGTACTTCTAAGCATCTAGGGAAAGATGTGTTTTGTGTGAGTTGGTTGTTTAAAAAGCATGCTTTACGCAAGGAGGTCACACTAGCTCTACTGAATAAAAAATTGATTGGGTTTTTGTTTTGATTTTTTGTTTTCAATTTCCATAGAAAGGGCTTCATTTAGGAGCCTAAACCTTCATGCGGACTCTGTCAAAGGTTTCAACATGGGACGAGCCATCAGTACTGGCAGCCTGAGCAGCAGCACTTTGAACCGCCTCGCTGTTCGACCCCTGTCTGTTCAAGCAGAGATTCTGAAGAGACTGTCCTGCTCTGAGCTCTCACTCTTCCAGCCACTTCCTGGCTCTTCAAGGGACAAAAATGAGAAGAGTCCATGGGAGGAAAGACCCAGAGTTATGAGCAAGTCATTTCACGATCTGAGTCAGAGTCACATATCTGTTTACCCCCCAAAGAAAAATATCATTACTGCTTTGGACTCTTCCCCTAAAAAAATAGAAGATATAATGGGAAGAGTCTTTCAGCAAATGCCAAAATTTGATACTGGATCAGCAGCAGGAGGTCTAAAACCGAGCAAGTAAGCGTCTCTCTGACCACCCTGCAGTATCTTTGTGTACAGTCAATGTACATTTTGCATCAGTTTTGATTTATTATTCATACCATTATTTTATTACATTGATCCTTCCCTCTCCCAACTTCCTCTTCCCTCTGTCTGGTTCCCCTTCTCTCCTTCTCCCCTTTAAGTTCAAAATCTCATGCAGGTTTAAGTAGAAGCCCTGAAAGAAAGAAAAATGAATCAGACTCATCATCCATTGAAGATACCGGTCAAGCCTATGTTGTAGGTCAGCATGCAAAAAATAATACTACTGTATTTACTAACTAACCTCTAAAATTGCTTTGGGTGTAATGCTTTGGTATATTTATTAACCAATGGTAATACTTTGATTTGAAAATGGGAACAGAGTATCACATGTTAAAGCAATCCAGGCCAATTGCCTGTTGTTCCTGTGTAATTGTTCCAGTGAATCCAAAAAATCTTCCTTTGGTCAACACCAGTCTGTACACAGGTGTGCGAAGTATTGGTACTTAACAGTAAATGCCATTACAGAAAACATCTTCCATTCTGGCACTTCAAGGTGCCATTTGGTTGTATGGATCTTTTAATAATCTGCTTGTCTTCACAGTCTACTTGTCAAGCTTGAACACTGTTAGTGTTCTCTGTGGAAAGGAATGAATTTTTTTGAAGTGACTCAGTTCAGCTGCAAGCTGGATGTTGGCTAGTACCTATGAGCAGTAAATGCACAGGGTTTTTGTTTGGGGTTTTTTTTTTTGTTCAGATGTAATGAATTAGGTGCAATTTTTTTGCAGTGCATTGGGTGTTGCATAAAAACACTTTTGTAGTGATGTAAGCCAGATGTACTTACCTCGTTTTCTTGGTGATGATTGGAGTGCACACAAGTAGTCTTACTAGGCAGTAAAGATACAGAGTTCACATTAACAAAAGAAAAAGAAAAGATTCAGAGCAGCTAAGTGGATTTAAAACTAACATGTTGGCTTATTGAACATTATTTTTAATATCTGTGAGTCATCGTTTGCATGGTTCTCGAAGAATCCCTGTTAGAACAATAGAAACTACAATGACTGATATATTTGCAGGCTTATCTTGCTGTTCTACTTTGCTGTAGTTAAAGAACAGGAAAAGAGGAAGAAAGGTTTATGGGAATGGTGGTCATTATAAACAAACTCAAAAAAAAAAAAAAAAAGGCAAACAAAGCAGAGTGTAGCATACCACATCTGTCCCCACTGCCCTTTAAACCAGAACTGACTCAGGAACCATGTTTTTTCAGTACTGAGAGCATAAACTGCTGAAGAGTGAGATGAGGCGTGCAGTTTCTGTAGTGACTGGTTGCTTTTAGTTATACAAATAATGTTGGCACGTGCTTACCCATAATCTTCTGGACAGCAGTTCTGATAAGGATATTAGCTACATCTCAGAAAGTCCTGCTGAATCACACTGTCTGTGCTGGGGGACATGTGTTTGTTGCGTGATGAAACTCATCTGATGAAACTTTAGGGTTCATAGGTTTGGAAAAGGCCAAGACTGCTTTCCTAAATTGCTTGAATCACCTTACCTCATTTACTTTCATAACTTGGTATATTTATTATTTTATCCTCTCTAAAGTAGGGCCAGATTTGCTTGGCATTGATAATTTCAAAGAAAATATGATTCTATATGCAAACCATTTTAAATAGAAATAGTTCAAATTGCTTGTTACTGCAGCAGCTTATTTGTTCCTTTACGAAATCTTACAAGACACCTGTTGTGTTGGTTTATTAGGTTCAGCAATACTGTTAGAAAACTCAGTTTTTGACTTTATTGCTTAAAGTTCCATTAATTTTATCTGAAGTTAGTCACGGTTGTAAAGGCCAAACCTCTGTCCTTCCTGTAATTCATTGCCTTTGCATGAGCTACCACCTATCTGAACCTTGAACTACAACTGAAGTACATGAGTAATATGGATTTGCTAATGCAAAACTACTTTTATATTTATTCATTCTTCAATTAATTAATCTGGTACTGTGCAAGTCTGTAATGCTTCTTAGTAATTTTTGTATTTAAAAAAAAATTGATAACAGTGTCCATTCATGTCACAGGTGTTAGCATGAATACTTCAGAAAGTCTTCTGTCATCAGCAACGTTAAAAGAGAGCGGTAAGTGGATAAGTAATATGCCTGTAGAATTAATTCATTCAGTTTTTTTATCACTTGTAAAATGCTTCACTGTTCCACGTGTCCTGTTTCTTCTTTTACCCATGTGTTTGCCTCCTCCCAACTTGAGCAGAACACATAAACACAGATCTAAACATTTTGCTGAACTGAGAATAATAAATTTGAAGATTCTAGGACTCAGTTGTATTGTCACTTCAAAAGACTATGCCAGGTGCTTTTCTTAGGAGAAATAAAAAATTTTAACTGCTGAAGGTGGGAGTGAGTTATAAGGGTGGTAGAAGTGTTTTTTCTGTATTTGGACATGGCTTAGAAGATGAAAGTTGGACCCACTAGATCAAAACAGCTTTTCAGGTTATCAGAGAGGTAATCTTTTTTAATGGAAAAGAACTTCAAGGCAAACCTGAAGGGAAGCATTTACCTAGTGTCTGATCACAAAATGTTGGCTTTACAGTTGACTCTCTGCAAACAACACAGAACAGAGTTGCCACACCAGAGAGAGAGATCACTTTGGTGAACTTGAAAAAGGATGAAAAATTTGGCTTAGGTAAGTGGCTTTTAAATTGTTGTTGATGTGTATTTCTTGAAGTCAAAAGCAAAGTTTTCTGGTCCGTATTTAAATATCTATTGTAGGACTGAGGAAAGCATGCAGACATTAGCTGGATTTTGAAGCAATTTAACATGCTGAAGCTGGACTTTTTTGATGGTTCTTGCTGCTGATTTGTTTAGTGATGTTAAGCAAGTTTGTTTCTCAGTTTTTCCATATTGTAAATGTAGGATAATACTTACATTGTGAAATAGTTATCCTGAAAGTTAACCTTTAAAGTTTATCTCTGTGTTCAAGATCAAATTTTATCTATGTGGAAACCTCACAGCTATGACAGCTGAACAAAAAAAATTACATAATAAAACCATTGTGAGCTAATTGTGGAGTGTTTTTCTTACTCCTATAGTATCATATAGAACACGAATTTGAGGTTTAAGGAGCCTAGCAGATGAGACATTTGCATTCCATTCCTTACTCTACCACTGAGGTTTCTTTTGTAAACCCACATAATTTTTCCCTGTATGAGTAATGAAAAATTTGGTGTCAGTATTGTGCTTTAGGAAGGCTCTCTAAAGTATCTTTAAGGGCATTGTTCTGTCTGTCATTCAAAATAGATCTGCAGTGTAAATTTGAAGAGGGGAAAAAGGCCTACAAGACAGTAATACTTTAGTGTTTCCACTGCTTGATAACTTAAGAGTTGACTGAAAATTGAAGAAATTCAGAAGAAATGCACTGTTTCTCTTCTTTCTTCACCTTGCAAAATTTGTGGTTCTTTGCTGTTTTAGCTGAAATAGAGAAGACTTGATTTTTATTTTTTTTTTTTTCACCTTGAACTTCCTGGTAGAATAAGCAGAAATAAATGAGAAGCCTAAAAAGAAAACAGGGCATTGAAAAACTCAGATCTTAAGACCAGGGTCAAACATTTATGTGAAACATCTAACAGTGGAGAAAACCAGAAATTTTTAAGTGATAGAAAATAAATTTCATCTGGTCAGAGAATGTTCATTTCATATCATCTGTTTGTACGTGTATCTCTTGCCAGAGTTGTTTTCTGTAGCCTTTGCTGGAGTGTCCTGGGCAGCCAGGTAGACAATGTCTGAATCAATTGCTTAAAACAGAGTATGCAATAAAGCTTAATTAAAAGGCTTTGCTGTTTACTTTCATGTAGACTAAAATTTGAAATGTATTGTTTTGTTTTACTTTACATGTAGTAGAACGACTAAGTTTTTGTCTGCTCTGAAATATGGACTTGTATTGTTCTGAGCTACACTGTGATCACTGACATTTTTGCCTGCTTTGGGCCTTTTTTCCTAGGCTTTCAGATAGTCGGTGGAGAGAAGACAGGGAAACTTGATCTAGGAATTTTTATTCATTCAGTTATTCCTGGAGGGCCAGCTGATTTGGAAGGATCTCTAAAACCAGGTGAATAGTGTAAATAGCGAACGGTGTACACATGTAGCAAAAGGCCAAACACCTATGTATCAATTCCACCTACGACTGTGGGTGCCACAGTCCCTTACAATGTTGATCTTCAGTTATCTTCCAGATAATTTCTGAAAAACTAATGATATCTCTTTGTTAAGCTATAAAAAAACCCAAAAAGCATTCAAATGTAAGTAAAAATGATAAAGCTTGAAGTAACAGAAAATTAAACTTACATATAAATGTAAGGGCTTTATTTTCTATTGTCTCTGATGCAGATGCTTTGTAAATTAAAATTTTTAAAACTCAATGTTCATACTTTTATTTTGGAAATAGTGAATGTAACAATATACTATACCCATAAGTATAGTGGGGGAGGAGAAGGAAAAGGTAGAAATCATAATAGAGAAAGGTTTAGCTGGTTTAAAAACAGGAAATATTCATGGCCAGTTCTTGTTGTTTGGTTTGGAGTTTGGTGCCTTTTTTTAATTATCAGAGTTCCCTATTCCAGCATCACTTGAATTTTAATAATTTTTAATCTGTGTACTGTGTACAGGTTTTCAGACCTGTACTGCACATTCTCACTGATGGATAAAAATGTAGATGTTAGATTGTATCTGAACAAACCCTTTTGTGCAGGACACCGATTAATATCCATAAACAGCACGAGTTTAGAAGGTGTCAGCCACTATGCAGCACTGGAAATTCTGGAGAATGCACCTGAAGATGTGACGCTTGTTATCTCTCAGCCCAAGGACAAGCTATCCAAAGGTACGGAACTGCAGTCACTTCTGTAAGCAAGCTAGTCTGTGCTTGAAATTGTGTTGTGAGGCAGAACGAGGAAGTGTGTTTTGGTAACCTTTGGTGAGGACACACCAGTTGCAGCGTAAACAGAAAGTGTTCTGCATAATATGAACAGGTAAAACCTTATGTGGTTGTAAGCTGAGAAATTCGTGTCATGCCGCAGATAAGATGTTACCAGCTCCTGATTACTGTCTTGTCTCCTGGTTTTTCAGCATCATCTAACACTGCTCATATCAGTAATGGAACCAGGGGTTATTTGAGGAGGCCATCATCGGTGCAGGACAATGAGGCAGAGTCCTCTTCCGAAGAACACAACCAGTCCCGTGGTCACCAGAGGCCTGTTTCAGGGAGTTTGTCTGGCTCGTCAGGAGGCAAGCGAGATGGAAGCATGAGCTCCCAAGATTCCAGAACAGAGAGTGCCAGCCTGTCTCACAACCAGCCAACCAGCTTCTTGGGCAAACATGCAAGTGGCAGAGCCCAGCAGGATTCTCAGTTTTACAGTGATTTCCAGTCTGAAGTTTCTAAAATGAACGAGAAGAGAAGATCCTCATCAGACAGTACTCGAGCGAAAAATAAAAGGCCTGGGGTAGTGGAGTCTGTGGAATATTCTGACCGAGGGGATTCTGACATGGATGAAGCAACTTACTCTGGCAGTCAGGAGCAACAGCCAGCTAAAAAGGCATAGTGGATTTCATATGCATATTTCCCATTCGGATGGTAGGAGTAGTGAAATAGCTGTCTCTGGATGTCAGTAAGGTGAAAGGATGTGGGAGAAGAACAGCCTAACCTAACGTGCAGCAAATGCTAATAGCTAATTTCTAATAGCTTGGTGATTTTGTTCAAAATAAATGGAGAAAATCACTTCAGTTACTTGAAACAACTTTCCAGCTCTCCACTGTCACAAGATGGGCATTTCTTAATAGAGGCAGACTGTACTTTCAGATTAACATAGAGGGCACTTGTTGAGGCTGTAGGAAACCTCCTTTCAATTTTGTGCGTTTGTCCAATATGATCATAATCTAGTGACGGTCCCTAGAGGTAAGTTTATTCACCTAGCAGAAAACTAAATTTTTCTTAGATTAAAGTAGGAGTGATGCATCTGGAGTGGGTAGAACTCATTATCTTTTGGGATTGATCTAAGCTGTGGAGAACTGCTTGTGTAGTAAAGTTCAGCGGGCAGCCATGCTCTGAGCAGAGACAGCCTGCTGCTTCACCTTTCCAAAAATGCACAGTGGAAAGTACTGCCAATTAATTTTCAACTTACAGTGATTCCTCTTTTCAGCTGATGGAGGTTATGCAAGTAAGTTGTAGCAGCTCCTGAAAATTAATCCAACAGACTCTAAGCTGCTGTAATACTGAAATACTGTAGTTTTGGTGTTCTGTGACCAAGTCACTTTGCCAATAAAGACTTGGTTGCTAAATGCCAAGCATATTTCTGTGCTAGTGACCCTTAAGAGCCTTACTAATTGGTACTTTGCCATGTGGGCTCCTTCTGGCTATGTCTGACACCCCTTAGGGTCTTAGCTGTAAACATCTGTTCTAATGGCAAATCATTGTCTCTTTTTGTTTTGTTTGTTTCTTTTTCTTTTTCCTTTTTTTTCCTCTATAAAGGAATCTTTCTCAGCAAATACAGCAAACAAAGTGAATTCTAAAAAGGTTACCGCAGCACTTCTTAAACCTGGAGATATCTTTGAGGTTGAACTAGCCAAAAAAGATAACGGCTTGGGAATAAGTGTCACGGTACTGTTTGACAAGGTTTTTAGATGTTTTCTCTTTTTCTCTACTCCCAGCAACCCCTTAAATTGCTAAATTACAAGGAAGCAAAATACTTTCTAGAATCACTGTTCAGTATATAGTTTTACTGATGTGTGATTAATCTTACCAAAGCTGAAAAGTAATACTTTTTTATATCCCTTTTCTTGTCATACGCCCTTTAAGTAATTCTTGTTTTTTGTTCTATGGTGGAGCCCCAAAGTCATTATAGACTCTTATCACAGATGCTGCTTTGTGAGTACAAAAAGAAAGATGATCTTTGCCCCTTGCTACCTAATATTGTGGCAAATTTACAAGGAAAGAAATGAGCCCCTCCCTGGCTGGCATCGAAGGCAGTGGAAGCGGTAGTGTCATTTACAAGCATCCGTGCACACTCACATGCATATCCCATGTTCAGTGTTCTCCCTCTGCTGGATAAAAGGCAGAAAGCAAAAAGCTACTCAAATCCAAATGAGACCTGACTGACACTGCTTTCTTGCAACACGAGACAAAAATATGTCTTTAATGACTAACTTCTCTTCAGGCTATAATATTTTGAATGTGGTTTTATGTTTAGAGCCTGTCATACTGCAGAGTGGCACTTCGGGGAAGAAGAGAATAATTTATATATCTGAAATGCACACATTTTCTGCTGCTTCTGTTCTTGTATTGAAAAATACATCTTGGTGTTTTAATATTCAACTATTTTCACTGGTTGATTGGTCACCAGACTGTTCAAGGTCATGTTGTGTTGTCAAGCTTATAACTTGAGACAGTTGGAGGAACAAAGGTTTGGCAGGAATTCATTATTGAGCAGCATCAGGCTGCTGTGTGCATTGGATTTGTAGTAGGTGTTAGAAGATACCAGCTGATGCAAGGATTTCCCTTTAAAGAGTGACCAAGTGGTATCTTTATGGACCTTTGATTTTTCAGCCTCCATTCTGCCCCTACACTGCTATCCTGTACAGTGGTGATGAGGAGAGGTGTGCAATCAACTGTTTTAAGTTTTCACATGTTTCACTGTGTGCTTTGGGAGTGAACATCAATACACTGTTGGTCTCCCTCCTCCTTCCAAGTTTGTGGAGCAGCAGTGAACCAGAATCACACAGCGGTTTGGGATGGAAGGGACATTAAAAGATCATCTAGTCCAACCCCCTGCAATCAGCAGAAAGGCTAAGGCCCTCCAAAAACACTGTCAGTTCAGTCTGAGCAGATTTTTTCAGTTTAGACCTTCAAACTTGTCTGAGCTAGGAGAAAGCAGCACTCCTTAGTTTCCTGTTACATCAGAGAAGTTGTGTTAGAGTAGGACACAGCATGGGTGTGTATCTTCTGCTTTGGCATGCTGTGCTCCTGCACATCTCTGAGCTTTGGTATGCATGCAAGCATGTCTGATATAATGCAGACATATTTCTGCTGAAGGACATTTGTTTGTGTTGGATGCATTTGCACTGTCATGCATTTTGTTTTTACAATCTTCCCACCCCAACTTCATTTATAGTACATTGCATGACTGCAAAGAACAGGCTTGGTGTAACATTTTTATTTTGATAGTTCGCCTGGCTTTTCTACATGCCAGTAGTCCAAATGCTTCCTAAGTACAGTTTTCTTTGTGTGACACTGTGTTTAATTACTAAGTACTCTAACTGCCAAAAGACTAACAATCGTATTTTTACTTTCTGTTTAGGGTGGTGTAAATACTAGCATAAGGCATGGTGGTATTTATGTGAAAGCGATTATTCCCAAGGGAGCTGCTGAAGCAGATGGCAGAATAGAAAAAGGTAATATTTCCATTCTTTCACTTGGGAATCTTAATGTGAAAAAAGGGCAGAGAACTGTCGGTGGTGGATTTGACAGTAACCTGTGGCCTAGAAACAAGCCCTCTTGTTTGCCTCCTGTCGCTGTACCTTTTTCACTGGGAAGAACTGTTCTTCCAAGCTACTGCACTTGTCATTTTAAATACTAACAATTTTGCAGGTGAAGATTAAATAAATAGTGTAGAACAAGTGCAGAACCAAGAGTGCTGAGACTGTTGTGGGGAAAAATAGGAGACAGGCTGTGGTATTTTTATTTTCTAAAGCAGCTTATGTTAACAGAGAATGCTTCTCTGTTCTAGCCATGGAGAGAGAAGGCTTTGTATTATTGGTGACCTTCTTGCTTAGCCTGCCTGGCAACTGAATACAGAAAATGCTGTAATTGTTATGAGTCGTCTTGTTTGTAAGCCAGGCCACATTCTTTACTGAAGTGAGGATTCTCACTGTAGACTTAAAATTTGTTTCTAATAAAGAATCTGAGCTTTGTGACAGGTTGTCATTATGTTGGTTAACACTAGTTTTGACATGGGATTATTCCATAGAATCATAGAATCATTTAGATTGGAGAAGACCTTGGAGTTCAACCATATAGTTTGTTTGCAGAGTTCTCTTCTTGACTCAGAGTATGGAGAGGAGGGAGAATTTACGTAAATAACTGTCCTTGTTAGCTAAGATTTGAAGCTTTCTGTGCATCATAGATGTTTTATAGGTGATGTTCTGCCTAGTTTTTCTTAAATTATTAATCAATCATTTGTAGGTGACCGCGTGCTCTCAGTCAATGGGATTAGTTTGGAAGGTGCTACACATAAGCAAGCTGTTGAAACTCTGAGAAACACTGGACAGGTAAGTGGCTACTGGTTCTACTCCTATCTGTAGTAAACCAGTTCTTTATGAATGAAAAGAGACTGGAAATTCTCTCAAAAAGAGACTGGAATTCTTCCCAGTGTGGTGGTTACTTTAGCTGTGCTTTCTTAGACTCCCTGGCTTCCTGGCCCTCAAGTCTTGCTTCCCACCCTAGTGAACTTCTGCCTGTGTGCGGGTGAGGTCTGTATAGAATTGGTTTCTCCTAGTTCATGGGTTCCATAGGAAGGAAGCCCAGGTGCACAAGTTGGAAAGCAGGTGTAGCAGCATTACTACAGGTCTGCATCACTGAGGAGACAAAGGGCCTCTGTATATGCAGCTGTGTTTGCATGCTACGTTGCTAGATTTACTTGAGTCTTGGTCTTCTTGGGTAGCACTTGATTCTGTCAGTGGTGTGTCCTCATTTAATAGTGCTATTTATGGTGTGTATTTATGTGGAGGTGTGCGCACACCTGAAAATAGCCAATGAATGTACACATTCAGAACTGCTAAGGACTACTATTTGTGTTCACTTTGTAAAATGCTTTTAACTTGATTCCCTGTGCAAATGTGAAAATGACTCTATCTTTGGCACTTCTTAACACTCTCACAGCTTTGTTGGAAGAAAACTCTTTCTTGCTCTGTGTTGGCAAGTATCTTGCAAATCCACTAGTGTATTTTAGAGGTTGTCACTTAACAGCCCTTAAAATAAGAAACAAATGGAGGATATATTGGAAGGGGACTGTTTATAAAATTTGCTGCTTTAAAACTTAAGAGTGGCAAATTAGAATAAAACATGTCCTGTGCTATCTCCCTGACTGTTTCCATTTAACTGGAAAATGTTTTATCTCTTTAGGTGGTGCATCTGCTGTTGGAAAAAGGTCAGCTTTCAGGGGCCAAGGCTTGTGCTCCAGTAACAACACCTCCAAATCAGTATGAGCCACAGGAGAAGCCAGCAACGGAATCTACAAATGCCAAAGATTACAGCTTCATCACTGCAGGTCAGGTCGCATGGAACAATTGTCTTAGCTGTCAAAGTGTCCTTTAGTTTTCATAATATTTTTCTTCAATTCTTAGAACACCAGGAGATGGAGCTGGTAGGAATGTATACTAGACCCCTGCACATAATGCAGTCTCTTGCTTTGTGCTGTTGCATTTCTTTTATAGATTGCCTTTCACATCCTGGTTACTTTGTTTAGCTGCTATTGGCTGTTCGCTCTCTCACTGTTTCTTGCTGTTTCCCAATTTCTTAATCTTACATGCCAAGTCTGTAGCAAGGCTGGAGTAAGGGGGATGCTGCTGTATTTGATGCTGCTAAGGAGTGCCACGAGGCGGTTAAGGTACTTGTACATAATTGAGAGCTTCTGTAGGTCCTGCAGTTCCTGAGAGAAGACATCAAGAGCTACATGAGGAGACAAGGGATTTGTGTAGCTGACTAGAGGTTGACACATTTCAGCCTCTTCTGCTGGTGACTTGTGAAAGTGAAGGGAAGCCTACCCAGATGGTGGAACCACTGCAGATACCTTTGGGTCTTCTTGCATGGAATTTATCCTGTCTGCCAGACCAGAAAGGTTGTGTCACTCTGGGCTTTAAAAGGCTCCTTAATAGACTTCCTGTGGAATATCACTCTGGAGACACTCTGCCTTTCTGTATATTGATGTTGTCAGGGCATGCAAGCAGATTAAGAAGTCATGATCAGTTTTTTTGTCCTCTTTACCTTGGAGGGATCTTTTAGACAACACTTTTGTTCAGTAAATTGAGCGACTCCCATGAGGGGAAGATTGCACATTGTCATGTCTGGAATAAGAGCGCCAGACACTTTCTTCATGGCCAGTGTGCTGTAGGAAATAGTAAGTTAATGTTTCTTTTGCAGAGAACACATTTGAGGTGAAGCTGTTGAAGAATAGCTCAGGCCTTGGGTTCAGTTTCTGCCGTGAAGATAACGTTACTTCAGAGCAACTGGGGTCAACTATTGTGAGGGTGAAAAAACTCTTCCCTGGGCAGCCTGCTGCAGAAAGTGGGCAAATAGAGATTGGGGATGTCATTCTGAAAGTGAATGGAGCATCGCTAAAGGGTTTATCCCAGCAGGTTTGTATCTTTAGTAGTGACACTCTTGTGGTAGTCCTGCAAGTATTGGTGGGGCTGTGTCTAACAATGAATCTGCTGTGGCCATAGGAAGTCATCTCTGCTCTGAGGGGAACGTCTCCAGAAGTCTCTCTTCTCCTTTGTCGGCCACCATCTGGAATACTACCAGACATTGATCCTTCGTTGTTGGTAAGGTGTATGGCATATGTTTCTTTTTTAATTAATTGCTATTTAAGGTCCATTTATTAGATCTGGTGGCTGGGTTAGTTAAATGCAAGAGATGCAGATGGAAAAGTGGGGAGGGTCCTCACAGAGATGTGGTTCTTAGAGTGAATCCCTTTGGAGTGCACTAAGCATTTTGTGAAAATTTGAAAGGAATACATGGCTTTAATAATTTTTTTTCCTCCATTTTGTGTCTTAAGGGAAACTGGCTTAATACATTGTTTCTGTGGCAGAGATTTCTTTGCAGCCTAGTGGTTTGAACTTGGTATCAAACAGAAATTGGATATTTCTGTGATTCTGTGAAGGATATTGTTCAAAGCACTGGTTTGTCTGGTGTTGAGGCATGTAAAAACAGGGAAAAAGTTGCCATATTTACTTGAAACTAGTGGTGTCCCAAAGAATATTTTCAATATGTTCCATAAAGTAAATTGAAAGAACAGAAGACCATTTTAGGATACTTTGAAGGAGTGGAAATTAAATGTGTTTCAACAAAAAAGAATGTAGGAGACAATTTGCCTGAAAATCAGGCTTTCCATAATACAGGAAGGTCTAAAACTAATGGAGACAAGTCTTCAGTTTCAGTTCCCCAGGGAAGTGGCCACAGCACCAAGCCTACCAGAGTTCAAGAAGTGTTTGGAGAATACTCTCAGACACATGATGTGATTCTTGGGGTTGTCCTGTGCAGGGCCAGAAGCTGGACTTAGTTGATTCTTGTGGGTCCTTTCCATCTCAGGATATTCTATGATTCTTTGATTCTAAGTTATTTTAATATTATTTTCAAAAAATAAAAATAACTCCGATGAGAGAAACTTAAATGTACAAATACAAATTTAAGTGAAGTTAAAATTGAAGTAAGAGTTAATCAACTGAAAAAACAAATAATACAAATAACTACTCCTGTAATAAACCTGTTTGTAGCATGGAATAACTTTAATAAAACAGTGCATATATTAAAAGAAGAGGAAAGCCAGTGAACAAATGAAAATTTTTGTTTATAACTTTATCATAGATTGGTGTGTTAATGAATACAAGAATTTGGCCATAAAAGCCTAAATGAAGCTTTTAAATGTTGTCTGTCTGCTAGCTGACATCATTCTTGGAAATACATGGTTACTGGTAAAATTGTTCTTCATTCGCGTGGGAGTTAATAACTGGGTTAACAGTTGCCATTTGGCATAAATTATCTTAGTTTTTGTAGTGTGTTATGTAGTTTTTTGGCTGAAAGCCCCCTTGTTTCTCTCCTGTGTGAGGTTGGTTTGAATTCAGTTGCTCTGTGTCAGCATTGTGATCTGTTTGGAAGGGATTTCATGGTAGTTGCCCAGAGGACTGTTGGGCATAGCATCTGTCAGTAGGCTTTCTGAAGGTAAAGCCAGGAGTATATTTGTTTTCTTAGATGAATTTTCTAATTCTGAGCAGTATATATTTCAAAATTTTGCACCCTGTGTCTTGGTCAAGTTGCACTGAACTTGGTGAAACTGTTATGCTTATACAACTGAGTAAACATCTAAATGAAAGTAGCCATTGACTACTTGTTTTTGGTAATTTTATGCAGTCTTTGAAACTTTCTTTTGTCATCAAAACTGGATTATGATGAATCCAATGTTTCTGCTCTCTGTAGACACCCATCCATTCACCCCAACAAGTATTTCCAGAGGTCAGCAGAGAAGGTCCATCAAATGGAGAACAAGGTGACAGCTCAGATGAAAATGAAAGTACTGATCTGAGCAAGAAAAGGCTGAAATCTCCATATAAAAGAAACAGCTACAGTGACAGCAGCAGAAGTGGTGATGAGGAGGTGATAGACTCAGCAGCAAAGGTGGACCTTACCTGGAGTTCTGCACTGTACCAGCGCTTAGGTGAAGCTGAGACACGGGCACAAAGCCAGTATGAGGCACACGGTGGGCAGGAGGCTGTTCGTACCATCCTGTATCCTGATCAAGATGTCTCTAGCAAGGCGGAGCTTGAGGACAGGTATGCTCTTGGTAATGATCCTCATAATATTCCAGAAATGTTTACAAAAACATTTTATTGGACCTATTCGTGGAAACACTTTTTTTTGGTTTGCTTTTTAAATCTGCGTAAAATCCATATTGGTCCATATATTAATTTATGAGTCACAGCCATGTTGTACTTATTTTTGTTTGGGTTTTTTTCTGGTTTATTTGTAGTAATATGCCATTGGATTTGCCAGTGATCCCAACCTGTAGAACTGTACCTGATGTTACCACGTCCATTTTAATAAATGACTCTTATGCTACTCCTGTCTCTGAGCTGACTCCACACCTGGGAGGAATGGATTCATTACTCACCCAGCTGGAAAAAAATGCTGAAGAATACGAACCAGTAATTTTCTATTTCTGTCTTTCAGTAGCATAGATTGTACTTCTGTGGTCAGCTAGAAGCTGTTTTAGCCATAATATGGGAGTGACTGGATAGAAGCTGGGCACATTAATTTACAAATGGGATAGTTGCAGGTTGTACTGTGCTAGGCATGTGCCATGTAAATGGCACATGTAAAAGTGCCATTTGTAACTAGTGAACTGCAGCTGCTCATGCAGTGTCTGCAGGCATTTTCTCTCTGGGCACTGAGTTGGTACATTTCCCTTTGTGAATGTGGAGGCATCCATGTGTACATCGGTAGATGTGTATGTGGCTATTTCATGCATAATTTCATCCTGGAAACCTTGGCATTAAATATTTACCTACATCAAAACCACATACTCAGGAAGCTGAAGTGGCAGGTATCTTGCTTTTGCACTTCTAGTTTTCTGGGTGGTTGTTTAGAGATCAGAGGATAAATTTGGGCAGCAAGGACATCAGTAGACCCTGTTCTTTACTGCATTTATAACTATGAATCTCAAAGACTTTCTGCTCTGCTGCAGAATGCAGCATATTTTTGAGGCTCTTTAGGGATAGCTTCTTGCCACCCCAGAAGTGTCTTGTATATCAGAAGGGACTTTTGCTTCCATATCCTCACATAACCTATTTAAAGATTGAAAAAAAATATAAAATTAAGCCTTGATATGCCTCAGTTGTTTACGGAGCTATTCTAGCTTATACTCCATTTTGACAAGAAACAAACTGTATTTTTCTTAGTCTCTTCTTCAGAACTTTTTCTCAAACCTTCCTGATGCTCTGTGATTTTTTTTTAATGCAAATAAGGCAGATCCATATCTTTCAAATCAAAATTAATGTCAATTAAAATAGGCCAAACATGTCCATATGTTTAGTTCCAAGATAAGCTATAGTATTGTATCTCACTATAGGAGACAGTTCACTGTAGGAATGTTCACTTACTTTGTTCTCTAATACTTCCTGCTGTGTTATTTAAAAACACAGAGCCTTTTTTATATATGGAACTAGCTGAAGGTAAAATAAGGTGGCAGTTTTGACATGAGCCTTCACAGTTTTGTTTAAATCATAGGCCTTTGGCCCAAGGTTAGCTCCACACAAAACATTGTTTGGTTCTGTCATTTAAATCAATAGGTAAATCAGTTGTCTGTTTCTAACTGTCTTAAATTCAGTAAAACGTTTATGTTGCTTCTGACTGTCTGCATAGTAAAGTGCTGTTTTTTCCCCCTAGGAGGTAGAGCTCCGAGTCACTATGACAAAGTCAGAAAAGGGTAGTCTGGGTTTTACAGTGACCAAAGGTAATGATAATGTTGGCTGCTACATTCATGACATTGTTCAGGATCCTGCCAAAAGTGATGGGAGACTACGCCCTGGAGACCGACTGATAAAAGTGAGAGAATAATGTTTTCAGATAGAGGGATTGCATGAAAAGGACAACTTTGAGTAAAAAAAAAAAAAAAAAAAATCATATGTGGTAAGGGAGCTAAGGCATGCACCTTCTGAGAGACATAATTTATAGCAGTTGAGGAACAGCAGTAAATGCTTCCTCAGTAGTCCTGTCTTACTTGGAACCTAACAAGGAGATCTCTGTTGCTTTTATTTTTGCAGGTTAATGACATCGATGTCACTAACATGAGCCATACTGATGCAGTAAACTTCCTCCGTGCTGCCCCAAGGACTGTGAGATTAGTACTAGGCCGTGTTTTGGAGTTACCAAAGATGCCAGTGTTGCCTCATTTACTGCCTGATATTACACTGGTTTGCCATAAGGAGGAGCTAGGTAACACACAATTACAGTTTTTTGACCTAAAGCAAAACTATCCCCTTCAGATACAAAGAAAGCTTGATTTGTTCCCCCTCCCCTTCTTTTCCTGCAAAGGTTTGTTGTTATCAGGAGGTCATGACAGCCTTTATCAAGTTGTGTATATTAGTGACATTATTCCCAAATCGGTTGCTGCCAGAGATGAGAGTCTCCATGTACTAGATATTATCCATTACATTAATGGAGTAAGCACACAGGGAATGACTCTGAAAGAAGCCAGAAGAATGCTGGAAACATACCTTCCAAAAGTGGTGCTCAAAGCAACCAGGTATGTTTTGGAAGCAAATGCTTCCCTGTAGGTTTTACTTTTCTTGCATGATTGTATGAGTATATGGGTAAAACATGTTCCTAGTATGACAGGAAATTCACCACAGTGATACTAGGTGGCATGTTACTGAGGACTGATGCCACAGAAAGGATCTGTATGTTCACTGTTTTTTGTTGTAGTGGAGCAGAAGGGTACTTGGTACTTGCTGTGCTTTGTTTCTTGGGAACACAAGGCTGTATCCAGCTGTGAACTACAAGTGTTCAAACAGACCCCCTGCCCTTGGGTCACAACAACCCTCTGCAGCGCTACAGGCTAAGGGAAGACTGGCTGGAAAGTGGCCCAGTGGAAAAGGGCCTGGGAGTGCTGGTTGACAGCAGCTGAATGTGAGGCAGCAGTGCCCAGATGGCATCCTGGTCTGTATCAAAAAGTGTGGCCAGCAGGACCAGGGAAGTCACTATACCTCTGTACTCAGCACTAGTGAGGCCACACCTCAAGGGCTGTGTCCAGTTCTGGGACTTCACTTCAAGAAGGACATCGAGGTGCTGGAGCAAGTCCAGAGAAGGGCAATGGGGCTGGTGAAGGGTTTAGAGAGTAAGTCCTATGGCAGGCATCTGATGGAGCTGGGGACAACCCAGCTGGAGAAAAGGAGGCTCAGGGAAGCCCTTGTCACTATCTACCTGAAAGAAGGTTACAGCAAGGTGGGAGTTGGCCTCTTCTCCCAGGAAGCTAGTGACAGGACACAAGGAAATGGCCTCAAGCTGTGCCAGAGGAGATTCAGGTTGGACATTGGGAAGAATTTTTTCACTGAAAAGGTGGTTAAACATCGAAATGGATTGCCCAGGGAGGTAGGTGGTGGAGTCACCATTCATAAAAGCATTCAGAAAACGACTGGACATGGTACTTAGTGCTGTGGTTTAGTGGTCAAGGTGGTGCTCAGTTGAAGGTTGGACTTGATGATCTTGGAGTACTCTTCCAACCTTAATGATTCTATGAAAATGCCATTTTCAAAATATGAAAATGATTATACAAATACTCCCTTTTCTTAAAGCTGCTACCGAGAGTTCTGTAATCATAAAAATGTGACAAAATGTTGGTTTGTGCTTAAATAGTTCTACTGTCACATGGTTGTCCCAGCACACTGATGAATGTCAAAACCCTGTGGCACAGCTCCTAGTGTGCCACTGTGTTTTCACTGACCCCTGCTGTTGTTTTATGGCAACAGTGTAAAAAACCTCTCTACATTACTCTGCTGTAATATTTACCTAAAACTGAATCATCTACTTCATCTTTTTAAAGTCTTCCAGCCATGCCTGCTGTTCTTTGCTTCTTCTCTCCCTTTCTCTTTCCCACTGTGTTTTATCCCAGAAAGGGAAGGAGTTGCAAAGTTCTGAGTCTTTTTGTCAGTATCTAGAAGGAAAGTCAAATTCTTATGAACGCTTTATTGCTCCTTGAAGTAGGAAATTACTTAGCTACCACTGCTTAATCTCTGTCACTGAATATCCTAAGTATTCCAAAACTGTTATAATAGAAAGCATGATTAGCAGTTTTACCAGTAGTACTATTTACATCCATATGTGATGATTACCATGACTTATTTTTCTTTTTTAATAAAGATTTCTGTAAATATTTCTTTTCTTAGAGATGGTCATGCAGTGGTCCCAAAATCCAAAAGCCCCAGTAACTCAAATCCATGGCCAGTGAAAGCTAATGGTAAGATCTGTGTTCTTACTCATTGCAAGTGAAATGCACGTGTTTATAAAAATGAAGGAACTGCTACGGGCCTTATGATACTATCATAGTCCAACTTACTGTGATCAGCTCCAACAGCTGCTTACTTGATCTTTTTTTTAAAACCTACGTGAAAAGAGATTCAACAATAGTCTCTTTATGATTCCATTTCTCATGTAGTTTAGAAGTTCTCTCTAGTATCAAGCCTAAGTCTTTCAAGGAGTTAAAAAAACACAATCATTTGATTATCATAATTGTTATTAATTGTTGATGTTGTTTCCTCTGTTCAGACATAAAAATACCAGTTTGTTACCTTGGAAAAGGCTTCAAGTTTCTTGTCCACTTTCTTAGACTCAGAGTCCTTTACCACCTGCATTTCTGTGCAGAACAACTGCTTATGCAGTTATTTACTATCTCAAGCATTTGCTTTTTCTTTGAAATGTGGCCCTTAGCATTTGTCTTGATTCACTGTAGTCTTTCGTGCTCCCTTTAGTGTATCTTGATAACTTGGAGTACTGATCTCACCTGATGAAATTATTGCAACTCTTACAGTAGTGTTGTTCCCACATTTACCAAGTATGCTACTCATTTTATTTCAATAAACATAGTCAAGATATTCATTAGGAGCAAATCCTATAACCATATCTTGAAAGATCCCACGTAAAACCCCCTTCCTGTAGATGACTTGTCATCTATAGGTCATGACAAGATGTAAGGTTACTCTCAGTCTTCATTTATTTCATCTACAGGTTCCTTCATTTATAAAAGCATAAAGTATATAAAGATCCAGAACTTCACTAGTAGCTGGGTATATGTCATCTACTGCTTCACCTTGGTCTCATTTGTAATACTAGTAATGGTACCTCTAGGGTAGGCAGCAGTCTCTGACATCAGTGTCACTCTTCTTTACCTAGAAGGGAAAGATACCTTTGAACAAAGACCCAGATGTCAGATGATGTTTTTTTTAAAAAGTGTAGTCACTGACAGGTCATAGTGGGGTTGTATTTTGTACATTTCAAGGGAAAGGGAATCAACCCTGTTCCCAAATGTGCATGTTTCCACTGTACTTCGTTAAAATATTTATCAACATTTCTCTTTGCTTAGAGTTGCTCACTTGTATTAGCATTCATGCTTTCTGATCCCGTTAAATATAACATTCAAAAAGCGTTCTGAAGTATAGTCAATCAGATGTATGTTTGGCAGCGCCCAGAAACCAGGCAGGCAGAAATGCTACTTATATCATAACATAATATTAAATACCTTGTTTCTTTCATAAAATAATTGATGGGGACTGATTTAGTTTCCATGAAAAGTTGCTGTGAGGTTGCTGTTTTTTACCCATTTTTGTTTAGGCTGTTCCTGTGGTGATCCCTGTGATAAAACAGTAAAGACAATTGATGCTTACGGGCCCAAGGTAACTATTCCTCTGTTGTGCCTATTATCATTAACCAGAGAAAAGAATCTACTTTACACACTTTAAAAAAAAAATTAATTAATTAAACAGTCCATTAATCAAAGGATGCAAGCCCACTATTGTCAATTGAAACAAATAAGCAGGGATTGTAATAAATATGCAAGTTTTTTAGATCGATCTGCTCTTTCTTTGGGATGGCTTTATTGAGAGACAAGTGGTCATATGAGAAGGATGCAAGGCTATGATCCAGAAAACTCCATTCAGCCCACAGTTTCTGCAGATGCTTGCATGTTAGATTTGCTGGGTGGTTTTCTTTTCTCCCCTTATTTTTTTCTGAGAAATGCTGTGTTGTGGGACCAAAAGTATGTTTTATAAAGGTTATAATATTGTTAAACACTACCATGTGTCCTCTTGTAGAAGCTGCTTCTTCATCAAGACATATTTTTTTTCTCATTGTGCTTTAAAATCTTTTTATTTCCTCTTTTCATATCAAACATTAACACACCTAAAAGCTTCCCACCCATCACCCAGCTATCTCAGATAACAATATAATATGAACAGGGGGGGTTATTTTTTGTTGAGAAGATAACTTTTTAATGGTTGGCTTCTGCTTCATCAAACTGTCAGACTCTTTAAAAGCTAATTTGAACTGTTCTTTGCTTTCTTAGATAAATGGCAGTGGCATCCTAGGACCTTCTCAGGGAAATACAGAAAGCAATATCCATCACATGAAGGGACTAATGAACCTCTCAGGATCAGGAGATGCACCTTCCCTAGGGCTTACCAATCAGATGTCAGATTTTTCTAAACACATGGACAAATCAGGTAAGAGGAGGTGAAATGGGAACAGCATTATTTTGTCTTTAGTGTACAAGAGAATCATGACATTGTTGAATACGCTGAAATAAGTCAATGTTAGGCTGGCATTCAATTTTGGAAGATCATCACCAAGTTGTGTGCTTTGCTTTAGAGGATTAGTCGATACTGCAAGTAGATTTATGGGAATTGGATTCTATATTAGGGAGAAATTAAGGCAAGCCATGATAACATCTAGAGATAACGTCATGGTGCCTGCCCTTTTATTTTTTTCTCCCCAAGCCATCCTATATTGGGAAAACTTGTAATTTTATATTCTTTTTCTTCAGGAACAGAGATTCCAGATGATGAGTATTATGATGAGGATGATCACAATGAAGTTGTCCAATATCTGTTGGATGTTGTAGATGAGGAAGCCCAGAACCTCTTAAATTGTAATAATGCAACTTCGGAGGCTCAGAGTCTTCTGCATCTCCAGAAGGCTGCATCAGAAGATCATCTGCCAGGTAACATGAACCATTAAAAAAAGCATATAATTAACAGCAAAACACTTTTTGAAAGAAGGTGCCAAGTAAGTACTTGATTTGTCAAGAGGGAGATTTGACAATGAATTGATGTGTGACCTCAAAAGTTTCAGAAGTTGAAAACAAACAAATAATTGCTGATTCACATGCAACTCAATGAATCAGGGTCTGTTTTGATAAATCTGGATTTTGCTTTAAGTAGTCTGGGAAAATGAGTCGGATTCTGGCATTCTTCTCTCTTGAGTGAAATTCATATTGTTTAGGTACCTGGTCCTGCCACTACAGTTGTGTTGGAATGCTGAAGCATTTCAACATTTCATTAATAGCAGATAGCACAGCTTGGAAACTTGTTGAGATCTCTCAAAACCAAACAATTTTCCAACCTGATTTGTTTCTTTTAGAAAGACTGGGGTTTATTTCAGTACCTACTTCTGTCTGTACACCTTTCTCTTCCTTCATTCTGTGTCCTCAGCTCCACTTGTTATTAACTGAAATTTAGTGAGGAGTAGGATTTGTAGTTCTTTTGTGGTATCACACTATGTATGCATCCTCCAAAAATTCAAGTGAGATGCTTGCTACTTCTGTAAAGATTGCTTCCAAAATTCAAGATACACCTTCTAAAATTATAATTATTTCAGCACTTTCAATGCACCTCAAGATCATTGGGTTATTGTCATTGGTTATTACATTGGAAACTGGGGATTACTGAGGTTCTGGCCTTGCCAGAATATCACTGGAGTTCCAGCACTTCCAATTTCTTGTAGCTGGCATCTGTCCTTTGCAACTGAAGATGAACTGAATCCATAAGATACAGCAGAGGAGTGCTACAGCAGCACACAGATACAAGTCAGACTTTATCTGGCACGTAGAATCCTGGTTTAGATCTATTCCTGGTCCAAAAGAATTGAAGAAAAATCTGTTGACATGAGAATATGATAACTTACTAGTACCAGCCTGTGCATTCATTTATGCTGTGACACAGATATTCTCTTAGCTGTGCAAACAGCCTCGCATACCTTGACAGCTGTTCCAGTTATAAAATAAAGGAGCCTAAAATCTGATTATCCTGTACAGTAAGAGCTCTTTTCCAGCATGCTGGTAACAAAGAGACTTAAAAAATGTTTCTTGGTTATTCTGGTACCTCTACTCCCTGTGTAGTGCCAGACAGGTGTTAACAGGATTCACATCTGTGAGGGGGTGGCTCCTGGGCATCTTTTGGTGGTATGTTTGTGCTACATCTCGATTTTCTGGTTCAGTAGAGATGAATGGAAAAGTGACAGAAGATAAGTCTGAAGACACAGACTGTGATGGGTCATCTTTACCAGAAGATTTTTCAGAGGTAGGATGGCAAGAAGCTGTCAGACATTTGCTGATTTTGGTTTCTCAGACACTCTTTGAATTTATTTTCCTTATCATGAATAGAATTTGTGGAAATAACTTTAAATGTCTTTTTAAGTCAGAACATCATTGTCAGTAGTAGCTTTAAATGGTGTACAAACATTTATTTTTTAGGTAGCATATGATTGTCATAAATTAACTATATAAAAGAAGAAAGCGTATAGTTATTTTACACTGTCATTTAAAGTCCGCTATGCCTTTTGCAGCCAGACTTGTCTATCTCACATTGGCCTTTTTAGCCATCAGCGCCCTTGTAGCAAGCGTGGGTAGAGCCCTTCTCAAAATCTTCGTTCACGAAGCCTAGCCATGATAATGATTTTGATGATAAAGTCCAGCAGCTTTTTTTTTTTTTTTCCAAAAAGAGTGGTAATAAACTACCTTGTTAATATTACTTCAGGCATTTAATCTAAGATTTCAATGATTCCTGCTCAAAGAAGGGAAACAGTCACAATGAATGCTGTGTAAACTTCACTGTCCAAAATGTATATTTGAAATTTCTTCTACTGTTTTTTGCTAGGATAAGTTCATTAGCTTGAATAGCTTCTATGTGTGTTTTACCCTACAGTACTGTGTGTCCTGTTTTATGTCAATCACTAGATGCATAGGTTTTATGTCAATCACTAGATGCATAGGTTTTGTCTCATGTCTCCAGTCAGCAGAACTCTGTCTATCCAACATATCCTCACTGTTGTTTGCAGCTTTCTGTCCAGTTAGTAGAGCTGAAAATCAAATCAGGAATCTGGCTCAATGTCAGTGTGCTCTAGGAGAGCCAAGAGTAAAATTCTCGAGTATGGCAGTGGAAACTTGCGAGTTGGCCTAAGAAGTATAAATTGTTTTGTGGCATTTTTCTTGAAAGAGGAAAAGACTCTTCTGAGTCTTCATATCTATTGAGGAAGGTATAATGGGAGGATGTGTCATGTAGAGTTCAAGCCCTGTTCTGTTCTGTATAGGAACTGTGGCTTGACTGGAGGCAATTTTCACTATCAAACTTATCTCATAAAGGTTTTTTAAGTGTTGAAACCAAAAAAAGTCAAGTTAGATGACTCTAACGAAGATGACTCTAATGCTGCTGTGAGTCAGGATTGATTTTAACATAGTTTTTTGGCCTTGTTACAGCACAGTATTTTTCCAAGTGCTTAGTGTTCTCATCCTCTGTTATTTTGGGTTAATGAGATGTCTAAAAGAGGGATGTCTTTCATTATGTGCTGCTTTGAACTTAATACCATTCAGAAATAGTTAATTGTTAATTGTTGTTAATTGTTTCAAAATTTGCAGTGGGTGAATGTTGTAATTATGCCCTTTAATGTGTTTTGAAATATTTCTTCTACTAGCCCACTCATGTAAATGGTTGTGAAGACGATTGTGAAGTAAAAGCTGTGCCAGAGAGGTAAGATATCTGTTCCAGTGTTGCTTGAAAGCAAACCTATGGAGTCTGAAACTCTGAAGTGGAATACGTTATGATAACAGAAAAACAGCAATAACAGAAAAATGACAAACCACCCCCAAACCAAAACAAACCCAATAAAATATCTGTGCAATGTCTTGTTGAATTGTTCTCTGTCTGTTCCTTATTTGAAAGGTAATAATTTGCCTGAATACTAGTCAGCTTTGTGGTTTACTATGCCCTAGTTTTACTTGTTCCTTTGATACATGGTTATAGCAAATAACTGGACTGTGTTCAGATGTCTCCAAATAACATAACTTGCATTGTACTAAGTGCTTGATACTTGTATATGAAGAAAACATTCAAACAATGTTGTCTTTAGTTCAAATCTGTATAAGCTTCATTAGTGTTACTTCTACTGGTCTTAGAGCACTGTAACTCAACTGTATAGTTCCACTGGTCCATCAGTTCCCATTGGGTGCCTGGGGCTTCTTTGTTTTACATGGAATACTAAGGATATACCTGGCCAAGTTACTATTTGTCCCTCTGAGCCACTTTGAACTGTAGAAATTCCCAAAATTGTTTCTCTCTGTGAAATAATTTTAGTCCTTAGTGTGAGTGAAATTTTAGTCAAAGTTTTAATGCTTTATGGTTTTAACTTTGTGGGAAGTTTTGGATTGAGACTTAGCACAAGCAGTGACATTATGACCTCAAATACTTATCAAATACATTTATCACTATCTGCAACAAAGCTAGAAAACTTGCAATTGAAAATAGATGTTCTAGTGTGTAGGTATTGAATTACATGAAATACGCAAATCTGTTATTGGATGTTATTTATGTGCTTAGCCTTTAAAAAGTTATTACTAGAGTCGTGTATTCCTGGTTCTTTTTCCACTGTTACTTTTTTTAGGTCCCCTCTGAGGATGTAAAAAAAAAAGGGGGGAAAAAAAAAAGTTAGGTTTTTGAGATCACTTGTATGGGTCTAGTCCAGAAATACTTGTAGCTATAAATTACTTTCTGGTGACCTTTTTTACTAGATTGCAAATGTGTTGGTTATTTTTAAGTGTTCTTTCTTACATCCATACTTTGTTTTCTTACAGATCTCCTCCACAACCCTTCTTGAGCGAAGCAGATGATGATGAAATCACATGGGGAAGTGATGAACTGCCGATTGAATCAGTCAGCCAGGAATGTGTAAATAAAGGCAAGAACATTTAGCAAATAATCAATAGAAAACTGGGGATCACATTAAAGAGATGGAAGTAAATATTAAGGTGTTCTGCATATTGTTTTGATGGTGTAAAGGCAGGTATAATGGGAATTCGAACAGCTCAGCGGCCCCCTGGAAAGGATCTCTACAGCTTTGAGTAATAAATATATGAGAGTTAATGAGAACAACAAGTATTGGCAACTTTGCATCTGTAGTTGTAGAAGAGTTGGAACCAGCTGAGATGCTTTCTTCCTTAGTATCTATTTGACAAAAGCTGTAACAATATAGATATTTGACTGTGATCAGATTGATGCTTCACATACCAACTACTCCATGATCAAATTAGGCAATATTTTTTCTTTATCTTGACTGTCATTCCTCCACTGCTGCTCAGTGTGGCAGAGTGTAACTTTGCTATTTGATATTTTTGGAAGAATCTAGTCTTCACCTTTTTGAGATGGCAATAGAAATGTCAGTTCCTGAAATTCATATACAGCAGTCCTTTGCATTCATAAAAAAAAAAAAAAAGGATAATCCATGTAACACTTCAGACAAAGTCACAGAATCTCAGAATATGCTGACTTAAAGGGATCCACAAGGATCATTGAGTCCAACTCAATGATGGGCCTTGCACAGGACCATCCCCAAGATTCATACTATGTGCCTGAGAGCATTGTTCAAACACTTCTTGAACTCTGTCAGACTTGGTGCTGTGACCGCTTCCCTGGGGAGTCTGTCAGTAGATTTAGGACACTTTTAATTACAGTACCGGAGAGATTTTTGGTTTATTAATTTTGTTGTGCTTCAAAGAAGGACTGAAGGCCTGATGGAAGGCAAATTGTTTTGGGAAAAAGTTGTCTTTCAAGTGATGTAAGATGTGTTATATACATTTTGAGTATAAGTGCTGAAAACCAAGTCACAGGCTGTATTGTCTTAAGTGGACAATTCTGAATTCATCCCTCTGTGCATTCATCAGTTTTTTAAGAACTTAGATTTAAAATGTATTTGAAGTTTGTTTCAATGTATTAACTGGAATTTCAGGAAAAAACTCCCTTTGGTTCCTGGATTCATCCGAGCTGATTTTGTCATGCTGGTCTTGTTAGTTAATTTGTTTTTGCTTCTGAAACTGAGAGGTATATTCTCTCAGGTGTATAGAGGCATTTGTAGTGCAGTGGTGAACAGCAACATACAAATCCAGCATTGTACTACAGCTTTTTTCCCCAGTTTTAGATATTTATTTATATTTATATCAATCAGTCTTGTTCTTCTGCTAGATTTCCCTCTAGTGACAAACGAAGAGATCTCTGCACTCCGAACTGTGAATGTGCTACCTGGAGGCAAGTACTCTGGAGCCAAATTGAAGTCAGTGATCAGGATGTTGCATGGATTGCTGGAACAGGGAGTCCCTTCTAAAGAGATTGAAGTGAGTAACTGCTTGTCCTTTAAAGTCCTTTTTTTCCAGTATGAAACAAGAATAGAATGGCTGGATTGTCACTGCTTTGAATACCACAGCTCTTTAATTGGCAGCTCAAATGGGATGAAAAGAATTAATACCAAAGACTTCTCTCCCTTCCCCCCTCTAGCTGCTGAGAGATAAGATTAGTTTGAATTCAATTCAATCCAAAAGTATGTTTATATTATTCTTGGTTCTGGTAAATTGCCAAGTGAATATGATGTTAGCAGGCATAGGCAAAGTAAATAAAAGCTGTGAAATCTAACTGAATGTGAAACCAGTCTTTCCAAAGTCTTAAGTCAGCCATGTTATATAATCTCTCTTTTGGGAAAATGAGATAAAATATTTACTGTACAGTAGGTGGGGGGTTTGTTTTGTTTTGTTTCATTTTCCTAGCTATGTAAAATTAGATTCCTTCCTACAACTGCATTGTTTTAGATATCCACATTAGGATTTGATTTTTAATAATTCTCTTTGTTAATGACTTGATAACATAACTGCTCCTAACACTTGTTACTGTTCAGTGTTTTCCTAATGCACATGTAATTTCTTCTTTACAGAACCTTCAGGAGTTAAAACCTCTGGATCAGTGTTTGATAGGACAAGCAAAGGAGAATAGGAAAAAGAACAGATATAAAAACATACTTCCTTGTAAGTCCTAACTATTCTGAAGTTCGCTGTTGATATCCTGTTACCACCTGTCTGCTCAGATAGATTGGATGTGGGATGATTTGATTCTCAATCCTAGTAGGAAAAAAATCAAAGCAAGCATTTATAAAGCAGTTTAAGATCAGTGAATAATATATTATTGTATTGCGGTAGTTAGGGATAGATGTTCACAGACTTTTCAGTTGTTTCAGCAGATCCTAAATGATGTATACATAGGGAGCCAGACAAGATTTTTTCAGCTTTAGCCATATAAAATTGGAAAACGAGACATACTACTGTCAATAAATTTCCTGCCATAAAATGCTGTTTGTTAGGTGCAAGATCTGTTGAGAAGTAAGAACTGACAAAGGCTAGTTCTGAATGAGAAATATTAACCTCAGTTTTTCAGAGGTGCTGCAGTTCAAATCATGTATTCTGCCTATCTGCTGATTTTTATTCCTCCTCTAGACATCTTCTTTATTCAAGGTACTGATTAGTATCCTAAATCAAGCATTAAAGTGATTTATTTTTTTAAGTAACATCTGGAAGCATCTGTGGAGATAAGTACTATGTGGGTGTGTAAAATTCTACATCTCCATTGTTTGAAGGTCTAATTATGTGCACACATAACATGAGGTCTTTTTATTGTGTGGGAATTGCAGATGACACCACTAGAGTACCTCTAGGGATTGAAGGTGGATACATCAATGCCAGCTTCATTCGCATGCCAGTGGGGAATGAGGAGTTTGTTTACATTGCATGCCAAGGACCTCTTCCTACTACTGTAGCAGATTTCTGGCAAATGGTTTGGGAACAAAAGTGTACTGTGATTGCCATGATGACTCAGGAGGTTGAAGGAGAAAAGATAAAATGTCAGCGTTACTGGCCAGATGTCCTCAATAAAACCACCATGATAAATGACAAACTTCGCCTTGCTCTTGTGAGACATCAGCAGCTGAAGGGCTTTATCATTAGAGTGCTGGAGCTTGAAGAGATTCAGGTAAGTGAATCTAATTCTGCATGCTTAGAGTTTTTTTCTGTGTGTTGTCATATTTGTCCTTATACCTCTGGCTTGCCTGCTTTCAATTGCATTGCCTACATCAAGAGGTCAAACAGGGCTTCTCTTTGCCCAGCGAGCATGACTGGGCAATGCTTCCTTATTGCAGCTTGTGCTACTGTGTGACCATTTAAGAGATTATTTCATTATGTTAATGAGTCTCTAAATTTTGGCTTTCTTTGGCCACAGAAACATATGTAGGGATATGAAATTAACTAATAATTCAGCCTGGCTGGTTGACTTCTCTGTGTGATCAGCTCAGTCTGCACAGTGAACGTTATACTATTAAATTACTAGCTATTTTCAGTTTAGCTTATTCTTTTCTTATTGAATTACAGAACATCTTCTGTGGGCCAATCCCTTTCTTCTGAGACTTTTCTTTGGGAACTTTCTCTTTTCTTTTTATTCTTGCCATGTGCTATATGTTGTTGTTGTTGTTTTTGTACCTCAGACAGGTGAAGTACGGCACATTTCCCACCTGAACTTCATTGCCTGGCCTGACCATGACACCCCTTCTCAGCCAGATGACCTGCTTACTTTCATCTCTTACATGCGACACATCCACAAGTTGGGGCCCATTGTAACTCACTGCAGTGCAGGCATCGGGCGATCGGGGACCCTTATTTGTATAGACGTTGTTCTGGGGTTAATCAGCAGAGACCTCGATGTGAGTATTCAAGAGGATGGGCTCAGTTGTGCTTTTGACCTGCAGGAAGTATGTTTCATTAAAGCTATTCAGTTGTTTAAGGAATATGCCATGCTTTTGGCAGTAGCACGCTAGCCATGCGTTAATGTATTATAAGCAGGGTGTAAAACAGCAGTACCTATGAAAAGTTTCTTCACTGATGACACCAGGGGGGAAGAGCTCTAATATCCACTGGTTCTTGGGTTAGCTTGGGGGATCTTAAGGGGCTTGGGCAATTGATGGAAAAGTTAAAGTGCCTGCCTTACCTGACTGTGTGTACTCAGTGGAACTTTGGTTTTAAATAGCACTGGGGCTGAGCACTGTGGCACTCAGTCAGTCAGAGATCCATGGACTGTTTTAGGACAGCTAGAAGCCAACCAGAGTATCTTTTAGGCAACTGAACCAAAAATTCAGTGTACTACAAACATCTCAGATGAGGGTATGTAAATTAACTTCTCCAGCACAACCAGGGATATGCTTTCTAGCATGATCCACAGGAGGGTGCCAGCGTCCTTATGTTTCTGTCCTTCAGCAGCCTGGTGTAGCAAATCTTTTGGGGAACTTACAGAAAAGCTGAGCTATGGTCATGCTTAGCTCAGTGGTATTCCTAAGCACCCTCTAAATGTCTAGTACTTTAAACATCTGGGAAAATAAAGAGTTTGGTTAGGTTGGACCAAGGGTCTCTATTTTCTGCACACTTATCTCCCAGTAAGAATAAGCAAGAGGACCTATGTAGAGAGAAAGAAAACAAGAGAAGGATGATGTCTGATGTAGGAGGGCCACATCCAGATTGCCAAGAGAAAGCAAATGCTGGTTTTCTACCAAACTGGCATAGACTATAGTGAATCATTTGTTTCACTACTACTGCACCTGGTTCTATTCCTTGGCTTGATGCTGGGGATGTTTCTTTTCTATGCATCTATGTCTTTTTTGAGTTCTTAATTTGCTGCTTGTTTTGGTAGTTTGACATCTCAGACCTGGTGCGCACAATGCGTCTGCAGAGACATGGAATGGTTCAGACAGAGGTGAGTCTGGCTTCCAGGTGCACACTAAACCAGCTGACGAGCCAGAGATATTCCTGTGGTGCACACAGTGATTGTCTTTGTGCACTCTAATGCAATGTTTGTGCCACAAGAATTAAATTCAATGAGTAGCAGTATGTATTTAAAGTTATAAACACATGCCATTTTTAATATGCTGTAATGTTTTGATCTGTGTTTAAAAAAAAATAACAGTGAGTTTTCATCTTCAAAAGCATGTGTTTATAGAGAAAGTCAGCTGACTTTTTATGGCTAAAAATTGCATTGCAAACTGAAGAGAAGGCCTAACTGTACCTTTGAAAATCACTGATACTACCTGAAATGTCTTGAAATCTGCTTAGTGGAGGTATTCAACCTGAAGTTAAATGAATCTTTTAAGAAAAATCTATATCTAGAACTAATTAACTTTACATTAGAGATGGTCATTAGAAGGTGTTGTTAAAATCCGCAGTTTTTCTTTGAATATGAAGGAATTATGAAGTCATAGTTTAAAAAAAAAACCCTGAAATTAAACAACTAAATTATCAGCCCCATCCCCACCTCACAGCCCAAAACATGTATTAGCCTCTACATCTGTATCACTGAGATTAAGATAAGAAGTTGCACTGAGTGCTGTTTTAGTTGGCATTGATGCAAGACCTTGAAATTCACTTGCTGTCTTCATTTCTACTTATATACTTACTCTCCTTTAGGTGTTTTTGCTATGAAAGGAGATAAATGTCCCATTTAAAAGTATATCTTTAGTGGCAGAGGAGTATCTGTATTTGTTTTAAGTTGAGGTTGCGTATTTCTCGACTGTGGCCTTTTTGTTTGTTTGGGACTTTGTGTTTTCTTGGGGGGGGTATTATTATTATTGTTATTATTATTATTTGTTAGTAGAATAAGTATTGAAATCAAGTGCTGTACAACTGTGAAGTGCATGTGAGAGCACTTAGGTGGTGCAAGCATTTTTCACGTTTCTGTAATTTCCCTTGCAGGATCAGTACATTTTCTGCTATCAAGTTATCCTTTATGTCCTGAATCATCTCCAACATGAAGAACAACAGAGAGACAAATAAAATACTTAAACAGAAGCGCTCATAAAATAAGGAAGCAAGGAGGTAGAGAAGCTTGCAAGTGTTTTATTTGTTCTGCCAATAGTTTTCTAGTCCTTTTCTTCAGTTACTGTCAAATGTCTTTTCTATAAAGTCTCTCCATTATCCCAATTAAGGTATATAGTTACAAGGGAAAGGGATAGCGCATACAATACCACTAATGTCTTCAGCTCCATGGACACATATGTAAGATTTTTGTATAAGAATATTTAATAAAGCTGCATTTTTTTTACAGCTTCCTTAATATGTCATAAAATACTGAAATAAAAATGTTTTAATTTAAAAAAAGAAATCAAGAAGAAAAAAGTAATCTTACAGTACTTCCTGCAGTTCTGCAACTGTTTTGGGGTATTTTTTTTCTTACGGCATGGGGGAGTGGGAGGGATGAAGGAGTATTTTTATCTCGGCAAACTTTATTACAAAGACATTTTACTAGTCTCTTTTGAAAGCTTGTATATGGCACAGATTTTTTGCCCTTTTAGTACTGTTAGAGGGTATCTTGAAATCAGCATTTAAGCTTTAAGAGATGCCTGTTAGCATAAGGATAATAGTGAATGTTAACTGTATCACAGTTAATAATGTTTACTTCATAGAATTTCATGTAGATATTTATATACTTTTACAAAAAAAAGGCTGTCTAACCTTATAACTTGACTACGCATCTCCACTCTGTAAATAAATAAAATACCTAATGTACACTTATCAGTGGGTCTGGGTATATTTGTGTCCCTGTGACTGATTTTTTTTGGCCTTACATGGCATCATTCATTGTGGATGCTGACCCTCTTAAGACATGCAACAAAAGGCCTGCGCATATTGTAAATTTTCATTATCCTTCATTATCTTTCGTTATCCTCCATTTGAAAAAGTCACAGAACTGTGGGTTCCTTTCTGGAGAGTTTCCCCCCTATGGTGAAAGGAAGAGGATATTTTCCTTCCCTCCTTGTTTTTCAGCATACCTGGGCACTGAGACCATATCACTTTTTCGGAGGGGTGTGTTTGTACTTGTTTGCACTACAGCAATGATCTGACATGATTACATGATTACATTGATCTGACAACAATGTAATCTACTCTGCAAAAAGGTTTGAGGTGGGAGGCAGGATATCTTGGTTCTAAGTAGCTCAGTGGTTTAGTGATACTGTAAACAGTCAAAACTGTTTTGAAAGGAAATGTCATTTTAGCTTCTGTGGAAACTTTGAATGGTGAATAACTGCCATCATCCAACACATCAGCCTCGTGTTTGAGCAGTATCCCTGTCCCAGTAACCCTTACCAGAACAGAAGCTTTTGACTTGTGCTGTCAGGAAGGGTATAAGAGTACTAATTTAACAGCATTCTGCACTGAAGTAGTGGAAATAAGGTTCAGAGGCCTGTGGTTATCCAAGGTTTTGACTCTTCAAGATAGTAGCTCACAGTGTTCCAGTGTCCCAAAACTGAAAAAATCACTGTCTTGCTTGGTTAATGATATTTTAGCTAGCAATAATATGACTTGAAAAAGGCTCTTTTCCTTTTTTACATGTCAAAGTAATACTATGTTTTTTATTCCCCTTCAACATAACAGCAAAACTGGGTGTTTTTCAGAGCAGCATAATTTGAGGAAGGAAAATTATTTCTGTGTAGGTAGAAGCAGAGGCAAATTGACCAGCTGTGTTGACAGTGCACTTATATGAAGGAGCTTTAAGCTGAAGGAAGAAGATTTTTCAGGACTGCGGTTGTCAACAGGCAAAGTGAGTAAATGCGGTTAGTTGATACGCTGCTACTGTTTTAACATAAATAGTAACTTCAGAGGATTTGGGCACAAAAAAAAATGTTATGGCAACCAAAAAATACGGTTAAGGCAGTTGAATTCTTCTTTTAAATGTTTTGAGATAAATGGCAAATAATGTAGAAACATGAACAGATTTTTGTATAGCGTGCTACATGAAGCCAAGTACTGTAAAAACAATTTGCATCAGATTACAGCGTATGGGAAACACAAATCACAAAAAGTTCCATGATTTGCTGCTTGTCCTCACAAGTAGGATGATTTTTGGTATGGGATACCCAATTTCCTTTTAATGATGGGTGCACAGAAAAGCAGAGGATAATTAACTTGACCTAACTTCCTCCTTCCTCATCCTCAGAAAAGGGACACACACATATACAAAGAGAAAAAAAAAAAAAAAAAAAAAAGGAAAGGAGACATGCAAAAACGAGAGACACCCACACCAAACACCCCCCTTTCAGTTTCTCAGATGATTATCCTTGGAACATGAATAAATAGACATAATTAGGGAATAAATAGACCTGTCTATTCACCCTACTGATATTTAGGTATTGTACTGAACCACAATCCCCATCCTTGGATGTCCCCCTGGGAAACCCAACGACCCCTACTCACTTACTATTTTAATCATTTTAAAGAAACTGGGGATCTTGTGGAGCATAGCACCTTTGAACAAAAAATGATTATTGCAGTTCTTCTATATCTGCCTTCAATCTCTTTAATCTATTTCTTTCCATCTGAAATCTTCCTTCCCCATACCATCAGTGTGCAGCTGAGAACGAGGTCAAACAGGAATAATATAGAGTTCCTACCCTGAAGTTTTCTTGGCCAAATTCCTGATTATCCTCGTCTATATGATAAAATAGATGGGTGGATCACAGTGGGAAGTATTCCGGTGTTCCAAGGAAGTCTGGCACGTGTGGTGTGAGAAGTGATCTGAATTTCTTTGGGCTTTGTCTCAACACTTAGGAGTTGGATATCTATTAAACACTGAATGTTCTGTAGTCTAACACTTGAGACACTGGGCACTGGAAGATTGTCTGTTTTCTGCTAAGCAGGTGGAACTTCCCGTCTGTTATACTTGATGTGGTCAGGTTGGTTTAAATGGACCCCACAGCTCAAAACTCATTACAAGAAAATGGATGTGCTTATGCAGTGCAATTGCTTAAATTTGGGTTCTGTGGGAAATCTGTTTGGAAATATGCACCAATGTTCATATTTTTCTCTTTTTTCTCTCCAGAGGATTAGATTACCTAAAATCTTTGAAGAAATGAAAAGTAAAATGACTGAGAAGCCTAGTTTTTTGAATGGAAAAAATGCTGTGTGCTTTCCTGGTTTGCTGACTATAAGGTTTGCAGCAGGAATAAAATCTTGAGTGACTTTTTTTCAGAACTGTGATGCCTTGCTGAGTAAGCATCCAGGACATGCTCCAGCTGAGAGGGGTTTTCCTTTTTATAGGTATCTGATTTTTAGCAAGAAGTTTACCAGACTAGAGAAAAAACTGATATATAATTCATTATGGTTCTAATTAAAGAACTGACCCCATGGGTTAACCCAAGAGAGAAAGGATCCTTTTGTTCTTCCAGCCAGAATTAGCTGACAGAAGCATATAAGCAGTCCCATGCCATTAGTAGCCATTAGTAGTAGTTTATCATACTTTTTTTTTCCCCCTTACTAGTCTTTGGCTATGCAAGAGAAGGGCAACAATCCACAAAGGAGGAATTCCAGTTGCTCCTTGGAAATTGTTTTGAGGGTTCATTACTGTTCCTTGAATACCTTTAAGCAGCCTCTTTCCTTCCAGCTTAAGTCCTTCTTAAACTAGCTATCTGGGGAAAACAAGAATCCCAGAATGACTGAAAGAATGATTGTGTGGGGAATGCTTTCCTCTATCACATATCCAGTGTTTTGCAGGAGGATCCTGAAAGGTGCTAGGAAAAGATTTCAGTATCTCCCCTAAATGAAACAGAAGCAGTGGAGTCTCATAACTGGGCCTGTATTCCTAGTAAAGCACTTGTACCTCTTCCTGTGATGGGACAAGCCCAAATAGAGACCCATTCTCTTGGGTCTTCAGGTGATTTCTGCAGCTGCAAAAAAATTTCTGTCTGTGTGATGAGGTGGGACGTAGGAGGACAATGAAAGTTGATGTGGGACAATTCCTGGGATCTGGACAGCTCTTTTTGTGTGGTGACCTAAATGGTAGGCAAAGGTGTTCTGTAGTGACTCCACACGTGTGGCAGAGGCCAGCATAATACCCACTCCTGCCAACCCTTGGATGAAGGCACAAGATAATAGTTGGGCCAGGGTAAGTAGTGTGTACTGTTAATATTGCAGAATAAAATTTTAATCTAAGCTTTGTGGGTTAAAAAATGGCAGACTTGCAGGTGGTAAAATGCTTGCAAAGTACTTCTGACTTCCTCCATGTTAAAAAAAAAACAAACAAAACACCAAAAACAAACAAGAAAACAACTTCTCTTCCACTGAGAAACCAAAGCAGCTTGGCTAATTGTGTAGGCTAGCAACTTTCTGGTATATGTCTTCTCAGTATTTCTCACATAAGTGAATCCACTTTTAATACTCCTGATGGCTGTGATGTCTTTTCTGCAAGGGTACAGAAACCTATGAGCCAAATTCTGTTAAGGGAAAGGAAGGCCGTAGCTAACATTCATGACCCATTATCTGGATGCAAGTTTTGAACTTATGACATCTACTCCTAGTCAAGTGAGGACAATACTAGGGGTAAACATCAAGTGGTTAGCACGGCTCAAGTGGAGAATCTGTTCTGTGATGCCTTCTTAGTGCACTTGATCTCTGCCAGCTGAAGGGTAAACTCAGGGAAATGTTGCTTACCATTTAAGCAGTTTTGAGGGGACATTGTAGCAAAGGCTCTGAATAATTTAGTCTTCACCAAATACTCATTCAGCAAATGATATTCACCTGGCTGGGCAAAGTGCAGCAAATGAACAAGCCATTGGAGAAGAAAAGGCCAATTCCTTCTGTAGTTACCATTCAATTTCAACAGTTACTCTCCAGTGAAGTATTGACTGATTAAGGTGTTGTGCTTGGCAGTGGTGAATCTTATCACTTTTTCTGGGCACTGGTGTGTTTTTCAGGTGAATTTGTGGAGGGGGATGTTTGAGACCGAATTCTCCCATGAGAGCTGGGATGAAAATGTCCAGCTGTGTCTGGAATTTTGGCTGATATGGGTTCTCTGCAGATACACATCTTGATCCATCCAGTTCCTGCCAGTTTCTGATAAAACTGGTGGTAGCCATCATGGGCAGTCTTGTATTGCTGTAGATGTTGGTGACTGAATTTCCAAATGCTCCATAGCCCACTGCATTTGTTTCTTCAATTTCATTCTCACTGGCCATCATGACTTGGAGCATGTTGTCTCTACATGTTTCATCCTTGCCAGAAATCATGATATTTTGAAGCAGTATTGGATTATTTGTCTCCTCTGGGTTTGGGTGTAGCCATAGCAATGTCAAGAGATGCCAAATACATTTGCTGTCCGAATGTTGGAAGTCAAATGGGTATTTGCACCTCTGGTAAGAGAAAACCTGATTATGCCAATAAAACTTGGCTATTAAAATTTGAGTACTGTGGGTCTGAAGGGCCAGTGGTTGTTGATGAGCTGTTGCCAGTGTCTAAAATGACAGTGGAATCAGTTAAAGTCAAAATATCCCCACAGTGTGCTGAATCCAGAAGAGGAGTTGCTATTGTCTGGTCCTCATCCAGCGAGGGATTTGTAGAGAGGATTGTTGTAGTTGGGCAAGACCCAAGTTCAAGTGGTTTTTGTGATAACTCTTTCCCAACTGCCCAGAATTGCAATGCCAACTTTCCAAGGAATTACTCCCTCTGTCAGCACCTTGTGTATTGTCGCCTATTGGTTATCCAACATCAGTAATGGTTTTGGTATTGTTTGTCAGAATTACAGGATTGTTCAATCCCTAGGAAGGTTGGGACAGAAATTGTAACTAACTTGTGTCGGCCACCACTGATAGCCCATTGAAGGCTAAGCATGAAAACCATCTCAGAAAGTGTTTTCTCCTTTTAGGTAATTGAAAAAGTTACAGTGTTACCTTAGACCACTTTTACTTCCCATTTTCCTTTTTTTTTTTTTTTTTTTTTTTTTTTTTGGTATTTCCTTTAAATAAACTCAAGTGCCTTTCAGAGCCAATTTTGCACCTTGGAGTGAAATGGAGTCCAGCTGTATTAGGGCTGCTTTTGAGCAGCTGTCAATCTGAGTTTCACTGTTCTCTTCATCTTCCTCAGGCAGCAGTGCTGTTTGTTGGCCTTGAAATCTGTTGTTCCTTTGAAGCACTTGACAAAGACCTGTAGTTTCACTTCACTTTTCGTATCACATGTATTGATGTATTGATCAACATGTTGATTGCTTGTACACATGACAAACCACGTATAAAAGAACCATATGGGACTCCCATGATTGAATTGTCTGTGCAATAGTATTGGTGACAGCAAATATGCTTTGGATATCATATGTGGCAAACTGAGAACTAGATAAAGAAAATCTGAGAGAGTGCTGGCACTGGAAAGTGAAGTCCTTTGCCCCTTGTGGTAACAGGTACAGTATCTGCGCAAACGCCACGTGGATTACTCAGTCTGGTGGAAGTGTGGCTTGCTAGAATCCCTGCTCACAGCAGCAGAATATCCCTGTGTGTTGTGCAGGTGTGTTGTGATGTGACCGTCTGTGATCTTGGCATCACACAGAGAACTGTCAGACTCAGTTCTTCCAATGTATTCCATGTCTCTGACTAATACTGCAAGGCCAAATGCAGATGTTAGTCATGTGGCCAGAAGACATTTCCATTCCTCTTTGTCCTATTCTTTTTCTTTCCTTATCTCCTTTTACTATAACTCTCCATTCCAACTCCTAGAGCATTGTTTGTGCCTTTGATAACAGGTAAATCTCACAGAGTGCTGAGATAAGCCTTTGCTCCAGCCACTGCTTTCTTCAAAACTGGAAGGTTATTTTGCAAACAGCATAATTATGTCTGAATGTATAGTTAATAACCTGCCTTAGTGTACAGATTTAGTTAAAAGAAGGTATGCAAAGGAGTTCTGGGGGTTAGATTTCCCATTTCCCCAGTATTGCAGATGTCTGTGATTGTAGCTGTGGCTCTGCCTTCAGCTGTGCGTGCTGTAGTTGTCATTGCAAGGAGCAGATCACTCATGAAGAACAGTCAAAACCTGAAGTTATTGTTCTTGTCTTGAAGTCTAGTCACAGGTGGAAGTCAAAGTTTCAATAAAGAAGTTTGGTTTTCAGTTCCACCTCTAATAGTGTTGAGCTTTCAGGCCAAGCCCACTGAAATTGGAGCTGTGTTGAGCATTTTGTGAATAACATTCTCTGTCTCCTTGAGATGGGTAAGCCAAATTTGATGTGCTGAGGAAGCCTGCAGCAGTCTTTTGGAAGCTGGACAGGGTTAGAGGATAAAGCAAGAGAGTTTTTGACTATGCACTGTAGAATGGGGGTCACTTTCTCCACAGCTACTTTGGCATTTGTCAAGTAAATAAATTTTCTCTTGTCAAACATTTGTGGGTTTAAAAATATCATGGCCTTGAGTGGTCAAGTAGAGCAGCAGAACTTTTCTTGCATTTCCTTGTATCTCCTATGTGTGGTCTTTCATAGGATAGAGAAGGAAGACTGCCTGTAGGACCATCTGAAGCTAGACCCTTCTAGCCTGTTACCTTGTCTGTATCTCTATAGTTTTACCCTTGTTCTGATGCCACACAGGTATCAGTATGTTTAAAATAGGGACTGTCAGCCTGGCATGTGTAGTCTGGTTGCTTTCCTGTGCCGGCTGTCTATCTGCTGTCATTCTGTTGATTCCTAATATATAAGTTGCAAGTTTCTTGTGTTCAAATCTGTCTTTAGATTCTGGCATTGTTCACTACAGATTTAGTATGTGATAAGGCTTGTTGTTAGTTCTTTAACAACAAATAATAATGTCTCAAAGACCAATGACCTCTGATTTGGTAATTAAAATAATTGGTCTGGGTCTCGGATGCATCCATGAGAAAAATCTTCATTTACACTAAAAGAATTGATAAAGATCAAGTCCATTAATCCCCTCAATGTCCTTAACAAGTGCTGAATGCTCTGAAGCAGCAGTAACACTGCCTGGTAGATCCTATAGCTGGCTGTTGGGATAGTGACACAAAGGCACCATTTCCAGTTCTACTGGGGAAAAGATTATGATGCTGACACTGCAGATAATAGGGGAGTGAGTGGTTATCAGGAGACATTTCCTCAACAGTAGTGTTCTTAGAGCACTGCCAGTCTTCCCATCAGCACATTTTGATCATGTTATCCAACAGCCCAATGGAAACAATTCCTGAAGCACAGCTACCTGCTTCACTTTTCTCAGTGAATCATAAAACACTAGCCAGCAAGGTTAGATTTAGGCAGGACTTATGTGGGCCAAGCAAGGTTGTCCATTCATATTATTTGCATTCCTTCCCTTTCTGTAAACCATTTTTTCATGTACATCTGCTTTTTCTACCCATCAGAGCCTAAATTTTGGGGGGGTTGTTTCAAATCCTTGTATCACCATAGGCATTCAGCAATTCTGTCTGCTGTGATAAGTCCTTACCATGACTGTTTTGTGCTCTCAGCAGCTCAGGCTACTTGCCCTGGGCCTTCTGGTCCTAGGATGTGGATATAAACTCCTTGTCTAGTGATGTGTAGCGCTGACATGGTGATGGTTGCTTTAGAAATGACCATTCTCTTAGGGCAGGATTCAAAAGAAACATTTGGCTGAGTGGGATTTGTGTGACTACTATAGCCACATGGATGTACTTGTAGGAAGACTTGCTTTTTTTACCTCAAGAACACTTACCTTCTTAGCCCCCAAATCAGTTTGTCTTTTTTCTTTCTCTTTTTCTCTCTGTCTTGTGAGACAGACATTATTTACATGTCTCTTGTGTGACCAGGGATTTGATGCCATATAGCATATAGGGATAATGATATTTTTAGCACTTGGGTTTTCTGGATTTGAGCATGGTATCAGAGGCTCCTAGGCATACATTAACCTTCTTTTGCACTCCAAGGTTATGGAACTGGTCAGAAATCATGTATAAAGGGAAGAACGTAGGTGCCTTATCATTCAAAATCTCCTGGCTCCCCTAGCAAAATTTATTGTGCAGTCTGGCTGCGTCATGTTGCCCACTTGTCTTATTCACTTAATTTGTTAAGATTTGCCAGTGGCTTGGTTAGAACACAGATCAGCACGTGACATGAGCAATTTTTCATGTTATGTAATGTGGAGATGTTTGTGGATTATATTACATTCCAGTCAGTTTCTTTTTGTAAAAAATCACCTTTAAGCCCAAAGGAGCTGTGGTTTGAAAGCACAGTGGAAAGGCTGGAATGGAAAAAGGTGGGTTCTACAAAGGGCATTTCAAAATTAGCAGAATGACACCCATCCTCTGGAACATAGAGTTGCCTCACTGTATATGAATCAGCTCATCCAGGAAAAGAATCCAAGAGGGAATTGTGCCAAGCAATCATAATTCTAACAAAGTACTTATGAAGAGTCTAGTCAAAACATAATGTTTATTTAAAGTTTCCTCCTCTGTCTAGCTCTTGCCTTACTTTCAAGCAGCTTCTGTGACCTTATACTTGTCCTTGTTGAACTTCATAAGGTTCTTGTTAGCCCACTCTTCCAGCCTGTCCAGGTCTTCCTGCAGAGTGGGTCTCCCTTCCAAAGTGTCCAGTTCCCCGCTCAGTTTGGTATCATTGGCAAACTTAAGGGTGCAATTGATCACATCATCCAGATCACTTGTGAAGATAATAAACAGCACTGGGCCCAGTATCCATCCCCAGGGGACCCCACACGTGAGAGGTTGCCAGTCTGAAAAGGAGCTACTTCCCAGCACCCTCTGGGTGCTGCCTGCCAGACAGCTCCCACCTACCACATCAATCACTTGTCTAGACTGTAACACCTCCCTCTGTCCAGGAGGAGGCTGTGGGAAACACTATCCAAAGCCCTCACCCCATTTGGACCAAACAAGTTACTTTGCCATAGAAGGTGATCAGGTTTGCAAAGCAAAAAGTTTGCCCTTGTTGAATCCATGCTGGTGTTTCCCAATCACATGCTTCATTTTTCTTGTGACAGCCCCCAGGAGGATTCTTTCATTAACTCTCCCAGGAACTGAAGTATTACTGATGGGCCTGTAATTTCCTTGATCCTCCTTCAGGCTGTTCTTGTAGATAGAGGTGACATTAGCCTTCTTGCAGACTAAGCCTTCTTCTGGGATCTCCACAACTTCTCAAAGTTCATGAACAGCAGCCTCACAACAACCACATCCAGCTATCTTGACACCCTTGGATGGATATTGCCAGGGCCCATCAATGTGTAGGAGTGAAGTTCCTGTGACAGTTTATGCACCAACTCTTCCTCCATTGACACTGGTGGGTGTGTGTTTGCATCAACAGTGCTGGTAAAGACAGAGGAAGACAATTTTAGCCAATCTGTTGAATTCAGAAGTCCTTTCAGCCTCCATGGCTATACTCAAAGGGGAAAAAAGAGAAAAAGTAAATATACTGAAACCTTTCCAGCACTTATATATAATATTCTGAATATAAACTGTAATGTTAGGGTCTTCCCAGGAAAAGGAGAGGAAAAAGATTTCCCATAATACTTTTTTATTTTTGATTTTCAAGAATTGGAAACTAGTTCATGATATGATTAAGTAAAGCACTATCTATTGAAAATGTGATTTTGATGAGTATTTATCTATTTCACCAGGACAGGAGGTCTCAAAATGACAAAAAAAGGAAACAAGAATTTTTCCTCCTACCCTTTCTTTCACTACCATCCTCACAAATTATTGTACATACTAAGAGAAACTCTTCTATTGGCGTATTTTTCAGTCTGAGTTTAATGATGAGCTTTTGCCAAACATTCAAGTACACTCGGATTCCATTTTACAACTTAAGGTTGAAAAGGGACTATATATTCACAAAGACACATAAATAGGCTCTATCTGTATAAGAAAACAGTGGTCAGCAAGGGCTGGAAGGACTTAGTCAAGTAACTGGTTTAGGTCAATTCTAACAGTAATAGGCCCATTTCATCTGACATGTCTGAATAATTAAACTCTACAGGAAGCAGTACAGCTTCAGTAGCATTTGTATTCTGGAGTCTGCCTCAGTGCTGGCATTAATCCTAATAGGATTGTTGGGGTGTGAGAAATTCCTCCAAGACACTGCTGCCATCAGAAGTTAAAAATAAACTTTATTTTTGTTTTAATATATATTTTAAAAGTTAAACAACAGAATTAAATGCTTTAGTGCGTGATTTGGAGAAGTGAGTTTGCTTTTCCCTCTTGATTTAAATGATAGCAGTAGGAGTTCTGAGCTAGAATCTTGCCCAGGTTCAATTCGGTTTTCATGCTCTTTAGCACTGCTCTTGAGAGGCTACAATTTACAGAGGAGATTTCCTCTGGGAGGTAAAATTGCCAAGTTGAATTCCACTCTTCTCTGTTCTGCTAAAAGAGCATTCAAAAAACTATCTCCCTAGTTGCCAGGGGCTAGCTCATGCTTCAGGACACCCAGAACTATTACTAAGTAGAAGCTGAGATGTGCCTGCATGTTTTTTTATCTATAGAGTAAGCATGAGTTAGTAACAAGGAATGAAGCATTTAAAAAAAAAATAGACCAAGTGCAAATACTTCTGCCCTTTATGAAGTCATCTCTATATCCATTATTTCGATATTGATGTCTGCATTCTGCATGGAGCTTCTGGTAGGATGTGAGCAGACCTGCATCAGATTCCAAGTTACAAGTCGTAGAGCCATGCAGTGCTGTGGCTTCCCTTTTGGAAAACAGTGATGCCGTAATTAATTCTGTTGATAGCACCCTGAGATTTTTTTTGATGGAAATCCCTGTGTCATCTCCATTTTGATACATTTCAATTTACATATTTTACTTCAACATAAATTAATTAGTTCTGTTTCTGAAGGTGCAACTGGATCTAACTGTTAGTGTCTATACATGCCAAGTGACTATTTCACGTTTGCAGTCACTGTCATTGTCTGAAGCACGAATATAGTAGTCACTTCAAATCAAGCAGATTTGAAGACATATCTTTGAGAGCATAAGCATCTTTCCTAATCAGAAAGGTCCTGTGCTGCTTCAGAAAACAAATAGTACCATCTTTTGGTGATACTAGGCCTTTCTCAATGGTTACAGCTCTCTGCAATGTGACAGCATGTCTCTTGAGGATGTCTTGATGAGCCTTCCCAGTTACTGCAAAGCTCATTCCATGGGGTCATGCTTGTGACATTTCCAGCAGAAGAGAAAGAACAGATCTTATACAGCTTTGCTGTGTAGTGCTAATCTTTCCTCTTTCTCATTTAAGAGTTATGATGTGTGTTAAATAGTATTAGAATTGCTAAGGCTTCAGTAAAGCAAATAGTCAAAATGTGACCTTTTCTCATACAGCAAAGTCTGTCCCCTTTTGCATTGCCTCATTTCTCATGAGTGTTAGTGGCAATATTTTTGGAGGACAAGTTAGCAGCTTGTATAAATGCACACAGGCATTAATTTCTATTTTCAATTGGAAGTTCTTGAATAATTAAACAAAAAAACCCCACACTAAAGAACAAACTTTGCAAAAATGGTTATTAGTATTTTTCAGATCTAAAAAGCAGTTTCCACCAGTCTTTTGCAAAGGTGCTTCCTGACTGACTCGGAAGGAAAACTTTGGCATCCCAGAGTTCCTGAAACATCTGGGAGGGGCGTGTGGGGCTGCAGGGCAGTAAGAAACATGCATGACTGAAAATGAGTGAAGCAATAAACCATTTTAAGCTTTTTGAGCAAAACACACTGTTATTAACAAAGGAGTTGCTTTTAGAACAAGAAAAAGCATTGCAACTAAATTAGGTTGCTGGGCTAACTGGTATCAGGGAGGAAAGCTTGCATTTATAAACATAGCTTTGATTGTAAAAGCATTTGTTACTTAGGGAAATATGTCAGGTTAATAATGTCCAGGCAACTGCAAATCCATGGGGCACCAGTTTGGTTGAAAACATGGCCTGGTCAAAGGCATTTGCCAAACTTGTAAATTGTTTAATGAAATCTAGATTTTACTGCTGATGGGATGGTGGAAATTGGTGTTGTGGGAGTGTGCTCTGGGTTCATCTCCTTTGCATGGACTAAAGCAAGGGGAAAAATTTTTTATAGATTTTTTTTTTCTGTGATGAGCCAAAATGGTTTATTTATGTAGTGGCTGAAACTTAGCTGTCTGAGGGCCCTGCTGTGGGGAACTGCTGTTGCAGTGAAATGAGGAGCTCAGTCTCTTGCAGTAATTGCTGCAACATCCTTCCCCTTCTGTTTCCTCCTTGCTTGCTGCCCACTGCTGCTTTGAATTTTTATCCAGTGTTACCTTTTAATCTATAGCTGTCCTTTTTAATGCTTGTTTTTTCTCTTCTCTCCTTCCCATTTCCATGAATGCTGCCATTTGTCAGAGACCTATTTGATTGTCTAAATGGAGGGCCCTAATGACACATTTATTCTTAAAACTGAACCAAATATCCTGGTAGTAGTAGCCTGGTCTGTCGTGCTCTTGGCCAAGCCTGAAATTCTCTGTAAGAGCTGACCTGAAATGCAGTGTCACCACTGGGGGAAGGGGAAAATGGATCTTTTGGTTCTCCCATTTTTATCTACACATAACACATATGTTTGGTTTGTATATGTTTAGGAGCACTGTAGTGACTGTCATTTGGACATTCCAGACTGTGTGTAGCATGTCCCTGGAGATCCTGACCCAGTCTCCCTATTTTAGGCAGATATTCATCCAGCTGCAGTTTAGTTCCCTGTTTGGAATGCTGAAGAGCTCAGCAGAGATGCTGGCTTAGGCAGCTGCTACTCCTTTGAAAAACCTTCTGAGAGAGTCAACATCACATGGTGGCTCCTGCTGCCTTGCAGTTCCAGACACACAATGACTAAATGTATTTTGTTGTTCCTAGACAGTTAAGGCCAATTTCTGCAAACATTCATTATGACCTAGTAATGAGAATGTGTGGCTCTAACAGGTGTCTCTTTGAAAACAGCAGAACTGTTTATAGGAGCATTCTCAGCATTTACAGGCTTTTCTCAAACTCGTTTTCTTGAACTGTGTGTTTCATGTGTGATTCTGCCACAGCCTATTGGGAATTGTGTGTGGAGAAAACTGTCAATCTAGTGAATAGCAAAAATTCAAATGATTATCGCTGCCTCAGGTAAGCTATCTGTTCCTTAGATTCCATCTAATCTTCCTGTTGTGTTCCGCTGAACATAATCATAATTGAAAGATGATTTAGACTGCTAGGGAGAATTGAGGGATACACAACTCTGAAAATCTCTGTAGGAGTGTTGAATATCTGGTTTTTCTTTTCTAGAGAAGCTCAAATTGAGCCTTCATAATGGAATCTATAGACAACCATAAGAGTGATAATAGGAATTCATTGATGTAATCTTGGTTTTCCCAGGTGCTGTGACAAATGTCAGGATGGTTTAAAAAAATAAGCCCTCCCTCAATGCAAGAATCATAATCACTGAGTGAGAGGAGTTTCAAATCTAAATGCTGTCTTTTACCAAACAATTGATGACTTTCGTAACGTGAATCTGTTGTGAAATTTTCAGTGTTGGGCACTGGGTCTCAGTGGAACTCCCATGTAGACATATTAGGGTCAAGGTTTAGTGATGGACTTGTTAAGTGTTAGGTCAGTGGTTGGACTTGATCTTCAGGGGCTTTTCCAACCTAACCTAAATGATTCTATGATTCTCACTGGTGAGAGTACCTCTTGTTCCATGTAAACTCATCACATGGAGTTGACGTGTTTACCTACAGCACATCATGCCTTGATCTCTTGTGCACCAACGCTGTTGCTTCAAATCCTGTCCTGTCTCAGTGTAGCAGGAGCACCATTTTTATCCCAGTGACCTTGTGAGCAGCCCAGCCCCTAAAAAAAAGCATTTCTTCATTTTAATACATTTGAATTGAGATGGGCAATCCTGACCTGACTTGCAGGTACAATCCTTTGGAAGTTTGGACAATGAGGGGTTTACATTTAGACATACAGCTTGCAAAGTTTATTATTCTGTCCCTATGTCCCTCTCTGCCCCCCTCCCCGGGTAGTGTTTATGCCATTCCCATTTCTTTCTCATTTAGATCTTTACAACTGCCAGTATGCTTTATCCATACCACCCATTAGAACGTGCCATCCTGAGGCATAAAAGGGCAGGGTTCACTGCCCTATCACATTAAGGGGGGTGGCATGGGTGGACAGAGATACTGTGAAGAGTATTTTCGGCACATCCCTTACTATCGCTATCCAAAGTGCATAAATTTTTTTTTCTTCTTTTGGCAATACATCTGCAAGGAATGAACCTTAATTTGTGAAAGTTCATACTTGTTATGGAACATTTTAAGGCATTCAGAGTGATAAGTGAGTAAAGCCAAGTAGGACAATGGAAATTCCTCCCTGGTGGCTGCCAAAAACTATAGGGTGCAACCTCTGGTGCCTGGAAGAAGGCAGTTTGTTTTTAAAATTTGTTTTCATCAGTTTAGGTATTGAAAGACAAAGGGTTGATTTCCTCTCTCTTCTTGTTTGATTCCTAACATCTGTAGAGCAATTTCTTTCATAACAGGCTGCACCCAAGTTAGTCTTCTGTTGTTTAAGTTGACATATCCTTTTGGTTGTGTTCTTCCCTGCCCATTCTTTCAGTGTTGTACTTAGCACAGTTTCTCTCCTTTGCCCTGCAGCTCCTCTAGCCTTGCTGGAGCTACACTGTGTGGATTAGACTCAGTAAAATCTAAGTGCTTTTCAGGATTTGCCCAGCAAGGATGTGCTTCTCTAGCAGTCAGCTTTGGTTCTGGAAACTGCTAAGGTTAAGGAGGTGCAATAAAACAAGTGCTTTGCTGAATCAGGGTTAACAGAGTTTTGCTGACTCAGCCTTCTTCAGACTAGTCAGTGCTCACAGCTTCATTTACCTTGTAGAACTGGTTTTTGTATGTGCTTGCCTGCATGGGTTTCTGAACTTTGCTCGCATTCCAACTGTACTTGGGAGACAGGAGTCTGAGGATAAGATTAACCAACTCCTTTTCTCTGAATATGTGGAGCCCTTGGAATCCTGTGCTTTATGGTTTGAGCCCTGCTTCACGGGAGCAACAAGTGTATTTGTTGTGTGGCTAGTTCCTTGCCTACTGGCAGGGAAAGACACAAGAATCAAGCCCTTGACAGGTTTGTGTGGGGTTTGGGATTGCCAGAACACAATCAAGTCTGCAGTCATGTAGCCTTTTCTGTAGAGTGCTGACAGCCAGACAGGGAGGTTGGTGAGGCTGAGAGGTTTGGGATTGTTCTACTGGTCTGGGGCAGCAGAGCCTTTATGGAGCTTCTGATCTGGTGCAGAAGTCCACTTTGCAAATGAAAAGGCTACCCATGGCTGCCTGAGGGCAGGAAACACAATATCCATTGGACCCTTTTCACCTCCCAGTACGAAGGACTCATCAATGGCAATAAATGGCAGTGGTAAGATAGATTTTTTTGTCAACAGAGCTGAGAGAACACACTGTAATTAAAGGACAGCAGTGACTCTTCAATAGTGAAGGTAAGGAGGTGTGTCTGTTTAAAACCTGATGCAGTACAGTGCAATGAGATGTTTTGAAAAGCTTGTTAAGAGCATGAATTTGACCTATTTCTGTGTATAAAGAAATATGTCTTTTACTTTAGAGCAAATGCATTTCAGGAAAGCTTACTGACCATGTATTTCATGTAATGATTTTAGTATTGCTTGGTATGTATTCCTTCTTCATTGGTATTCTAGCTTGATTAATTGTTCCACAATACCATAATCTTCTGTGGTTTGTCCCACAAGCTTATTGGATTATTGTAAGTTTATTAGTATGTCATGTTTCATTTTTTTTCCCTAAGGGATGTCGCGTTCCCCTTCCTGAACCAACACTCGGGTATTGCCAGCACTGTTAGTGGTGAGCAAAGAGATACAAATCTTGCTTCTGTAGGAGTGCCAGGCCCTGCTGCAGATACTGTAAGCACAGGGTTTGGCAATGTATCAGCATCTGCACCTTATCTGGAAATAATGTTGCTTTATGCTTGAAACTTCTGAGTCTTCCTCCTCCTTGTAATACTTATCTTTCTTTTCGTCAACATGCCCAGATGCAGGTGGGTGTACAGGCAGGTGAGAGGCTGCTGTGTACTTAAAATACACATAATGTGCCCACAGCCTGTGCTTTAGCAGTGATGCCTGAGGTCAGTAGTCTGGCATTTTCAGGAATTCAGAATTAAGAAACAATGGCATCCAGGTTGCCTGCACACCTTTGTTTGGTTGGATTTGCATTTCTATGAAGTGTTTAGATCACAAGCTCCATGTCTGGAGAAATCCCTTCTCCTCCAATGCATAGGCAGATAAGAATGGATCTTCTAATATTAAAATGCTTATAGACAGCTTAAATACAGTTTGGAATTGTGATCACTTGTAGGAAGCTTCTCCTGATAGGTTTTTAAGGAGGGGAAAGCTCAGGAGGGCATTTTGAGCTTATGATGAGCTAAAGAGTACAAAGAGCTTATTTTATTGATTTGTTTTATTTGTATTTTACTTAGTGGAAACATTTTCCTTGATTTGCAATACATCTTAAAAAGACACCAACTGAAACGGGGAAACTTGTATCCCTGATCAGTAAATCAGGAGAGAAAAGCTGCAGTCTGCTAATTTTGGCAACAAACATGAGGAAGGAGTCAATAGGTTACAGGACATATTCTGACAGAAAACCTTCTTCGAGGGAACACTGATTTTTCAGACTTGAAATGTTCCTCAGGAACTTACCAAATTTTCATCAAATTTTCCAACAAAAATGGCATAATTTCGTTCTTACAGCAGCTAGTGAGCAGAAACCAGAGGCAGGAAAAGTGAGGCATCTCAGCTGTTCCCTTGCATGTGTGCCTGAAACTTTAAAATGTTTGTGGTACAGGATTTCTGAGGCTTTATTCTGGATGGGATGTTCGATGATCTGCCCTTGATCTCCTTCCTTAAAAGTGGAAAGTAGTTGCTGCCGCAGCCCAGTAAAAGGAGAGGCGACGACAGCACAAGGGGTTCTTGCTCTGTTGTAGGTGTTTATTGACACAGGGATGCATGAGGGTACAGAGTCAAGGGTGCTGTCCCTGACTGAGGGGAGAGCTAACCGTTATATAGGGTTCGGGGTGGAAGGATCTGGAAACTGGGAGGAGCATGGGACTAAACAACCAATGGGGATTCAGCAACATGCATAAATTAACTAGGAGCCAATAACATGTAAGGAGGGAAATGGCAGGACTGTCCACACTGTGGCAAATCCTGGCCAATGAGGGAGAGGGAAACCTTGACCAATCAGGGAGGAGAAAATTCATGAGGGGACTAACATGTTCATACATGTCCAAATATAACACAACAAATATAACTGGGGTACAAACATTAAAAAGCATGCATTAACAGCAAACATCACAAACATTAGTCAAATGACTACAGAACACCCTATTCATCTACAAATCGGTCTCAAACCGCCTGCAAACATCCGTGCCATTAGGTAAGAGTCCTTCCAGTATCTTTCATGTATCGTGCGCCATCCCCTGCATTCCTCCTGCTTCTTTTGTTTGTCCTCCGCAAGTTGCCAGCACAGCTCAGGAACTGTTACTTATCTCTGTCAGGAGAAAGCAGACTCCAAAGACTTGGCTCTCCGGAAAACCCTTGTGAGTGAGTGGAATTGTTGGTATGCTTTAGAAAATCTGAACAATATTTTTCAGTTCATTATCTTCCTTGTTTAAGCTTTGACAGAGAGAATGTTCAGTTTTCATTTATTTTAAAGTTCTTTTTTTATCTTCAGCAACCTGAGATGCCTTCCCTTTCTCTGAAGATATCGTCCTGGGAAAGGAGAGCGAAAAAGCCATGCAACTCAGCAGGAGAATGTTGTTGTATCACTTTGAGTAGCACTGGGGAAGTCTAGTCCTAGTGTCCTAGTCTCCCAGCCCTTTCCTGCTTTGATTCCTGATATTGTTTTTCCTGTCTTTCGGTTGTTGGCAGAACCTCAATATTTCCTACCTTTGCTGTATGATTTTTTGCACAAAGGTTTCAAATGCTTTGCTTATTGATTTTACTTAGAAGCTCCTTTCAGGGGATATGTGTAGTATGAGGTTATGATGACTTTGTTAATCTTTTTTAACAGTTGATACTAATCCACTTTTTAATTCACTGTTAAACCAAACTCAGCATGACACCAATTGGTGGAAGGGAAAAAGACCATTAGGTAAAAAATACCATATATAAAGATTTAGGTGGTTTAAGTAAAGTTCAGGTATCAAATGATTGACAAAGGCAGGATTTCCCAGGGTGATTGTCTTTACCCTCCCCTTGGTTCCTATGCCAAAGTTTTATTTGGCCAAACTTTTGATTTACCTACAAGTTTGCAATCTCTTCAGAGTCTCAACAGCAGTTTCTGCTGTATCTTTGAAGAAACTGATAGTAGGCAGCCCTTGCCTGGCAGTGTTAAATGGGGTTACATTTTCCTTTTACTGTCAAAAGGGTTCTACAGGTTTGCAAGATGGGCACTGAAATATGGAAGTCGAATAATGACATGGAGGTTTGTCTCCTTCTGTCCTTGGTTCTCTTGGAAAGCCTCTGTGCTTCCAGCACAAGTGCCTCATCTTGGAGCAGCCTGGTGGTAATACCTTGGATCAATCAAGAAGCACTTGAGCAAGTGTTTTTCAAGGGGGGCAGGGGGAAAACTGCTAGAAACTTCATATGAAAGCATACCATTTTTTTCCTGGAGAAAGCTCTGGCAAGTCTGTAGAATACATTTTTTTCATTATCATTTGTTCTGCCTAAAAAGGCTGATATTAATTTTATTTAATCTTCATAAAGAAGATAGCTCAGAATGGAGATTTCTATACAGGTTATCTGGAATAAGAAAATAATCACAAGGAAACTCTTCTTTTGGTATCTGCTGAATACTTTAACACAAGTTGTGCTTTAAAACAGAACATTAGGAGTAACATAATGTTGTTGCAGGGTTGGTAGAAACCTTAGCCACATATAGTTTGTGAGAAAAGTTGAAGTGATCTCGGATAAATGTATTTTAACTGCTGAATGCTTTGTAAATTCCTAGTTGAAAGTAGTTGCAGGAGTAGTTTGTTTTGACAATGATGCCAAGAAACACCCAGAGCAAAGGACAGGTATTGCTGCTTTCCAAGTGAGTCTACAAACCGCAGTCAGGACCAGAGCCCAATTTCTATTGCATAACAAACTCTATATATGCATATAAATGTACAGCAAACTTTTTCTTAAAGGTTTCTTAGTGCACAACTCCAAGTTATGGGGCACCTGCAAGTTAAGTATCACACTCAAGCTTTCTTTTGCTACATCTCTGCAGACACGTGGGATTCACTTTTTGCAGCCGGGTTCTGTATTTGTTTTGAAAAATGTTTTGAAAACTTTTGAAATGTTGAAACAGCATTTAGTTCTGCTTATCTAAAAGAACACACAAATACCTCCAAATCGAATAATAATAAAAAAAAAAATCTACCCACAACAATAAAACCAAACGAACAAAAAACCAACACAAAAAACCCTCAAGAAAAACAATCCCCCCCCAAACAAAGGACAAATAAAAAACCCCACAACCCTCTCCCCCCAAAAAAACCCAAAAAAACCCCAAAGAAACAAAACAAACAAAAACAAAAACTCCACCCCCCAAAAAACCCCAACGAAACAATAAGCAGCACGGCCCCCAAAAAATCAAACAAAACAAAAAAATCCCCCCGAAAACAAAAAACACCAACACATAACAACAACAACAAAAATTCCCCCAAACAAAAAAAAACAAACAGGCAAAAAAACCACCACCAAATACCACACACACACAAAAATAAAAAAAAAATTCCCACCATCACTCTCCAGAGCCCCTGCGCTGTGGCAGAGGGCGGGGAGCCGCTAAGCGGAACAGTCTCCGCACCTCCCGCTCTCCCCGTTCCTTTTCCCCCCCTTCCCAACAGGCAGCGCCCCTGGCACGGTCCCGGGCAGGGCCGGGCCCGACCATCTCGGCCCCTCTCTCCCGGCCCTGCCGGGCTGTACCACGAGCGTTCTCCTGGGCGGGGGGAGGCGGCTGCGGGCTGGCCGCTGGGACGACGCCGCCGGCGGACCCGCCGCCCCGGGCAGTGCGGAGACACCGAGCGGATCCGCGGCCCCGCTGCCTCCCGACTCCTGCCCCCGCCGGCTGCGGGCCTGCCCCAGGTAGGCCGGGTGGGCCCCCTCCGCCCTCCCTGTCGGCCAGGGGGAGGGCCGTGCGCCCGGATGTCGATCAAAATGAGGGAGCGCCAGCCCTTCGCCGGCCGTCCGGGCAGGGGGAGCCGCGGCGCGGGGCACTGCGCAGCGCCGGGCAGGCGGCCGGCACATGGAACGGTGGGCTCGGGCAGCGGGGTGGAGCCCGGGCGGTTAAGGGGAGAGCTCATGGAAAGAGGACGCTTGGCAGGATAACCCCGCGATGGCTGCTCAGTCGAGGTACGGCATTAAATAACTTCGGACGCGCTCGGTGCATCTCATTGAGGGCTGCTCGTAGCCTGGCGGTGTTAGTGATGTCCTGGCTTGGGCACAGCTTGCTGTAGTTTTTTTACCCCGCGTCTCTGGAGTAGATTTTGCCTGTGTATTTTGTTCATCGAAGTGCCCGCTTGCTCCTCTCAGTGTAAACTTTTTTTTTAGCAGGGAAAACACAAGTCTTAATCCCTCCGCGTCTAATCTCTCCTTGTCCAACTAGTTAAAAGCTCTTTGAAACTCATTTTCTTCTGAAACTGATTTTCTTCTGCCCTGTGGACTGGTCTGCTGTTTGTTTAATTTCCCCTGTAACCAGCCTAGTGTGAACAGGTTTCTGTCATTGCTCACAGCAGTGTTTCAAGAGGTGGTAGTTGGTTTCTGTCGAGATGGACTGGATAGCTGGCTGGGTGCAATGGAAGCAGGTTGTGTCTGCTAGTGTGCAAACCTGCTGGGTAGGTGGGAGGGCAGAAAATGGTGACGGAGAAGAGTGTAAAAAAGAGTTACGTAGTTGCCTTCAAGGAGAAATATTCAAGCAAAAATACCAGTCTTGGTTAAATACTTTTCCGGTGTGGTTATAAAGAAGCAACATCTTGCCTACTCTGGGGGGTGGGGGAACGTTGGGGAAGTGTCCTATCTAAAGTAAATTTCACACGCAGCATGGGGGAGGCAGGTTTTCTTAAGTTGTAGTACTTGATGGAGCAGTGCAATTTAAGGTACCTGTTAAATGCCTTTTAGCGTTGACGATGCTTTAATAGGTATTTCAGAAACGCCACAGAGAGAAATTCCTTTTTGCTCTTTAGTCCCATACTACCTTGCTCCCCTTTCCTGCAGGCAGGATTAAATAATAATAAAAAAAAAAGTTAAAAATGGTGGCATATCCTACACAGAAGTTTGGCACTCATAATGTATTTTCACAGTGGTGCTTTTCTGCAGGTTTGAAGCCAAGAGCTGGCTTTAAATTAAATACTGGAGAAGGACAGAGCCCTGAGGTTTGGGAAGGAAGGAGGGGAAGATTGATTGCTTGTTTAACAGCTGAGCTCTTGTCCAGCTTCCACTGCCTGCTCTCCCTACACGGGGGAAGGCTGGCAATACTTGACATAAAGAGTACTTGACAAAAAGGTAAAGGCTCGGTTTTTAGCATCTTTTTTTCTTTTGTGTGATCACTTATCCGCATGATTTACTGGCCTGCATTATCAGCATTGCTGTAATAGGTTCGCATGCTAAGAGAGGCCGCAGCGTATCATAGTGATGCTGCCTGGCCCTGGAGCTTGGCTTTGCTCCAGGCCAGGGACACTCTTGATGTCTTAGAGGTTGCACAGCCATTTTTCTGGGTGGCAGGAGGGTACGAGGGAGCCGGGTCCCAGCAGTAGCACCCAGCTTCAGCCAACTGGTGGAGAAAGGGCAGAGCTGGCAGTGGGACCAGTGAGCCACATCCACCTGTAAGGTGAATGGTGCAGAAAATAAAGTTATGTATGTTGAGTGGTTCAAACTGAAGCAAGAAAAACAGGGCAAGGGCTGAGTCCATGGGGCTGAGTGCTGCAGGGCAGGTGAAAGGACCGTGCCCCACTTACCATTTGAGATGGGCATGGGGTCAAGTTGTGCACCAGCCCTTCTGTACCTTCCCGTCTTATCCGTTGTGTGTTTGTCAGGGTACTGTGAGGTTCTCAAACCGTTAAACTGCATCAGAGCATTTCAGTATAGTAAGGAGATTACTCTGTATCATTGAAAATCAGTGTTAAGAGTAAAAAAGATTATTGCTCATTTTAAGACATTTAAAGAGAGTAGGAGTGAATATGAGTAGCAGAAATGAGTGCAGGAAAGAGGTAGCATTTGCCAGAAAAATCAGATGCTTGTGGTATTTCTGTTTCAGTGGCAGAGGTCCACAGGGGTATCCATCTCATTTCAAAAAATTTGTGCTTTGTGAGTGCATAGAAGCTTTTATTCAACAGTGAAGGATGAATTCATATTCATAATAAATAATTAGAGCTATACTACCATGGGACTGAGAGGCAACATCTCCAGAATTCATTTGCCAGAACATGTCAGGGAGTTTACTCTGCAAGGTAGCTAACAATGTGAGTGAGCTTTTTTGTTTTCATTTCCTCTCTGTAAAAAACCAAACAAAAACAACAAGAAAAAACACAACAATTTTTGCAAGCTCAGTAAATGATGAGGTGGTGTGATACCAAACACGGTAGGATTTTGTGTATTGTTCTGTAGGAGGCCTTTGGGCACTCCTCCATCTGCTCATGTGTACTGTTTCTCACATGCTGTATGTTTGAGCTAGTGAAAGTGATGGGACATGTGGGAGGATACGTGTTTGGGAACAAGAAAATCCAGCATCCTTTCTTCAGCTTCAGTGCTGTGATGTTGGGCAGCTCACTTAGCATTTGGGTTGTACTGTTTTGAAGGGTGGAAGGTAAGGAAAACAAGGTGATTAAATATGCCCGTTACTGCTCTTTAGCTGCTCTTACAGTTTTAAAAACTGTAATAGTGATGACCGAGGAGCTGATGTGCTAATGGGTGCTATAACATTTTTACTAAAGGTAATCTTAAGACATGATTATGGGGTGGGTTGGGTATGGTTTGGTTTCTGCTGTTTGAGAATGATCAGCTTCTACCAATAGCCGCTGTAAATAGCTTACATCTGGAACTAGTAGGTGGAGAAACTATCCTCCAGGTAGTGTTGTTTTGTGTATAATGTAGGTAGTTGGGGTTTTCTTAAGTTGCTCACAGAACCATTGGTTTGCATCTGTAGCTTTCTGTGCTCTCTCTTATGGAATGCACAGGTGATCTGATGCCTGTAGTGTCCCCAGGCAACAGGGCTTGTGTCAGGTTTTTATGGTGTATTCAGGAACATACAAGCAGAAGCAGAATTGATCTGTATGGGAACAAGTTTACTTTCTTATTGAGTGTGGTGTGATACTCATCACATGCTGTTGGGCTGCTGTGAGGTATGGCAGGATCCCTAGAAGGGGTGTGGGACAGGCTGGCACCTGTGCTTACTACCAGGAATTAGGGAGGAGTGAGGAGACGGCTCCTTAATGGAATGCTGGAGCCCATCTCTTTTCTGCTCCCTTCTTCATTGAAATATCTCCTCTACTGCAGCACTTGCAAGCTGAGGATCTTCAGATGAATAGCTGGGGGTTTTTAAGGTATAGGCTGCTTTTCTCAGGCTGGTTGGGATAATTTTAAATTATCTGTAGACCCAGTAGGTTACACTTATTTGCAGTTGGTGGAAAAACCAAATAGTTTATCATTCTGGATGCTAAGTATTTCCAATTGTCATATCACCTGTCTTTCAGCCTAATCATGATTAGTATCATTGCTGGTGTGCAGAACCAATTTCCTAATCTTTGTACATAGGTGAATGCAGCAACACAGTCAGAGCAACATGAAATCTGAGTGTTGTGCTGTCATCTCTGCTGGGCTCACCTTCCTCTTTCTCTTGAGTCAGCCCTGCAGGGAAGGGTAATGATGGACAGCAGCCAGGGAGGCCCTCTGTTTCCACCCCCTAAACCCAAGTCACACCAGCTAAACCCAGCAGAGCCTTGAAAAAAGGCATTACAACTCATTTTTGTAGAAAAAGCTGGTGCTGTGCAGAAATAAAGCATGACACTATCTACATTTAAGACATTGTTAATTCTGAAGGAAATAACACTGAGGCTTTTCACTTAGGAGAAGCTATGTTGAATAATGCAGCTCAAGTTCATTCCATGTCATTTCACAGCTTTCCTGACCAGATCTAAAGACACATTTAATAAGTGGTTTGTTTCGTGGGTTGGGTTGATACAGTCAAATGCCAGTTTTGGTGATGCTGCATTCTGGTCAGCTGATGTAGGTCAAAAAGGGCTGAAACAATGTCTTGTTGGAGTTTACCTGTGTACTGAAAGCTAAAACCCTGAAACCCTGTTGGCTTTGCTTGTATGCTGCTACTAGCCATGCTGTAGAAATATGACTGTTTTCTTCAGAACCAGATGCCCAGCTGATCCGTGGCATGTTTTGTGGGCATCTGGGGATTTTCAGTTCACACTTCCCTATCACCTGGACTTTCTGAGCCTGGACTCTGTTGCTTTGGGGCAGGCCTACAGCTGAAACTCTCCTATACAGGAGAAGGAGATGCTCACAAAGAAGTGGATTTTTCAGGCAGGTTTGCTGGTGGGTTTTTTGTTTGTTTTTGGTTCTTTTTGCAATGAGTTCCAATTTGTAATAGGCCATTGAAAACTTTGAAATACAGTTGTATACCAGCTCAAGCATGCCAGGACAAGGGAATATTTCCTTATGTCGTGTAATTTTCCTGTGTCTGAATTTGTGTTATAGAGAGAGGCATTTTCTCACTACTTTTTATGAGAAAATCATTTGCTAGTACAGCTGCAAGACGCAGCATCAATAGCAGGAAACAAGCATTTAATGAACTGCATAAATTCTCCTCAGCACTTTTCTGCTGAGTGTAGTCATAGTGAGTGACAGCATGAAGCTTTTAAATGCCTTTAAAATATAATAGAGAAGGTATCTTCCTAAAGTACGTAGGCATGCTGCAAAGACGTTGTTCTGCACGAGGCAGAAGGCAGTGAAGTGAGGAAGACTTTCCCACCGATTACAGAATGTCTTCCTGAGGCCCGCCTCTGGCACAGGGTGGTCAGGAGCTTAGAGGCTAATTTGCTTATCTGGCTTGTGAGCACTATGACAAAAGAGTTACTTTACAGTTACTTTACTTTAAAGATGCCTGGGCCTCAAAAAAAAAAAAACAAAAACAAAAAAACCACAAACAAACAAAAAACCCAAAACAAGTGGGCAAGTACTTATCCTATTCAGTCTTGAACACAGCGTGGAGATTTTATTTTTTTTTTTTTCCTCCTGTGGTACGTTTTGCAAATTTGGCTGCTGCACTTCATCTGTGTCTGTGATAAAAATGAGAAGACGCATGTAACACTGGCTGGGGCAAGTATCACTCCAATGTTACCATAGGTGGATTAAGACAGAGCTGTATCTCTCCAGCAGAATGCTTTTATGGAGAACAGACAAAAGCTACTTACAAGTGTTAGAAGCAGATTTTTCACAGTTGCCTGTTCACAGACAATTCAGGGAAGAGAAGTTGAATTCTATATCAGTATAGAATCAAGCAGCTCTGGAAAGTGGTGAGAGGTAGAATCTTTCCTGCTCGTCTTTCCTCTCAGCTGGGATGGCTGCTCTCAGCTCTGTGTGCAGTCAGCCTCCAGCTCCCTTGTACGCTGCTGAAGTGCAGAAATTGTTGATCCCCTTATTTAACTGCATGGCTTATTAAAAGCACATTTCTTTTGCTGTCTTATTCTTGTATGAGGAGGGAGAGGCAGCAGACGGGGAGAAAAAGCAGGTGTGTGAGTACAAAACTGCATTTTAGAAGGTGCTCTGCTCCTGTTAATGCTTCGGCATTGTCAAGCTGGGGTGTCTGGGGAGGTTTGATTAGGCAACCTTCATCAGAAAGACCATATGCTTCATGAAGATGTTTGTCTTCTGGATTAGTTTAGGCTTAGATATTGTTTAGTGCATAAAATTGTAATTTTTAGTTGTACTGAGTGTTTATTGCACTAGTGACCTAAAGTTGCCTTTACAGTTGTTTTTACAATGCTACTGTCAGGTTAAGATAAAATAATGTCGCTACTTTAATTTTTAGAGAAAGTTCAACAAGCAAATTGTAAATGTTTAACCTCAGAGACAACAGTAAAACTCATTTCCAGGACTCCAAGAACTGTGGGTTTCATTGTTATACTTGTAAAAAAGAAAAAAAAAAGGGGGGGGGCAACAAAAACCAACCACAAGAACTCACCAAAAATAACAAAACTACAAGAAACGTCCTTACCCCCAATTCACCAAAACCTAAGCAGAAGCCCTTCTTAAAAAAAAAAAAAAAAAAAAAAAAAAGGAAACGCTGGAGCATATGGTAGTATTTTTATTCTATATATCTTTGCTTAGAATGCCGTGTACTGTGTAATCTGTAAGCACCAAATGATGTATTCAGCAAGGTATGATCAGCTCCTTCGTGGCACAGTAGTGTTTTAACAGCTGGTGTGTATATGTGAGGTATGTGAGAGAGCATTAGTGCATATGCCTCTTCTCCAAGCTGAGTTATGGGCATTGCAGTTTTGAAATGCGGGTGTCTGCTAGCATCTGAAATTGAAAGGAATTATTGCAATGTAAAGTAGTAAAGGGATATTTACATCTTGAAAGCATGTGGTAAGAAATTGCTTTTTGTATTTTTGCTCTTCTGCAGTTTGTAAGGTTTTGCTTAAAAAGATATTACTGAGATAATTAATCTTTGCATGCAGAGCTCAGAAACTCTCCCTCACAACTGATATGCAACTATTTCTCGATAAACCTTTCCCCCCATAGGCTGTTTTGGAAAAATCATCCTAATCTGAAGACAGGCAATGTGCTGGCATTTTAGGAGTGCTTTGGTGACATGCTTCTCTTTTTCCTGTCCCCACAGCCCTCAACAGAACAAGCTGTTCTAGGAAAAGTTATTTTCATGATGTCAGTAAGCTGTGGTTCAGCTGAGAACAGGCTGTCAGTCTAGGGACCTATTTCTTCATAGCTTTGCTAAAATAATGTGTGCTAACAGAAGGATTGCATGGGCTATCCCTCTGTGTTGCAGAGCAGGGAGGTTTGCTTGGATTTTTCAAAGACTCCCTTAGAGTTACCATTACCTTGAAGCTGCCATGTCTGTCTGTCACTGCAGGCCTCTTTTACTGTGGCAAGTTCTGCTGGCATAGCTAAAAGGCAGCAAATATACTGCAGAGGTGAGATAACTGTGTTGGCTAAAGCTTAGCATGAACTCTGTGATACCAGTGAATAAGGCTTCTGGGATGATGGATATGGGATGATGACTATTAACTGTGTTTGGCCAAAGAGCTCTTCTGAACCACTGTGACTCCCTTCTTTGAGACCCTGCAGCTCCCTGGGAGCAGCTTAGTCTACTTTGTCTAGTAGTTAACTTTTAATTGGTGAAAGACAAAAACCATCTCCATCCAGGGGGACCATGATGTTTCCTTTAGTCCAGCTTGAAAGGCTCTCTTCAGTTTTACCTGGTTGTGGTTGGTCTGTTTGCCATTTTCTGGCTTGTGCCTCTCTTTAGTATTTGCTTCTGAAAAGCCAAGCCCATTTGTAAACTCTTCAGTCACAACTTGGCTTGCAGTTAATGCTCAGTCTGTGCTGAAGGACAGTCTTGTCCGATGCACACCCAGATTTGAGGTACATTCCAGTCTGGAGAGGGAACTTTGCTGTAGGACCTTTTTCCTATGGTCCTGTCTTGTTCAGGCTGATAGGAAACTTATGGCAGCACTTGAAGCAGTGCTTCTCCGTTCAAAAGTACTTATTTTCAAAGCTTTAGGAACGTCAGTTCAGAAGCTTGTGGAGTTTAGATTTATTTTTTTTTTTTCCCCTGTGTCTGTGAGCATTTTTTGTGTACATTCATTTTTGAAAGCTCATGGTTTTCAACCTGTTTAGATGCTCGGTGTCTCAGAAGTGTTTAAATATTTTTTAAGTTTTGGGTTTGCTTTTGGGTTTCTTATTTAACACGTGATACTCAGTAACTTCCATTCTGGAAACCAGATGAATGACTGCCTTAATATTTAAAGGGAATATGATCACGTTGCTGAGGTTTTGGGACATCACTGACAATCCTTATCTGTTTCCAAACCCCTATCCATTTTACATTGACTGGCTTCAGCAAACTAATAATATAGTCTTTCTTTGCCCAGCTAGGTTAGTGACTCTCCTAAAAGGAAATACATGGTTCTGTGTAGTACACTACAGGGGTAAAAATCTACTAGTCTAGAGCATAAGAAAATCCTGTGTAATCACCAAGATTTGGAAGAGACAGAAAAATAGGTAAAATTGTGTTCTATTCTTTGAGAAAGCCTAATCTGCTTTTAGAATAATGAGAGGTATTATTTGGAAACATGGGGTACTTTTACTATTGCATCCTACAGGAAAAGCAATTGACTAGTACAATGAGGCATTAAAACCAATAGACCCAAATAACTTCCTGAATTGGCTAACTTGGAAAAATTTGGTAACTCTGTGTTTCACCTCTGAAAAAAGACTTGGTCATTTAGTGAATTAAGTACCATAAAGCCTTCCCCTGCACTTCTCTATTTATTTGTAACAAAAATGAAGAGTCTACCCTGGGAAAGGAGAAGGAAAAAAACTATCAACAGCTTTACTTCAGCAAAGTCTAGAATTTCCCTCTGAAGATGGCCTTAACTTTTTATTGTTGTTCCCTCCTCCTTATAAACAGCTCCAAACTCATGGTGGTTAAATGGCATGACTTCAGCCTTGGTTCCAAGTGAGCCTAATGAGACAGACCCAAAACGGAGTACCTTTTAGCTTGTTACTGAGCATAATGAGTAGTGCTGTGCTTGGTGCTGTGGTGCATGGACAGGGTAGCTCTGCATGAGCAGGACCACAGTGGATTAAAGAAGATAGATGAAACTGTCAGTCTGCAGAAACTGATGACATTAAAACTTGGCTCCCAATCTGATTCTTCCATTACTTCAACATGTGAATCAGTCTGGTTCCTAATTATTTGGAAAGGGTGTTTTCTTTTTAAGTCAGTTAAGTAAACTGAGTGAACTGACCTACAGTAAATAGGTTTCCCTCATCGCACATCCCTTTTTCCTGCATCTTTGGTGCACTGCATTTCACAGCTAGAATGTTCTTTCTGTAATTCTCAATGAAAGCTGTTTGTAATTATAACATAATCTGGTAATTGCAACCAAAACCTTTTTGGGCTGTGTTTTGGCAACTGTATTGATGTGTGTTGATGTTGTTTTGCTGTTTGAATAAATTGTGAGAGAATTTATCATGGAAACTGAGAAACTGTGCTTACTAAAAAAAATCCAACCAAACCACCCCAAATCAAAGAAAACCACACACACAAAAAACCCCTATCCTGTAATGCCAATAAAGCTAAATGTGATCTGGGTTAGTTTTTAAATCTAATGAACATTTAGTTGACACTCTGTCCTTTGGGCTGAACCTTGTGTCGTTTTGTGGCCAAATACTGTTGTTTCAGTTCTTACTTAGAACTGACTTTGGTATCTGTGCTGTACTTAGTTACAGAGAGACGTGTGGAGTTCAGTGTCTCAGTCAAAGGTCCTGCATTCAGTAATGTTTCCACTCAGCTCCCTTAAGACTGCTTATTCCTGTAGCTTTCTGATTTAGCAGTAATCATTGTGCTAGTAAAACCAGTAGGGAGTAGGAGAAAAGGTCCTATTTTCAGTTAGCAGAAGAAAACATCAAAATCATGTTTAAAAATATTCTCCCCCCACCCTCTCCCCCTCCCCTCAAAAATAGTCTGATAGAAATGCAGTATAAAAGAAGGTATTGTGAAGAAAACTCTTCTTTCTATGTCCCAACCCCGTCTTCTGGGGAATTTCTTCTTTATTTCCCTGTTCTTTTGTGCATTAATTAAATATCAAGTTAATGGTTTCCTTTTGTAAAAATTGCTTCCTTGAAAATGGGCCATCCTCCTCCCTCGCAGTCTAATGACAGAAAGGCACAGATGATATTGATATAAGCTATGTTTACTTGAGTGTAACAACTTTGAAGACTATTTGTGTACAGTAGTCTGCCAAGTGAATAATGATCTGGTTTTGCTTGTTCAATATTTCTTTTTTTCTCCTAGAGAGGGGGAGGAAAAACCAGTAGCAGTTACTAGGGTTAATAAGATGCATTTAAAAGGTCTTTAATTAAGCCTTGCAGTTGTCAGAAGGGCGCTGAACTATTTTTTTCACCCCTTTCCTCCTCTCTTTCGATTGGGTAAGAGCAAGTAAGATGCAGTGCAAGTGAGGTGCAGGCACTAACTAGGTAGAGATTTTGGATCCTTCTTACACACAGTGAAGTCTCGATGGAAAGTGGGAACCAGAGGAGGGTTAAAATGGTTTGTGCAAGTTCAGCTGGCCAAGGGTGTGCTGAAAGCTGAGGCAGTGGTGAGAATTGATGTGCCAGGGCTCAGCAGGGTGAACATGAAAGGTGTCGCTACAGCTGCCACTCCCAATTTCATGGGTTACTCTGGGTTTTTCTACAGTGTCCTCATTTGGGGCCAAATTGTAGCCTTCAGCATGTACACTGGATTCCAGCTGCTCTATCCCTTCCACATCTTTTGAGAGACGTAAACTGTATATTTTAAGGCGATGTGCTACTTTGGTGAAAGGAGGAATTCTGACCAGTATCTGGTTTTCTAGTTTCCTTTGGCTTTCAAGTCCAACTCCAGAAGGTGTTCCTGGTAAAGAGCTGTGCATGAGCTTGTGCTCAAAATTAATTCTTGACCTGGAGATTTTACACAGAGAATGGTTTTTGAATGTGTATAAGCAAGTGCTCATAATGGTTTCCTGGTTCACAATTTGAAACTGAGGAATGACTGCTATGTGTCTGTATGACAGAAAAAGAGATGTCAAAGAGGTAGGGATATTGACTTTACCATTTCCTTTGTTCTTTCTCTGTTGTATGTATTACTACAAGTATCTCAGCAGAGTTGTCTCAAGTGAAAAAATGTGGAGTTAAGGCACAATGTGTTGGTCGGGAAGCATTCTAAGAGTTGTTCTGAGGATGAATAAAGAGGAAGTTTCAGGTGGAATAGAAAAAATGCAGAAATAGTGAAGCTCTTTTTTTTCTTACTGCCATTTTTCAAGTGACTTCCAGAAATACTTATGCATAACAAGTTTGCTATGCAGACTTCTACTCCTCTGTGATTGCATGTTTAGTAACTGTGCCAACTAAGCAACTGAGTAAGATGGAAAAGATACAGAGTGTATTACAAAGGGTGTGCTGCAATTTAGTTATCCTGTGGTTTAAAAAAGAAGAGTTGTTTTAAGTCCCAGTATAAGCTTGCAATTTCTTGAGAAATCTAGCTTTCTACAGATGACTTAGCTAGATCTTACTTGGGTTATGTGAGGTGTTGGAGGTGTTATTCATCATGTTTGTGGATGCTTCATTAACGAATCTTTGGGCCAGCAAGAGACTACAGAGAGATGAACCAATCTAGAGTCATTGCATCCCCGTTAGAATGCAGGAAGTTGTCTGGTTGGAAGCAGGTTGTTCAAGAAGCTCACCTTGGCACTGGATATAGGTCTAGGCACAGAGTCAGGGGGTGAGGGAAAGACCAGCAGCCTACACTTAAAAAAATTTAAAACATTCTCAGAAGCTTGATGCAATGGTTACTTGTGGGTATCTGGTCAGTCCCTTGGTGAGCAAAGTGCAAACCTCCTATCTTATCCTGAGGGCAGTGAATGAGTACTGTTGGGAACATGTGTGGGAGAGCAAGGGATGAGGAACCCCAGGGAGAGGCAGTGCTGATTCATTCTCCTCCAAAACTGTCTGTTGCCATTGAGGATAGGAGCTTGGAGGCTATTGGTTGTTAATGTGTTACGTGTAATGTATCAGAGAACAATGTATTCCCTGGAAGGTGTCCTGAGTCACCACTGAGTGGACAAAATACTCCATATGCCCGGTGAAACTCTTCACATGTATTCCTGCAGCACTTTGCTGTGATTTTCCAGCCTTGTCCACAAGCTTGGCATAAAATCACCACTGTTGTTTGGGCAGATGTGACTTCCTCTGAGAGGGGTAGTTTCCTCAGAGAAAAGGAGAACAGTCTTGGAAAGATCCAATCCCCTAGATGGTTTAAACTGGAAATAAAACTATACAGAGTCTGGAAGACAATGAAATAAGAGCTACAACATAATTAATTGCTCCTTGAAGAAGTGGCCACTTTTTATAGATGTAAAATTTCCTTGGTATTTCTTACTCTGCTGTTAGAGGCATGAGAAATGATGCTGTGTTTACAGAGGGACTCACCCCCACATAGGAGTCTGGCCAATGACTTTTCTCCAGTTTCACCTAGTCTTTTGGCATGCAGTCAACTCCTCCACTGCTTATCCACATTGACCCATCTGCAGTCATGCTGCTTGTCCTCTCCCACGTTTTAGGACCCTGCTTAAGAGGATGATCTCTTCTTTATCAATCTGTGAACACCGCCTACTCTTCCTGGGTTGCTTCACCGGGGCTCTGCCTGACAGGCATCTGCTCCTGCTGTTGCATTACATTGTTTGCTCAATTGTTTAACAAAGTGCTTTTAATGGAAACATAAAACAGGATAGAAATACAGAGCCTAATGGAATAATCTCTTAATTGCAGTGCTGCAAATGACTATTCAGCACATGATTACTGTACTTCCAGGGGGAACAGTGGGCAGGGAAGAATACTGAATGAAAGACACTAAACACTTCAGCTGCTAAGAATGATGATTTATTGCCAATCTGAGCATCAGGCTGAGCAGGGCAAATAAACTGACAATAGTAAGTGCTTTTGGAGGTAGAAATTGCCTCATTCAGCATATTCACTGTGTGCAGTATGTAAATTCTACCAGGATAAACGCACAAAGAGCGATTAATTAATAGTGGTGAGATACTCATGCATGCAGTGTCCTTAGGCAACCCAGAAAAAGTATTTATCAGCACATTGCCCAGTTATTGGCAGATAACTCCTGGTATGTAGTAGTTTGCTACTTCAGCTAGAAAATGCATTGTCCCTCTGCCTCCCTGTAAAAATCATAGGGTTTGCTGTGTTATGTGGTTTGAAAAAAATACCTCATGTTTTTCAGCAGCAAAGGAGATGTGCTCAGAGGCACGTTGACATTATCATTTTTTGGTACTGCTGCAAGTCTTTCAAGACACACTAGCCCTTAAAGAAGCTGTTTCCATCCTTTGGATATCTCACCCGGGTTAGGCAGTGCCAGGTGAAAAAAATATTAATTCAGTATTGAGCTGGCAGTTGATTTGGTGTACAGCTGAGTTCTCTCCAGGCACAGAGCATGGCTATCAGGGAACATGTTCTTCAGGAGCACATGCTGCTCAGGGAGGTAAGGTGAGTGTTTTGGAAGTGGCCTTGCTGGTTCCCACCAGCATTCCTCTTTCCCATGATTTTGTGTGTGGTTTCCCTGTGCTGCCTAAGGATGAGGACGCCTGACTTCACCTGCCTGCAGAAGCCCCTCTGTCACTCAGGCCTTTCTTTCCACGTTTGGGACACATCACATGCCTGCTGGACTCACACTCTGGTGCACGTAGATGCAGACCAAGCAGGTCAGAGAGATTTCCAGTGTTTGCAATGGGTCTTGGCACTGCCAAGCCCATGGTGCTGTCCCGTGGGAACTGGAGCTGGCTGTTGCTTTTGGTCTGAGCCAGCGTGATGCTCCTGCTGCCTGCTCACAAGTGTGGCTAACGATGGTGAAGCTGAGCATTGTGTTGTTTTTCATGGCAGCTTCCAATACCAAGGGAAAGATTAGGGGTTTTTCAAACAGAGGTTCAGATGATGCAGGGAAATTTTTTGTTGTTGTTTTAATTTGAAAATCAGAAGTGTTGGATGTGTACACAATTAAAATGGGAAAGTATATGTGGCTGTTTTAATATTATTTTCTTAAAGGAGAAGCTTTTCATAGTTGCTGAAAGTAATAGCTTATATAAATATTCTTAAAAAGCAGGAAAAATGAGAGATAAGATAAGTTGGGGTGTATTTTGGTGGGACATATGCTTTGCAATGTGCATTAGGCATGCATCAGTACCTGCCTAATGCACCCTGTCATGGATTATTGCTCTTGCTTAGATTGAACACTTGCCAAGTTCTCTCAAATGACAATGAGATGCTTTGTTCAGGCTGATGATTCGAATGCAGTTTGAAACTCCAGCATAGAGAGGTACTAGGCTACAGAGCATGTGCACCTCTTAATAAAATTGGACAACAGATACAAACAATAGGAAAATTAGCAGGTGCTTCTGTGTATGGATGAAAAAGAAAAAAAGGAAACACTTCTAGAATAATTATAATCTGGCAGAGGCTGCAGGAAAGACTTTTAAATAGGCTTTTAACCATATAAAGAGATCTTTTCAACAAACATTGCTAATCTCGTTATTTTTCTATGAAGTCCTTGCTATGCAGATAAGACTTGTCCAACCTATTACTCAGTACATGCTGTTGTGTAAGTGGAAAACTCAAATTGGAAACCTTTTAATTCGTGTGTGATGGGCTTGCTGCTGATTCATATGAAAGCAGGAAAGAATTTAGCTCTTTAATGTTCTTTAATTTTTCTTAATCTGAGGTTAGTTATGGTACTGGCCTTTTCATAGCACACTGACAGACCTGGTCAATTGTTTGGGGAGGATTTACACAGTGAATATGTTTTACAAGAAAAATCATAGATTTGCTCATGTGCTTAAAAGGTTGCAGGGGATTAAAGACTCAGAAGGCAGAATTGCATTTATCTGTATTTCTGACACAGTTTCAAATGCTCATATTTTTAAGTTTTGCTTCTGTTATGCATCACAGCAAATTAAATCACTGATAGCATTTGATGTGTATTTTATTATTTGAACAGCTTTAGGTTTGGAGTCATGAAAGGTGCAAATTTGAAGGCTGATACTACAGTCTCCTTTACACCGGGCTGTATTTGTATTGAGCTGTAGGGCTTCAGCAGTATATGTTGGCCCACAGCTGGGATGGTCAGAGGGCAGAAAGAAGGACCCTTCCAGCCATGCAGGAAATCTTAGGTGAAAGGCTCCTGGGCTCTGCAGCAGTGTCACTGCCAGTCTTGCAAGCTGTCTGACAGCATTTAGAACAAGCTGGCTGAAATCAGGCCCATAAAAAACAAAGGGTTTTTGGAAGGGTTGAAGGGAACTGGCTTACATGCTTTACACTGGTATGGATGTTCCTGTTGCCTCAAGAAGAGGATTGGCAAAAGCCAAGTTGTGATGTATGTGCATGTACTAGTGTGTATCAGGCAAAGCAAGAGGAGGTAATGCTGAAACTGGTGCTCCACCTGTGTGACAGTGAAGGGGCTCTTGGTGGAGGAATGGTGCTAAGTTGAGCTGCGTGTGAAAGGAGAATGTGGCAATAGATGTATGTTGTGGCACCTGGGGATGACATGGCAATGTGACTGATGGATTTAGGAGCTGCTTGGCAGAGCATGGACAAGGTCAGCTGATAGCAGGCTCCTGTGGAAAACCAGTGACATGTTCACCTGGCTGGATGTACAGGGATTTCAACTATGAGAGGAGAAGTATTGTGTGAGAAGATGTTTAAAATGCAGACTCACAAAGCATCTGCTTATTAAACATTTCAGTTTTTCTTTTACTAACTATATATCTTGTTAAAATTCTTCTTTGATGTAGTGGAGAACAATAATATTGGAGGCTTTTAAAAAGCATTTAAGAAGTTCTGTAAAATCAATGAAAAAAGGCACATCCACTTGAATAATTTTAATGTAGTCCTAAAGTAGAAAATTTGTGGAATTTGACTTCTTGCACCTGCAGTAAGCATTTCAGTGTACTCCCAAAAACTGAGGTAGTAAAATGCATTATAAGATTTGAATCCTTGATTTAACTTGCAAAATGATTTCACATGGAAAATTAAACAGTGGTGTTTTTCTGAAATTTAACAGCTGATATCACCTGAATTTTCTTTTTTTAATTTCTGTGAGCTATTTTTTATCTTAACCCTTTTTACTGAGAGAGTTCTTTGAAAGGCTTATATTTTTTATAAGAATCCTGTAGAAACTGTAACTGACTTGAAGAGGACCATTGGACTCTGCTTTACTGAGTACTTCTCTGCTAGGTCAGGAATAAAATATTTGGACGCTTGGTGTGGAGGAACACATAAATGTGTGGAAAAAAAATGAATTAAAATAGATTTGGGAAATGTTAAAGGTAAGAATTTTTTTTTCTTGATCCCCTAATTATTTGGCTCTTTTTCAAGCAGTAGTAGCTTGCAATAGCATTTTTACCGAAACTCTCAGATCTCCAAAGTTTGCCAGTAAAGGATGTTCTTTTGAAGTATATTTTAAAGAAATAGAAACCTGTCTTCATCTTTAACAATGCTCTTTTTGTAGCTTACTACTGCGAATGCAGTTTTTTTGCTGTCTTTAAGCCTGCTACCAGTAAATTGATTGTACTCAACAACAATAACAACAAAAAGAGATATTTCAAGGAAAAAGCAACTGAGCAGGTAGGATAGGTTTTATGTAAGGTAGAATGTAGGTTGTACCCTATCTATTTTCCCAGGCAAGCCTACTACAGTTCATCCCAGGTACTGGATTTCTTCCATTGAGATGAAGAATTGAGGCAGATGGGTACCGTGGGAGATTTCATGCACCACTTCACTGAAGAAAGCCTTCAGACTGATTGGGCAGGAGCTGATAACCACTCCTGACTATTCGAATATGCCTCGTCAGCAATAGAAACAGTAATATTTTGCTATTGGTGGGTGAGTTGATAAAACATGTTGATGCAGCAAAAGGGTATCCCTGCTCTGAAAGGCTTGCTGATCACCACGTAGTAGTTAGCCTATTTCTGTGCTCATATAACTGATTTTAAGAGCCGTAACAGAAAGATTTGGCATAGAGATAATAGCTGAAGCTGTGCACTGAAGTGCAGAGGCTGGAGGATCTAGCCGGGCTTAACAAAACTTGAGTTTTGGCACTCTTCCACTGACTTTACTTCAGTCACATAATCCTGAGCTGGGGTTTGTAAACCAATAGTTGAGTAATTTTTATTTATGTTTCTCAGGCTGACTTAGACAACCAGGAGAAATGCACGATGGTTTCGTTGTGAGTGACATGTAGATAATTAAGAGGAAGAAACATTGTGGAAGGGGATAGTGCTGCAGGGCAGTCCGTTCCCAAGTAGTGAGACTTGTTCCAGATGATTTTATCTTGGTGGAGAGCAGAAGGTGTCAAACTGAGTCTCTTAATGGGTCTACTCACCTTTATTTTTCTTGCTGCCTGCCTACTGTCTGAACACTGACTTATCCAAACAGATTGCCATTGTGCTGCTCCCCTGCATGTTTAGTTCATGGCAGTCACCAAATGCTTTACCTATGTTTTCATCAAGGGGAAAAAAATACACCTTGTAGCAAGCTCTTGGTGCTGCAGAGGCAGGGTATGTGCTGCTGGAAGACTTACTGCAGCAGCAGCTGGCACAGGCTTGTTACCCTGCTGCCAGCATGCCTGTGCCTGCCCTGTGGAGAGTCAGGAATAATGCAAGGTTGCATTTTGCGGCTGAGGCACTGTGTGACTGCATCTGACTTTTGAAACTTTTGAGGGAATTGTGGGTGACTCAGAGTCCCCAGTCTGCCAGAGCAGGATCTGCTCAGCAGGGAATGCCTCTTTTCCATACAAATGGGTTCTCAGACAAAGCCAGGATGTAGCACGCTGTCAGAGGGATCTGTGTGTATCAGCTGACCTTGATCAGATTGGTCCTGGGTCTGAGAGCTCTCTGTGGGAGCACCTCTGGAGGCACTTAGGGCTATGTGAAAATGTTTGTTCAGCTGTGCAACAGAGGAGTGTATCTGTGTTAGTGGCAGACTGAAGTCTCCCATTTTGACACAGAGAGTGAAGTCTAGAATAACTCATTTTTCACTGTCACCACTGCAAAGTAAACCTAGTCATTCAAGCAGGTGTCTGTGTCCTGTCAAAGCCAACTTTTTGATCCTTGCTGATGAAGTGAGAAGAGATGTGGATGGGCTCTTCTTGCCTGCAAAAACTGCTCATATGTAAGCTCAGACTTGTCACGGTTGAGTCAATGCAATCAAGAGGCTGCTTGGTGTGCAGCTGAGAGGGGACTCTCCAAACCTGGGGAACTCGCCCTGCACTCAGATTCCATCCTACACTGCACTTCCAGAGCTGCACCATCAGTGCTGCAAATAAGGGCCAGCAGCTTTGGATCTTTCTGTGCATATCCAGTTACTGAAATAGCACTAGAGTTGTAGGTCTTTACTCACATACCCCAAAAGACACACATGCATGCCTTCAGGGCTGAAAGGCAGTCAGACTACTCACTTGGCTCAGGGAAATCTGGAGATGTGTGCCTGATAAATTAGACAGCTGTATACAGAACACTTTGCCTCTAAAAGGCAAAGTGGTCAGGATTTTTCATTGCACATACCTGGTGGTTTAAATATTTCACATTTCCTCCTTTGCCTGCCACATATAGAACAAACAAAGCCTTAAATTCAACTCCTTGTCAGCTTTCCCTGTAATTACACTTCACACAGTCACACCTTCTTAAAAGCCCTCCTAGTATATTTGCATTTTGATGGAGAATGACAGCTTCCCGGTTCTCGTCTAACTTATACCTTTCCTGACAACGTTCTATTAACGTCAAGGTACATGGGGAGGGGCTGAAAGCCCGAGTTTCTTTATACTTAATTTCTGCAGCATCAAAAGTGAAAAGACTACCATTTGGTTTGCTCAGGTGCTTCAGCTATGACAACATAGTTAAGTGCTGCGTAATTGTCATGTTTTCCCACATTTTCCAAGTTGCTGTTAAGTGAGGCTGGACATCAGCATGAGCTCCTGCTTTTTTCTGGGACCATCTTTCTGCTAACAGACTGTTTGTTTGCTGTATTCTGACCTCTCAGGGGTTTACCACTTGGGGAGGTGGTCATTTGTGTTTCCTAGTCATCATGAAGCTTTCCTGTCTATAGCAATCAAAAGCCTGTTTAGTATGATATTGCTATATTGGCTTTTATTTACAACTAAGTAAAAGTTAGATTTTTAACATTTCAGTAAAGTCCAAGTCGTAAACTTTTCACTTGTTTGCCTTTTTCTGAGTGGGCATAAAAGTGCCTACTTTAAAGGCATAGTGTACACATGCTACTGTTAGTTATTTGCTTTAGACAATATCTTTAGACAATTCTTTTTCCTCATTTGAGACCTCAGTGGTTTGTGGCTGAGAAATCTTGGGGTGTGTTTTCAAGTGCATAGCTGTTTAGGGTTTTTAGGCAGAAGTCTGTGCAGGATTTGTCATGTTTGAAGAACATCTGAGAGTTCCCAATTCCTGACAAAGTTGCTGGGCGCTGCAGAGGCTCAGTTCTTCTCAGGAAACGTTTGGGCTTACTTCTGGGAACTGCTTGAAGATGAAAGGCCTATTAATGCTGAAAGGAAGCAAAAACCTTTTAATGGCTGAGTAACGAATATAGTTTTAAACTTGGCAGCAGTGGTAGGAAATAAATAAGAATTTGAACCCAAAGATTACCACAGGAGAGGCTGAGTGAGAAGATGATTAATGTTACAAAAGTAGAGCTGTCTTCTTTTTTTTTTTTTTCTGGCAAAAGCTAACTTAGCTTTTACTTAAGTGAACTGGCAATTCCCTTCTGACTGTTGTAACATCTTAGCCTTCTCCATTTTTTTTGTGTAACCTACAGGTCTGTATATTTTAAACATGGAAAGAGGTGTATTCAGAATCATTTTTCCATATGCTTTGAAGGAAAGGTTGCAGCAGTGCTACATTTTCTTGGAACATTATTTGTGATGAAAAATATTTGACAGGAGGTTTTTGACAACCATTGTGGATAAACAGGTGGGCTGTGAGGCCTTGATCTCTTGTTCAGTGGGTCTAATGCTGCTCTCATACCATCAATAATCAAGGCTGGAGAGACTCGATGAGTTAAAGGAGTTAGAAGAAGCAAAATCTTGGCAAGCAAATTCCAATTCTTATTGCTTCAGTGTAAAGATGTTTATTTTTGGGAAGCATCTACCAAGGCTGATTGATGATGATCCAGAAAATAACTAACTGTACCATCTGTTGCACTTCTGCCCTGTGTTTTTCTCTTATCATTTATGTATGTTCAATCTGTGTATCTTCTGCGAAATAGTGTTTGATGTGAAACAAATTAAAAAATTTAGCAAGTCACAACTTGACAATGTTTCCATAATGGAAAGGAAGCAAAGGTTGGGGCAACGCATTTTTGATGCTGTTTAGTATTAACTGGAATTTTGTCCTTTCATCTACTTGTCTTAGTCATTGTTAGGTTCACTGTTAGAGCTGAGCGCAGTTGCGATGCTCAATAACCTTCTGTGCCATGCCATTATCCATGCATTTTCAGGCTGATAGGCTGAAAATTTAATCTTTGTAGATGTGTAGGCTGTATAAATTGGTGGCCATTCTTATATGGAGACTTTAAGAGCAGCAGAACTGGGGTGCTGCAGAGAGGCTGTTACGGGTGCATCCATGTGATTTCTGTTTAACTGGTTTTGGGGATGACGTGTCTTGCCTTAAACAAGAATATGTCTCTGTCATGAGAAATGTTGATCAACAGTTTCTCATGATAAAAAATGAATCAATTTTAATGACAAAACAGCTTCAATAAATATGTGGTTTCCTGCAGTTGTACTCAAATATTCTCTCTGTGTTTCAGAGGAAAAGGTTCTGTGCATTGAGAAGGAAGTGAGTTTGTTTATGTATTTGCTTTTTAGCCTTTCTCCATCCCCCTTCCCTCCTCCTGGATAATTCCCTTTGGCAGCACTAGATCTTTGCAATTAAAACATATTTTTATTTTCATTTTGGTTTCATTTGGATAACATACAGGACAGGAGAGGCAAAATTTCTTCCTGCACCAGTCTATTTTTTGAAAACATTGTCATGGGCTGGATTGTCACATAGTAGCATTTGGAACTCCATAGTAAGGACTGGTATGTCACTGAGTGGCTTCAGAGCACATTGGTATTTTCATGGCTTCTGTTACAGACCCAAGTGTGGGTGATGATGTGGGTCAGGGTGCATGCTTTGCTGAACTTCCTGAACCAAATTTCTTTATTACAACCTAGAAGTATTTTACTGTTTCAGTCTGTAGCAAGGCACAATTTGGGGTTTGTTTGTGGGGTTTTTGTTTTGTTTTGTTTTTTCTGTGTGTGTGTGTGGTGGCAATTTATGCATGTGTCCCCCAGGTCCCAGGCTCCCATGTGCTTGGTGTGTTGGTGCTAAGCCTTGAGGTCCAGTTTCCCAAGGCATTTTTGCATATCAGTAAGGAAGAGTTTGGGGGTGGTTTTAGTTTTGAGGTTTTTGGAGATCCCATTCTAGGAAAGCCTAAATATCAAAGCTGCTAGTCTGGAGAGGTTCCTGAAGAACAGGAGCTAGGGTTTGCCCTGCAGCATTGGCAGCAGGGGAGTTGGGGCTCTGCCTGTCCCTGCACAAGGGACAGCTTGCTGGAGCTGGGCAGGCGGTGTCTCTGCATGGGTTTCCTCTGCTGGCACCTGGCTGGTCATGAAGACCTTGTCTCCTCTTGGCACAGGTCCCTGCAGGGCCTGAGCTGACCATGGTTCTCCAAGGCTTTCTGCCTGGCTTCCTAACTCTGACCTTAAGGTAGCTGTTCAGTGTTACGAGTTACACGGTAGCCCAGGATTTAAAAATATTTGAAGAGCATGTTGACAAATGCCCTCAATGGCCAGGTTAATGGTGGGCACACATGGTGTTTCCACAGGTGTTGAGAGTAGGGTATTGACAGGCTTATATAAAGAAGTGGACATTTCAGTAGACAGCAGATTCTTCTGCTCTGAATTTGGGACGCCATCTAGTGCAATACAACCAATCTTTTAAAAAAGATTGAGTCTCAAGCATGAGATGACACAGCATGCATGGGAGCATGGCACCTACATGATAAAATGGAATTGAAATGAATTTTAGCTCTTGTTTTCAAGTAGTTTAAGGTATTGTCTGTAAATTTAAGGAGTGAGGGCTGCTGATCTCAACTCCATGATCAAGTAGCTACGCTGTGTTTCTTCCCTCATTGTTCTGCTTTTAGAACTGCAGCTCCTTCTGTTCAATGAAACTGGAGGAAACTATGGAACAACAAAAAAAATTGATCCAATTCACACAGAGAGGCAGAGGGTGGATGACGAACCTGAACAGGAAAGGGGAGGGGAATGACCCCTCTCCTGGCTGCAGGGACAGCCAGCTGTGCATGGTCAGCAGCCTGGGCCACTAGTCACCGTGAGGTGGTCTGCAGTGGTACCAAGGAATGACTAACCTTGCCAAGCAGTGCCCTGTAGTCCTGTATGTCTGTGAGCACCTGTGTCCACCAGGCTGCTCTGGAACAGGCACCTTCATCTTCACTTAAACCTGCAGGAACTGGCATTATGGCAAAAAAGTTGTGTCCCTTCTCCTCCCCTCCGTCCCTCCCTTCTCTCTCTCTTCACACACTCTTTAGAAAGGATTTATTTCTAGGAAGACAGCTTGGGGTCAAGGAAGGTTCAGGGAAAGAAAAGGCCTTTAGAGATATTACAGCTGCTGTTTTTGCAGCAAGAGGCATGCAAGTTGTTTTACATGCAGTGTTGAGGTATGTATAGGAAACATGGCTACTTCTCATTGTTAGTATTATCGTTACAAGAGACTCAAGTGGTTTAGCATTTCCCTTTTATTTGAATGTGATCAGAACAGAATCCCTGAGCAAAACAGCTTGATCACTCTGAATTTGGATGCTCGCCAGCCTAGAAACAGAAGGACATCCATAATCCACATGGACGTAGGACAGTGTTCAAGTAGAAGGCAATTTTCAGGGTCATAGTATGTGGCCTGGCTTTGACTTAAAAAAATGCATTCACTTAAAAAGTCTTTTGCAAGCATACAGTATTAGATACAGCCAAGATTGCTTCTAGTTTGCCTTATAATTCCTCCTAAGTTTTTGTCTTCTGTGGTTGGCATCTCCCAAACCTGACTGCACAAAGTTTTCCTGGCACACACAGGGCAACTGACCAACTAGCTGCTTATAGATAGGAAATTGCTCACATGCAAAATGACATCAGATGCAGAAAGGAAATGCTTCTATTACATAGTTTGTAACAGAAGGATTATGTATATTGACTGAAGCAATGGTGTGTGATTCCTGTTTGGGATTTTTTGGTGTGTTTGGTTTGGTTTGGTTTAGTTTTGTTCGGTTTTGTTTTTTAAAAATTTGTTTTATTGTAAATTTTTAAAATTGCTTGCATTGTTTGCAGAAGTGGGTACACATAGATCTTACTGAAAACTTCTGTTTTGCTATATTTGGAAACAGTTCAGCATTAGCAAAGTTGGAAACTATGTTAAATGTGAACAATCTAATCCCTGAATATGTTTTTCTGTTTTAGTGGTACAAGTACATCCTTGCTGCTGTTCCATATATAGAAATTTATCCTCAGACAGCATCATTTTCCAGAGCTCCCACTGATCAGGAAACCCCCTCTGCAGCAGTCAGACCTCTTGGTTAACTGCTACAGCAAAGCCAGTCCTCTGCCTATCCTTTAGGGATGATCAAATTTTCAGGAGCTGATTACTGGTGTAGTATTTGAGAAAATGTCACTGGTGGGGAAGACAAGGCTCTTCACTTGCAAACTCAGGCACTTGAGAAGTTGAGTGTATGAAGAAGAATATTAGAATTGTGCGTATACAGTAGACTGTGCAGTGGAGTAGACATAAGAGACAAGGGAGATGCCTGTGTGCTTTTTCTTCCCCAGTGTCTATAAAGACTAGAACAAGTGATTCCTGTAGTTTGCAGTAGTACTTTACAGATAAGATGTAGTTGAAAGGATCTGGTTTTCCATGAAGTCATTCTGCTCTGTGTGTGACGTGGCTTTATGGGTGTTTTGATGTGGTGCCGCTGGAATTGAGTGCATGCAGATGTGGCTGAGGAGGAACAGGAGGTTTAACCTTGTGTTTTCTGAATTTCTGAGACCTTCTAAGTAAGTTTACATGATTGCTTTAAATGCAACTACGTGGTTTTCCAGGAATGCAGCTTTCCAGATGTCCATGTAAAATAGAGAGTGAGTTTTTGAGCCTGTACATTGCTAAGTTGTATCGCCTTGTTTTTTGCCTAGTAGGCAAAGCTCAATCTTTCAAAGTGGCAACACCTTCAAAATAGTGGATTCTCTTTTACTCTTGGGTGACAAGTTGGGGTAAAAGTCTGAAGGAAAACAAGAATGGTAGTTTTTCACATCAATCACTGCAAGTGGATCTATTTGCCAGCTCATGTGCTTATGACCCCTGTTGACTGCTTCTCAATTTGTTTCACGATTAAATGGGTTTTTCTCTTCCCACTCGTCTTGAAGGATGGTATCAAGAGAAGAAATCACTGAGAAGGATGCATGCTATACCTTGTGTGTCACATTACAATGTTGTGCAGCAAATACTTGACATAACTGATTTCTTAGCTGTAACCACTGCGTGAATTACAAAATTAGTTTCATTCTGGACATATACCGTTGTCTGAACAAAGCAGACAGTTGTTGATAACACTAGTGTACAGTGTTAGTCATCCTTTCTTTCTCTTCTTCCTAAAGCTTGTGCAACGAGGACAGAAACTTGCTGCGTATTCGAGAGAGAGAGAGACGGAGTCAGGAGGTTCTAGAGAAGAAAGACCAGTTCTCAAAGAAGACTCCCCTCTTTGCAGAACCCTACAAGGTAATATTAGGGGGATATGGGTAGAATTAGAGGAGGAAGAAGGGTTGGGGGAAAGAGGAGAGCTGTGGCTTCTGTGTAGGGTGTAGCAGACTCGAGCATTGTACATGCATCTTCCCATCTGCTTAGCTTTGGTTCATCAGAGTATGTGCTTAAATCTCTGTTGGCTGTGCAACAGCACTATGGACTTTGGCTTGGCCTCCTTTGAGGGAGAGTGCTCAGGAGCAGCTTGGCTGCCTGTCTTCAGATGTGCTTATAAAATATGGATCTGATGTTGGTGTTCCTGAAGGCTGTAGGTGCACCTGCAAGCTTGACTTGAAATAACTGATAGAGGCTACAGGAGTCCCATTTGCTTTGGAGCGATTTACAGGATCAAGATGAGCTTGCCTAACTTCACTCATGGTGATGTGTGGTGATTAAGTTAAGATCCTGAAGAATTGTCTCTTTTTGAGCTGGATCTTGTGGGCTATTTTTGAAATTTCCACCTCTTTGTTCTTCTGTTGCAGACTAATAAAGAAGATGAGTTGTCAAGCCGAATTCAGAACATGCTGGGCAACTATGAGGAGGTCAAGGAGTTCATGAGCAACAAATCCTGTCAGAATCTCATAGGAATTCCGAAAAGTGTTGCTCCTCCGATCCCACCAGGACAACCTGATTGCCCATACTTTCCTGGAAAGACCAGCCATACATTACCATCTTCATTCCAGCACCTGCCCAGCCATCCACCTGTGGGACCTATGGTAGTAGCACCTCGTCCTCCAAACCATTCCATTCACTACCAAAAAGCACAATCAGGAACACAACTAGCTTCAGGTTTTCACACCAAGAGTCACAGCTTATCAAACAGTGGGAGCCAAGGTCAAGGATGCAGTCGTGGTGGCCAGGAAAGTCAGGCGGGTTTTCAGCGCAGTCAGAACGACAAGCCTGGGGATGGTGAAGGTCATGCTCATGAACTGCAGGCCTCCCCTTTGCCACTTTCCCCATTACTGCCATGTTTGTTGTCTTCTCCAGTGGCACCCCTGTCACCTCTACATTCCAGCCAGCATATCAATCCCAGGTCACAGAATAGCAGCAAAAGTCATGGGCCGACCTATAGTCAAACCAAATCATTTCAGGACCTAGTGACAGGATCACAGGAGAAGGAAAGTCAGGACAGCTCAGCTGTTAGCTTGACCAGCACCACTCAGCCTTCCTCTCAGACTTTTCCCCCATCTTTGACATCAAAAGCCAGTGCAATGCAGCAGAAACCAACTGCCTATGTCAGACCCATGGATGGCCAAGATCAGGCACCATTTGAATCCCTGGAGCTCAAACCTCTCCTGGAGGAATACCATGAAGGACCTAATGAAGATCTCTTGGATTTGAAGGCAAAAGTCAAAGCTGAAATATCCAAATTGGAAACCCCTTCTGAGCCCAAGCAAGAACCCAATGAAGATATCTCAGATTTGAAGGCAAAAGCCAAAGCTGAACTATCCAAATTGGAGACCCCTTCAGAGCCCGTAGAGGTAAGTACAGTGGTTGGAGGTTTCTGTTGCCGGCAGGATAAGTTTATCTCTGGGAGAACAGGTCGTAAAATAGCAGCAACTGCCAGAAGCAATGACATCTGTACATGCACAACCCTGTTTAGAAGGTGCATTTTGAGGTCGGCTTTTGATGACCTGGGTGAGATATCATCCTGTTTGGATGGTGGAAACGCAATGCTTTCCATCATTCTTCAGTGGTTTTCTCAGTGAGGCTGCAGCAGGTTTTATGGTTTGAGAGATGCTTCTGTGGTTATGATTTTTGTTTTCATGTAAGGCTTGTTGAAAAAGAAGGGGGAAATGATGCAGTGGGAAGGTCAAGTGGTGATGCAGTTAGTACATGAAGAGTGTCAGTACTCAGTCTGAGTGCTAGTGGGTGGAGGCCCCAAATCCTCACTGAATATTGGGACAGCAGACTGTGCAATGAGTTCTGCAGTCACCTGGGACTGTGAACACCACATGATTCTCCTCAGTAAGTTTGTAAGATTTCACTAGTAGATCCACAGGAAAGTATGAATTGCTCTTTTCCAGTTCAGCCATTTCAGTTGGTACAGCAAGGCTGAGGACAGGGTTTGCAGATCAACACGTGCAGTTCAGAACAAACACAACATTCTTGGTGCTGTACTATTTAAATGTCCTTCACAGAGCAAAGAAAACTTTGGAGAAGATGCTTGCTTTCTTTGTGGGGGTTTTGGTTTTTTTGGGTTTTTTTGTTTGGTTGGGTTTTTTTGCTTTGTTTTTTTTTGTTTTGGTTTGGTTTTGGTTTGGTTTTTGTTTGTTTGGTTTTTGTTGTTGTAGGTTTTTGTTTGTTTGGGTTGGGTTTTGGTTTTTTGTTTTGGTTTTTGTTTGTTTGTTTGTTTTTATCTTTAGTTGATTAGAGATCATGTGCAGTGAGTGGCAGAGACTGGCACAGCTGAGCTGAGTACCATTACATTCCTATGTTTGGACCCTGCTGGGAATACCAGTAGTTTCACTAGGAGCAGGTATATTGTTTAGGAGACTATTAGGAAACATGAGGGGAAAGGGATGTCTGGAATTATAATGCCTTCTTAACCAGAAAATTAAGATGTGCTTCTTTTCTTTATACTGAGTTTGATACAGCAAGATTCCTTATTGTACTTGTAACGGGGTGAGTTCGAAAGGATGCCGAGACTGAAAACCAAGACACTGCTGAGAGCTTAACAATAAACCCAATATGTATTACAAAAGTGGCCAAGTAAATGGAAACCTGAGAGACAGGAAAGGAGAGGAGTGAACTAAGCCCTCAGTGAAACCCTCACTCACCCAGGTGTGTTTTACAAGGTTGTCTTACTGACCCCAGAATAACCAGAATTCCCCGTAGCAGAGGCTTCATCCTCGGAGGGTCAGCAGGCTCGCAAAGATAGCGGGCGTCCCTGCAGAAGGAAACGTTGTCCTTCATGTGAAGCTTGAGAGCCCTGAGCATGAGCCACCTGCATTTTTTATCCAATTAGCTGGTGACGTCTCCCTGGGCCGGTGTTGCAGCACTGCCCAGCCAGAGGCCTTCGGTCCCTCCCCCGTTATGTGAGTGTAGCCCTTCAGCGCACGCATGAGAACTTTGGAACTCTCCTTTCACATGCGCTGTTTCACTCAAGGGGTCTTATCTGTTTGGTTCTGGGGGCTTTACTTCATCTTCTCCTCTTCAGTTTCTCCTTCAAATGCCCTCTACAGGCAATGAGCCAATCACAGAACATCAATTAAAACAGTTTATACAAGAAACTCTCTCTCCAAGGATGAAGCTCCTGTTTATCAGTGAACTTGGCAGGCAAAGAACAAAATTTTTGCAGGTGGCTGGGCCAAACAGACCAAAAAATATCAACAATCCCTGATACAGTACTCCATCTGCTTTTGCTGACACTAAGATCACCTCTCTGATTTGTCCTGTGTGATGAAGGCAGAAGCCTTGATTGCTAAAGTAGTGGGAGGAGAGAAGCAATGTTGATGTTCATATGCTATCCAGCAAACGCAGCTCTTTTTCCTGTGCCCTTTGAAGCCCAGTTTGAGCTGTGCCAATGGACCAGTACACTGATCCTGCCTGCCCTGTGGCTTGGCCTCCCGTGAGCTCAAGGGCACTTGGTTCCTTGATATGTTTTGGCGTTTTACTGTGTTCATCCTTCAGCACTGAGATTATTGCTAAGCTCTATGGGATCCCACAGTGCTGACCTAAAGCAACTGGGTGAGGAGAGCTACGGAGATAGTTTTCAAATCGTATTTTGCTGCCTTTGTAATGAAAAGAAGAGTGTGGGTGAAGTCTGCTTTTTATGGACAAGGGTATGGATCAGCTACAAATGCCTGTAGACAATATCCTGTGGAAAATGAGCGGAAACTATCAAAACTACATAGTTGAGAAGTTGTTAAATTTTTTTTCACGCTGAGAGATTTTATTTGCTTCCAAATAGAGCACGCCACACCTCAAAACAGGAAGTTCACTGAGGTCTGCATTTCCTTATTTGCCTGACTAGATATTTTACTACTGGGGGAGAAGTGAACCAGTGCAGGACATCATCTTCTGCATTATCTTATTGTCTCATCTGCATTATTGTACGTGTCTCTTTTTGCATCCCCATACTTCTCCTGTCATCTCATGTATCTCTGATTTAACATGAATTTCATTAGGGTGATGTTAGCTATGATGCTGTATGCTGAATGAAACTTCTTTCTCACTTTCCGTTGAGCACATGAGTCTGAGGCCAAATGCCCATGAAAATCCTACAGCTGCCAGTGGATGAGTAGCAATTACTGATGTTCCTTCTGTTAGATCTGTGGCAAAGTAAGAACACAATAAGAAGGGAATTGAAGATAATATAAAAAAAAAGTTTTTGCACAAACCAGGACCCTGTTTTTAAATTATATGCCTAGTCCATTTTGAAGCAGATAGATGAACCTTTTTGTGGATATGCTGAATGATACTCCTTTGATCTAGGGATCTTTAGGCTGTGGCCCCTGACAGTTTTCTGTGCATAGGCATTTTGGATAATGGCTCTGTAAGCCCGTGTAAAAAATTCATTACTTCATTTTCTGCTTATTTCAGTCTTTTCATTGTCACATTTGCTTACTTCTCTTTGATCTCAATGATTAACATCTGTTTGATTATACAGTCCTCCAGTGCTGAAGCTTAGAGACGGAGGAGGAAGAAACAGTGAGGTTGCAGCCCTGGCTGTATGTCCTGTATGCTGGATGTACAGTTCAGGGGTGGTGACTGGGGAGCAGGGCTGGGCTGGTTTGCTTTTAGGAAGCATCCTGTGAGGGCTGCTGCACACAGGTGAAGGCTTCACCCAAAGAAAGAATCTTGGGAAAGCTGATTAGGGGTCCTCTGGCTGAAAGGTTGTCCTGTTTAGTTTTTGGTGAAACAGAAGCTGCAGGGAGGCTCCTGCTCTGCAATGACCCTGACAGTGAATGGGTCTAGACTAGCAGAAATTCTGCTGTTCTTCCCTCTTCCTCCCAGCAACTGGGAGCATGGCTTTACACATTTCATTTAGACTGCTTGGCCCCAGTTTACTGAACAGCCACATGCCAAATATGGTTCTTCCCATGATCTCCCTTGACATGACTTGAGAAAGCCATTTCCTCAACCACGTATATGTTGGCTAATTGAATTTCTGAGGCTTGCAGCTGTGAATACATTATGGACAACTTCTGCTCATGGGAACACTGAAATGTTAAGCCTTCCAGCCCAAATAGACATGCAGTTCCACGCTAGAGTGAATTAATCCACAGCGGATAACCATGCAGTGACTCACGTCACATTTGCATAAAGAAACTGAATAGTTCTTTTCTCTCTTTCCCAAATCAAAACCTTCACTTTCAAATGTCATCCCCATCTCTTTAAGGCATCTTTCCAAATTTATTGTGAATCTTAAAAATATAGCACACACGAAGAAGCTTACATGTATTCCTTCTCTTCATGTGCCGGGTTTTACCTCTTCCCCCAGCACCTAAACAAAGATGCTTTTAAAGCCATTCTCTCTTTCCATGTCTTTAGGAAACCTGCAGCACCAACAGAGACCCTTGTATTTCCTCCATTGACAAGGTCTGTGATTTATGGAAGGGAATTGGCTTGACAGCAGGACCAAGAAGCAGTGAGGCTCCTTTGAGAGAGATGTTTGTAAATCCTCAAATATTATTAAGGGCAGAGTGTCTGGAGGAATGTACAGCCCTTGATGCTCACTGAAGGTTTGGTTTTGTTTTCCTGGCAATTTTGTAAATGTTAGGGCATAGCTCTTTTTACCTCATGTAATGAGGCCTCCCTGGACTCTCCTGCATGTGAACTGGGAAGCAAATAGGGAAGCAGCCAATTTAAAATACAAAAACAACAAAAAGAAGCAACAATGAAGAGGCCCAGATGGGTTAAGTCTTTTTGGTAACACTGTATTATCCTTGATGCACAGGGCACACAAAGATCTTTGTGTTCAAACTGGGATTGCTGTCATTTGAGCTCTGTTCCCCACAGTAAACATTTATGAATGGTCACCAGTTAAAACATGGTTGTTATATAGTATATGTAATGACTAAATATCTACAGAGAAGTTTGGATGACAAATATAAAAAGTCCATTCTAGTAAGTAATTTTTCACTGACTTCTTTCCATGGCAACTGAGCTTTTCTACTGGCAGGAGTTGTCAGACAGGTGAACCCTGTAGGGTAGAAATAAATATATTGTTTCATTCAATCCAGCATCCTTTTAAAATGAAAATCTTTAAAGACATATAGATATATATATATATAGCACTCTTGGCCTTACATAATGAATACACAGTATTTAGTATTAATCTGTTGTCATCTTTCTACCAACCTTATGTCTATTTCTCATTTACTGAGTAGAAGGGAGATTGTGCTTTTTCCCCCTCTCCCCTTTGTATTCCTTTTTTTGATTTATTTTTTTTCCCTTGCTTTGCACCAAGACAGGTAACAAGGTGTTACTTCTGTGTCTCCTCTTCTACTCTTTTTATAATCAGAAGTGCCTTATGTGATTGGAGGTTTCCATGTTTTACCACAAGCATTAATTTGTCTCTTTGTTGGTGTGTGACTATTAAAGCAGATCAGACATGAATGAGAATTGTTACTTTTTCTGACTGTTTTGGTTAAGAAAAGTTAAAAAAAAAAAAAGTAACACTCAACTCCACTAAAAGGGCTGAAACTGAGCTATCTCATTTTCAGTAAACACCCCTAACAACTTGTATGTAAATATCCAAAAGCTGTGCAGTCCTAGGCCTTTCTCAGAACCCTTGGGCATTGTGGTAAGTGTAGCTGAGATAAACTGCAACCAGAGAAAGGTTGACTGTGGGATTCTCTGCTGCTTGTTGTAATACCAAGTACCCAAAGACACATCCTTTTACTTGAGTCTTCTCCATGGTCATTTTTGGCTCTCAGAAGTGAAAGCGGGTTTTCCCCTCAGTCTCTGTAGCAGCTGGGTTGCAGGTACATCCAGAGGCAATGACCCTGTCACTGCTCCTTGGAGTGGTTGCATAGACTACAGAAAGTTTGGGGGTTGACAGAGGTTATGAGGTCAGGATTGCACATAGCTTTTGCATTGCTAGATATGTAAACAGATTCTGGCTCCTTGTTTTCTTTATATGCATGCAGTATCTTAGGAGAAATCACAGTCAATCCTAGCTGGCAGGAGAGAAAGAATTGTGTAGCACTGCTGTGTTTTGTTGGGGTCTTTTTGGTTTGTTGTGTGTGGGGTTTTTTTTTTGTTTTTTCTAAAGCAAGCCAGAGCATGCAGGTGCAGTTATGTAAACAGAAAAAGCTACTTGTTGTATTTCATTTAATGGGGGAATCCCATTGGATGCAAAAGAGGTTTTTCCCTTGTGTGTCTCTCCTTTGGAAGAAGCCATGCATTTTATCCAGACTGGAAATAAACCAGCAATAAAATGCCAAAGCAGCTCTAAAAGCTCACGTGAAATATCCTCCATCAACCTGTTTGTCGGTTATTGAAACTCTCCACACCACTTCTTGCTAAGTGGAAAGTGCCAAAGGGACAGATGTTGCCAATTTGAACTGTACAGGGGGAAGGCAAATATTGCTAAGCAACGGAGTGCTTGAGAGCATTTTTCGGAGAGGAGCCAAGGGAGTTATGCCTGGGAGCACTTGCAGCTTCTCATGGCTCAGTGCAAGGGAAGAGATTAAAAGTTCTTTCCTGTCAGGGCTGATGCCGCCAGCACAAAAGACACCATAACCTATTGACACTGATTAGGGCTGACAAGGGAATGTATGAAAACAGGAAATCTCCCCTGCCATGTAGGAGGGCAGTAAGACATGTTCACGGAGGTAAGTGCACCAGGCAGAAGTGGCACTGAGCCGCCTCTGCCAGGGCGGTGTCAGGAGTTGGCTTCAGTGGGAGGAGGTGAAACCGAGGCAGGCACCAAGCCTCGTGAGGGCCTTGCCAGGGTCTGGCTTTCATGTCTAACTGGAAGTGGGTCACTGAAGGATGGGCTGGTTGGGAGAGGGGGCTGTTTCCAGTGAGTCTTGTAATTGCAGGCTGCCTCATGTAAATGGAGTTAACTTCTCTAGTTACTGAAAGATGAAAGAGCTTGTAAACAAGGTGTCTTAAAACACCTGTCTATGGTTGTGCTCCTCTCTGGCCCAACAGCACTTCATAGCTAAGTGGCAGCCCAGAGGTCTTTCCTTTGGTCGTCCTGAATGCCACTGGAGATGTTTCCTCAGAAAGTGAATCTGCCCATTTCGAGCCTCTGAATCGTTCTGGTAGTAGACCCATGGTGTCTTGTTCAAGAGATGTACTTTCAGGACTGAAACACAGATATGTCTTCTTATGTTGGTCTTTGCATTAATAATCTCCTAATGCTATTTCAAGCACCTCTGGTCTTCCATCTGATTCTTTGCAATGTTTGAGTGAAGGGAAATGGTTAGCACATGCTTTGTGTTGTATTTCTTACTTCATGGGATTTTTTACTAGCCACCAGTGAACCTCGGTGGAAGGGGCATTTTGCAGCTTAGGGATGCTCCATAGGAATAGTCTGCATCAGCATGGTGATGTCAGTGATGACAAATCTGGTGGTACTGCTCCTGTTTTTTGGGCACTGATCGCAGCGCTCATGCCCCATACGGTTCTGCAGCAAGATGATGCTACACTCAAGTATTGGTCAGCTCTCTGGTTTTCAATGGGCCTTTAGGGGAGAAAAGTTTCACTGCTGTTTGTATGAACGGGTACAGTCCTGTATCACAGAAGGACTTCCTGATCTTCCCTGGTAGGGCATAAGATTGCCAGAGTTCACCAAAGCTTAACATACCAGTATGTTAGTTTTTGAAATTAATTCAGCAAGTAGTGGTATTCTTGCCCTGGCATAGCATAGTGTGTTTTCTGTTATGCTTCTCTTTCTTGTTTCCTTGTGTGGTTATTCCGTACTTTGCCCTTTCAGGTCTCATTTTTTATTTTCTTTGATGGCTTACCAAGTTGCTGACTGAGTTATCTTTAACATCCTTTTCCCTCCCAAGATTTAGATGCCAGTTTTCATCTTCATAATGATGAGCATATACTAATTAAACAATAAAATAGTGCTTTATTGGTTTAAGCAGCAGAATGTTTTAATTCCCAGTTTGAAAAGGTGATACTCCTAACTTTTTGATAACCTGCTTTTCAACACAGTTTTCTCTTCTAAGCAGCATTAGCAGTGCTGCACTTTCTTGCCAATTTGTTCCATTGGTCAAATGGTTCATAAATGTCATTTGATATTGAGGCCCTCTTTTCACATGCAGTCAGGTGTAGCAAATAGTGCGAGACATGATCTTGGCAGTCCTTCGTGCTCTGAGCAAAAGGTTTGAGTGCATTTTCCAGAGAGGCTCTGCCGTCTGCTCAACTGCCTTTGCATATACCTGACCTCATGGGAAACAAACTGCAGCCAACATGACTTTGTGTTTATTTCGGACACAACAAGGCCTTTATGCTGGAAAGTGTCCTCTGCCCCCTCCCTTCCCTGCAGCTACCTTCATCTAATAAAAGGCATTGCTGCCTTCTGTGACACCTGCTTCTCCAGGATATTGAATTCAATAACTTTGGACTTTCTGTCCATTCTTCAGATGGAGCTTTTCTAGAATCAAAGGAGGAAGGAACAAGTGTGATGTTTGCTTTGGCTGCTGAGGAAATAGAGCTCAATAGTACTTGGCTTGTGGACTAATTTTTAACCAGTTATGAAACTTGACCTACACTCTGATTACTTACAGAAACTCCAGTTTGGGTGACTTGTACAAATGTGCACTTTCCATTGAAGATAAATAGTAACTATTGCCATTCAATATATTACCATATAGCTTAGATTATGCCAAAGTCAGAAATATTATCTTGCCTGGCTTGTTAAGCTTCACTAAGTCAAAAGAAAAAATGTGTCCATTAAAAAAAAAAAACCACAAAAAACACCCAACAAACCAACTTGAAGTTTTCAGATCTTGATTTTGCTGCTTAAATTTAGAAAGAATAGTGATAAAATAGAAATACTTACCTTCTCCTTTTTTGGGAAATGTAAAAAAATTTAAGTTTCTGTATTAGCATAAGTTTGAGAGAAGTTACGCCTCTTGAATCAGAGCCTAAATTCAAATGTTTGATTTAATGCACTATTGAATTGAATAAACAACCCCCCCCAAAGGGAAAAGTCAGTGAGCACTTGCCCATGATTTTTCAGGCTAACTGCTGCTGTATGTGTTTACAAGTATTTTTCTGTGTCTCTAGAGTGAGCCCACTGGCACTGTGACAGAAAGTGTTTTACAAGTCTTTTGTAAAATAAACAATGTGTGGAATGATTCCATATTAACACTGTGGTATATATTTCTTCTAAAGGTTGTATTTTAACATGGTAGAAAAAACTTTTTAAAAATATGCCTTGTGCATATTGCATTTTGAATAGCAGTGGTTTATGAAGAATGGTTTGGGAAGATGTAGGGAAAATAGATGTAACAGCAGACAAAGTCATGTCAGATTCAGATCCCGCCAACCTACTCCTTCTTATACAAGGAATACTTTTGTTTCTTTCATCAGCCTGTCAGCTCATTGCCATGCAGACTAAGTTGTAATTCAGACCTAGTTGAACATCTGTTCGCTAAAGGTGAAAGATGTGGTATATTCAGCCTGGATGTTTTCACTTGAAGGAAGTGTTTTACTGAAGGTGCTCTTGGCCATCACATTGCTTGTCTATTTGCAGTTTTGCTTTGTTAATCCTTGACTGGATGTGCTGAAGGAATACTATCTGTGCTTCGCCAGTGCAGGGGACAGGCTGACCTCCCTTGCCTCCATGGTGTGCTGCGCTGCAGAGCAGAGTCAGCTCCGTTTCTGCCCCTCTGTGCTAATAAAGCGTTCGTGTTACCACAGTTAAGACTGTGCCTGTTTCCATAGTGAAAGCAAGAGGAGAAGCAGTGTGGTATTTATGTTTCTGTTTGCTATGGTAGCAGTAACCCCTCGGGTATGTCCTACCCTTTCCTTAGACATTTCCTTAGACATTTCCTCAGAGCCTTCTGTGGTGCATATGTAGGGAAATGCTTGTCCAGCTTTCAGGAGTTTGGGGATTGCATGCGAAACTATTGTGATGTAGAGACTCTGCCTGAGATCATAAATTGTAGTATGCAAATGTGTTGAGCCCAATCCGTCATGCGGCTACAAATTATAAAGCTGCCTGCTCACTTTCCTGAGTGTTTTAAATGGTTTGAGTATTTTGCCATTGATTGGTGAGAACTTTTTGCACGAATACCGGCATCATTTGGGCAATTATGTATGAAAAAAAGTATAGCCAGTGAAACTAATACAGAAAATCTGGAAGTGATGGTAGTCTTCTCCAGTTTGCTGCCCCAAAGCTGCTTCAGGAAAAGATGCAGAAAGCTTTTTCTTAGGTAGATGCTGGTTGGTGTCCTGGTGCTTCTTGTAGCCATCTCCCCTTGTTTGGATTTTAATTATAAGCCATTCAGACAGTATGTTAAATAAGCAGAAAAGCTGCTTCTTCCCTCCAGATTGTACAGAAGAGGAAAGAAACAGTGAACTGACCCTCTCTCATCCTCTCAGCATTGCTTTGTTTTCTGACAGCCTTTTGAGCCTGGGAGGCTCGTGGCCCATAGACTTCGTATTACACCTGGCTGAGAAGAATCAATTCTCTAATGCCAGCCAGGTATGTTAGCTCAGCACCTCCTGCTTCACTTAGCTACAAGTGAAAATTGCATGTGACACCTCTGGAGTGCCTAAGCCTGGCCATAAAGAATTTCTGGGACTTGGGAAACGCTGCAGTCTTTAATGCAGAGGTTTTTTTGTGGATGATAAAATGTTTTTAAGGAAGGTCACATTTTGAATCATAACAGAGGCAGGTGTCTTCTATATAGGTTTTAAATACTAATTGTAGACAGGTTGATCTAGACAGAACATGAGCAAAGCAGGTCCTAGAAGGCTATGTCCAGCCCTGGCCTCTGTACCCACCTGGCAAATCAGGTGTGGGTGCTGTGGGTTTTTTGCTGAGTGTGCAAAGCTGTGAGAAGAGGATAAAAGGGTCTGTGTGTTCAGATGAGTAGTAACAAACATCTCCTTGTCAACCTTGGACACTGCTTTTACAGCCAGAAGTTTAAGCTGAAAAAGAAGTTTTAAGTTAAGTTTTAACAGTTAGTTTTGTGTACTGAAAAGAGTGACCAGATAACTAACTGGTGGATAGGACTTCCTTTGTCTTCCCATTGTCTTTGGCAAGATAGGGGAGATTTCCAAGAGGCTTGTCCAATATTTTGTCTCCAGAAGGATAACTTTCATCTGTATATACATGATAATAATAAGGCACTTTGCTGTCCCAAGCACGAAACATAAAAACCAGAAATAGTCTTTTTGCATTTAGGTCAGTTATAAAACAATGGTGAAAGTTGCCTTTGCAAGCAAAAAGGATATCCTGCTATTTTTTCCCCCACAGGCTAAGTTCCTTGGTTTTGAAACATTTAAAAATATTTTTTTTCAATTTGCGTTAATGTTTAAAAATTAAACATTAATGTTTAAAATTTAAACCTAGGCTCTTTCTGAGTTAAGAACTTTTTGGTGGTTTTTTGTTTGTTGGTTTGGTTTTTGTGTTGTTTTGTTTTTGTGGGGGTTTTTTGGTGTTTTCTTCTTTTTTCCTTCGGGAATACTATCCTTAGATCCAGTAACAAGCATTCCTTTATTCAGTCTTCCCACTTTCCTTCTGCTTTGATGCACTGCTCCTAGTGGCTGATGCCTTCTGGCTCCCCTGCAAGTTGTATGCTCTGTCCCAGGCAGCAGCACAGAGTTGTGCCGGGTGCTGGCCTGGTACTGGTGGTACTGCTCCAGGCTCCAGCCTGCCTCTTCAATTCCTTTATTTTCCAAATTTCTATTTGCAGTGGTGGTAATACAGGGAAGTGCTGCACAGAGGATCCAGCTAGCTGAAAAACAGATTGACAAATAAAAGGTCTTGGTTCAGAAAAGCAGTTCTGTTAAGTATTAAAGCAGTGTGAGAGCCTGCATCTCCAAGTCTTCTTTACTGAGTTATTAAGAGGAGGTGCACCAATTGCCACCACCATCATAAATCTAACTTGACTTGTTTTCCAAGAGGAAAGTGGTGTTTGGGAAGGGAAAACATATCTGAGAGATGGCAGCACTTGATTAATATCTGAGGTGATCCCCAGAACCACAGGATTCCTCTCATCACCAAAACCCCCAACTTCCTTGATGGTCTTGACAAATTTAGTTATTGTTTTCTTATCTTTTCATTTTATCAGCTTCAGGGACCAGCTTTTTTCTGGAGTAGGCTAGGAGGCAGGCAACTCAAATTGCAATGATGTGGTATTAGAAATGAGAAAATACCTGAAATCATGGCTTGCTGCTCTTACTCAAATGTATTTCATAGTTAAATTCAGCCTTTAAATTGAAAGACACCTTGTATTTGAGGACAATCCTCGGCCTTTTATTGGCACAATATTTAGAGATTCACATTAACCAGTATTAAAAATTATTTACTGGAGACACTTTAGGGGGAGAGGAGGTAAGAATGTTTTGTGGAATCAAGATGTCTAAATTAGATTTTTGAGAGCCACTATACAGATGGTAACTGCAATCAGGATGTGCTTTTGTGTGGAGGTTCTTCATGTAGAACAATTTGCTAGTGAAATAATCAGCCTTGGCTGGAGTCCTGGTCTGCATGGCTGTATGCAGGTGATGCTGCACTTAATTTTCATATTAGTTTATTTTGATTTCAATTATATTATTATTAGATGAAGGCTCACAAGAGATACACAACTTTCTTTAAGCAGCTCAAGATTTGTAAAGAATCCTTCATTAAAACATATCAACAGTCTATTTCCCCAGGGCACAAACCCCTTTGCTACTTCAGTCAAAGAAAGACAAAATAGTGATTTGTTTTTTCTTAGGCTGTTTGAACACAACGAGGCCCCTGCATTTATTTTTAGATTGAGCAAAATAATCCATCTCAGAGTCAGAAAAGAGTGTAAAATCTTTAAAGAATGTTTTATTTCCTCCAGGCACCCATGCAGGAACAGACAGTACAACTGTTGTTTGCTGAGTATTTTGATGTAAAATGCTTAAATTGCCAGGATCATTCAGTGTCAGCTGAAAAAAATTCTTGGGAATGGTTTGATTTGTTTTCAAACCTGTGACAAGGGTGGTGACAGGCTGGAGCCGTTGTCTTTTCTCATGAGCTGAGGTGCTGGGTTGATGTTGGGGCAGAAGCAGGAGCATGCCTGGTGGTGTGGCATTTTTTTGGTGGAATAACTTTGGCATTGCCTTGGAAAAGAGAGGAGCGGACTCAAATGGGTTAAGTGTGCTTGTGAAACTGTCCACAGGGAACTTGGCTACATGCAAGCTGCTGGTTAAACCCTGGTGCCCACAGAGGACCTGAAATAGCACCCAGAGAAATTATTTTAGAGGGCTCTCGTGGACTTTAAGACTAGTGGATTGGATTTGTAGTCTACAGTGAAGTCTTCAAGCAAGTAGCATAAACACAAAACCACACTTGTTTACAAATGCAGGTGACATATCTGAATAATTTTGACTTTCAAATATGTGTGTTTTGGGTTAACCACGTGCCCTTTGAGCTGGGTTCTCCAGTTCCTCTCAGGGATCCTCACAGCACTGCAGATGGTGCAGGAACGAGGTAGACAAACTCCTTGTGCTGTCCCAAGCTCTGGCTGTTCCTTCCCCACAGCCTGCTTGCTGTGCAGCCGGGATGCTGCTGCTCGGAGCCGCGGTGGGCGGAGCGCCCTGCGGAACGCCTAGGGCTTGTTCTATTCCGTTCCCAGCATTGTGGGCTCTGTAGCCCTGCAGCGCTGCACAGAGGAGCCAGCTGGCTTAAAAATCTCTGCTCCTTCTGCGGGGGGGGGGGGGGGGGGGGGGGGGGTGTCTGCCTTATCTCGATCCTCCACCAGTGACGTTGGTGCGGTATTTGCTTTTGAGTTCGTGTTGCTCCCACAAGCCGGGGAACCCACCTTCAGACAGGGAGAGTTGTCATGGTGGCAGGCAGCTGCCGTTTGGCGTCTTCCTCGGGAGGTGAAACCAGGTTCACCTAAGTGGTGGTTGGTGCCAGAGCTAAGAAAAGTTGCGTTGTGTTAAAAGGGGTGGATGCTGATAGAACTTGTGGGTTGAAAATGAAAATGTGGTTTTATGCCCCAGAGAGCTGTTGAGATTACTAAGTTTCACCAGCATGCACTTCAAAACCAAGTCATTGCTTTCAGTTATTTCCAATCTGTTTAGCTATAAGCAATTAAAATACCCCTGATCCATAGTTTAGGGAACCCAACGCCATGGACTAGGTTAGTGCATGTGGGAAAATACAGCATCATGACACAATCACACCTCCATGTGCTTTTTAGGGAAAAGATAATTTGCTGGTAGCAAAGTATACATGGATTGCATGGGAGGTTTTCTTTGTGTTGTTTTTGTAATCTAAAATGCCAATTTCATAAAGTTTTAAAATTATCCTTTGAAGTAAAGGATACACTATAAGAGGCATTTCAGATTTATAAAATGCAAAGAATTGTAACATTTTTGTTTTGTGATGTGGAACATTAAAACAGCCTTGGCAGAGAATCTGCTTGGTGTCTGGTGTTCTTCAAGAAAGCGTGTGAAGACCTTTATGAATTTATGTGTTTGTTGATTAACAAGATGGTTTGAACTTGACATTTTGGAAGCTTTTTTTCAATACGTGGCAGAACATTATTGCATCCATCATCAGGATTAGTGTAGAGGCTTGTTTAAAATAGGTCTTGTCTCTTTTGTTGGCTGGTTCATTTTGGAAATGTGCTCTGTGTGTGTGTGCATCTCACATCTCTCTATAATATGGAGAAGATGAATTTTTAACTACACAGAAATGCAGGTGCAAGGTTGCAGAATAAGTTGGCATGCTATCACTAGCATGACTTGTGTGTGAGGACGACAATGCATCTAATATGCAAGATCTCCTCCTCTGAACTGGTTAAGCACACATGGGTGAAGTGAGGACAGGGATGGTGGCTTTCAGTCTGCTTTTTGTACTGCCTGTTGTTTCTAAAGTGTCCCTTTGCACATATACCGTTTTGTGAGCTTCATTGCATTCAAGTGACAATGACTGTGAGGTTGATATGAAAAAATAAATTTAAAACTGATATTTCTATTCGGATATATTAAACTGTATTATTAAATGGAAAGCAGCTGTAAATGTAATTTATTTATTTATTTATTAACATGAGAGCAAGTGACCTTCTCTACTGATTATTGCAGTGGCAAAGCTCTCATTAGGAAACAAAACTGACAACAGAATGAAGGACATGAAACTCGTAACTGGCTTTTCTCATCCTTGCTGCACTGCCTGCTTGGGTTCTCTTGGTGCTAATAACTCAGTCTGAGATGGGGCAAAGAGCAGTAACTGGCATACTTGAGCTACACACACACATTTCATGTTTTGATCAGGAGATCCCAGGAAGCATAGGAAACGCATGCATACTGTAGCTGTTGCCCTCCTACACCTCCTTGTTATCTACAGGCACCAGCTTTACCCAATATGAAGGAGACGGAGAAGCAAGGGGCTTGTTTGTGCACAGGATGTCAGAGGGGCAGCTCCAAATGGGCTGTGACAGCAGAGGCATGCAGATAACAGAAATAAGCAGTTGGGTGGAAATTACTGAGATGAGAAAGAACAGAAAGGTCTGCAACACCTTAATGCTTGCCTGGGAGGCAGCCTGTATCTATTCCAGTTAGTATCTCCTTCCAGACCTCCCGTCCTTATCTTTGCACACTCTACATGCTCTTACTGCCACTGGCCTTGTTTGAGCCCATACATCTCAGCAATGTCATGCGGTGACTTGAATAATGCACGGCCAACTCCCTCTGAGAGGTGATTTCTTTGACATCCTTCTTGAAACTACTCTTGTCACAGCCTCCTGACGAGGCAAGCTGTTTAAAGACTAGAGAGAAAGCTTCAGCCCCCCACTCATGAGAGCCGTACGGTACTTTAGCTCCACTTGGCACATATTGGCAGAGTGAAATAAGGATGTGTAACTTTTAATGGAATGTCTTTTTAAAAACAAGCAACCTTAGAAGTTCTTCAAACCCCTCTTCATTACAAAAAGAAAAAAAATAAGGCACTGCTTATTCATTGTAGTATCTAAGGCCCATTCATGGTCAGTGGAGCATCTTATTTGTGTGTCTGGTGGTTCCTTAAGCAGTTTAGTGTGGTTTTGAGTGATTCTTAATTTCCTGATTTCCTCATTCTTCTCTATAACAGAACCAAGCAAGTCTTGGGGCATGAGCAGAGCTATGTGCTTATGAAAGTGTGACATTTTTTTGGAATTGCTGGTGAAGAGAGGACTTAGAAGTATTTCCAGGAGTTTTGTCACGCAGCTGCTATGAAGCTGGAATTGAGTGCCTGCTCAGATTTTACATTGTTTTCTAAATTAAGAGCTCCCTCTCTTCTTTTCTGGGTTTGTGCACCTGTGCATTTTTGCAAACCTGTTGTACTAAACACAGACTAATTCCTCCTGGAACTTCTAGGGCTTCTTACATTTGTGTAAATGCTTGAAATTGTATTGGCCGCAGTCCTGAAGTCCTTTTCAGTTCATGATCAAAGTGAGTGGCTGTTTTCCTTTTTTACTTTTAAATAAGGATTATTATTAATATTATTAGTAATTAAACTAGTACTATTGCTGCAAGGGGAGTAGCCATTATGGGAGCACAGCATTAGTTTTGATGGGAATACTGGATTTAAAAAGCTGGACTTTAAAATTCAGCCACCCAACAGTTTTGGATGTCCTGTGATTGTGTTTGTTTGACCTCAACCATCACAACCTTTTGTGAGTGACATTTAGAGGTGCCTCTGTCATTCCCAAACTGAAAGTGAGTCTGAATGTGACATGAGGAAATCCTAGCTAGAGATTGTACAGATATCAGTGTCAGACAGCAAATATTCACCAGGCTTAAATGGAGTTGTCTATGGGGAGCATATTACAGTGTTCCCAGTAAAGGCTGTAAAACTGGTAGTGGGGTTATATATAGTGTGTGTGTGTATATATATATATACACACACTCGTAGCCCTGTGTAATATTTGGTCTCCTACACCCACAGTCCTCAGTAGAGCTGATCTCATTTCAGTGATTTCTTTGGCTTTATGGCTTTTTAACTCTTCTTGGAGCAGCAGTGTATTCCTTGTTTTCCCTAAACTCTTCACTTAAAACTGATGAGGACATCCCCTGCTACTGGGTGGTAATTGTGGCTTAATAGTGGTTTAGTAGTTTAACAAGCAGAAACAGAGCTGAGATATGATTTGAAGGAAAAAAAAAACACCACCAAACAAACAAAACAAAACCAAAAAAAAAAAAAAAAAAAAAAAAAAAAAATAAAGGGGGGGGAAGGGGGGGGGGCAAAAATTACTCATCATGCAGAAAAGCCCAGCTCCTTCAGTCACTGGATGAGTAGCTTTGTAAATGACAGGAAGTCCTCATTCACTGCAGCTGGAGTGCCCCACAGGTTTGGGGCATTGGGACAGCTTCGTACTGCAGGCTTGAGGTGGTGTTCCCCAGTGGAGTGTTCCATCATGCAGTCAGAAGACTCTTACCAGCTCTGGCGTGGTTTTGGCACTGTGCGTGTCCCAGATGGTCTATGACTGTAATCTCTAGAGTGATAGTTTCACCACGTATTTGATAATGGTGCCTTAAAAAAACCCAGCAAGAATAGAGGCCCTTATGCTGCCAATGCAGACTTGTGTGGTACTTGTTCAGTGTCATGTGTTTGCTTTCCTTTACAGTTCATGCCACAGAAAAGCAGTTTCTTCTAAGATCCTGGACTTGTGAAGAACTGCGGCCACTGAACAGTGCCCTTCGGGGTGTTGCGATAAATCCTCCTGACAATTGAACTATAAATACTCACTGTATGTAAACCTGTATCAACATCAAAGCCTCTTCAGGCTCATCAGAAAGAACTTCAGGAAGGGGATCTGTGTTGTTTGGCAAGGATAAGAGAGGTCCAAATTGGCTGGTGCAGACATTTTCTGATTCTTGGGTTAATTGAATTCCATTTTTGTCATCACTTATCACCTCATAAAACTTAGGTTTCTGAAACATGTGAAGTCAACTGATTTTTACTTTTTGCAATCAATCCATTATAGAGAGAGTTTTCAAATACCTTGTCTGGGTAAGATCTTGATTTCTTATCTGTTTTGTGGGAAGGGTTTTTGCTGTGTTGCTCTCATGGCATATCTCAGGAGCTCTGAAGCAAACTGCTAGTTGAGTGTTGCTTTTCTATGCAGGAAGAGACAAGTTTCTGTGTCTGCTGTTCACCACTTCCTGTATTAAGAAGTAAATTAGGTTTAGCCACCCAAACTTGCTAAAAAGAAAAAAAGGAAAAAGAGGTGCCTTTTTGGTACCATGAGATATAAAGTGTCCTGATCTCTTGCCATGTGGTAGTTTCCTGTTGTTTGCTCTCCCCCTCCCCTCCTCCTGCCTGCTCAGGGACACATCTGCAAGCCTTGCTTTCATTTGTGTGACTCATCCGTCTGTGCCTCAGCTTCTGCTTGTTTGGGTGAGTAAGGTCAGAAGCAGCTCTCTGTGCATGATTTTCTGAAGAAAAGTCAAATCTTTGTCAAATGAGCACTTACCTTGATAAGAGCTTTATGTAGACTCAGACAAATGAGATTGCAGGGAAAAGACATTCCTTATCTCCTCTTCTCCCTCCAATAGTGCAGCATGTGGGAAACAGATGAGTGGCCTTTCTGTAAGAAGGCCAAGAATGACACTTTTTGTCTATATTGAAGTGTTTGTTTTGCTCTTTACCTTGTTCTGGGGAAGATCCTTCTCATTGGGCCCGGTAGCTCACTGCCCTACTTCTTTAAGCTGAATAAAATCTTGCCGGCCTTTGCCTTTTAGCAAGCTTCTTCCCAAAGAGGAGCCTGGATGCAGCTGGAATCCAATCCTAGCCCCAGCCTTTGTCAATGGTTTATGCCTGAAGGATTATATAGGTGTAATTGAACCTTTATACAACTTTGTCCTGCAGGATTAAGGGTGGTAACCAGATATATTTATATAAATGTAAATAATTTATTATAATAATGGTTAGACAAAAAAAGCTTAATCAGAATTATTTGCTACACAGTATAGAAGCTATAACAACTAGTATAGTACAGTGCACCATAAAGCAATATTAAAGCAATTATATTAAAGTGATTGTATTAAAGCTAGCAAAACCAATTATTTTGTGGAGATTAATGTTACCTATACTGATGGCCATGGGCAAATCTCTCACTTAGCCTCAGGGAGTAACCTTGAGGGGGATCCCCACTCAAGGGAGGAATCTCCACACATATGCTCCAAGACAGGATATGTTAGAAGACCCTGATGTTAACTTTTGGGATTGAGCTTTTTTTAGTATAATGTGTTTCACTGTCAGTCAGATGTCTTCAAGCCAGCTCAGCAGCTTTAGATAAGTTATTAGTAATATCACTTGTTTGTTCCTTTATCAGATACTTTATCAGGTCTACATCTCATTATCAGATTGTTTAACTTTGAGATTGATGAGTCAGACTGGTTTCAGCATTATTCAGCACCAAAATCAACTTGACACCTCCTTCTTACTTTACCACTGGTAGCTTTGCAAATGCCATTACCCTCCTGCCCACGTGCCTGGGGAGCAGGAGGTGTTTGTTGTGCCTGTCCCAGCCCCTGACTTGCCCAGCAGTAGCAACACTGCTGCTGCTGAGAGGTGTCGCGTGTGTGCCGGGTGGGTGTCCTGCCAGGAGCCAGTAAGTGGGTTTGCTGATATGTTAAAAGTAGATTTGTGTTTGCACAAGCTGCAGTGTCTTCTGTTTGTTCAATAACTGATATTGCTGTTGCTTTGTACTCTGCCCCAGAGCTTCACTGGTGAGCCTGATTGAAGGCAACTGCAGGCGCTGCTGCGCTGTTTCCTGGTCCCATTCTGGTGGCGTTGGTGGAGTGCCAGGGCACCACAGGGAGCAGGCCTCCCTTCAGAGCGTATCACCATGCTTGTGATGAGGAACAGGGGCCTCTGCCAGGCAGGTGTGTGTGGTTGCTGCCTGGGCTCCAGGGAAATGGTTGGGGGAGGTACAGGGGCAGTCTTTGATCCAGATCTGTGCCATCTGCAGGCTTCTCCAGAAATTGCCATGTTGCCTCTACCCAGTGGTGTGTTGAAGGTTTTGTTCTAAACTACACAAGTTGAAATGGTATTGCTTTTCTATTTTTTTAATGGCAGTTTATGTTCCCGTGAGTCAAAGAGCTGGAATTCAAGGGCCTGGTGCATGATTCCTCCATTTAAAACCACCTCTACTTTTCCTTCTTCAAGCTTAGGACTTTATACTGGCTTCTTTTTCTGCTGAGTACACATGGATGCATAGAATAACGCACATCATGAAACAAGGGGAATCCTGTCAGCTGAATGAGCACTATTGCTTAATGAGCTCTGTTTCACTTCTTTTTCATCTTTATTAGACCATATTTTCTATTCAAGACTAGAAAACGAGAGACTTCTCAGAAGTGCATGATTAACTGCCCTTCTGATGGGGCTTTTAATCTCTACTGTCATTTTATTATTAATGGACTTCCATGAAATTTATAGACTGTTGTTAAGCAATTGTTTGCCAACTACATGCTTGTCACATGTCAGTTGGTAAAAAACACAAACTCATGCTGCTTCCCTCTTTCTTATTTCAGCAAACCAACTCCATTGATGTGCAGTCCATTGAGGAAATTTTGAGGGTAGGTGCTCTTAAATAATTGATCTCTGCTGATATTTTGTATGCATTAAGGTAACAGGTGAGGAAAAAAATACCACCCTGCTTGTATTCACTTGATGCATGTTGCCATCACTAAAAGCGTGTTTTGGTGTGCTAAGGAGAAATAAACATAAAAGTCAGCCTCAGATACAGCTGGAGTTGTAAGATCAACCTTTCTCTTAGTGTGTGAGTGTAACACAGGCTAGTGCAGTTCCAGAGCCACACTGACAAGGCATGTGAGACTGACAGAGCTGCTCCTTCCTCAAGTCAGGGCTCGCCTTTCCTGAGCGCCCTTCCTCCCAAGGCACTGGACACGCTGCTTCGAGTCCCTGCTGCCAGCACCAGCAGCGTGGCCCTGAGCAGGACCACACATTTGAATCCTTCCACCTGTCTGTGCGTGACACTGCTGCTGGGCTGCTGCTCCTTCCCTGGAATTCCAGTCCACTCGTGCAAAGCCAAACCAGGTCTGATGGAAAACTGTAACCTGGTGTCAGAGCTGGCTCTGTGAGCAGCACACAGGCTCCCAGTGCCTGACTCTGAGTCCGTGGCACCCCTTCCCTGTGCATGGTGTGAAAATGATTCCCAAGTCAGTGGTGCTGATCCTGAGGAGACAGTTGCTTGATGTCAGATGCTGTTCTGAGACCCTGAAGTCCTAGTGGAGGTGTTTGGTGTCTGCGATTCACTTCCCTCGCTGTTGCTTCAGGTTGCAAAATTTTGATGCCTTGATTGCTCTCAAGAAGCTGTTGTTGGAGCAGTGTTTTAGCTGAAGGGGAGCTGTGCACAGATGCTTGCTATCTGCTGTGTGCTGGTTGGAATTGCAGCATGAGGACTCTAGCTGGAAGTCCAGAATCCTTTGTGATTCACCAGACAGCCTGTTCTTGCCTGTTAGGAATGCATATCACTAGTTTTGTAGCAACCATGGAGAAGCATGTACAAATACATCAAGAGGTAGATCCATATGAATTCTGAAGTGTGAAGCTTCCTCTGTGTCTACCAGCAAAAGTCCTGAGAGCTGCATTCTCAATCTCTTTCCAGGAAATGACCCGTTCATGGCCACCTCCCCTGACAGCTCTTAATACGCCTACTAAAGCAGAGCCTTCCAAATTTCCATTCCCAGCAAAGGTAAAACATCTTCTTTTTGCCAGGACTTTTGGTAAACTAGAAGAGAGCTTTCTGGCTCTTGCATGTGTTTTCATCTTATTTTGGCCCCCTTTCATGGATAAAGGCTGTTAGAAGATATTGCCTTCAGAAGTCAGATAAATTAAAAGGACAATAAAGATGAATAAAAAATGCTTCAGCAACTTACACATTTGTTGCAATTGTGGTCTTCAAATGTAACTGCTTTTCAGAAACATTTCAAGTATCTCTGCTGAAGCACAAGATATATTTTATCTGTGTTGTCAATAGAAATATTTGCTGACTGTGTTAAACAAAAGTGTTTGGCAGCTCTTATAAAATTTTTAGAATATTTCTTAAAAAATGCACATGCCTGTAATGTGCTAGCAACAAATTTTTGGTGGCAGTGGTATGTTTCATTTCTGTCCATGCTAAGCTACAGCAGGCCAGCTTAGACTATTGGATACTTCAAAGTCAAGCTTTGACAAGCTAGTCAAAGTATTTATTACAGTAAGTAACACACGGAAAACAGGTCATTGGTACACTGCTATTAAAAGACAGCTGGTTTATTTTATTCTCAATTTGCACTTCATCCTTTCTTTCTAGGAATTGCAGCCCGAGGGATTTGTAGCACAGGATCAGAGTAAGTAGAAATCCAAAGAAAACACACAATTATATGTGTCTTGACGGATAGTTTTGTGTGTTTTGTGTCATATGTTGTGGAGAACATCAAATGCTTACATTGATTAACAGGCGTGATTTAGTCTGCTTTGTTGAACAGTGGTGAATTTAGAAATAGCTTAAGAGATAGTATACATTCATTACCTAAAAATTAAGGCTACAGTTCAGCAGAGGAGTGGGGAATAGTCTCAATGGCAAATAATTATGTCCTAGAAGAAAGTGACTAGTCTAATCTGGTGCTCAGAGACCATAGGGTAAAATAGGCTACAAGGGCGGCAAATAAAACCAACCTGTTCACTTTTTATTTACAGAGCAGTATGGCACAGCTTCAGGAGCATTGCCAAGTTCTCAGCCAAGAACGTTGTAAGTAATCAAATTCTGTTCCTATCTCTACTGTGCAGTTAGTTAAAAGAACATGGAGTGACCTAAAATTTAGGTTACTTGATGATTCTGAAGATTAAAGGTTTAATCAGTCATTTTGCTTAGAAAACTTCAGTACCAGGAATTTTCACCAACAGAAGCATTTTTGTTTTGTGATGGAATCATAGAGTGGTTTAGATTGGAAAAGACACCTTTAAGATCATCAAGTCCAACCCTTAACCTAACAATGCCAAGTCTACTAAACAATGTCATAATCATGATGACTAAAACAAAAATTAAAGAACAAAAAACAAACAAACAAAACAAAAAAAAAAAAAAAAAAAAACCAAAAAAACTACTAATGTACCAGGTTAAAGTTTTTTAGTTATTTTCATCTGTGGCTGATTAACATCACAATTTTTGTGCTCTTCAGCCTACTAATAATGCATCCAACTAAAAATTATAAGGGATATAAACTGAATCTGACCAATTTTGGTTATCGTTCTGAAGCCTGGGAGGGATAGTAAAACTACAGCTACAAAAAATGTAAAAACTAGGGTGAAATTTTAAGTAATTGTGTGATATAATTTTCTGCAGTTGCTCAAGGAAAAGTTTTCTAAAAAGTGTTGTCTTAATTTCATTTTTATTTAAAAAAACACACAAAAAATTTCACATGGGTTATCTAAACCCCTCTATTTATAATCTAATAACATAGCTGCAGAGTGGGGTGAAGATGAAATTTCTAAGTGTATTTTAATTGTGTGTGTGTGTGTGCATGTATGTGTGTGTATATATATATAAAAAATTAGTCATAATCACTATGAAAGTTTTACAAGGCAGGAAGGCGCCAACTAATAAATTATTGTTCCAATAGAAAATGTTAAGTTGTTGTATAAAATAACTTGGTACTGTCCTTGCAGTTGAAAGTGGTTATCCATTAATTAGATTAATTACAGAAGTTGCTTGAAAGCAGTTTTGTGTGGCCTGACATTAGTCTTTCAGGATTAACCTGGCCAGATGGCAGCATTGATGTGTTCTGAGCACTAAGTGACAAATGGAAATCTTTCCATGTCTGGAAGGCTCAGGGGTCTATTGCTGAACTATTAAATGCCTGTCAATTCAAGCATATCATCTTTATGTGATACATAAAGATCTCATGTTACTACATAGTACATTGTTCCATAGAAGGCTGCAAACTACAGACTACAAAGCTTATTCCACTTGTTTTCCTTTTCCTTATTGTGAATCATTTAATTAAAACCAAAACAAATCTGTACTAGTCACAAGTAAGAGGGAAGAGCGTGTCTCTGTCTTGGTTGAGATTGTAGAATTTTGCATTCAAGCTCCATAAGATTTGTTAAATTTCCTTTTTCCTGCTGTTCCAGCATGATGCAGAGGAGCCCCTGATCAGTGGGAGTATGAAATAGTGTCTTGTTAAGCAGTCAGCTACTACCTTAATCCATTCTTTATTTTGCTCCTCTTTCTTTCAGTCTAACTTTCTCCTCCTGAATGACTTCTGGAAATTTTCTTTGCACAACTGAAACTACTGGTTTCACGTGCTCCAGGCACTCGTCCTCAGCTACGCTATCATTATTTCAACTCTTGAGCTGCTTGTAAAAATCTCTTTAGTGATTTAGTCAGTTTTCCAGGCAGGAGAGAGAGAATAAACATTTCCTATAGACAAGGAAAAGTGTCTCCTTTTTAGCCCAAGGGGCCAGAGTTGTAAATTTGGCATGGTATGTGGCTCTCTCCTTAGCCAAGATCCCCTCTCTGCTCAGGGTCCTTGCCAGGCACTTCAGAGCCAGCGCTCATCTGCCAGGGACACACATACCCACAGCTGACAAAGGCAGTGGAAGCAAGAGGAACAGGGTGGCTTGGGTTTGTGTCTAAAATGAAGTCAAGTGAGATTTGCCCAAGGACTTCTTCTGCATCTTTCCCTTGAACTGATGCATCCTTTCTTTTTTGTGTTTGTTTTCTTTGGCACAACAGGGCTGGGCTTGCTTTGCTGTTCGAAGTGCATGTGACTGTCTTGAAATTCAGCTGCCTGAAGTAGCTTGTGTTGCAAAGTGTAGCTGGCTGAAAACAAACAGCATTTGTGCTGGTTAATTAGAAGTTGAAATCCCAAGGCATCTGTCCGCCCAAATTAAGCATTCAGCTTTTCAGAGCGTGCGAGAGTTTCCCAGATGGCTTTCATTCTTGAATGCAGCCCCGAAGTTTGCACCTGGCTGCACTGGAATGAAAACGGCCCTTCTTTTAAAAAGGGAGGTGCCAGCTCATTCTTGGTGATGCATGTTTAACCCAGCTAGCAGAGGGGGGATCAGCCTGTGCTTTTAGTGGGGTTGTTTGGCAAGTGATAATAATTTTAGTGCTGCTTCTCTCTCTAAAAGAGCTCTTTTTAAATAGCTTTACAGGGAAATTAATGATATGTATATAAGCTGCAAATGAATGGGTCCTGCAAATGAAAACTTTCCATCTATTGATTTGTAAGCTAATTAAAGCATTATTAAGGCAGATTTTATTTTTTTTTAACTAGGCTATTAACAATTTGTTGAAACCTTGTTTTGGGGAAAGCAGCTTTGTCTATCCTTGAACAAGTATGATTCTTCTAACGTTTTATTGTTCTTCCTTGATCCTAAATTAAGCTGAAGTAGTTGCAATGTTTTTTTATGCTGATGCATTTTATTTACCAGCAGCTCCAGTGGAAAGGGTTTTTTATTATAAACAGTTAAAACAGATTTAAAAGAAGGCCTTGGTGGCTTTTTTGCACATCCCTGTTCATGGCAGGGGGTTGGAACTAGCTGATCTTTAAGGTCCCTTTCCAACCCAAACCATTCTATGACTCTATGGTTATCCTCTTACCTCAAGTCCATGATTCTTAAAGCAGAACAAAACAAACACAACCAAAACCACTTTCAAAACATTTTAGTGACGCTTAAGAATTTGTAAAAGAAAATACAAAGAATTCATTGAGATGCCAGTAGACATTTGGCCAAACTGCCCAGAAGTGTGAAGGGTGTCTGTATTGTTGCTATTCTTCCTTTTTTCTTTTTGTGCTTCATCTGGCAGTGAGCTTTGCCTCTAGCCCACGTTAGTGCAGGATTTCTGTAGGCTGCAAGCTCTTTGCCTTCTGTAGGAAACTCAGGGATCTTTTTTTCCAAGGTGGTGCCTCACAGTGCTTCCCTTCAGTGTTTACTCTAAAAGAAGAGACAAGAGGTGATTTCCACTGAGGTGTGTGAGGAAATGAAGCAATAGAGCATAGTCACAGGGGAATGACAGTCAAAATGCCTGAACACAGCGAGCATCAACTTTTTTCACCTTTTTCCAGGGTGACATGGTTCACTGGGCGTCATTTTCCTTTGTTTTCTTGCTGTAAAATGTGTTGTCATGAGGAGTTGGAGGCTTATTTTTCTTATTTAGCCATAAGGGCTCTCTGTGAGAAACTTCTTATCTTGAAATGAGGTTGAAATAAACAGAGTTTTGACCTGATTGATTCAAATCCCTGCCTCAGTTTTTTAGCTTTTTGTCCAGTTTTTGGAAGGACACTTGAGTAATTCTCTGGGTTGAGAAGCTGGAGGCTAGCTGGTTTCAAGATTTTAATAACTATGCTTTTGAACAGCAAGAGTTTTGCCCAACTATTTTCCAGCATCCCTTTGGGATGCCTGCATGATTGCCAAAGAGGGGGATAACAATACGGGAGAAGTATGGGTCCCTTCCTGAAAATCCTTCCCTTCCAGCCTAATAAGGACCTTGGTAATATATTGAAATTGCAACAGTAGTTACCACCTGCAGGCAGAGAACTAAGTGATATTTTTGGAAGCATTTGCAGGCAGCCTGCTCTCTTTTCCATCAGTAGTAAAACAGAGCTCGTACCTCCTCACTTGTAAAATACTTTGGGAATCCAAACTGCTCAACAGTACAGTTCCTGCTAGGATATGCAGGAGCATAAAGTTCATTGTGCAGAGAAGAAATAGGAGGTAGGCTTGACCTTGGCATTTACTCATGTATGTGTGATAGGAGACTTGAGCAGCAAAACGAGAACCCCTGCAACAGGAGAAATATTCACAACCCCTGAGTGCGGAGAGTGTGAACATGCACAGCTTCTGGTGCAAAGATGATGATTTCTGTCCCTTGGGGAGCCAGTGCAGGCTGAGAGCATGTGAGTCTCTTCCTGTACAAGGATCAGACTTCTTCCACCCTGTGCTAGTCAACTAGGTAGCCTTTTCTGAGGAGCATTCCCCTTACAGAACTTGGTCTTTGTTGTCTGTAGATGGCAGCCATTGCTATGGGCCTCCATTGCAAATTATCCTAATGTCAGTTGAAAAATAAAGTAAAAAAGGGAAAAAAAAATTTAAGCATTCAATGACAGGTTTTAGTAGTTCAAGCATGCCAAATATTCAGAAATTATGTGGGAGGTTGATTTGTTTTGGCAAACATAAACCTTTTTCAGTGTCTTCTGCTTGAAAATGTGTCTGTCTTGGCTGATATTTATCTTCTGGTTGTCTTTCAGAATGCTCCAGGACGACCTGCAGCTCAGTGATAGTGAAGAGAGTGGTGACGACCAAGTCAGTTTTAGGTGTTTCATACACTAGGCACACAGATTTCCCTTTAAATCATCACCACTTGTTGTATTGTTCTGAGTTCCGTAAGCTAACCTTTCCTCCCTCTCTCCTCTTTGTTTTTGTGAACAAAACAGGTTGTTGAAAAGTCACCATCTTCACTTGCTCCTCCAAGGTACAGGTTTGTTCCCAAACTACTAGCTAGACCACATAAGGAGAAAAACAAAACTGCTTTCTATGTATGGGGTAGATGGGTAAGGGTTTCTGGTTTCTCTTGTAGCTACAGGCTTTGGTTTCTGACTGCTATTGAAAGTTGGCTTAAGTGTGTGGGGTTTTCTGGAAAGCTCCAATTAGAAGTGAATAATTTTGTTTCATGCTGGAATTTGCCTATGAACCAGAACTGTATTTCCTCAACTGCTCCCTTCTTTTTTCCTCTTCCCCTCTACCAGTGTGTATGTAGATCATGCTGGAGCTAACAGGATTTTCAGTAGTAGTAACAATAGGGGAGGTGCAAGTCCAGTTTTAGTTAACAAAGAAGCTTGAAACAGCCAAGTGGGTAAAGAACAGGAAAAGGTTAGTAAAACTCACTGAGATTGTTTCAGCTCCTCCTGATAAGGCAGCTGATTGTAAGCAGTTCCTGCCATGTATTGTTGGTCAGAAGCAATATTCAAGGTAGACTGAAAACTGCATGCCAGCATTAGAGGAAGAAAGGTGGAGAAGCCCAGAATTTTTCCTGTAGGAGAGCACTGACATAGATTTTTGGCTTGATATCTGTATTCTTCAAGCACAGGATAATCACCTACAAAGTCAGACTTGCAGAAGAGCACACTGATTTTTGTCACAATCTGTGTGTCTGCAAACTCTTAAAAGATGAGTGTTCTCACAATACCAGTCTTGAATCAGCAAGAAGCTTGCCTCCAAATCATACAAGTGTGTTGATGATGATGCGGAAAACCATTTACAAAGTAAAAAAAAATTTAAAAATCAATATTTAATTTTGTAAGCCAATTGCAACAAACAAACAAACAAAAAACCACAAACCAATGCATAAAAGTGACAGTTTTCCCTCAATTCCATCCACTCCCATTGTCATTGTGGAAGAAAACACTCGATTAAGGAAGGGTGTTGCAAGAAATGCTGTGCTTGGTGTGACTGTTAATGAAGTGGTTACAGCAGCTTGACCAAGTAAAACAGATGTAGAAGTGAAAACTTTGGAGGAAGAATAGAAAAAACAGAAATGATCCTGAAATATATGTGGTTTTGTCTTGTTCACCTTCCTTGGAAATTTTTCATTTTGAGGATTGGAACTGTCAGAAAAAGCACTGGTCACTTTTGGTGGATTTTTAAAATTTGCTTGGCTAAATGAAACTTTACATTGTTGCAGTGCCATCCTGCTTACATATTTAACTGGGCTGGAGTTAAAAGTTTTATTATTTCCAGTGATTTTTTTTAATTCCAGTTCTTTATTTTTTGAGTATGGCAGTACATTCCTCTGGCCTTCTCTCCACTTGTCTCAGTGCCAAAACACAGGGTTTCAGTTTTATTTTTGAATACTGACATGGCAATATACTAAGTAAGTAACCTTCACCCATGCTGCTTTCTAATTTTATCTCATGGTGGCCTTGCAGTTCCTTACAGTCTCAGCCCAAGAGTGTGGCATCAGCACATTCCAGCAGCTCAGAGTCAGGGAGCACCAGTGACTCAGAGAGCTCCTCAGACTCAGAGACGGAGAGCCACTCCAGTGACAGTGAAGTGAACGAGCCTCCAAGAGCACCAGCATCTGAGGTGAATGCCAATAGAACCTAGAGGCTGCTTAACACAGCCTCCTGCCTCTGCCTCTCTGCTGTCTCAGTTCAGTCAGGACAGAAACACTGTCCTTGTTCGGGTGCCCCCTTGACATTTTTGCTGCATCACCATACTTTTCTTGCCCTTTACTTCCCTTCTAGGGTTTTTCTATTAAATAACCCTTAGTAACAATGTGATTAGACTTTCAGATGCCTAAACTTGAAGTATTCCCCCTTCTCCTTTGGTGTCATTGTCTAGCACTTACTGGCGAGACAAAAGCAAGTTGCAGATGAGAAGCACGGCTGGCCTGGGGCGTCTGCAGCATTTCTAGGTGCCAAGGTATTGGGTTGTTGCTGCAGCTCCTGTGCCTGAGTGACAGATTCAGCTTCTCCCAGGTTGCAGCCGAAGGGATGAGACCTGCAGGAAGAGCTGGAATGTGCTTAGTCTTGCTTCTGTTGAATTTGGCTTGGATAGTGCTACACTGGTGTTTTTGAGTCTTTTATTGGGGAAAGCAGGCAAACAGAAATTAGTATCTTAAAGTTTCATAATTGGGACCATGCATTTTTTTTAGAAATGTGCTGCAGAAGTGCTCATGTCCCATGCTTTCAGATAGTTCCTCCAGCTTGCAAAACATTCTTAGGCCAGTGGGAAGTGCATAGTTATATATGCAGACCACAGCTGATGTAAACCAGTATATTGGCAATTCTAAAGTACTGTTAACAAGACCCAGAAAACTTGAAATTTATTTCTCCTTTCCTGCCCCAGATCTGGCTTTCTTATCTTTTACCTTAGAAGTGCATGAACAAGGAGAATTTAAAGTGCTGAAAACAAACTTTGAGAAGGCCAATCTTTCCATCTTGCCCCAATACTCCTTACCCTCCAGTTCAGTTACAGACTTTTTCCACTGCAGTATAAGTGTCCTTGGAAGGAAACAGATATTATACTTCTCCTCTTTTACCAAATTCTGCCTGATTTTCCTAAAAATACAAAGTTGTAAGACCTTTCTCACTCTAGTGAAGTTCTAGCTATTTGCCACTGACCATTTTATCCTTTTTTTTAAATTCAGCAAGCTGTCCAGCCATGATGCTCTAGATCAACTTAGTGTATGTGGCTAGTTTGTTTATAGTCAGTTTCACGTGAAACATGTACTTTCATGTGAAAGTGCACTCCTCAATGCCTACAGGCAATAGTCTCTGGGCTCTGGTAAGCTGTGCTAGAATGGAAGCCTCTCCTAACAGCATCAGTCTTGAATCCTTCCTTTTTCTTTTTGTCTGCAGCCTGAGCCACTAACTTCTAATAAGTGGCAGCTCGACAACTGGCTGACCAAGGTAAACCCACCAGTAGTGCCAACAGAGAGTCTCAGTGAAATTGCCTGTGGGGATGGACATGTGGAGGGCAAGAAGCAGGAGCTGGGCTTCAGCAGCAATTCCTCCCATAGGCATGCTGAACCAAGGGAGCCTCATCACTGGAGCCAAGTGGCCAGGGCTCCTTGGGACACTCATCTTCCGACAAAACACAACTGCCAGAAGCCTCCTGTGCATGCTGAGGAACCTTCGCCCAGACAGACTGTAGGTATCAAAAGGCCCAGCAAGCCTGTGGTACACGAGGGGTCCAAGAGGGGCCTGAAGGTGGAGAGTGACCCTGGTCCTTTGGAGGTCAGAGACCAGTCTTCCAAGGACAAGCCGAAAGTCAAAAAAATAGTCAAGCCAAAATCCACTGACAGAAAATACCAGAAGGCAGCACCTCATGAGCCCTTTGAGAAGAGAAAGCACAAGGGCTCCCACCAGGCCAGTGCCAAATCCTTCTTGGACCCCAAGCTCGCGGAAGATGCCCAGACACGCGATGCTCTCATTCCCCTTCCTCAAGGCCATGGCACAACCCCCATCAGGACCAGCAGCCACAGGCCTCAGGATTTGCACAAGGAGAAAATGCCTTTGCCTCTTGGGGAGAAGTTGCTCTCACAAGTGAGGGACCCCCCAACCCGTGACTGCCTTGTGGTGAAAATAGATCTCCGTCACCTGGCGAAAATCCCTCAGCCCCCCAGGAAAGACCGACACCAAAAGAGAACAGAGACCAAGGGCCTTCCTGGTTCAAAGAAGCAGGACTTGAAGAGGAAAACCACAGATGCTCCTGAGGAGTCCCTTCAAAAGAGGAAGGTGAAAGGTGGAGGTGGGGGTGGGTTTGTACCAGGACCAAGGTAGTGTTTCAAAAACCCCTGTGAAGTTTCCACTTCATACCTATGATGATGGCTATAATGAACCATTATGCTCCTCCTATAAAGCTGTTTACACACTTCTAAGGAGAATGCGGATCAAAACTCTCTGCAGATGTTTCTCATTGGTCTCAAATCCCCTCCTGGGCAACTGAAAACCCTGTCAGTTGTCTAACATACGTGTTTTAAAGTATTTTTTTGCGGTGGTTTTTTTAATTCTAGTTTCTCAGTCAACAAAACTTCAGCCCTCCTTTGTTGGAGAAGGTTTCAGCAGCAGGTTATATCAGCATGTGGCTGACCAGCCCCCTGGCAGTTGGTGGGTTTCTCTGGCTTTCAACCCAGGGCAGCGGCACCCCCTCCCTGTGCCACCCCATTAAAAGCAGCACAGTTCCTGAAGCACATCTCTGTGCAGTCACCTGCACTGTGCATTTAGTCTGTTTTGGGAGAGCACCTGCCCTGCAGTTCATGGATTGCCAAGAGAGAGAACTGACCCAGGACACCCCGGTCTGTGGTATTCAGTTTTGCCCATGGATATACCTTCTGCTTGTCTTGAGTCAGCAGTACAATACTCAGTCTGACTATTGTAGCCTTTTCCTGTGTGAAGTAATTTTTTTCCATGAAACAGTTGTGACTGCTTCCAGGAGGGATGAATTCTGCAGGCGGGAACTGTGTTATTGCCAGAGGTGATGGCAATGGCCCTGTGCCTTTTGCTTTTCTGGAAATAAAGACTTTAGCTGGACCGGGCTCACTCATGGTAACAACTGTCACCAAACCCTACTTGGGATCTCGGCACTTGGGTAAATAGATGGAAAACTTGTTTGGTTTTCCCTGGAGCTGATATGGAGCTGGCAGTGATGCTGATGCTTTAGAGACATAAGGAGCTTTCCAGAAACCCCTTTGCAGAGTTCCTCAGCAGTAACAGTCACTTTCCCTTGAATTACAGCCCTGTATTTAACTGAGGTGATTGTTGCTCACAAATGTTTTTGGAAAGCTGACTCCTGAAGGGAACTGTGAATATACCTCCAGCCAGCTGCGTTAGCTGCACAAAGAGTTGGCTGCAGGCCCTGTGGTGAATGGGTACTCCCTGTGGATATTTCAGTGCCTGTCTACCTTTTTGCTCCTCAGAGAGCAGGTGGCTCAGTATGAGTGGGTGAATAACCATGGTTCCTGTGTGGGTTTCATTTAGTTTTGTTATTTCCTGAATTTCCTATGGTTGTGGGGGAGAATTAAGAAGAACAGGGAAATGGTTAAGAAATTTGAGAGACCCCAGCAGTTCCCTCTCTTACAGAGCAGAGGGAGAAAGGGAAACAGGCTTGTCACTTCTTCTGTTGTCTTAAAAACCCAGGAGAGGAGCTATTTGGTGTTAGGCATGTCTTCCCTTGCAATCTCAGTGCCCAGCTTCAGGAGAATCCACTACAGAGTCTCACTATCGATCCTGTCAGTGGGCATAAGTGTCCTTGGAGACTCAGGCTTCACGGCAGCCAGCTGAGCCAGGTACATCTGTCTTTCATGCCTGTGTGGGGATCAACCTGAAAAACAATATAAGGACATGATCTTGGTGCTGGAGCTTTGTCCTGAGCACACTGCTCTGTGTCACAGCACAACCTACTAAGTGACAGAAGCCTGGATGTGTCTAGATGGGACAGGGAGAAGAACTCACTGAGAGTAGTCCAGCGAAGAAGGACTTGAGGGGTTTCGGTGGATGAGAAGCTGGACATGACCTAGCAGTGTGTGCTTGCAGCCCAAAAAGCCAACTCCATCCTGGGCTGCATTGAAAGGTGTGTGGTCAGCAAGGTTGAGGGAGGTGATTCTGCTCCTCTACTCTGCTCTGGTGAGACCCTCCCCTCCTTGAGTATTGCATCCAGTTCTGGGGTCTCCAGATTTTAACTGGCTGTTAAGAATTTCATCTATGTCAGATTCTTATTAAAAAAAACCAACCTCTCCTGCACATTTGGGGGATCTAACTCACGTGCAAGTATCTTACCTTTGATTACCTTTGACTTTTATGATTAGCAGCAACAGGTTTAGCAGTTCCATCCCTGCCATCCCACATCCATCCATTCCTACTTTGGTGCTTTGAATATCTTGTTTGAGTGGGGTTTTTTTCTTTGTTTTTGTTTGTGGTTTGTTTGTTTATTTGTTTTTGGGTTTTTTTTTACCAGAATCAATCAAACTTGGCTGTCTTGGTCTGTACTTTATGTCAACTTTGAAAACCTGAGTGATCTTTTTTTTTTTCCTTTTTTTTTTTCCCCTTCTTGTTAGAGGGAAGAAAAGGAGGAGACTGATAGGAAGAAAAAGAAATCAGAAAAAGAAACAAAATCATTGCAGTCTTCAGCTAACAAAGACTCTAGTAAAGTGAAGTGAGTATACGGTGGTGGGATGGCAGAAAGATGCATAAATCTAAGTCTTTCTTTACAAGGTTAAAGCAAGGAACGGTATCTCCTGTCCTTATGCTCGTGACCTTGCTCCTAACATAATGTGCCTTCTGAAACTTAATCTGCTGTAGATTTGCCTTTACATCCCGGAAGCAACCACTAAAGAAACCAGGGAGCATTTCACTTCTCCACTAAAATCATCTTGTTGTCTTTGTTTTTTTATTCTGTGTGACTCGACAGAAACATAACCAGGGTGCCTTTTGAGTCCTGACTGTCCCGAATTTCAGGTGGCCTTTGTGACCAGGAATTTCTCATTTATCCCAGCACAGCATTTGCAGTGTTCTGGTAGACTTGCCAAAGCTTGCCCTGTAATTTGCATACCACGGCACTGCCAGTATTTTGACCAGGTCTTAGCTAGAGTGAATGCTTCCGAGAGCCTGTCTCCAACTGGGCAGTGTTCCCGAGAGGGGAGACTCATGGATCAGTCATGGGCTACTGCATTCTATTCCTGCTTAGCTGTGGCTTGAATTTGAGGTGTTGGCTTGGATTGGTATGTAGTGCTGAGGTTTGTGTCCTGACAACAGGAGTAAACTGCTTTTCTGCGGACAAAGCATACTCTGAAAGCACTGAAGCATTGGGATTAACATTTAGTTGGGTGAAGGGATATTTGAACTGTGGTAATAATGGAAGAGCTTTAATTCTGGGGTTTATTGCTCCCTTTTTTTCAGTGAAAATGAGCACCTGTTATAGTTGTGTTCTGGCTTTTGGAGTGGGAAGAATAGGATGCATTTCTGGGGAGAGAGTGCACTGGATCAGGTCAGGGGATGGTTCTGTGCTCTGTGGAGAATCAGGTGTGCCAAGGTAGAGAAGCTGGGGAGCCTGTGTGCAGTGAGTAGGGACTATCCTGTGAGAAAAATGAGTGGTGAAAGAGGGGAGAGGACTGTTCCATACACAGCAGAATCGGGCAAGATGTGCAACATCACACCAGAGCCCTCTCACGGGGTTTAACTTAATTTCTTCCTCCTCTGATGCTGCTGTCAATGAGCCGGGATTCACTGCTCAGTGTTTTATAGGAAACTCTGAGAAGCTGAGTAACAATGATGTAAAGGAGCAGTGGTGAAGCAAGGTTCAGAGCTATTTGGTGCTGCTTGGAGCTGCCAGAGTTCCTGGTTATCCTAACTTCAGATGATAAGAAATCTAATATGCCTCTGTATTACGAAATGTGATCATCTCTGCCATTTAAAAGCAGAGCATTTTAAGTCTCTGCTAGTTGAATCCTCTCAATTTTGTGTTGTCTAGTTGAGCTGGCAAGTCTTAGAGGAAGAATTCAGTTTAATTCTGTCAAAGCACATAGAGGATCAAGTGTCAGGGTGAGTATCTCTGACCACAGAAGATACTGTCTACCAAAAGGGAGAGAGAGAAGCAGTGCTGTAGCTCCTTTGCCTTGCTGGGCAATTTGTCCCAGGGGTTTGTTGAGTCACTGTAATTACCACCTCATTCAGTGAAAAGGGGCTGTGTTGGAGGGATGCCTTTTTTGCAATATCCTGGTATTCTGGTTGCAAGTGTTTGCTCCGAGGACAAGTTCTGAGACTTATTTTGAAAAGCAACTTATTTGTATACTGATGGTAGTTGAAGCTGTGATATGTAATGCACGATTAAGTCCCTGAAATTTCATTTTACATTTGTTGGATTCTTTTTATTAACAAGTCACCTCACATGTCCAGAGGAATTTAAAAAGAATTGGTACATGATGTAAATAAATTTTTAAAAAATCTCTACATATATGTGTGCCATATGAATTTGCTTCCCATCTTCAGAGCACCAAAAACTTCATTTGAAACCCTGAAGAAAGACGTGTTGCCCCCACCACTGCCACCCACATCTACTGCACATCCAGCACCAAAGTCAACCAAGACGGCACAAAAGAGACCCAGAACTGAGACTGATGATCTGCCTGCCGTGGATAACCCCACTAGGAACAAGAGCAACCACAAGGATCCTCTGTCTGCCAAGCACAGGAAAGTGGAGGGAAATCATATGGAACTGTCGAAGGGCATCAAAGTAGGTATCCATTGTTCATGATCCTTGCAACCGGATCTTTGCATTTCTGGGTTATAAAATTCAATTACATTGGGGTGTGTGGTCTAAGATGATGTTCTGTGTCTGTTTTAAGCCAGACTCTGCATGCTGTACTAGCAGGCTTCTAACTGCTTACTTTTTCCTGGCAATCTAGTCATGAATGGAGAATCAACAATTGTTGTGTGGTTAAGTTGGAAATAAGTGTGAACAGATCTTACCCATTCCTGCCTTGGCTAGGGGCCCTGAAGAAAGCAGCCTTCTTGCTCTCTTAGCCCCTGTGCAAGGAAACCTGCTACTGAATTTTTCTATGCTTGGGAAAAGTTTGAATGCTGTTAAGTATTATGAGCAGTCAGGTGAGAAGCCAAGCTTCCATTTCCATTATTTGAAGGATTGCTGGGGAAGAAGGTGAAGAAGGTGAGCCTGGAGAATAGACTATGCCTGTGACAAATAAACATTTTCTCTTGAAATTTAGGAAAGCCAGGCTTTGGAATTGGTTTATGCGTAACTTTCTCACCAGCATTATTTCTGTGCTTTTTCAGGGATCTGCAAGGGATGACACAAAGCCTTTCCCAGTGCCTTTTTTGCCAAATGGTACCTCTAAGCCAAGAAGACCTCAACTCAAGTTTGAAAAGTAAGCTTTTGTTTTACACCCCTCATTGATATTTCTGAAGGTGTGAGGCAAGGCAGGCCTTGCAGCCACCATTCTGCTTTTTCATGAGCTCTTCTTTTGGGAGTAAAGAGAGAGAGAGAGAGATGTGGGAGACCTACCCTGTACTGGCTTCTGGTGACCGGGCCTTACCCCACCCACCACAAAGCAAAGGTTTACAGCAAAGCAAAGGTTTACAGCAGTACTTGGTTTGAGGGAAGCTACTCTGGAAATTAGGTACCATCTCTCTTGTAGGCAGATAACTTGAATGCAAGGTCTTTTGGTCTCAGATGAGTGTGTGGTGCTGCCAAGTTTATTGTATGTTTCAATCAAAATGTATTTATGGGACTGTACTAGAGGAATGATAGATGACATAACTACTCTCTTTCCATGGGAATGAGGAAATAAATTTGTTCCTATAGCCTAACCTCTAGTGGTTTTTCCAATTCTAAATATAAATTATAATTTTTATTCCAACATACATTTTTTAAGAAATCAATTAATTTTCTCTGTGAAGACAACATTCATTTAGTAACTATTCCCCTCTGTCCCCAATTCAGACAGCATTCAAAGGAATACTACTTCGAACAGGCCCAGAGGCTGAAGCACCAGGCTGATGCAATGGTAAGTCTTGGCCCTGTGCTAGAAATGTTAACCAGCTCTTGCATCCAGACCTGTGTGCATGGGAATAACATTCACTGCCTAACATGACTTCCATACTCCACAGTGGAGTATGTTCAAGTCATGTATTGGGAGGCTGTCTTTAATTGCCATGTATTCAGATGTTTCTCCTTGGTGTAAACTCCTCTGAAGAACAGGATTCAGAACTGACACTGTCTGAGGTTAGCAGGCCTGTTTGCTTTGCAGAGTGATAAAAGAGTCCTTGGAAGACAGTTAGTTCTCAAAGAGTTTAAGAAGTTGGGAAAAGTCAGAATCCTGAGAGTTATTGTGTTCCTGGTGCCCAAGACTTCGAAGCTGCCTTGGCAAATCTAACTGGTTTTCTCTGTTCTCTGCAGTGTAACAATGGGCACGGGTGAACATACTGTTTTGCTAATTATGGCTCCATGAGATAATGTCCATTTGCTACTTGCCATTTACCTGGGAAAATGAAGTGAGGGAATACTGCAGGGGGAAGGCCCCCTCTGCCTCTCAGAAGGCAAGCCTCCAAGACCAGACAATAATGTCTGAATAAAGTGAAGATAATAAATTACTTGAGGAAACCACTGAGAGATGTAAACAGCCAGAGCATGCAAAGTGGATGACTGGGGCCACATAGGGGTTCTACTGAGAACCCTCTAATTGTCACCCAGATGCCAGACTGAGATCTTTTTCTTTCTTCAAAAGAAGAAGTCCCTGCCTGACTAGGGAGGAAAAAAAGAATTCAAGTACACTTAAGAGAAGTGGGTTTGTTCTTGGACTGAAAATGAGAATTGTCTTCCCAACAGACTGACAAGACTGGAAAGGCCTTTCAGTACCTAGAGGCTGCCCTGTTGTTCATCGAATATGGGATTGCCTTGGAATCAGATGCCCTAGAGCCAAAATCAGCCTACAGCATACTCAGCGACACCATAGTTCTCATCAAGTAAGTGCCTTTCAAAGCATGATGGTTTGGCAGCATGTTTGGAGGGGAAGGATTAGTCACATTGCTTGTTTGCAACTGTGATACCTCTAGATTCCCACCATGGAGCAGAGTTGGGGTTGCTTGTACAAGCCTGAGACACAGACCATCCTGAGACCCCAGGGGCAAATCCATTTAAATGTTTCAGCATTACTTATCAGAAGCTAGCCCCACATCCCCCTCAGCATTTAAGCCTGGCAGCTGAGGTACACCAGAGGACATTGGCCATGGCAGTCGAGGAGATGAAGGAGTTTTTACTTTACCCAGATCTGCAGTTGCATGTGCGTGTGAGCTCAGTAGTATTTCAGTTTAAAAAAGCAAACCAACAGTTTGGCATGCAGAAGAATGGTTTGTGCCCCAAAGGTCTTGCAGCTTGATTGAAGGCAACTTTTCCTGGTTTCTCTGGGCCCCAGACCTGTAGGTGGCTCACATGGGGCATCTACTTGTTGGCCCCTTAATTCGTGTAAGAGGAGAGTAAGTCACATAAGGGGCCACATCTGTTCCTGCTGTTTGGAAAAAAGGCATTTTGAGACACAGTCCTCTGCTCAAGATCATGCAAAAATTCATGGTGTCAGGACTAAGGACTCAGGGCAGGCTTCCAGGCTTTTGGACCCGTTTTTGGGGTAGTGGCATGCACTGTTTTTTCATAAACAGTGGGACTTCAGAGCACACTGATGGCTGACAAGGTTCTCTTTATTTTGTTTCCTTAGATTCATTATGACATTGAAACCGTTTGCAGACTCCTCTGTCTCTCCACATGGAAAAATCTTTGCTGTATTACGGTGCGTAGCTGTTTTTTTTTCTATTCCTTCATGTTCTGTTTTGAGACTTGATAGAGTAAAAGACCCATTACGATCAGTGATGAAGGAATGGGAGTTAGAATTATGCAAGGTTAAAAGCTGCGATATAAAAACTAGAATTAACTGAAACATCTCTAAAGTAAGCTGGAAGATCACAAGGGACTACATGTAGAAGGCAGAGGCTTTAAAATTTGATCTGCCTGTAACTTGAGAGCACATAAGGGCTTTCACCTGAGGTGAAAGAATGCAATTTGGCTGCCCATGTTTGAACTGTGTAACTGAAGCTGTAGCTAAACATGGCTGAGGCACTTCTGGGTGGGGGCTTACTCAGCCTTTGGCACCTCTAAGAGGCTGGGCACCTGTCTATATAAAAGAACAGACAGGGCCCTTCCTCGTTTCTTTCTTTCCTTTGTGATTTTTTTTTCACAAGTCTTTTTTTTTTTTTTTTTTTAAGATGAGAAGGAGGAGGAGATATTTTAAGCTTTCTTGACTTTTCAGTACAGCTGAGGTGTGCCAGCCTCTGTCCCACAAGGCTGATGACTGCTGAGCACCAACACTGACGCTTGTGCGTGTTTCTGTTCACAGCATGCGCTGCCAGTCCATTCTGCACATGTCAATGTTTGGTTACAAAAAAGACACTGCAATGAGGTATTCCAGACTCCTGAATGACCACTTCAAGGTAGGGCACAGGTATTACTAAGCTGCCAGCTGGATGGCTGCAGTAGTTACCGATGTCAGCTGAACAGCCCAAAACTAATAAGTTTTTTATTCTTTGCTGCAGAGTAATTTCAGAGTAATACAAGCACCTTCTCCAGGTGTTGCAAGGTAAGATTTAAAAATTTGTGTGTTGTCTTGTGTCTGCGTTTTAATGATAATGAGTAAGAAAGAGCTTTTCTGTGTGCTGTGATAGTTGCATTTCGCAGAAAGCTACCAAGCTCCACATCTGTCCCGTCTAAGCTCTGTGGCTGAGAGGGATGTTTGGACTTAAACAGTGGTGCTGATTCCAGTTACATTTTTTTGGCCACCTTGCATAGTACAGTTCATTGGGAAGTAAATGGCCTCTTGAGAGCAGTGGTGGAAACCCTGTCATACCAGTGACTAAAATTAAGTTGGTTGAAGTGGTGGGGGTGATGTGATGAAGCAAGTCTGTGTCTGTAAGGCGGGTGGCTGACCACATTTAGCTTCCCTAGGTCTATAAATAAGTGTGTGTGTAGGCTGGCCTGGCTGCTTTGAGTAGGTGTCAAAAAGCTCCGGCCTCCATTGGAGGGAAGCTTCAGCATGCCTGAAAATGGAAAACATTAGGAAAAAACACTTGGATAATCTGGTGAAGACTTTGAAAAGTAGGTGTAGATTTTGGAAGGTGCATGGGTGGCCCTTTCTGATGCCTGGTCTCACATTTTGTTTTGTTGAGAGGACTCCTTAGACTCTCAAATCACTTCCAAAAACTTGGCCTTGCACTCAAAGGACAATTACTTGTAGTGTAGCTGAACACATCTCACTTTTCAACAGTCCACTCCATACTGCAGGCCTTTATGACACCGGATAGCTCCTGGCATAAGACAGCCTTTTGGAAAGACTTTTAGCTCTGAAGCAGAACATTCATGATGCTGTTTCTTTTCTGCTGCAGAAGCACAGGCTTGCCTTCTCCTCTTTCTCCAATACCCTCTCCTGCTGGTTCTGTGAACTCTCAGCCAGGATCAAATGATAGCAACAGCACTGGCCACAACGGCATTGGCAACGGTGTTGGCTCTACAGTCACTGTCTCCTGTCATATCTCAAGCGTCACCTCTTCCTATGTCAACATCACTTCCTATATCCTCCATGCCTATGAAATTTGGGAAAAGGCTGATACACTGGCCAGAAAAAATAAAGGTAAGTTCTTTGCCCTCTGTCTTTCCTGTCTCACATGTTTTGGTTATGTGTACTTGCTTAAATCCTATCACTCAGTGCAGCAAGCACTTAAAGATCAAAGCATTAAATATGTTGAAGTAGACAGCCACAGCGTACTAGCAGAGATACTTGGTGGTGATATATTGATGAGTGTTCCAATTAAAAGGTTGTTTTGAGATCCTCAAATGTCCAAGAGCTGAGGGATGAGGGTATCAAGTGCAGGAAACTAGCCAACTCGCTTCCTGGTAACAGAAGCAGCATAACAAGAAGTTGCCCTTTGGGCACTGAGCTTTTTTGAGTTGGTTCACTTTGTTTAAAAACATTTTTTTGCCCTATAGCATTGTGTTTTAGTTTTTGTCAATCTTCCAGGTCGTTTTGTCTTGAAAATGGTTAAGCTGGCTTCTCTGCCTAACAGAGAAGCTGAGCAGCACTTGAATTTGAGTCCTCGTTGGGCACATGCCCAGTATTTGCCTGTAGCAGTTCCGAGAATTGCTGCTACTTTTTTTATCTTGCAGGGTTTTTTGTTGAAAATGTTGTACTGTCCTGTGGTGCAAGCAGTGGTGAATTTGTGAAAGCCACAGGGTGGGTACAATTCAGCCTGTAACCTGCCATCCCATGTGGCCTTTGCAGTGTCATTTTTCATAAAATGCAAAGTTTTGTGAGCCACTGTGGGCAAAGAGATGCATTGCCATGACCTGTTAGGAGACTTGCAAAAGAAAAATAAGCAGTTCCTAACTGAATTGTTGTAAGGCTGCAAAAATCCTCACACTAATGAGGTGATAGCTGAAATTCAAAAGGCTTTGCAAGTCACCTTTAAATAAAGTAACCAGTTGTTGGCTGTCCTCTGAGCAAATCTGTGCTCACAGCAGCAGTTCACGTGTGGTGTTTTGGATTCTGTCATCAAAAGACTGTCACATAGAAGCAGCAGAGGATGCTGCTTGTAAGGCAGAGGAGTGAGTCACAGAGGAAAATGTGTGGGAGGGCAGCCTGAGCACAGTGTTGCATTTGTCAAGACTAAAATCAAAACCCGCTTTGTGTGGCCAGTTCTGATGTAAGGAAATGATGACTGGAGTAGTAAATATTCTCAAGGGAGTGGATCTGTGCAGGAGATCAGTAAATTCTCCTGTAGGCTTGGTGGTTGTTGTCACTGTTCAGGAGACATTTGAGAACTGGAACTTGTTGATATTCAGTGTAGTGTACAGGCACGGAGGTACAGAGAGTGAGAACATAAAATGGAAAAAAATACCGCATCCTTGCTTCTTTTATGCAATGCATAGGGCATAAGAGGAGGAAGAAAGAGCATTGGCCTTCTGCTATCAAGATCCTTTAAAAAGGGAAGTTCTAAGTTAGTGGAAAGCGGTTAGTTGTAACTGATGTCCAAATCACTTGTGCAGAGCTGAAGTGCTTTCTGGTGGGTCTACAAGCAGGACCCACTCAGCTCCTCACCGTAATTCAGAGCAGTGCCACGAATCATGAGGCTGTAACAGGTTGTCTTCCAGCCTCTAATCTCTGCCAGCAAGCACAAGCTGAAGCTGCAGGCATGGATGGGAAGTCCCTCTCCTTTCACATGATACAGACAGGGGCTTTGGACTCCTTGTCTCTGCTTACAGCTCTTTTGTAAGATTTGGATTTATAAACAAATTTTTTTTAAACAGAGATTTAGTAAACAAAAGCAGGAAAATCAGGGGAGATGTATTCTCTGCTTCTGAATTGGCAAGTATTAAAATGAAAGTGTTGTGCACTCTGCTTCTGAAGAGTTGCTTGCACAACCAAGCAGCCTCAATCTTTGTGTGTCAAAAGGGAGACCTGGGAATGGCTGGTTTCTGAAAAGGTACTTGGCAACACGATTGAGGCTGGAGAGACTGAGGGACCGGGACAAGCCATGTCACTGGAAGGCTGGTCATACAGGAATATCTTGGAAGGGTGACTGTAAAAAAATTGGTGCGAGAATTTTCCATAACTTTTGGTCACCTGCACAGATGATTGCCAGCACAGAGCAGGACTTGCAGCTGGCCAGCACCTCACGGTGGGCTCAGATGTGCTGCAAGAACCACCTCCTGCCTGTGCCAGAGGAGGAGCATGGTGCATGGAGAAGTCGGTGATGGGATAGGAGGACTGTGGGATCTGCCTAGCATGCTCAGCCATAAGCAGTCCAAATCAGATGTATAGCCCGGCAAGCCACAGGAATTGTTAAATCTGTTCAGTGGAGAAATCATGGTGTCTCCGAGGTTTGAGGATGAAAGCAGGGACCAGCCTGATGGCAGGTCTGTGTGCTTCTGGATGTTGCTCAGGAAGACACTCAAATTTGGCCTGTTTAAAATCTGGGGAAAGCTCGAAGCAGGGACTGTGGTGTTAACACCCAAACTTTTGTCCACCTACCACGGAGCCTCAATGTCCTTTAAAGAGAGCACATGAGGAGGCAGGTGAGTGTGTGTATGTGTGTGCAAGTGTTTTCCTCTTGTGTGCCCTTGTTATACTTTCCAGCCCTCTAACCCTGCTGAGCTGTCAGCATTAACACTGTTTAACTGGACTGGCCAACTCACCATGTGCTGCTGCTGTTGCTTCTCACTGCCCTCCTCGCCTTGTCAGATGTGCCTGTTGTATGAAACCAACCAAATATTTTCTTTCTCTTTTCCTTTTTTTCCAGAGTTTTTTTCTGAACTCAGCAAAGCGACCTGTGCTCTGGCACTGACCAGTAGCCTGACTGACCTGGTACACTACATCAGACAGGGATTACAGTGGCTGAGACTGGAAGCAAATATGCCTTAACTGGTTCTCCAGGTGGTTAAATACCTTGAAGTTTGTTGCACTTTTGAAGCCTCAGAAACAGTTTAATTTTTTCTTTTTTATTGTTCAATACAAGCACCTGCAAAGGAAAATATTTTAAATAAAGTTGGAAGTTATCTGGTTACACTGGAAAACCTTTGAACTGTGCTATTTTAGGGTAGCACTTTGCTGCCTTGAAAAAGAAGAGATGGAGAATGGCACCTTCCTTTAAAATGATGAAGTGCAATGAATTGTCTGAATGGCCCAATGTATTGATGGTCTTGAAACATTTCTGTGACAAATAACCAGCAGGACAAGAGTTGCACATGATGCTGACAAGAAGGAAATCTGCCTCCAGAGGTGGTTATGCAACATCCCACAGCCTGCAGTAGTTGTGTGCCCAGAAAACGTGCCAGAGAAGTCGTTTTTGCAAGCACGGATGCAATCTTTGGTGTCTTTGTTCCACAGAGAGCGAGCAGCAACCTCATCAGCACCAGACAGCAATAAGTTACAGTAAAAACAGCAAAAGGATCTGCTTTGCCTGCTTTCCAACCTCACTCTCTTGCTTTCGTCAGCCAGCTGATGGAATTGGGGAACCTGCTGCCTTCAGTGCTGCCAGTTTACTTTTCAAATCATTGCTGCTTTGGTCCTCCTTGCTGTGCTCTCGTGGACATACATGCCCATGGCACTCAAGCTGTGTTACTACAGGTCTTGCTCGGTTTCAGCCTTGTAAGCCAAACAGCTGGGGTGGCAAAATGACATGATGTGGTTGGAACAGCTCTGCCTTTATTCTGAGGGGTGTCACAATGAGGATTGCTTTTTGTCATTTTGGTGGGTGGGGGTGCAAAGCTGCACTGGGTCTTGCTTGGACATTGTTCTGGGTCTGAGAGCTTCCACGTGGAGGAACCGCTTCTCATTAAGGAGGGACTAGGGCGCTGAATGTGGGACATAAATTTTGCATGTGGATATTTAGGTGCAACCCTTAGGGATCTTGATGAATATCTAAGAGCAGGATTTGATACCAAAGTGGGTCTCCTTTATGTGGGACAGAACTCACATGCTCTTCCTCAGACGCACTGTACAATGGGCCCAGTGACTTAGAAACCTGTCAAGGGAACATGAAAGGGAATAATTAGTGTTTGCAAGCATTTTTCCTTGTCACGGTATCAGTGAAGGCAGCATCCATGACATTTATGTGTTTAGTTAGGTGACACCCTTCTCTATCCAAAGATTTCTTGTTGTGTGACAGCATTATCCTACCATCCTCATATAAGAGTGTGCCTTAGCCCTCTGGTGCCCTCTCAAATCCTTCACCCTATCTCTGACACCCTGTTTGAGTGGTGAAGAGATAGTATCCTAAAATAATTGTATTTACAAAAAAAAAAAATTCTCCCTTTTCCACATAATTTCACAATGGATGAACATTTCTGCACAAATGCAGCAGTACACCCTTTGTAAAAATACCTGCTCGTGTGGTTTTGAGCAGGCTCATGAAAGTGGGCAGTAAAAAAATATCAGCAAAAGGTCTGCATTTCCAAAAGTAGTTTCTGTAGAAATGGCCCCTGCCACAGGGAAGCCTGGAGTCATTCTGGCTCTGTGAGGGGTGGCTGGAGTGTGCTGAGGCTCTGCCCTGGTCCAGAGCACAAGGGAGCTCTCCTCCCACCTTCCCTGGCAGTGCAGGACTGCTGGGATCATGGTTGGCTCTACCTACACCCTGAAGACATGGTCCTTTCATGTTCTCTTTGTTAAAAGCCTTAGTACATTTCAGGGATGAGCTGCCCTAACAAATGGAAGGAAGGTCCATGTCCCTCCCTCCCCATTTTACCTATCAAATTTCATTTGCGCTCCTCCTCCCTGGAGCAGCAAATGCTTGGATTGAGCCAGGGACAGAGAGAGGCTCAGCATTAACCATTTTGTTCTCAGAAAACATGGGGATGGGCAACCAGCCTGAAGGCTAATGTGCACTTTGGAGCTTGATCCCAGAGTAGTGGATCGATGCCGCCTTCTGACTTTGTCTTTAGACAAAGCTATTTCTAGGATCACCCGATGAGGAGGAGGAGGAGGTAAGAAGAAAGAAAGCTTTACTGAACCTGAAAACCACTCTGGGAGCCTGCAAGAACTGTAGCAGAGTGTTAAGGGTAAGCATAAGGTGTAGCAGGGACACGGGTCTTCTGGTACTTTCATTTTGTGCCCACCCATGTCCCTCCCTGCTGTCAGGCCAGGTTCCCATTGGAGAGCCACTGGCTCACAACTTTCCCCCAGGCTAGAGAACCACCTGCCAAGACCCACTAGGCTGGCATGTAGCTGCCCCTGTCCTACATCCAGCTCAGTGCCACCTGTGGTGCTCCAGGTCCTGTCCTTGCCTGTCCTGAGCTGCCCAGATAGGGATTATCTGTTGCCCTGCTCCTTGCAAAGCTCATGAAAGGGTGTTGGGCGAACAAAGCCAGTAAGAAGATGCCCAGAGAAGGTAGATGAATCCCTGACTGTCTCTGCTGCTGCTGTGCAGAAGCGGTCGTGCAAGGGCTGCTCCCATTCCTAGGGCAAATTCCCCTGGGCTTTGAGGGAAAGGAGGTCATGAGCAGGTTGTGGGGGGCTACTTGGGGGCTTTCACTTCAAAAGCAATCTGTGGAAGCATCAGTACCAAGCTCCGCAGCAGGGAGCTATGTTTGTTTCAGGACACAGAGAAGACTATTTAAATAATAGGAAATTTTTTAAAAAGCCATCATATTTCAACCTTGAGCCGGGTCAGAGGCCTGCAAAGGGTTAGGAAGGATAATCATCATTTTCATCTGGGCCTATTCAGGCCTTTCCAAAAATCAAACAAAAGCCAAACAAGAATAAAAACACAAACCAAAACATAAGAGTGGAGGAAATGGCATTTGCCATTAAGAAACAAACCATTAATCCAAGGAAAACCAGAGATGATGGTTGAGTTGCAGAAGGAAAAGAGGCAGCTATGGTGGCAAAGCATCATTTCCATGCAATATTTATTTAAAAGAAATAATAATACATGTGTTGATATTGTCAAATGTTCTATTTTTAAGATGCCATTTATTTAATAGTTGAAAATCCAACTTATATGGAGATAGAGATCTCTTGAAAGTCAAAGTCTGACTGCAATGTCCGTGGTTTTGGTTTTGTCCTCTCCCCTCCCTCTTGGTTTCTGTGATAAATCTGTACATCTTATTTTGGGGATGTATATCCCTCTTGTATATAACCTTTTTCTGTGTGTGATGGAGTTTCCAAGATGGTTGATGGTTGATTCATTCATGTAGGGAAATAAACAATAAATTAATGTTTGTTATGAGGTGTTGCAAGACTCCTTGTGTTCTCAGCTTCTTGTAGAGAAATTGTAGTTTGCGTTTTCTCTCTGAATGGCCTTAGTGTTTCCTCTCTGAATGAGGTTTAGGTATAAATCTCTGTTTCCAGTGCTGCCCCATTTATTGCCCCTTGCTTAATGACCAAGAATGGGTGTTCAGAGGGGCAGGAGAGTCACGTCTCAGAACATCTGCCTCCTCTCCTCCCAAAACCGATTCAGGGACGACTTTGCTGGGACCAGCTGCTGGCAGCCAGCAAAGCCTGGATCTGAGCACTACCTGGCAGGAAGATCCCATAAGTTGGTTTCAGACAATCAAACAAGTAAAACAAGAAAACCAGGAGACAAGGCACGAAAGTGGTGGCTGAAGCATCCTGCTCTGTGTTTGCCACAGAGGTGTTGCAGGGCTCAGTGCTGGGAGAAGGGTCTGCTCAGGTTTTATTCATGGGTTAGTTTCTGAAGTGCTGGAAGGAGGATTTCTCTCAAGGAATCCCACAAGATTTCATTACCCTGTGGGGCGCTGCGTCTCTTTGGGTGGACAATGGAATCTCTTTGTCATTGTCTTACACTTCTTGTTTGAGGCTTTTTCCACTTTTTTTTTTTTTTTTTTTTTTTTTTTTTTTTTTTTTTTTGTGTTGGGCAATATAACTGTTCCTTGGAAGAATAATTTTTTCATCTCTGCACTATTGGGATATAATTTGCATGTCTAATTCAGGCAAATGCTGCAACAGGCATTGCACCCAAGATGTTAATGGATGTGTATTTCTAATGTACTGAAACCAGTTCTAATACTGTCTCAGTTTAAATGATACACAGGTGGTTTGAGGACAAGTTATGAGGAAGACCCAAACCCCTCCCTCTAAGCAATTGTAAATTCGAAATTAAGAGGCTCCAATTGAGGGGGAAAAAAAGTGTGGAAAAAGGAAGAATAGCAGCCCTTTATTAAAAGATATCTCACAGGAGAGATGGAAGGTAAAGACTTTCTTTCCTGGGTGGAAATGCATTTGTTTGGTGTCAGAATCCCTGTGCTGGAATTTTCAGTCTGAGCTTTAAAATGGATTAAGAAGGAAGAATCCTCCCAGACAAAAGGTGCCAGCACAGGAAACTATGTGTGCATGGAGTGCCAAGAGTGGCTCAACAATTGCACAGGAGAGATGGAGAGTAAGGATTTTTTTCCTGGGTGGAAATGCATTTGTTTGGTGTCAGAACCCCTGACCTGCAATTGTCAGTCTGAGCCCCCAAATAGAATAAGAATGAAGATTCCTCCCAGACAAAAAGTTCTAGCTCAGGAAGCTCTATGTGTGCATAGAGTGGCAAGAGTGGTTCTCCAGGTGCACAGGAGAGATAGTGGGTAAGGGCTTTCTTTCCCGGATGGAATTGCATTTGTTTGGTGTCAGAACCCCTGTGCTGGAATTGTCAGTCTGAGCTTAAGAATGGAATAAGAATGAAGATTCCTCCCACACAAAAGTTGCCAGCACAGGAAACTCTGTGTGTGCATGGAGTACCAAGAGTGGCTCACTGTCATAGTTCTGACTTCAGCAAGGAATTTTTTCTTCCCCTTCCCCCCTCCCCCCCCCCCCCCCCCCCCCCCCCCCCGTGTGTGTGTGTGTGCTCAGCACACCCATCAGGTGAAACAAAAGAACTGGCCAGATCGCTAATGGTCGAGACATCAGTCTCTTAGCAACGAAGGGGGAAGAGTTGGGGGGGGGGGTCGGTGTGTGGGTGGCTGGAAAGAGGTGAGGGGGGGGGAAGTCGGCTCTGGCTGCGGAGGAGGAGAGGCTGCTGTGAGCGGCAGACACGCTGGTTCTTTTGGGGTTTTTTTGTTGTTGTTGTTTTTCCTGTCAGAGGGGAGTTGGTTTTTTTTTTTGGCTGCTGCTGTTCTTTCCCAGCTGTCCCTGCTCACCAAGCCCCCCCCCGGAGTTCGTGAGTTTTTCTTCCATTGGGAGAACTTTCTGTGTTATCGGTGTTGGTTTTTTTCGCTTCCCCCTTCCCCTTTCCCCCCCCCCTCCTCTTTCTTGGGAAGGGAAGAGGAATCAAGTTTTTTTGTTGTTTTTCTCCGATATACCCTGGGGGGTGTTGTTTTTTTTTTTTCCCCATCCCATGTGTCAGTGACCAGGGATCCCACAGCGCTGCCTGGTGACAGGCACTGGACATTACAAGCTCTGCTCCTGCAGTGATCCAACAGCGCCACCTGGTGACTACCATAGGACACTACAGGTTCTGCACTTCCAACGACCCAACAGCGCCACCTGGTGAATGGTACAGGACATTACAAGTTTTACATCTCCAGTGACCCGACGGCGCCCCCTGCTGACTGTGGTTGGAACTGCACCAAAGGGTGCTAAAAATTGAACTATTTAAATTTTCCTTTTGCCGGGCTATCGGTTTTGTTCTTGAAGGGGATTATTGGTGGGTATAGTAGTATTGCTTGGTTGTTTACTTGGGGTTTTTTTTGTGTTCTTGTTAATACAAACATACCTTTTCATAAAGGGCTGTTATTTTGTTTTCCCTTTTCCATAATTTGTGGTTTTTTCCCTTCAATCAAAGCCTCTTGGTTTTGGATTAATAATTGCTTAGAAAAGAAGTTTGGGTCTTTTCCTCCTAATCCATCCTCAGCAGAAGACCCTTGTCCCATTTAAACTGGGACAAGTTCCATCAGAATTTATTTACTCAAAGCTCAGATGAAATACCAACCAAACAAGGGAGTTCAGCATAACAGTGTGCACCAGAACTTTGTTTGTTTGTACCACTTAATGTAGAAAAGGAGGTGTTTGAGATCATGGCTGCTCCACAGCCTTGTGGGCAAATAAAGCAGGACAAAATCCAGCATCATGAAACAGATATTTTGCAGTGGTTGGAACCAGTGGGATCATTCTTTTTTCTCAGGACAATTAAAGGTGCAATCTCAGCTTGCCTACTTTTCCTCTTGACTTTAATGGGCTTTCCAGCCACCTTCTCTCTGGTACGTTTTGATAAAGAATTACAGCACCCTGACACTACCATTTCTTTGCATAATTCTGGAAAGTGTCTTAATTTGGGAAAATATGTGCTCATTTATATTAAAATAAGGTCCAATGTGACACAGTGTTCACACAGAAATAATTTGCACAGACTCTGCAAAAAACAGTCTCTTAGGTGGACAGTTTTGACCAAATACTGTATACATTTTGGACTGGAAATTACTCTCTACACTGTGAAACAGACAGACACACCCACCCTCTCCCCTTCTTTTCCTTTTGATAGGTGGACTCCAGTAGTTGTTCAATATGTTAATAGAAATACAGAGATGTTAAATTAACCTTTCTGCAACTTATTGATTAAAAGGACTTGAGCATATTAAATTAGTGAAAATATTAATGCTATCTTTTAATGCAATTCAGAATTGAAATTCAGATGAATGATAGAAAAAAAGATGTCAGTAATAAACTGATATCAACTATGCCTATATCACCTCCAGTTATCTCTAATTAGAGTGAGGTGTTTGCATATATACAAGCAGTGTATTGACCCTGAGATGAATTGTATAGTTAGAGATTAACAGCTGCCAATGCTTTGAGGATGCTGGAATATACATACTATCTGCCGGAATAGTAGGGTTATATAGAGTGATTCTCTTTACTGTGTTTTCAGGGTCTGCCAAGGTTTTGCAAATTGTTTGAGTCTGTCCTAACCTCAGCATAATTTTGTTTGCCTGGTTGGGATAATGCTGGCTGGCTTGGTTGTCTGGTGATCCACAACCTGTCTGCAGAGAGGTGTTGGTGTGGCAGGACACTTTGGAAGTGGCAGGTAGGGCAAATCATCACAGGTCCCTAACGCTGCTTTCTGAAGACACTTGATTTTGGCAGCACTGCTGCTGTAGTTTTGACGCTTTCTGGATGTATTTGTGTTTGAGTGTAGTTTGAGTGCTCAGTATATGAAAGTATAAAGTCCTTCATCTCTCACAATACTCACTGAAGACACTCCCGTTGATGCCAGTGAGGTTTGGGTTAGGTCCTCACATGGTTGTCTCCTGCACAAGTCGTCTGCATTCACTAAAGAGACACGTATGTGCTTAAATGAGTATGTTCTGTCAGCTTTTTGATAGACTATCAAGTAAGTACTATCAAGTTTGCAGATGGATAAAATATATAGAATTATAACTGCAGAAAGCAAATCCACTCATACTACACGTCGTCTGTGAAGGTGACCCAGTTGGTCTGTAGAACTTAAAATAAATTAAGGCATGGGAGGACACATTCAGCAATGCACATGAAATGCATTTAATCACCCTAAAGAAGGAGGCCATTGTAGAATGAAATTAACACACACAAGGGGGCAGCGTTGGCTGCCAAAATTGCTGCCAGCTTTTCTTAATCCAGGAGACTTCATGCAACTTGATTTGGAAAGGAGGGATATACATTAGCATATTCTGTGTTTTGGAAAGTTAAGTATAGAGATACACACCTAACAGGCCTCATTTATATGAATTTTTATCCTCTTCAGGAGATACTTGTTGGGGATTGTGTCTTTGTTCATGGCAGTATCTGAAAGATTTTTGTGAAACACAGCATATATCATAGTTTCATTCATGCAGTTCAACATATTTTAACACAGTTCATGTAGGCCATAAATAGCTTCCATAAGCACATTATTTGAAAGAGCACTTCACTACATACAAGGAACAAGACAGATTCGAATAATACACTCCTAAGTAAAAGGGAAATCCATGATTTGTTCCAACTCAGATATGATCTTTTGCTAAACTCCTATTATCTACGAAAGAGCAGAAAGACAAATAATAAGAAGAAAACATTTTCAGCTCAGAGTTCCCCCAGCTCGTGTTTTCTTCTGAGACCAAATTTTAACATGTATTGTGATCACAACAGTGTCAATGTCTTGTATCATTATATTCCCAAAGCAAGTAACGTTTAGCTTAGTAAAAAATCTTAAGAATTCCACCCTTATATGTAATATAAAATAAAAATATGTATATATTTATTAAGATAAGTATCTTTGTATATAAGCTTATGATTAAATGTGAATGCCAGAGTTTAGGAGAAAAGAAAATAAAAAATCAAGAAAATATATGTCTTCATTAGAGAAAACTCTGCAGCTAAGCAGCATGATGCCTTCTTTGACAAACTTTGTTGTAACTATTTTTGTAACTCTCCTACTAAAAAAATAAACCAGAAACAAAACAAAAACAAACAAACAAAAAGGAGTAAACATCTTGTTCTGTGGCTTAATCAACTGATAAGTTGTTGACTTCCTCCTCCCTAGACATATCACACATGATTTGTACTTCTTAGTCTTCAAATTAGAGTCAGGTGAATGTCTCCTCTGAAATAAGTTGTACATAGATGTCTGTCAGAAGCTCTCTTGCATGTCTTAAACAAAAATCAGAGATATTTACAGCAAAAAGAGTTATTTCCAGAAAAAAGGTCCAACATGAAAATGAAACTTCAGGGACTTCATCGTGCATTACATATCACAGCTTCAAGTACCATCAGTATACAAATAAGTTGCTTTTCAAAATAAGTCTCAGAACTTGTCCTCGGAGCAAACACTTGCAACTAGAATACCAGGATATTGCAAAAAAGGCATCCTTCCAACACAGCCACTTTTCACTGAATGAGGGGGTAATTACAGCGACTCAAATCCCTGGGACAAATCACCCAAAAAGGCAAAGGAGCTACAGCACTGCTTCTCTCTCTCCCTTTTGGTAGACAGTATCTTCTGTGGTCAGAGATACCCTGACACTTGATCCTCTATGTGCTTTGTCAGAATTAAAATGAATTCTTCCTCTAAGACTTGCCAGCTCAACTAGACAACACAAAGTTGAGAGGATTCAACTAGCAGAGACTTGAAATGCTCTGCTTTTAAATGACAGAGATGATCACATTTCATAATACAGAGGCATATTAGATTTCTCATCATCTAAAGTTAGGATAACCAGGGAACTCTGGCAGCTCTAAGCAGCACCAGAGGATAGTCCCTACTCACCCCACACAGGCTCCCCAGCTTCTGTACCTTGGCACACCTGATTCTCCACAGAGCACAGAACCATCCCCTGACCTGATCCAGTGCACTCTCTCCCCAGAAATGCATCCTATTCTTCCCACTCCAAAAGCCAGAACACAACTATAACAGGTGCTCATTTTCACTGAAAAAAAGGGAGCAATAAACCCCAGAATTAAAGCTCTTCCATTATTACCACAGTTCAAATATCCCTTCACCCAACTAAATGTTAATCCCAATGCTTCAGTGCTTTCAGAGTATGCTTTGTCCGCAGAAAAGCAGTTTACTCCTGTTGTCAGGACACAAACCTCAGCACTACATACCAATCCAAGCCAACACCTCAAATTCAAGCCACAGCTAAGCAGGAATAGAATGCAGTAGCCCATGACTGATCCATGAGTCTCCCCTCTCGGGAACACTGCCCAGTTGGAGACAGGCTCTCGGAAGCATTCACTCTAGCTAAGACCTGGCCAAAATACTGGCAGTGCCGTGGTATGCAAATTACAGGGCAAGCTTTGGCAAGTCTACCAGAACACTGCAAATGCTGTGCTGGGATAAATGAGAAATTCCTGGCCACAAAGGCCACCTGAAATTCGGGACAGTCAGGACTCAAAAGGCACCCTGGTTATGTTTCTGTCGGGTCACACAGAATAAAAAAACAAAGACAACAAGATGATTTTAGTGGAGAAGTGAAATGCTCCCTGGTTTCTTTAGTGGTTGCTTCCGGGATGTAAAGGCAAATCTACAGCAGATTAAGTTTCAGAAGGCACATTATGTTAGGAGCAAGGTCACGAGCATAAGGACAGGAGATACCGTTCCTTGCTTTAACCTTGTAAAGAAAGACTTAGATTTATGCATCTTTCTGCCATCCCACCACCGTATACTCACTTCACTTTACTAGAGTCTTTGTTAGCTGAAGACTGCAATGATTTTGTTTCTTTTTCTGATTTCTTTTTCTTCCTATCAGTCTCCTCCTTTTCTTCCCTCTAACAAGGAAAAAAAGGAAAAAAGATCACTCAGGTTTTCAAAGTTGACGTAAAGTACAGACCAAGACAGCCAAGTTTCACTTTCTAAAGTTACAATTTCTCCTACTTCACAAAACATCCAAGCTCCAAAGCATTGCAAATCTAAGATTCACAACTTTATCTCCAGCCTATTGGGAACACTGTCCATGATACAATCCTAGATGGGGAAGATCTGCCAGGGGGAATTCTCAGCAAGAACATCCCTTATTCAGATTGTTCCCATGAGCAAGTCAAGTCCCGAAGCTGAAAACACCAACTTGTTCTACTCCATCATCATCCTTCACTGCTTTGTCTAATTTTAGAAGACTGAAGTTCCCTATGCTGGCTTCTTAAACATGCTCCAGCACCAGCCCTTCCTGTCTCATCCATGGATTGTTTCTACCAGCCAAAGCTACTCAAGTACCTAAATACATATCCAGGTGCCTTCCCAGGATTTCTCCTGCACTCGCTTACAACTTGAGATGAATAATTGCCCTTCTTCTGCTGCAATTCTCCTGCCCTGGCAAGTGTTAAAACACAGGCGGCCCAGTGACAAGTGCTCTGAAACAGCCATCCATTCCACCTGCAGAAATTCTCAGGGCCACCCTTGGAAACCCTTCAGCAAGGGCCCCGGAAAAGCCAAGGTGAGCTGTGCTTACCTGCAGGGCCAGGGAACTCAGGGCAAGGCGGGGACCGAGCAGAGAGCAAACACCTCCAGCTGCTTCTTACTCCAGCCCCCACAGCAACTGCGGCGAAGCCCACCGGTGCAAGGCTCGTAGGAGAGCTTGAAAAGAAATTAGGAAACAATTAGTCAAGAGAAAAATCCTTCTGCACTCCGCACTGGAGAACGACTCCAATTGCTCACTAAGACAATCACCTCATTTAGAACAACTGAATCCTAGAACCCCACGGCTTCTCAAATGTATTCACTACCAGAAAAAGAAAGAATTGCAAGCAGCAAGAGCAGCGTGCCAAACAACCCTCTGCCTTAAAAGCCAAGAGAAATAACCCCCCAAGCCCAAAGCAGAGCTGCGAGGTGGCCCGAGCCCTGTCCGGACCAGAAGCATTGCCCACGAGCTGCCCCCTGCCTCGCAGGCGCCGCCTGGCGGACACGGCCGGGAGCGGCACTGCAGCCGGGCCGCCGCTCCCCACCAGCCCCTCCAGTGCTCCCCAAGCGCGGATCGGCGCTATGGCCGTGTCTCCGCTGGCCGCGGCAGAGACAAAAGGGCTTAAGCCACGTGCAGCTTCCGGGGAAGGAGGGAGGCTTCCGGCGGCGCAGCCCCGGCCCATCGCCCCGGCACCGCAAGACCAAGGGGCGTGGGGACGAGACGAGACGAGACGGGACGGGACGGGGCGGCACGGCACGGCAGCGGCAAGGCACAGGGAGGGGAAGGAGCGGAGCGGACCGGGACGGGACGAAGAAGCGGCAGCGGAGCAGGATGGGATATGGAAGAGAGCCAAGCGGAGTCCTCCGCACTCACCGAAATGAAACGGCCGCTCGCTCAGTCGTCCTCGTGGCTGCGCCACGTGCAGCTTCCTAGAGAAGGAAGGAGAGTTCCGGCGGCGCAGCCCAGCCCCATCGCCAGAGCACCACCACACCAAGCTGGGCGGGGACGAGGAGGGAACAGGGGGGCTGGGCAGGGGGTTGGGGCGGGCCAGGGGGGCGGGGTGGAGCGGGTCAGGGGGGCGTGGCGGCTGCGGCGGCAGCTCCGGCCCCGGCGGCCCCGGCGGGGGGCGGGGGAGGACGGCGTGCCGGCGGCCCCGGCGGGGGGCGGGGGGGGACGGCGTGCCGGCGGCCACGGTGGGGGGCGGGGGGGGACGGCGTGCTGGCGGCCGGGGGGCCGCCGCCATGACTCTGCAGCCCACGTGGTGGGGCCGCCGCCATCTTTGTATGGCCCTCTTCAGTTTCCGTTGAGGGCGGTGCTCTCTTGAGTGTAAACCATGACTTCCGGTGTGGGCGTCGCCATCTTGATTGTGGCCTTGAGAGTTTCCGATCAGGGCGCCGCCATCTTGCTTGTAGGCTGGAGGACTTCCGGTACAGCGGCGCCATCTTGGTTGTAGGCTGGAAGACTTCCGGTCAGGGCGGCGCCATCTTGATTGTAGGCTGGAGGACTTCCGGTCAGGGCGCCGCCATCTTTTGTGTGGCTCTCTGTATTTTCGGGCACAGGCGGCACCATCTTTTGGACGGCATTCCGGTCGGGGGGGCAGTGCTTTTTTTCCGGCAATGCAAATATTCCGGTCGGGTGTCACACCCGCTTTCTGGCCGATTCGCCCTGTTGTGAGAGTCGCCATCTTGAGTGTGGGCTTTGAGGATCTTACGGTGAGGGCGTCGCCATCTTGAATGTGGGCATTGACGACGTCCAGTGAGGGCATCGCCATCTTTAGTGTGGCCTCGAGAGTTTCCGGTCACGGCGTCCTGCGGGGCAGAGAACGTTAAGGCATATTTGGCTTTTCCTCGTTCCCCTCTGCTGACCGTAATGGCACAGGCTCCGGGGAAAGCTCAAAGGGGGCATGTCCCACTCAAAGCGACTCACGGCAGGATAAGCGGGGCAAAAGTACAATAATCTGGCCAAAGCCCCGGCCCGCCAGCCCTTCCCTTGCTGCCGGCGCCAGCCGGACATGCCGCCAGGGAACGGGCGCCTAGCCAGACTCGCTGCAGCAGCGCAGTTCCACAGGGCTGCATCCGGCTCGCCGCGTGGCTTTCCCTGCAGTACCGCGCGCCGCCCGCAGGCGGCAGCAGCGATCCTCGAGAGCCCCCTGGGGAAAGGGAGAGCGGCCGGCAAAGCCACGACCCAGAGCTCTGCCTGCCGTCCTCACACTGGCACGCGCCTTGGAGCTTCATTCGTCCTGCTTTCAAAGCCCCCCCCTCCTTCCGTATCCTGCATTTCTTACACTACAAGATCCTGGATATAATAAAGTAGAGACGGAGCTCTCTTTTGAAGTCAATGTATATGTCAGTTAGTATTTCAATAGATAGAAAAAAAGAGAGATGGTAACTTTTGAATTTTCAGGCATTTTTGGGCTTAGCCTCCCTTTTCGGGGAGGACTCCATATGACCCCTCTCATCCCCCACTCACATGCTGGGCATCGGGATGCCCCTGATGACCTCATCACCCCTGGACTCCCCCACCCCGTTTTACTCACCCCCAAAGGCAGAAATAAAGAGAGGGAGGGTGGGTACAAGATGGGGAGTTCAAGGCAGAGGGAAAACAGGGGTCAAGAAGAGGAGAGGAGGAAAGGGGTGGAGAAAAGAGAGGAGAAAGGATATCTGGGGGTGCACAAAGGTGGGGGGCAAAGGGGGTTTTCTGACGCACCCAAAATTGACAGCTCCTCCCCAAATCCTCTCCCTTCTGCTAAAGAATGTCCTGCATCCACCAGCACAGGACATACACAAATCCCTCTGGGGGTCTGGAACATGACACATACCCGCAGGGGTGGCTGTAGGGTTGCAAACAAGATGATAGGCAGGCTTTTTTTTATTTCAGAAAGCCAACAAATGCCTCCAAAAGAAGGGCCTTGGGGGCAGTGGCAGCTCACTGCACTATGCTGGACTCCCCTCATCCCCTTCCTCAGCTCCAGGAGGATTTGCGCCTCCTCTGAAGGTGAAAGTTCCCTTCAACTGGTTTTCTTTCTAGCTTTTTTTCCCCAGCACCACACTGGTCAAAACGGAGAAGAGAAAAGCAAGAAAAAGCCCCCCAAAAAATCCCAGCATGCCTCCCAACCCCTCACAACATGCAGCTCCTCACACTAAGGTACAGCTACCCCTCGGCTGCTCAACTCAGTTTGGGGTTACTCCCAGGGGAGCACCCCATCACTGCAGCCTGGGCAGCACAGCCTGAAGGCTCCCGGCTGGGCTCCAACGCCAGCTCTGCAGAGCAAACACGGTGTCCGGGCCTCACGGGAGCCTCGGAGGTTTTTCCAATGCTGCTCCCATCGTAGTGTGAGCTGAGGTTCCAGCGACCCCCTCGTGCTCTGCCTAAGCCACAGGCAAGACTGCAGGAAAAGAGGAGTCAGAATGGGAATGAGAGAGAAGAAAGACGACTTTGGGCTATCGGTCCACAGGGAGTAATTGTGCCCTTTTTAGCCCTGCTGACAAAGAGCTCAGAGGCACCACGCTGGTGTCCTGGGGCAGAGAACTTCACAGACCTGTGTTATCCTCTTGCATCCTGGCTCTCGGGAGTCCACCCACCACTCAGCTCTTCCCAGTGCTGCTCTGCCTGCTCCAGGATTCTGTCCCCCAGAGAGGCCACTGGTCCCACACACAGGCCCCCCAGCCAGCCCCACCCCCTTGCTTGCTGCCAGCAGCCAGACCTCCCCTCGTCCCCAAATGCAGAGCCCCTTCCCTAGCATTGTTATAGTCAAATGACCAGATATATTTTAAAATATAGTAGAAATTTATTAAGAGCAAATAAGCAAATCAGCGCGCTGGGAGACCCGAGGAAACTCCTGTTCCACCAACGGTCTGCCCCGAGGCAAGCCCACACCCCACTTTTTATACCTCCCTCTATCTCCACGCCTTAAGTCTCTTTCGATTTCTTTATTGGGCTTCCTTTCGCGGGCTTCCCCAATATTGGTTCTTGTTTCGCGGGCTCCCTCTCGCCACCTGAGCTCAGCCAATGTTTTGGTTAAAACAGTGTTTTGGTTAGACCATAGTCCTTAGTGTCTGCCATCTGGAAATTTCCAGAGGGGGTAAGTCCTTTCCTTTGGTTCTTTGCTGTTTCATTCTATTCTGCTTCACTATAAGTCTACTCAGAACAAACACTTACAAAATGACAAGACATAACATACAAATTCATAGTAAATATTGCTCCTTATTACCTTATTACAGACACAACATTGTGGCTTGATACATGCAATTCAAACCAACCACTAACATTACAAATTTAATTTGATTAGCAAATTATCCACCTTTGCTTTTATTAACTATTACAGCATGGCCCGCTGCCCTCAGCTCCCCAAAAAGAGAGGCAGGAGAGCCCCCGTCTCTGTTCATTTTCCCAGCAGGTTTTCCCTCTGTATACAGCAAGATGTAATAGTGAATTATCTACTCATTTTCTAAGTACGGACTAGAGACAAAAATGGAGAAGTTGCCCTTGATAATCACGCATGAGTACCGCTCACAAAGCCTACGGGGACCCACCATGGGACTGGTGGTTGGGTGCAGTTCACCCTCTGTGTGAGGGACAGAAAATCCCAGCCTGGATAAAATGGATTCTACAACCCACCTGTTAAATCAGCAGCTTTTCTTGCCTGACTCCCCCCTCTCCAAAGAGCTTTCACCGAGCAATCACCGGAAGACTCAAATCCCAGGATTCAGGGCGCTTGGAATGTCGCTGGGAAACATCTCGTTCAAGCGGACACGTGCCTGCGAATGATTCAGTCCCGAAATCGTGCTCCCTAAGCAGGGGGCAAAACCTCCCTCCCTCTTTGGGTTGCCAAGCGCTCCAGCAGCAGCAGGAGGCTGCCTTTGCCCATCCCAGCCGCCCCGCGCTGTCCCCAGCTCAGCTCAGCCCTCCAGAAGCCGCAGGACGGGTCATTCCCCGAGGAAGGGGGAGCTCCCCAAGAGCCCCCCGCACGGAACGGGCACCGAGCGCTCCCCAGCGAGCCCTGCCACTGCCGGGAGCCGAGCCGAGCCCCGAGCCGCCAGCGCAGTCAGTCCTCCAGCCCCTCCTGCCGGACCCCGCACACCTGCGGGTACTGCCGGTCCCGCGGCGTCCTCCGGGAACACCGGAAGCGAGCTGGAGAACAATGGCGGGAATGGGGGGGGGGCGGGGGAAAACCCGGACAGCATTTCTGCCGGAGTACGGAATGGGGGAAAACCCGGACTGGATTTCGGCCGGAGTACGGAATGGAGGAAAACCCAGACTGGATTTTTCCCGGAGTACAGAATGGAGGAAAACCCGGACTGGATTTCTGCCGGAGTACGGAATGGGGGAAAGCCCGGACTGGGTTTTTGCTGCGGTAAGAAAGGAGATTAAAAAAAAAAAAAGGAAAAAAAGGGAGAGGGGGAAGAAGGGAAAGGGAAGGGGGGGAAGAAGAAGGGAAAGGGAAGGGGGGGAAGAAGGGAAAGAGAAGGGGGGGAAGACGGGAAGGGGAAGGGGTGCTGCAAACTTCTAAGCATTGGCAGTCTTTCTTCTTCGAAGAGTGTCCGCTTCAGCCGCCGCAGAGTGAGACGAACCAGGCAAAGCGACCTTGCTGCATTCGCTTGCCTCCTTGCAGCCAAGAACGCGCAACTCTCTGTGGCGGGCTTACAGTTGAAAGGTGCGAGAGAATAGGATTTCCACTCAAATAGCGAACAAGCAGCTTGAAGGAACGCACTACGAGGAAGTGGGCCGAGAGAGTTTTTTTTGGGGTGTACCCTCTTGAATTGCAACCTTCTAAGCATTGGCAGTCTCTTTCTGCTTCGAAGCCTTTCCACTTGGCACATACGACAAGCCGCTGCACGTTCATCTCAGCTAGACGAACTCAGAAGCTCTTAAAGACAAGCGCTTAGCCGCAAGCCGAGAGTGTCCGCTTCAGCCGCCGCAGAGTGAGATGAGCCAGGCAAAGCGACCTTGCTGCATTCGCTTGCCTCCTTGTGTTGCAGTTTGGTCAAGGCTTTTCTGGAGCATTGGCCTGAAAAAGCCCCTGCCAGAGACAAGTCAGGGCTTGTCAGAGCTAAGTTGGGACTGGTTAGACATTAAAGCTGTGCTGACCAAAAAGAAACAATAAGTCAAGCAGAACCAAACAAGAAAAATTTGCAACTAGCGATAGGATGTAATCTGGAGGTGGGATTTAATTACACGGTGTTTACAGTTAGGTAAATGGATTAATATTTGAATGATATGTAAGTTTATGTTTAACTGCTATGTCTCCTGTGAAATGTAAAACCAATCATGTAACCTTGCTTGGAAAATAGTATAAAAGATGCATCCAAAATGTGGGTCTTTGGGTACCTGTCTTGGGACAGGAGTCCACAGGGACCCCGGGCCGTGAATAAAGCACCACAAAAACTGACACTCTGTTAGTTTGTGTTCTCATTACGGGCAACACTTGCAGCCGAGAAGAACGCGCAACTCTCTGTGGCGGGCTGTAGAGTTGAAAGGATGAAAGAGAAAAGGACTGCCAATCAAATAGCGCACAAGCAGCTGAAAACAAGGCAATTCGAGGAAGAGTGCCGAAAGACAATGTTTTTGGGGTGTACCCTGTTGAATTGCAACCTTCTAAGCATTGGCAGCTTCTTTTGCTTCGAAGCCTTTCCACTTGGCACATACGACAAGCCGCTGCACGTTCATCTCTGCTAGACGAACTCAGAAGCGCTTAGAGACAAGCACTTAGCCGCAAGTCGAGAGTGTCCGCTTCAGCCGCCGCAGAGTGAGACGAAGCGGGCAAAGCGACCTTGCTGCATTCGCTTGCCTCCTTGCAGCCGAGAAGAAAGCGCAACTCTCTGTTGAGGGTTGTACAGTTGAAAGGATGCGAGAGAAAAGGACTGTCACTCAAATAGCGCAAAAGCAGCTTGAAAGAACGCACTACGAGGAAGTGGGCCGAGATACAAGGTGATGAGATAGTGGCAGAGACACGGAAACAGCCCACTTCCAGGAGGGACTGTGGTGCCCAGCTTGTGGTTTGCTCCCTAAAGTTGTCCTTTCTGTTACTTCTACTTTAGAGCCTGTTGAAATGCTGGTATAGATTTGGGAAGAGCCAAGTTAGCTGGAGCTGTGAGGTTTTTCCTGCCCAAAATCCATGGGGATGTTTTGCCTGGCTTTCCCAAGTGGAAGCAAGAGTCTTGGAGTCGTTGCATCCCCTGGAAAACCAGGTCAGGAGGGTTCATCTGACTCTGCCCTGACCTGTGTCTTCCAAAGACCCTCCTGCTGTTCTGGATCTTGCTGGGAGAGGACATTCCCATGCCTGCTTTTTAGACAAGAAATGCCAAATGAACTAAGTCTGTCCCATCCTGTCTGAGCTGTGCCAGTGGTGAGGTGTGAGGGGGAACACCCCGTTCTGCACTTCGAGACATTGACTACCTCTTGACTACCTCAAGTTTACTGTCAAAACCTTCCCTGCTTGTCCACCACTGCCAGCCTCATAATTACTTCCAGGTCTTCATTCTCTACTATGGAGAAGACAACTTCAAGTTTTACTCCCAGATCTACAGATTTCCTCAGATTTTACCCACAAAAATTTTCCCTACCATCCCATTACTGACTGCCTGAGTTTACCTTAAAGTGGTCATTCTCTCCTCTACAGATTAGATCAAGTTTTACCCCCCAAATTTTCGTTCCTCTATGTTCTCATCACTTTTTTTTATCCACACCCAGCACAGCCCACCTTGGGGAAGGTCCAGCTCCTCATTCCCAACCACAAGCAAACATCCAGTGTCTGTCAGCCCCTGCTGCCTCTGCCCTTAACCCCTGGCACCTGGAGGCATGTGGCACCCCTGGATTGACTCAGTGCCCACAAACCGCTAATGCCACCGTAAGGTTTCTCTGCCCACCAAGGGCACACCAGCCAGGAGGGACATTTCTCCCCGTCTCCCTCAAGGACCTCCACATCCAATTCATGGAACACCAACTTAGCTCTGGGCTGGGAAACAAGGGAGTAACAAGAAACGTCATTAAATCATTCCAGCCTCAATGGTGCCCAGACCTGGGAGAAAGCCCTTGCCACCACCCTCTTGGATTCTTCTTTCCTCTTGCTTGCCTTGCTCCCAGCTTTGGAAGGTTTGCCTCAGGCTGCATTTCACGGCTGCTCAGGGCAGACATCTCGTGGCCAGCCTGGTGCTGAGAGCTGAACAGAGCAAAGCTGGTATTAGACAAGCAGTGACTCCCATATTTGTGCTTCACTTGAAAAGCAAAGCAAACACCTCTGTGCTGTTTGACAGCTCACCTTCACAGAGATGCAAAGGCTTTTCCCCTCAGGGTAGCAATTCTTTCCAGAAAAAGACTTATTGTGTCCTGGTGTTTAACCTAATTATGCTACTGAAACTCGTTTCTTCTCTCCCTCAAGCTTCAGGGACTTGCTGGTGCTGGGTGTGCATCAGAGGAAGCACTGGGGGGGGCGGAACACCCAGCCCGAGTTATTCCTGCAAGTGCACATCCACCCCCGGGTCAGAGAGTCAGAGGTGTTTCCTGCATACCAGACCCCACAGCCCCAGGCACCAGGAGCCTGCAGATGCTCTGCATTGCAATCCACAGCCTCCCTCAATCCTGCATGGGAAAGCAAAGGGATTTTTCCTCCTTAGGGTGGAAAACACACAACAGCAAGTGCTGTCCCAGGAGAGCTGGCCCTCAATTAGGAGTTTAAAACGCCTTCTGCGTGGTTACAAAGTGCCACAAGGGATTTGATTTTGTACTCCATCGGTGGTTTCAGGGCCAAAGTGCTCAGCAATGCCATCCCAGTTGTTTGGAGGCGTTGCTGTGGAATTGGGCTAGGGACGCTGCTGGGGCTGCGGGTGCCATGGCCACTGTTAGGTTAAAGCGTGGCAGTGGGCTCTGGAGGGGCTGCTGGAAGCTGCAGCCCGGGGTCCAAAGACTGTGGGTGCATAGCTGGAATGTTAGGCTCTGCTCCTGTGTTTTGGAATGCTTTTTTTGGAGGGAAGGGAAGGGTGCTGCTGGGGCAGGACAGGACAGAAGGAAAGGGTGCTGCTGGGGTGGTCCAAGCCTTTTATTTTCAAGGAAGCTCCAAACTGGGTGGCAATCATATCCTAAAGTATCTATGTTGGGGGTTTTCCAAATGGTTGGTTACCCAACGCCCTTGACATGAGTGTCCTGTGTTTCCACCCACCCCTTTAGACTCGCTTTTGGGAGACAGACAAACCCAGCAAGCATCAAGGGTGGGAGTGAAGGACAGGGAACGGCAGCTCTTGGCTAACGCTGTCCCCACTGTCCCCACAGGCCCGGTTCCCAGCAGACTGCCATTTCTGGGAGCGCTTCCAGGAGAACAGCTACAAAACCTAAGCCTCAGCCGTGCACCGCAGCCCACGCTCGGGGCGCCAGTGGTACGTGGCTCTCAACAAACGGGGCAAAGCCAAGAGGGGCTGCAGCCCCCGTGCCCGGCCCCAGCATGTCTCCACACACTTCCTGCCTCGCTTCTGGCAGCCGCAGCCCCCTGAGCTCACCTTCACTGTCGCCCTCCCAGAAAAGCCCCCGCTGCTGAAGCCGAAGGTTGCCCCATCCCCACCTTTGAAGAACGCTGGCCCCATCAAGTACCGGCTGAAGTTCCACTTGGGGTAGTGCCACGGTGGGGACCCCGGTGCTGGAGAGACTGGGCAGCTTTTGGGGCTGACCCCACAGGACGCCTGCGTCCCCCTCCTCAGATGGACACAGGAGATTTCCAGGTCTTCTCTTCTCCGCCCGAGCTGGGTGGCATCTCCAGAGGTGTGTGTTGGGATGACACAGCTTGGGCTTTCCAAAGAGTATTCCTGTGGTGAACTGAAAACACTGCATGGACCTCGGGTTAGTGTTCTGATGCCCAAAGATACAGAAAGGTACCTCTACAGCGAACGTATTTTTTTACCTTGTTTTCACTAGTGACTTCTTTGACAATCATTTTCATAAAAGAGATGCTCAGAGCCAAGCGGCTTTGTTGTTTTTCTTGCATCTCTTTCTTGCTGCACTTTTTCCTCCAACCTTACCGCAGACACCGGATATCCAGGTCTGCCCCTTCCTCTTCTCCTACAAATCAGCTCCTCCCTTCCACCCTGAAAGAGCAAAACCAAGCTCTGCAAATTCACTCCCCTTGTGGTGCAAGGGCGGTGGGTATTAAAAATCCTTGTTGGCAAAAATAGACACATGTATGTATTTTTGAAGGGTTGCAGGCTTGGAAAGGGCAGCTGTTTGCAGCTCCACTCCTGAGGTGTCTCCCGTTTTTCCCTGAACAACTGGAGCGAGTCTACTTCTGTCCCTCCAAGTATGGATTTGACGTCTGTGTTTAAATTACCTTTGCCCTGGTGCTGGTGCATAGCTGTTGCCTGGCAGAGCCCCTCCACACCCCTGCTCCCTGGAGACAGGGACACCTGTGGTCCCTGGGTGCCCACTGGTTTCTTGCAACAGTTTTTGCTGCTGATTTATTTTACTATTCACAATACATTTGCAGAGGTGGGGATCAAGGATTTTATTTTACAGCGAGTGTGGTGAGGTGGCAATAAATACTGTTACAACTGCTTGTCCCTTTGAAAGTGTTTCCCCCTCCCAGGGTTGCCAGTGTTTCTCTGTGTGATGTACTCTGTGGAGTCACTGTGCCTATGGAGTTTGTAATCAGTCTTTAGCTGAGCTGCTGTACGTACAGACAACAGTAGCGTCGAACCTCACCGGTTAAGCCTTAATAGGAGCCCAGGTGGGCTCACGTGGGCAGAACCCCTCCAGACTTGAGCTGCCAGCGTCTGGCAGCAACAATGAGGGTAAGCGGCAGGGCTGAGCCTCTTCTCCAAATGTCATTGTGGTACAAATGACTGTTTGCACTTTTTTTTGCCTTTCATCCTTCTGGGCAGCCCCTGCTCCACGTATGGGGATGGATGGACATGCCGGAATAGAAGAGTTGTGTTTCATTTTATAACCTGGTTGTGTAATCTCTTGTCTGTCTGTGCCTTCTTTTCTTCTCCTGAAGGAGAAAAAAGTGCTGCTAAATTTGCTCTGTGTGTTTTTGCCTAGGGTCTGGTCAGCGCAGTGTCAGCAATAGGGTAACGCACAGCCCACGCTCGCTGTGCTGTGTTCTGCAAACTGTGCACTGTAGCATCCTTCCTGATGGCTCCTCTGGGGCAGGTGTTTGGATCTGGATCACGACAAGGTACAGGTGAGGATTTGGATCGCAGCAGGGTCAGATGAATACGAGCCTTGTACCCCTGGTCACTTCCAGCCAGACAGCCTGACTGCGGATATACGAAATGCAAATGCTGCTGCTGCTGCTGGGCCATTCAGCAGGTGGGCACCATCAGGTATAATTAGTGCTCAGGTCACCTCAGTTAACTAACGGAATGAAAATTTTGCACGTGCCGTCCTCAGCACCACCCAGGCAGGTGCCTGGAGTTCTCTGGGCAGGTAAGAGAGAAGGGAACGTGCTGGACACTTGCTACTGCTGCCTCCCTCAGAGGCAAAAGGTTCGTCTCACTCTGCGGCGGCTGAAGCGGACACTCTCGACTTGCGGCTAAGCGCTTGTCTCTAAGTGCTTCTGAGTTCGTCTAGCTGAGATGAACGTGCAGCGGCTTGTCGTATGTGCCAAGTGGAAAGGCTTCGAAGCAGAAAGAGACTGCCAATGCTTAGAAGGTTGCAATTCAAGAGGGTACACCCCAAAAAAAACTCTCTCGGCCCACTTCCTCGTAGTGCGTTCCTTCAAGCTGCTTGTTCGCTATTTGAGTGGAAATCCTATTCTCTCGCACCTTTCAACTGTAAGCCTGCCACAGAGAGTTGCGCGTTCTTCTCGGCTGCAAGGAGGCAAGCGAATGCTTCGAAGAAGAAAGACTGCCAATGCTTAGAAGTTTGCAGCACCCCTTCCCCTTCCCGTCTTCCCCCCCTTCTCTTTCCCTTCTTCCCCCCCTTCCCTTTCCCTTCTTCTTCCCCCCCTTCTCTTTCCCTTCTTCCCCCCCTTCCCTTTCCCTTCTTCTTCCCCCCCTTCCCTTTCCCTTCTTCCCCCTCTCCCTTTTTTTCCTTTTTTTTTTTTTAATCTCCTTTCTTACCGCAGCAAAAACCCAGTCCGGGCTTTCCCCCATTCCGTACTCCGGCAGAAATCCAGTCCGGGTTTTCCTCCATTCCGTACTCCGGCCAAAATCCAGTCCGGGTTTTCCCCCATTCCGTACTCCGGCAGAAATGCTGTCCGGGTTTTCCCCCGCCCCCCCCCCATTCCCGCCATTGTTCTCCAGCTCGCTTCCGGTGTTCCCGGAGGACGCCGCGGGACCGGCAGTACCCGCAGGTGTGCGGGGTCCGGCAGGAGGGGCTGGAGGACTGACTGCGCTGGCGGCTCGGGGCTCGGCTCGGCTCCCGGCAGTGGCAGGGCTCGCTGGGGAGCGCTCGGTGCCCGTTCCGTGCGGGGGGCTCTTGGGGAGCTCCCCCTTCCTCGGGGAATGACCCGTCCTGCGGCTTCTGGAGGGCTGAGCTGAGCTGGGGACAGCGCGGGGCGGCTGGGATGGGCAAAGGCAGCCTCCTGCTGCTGCTGGAGCGCTTGGCAACCCAAAGAGGGAGGGAGGTTTTGCCCCCTGCTTAGGGAGCACGATTTCGGGACTGAATCATTCGCAGGCACGTGTCCGCTTGAACGAGATGTTTCCCAGCGACATTCCAAGCGCCCTGAATCCTGGGATTTGAGTCTTCCGGTGATTGCTCGGTGAAAGCTCTTTGGAGAGGGGGGAGTCAGGCAAGAAAAGCTGCTGATTTAACAGGTGGGTTGTAGAATCCATTTTATCCAGGCTGGGATTTTCTGTCCCTCACACAGAGGGTGAACTGCACCCAACCACCAGTCCCATGGTGGGTCCCCGTAGGCTTTGTGAGCGGTACTCATGCGTGATTATCAAGGGCAACTTCTCCATTTTTGTCTCTAGTCCGTACTTAGAAAATGAGTAGATAATTCACTATTACATCTTGCTGTATACAGAGGGAAAACCTGCTGGGAAAATGAACAGAGACGGGGGCTCTCCTGCCTCTCTTTTTGGGGAGCTGAGGGCAGCGGGCCATGCTGTAATAGTTAATAAAAGCAAAGGTGGATAATTTGCTAATCAAATTAAATTTGTAATGTTAGTGGTTGGTTTGAATTGCATGTATCAAGCCACAATGTTGTGTCTGTAATAAGGTAATAAGGAGCAATATTTACTATGAATTTGTATGTTATGTCTTGTCATTTTGTAAGTGTTTGTTCTGAGTAGACTTATAGTGAAGCAGAATAGAATGAAACAGCAAAGAACCAAAGGAAAGGACTTACCCCCTCTGGAAATTTCCAGATGGCAGACACTAAGGACTATGGTCTAACCAAAACATTGTTTTAACCAAAACATTGGCTGAGCTCAGGTGGCGAGAGGGAGCCCGCGAAACAAGAACCAATATTGGGGAAGCCCGCGAAAGGAAGCCCAATAAAGAAATCGAAAGAGACTTAAGGCGTGGAGATAGAGGGAGGTATAAAAAGTGGGGTGTGGGCTTGCCTCGGGGCAGACCGTTGGTGGAACAGGAGTTTCCTCGGGTCTCCCAGGGCGCTGATTTGCTTACTTGCTCTTAATAAATTTCTACTATATTTTAAAATATATCTGGTCATTTGACTATAACAATTTGATGCTGTGACTCGGATTTGGATCCCTGTGCGGTGGGATTCTCTCTCTGAGAGGGCGCCCCCGTCCCTATTGGACGGCTCAGGAGGGGCTCCCGCAGCACAGATTCCAAATATTCGACCGAAATTTTGAAGGCAAATAAGCAAATAAATTATTGCAGTTCCCTGTAATTTTCGTGCACGGATTCCGGACGAAGACTTGCTCGGGGAGTGAGCGAGTGATAAGGAACCCCCTCCGGCTTGGTCGAGCGAAGACTTCCTCAGGGAAGTAAGTGGGTGCCGTCCGGTTGGGGAAGGCACCGTTCAGCGAGGGGCTGAGCGAAGACTTACCCAGGGAGTGGTAAGTGGAACCTAGTCCGGCTGGGAGTCGGCTGGGTCCGCTCGGCTTAGAGCTGAGCGAAGACTTACCCAGGGAGAGGTAGGTAATTTACAGATCCCCCTTTTGGTTGGGAGGGGGTCCCGGAGTGCAAATAACTGAGACGTCCATCGGACGAGGCGAGTGTGGACCTCCCGGTAGTGCGGTTCCCGTATCCCGCGAGGGACCGGGCCACGAAAGGAGGGAAGTGAGTGAAGTGTGTGTGTGTGTGAAGGCACTCCGGAAGATGGGACAAATGATGGGTAGAATCTTTGCTCCCATGGGTAATTCTGAGGTGGAATTGCCCGAAATACCCCGGGATAGTCCCTTGGGAATAATGATAAGATACTGGAATGATTACCCCTCTAGAGGAGGGAAGTCAAGAGAGAAAATGGTATATTATTGTACGGAAGTCTGGGGAGGAAAGCAGATAAGGCAAGACTATTTATATTAGCCAGTCTATGGCGCATTTGAGGATTGGATTTGCCAGGCTCTGAACATCTATGTTAATAGTAAGGAACCCTTCTGTTCAGAAGAGAGCGAATATGCTAGCATAAGGATTAGGTCAGACACTAAAATCCTGTTTGGAAACTTTCCATACATCCCGTCTGTACCTGCTCCCGTAATGAACCCTCAGCCCACTGTTATAACAGGATCGGTCCTGTTGCCATCCTGTCCTCCCCCCCTTTGCCGAGGCGAGGGAGTCATTGTTTTGTCCCGTTCCTGCCGCCACGCGGGAGGCTTCTCTTTACCATCCCCCTCTTACTGAGGAGAGAGAATTGCCGTTTTGTACCGCCCCTGCCGCCGCGCGGGAGGTTTCTCTTTACCACTCCCTTCTTACTGAGGAGAGAGAATTGCCGTTTTGCCTTGCCCCTGCCGCCGCGCGGGCACTGTCACCCGAGCCTTCTGCCCCGGCGTTAGACTGTTCCTCCTCCCCTGCCGCGGTACCAGGGCTCTGTTCTCCATCCACACTCCCGGTTACTGAGCAAATACGGCTATACCCTTTAAGGGAGATTGCCATAGGAGGACGCCAACAAGGGATAAGATTCGTGTCAGTCCCCTTGAATTCAGGGGATGTTAGAGAATTTAAAAAGGCAATGGGGAATTTATTAGAAAACCCCCTAGGTGTAGCTGAAAGATTCGATCAATTTTTGGGTCCTAATATATCAGGCAATATTAGGAATATTATTTACAGCTGAGAAACGAGAAATGATCAGAAGGGCAGGGATGAGAAACTGGAATCAAAGATATCAGCAAGGACCAGCTGCAGATGTTAAGTGGCCCCTTCAGAAGCCCAGCTGGGATAACCAGGACCCAGCCCATAGGAATCATATGTCTGATTTACGAGCAATCATAGTGCAGGGCATTAGGGAAGCAGTCCCAAGGGGACAGAATATTAATAAAGCATTTAGGGAACAAAAAAAAAAAAAAAAAAAAAAAAAAAAAAAAAAAAAAGATGAGACCCCTACTGACTGGTTAGAGAGATTAAGAAAGAGCTTACAACTCTATTCCGGTCTAGACCCTGATACTCCAATGGGGCAAGCCTTACTCAAAACACAGTTTGTAGAAGTTGGAAAAAAATTGAGGATTGGCAAGAGCGAGGGTTAGATGAATTATTAAGAGAGGCTCAGAAGGTATATGTACGAAGGGATGAGGAAAGTCAGAAGAAACAGGCAAGGATTTTTATGACAACAGTGAGGGAGAGACGGAAAGAGAATTATAAGCAGAGATGTGGGACCCCTCGTGGGTCTGACAAACGAGCAGTCTCAAATAACCAAAAACAGACAGGTCAGGCAGAAACAGAATGCTATTACTGTCACAAGATAGGACATATAAAAAAAAAAAACATTGCAGGAAACGCATGCAGGATGGGCAAGTATTTCAAGAGGATTAGGGATGTCAGGGGCTCTACTTGCTGGGGACCAGGACAAATACAGAGCCCTTGATAAAACTAAAATTAGGTCCCCAGCAACAAGAGATTGAGTTCTTAGTGGACTCTGGAGCAGGGAGATCAACTGTTCAGCAAGTACCTTGGGGCTGTGTAGCATTCTCAGATTCAATACAAGTTATAGGGGCAAAAGGAGAACCATTTAAGGTACCCCTTATTAAAAATGTAGAAATAGAAACTCCTAAGAAGTATGCTGTAGGGTCATTCTTGTTAGTCCCTGAAGCAGAATATAATTTATTGGGAAGAGATTTAATGATGGAATTAGGAATAGGCTTGGAAGCAAAAGAACATGGGTTAAAACCCATTATAAAGAGGCTTATTACACAGGGACTATTGGAGCCTTGTATGTCACCACATAATACCCCTATTTTGCCAGTAAGAAAACCTGATGAAACTTATCAATTAGTACAAGATCTGAGAGAAGTAAATAAGAGAACAGTCACCCGATTTCCAGTGGTTACTAACCCATATACTTTACTGAATCAACTCACCCCCAGTCATAAATGGTACAGTGTTACATGAACAAACACATTGGGGAACACAAGCTTTAATAAATCAATTCGAAAATAAATATGTGTGTTAGAGCATATGGAATTGCAAAAAGAATTCTAGAGAGATGCACAACTTGCCAAAAAGTGAACAAAAGGCAACTAAGAGAGAATTCAAGGAGGCCGAGAAATAGCTAAAAGACCCTTTGAACTTATTAGTATTAGTAGACCATCTTATTCATTTTGTAGAAGCTTTTCCTGTAGCACGATGTACGGCCAAAACAGTAATTAAAATTTTATTCAGGTAGGGGACCACATTATACCTCAAAAATAATTAAAGAAACAATGGAACTTTTTAGAACTAAGTGAAATATCATACACCTTGGCACCTGCAAAGTTCTGGTAAAGTTGAAAGGATGAATAGAGAAATTAAAAAAACACTTAACTAAATTGATGATGGAAACTAAAATGAATTGGGTAAAATGTTTACCATTAGCTCTATTGTATATTCAGACCCAACCACGTACTGATACAGGGCTCTCACCATTTGAAATGATATATGGGATGCCATATGATTTTGGTAGCCCTCTAGAACATCCAAAAATAGAAGATGCTTTTCTAAGGGAATATATAATTGAATTAATAAAGAGAAGAAAGGAGTTAAAAAAAAAAGGATTAGTAGCTCAGAGACCTCCTTTAGACATAGCAATACATAAGATTCAACCTGGAGATCAGGTATTAATAAAGACCTAGAAGGAATCCTCATTAACCCCTTGTTGGGAAGGGCCTTTTATTGTTCTTTTTACCACAGATACAGCAATTCGTACTGCTGAAAAAGGCTGGACTCATGCGTCGAAAGTTAAAGGACCGATGGAATTATCTTCCCCAAAGTAGACTGTAACATCCGAACCAAGAAATCTTCAAATGAAAATCAAGAGAACAAAACTAGTAAATGAATCCTTATGAGGAAAAAGTAAGAACTAGCTTATACCAGTGGTTCCAAATATGTCCTGGGAACACTCTGTGAAGAGTAGATACGACACTCTGAAATAATGAACGGATACCCTATCAGACGAGAGGAGTTGGAATATATAAAGTAACCGGAACTCCTCAATTTCTCCCTCTGTATTGTACTGAAATACCCGATCTGTGAAAAAACTTTGGAGTATACCTTGCATAAAGCATCTCACCTCGGGGCATGTGGGGTGGGTGACTTATAAATACATACTGTGTGATAAGAAATGGTATTGTACCTCAACCTTACATCATATTCATTGTTTGAATAGTAAAGATCATCACTTAGTTGTGAAAGAACAAAGAATTAGTGTGAAAATTTGTAAATTACTTTGTGGATAAGAATTATTAATACCTCAAACCTAGAAAATATATAAAACAGCATGCTGCCAAAAATTGCTTAGAAGCGGACCCCACAATAAGTACCTGAAAAGAAATTCTAAATGAATGTTTCCAAAACCATGGTGAAAAGGCTAAGTGAGCATAAAAGCAGAACTCCTGAAGAATATCACTGCTGTCGAGAAGAGCTAATACCTCGTTACTCCCTGCAAAGGAGTAGACGAAGGAGACAGAGTGATACAACTGTGGAGATGACTAACTCTGCAAAAACAAACTCGCCAGCAGCCTATACCACCATAATAAAATTGAAAACTAAATTACTGTTTACTAAGTGAATAAAATTCCAGGTATTAAAATTCTATATCTTCTGAAAAATTGCAATAAGTTTTCATAAGCAAATTACTGATAAATAGAAGAAGGGAGGACTTGTAATAGTTAATAAAAGCAAAGGTGGATAATTTGCTAATCAAATTAAATTTGTAATGTTAGTGGTTGGTTTGAATTGCATGTATCAAGCCACAATGTTGTGTCTGTAATAAGGTAATAAGGAGCAATATTTACTATGAATTTGTATGTTATGTCTTGTCATTTTGTAAGTGTTTGTTCTGAGTAGACTTATAGTGAAGCAGAATAGAATGAAACAGCAAAGAACCAAAGGAAAGGACTTACCCCCTCTGGAAATTTCCAGATGGCAGACACTAAGGACTATGGTCTAACCAAAACACTGTTTTAACCAAAACATTGGCTGAGCTCAGGTGGCGAGAGGGAGCCCGCGAAACAAGAACCAATATTGGGGAAGCCCGCGAAAGGAAGCCCGATAAAGAAATCGAAAGAGACTTAAGGCGTGGAGATAGAGGGAGGTATAAAAAGTGGGGTGTGGGCTTGCCTCGGGGCAGACCGTTGGTGGAACAGGAGTTTCCTCGGGTCTCCCAGCGCGCTGATTTGCTTATTTACTCTTAATAAATTTCTACTATATTTTAAAATATATCTGGTCATTTGACTATAACAATGCTAGGGAAGGGGCTCTGCATTTGGGGACGTGGGGAGGTCTGGCTGCTGGCAGCAAGCAAGGGGGTGGGGCTGGCTGGGGGGCCTGTGTGTGGGACTAGTGGCCTCTCTGGGGGACAGAATCCTGGAGCAGGCAGAGCAGCACTGGGATGAGCTGAGTGGTGGGTGGACTCCCGAGAGCCAGGATGCAAGAGGATAACACAGGTCTGTGAAGTTCTCTGCCCCAGGACACCAGCGTGGTGCCTCTGAGCTCTTTGTCAGAAGGGCTAAAAAGGGCACAATTACTCCCTGTGGACCGATAGCCCAAAGTCGTCTTTCTTCTCTCTCATTCCCATTCTGACTCCTCTTTTCCTGCAGTCTTGCATGTGGCTTAGGCAGAGCACGAGGGGGTCGCTGGAACCTCAGCTCACACTACGATGGGAGCAGCATTGGAAAAACCTCCGAGGCTCCCGTGAGGCCCGGACACCGTGTTTGCTCTGCAGAGCTGGCGTTGGAGCCCAGCCGGGAGCCTTCAGGCTGTGCTGCCCAGGCTGCAGTGATGGGGTGCTCCCCTGGGAGTAACCCCAAACTGAGTTGAGCAGCCGAGGGGTAGCTGTACCTTAGTGTGAGGAGCTGCATGTTGTGAGGGGTTGGGAGGCATGCTGGGATTTTTTGGGGGGCTTTTTCTTGCTTTTCTCTTCTCCGTTTTGACCAGTGTGGTGCTGGGGAAAAAAAGCTAGAAAGAAAACCAGTTGAAGGGAACTTTCACCTTCAGAGGAGGCGCAAATCCTCCTGGAGCTGAGGAAGGGGATGAGGGGAGTCCAGCATAGTGCAGTGAGCTGCCACTGCCCCCAAGGCCCTTCTTTTGGAGGCATTTGTTGGCTTTCTGAAATAAAAAAAAGCCTGCCTATCATCTTGTTTGCAACCCTACAGCCACCCCTGCGGGTATGTGTCATGTTCCAGACCCCCAGAGGGATTTGTGTATGTCCTGTGCTGGTGGATGCAGGACATTCTTTAGCAGAAGGGAGAGGATTTGGGGAGGAGCTGTCAATTTTGGGTGCGTCAGAAAACCCCCTTTGCCCCCCACCTTTGTGCACCCCCAGATATCCTTTCTCCTCTCTTTTCTCCACCCCTTTCCTCCTCTCCTCTTCTTGACCCCTGTTTTCCCTCTGCCTTGAACTCCCCATCTTGTACCCACCCTCCCTCTCTTTATTTCTGCCTTTGGGGGTGAGTAAAACGGGGTGGGGGAGTCCAGGGGTGATGAGGTCATCAGGGGCATCCCGATGCCCAGCATGTGAGTGGGGGATGAGAGGGGTCATATGGAGTCCTCCCCGAAAAGGGAGGCTAAGCCCAAAAATGCCTGAAAATTCAAAAGTTACCATCTCTCTTTTTTTCTATCTATTGAAATACTAACTGACATATACATTGACTTCAAAAGAGAGCTCCGTCTCTACTTTATTATATCCAGGATCTTGTAGTGTAAGAAATGCAGGATACGGAAGGAGGGGGGGGCTTTGAAAGCAGGACGAATGAAGCTCCAAGGCGCGTGCCAGTGTGAGGACGGCAGGCAGAGCTCTGGGTCGTGGCTTTGCCGGCCGCTCTCCCTTTCCCCAGGGGGCTCTCGAGGATCGCTGCTGCCGCCTGCGGGCGGCGCGCGGTACTGCAGGGAAAGCCACGCGGCGAGCCGGATGCAGCCCTGTGGAACTGCGCTGCTGCAGCGAGTCTGGCTAGGCGCCCGTTCCCTGGCGGCATGTCCGGCTGGCGCCGGCAGCAAGGGAAGGGCTGGCGGGCCGGGGCTTTGGCCAGATTATTGTACTTTTGCCCCGCTTATCCTGCCGTGAGTCGCTTTGAGTGGGACATGCCCCCTTTGAGCTTTCCCCGGAGCCTGTGCCATTACGGTCAGCAGAGGGGAACGAGGAAAAGCCAAATATGCCTTAACGTTCTCTGCCCCGCAGGACGCCGTGACCGGAAACTCTCGAGGCCACACTAAAGATGGCGATGCCCTCACTGGACGTCGTCAATGCCCACATTCAAGATGGCGACGCCCTCACCGTAAGATCCTCAAAGCCCACACTCAAGATGGCGACTCTCACAACAGGGCGAATCGGCCAGAAAGCGGGTGTGACACCCGACCGGAATATTTGCATTGCCGGAAAAAAAGCACTGCCCCCCCGACCGGAATGCCGTCCAAAAGATGGTGCCGCCTGTGCCCGAAAATACAGAGAGCCACACAAAAGATGGCGGCGCCCTGACCGGAAGTCCTCCAGCCTACAATCAAGATGGCGCCGCCCTGACCGGAAGTCTTCCAGCCTACAATCAAGATGGCGCCGCTGTACCGGAAGTCCTCCAGCCTACAACCAAGATGGCGACGCCCTAACCGGAAGTCCTCCAGCCTACAAGCAAGATGGCGGCGCCCTGATCGGAAACTCTCAAGGCCACAATCAAGATGGCGACGCCCACACCGGAAGTCATGGTTTACACTCAAGAGAGCACCGCCCTCAACGGAAACTGAAGAGGGCCATACAAAGATGGCGGCGGCCCCACCACGTGGGCTGCAGAGTCATGGCGGCGGCCCCCCGGCCGCCAGCACGCCGTCCCCCCCCGCCCCCCACCGTGGCCGCCGGCACGCCGTCCCCCCCCGCCCCCCGCCGGGGCCGCCGGCACGCCGTCCTCCCCCGCCCCCCGCCGGGGCCGCCGGGGCCGGAGCTGCCGCCGCAGCCGCCACGCCCCCCTGACCCGCTCCACCCCGCCCCCCTGGCCCGCCCCAACCCCCTGCCCAGCCCCCCTGTTCCCTCCTCGTCCCCGCCCAGCTTGGTGTGGTGGTGCTCTGGCGATGGGGCTGGGCTGCGCCGCCGGAACTCTCCTTCCTTCTCTAGGAAGCTGCACGTGGCGCAGCCACGAGGACGACTGAGCGAGCGGCCGTTTCATTTCGGTGAGTGCGGAGGACTCCGCTTGGCTCTCTTCCATATCCCATCCTGCTCCGCTGCCGCTTCTTCGTCCCATCCCGGTCCGCTCCGCTCCTTCCCCTCCCTGTGCCTTGCCGCTGCCGTGCCGTGCCGCCCCGTCCCGTCCCGTCTCGTCTCGTCTCGTCCCCACGCCCCTTGGTCTTGCGGTGCCGGGGCGATGGGCCGGGGCTGCGCCGCCGGAAACCTCCCTCCTTCCCCGGAAGCTGCACGTGGCTTAAGCCCTTTTGTCTCTGCCGCGGCCAGCGGAGACACGGCCATAGCGCCGATCCGCGCTCGGGGAGCACTGGAGGGGCTGGTGGGGAGCGGCGGCCCGGCTGCAGTGCCGCTCCCGGCCGTGTCCGCCAGGCGGCGCCTGCGAGGCAGGGGGCAGCTCGTGGGCAATGCTTCTGGTCCGGACAGGGCTCGGGCCACCTCGCAGCTCTGCTTTGGGCTTGGGGGGTTATTTCTCTTGGCTTTTAAGGCAGAGGGTTGTTTGGCACGCTGCTCTTGCTGCTTGCAATTCTTTCTTTTTCTGGTAGTGAATACATTTGAGAAGCCGTGGGGTTCTAGGATTCAGTTGTTCTAAATGAGGTGATTGTCTTAGTGAGCAATTGGAGTCGTTCTCCAGTGCGGAGTGCAGAAGGATTTTTCTCTTGACTAATTGTTTCCTAATTTCTTTTCAAGCTCTCCTACGAGCCTTGCACCGGTGGGCTTCGCCGCAGTTGCTGTGGGGGCTGGAGTAAGAAGCAGCTGGAGGTGTTTGCTCTCTGCTCGGTCCCCGCCTTGCCCTGAGTTCCCTGGCCCTGCAGGTAAGCACAGCTCACCTTGGCTTTTCCGGGGCCCTTGCTGAAGGGTTTCCAAGGGTGGCCCTGAGAATTTCTGCAGGTGGAATGGATGGCTGTTTCAGAGCACTTGTCACTGGGCCGCCTGTGTTTTAACACTTGCCAGGGCAGGAGAATTGCAGCAGAAGAAGGGCAATTATTCATCTCAAGTTGTAAGCGAGTGCAGGAGAAATCCTGGGAAGGCACCTGGATATGTATTTAGGTACTTGAGTAGCTTTGGCTGGTAGAAACAATCCATGGATGAGACAGGAAGGGCTGGTGCTGGAGCATGTTTAAGAAGCCAGCATAGGGAACTTCAGTCTTCTAAAATTAGACAAAGCAGTGAAGGATGATGATGGAGTAGAACAAGTTGGTGTTTTCAGCTTCGGGACTTGACTTGCTCATGGGAACAATCTGAATAAGGGATGTTCTTGCTGAGAATTCCCCCTGGCAGATCTTCCCCATCTAGGATTGTATCATGGACAGTGTTCCCAATAGGCTGGAGATAAAGTTGTGAATCTTAGATTTGCAATGCTTTGGAGCTTGGATGTTTTGTGAAGTAGGAGAAATTGTAACTTTAGAAAGTGAAACTTGGCTGTCTTGGTCTGTACTTTACGTCAACTTTGAAAACCTGAGTGATCTTTTTTCCTTTTTTTCCTTGTTAGAGGGAAGAAAAGGAGGAGACTGATAGGAAGAAAAAGAAATCAGAAAAAGAAACAAAATCATTGCAGTCTTCAGCTAACAAAGACTCTAGTAAAGTGAAGTGAGTATACGGTGGTGGGATGGCAGAAAGATGCATAAATCTAAGTCTTTCTTTACAAGGTTAAAGCAAGGAACGGTATCTCCTGTCCTTATGCTCGTGACCTTGCTCCTAACATAATGTGCCTTCTGAAACTTAATCTGCTGTAGATTTGCCTTTACATCCCGGAAGCAACCACTAAAGAAACCAGGGAGCATTTCACTTCTCCACTAAAATCATCTTGTTGTCTTTGTTTTTTTATTCTGTGTGACCCGACAGAAACATAACCAGGGTGCCTTTTGAGTCCTGACTGTCCCGAATTTCAGGTGGCCTTTGTGGCCAGGAATTTCTCATTTATCCCAGCACAGCATTTGCAGTGTTCTGGTAGACTTGCCAAAGCTTGCCCTGTAATTTGCATACCACGGCACTGCCAGTATTTTGGCCAGGTCTTAGCTAGAGTGAATGCTTCCGAGAGCCTGTCTCCAACTGGGCAGTGTTCCCGAGAGGGGAGACTCATGGATCAGTCATGGGCTACTGCATTCTATTCCTGCTTAGCTGTGGCTTGAATTTGAGGTGTTGGCTTGGATTGGTATGTAGTGCTGAGGTTTGTGTCCTGACAACAGGAGTAAACTGCTTTTCTGCGGACAAAGCATACTCTGAAAGCACTGAAGCATTGGGATTAACATTTAGTTGGGTGAAGGGATATTTGAACTGTGGTAATAATGGAAGAGCTTTAATTCTGGGGTTTATTGCTCCCTTTTTTTCAGTGAAAATGAGCACCTGTTATAGTTGTGTTCTGGCTTTTGGAGTGGGAAGAATAGGATGCATTTCTGGGGAGAGAGTGCACTGGATCAGGTCAGGGGATGGTTCTGTGCTCTGTGGAGAATCAGGTGTGCCAAGGTACAGAAGCTGGGGAGCCTGTGTGGGGTGAGTAGGGACTATCCTCTGGTGCTGCTTAGAGCTGCCAGAGTTCCCTGGTTATCCTAACTTTAGATGATGAGAAATCTAATATGCCTCTGTATTATGAAATGTGATCATCTCTGTCATTTAAAAGCAGAGCATTTCAAGTCTCTGCTAGTTGAATCCTCTCAACTTTGTGTTGTCTAGTTGAGCTGGCAAGTCTTAGAGGAAGAATTCATTTTAATTCTGACAAAGCACATAGAGGATCAAGTGTCAGGGTATCTCTGACCACAGAAGATACTGTCTACCAAAAGGGAGAGAGAGAAGCAGTGCTGTAGCTCCTTTGCCTTTTTGGGTGATTTGTCCCAGGGATTTGAGTCGCTGTAATTACCCCCTCATTCAGTGAAAAGTGGCTGTGTTGGAAGGATGCCTTTTTTGCAATATCCTGGTATTCTAGTTGCAAGTGTTTGCTCCGAGGACAAGTTCTGAGACTTATTTTGAAAAGCAACTTATTTGTATACTGATGGTACTTGAAGCTGTGATATGTAATGCACGATGAAGTCCCTGAAGTTTCATTTTCATGTTGGACCTTTTTTCTGGAAATAACTCTTTTTGCTGTAAATATCTCTGATTTTTGTTTAAGACATGCAAGAGAGCTTCTGACAGACATCTATGTACAACTTATTTCAGAGGAGACATTCACCTGACTCTAATTTGAAGACTAAGAAGTACAAATCATGTGTGATATGTCTAGGGAGGAGGAAGTCAACAACTTATCAGTTGATTAAGCCACAGAACAAGATGTTTACTCCTTTTTGTTTGTTTGTTTTTGTTTTGTTTCTGGTTTATTTTTTTAGTAGGAGAGTTACAAAAATAGTTACAACAAAGTTTGTCAAAGAAGGCATCATGCTGCTTAGCTGCAGAGTTTTCTCTAATGAAGACATATATTTTCTTGATTTTTTATTTTCTTTTCTCCTAAACTCTGGCATTCACATTTAATCATAAGCTTATATACAAAGATACTTATCTTAATAAATATATACATATTTTTATTTTATATTACATATAAGGGTGGAATTCTTAAGATTTTTTACTAAGCTAAACGTTACTTGCTTTGGGAATATAATGATACAAGACATTGACACTGTTGTGATCACAATACATGTTAAAATTTGGTCTCAGAAGAAAACACGAGCTGGGGGAACTCTGAGCTGAAAATGTTTTCTTCTTATTATTTGTCTTTCTGCTCTTTCGTAGATAATAGGAGTTTAGCAAAAGATCATATCTGAGTTGGAACAAATCATGGATTTCCCTTTTACTTAGGAGTGTATTATTCGAATCTGTCTTGTTCCTTGTATGTAGTGAAGTGCTCTTTCAAATAATGTGCTTATGGAAGCTATTTATGGCCTACATGAACTGTGTTAAAATATGTTGAACTGCATGAATGAAACTATGATATATGCTGTGTTTCACAAAAATCTTTCAGATACTGCCATGAACAAAGACACAATCCCCAACAAGTATCTCCTGAAGAGGATAAAAATTCATATAAATGAGGCCTGTTAGGTGTGTATCTCTATACTTAACTTTCCAAAACACAGAATATGCTAATGTATATCCCTCCTTTCCAAATCAAGTTGCATGAAGTCTCCTGGATTAAGAAAAGCTGGCAGCAATTTTGGCAGCCAACGCTGCCCCCTTGTGTGTGTTAATTTCATTCTACAATGGCCTCCTTCTTTAGGGTGATTAAATGCATTTCATGTGCATTGCTGAATGTGTCCTCCCATGCCTTAATTTATTTTAAGTTCTACAGACCAACTGGGTCACCTTCACAGACGACGTGTAGTATGAGTGGATTTGCTTTCTGCAGTTATAATTCTATATATTTTATCCATCTGCAAACTTGATAGTACTTACTTGATAGTCTATCAAAAAGCTGACAGAACATACTCATTTAAGCACATACGTGTCTCTTTAGTGAATGCAGACGACTTGTGCAGGAGACAACCATGTGAGGACCTAACCCAAACCTCACTGGCATCAACGGGAGTGTCTTCAGTGAGTATTGTGAGAGATGAAGGACTTTATACTTTCATATACTGAGCACTCAAACTACACTCAAACACAAATACATCCAGAAAGCGTCAAAACTACAGCAGCAGTGCTGCCAAAATCAAGTGTCTTCAGAAAGCAGCGTTAGGGACCTGTGATGATTTGCCCTACCTGCCACTTCCAAAGTGTCCTGCCACACCAACACCTCTCTGCAGACAGGTTGTGGATCACCAGACAACCAAGCCAGCCAGCATTATCCCAACCAGGCAAACAAAATTATGCTGAGGTTAGGACAGACTCAAACAATTTGCAAAACCTTGGCAGACCCTGAAAACACAGTAAAGAGAATCACTCTATATAACCCTACTATTCCGGCAGATAGTATGTATATTCCAGCATCCTCAAAGCATTGGCAGCTGTTAATCTCTAACTATACAATTCATCTCAGGGTCAATACACTGCTTGTATATATGCAAACACCTCACTCTAATTAGAGATAACTGGAGGTGATATAGGCATAGTTGATATCAGTTTATTACTGACATCTTTTTTTCTATCATTCATCTGAATTTCAATTCTGAATTGCATTAAAAGATAGCATTAATATTTTCACTAATTTAATATGCTCAAGTCCTTTTAATCAATAAGTTGCAGAAAGGTTAATTTAACATCTCTGTATTTCTATTAACATATTGAACAACTACTGGAGTCCACCTATCAAAAGGAAAAGAAGGGGAGAGGGTGGGTGTGTCTGTCTGTTTCACAGTGTAGAGAGTAATTTCCAGTCCAAAATGTATACAGTATTTGGTCAAAACTGTCCACCTAAGAGACTGTTTTTTGCAGAGTCTGTGCAAATTATTTCTGTGTGAACACTGTGTCACATTGGACCTTATTTTAATATAAATGAGCACATATTTTCCCAAATTAAGACACTTTCCAGAATTATGCAAAGAAATGGTAGTGTCAGGGTGCTGTAATTCTTTATCAAAACGTACCAGAGAGAAGGTGGCTGGAAAGCCCATTAAAGTCAAGAGGAAAAGTAGGCAAGCTGAGATTGCACCTTTAATTGTCCTGAGAAAAAAGAATGATCCCACTGGTTCCAACCACTGCAAAATATCTGTTTCATGATGCTGGATTTTGTCCTGCTTTATTTGCCCACAAGGCTGTGGAGCAGCCATGATCTCAAACACCTCCTTTTCTACATTAAGTGGTACAAACAAACAAAGTTCTGGTGCACACTGTTATGCTGAACTCCCTTGTTTGGTTGGTATTTCATCTGAGCTTTGAGTAAATAAATTCTGATGGAACTTGTCCCAGTTTAAATGGGACAAGGGTCTTCTGCTGAGGATGGATTAGGAGGAAAAGACCCAAACTTCTTTTCTAAGCAATTATTAATCCAAAACCAAGAGGCTTTGATTGAAGGGAAAAAACCACAAATTATGGAAAAGGGAAAACAAAATAACAGCCCTTTATGAAAAGGTATGTTTGTATTAACAAGAACACAAAAAAACCCCCAAGTAAACAACCAAGCAATACTACTATACCCACCAATAATCCCCTTCAAGAACAAAACCGATAGCCCGGCAAAAGGAAAATTTAAATAGTTCAATTTTTAGCACCCTTTGGTGCAGTTCCAACCACAGTCAGCAGGGGGCGCCGTCGGGTCACTGGAGATGTAAAACTTGTAATGTCCTGTACCATTCACCAGGTGGCGCTGTTGGGTCGTGGGAAGTGCAGAACCTGTAGTGTCCTATGGTAGTCACCAGGTGGCGCTGTTGGATCACTGCAGGAGCAGAGCTTGTAATGTCCAGTGCCTGTCACCAGGCAGCGCTGTGGGATCCCTGGTCACTGCCACATGGGATGGGGAAAAAAAAAAAACAACACCCCCCAGGGTATATCGGAGAAAAACAACAAAAAAACTTGATTCCTCTTCCCTTCCCGAGAAAAAGGGGGGGGGGGTGAAGGGGAAGGGGGAAGCGGAAAAAAACCCGATAAAACAGAAAGTTCTCCCAATGGAAGAAGAAACTCACGAACTTCGAGGGGGGGGGGGGGCCTCGATGAGCAGGAACAGCTGGGAAAGAACAGCAGCAGCCAAAAAAACCTTCCCTCCGACAGGAAAAACAACAAAAAAAAAAACCAAAAGAGCCAGCGTGTCTGCTGCTCACAGCAGCCTCTCCTCCTCCGCCCCGAGCCAGCCAACTCCCCCCCCACCTACCTCTTTCCAGCAACACACACCAGCCCCCCCCCAACTCCTCCCCCTTCGTTGCTAGGAAACTAATGTTCGGCCATTAGCGCTCTGGCGAGTTCTTTTGTTTTCACCTGATGGGCTCCCTGAGCACACACACACACACACACACACACACGGGGGGGGGAAGGGGAAGAAAAATTCCTTGCTGAAGTCAGAACTATGACAGAACTGCAGCTCGGCTTGGCTTCTCCTCAATCCCCTGCTGGCACCAGTAGTTTTTCCTGGTCTTTCTATTGCAGCAATAGTGGACGTTTTCTGCCAGGCAATTGCAACTCTTAGCGTCAAGGGTCAGCTCCACAGCCTCTTGTCTTTTTTACCAGCTCTCACAGCTGACTGGCATCAACTTATCCTATTCTTTCAGTTTACAATCAGCTTGAGACTTTCTGCCACACAAATTTTGCTTCCCCCTATGACCCTAGTAACCTATACTTGAAATATCCTGTACTGTTAAATCCTGGGGTAGTTTGGCTGTGCCCTGGGCATCGATTTGGTTTCAGTGTCTTTTCACCAACCTTGTATATGTACACACAGCTGTCAGGTGCCATCAGGTGGCAGAACTTCTCACATTTCCTATTCTACACTGACACAGCCCCAGTAGTGACCCCTAGGGCACCTCACTAGTCTCCAGCTGGACTCTGTGCTGCTGATCACAACCCTCTGGAGTCAGTGGCTAAGCTGGTTTCCAATCTCCCTCAGTGTGCCCTTAGTCTGTACTTCATCAGCTCATCCATGAAGATATTACAGGAGACAGTGTCGATAGCTTTGCTAAACTCGAGGTAAATGCTCTCATTTCTTCCACCAAGCCAGACTATATATACCTGGAGAAGGCTACCATGTTCATGAAGGGTGTTTTCTTCATAAATCCCACCCATCCTCAGGACTTACCAAAGTGACCACTCAAAGATTACTGAGAACTGTTCCCTAGTCTCTCTTCACACAATATTAGGAGCATCTCTGTTCTGGATTTATTAGTTCTGGGCTTCTCATTCCTCATTTTTAAGAAGGCTAAATAGCAGTGTAGAAAGAAATCTTCACTTTTAACTTTTCTCAAATAAACCTTTTCATTGGAGCACCAACGGAATAAATTCTAGTAATTTACAAATTAATAGTCCCAAGGTGCTAATGGCAAGCCACTAAAGATCATAAGATAATCACACTCCATCTAGTACAGACAAAAGCTGAATGTCTACTTCAGCAATGACCATGACTCAGAGACATTGTACCATTGTCTTCCATGCTCCCTAAGAAAAAGACCTGAGGGAAAAAATGCTTGTTTTGTTCTTGACCATTCTCCAGAGGCATTTTTTGACTTGAAATCCAAGACCAGTTCTCTGCTCATTATCTTTCAACATGATCTCATTGCTCCAAGTCATTCCAATGGATAGCTAGAAACTTCTGGAAAAATGAAAATCCAAATACGTTCAGGAGTGATGATAAAATTACCTCACAGGAAAGTGTCATAATAATTTTAGTGAAATTGGGGTTATACTTATTGTATGTGTTTTTATTTCTTACATAAATGAGTTCCCACTAGCAAAAAAAAAACAACAAACCAACCAAGCAACCAACCAAACAAAAATCCTCCAAAACAAAAAAACAATTAATTCATAAGCCTTCTGCCCCTATGCTTTTCCCCAGGAAATTCTAAATCTCCATGATAAATCACTTGGTCCCTCAGTTTCCCTTAAATAAAAATGCTTAAGTCCTATTACGCTTTTCTAGGCATCAAGCTACATAGAAAAAAGCCTGGGAGACAAACAAGCCTGCAGTGAACATCTGGCGAGGCAGTTGACAGCAAAAGTAAGAGAAACATTGTACTACAGATCCAGTCGTAGAGCCCTGAAATAGGCTGTTCTTCTCTTTGACATATTTTTTCTTTCCTTCCACTCCCACTTTAGTCTATCTTTGCATAATCTCTTTTATTTTGTTTAAAATCTCTTTTTTTTTTTGTTTTGTTCAAGTGAAGCAGCAGCAAGAAATTCCCCCTCTCTTTTTTTTTTTTTTTTTAATTGAGAAGAACTGCTAGTAGTCAGCCTCTGGAGGGAAAAAGCAGAGGCCGAGGCAGAGTCCTGGCTCACTTCTCCCACATTATTCACTCTGATGCAGTTAGAAGCCATTGCATACTAACTGCTGTGATCTCCCCATTTGGCTTTTCACTTAAATAGCCATCAGTAGGAGAAGCTCAGCTGCTTTCAGCAGCAAGAAGCACTTGAAAACAGCAGCCCCTAACATTGTTTAATTTTTACTTTGAGGTCATGAAAGAGACCACTAACTGTTTCAATGGAACTCCATAGGATGGGCTTTGGCTAGATGATTTTTTTCTGCTTTAGGATTTAATTTGAACAATATGGACTTTTCCCCATTAGCATAAAATAAATCAGCACTTTGCACTAGTTTCCCACGCATCACTTTCCACAGGCTGCCAGCATTAGGATCACATGGACAGATGACAAGCACTCAAAATACTTACATTTATTACAGTCCACTGGTCACATCAGCTCCTGGTTTTGATCATTCTTTAAGTTGTATATCACTGTTACTTGCTTCCCACAGTCACCAGGTTTAATATGCACATATGCCTTGTAATTCAGTCACACAGCACATTTACACAGTCATAAATTCCAATCAGGTTGCAAGGGTCTGAATAATAGAAGGCATTTTTCCTTAGTAAGGCAGTTATTTGAAATACACCATAGCTATACCTCCAGGAGTTCAAGGAGATTAAGTATCAAAATTCATATTTTCCTTCCCCAGCTTTCCATATTCATGTTAGCATATCAAATTCTTTTTTGTATAGAAAGTATTTTGTTTCACTAATCTAAGTTTGAGACTTACTGAACTAAAGTCCAGTTATGTCAGTTCATCTTCAAAATAACATGGGATGAAACAAGTGATCCAAGTTAATGAAGGGAAGCCACTGAGCTAGCTGGAAAAACCATGGTATTTTTCCATGAAAGACTTTCAGACTTCTCATTCCCCCCTACACTACTCCTGCCCCACTACACTGTGCCATGAAGAACATCACTATGCTGGTCCTAAGCTCCCCCATTCCCTTTTCCGGCAGCCTTCAGGCTCCATGGTGCCTTCACCCCTTCCCCACAGCCAGACTGTGCTCTGAGCTTTCTGCATTTGGCCACATAGCTGAGGCTCTGAAAACAGCCTACGGTCCTACACACCAGGTTCAAAGCCCTTTACTCAGTGCAGATGGCCAAATGCTTCTCAAAGATAAAGTTTCCATTTTGAATCGATTGTCTGAACACTTTCAGACTCTCTTCAGTACTAGCCGTGTAGTTCAAGACTCAGCAATGCAGTACATTTTACAACAACCTGTGAAAACTGAACTGGATACTGCCCCCACTATGGGAGAAACTCTTAAAGCAATACAGCAGGTGAAAATCGGCAAGGCAGCTGGGGTTGACGGAATCCCACCTGAAATATGGAAGCATGGTGGCCAAGCACTCCATGCTAAGTTTCACGGATTTGTGGTGCGCTGTTGGGAATGGGGTGAACAGCCTTCAGACCTTCGTGACGCTGTCATCGTCACCTTGTACAAGAGGAAAGGAGATAAATCAGATTGCTCAAATTACCGAGGTATTACTCTGCTCTCCATTGCTGGTAAAATCCCTTCAAGAATTGTTTTCAACAGATTAATACCCACCATAGCAGAAGATCTTCTACCTGAAAGCCAGTGTGGTTTCTGAGCCAACAGAGGTACCACAGACATAGTATTTTTTCACAGAAAACTGCAAGAGAAGTGCAGGGAACAGAACAAAGGACTCTATATTACCTTTGTTGATCTCACCAAGGCTTTCAATACGGTGAGCAGAAAAGGTCTGTGGCAGATTTTGGAACATTTAGTATGTTCTCCCAAATTCCTCAAAATGATCATCTTGCTTCATGAGGATCAGCGTGGTCAAGTCAGATATGGCGACACACTTTCTGAGCCGTTTCCAATAACCAATGGTGTGAAGCAAGGCTGCGTTCTCACACCAACTTTATTCACAATCTTCTTCAGCATGATGCTCCAAAAGGCCACAGGAGACCTCAATGATGAGAACAGTGTCTACATTCGATATCGTACCGATGGGAGCCTATTCAACCTAAGGCGACTGAAGGCCCACACTAAGACCTTAAATCATCTTGTCTGTGAGCTGCTTTACACTGATGATGCCACCCTCGTCGCTCACACAGAAGTAGCTCTGCAGCGTTTAACATCTTGCTTTGCAGAGGCTGCTGAACTTTTTGGCCTGGAAGTCAGCTTGAAGAAAACAGAAGTTTTATATCAGCCTGCTCCTCAGGAAGTCTCCCATCATCCCCATATCACCATTGGTGAAACAGAGCTTAAATCAGTCCAGCAGTTTAATTACCTGGGAAGCATCATCTCCTCAGATGGTAAGATTGATGCAGAAATAGACAACAGGTTAGCAAAGGCATACAGAGCTTCTGGTAAACTCCATAAAAGAGTGTGGCAAAACAAACACCTGAAGAAAAGTACTAAGATCAGTGTTTACAGAGCCATTGTACTGTCTACTCTTTTATATGGATCTGAATCATGGGTCATTTACCGCCACCACTTGCATCTCTTAGAACACTTCCATCAATGTTGCCTCCGTACAATCCTAAACATCCACTGGACAGATTAGGTGACTAACACGTCTGTCCTTGAACAGGCAGCAGTCACGAGCACTGAGGCCATGCTGCTGAGAACACAGCTGCGCTGGGCAGGGCACATCTCCAGGATGCAGGACTACCGCCTCCCGAAGATCGTGCTCTGTGGGGAACTTGCCACTGGCTGCCGCAAGAGAGGAGCCCCGAAGAGGAGATACAAGGACTGCCTGAAACAATCCCTCAGCCTTGGCCATATTGATCACCACTGCTGGTCTACTCTGGCCTCCAATCGGGAGGCCTGGAGACACACCATCTATAACACTGCTGCTGCTTTTGAGAACACACGCAGGATCACTCTCGAGGAGAAAGGACAATGCAGAAAGAATCACGTCTCCTCGATATCACCTGGGGAGTCTTTCTGCTGCACCTTCTGCAACCGGACTTGTCTATCTCGCATTGGCCTTTTTAGCCATCAGCGCGCTTGTAGCAAGCGTGGGTAGAGCCCCTCTCAAATCTTCATTCGTGAAGCCTAGCCATGAAAATGACACAGCCCTCACCCACCCTCAGCAAGACCAGCAGCATCCATCCTGGCAGAACCTCATGAGTCAGGGCACCGACTCCCTTAAGTGACACCCTCGAGGGTGAGCACACCTGGCTTCTGTACTTTCTTTTACAACATAGAAGAGGCCTGCTAGGGATCTCCATGGCTTTTCTGTAAGAGACACATTCAGTGATTAATGCTGCATATATGCTGGGGCAGGGGTAGCCCTGACAGTTTGGGAGCTCATGTCAGAAAAGCTACTGAAAGCCCTGACTGAGCTGCCTCTATGAAGAGGGGTGAGTGCAGAAATTGTAGAATCATTCAGGTTGGGAAAGACCTCTCTGATCATCAAGTCCAACTGTTAACCCAGCACTGAAACATTTACCACTAAACTATGTTGCCATGTGCCACATCCACACATTTTTTGGACACTTCCATGGATTGCAACTCCACCACTTCCTTGGGCAGCCTATTCCACTGTTTAACCAGCCTTTCAGTGAAGAAATTTTTCCTAATATCCAATCTAAACCTATCCTGGTGCAGCTTGAGGCCATTTCGTCTGTCCTATCACCTGTTACCTGGGAGAAGACATGAAACCCTGCCTTGCTACAACCTCCTTTTAGGTAGTTGCAGAGAGCAATAAGGGGTCTCCTGAGTCTCTCCAGGCTAAACAACCCCAGATCCCTCAGCTGCTACTCATCAGACTTGTGCTCCAGACCCTTCACCAACTCTACTGCCCTTCTCTGGACACACTCTACCACCTCAATGTCTCTCTTGTGGAGAGGGGTCCAAAACTGAACTCAGGATTCCAGGTGCAACCTTGCCACTGTGAAATGCAGGATACAGGAGTATATGTCCATGTTGTCTCAAACAACCTTCACTTTCTCCCCTGACCCTCCCCTGTGCATCGGGTACAATCCCTCTGACAGTCACCCTTCCCACAATCTGCTTCAAATACAGAAGCCCCTTGGATTCTGCCATCCTGTCCTATAGCGAAGGGAGTAGAAAGGGAGTTTATGCTGAAGCAGAATGATGGCTTCCAATAGCATCCCTGCAGTCAGTCCCACACTTACTGCTTCATACATTTCCTCCCGTGCAAAACAGTAAATGCACTTGGGTTTTAGTTGTGTAACCACAAGTTCTTCATACCAAGAAACCACTTAAAAACAATTTCATTTTTCTGGATTTTTTTGTAAAGCAGGTATGTCCTGTACAAAGTACAAAGGTTTGCGGAGATTTACAAGTAAAAAAAAGGAATTTAAAACTAAACAGAAACTGAACTAGGGCACAGGCAGGTAAAGCATGTGATTCCTGGCTCTGGGTCCAACCGAGAGGGTTGGTGATCTTCTGAGTGTGTCTGTTGTGGAGAGTTTCTACAAACAGTTTTGCAAACTACAGCAGAGGTCCCAAATAGTTACCAAACATTCAGAAACATTCAGCTTTCTGCACCAAATGAAAATATGTATCCTATCCATGGTCAGGGGCTTAACCTAGACATTTCCATGATCATGTTTTCAGATTCAGTTATCTTCAGTCCAAATTAATCTGTAAATGCTTCTTGTCCAAACAAGCGTGTATACTGTAAACTCATATGCCAGTTTTAGTTACGAAAGAAAGACTGGACCTGCTGGAGAAAGAAGTTAAATATGTATCTAAGTACCACAATAAAACAAACTACAGATGTTTCTCCGAAAATCATTTTAGATTAGAAATGCACATTTTTTTCCTAAACATTTCATGTTTAAATTGGCATCTCTAAACCAAATTACTCTGCCTAACCCCAAAACAACACTTATACAGAAGCATCAAAATTTCATGCAGAAAAACTTTTTCAAAGTGAGGGGATTTTTTTCTTAAGACTCTACATGGATAGACTAAACACTGCTAGATTTTTTTAAATATACAAAAGTCAGATGTTGTCCACCTGCTAATCACTGAGGTCACATAGAAAACAAACTCAAATTGCTCCACACTTTATATTTGAATTTTTGTGTGTGTACAAAAACTTCATTTAGTACAACTGTTAGAGGAGTTTAGCTTGAACCAAATACTGAAAAAAAGAAGTGGCTTCACATTTTGTATTGACAAATTACTGTTCTCCCTGTATTGCTGGACAATCCAGCAGAGCTGCAACCAGCCTCCTTGGATGTAAAGTTTTCCTTTTTGCATTCACCTCAGATTCCAGTGCAGGAACAGCTCAAAGATGAGGGTTTTTTAAACCTTGCTAGGAGTTAAACAGGCATGTGCATGTGTTTGTATTTGCAGAGTAGGTTACAGTTGGATTTAAAACAAGAGTAACTTTGTTGTTTTGTGGGAGGAAATTAGAAAGACCAGTGCCATAGACAAGGATTTCATTAAAATGAAAAAATTCTAATTCTCTAAAGGGAAAAAAATTAAACTTTGCTTGAAGATTTTCATGAGTGATTTTTGTGGTCTTTATCATTTTCAAATTCTTCATGTGTAATAGCTTCACATTCGCATGATTTTATGAACTTGCCTTAGAATTTGAGTTCTTCTTCAGCCTGTTTAAGCCCTAAATTTCATTCCAACCAAGATAATTTTTGATCAAAAAGCTGTTGCACCAGCATATAATCCTCCAATGAAATCCATCAGAACTGTAACAATAGGCCTAAAATGAGACACTAAAACTTGACAAGCAAAATAATTTGCTGCAATTATATATCGTCTTATCCTCACAGCATGTTCTAAAGTAGTCATCCTCTAGAGCATGTATAGAGCATATTTTTGCATGTCTGCAAATGTTTTCATTATCCTAAAGTACGAGCAAAAAGTCTCAGAGTAGTGTTAAAATGTTGGGAGCGGCCTAAGAAAGACATTTTTCACATCAGAAAGTTAAACACTCTGAAGTAATAAAATTAAATTAAAAATTGGTTAGGATGGAACAAATTCAACGTATTTACACATCACTTTCTGCATTTTTAAAACTTCTTTTTATGTAGTTGGTTTATGATACTTTACACCTTCTTTTTACAGACCACAAGTGAAAAAGTTCAGTTAAAAACGAAACCTGCTGTGACATTTACAAAGCATTTCATGCAAGATGAAATGTTTTGTTTTCGTCAAAATTTCCTTTTCTCTACTTTGACTGAATCTATGTGCCAAAACAGACCCATGTTTCATAGAGGTATTCTTTGTGCTTACTGATAAGCCTATGAAGCAGTATAGGAGAGCAGGAGCCGCTGTCTCACAGCACGTATGGGTGGATTATTTTTGAGGGCAAGATTCTTATACATAAAACCACCATTAACAAGTTTTATTAATGTTTTCCATTTGTATCTCAAAGTATCCCCCTAAAGGGAGTCAGGGTCCTCAGTAGGAGGCCAAGTGTTCTTTGTAAAATAAGAGAAACACCATCTACAAACAGGGTATTAGTGGACAAACACAGACAATGGAGAGCAATTATGAATAAACTGCTGTACTCATCATCCCTTCTTAAACTAAGAGGGGAACAACAGTTAGAAACAATCCCAATAGGTGACTGGAACAACAATGGAAGCATTGAGAAAACCTCTTTCATTTTACTGAAGCAGAAACTGACATCTGACCACGTGTGTATGAAGAACCCCCCTCAACAGAATGCAAGCACATCTAAAGATCAGAACATATCTATGTGTGGCTTCACACCAAGATCAGGTATTTTCAAAGCCAGCCTAAGGTGGCCTATGGCTAGTTGAACAGTTGCATGTCTCAACACCCCCATTTTTGACAGCCATTTGAATGCCTTAGACACGTAGATGTTTTTGCCAATTACTACTCTATCTAATCTGGTTTTGCTAAGGGAGATGTAATGACCTAGTAGATATTACTTCATATTTAATAAGTTACTAAAACAGGACGCAGGGTGAAGGATAATGAAAAAGGACAGAGAATACTAAGAAATACTAGGTGGCTTCTACTATAAGGGACACAGACTGTTTAACTTCCTGAAGACAGAGGCCTTGTGGAGTGAGAATAGTTCTTAAAAATAATAAATATATAATGCCACACCCAGCACCAGTGCCAGTTCTAGTATAGTCTTATTTTTCTGCAGAATAGTCTAGTTGATAACACCATTATCCATGAAGTGAAAAACCTATGTTTAGGTTTATTAAGCAAGGGAGGGTGGAAACCAAACTCAAGCTGAACTTACTGTACCTGGTGCCTGAGGGGCTTTCCTGAAATATAATCAAGCTACCTTAGATTGATGAAGCCTTGAAATATAGCTCTGCCCTCTTACTCTTGGGGCAGGTGCTGTAGTTACCACGATTGTAAGGAGTGGCCAGACATGAATAAACTGTGTTCCAGGAGACCAGGGTTGTGTCTTGGCTGATTTTGGACAAGCCACTTCATCTTACTTTGCCTCATTTCATTAGTTTCAATTTTGAAAACAAAAACCAGAAGAAAAAAGGAACTCCAACAATAACAACCAAAAATTACCAACTAAAGCTCACTTGTTTTAGCTACATCAAATTTTCTTTTCCACTTAACCCCATTTTTCAGTTTCACTTAACCCCATTTTTCAGTATCACCGATGAGGTAGAATAGACACAAGAGCTTTATATTCTAGTCACAAGAGGGCAGGGGCAAGAACACGACTGTTTTCTTTAAAAAAATGAGGAATGATTTATTTATTTTTTTAAAAGGAATAGTTTTTGTGTCCTGTTGCAAGAGAATAATTTATACTTCTTAATCATTGAAAGCCTCTGGAAATTTTCAGTGAAGTCCACAACAGGCTGATTGTAAGAATTACTATAAACAAAGAAAAAAGGTTTTACCCAAACATCTATTCGGGTTCTTCTGAATTCTTCCTCTTAACAGCATGTCACCTTGATGTAATTCTCACCACTGCCATCACACAACCCATAAATGCCATACAATATAAAATTAGATTTTCCTGGAATTTCTAGCTGTCTATCAGTTTCACTTTGGTTTTCTGAAGTGACATGCTCATCTTCCTCACTATCATCTGAAGAGACCACAGTGCTTCAGTTGCTGATGAAAACACACATAATCATACTAGTCAAGCATATTTTTCTTTGGGTACTTCTATTACAGAATTTCCGACAGGTGAAAACCAAGTTTCTATTAAAAGATAATTTTTTATTTTTAGAGAACTGTATCAGTCATTTCAAGCACCATGCATATTGGAATAGTTTAGGACACTGCTTCCAAAAATTTAAACCTGTTTTAGAGTTCAAGTTTTTTCATTGGAAAGGATTTTTTCTAGGTTAACATAGAAATGAGTGATAAAACAGAAACTGACTCCTAATGAAAACAACCACCACAAAACCACACCAATAATAAAAAAAACCCTCTCCCATCAAAACCCAAATACAGAAGAGAAGAAATGAAAGATTATTACTAACCTTTCACTTACTGATGTAGTGTGCATCATTAACTTGCATTGCATTTAGTTATTGAAAACCCACAAATGTGTTCACACAACCAGACAGCAGGTCTGTTGTGTAGGATTCAACACAGAGAAGGCTTCTATCATTAGGAAAAAAGTAACTGAAAAAAAAAATTGAAGTCTGTGCCTAACAATTATGTTTGCAAAGCTGCTAAAGATACAAAACACTAATTTTTTTTTTTTTTTAAAGGAGGATGCTTACATCATCAATATTTGGACGAAAACACTCTGAGTTCAGGATTACTTCAAACTGCAGTTTTTCCCATCATAAGGACAGTCCTTGGTTGCAGTACTCGAGTCACACATAAGCCCTTCTTCTGAGATATACTAGTCCTTTCTATCATTTTGACACTTCAAACCAATACTTATTTGGTTTATATTCATCTTTAGTTTTCCAAGGTTATACACTGAGTTACTTGATTTCACTCTCTAAATCTCAGCAATTCCTTTCCAATACCTTGTATCTGATGCCTTCAGTTTTCTAAGCTGCCACCTCTGGTTGTCTTCCCTCACTTCAGGGATCTCTGCTCCTCAGACTTCATAATTGTTGGTTACTTACTATCTTGGCTGCTTTCAGCCTTCAGATCTTAATTCCCCATCTGTTTTTCCAGCTATTGGTCTTTTTATACTGTTTTTGATATTTTAGCTTTTGTAATCATCTGGAATTCTTAGATCTATTACTTCCATTTATGTAAACCATTTCTAGCCCTGATCTCTGTCCTTGTATCATTCCTATCCCCAAGGCATCTGACATTGTCAGTAAAGCCTTATACTGCTTGCTTAATCTCTCCATTTTATTTAATCTTCACAAATTCCCAGCTCTCACTCCAATTTGAAAACACAGCTTTTTGCTGTAGTATTTCAGAATGGCACTTTTGATTTCTTACATCTTAGCAAAGGTGGCAGCTGTATCTGTATTATTTATATGCAGAAGGCATTTTGGTCATGCAGATTGTGTGACTACATAAAAATTGCATTGTTCTGTGTCTCCACACCACCTCTGAGAGTTCCAGCATTCACTGAATTTCTACTGAATGCAAGGAAAACAGAAGATGCACATTAAAAAACTAAACAAAACAAACCCCAAAAATACCATATAGGAAGCAGATATAGCACAACTCTCCCACCCTCAATAATATTGCTGCACATAAAATTCATACAATTACCTCATTCTTAAATTTAGAATAAACAAACAGAAATGAAAAAGGTACTATTATCTATGGAGCACGTGGAAAATATTCCTTTGCATTTTGTTTCACAGAAGTCATCTGAAAATCTCTTTTTGGCTTCCATATAGTGCAAACCCTGACAAGAAATTCCCTTTATTTGTCTCAACAGTAGTGGTGTTCCTGTGCAGGTTTAATTTATTAGAATAGACATAGTCTAAGTGTGGCATTTTCTCTAATTGGGATATTCTTAATATCAGGAATGTAACTTTTTTGAAGATACAGCTGTTTTGAGAGTGCTGCTGAAATAGTTACAATCATGAGGATTTTTCTTTCTTATTTTCTACTGAAAAGGACATAAGAAAACATGAAAAATATTAAAAAAGAAAAAAGATAAAACATGAAATAAAATTGAAAACCACCTCACTATATTATATAACAGATAAATATACAGCAAAGGCCATAAAATACCAATTAGTAAGTTTGACCTTTCTCTTGTTACACTACAGGCAACGCATGCCATTTCTTAATAGCATTGACTGAGATTCTTTGGGTAACAGGATTATATTGTTAACTCAAATTCCAAATTACTGGGGAGTGATTTGAAATGCTCACTGAAAAGGGGAAAATGACTGGCTCCAAGTCTTATGGTACACAGCTCTGCCATACAGGTGCACAGTCCAAAGGGCAAGCTCTCCTGCTGTCAGCGTAATGCTCTTTCAAAAGGCCACTCAGGATGGTTCTCATTCATTGAAATGTTTTTTAAGGACACTCCAGGGTCAGTGGAGAGGACGGAATTAATTTCAGCCGAACTTTCCTGTGCAAAAAATACAAATATATTATTATCACTGCAGTATGAACCTGAGCAACACAAACACGAAACCAGTGATGTCAATATAATATTAGTTCTTCTTGTATTTTTCCTTGTATTAAGTTGTTTCATTAATAGATTATTTTTGGGTATCTGAATCTATAGTGTTTCTGCATTTATTCTTATTAGAAATTACCTAATATTTCATTTTTTAGCAACAATAACTTATCACAAGTAAGACTGGCTGTGATAAGTTATTATAGCATGGATGATGATACATAATTACAGCATTCAAAGTAACTCAGACATAAAGCTCACTTGAGCACTTCAACTGCCATCATTGATGAAGGTCCTTTTATGACAAAAGCTGCAGTAGCGAGAATAAAACCGCAAACCAGAAACCATTCCTAAAAACCTGAGCAGTTCCTACCCAGGAAAGGAGGTCAGCTGAGGTACATTAAACCCTGATTATGAGCTGGCAAAAAAAAAATTCCAGTGGAAAAGCAAATACAGTGCAAATGAACACCAGAAATCTGAGTGAAAAGTGGAAAGCTGAAGTTTCATATTCTAAAATACATACAGATAAAGATGCACACAGTAACAAATCACCAAAGAAAAGACTTGGACTTACCTTTGACTTTTTCCGTGCATACCAGAAAACAGTAATTATAATAATAAAAAGGAACACAAGGGAAATGCTGATTCCTGCCACTAGAAGAGCAAAAAGAAAGGCAACCATGACTAAACCATTAAAGAAGGAAAAAATTAATAGCTAATTTGTGGTAGATAATTATGCCGCATAAAATAGTTATATGTGATAATAAAAAATAGGTCTTGATTTTTTTAAAAAAACAAACTCATTCAAGTCTGTGTTTGTACAGAAATAAGCCAAGCATGTCACACATCATTACAGTAAATTTTATTTTAGCAGTGCAAATGTGTGCTATATTAATCTCCAGTGAGCAAGAGTTACTGCTGATCACAACATTGATAGTGATGTTACAGAATTCATTAAAATAAAAAGCTCCAAATACTAACTGCAGTAATAAGGAAGCAAATTACTATGGTTTAGTTTAGTAGAGCAATACTCATTACTTGAATCATCAGAGAAATGGCACGACTTGCAATTAAGGGTTTTCTTAAATACTATGCTATGAAAACTGGGTTTTTCAGGCTAATGTAGGCAAGTCCATGCATAGCTTTTGTATTCTACAACCAACTGCAGTAAAACAAAAAACATATTTAAGCAGCGGTACTTATATTAAAGTTGCCAACTTACCTACTATACTTGACAGGTGTCTTGCTGTTAAAAGGAAAAGAATAAAAATTAGAAACTGGGCAAAACTACAGCTATGTGTAATGAAGCTAAAGCTCGTTTTCCTACCATTTTTTTCATTGGTGATTACATGGCACTGAATTTCCAGTCAGATTTTAGAAGGAAAGTAACCCATTTTTTCTCTCAAAATCATAGATGAAAGCTATGAACTACTCTGTATATACTGTATGCTCTGTTCACCCTCCTTCATACCTGCCTTGTCTGTTCGGCAGGTAAGGCTTTGTGTGCCAGAGTGCTCCCATGTATTTAGAGAGCTGGGCATTTATATATATTTATAATTAGTAAAACTAAATCCATGCCAGAATAGCAGCTTTCTCCAAATCCTGCCATGCTGAATGAGGAAGGAAGTAAGCAGGTGAGACTGTTGCTATCAAGTTTCCTCCTCCTTTTTGCCTTTCTTCTGTCTTCACCATTGAGCCTTGAGTAGTACCTTGGTATAAGAAGCAGAGAGAACACAAGAGGAAGAAACAGGGAAGGCGGGTGAATGCCCAGACACTTCAGCTATTAACACTGCTCTAGCAGCTGCTTTGGAGACCACCACTACACAAAGCTATGCAAATGTAGGAATTAAGAAAGCCATAGTGTTCTGAGCCTGTGCCTAGAAAGTTTTGTGCAGCTCATAGATGTGATATTATGAGCAAAGGAGGGGCTTGAGAAAGCAGTCACTTCATAAAGCCTCCAGAAAGATTAGCACGGGCAGGGTATCACTTGAGACGCACACAGAGGTAGGTGCTGGTGATTCTGCACAGAGAGGTGTCACAGACAGAATCGGGACACTTTGCAGGTGTGGGGGACCTTTTTCTGCAGATATCTTCCTAGTTTGTTGTCCTCTCTCAGGCCAGAACACCAAGCTATTAGGAGAAGTGCCTGATATTTTATCCTAAATGATGTATTTTCTGCCTCTCAACACACAGTTACTTAGGCTTGTTACTTGAGATGTCTTGAAATACTCTTTGTGCTTCAGTTCCCACCTGTGTGGATACAGATGGAAACCTGTTTAAAACTATCACAGCATTACATTGCTTCTAACTTGCTTTGTGCTGGAAATTCTTTTAAGGAGAGTCATTGCGTGGAAAACAACAGCGGGAAAAATGAAACAATGTGTTCACAAGACTAGGGTGTGCACACTGAGGGAAGAGCTGACCCAGGATTCAGATAAAGCAAAAAATTAAAAACAGACCTGGAGGAGAATCGTTGTTAGGTGTTCTTTCCTGTTCAGAGTGGTGTGTGGGAGCTTCAGTATAACCTTGTAAAGGAGGTGATAAATCTTTTGTGGGCACCATCTCCGACTCCGTGAATGTATCATCATCATTACAAAGATATCCTAAAATTAAAAATAAATAAATAAACAACTGCCAGAGTAGTATGCTATACCATGCAATTTTTAAGGTCGTTTGATAATTTCAATTATAAGATTCAAATGCTCATTATTTTGACAATCTTGCTGTTGTTTTACATTAGGAATGTTTCTCTCCGTTCCTTTTCTGTGTGAACATTTCTGTTGCAACTGTTAAGATTTCTTAGAAAAAAATTTGAAAAAAAACCCCCAAACCACAGTCATTTACTCAGCCTTTTAAAAAAAAGTCATAGGTATTCTTCTCAGATATCATTTCCTTGCTCTGGAGTAAGAAAATGAAATCCAAATGGAAAGCAGCTACATAATGGAGATGATGCCACTCATTAGCTTGCTTTAATTAATGAATTAAAACACCCTTTCTTTCACATTAGTTCTCATCTTCAAATGCAAATTAATGAAAAAGATTTGGGGAGGGGTGAAAGATACTTTCCTTGAACTTTTTGTTAATAACAGGAAGAGAGGTAAACTATACCCTTTGTTAAGTTACTGGAGCATTAAGTAGGTACATTATTACAGTCTCAGTTGTGATACAAAAAACAAAACAAAACCTCTTCTATGGAAGCAGGTTTAGCCGGGGAAGTTCCAAGGGATTCCACATGGGCTCTAAAACATCACAGGGGGACAAAGTTGTGCTCCATGAGATTCTTGGACACAAAAGTTAAAAAAAATTAACATCATCAAACATCTTACTTAATTCCGCTGTTCCCTGAGATTTCTTTACCTACAAAGTTTTTTTCTAGAATTATATAATCATCTTAGGACATAATATCCACAGTTTCTCTGCAAGAGAGCAAACATGAAGAGACGCACCATGAAGTTGCAATAAAAATGTACTTATGGGCAGATGCTGCCTCTCTCTGAGAACACACTGCACTTTTTAGCAGTATGTTTAAATTACTTAGGGGTTAGGAGAAAAACTTGCTCTGTCACTTTAAAGCTTTCATAGGACTGTGTAAAGCCAAGCACAGCTCAACAGAGGAGGGCTGATGATATGACACGGATATCCAAGAACTCTTCTGAGGAGGGGTGGCGTAAATTCTCAGCCAGACTTGTGCTCCTGAGAGCATATGTACATTCACGATAAGAAGGTCCATCAGCCAACCTGCTCCACCTCCTTGCACTTTCTTAAATTCTGCCTCTGTTGCTGACTTTAGAGGGACAGAGGTGTAAAGAAGAAACTGCTTTATCTCTTCGCACCAACCTATGAAACTGATACAGTCACAAATTCTAACTGACAAATACAAACTCCTTTCGTTATTGCCTAATATTAGGCTCAAATTATGTAAGGGGTGTCTGATATATAACATTCAGCCACAAATTCTGAGCATTAAACATAAACGTTTCCTTCAGATAGAACTGATACAAGGGACTGGGGTCCTGACAGTCCTAACGATGCTAATGGTGCAGTGGGGAAGTTCGTGGAATTTGCAGGGGGAGATACCATCCCTTCTCACTTCTACTCTGTAAATTTACAAAGTCTTTGGGGGGCAATTAGGAAAACCTCTGCTTATTAGTAAATGGCCTGAAATAATTCAATTTTTTCATTTTCTTTGCAGTACCATTGAGACTCTGCCACTGTAATCATAACCAGCAGTGCAGACAAAAAAAGGGGATGAACTGTATGTGTTATTTTTCTAGTTCTACTTCTCATTTTTAGAATATTGACTGTTAGAGATATAAACATTTATTTTTGTCAATAATTAATTCATTTAAGATGACTAATGTTGCAAGAAGTCTTACCTTTTATTGACTTTTTATTGTCTTTCTGTACCTTCAGGGGATTTCTTTAAAATACAACCTAATTATTCTTAAAGTTTTGTTAATAGGAGAGCTACAGATATTTGTATGCCAAAATAATTGTGTGCTTTTCAAGCATTAATTTACCAATTAGGACTAAACTACTGATAGAGATGTAACTAAAGTAATTATTTATGTGGTATAATATAATAATGCAAGGACAAAACATCATGCATAGATCAATTCAAATGAATTAAAATTGAGAATATACCTAGGAATATCTTCAAAAAGTAATTACGAGTATTGAAAAGAAAGTATTGCCTGGGAAAAATATAAAGAAATGTTCACTCACCTGTAAACATAAGAATGAAAATAGGTATTGTCTTACACATCTTCATTTTTTCTTTTTGTATCTGGAAAAGGTCAAAACCAACAGAAAACAACCCTGAAAAATCCCCAGGTCACTGTCCCTACAGAAGTGAAGCTGTGGCTGTTATCACCAAAGGCAACAGACCTCAAAAGCCTACCCTTGCTGCACTTATCAATTGCAGGGCTGCTTACGGGCTGAAGCAGACTGTTTCCTAAAAGAGTTGTTTCAAGGGCTGAGAAGTCAAATGGGCTCTGTAAGTCCAGGAGTTTTGGATCTACTGAAAAGAATTCACTACCAAGTGTGCAGGGAGCACAAAACCAATAGGAGAATGAAAAGTTCTATTCATATGTAAAACAAGCTCTGAAGTGCACATTTACTAAAATACTGTGATGGAGATATTCTTGTATGTCACATCTACAGAGAAACTGAGTAGATCTCAAAGCTCTTTTTAATCACTGAAAATATATCCAGGTGGAAAAGCCTGGGCACGTTAAATGAAATGCCTGTTGATCACAAAACCCAAGCGTTTTCTTTTGCACTGGTCATAATATATATTTAGAGTACCATAACATTTATGTAAAAGTAGCAAAAACATTGTCAGCCTTTAAAGAGTATTAACTATTCACATTACCTAGATATTTAGGATCTTTTAAAGAAACAGTATTATGCCTTCCATAGCTGCTTACCAGGCCCAACTCAAAACTGATGGTCAGTGTTCCAGAGGCGTTGACACAAGTATGTATTTCATCAGAGGCTATACCACAGAATGTGCTGAGTTAACTACTGATAATTTGAATTAAAGGAAATAAATTCATCAAGCAAAAGGAATGTGCTTGGCAAACTATCACCTTGCTGTTGAATGTCACCGTCTTTCTCTGCCGAACCAATTTCTTTTAAAGTATACAGCAGTACAACACGAAATTCTTGTGTCTCTGTGAACCCGTGCGCTGTACCACAACTCACACTTGGCAGGCCTGTCCTGGATGTTCCTCAGTCATCAGCCTCCACACATAAAAGAGATACCAGTTAGACTTTCAATAACAACAAGGTGCTGTCTCACCAAATATTAACAAAACCCCGCATGACTGTTTATAGTCTGTCTACGTGAACAAGTTGCGAAATGGCACTAAATGTAAAGCAAACAGGAATAAAAAGCATATGGACCAACATCTCCATTCCAGAAGACAGCACAATGCTTGCAATGATGTTACATTAATAGCTTTTCTTCAGTGCACACATCCATATCTTTTTTATTCTGAAAGTTTCTTTATCAGGCCATAGCAGACCTTTGCAACAAGAAATGCTGGCACAGTGTCTTCTGCCTTCCAAATCCATTGCTAACCAGCACAAGAAACCATTTTCATTATGCATCCTTTTTCTTTTAAAGACTTTCTCCCAGGGACTGTTCGTGTAACAGACATTTTCTTCTTAGACTTTGAAGATTACCTCCAATAACCATTATATTTTCTCTCCCTTCTTATGAACATTTTTACTGGAGTAAGAAATTAGTATCTTCACACATCTCCTGTGTACACAAAAAAAGTATTCATGCAAGAGACAAGTTTAAAACTCCCCAGCTTTCCATCCTTTTGTCATCTGGAGGCTGGAGTGAGCCTTGGAATCCATACAGCTGCATTTGTGACACTCCACATTTAAAAAACAAAGTAAAGTGCTTAAACTGAAGTCATGTATCTCTGAAACTAAACACAATACAAAACCTATGGGAAATCAAATAGAATTGCTTTGTTTTGTAGAAGTTGTTTATCTAAAAATGTAGCCATATATGGTAAATTTTATTTATTCTCAGAAGACACCACGGAAACAATAATTAATCTAATGGACAAAGTTTGGGGGATTTGTTTTTTTTTCCTTTTTTGAAAATAAAATTGGGCAATAGTTACTACAGGTTGTTTATCTAAAAAAGATAAAAAATTGATGGAAACCATATGATTCTACATGGTCTATCAAAATGTTCACTGCCCCACTCTGGGCACTGTCCAGATGCTTGACCAGGAAATACTTGAGAAATGCTTGAGCCTCAAATCTCTGACTCTATACATCAGACACATAGTCCACAGACATCTGGATTCAAGCACAGCTACCTGAATGGGTGTTCAGGACTCATCTGACCTGATTCCAAAGCAGTGAGTTCAGATTGAACTGTAATTCTGTTCTCAAGTGTAGAGCTGAAGTATTGAGAGACAGGCTGTTGACATATTTTCCTTTTGCCTTGTGAGTCTCCTCTGAAGAATCATATACAGGTCTTCCCCACAGAAAATCAACAGCCAAGATGTCAGTAGAATTGTCATTATTGACTGTGGAAGAACAGATGAATTTTTCCTCTAGTGTGACTTTATGATCCTGATCATTTCATTCCTCCATCTCTTTTAGACCCCATATTCTCAATGGAATGCACTTAAACTTCACTACTTTGGTTGTCATATCTTCCATTTCTGAAATCTGCTGCCACTGCCACTGATAGCAAGAATGTCAGAGTTAATCCAGTCCTACAATTTTACAAAGTGCCAAAGCAGCAATAGATGCACTGTATGACAAAAAACCAGTGATTTAGGAAACAAAGTGGATGCAGCCCAGTTCTACCTAGGAAGCTGTCATTTGGAACTCTTCTCCAATCCTTCTCAATGCCATATTCTCATTTGCAGTCATATTTTTATCCTCAGACACATTCAAATATAGGTTTCTGCAGTAACAGAAAATATAGACACAGGCAACAGTGAAATAACTAACCATGGCGGCAGCAAAGTGTCAGCACCCTGAGGCGCAGGTGAATGCAGGCCACTAGGTGAATGTGCAAATGAGCTAAGGTAATGCAAGAAAGAACTTAAACTGGTACACTCTTCATGTAAGTATGTTAATAATCAGTAGCAAAGAGTTCTCTGCAGTGGTTGACATACTGCCAGCATGTGCAAACCTGTTCTGGAGGAAATGATCAGCCACTAACATCATGGGAGTTACACTGGCTACTGAGGAACTGCTTGTAAAAGGTGAGAGTACTAATGTCCAAATCTATGCACAAAGAAGCTGGCTTCTACATGTGTGAAAAATCAACTGGCTTTGGTAATAAATGTTCCTGGCAACAAATATTGGAGAATAGTTTGAAATTATCCATTTGGAGTAACTTGCAAAAATCCTGAAGAGTTAAATATTTTTTCAGTGACTTCAGTGTCCTGTGATCATTCAGGGGCTTGTTACAGCATTTAAAATACAGTCTGAAGAAAAATCTCTCTTATTTGCCCTCATGGTAATGCTGTGTTATGTCAAAACAAATCAATGTGTGATTCCTTCTATCTTCTAAAGAGACCTCTTAATTAAAAAAAAGAGTTCACTAGGAAGCCCTAACTGATTCAATCTTACCATCACTGCTTGGCATCCTATATAGCAGGTTAGGTTCTACTTAGAGAATTTGATTTTTACTATTTTCAACAGTGCAGAACCCTACATACACTTAGAAACTTCTCAACTATTGCATGATTGCAAATAGCAGTTTTTGCATCATGTCACTTTAGAAGTCTCTCTTCACTCTTTTTTTTTTTATTAAATTCTCTTATTTCTCTTACTACTAGAAGGGACCAACTTATACCAATTTTCAGTGTATGATATAATAACCTTGTAAGTTTTTTCAGACCCTCTGACAACTGTCATTCCTTTCAGACCATGCGTATCTATGAATTTTGGGTGCTCCCTTCCTCTTAGGAGTGGGATGTGACAAGTCACACACCCTGATTTTCATGTCTACACTACTGTATGTGGTTGGGAGCTATGGTATGAACAGAAAACTATGATTGGGAAAAATAATAACTTTTAAATTAAAACTGTATTACGTTCAATGACCTACTTACAAGACAGCTTCTATTTACTTATGAAATAGTAAGTGGCATGCCTCCTAACCCAGAAGATCTTTGTAACAAGGTATTTACCATAAGTTGACTCAAAATCATTGCTGCTGCAGATTAAGTCATATGCTTACTGGTCTTGTTTTCTGGTCCTCGTACCCACATGTGCACCCACACTTATAGTTCTTTGTCCAGGCAAGGCTAGGGAGGTGCTCAAAATTATTCCACTGAAGAAGCAGGGCTTATTCCTCTGAGGAACAAGCTGCCAGGATCCCTCTTTGACAGGTTTTACCAGGCCTAGTTATCATTTGATGCTGACTTGTTACAGAATGCCATCAACCACAAGTGAGACAACTGAACAGAGAAGATTTCCTAAATCTCAGTGGTTAATGAGCAATGTAGTTGTCACATATGGAAGCAATTTTGTCTAGTCTGATTTGCAGCCTTACTTACTGGCAGGTTCTCTCTCAAAAATTTACGCAGCGCCTAGCAGATATAGGAAGTGGAGGTAAGTAGTTCATTCCTCTTCCTGCTTACCTTGGCAGAACTAGTGACACCACACAAGAAGTTTCAGTATTGTGGACAGCAAGCAATCACTGCTGTCTTCCACCTCCTATCTGGAGAACTTCAAAATTATTCTTACTATCTTTGCCATTTGAATAAAGAATAACATGTTGGCCTTTTACCTTAACTCATTGTCCAAACTGTCTGTACTAGTGATGTTGTTTCATTTGAAGAAACTGTCCTCTTTCTACTAGTAACTGCAGATTGTATAGCACAAAATTTCTGTCTCAAAGCAGTTTTAGTTTCCTTTAAATTCCTTTGAAGTTACTCCACAAAATAATCTCATTTATCGAGGAAGGACCTTTCACAGGCCTGGTGAAAATTTAACCCCTAAACCAGGTGAAAGTTTGCCCCCTGTAGCAACAGCTCTCATTTTCATGCTTCCAAATTTGTGTTACATGGCCAAGTCCTTCCTTCACAGAGTGCAAGTAGTAGTTTGCACTCAGTACCATATACAAGTTGCTGAAGTGAGAGACTGTCAGCTATTTATTTTTTCACATATGAGCATTTCACTCAGGAATAAAATGCTTCATCCTCTCTGCATTTTGTAACAGAGAATAACATTGAGCCCCTTGTGTTTTATTTCCCTTGATCTATTGACCATACATTTTAAGGAGAGGCTGACAGCTAGCATGTCAGTTATTTTCAGATATCTGTCTCTGTCAAATTCAGAAATCCCAAGAAAATAAATGAAGTGTAGGATTATAAATATATGTGAAATCAGAGCTGTCATCACTCTCAAGGATTTTCCATTGTGCCTGCTGCACTAATTTTAAGCTAAGATTTCCCAGATATTTAGTAGGAATGTTTACAGGGTAAAGCATTTCATTTTCCTAATGGCTGGAACATTCTTAAATTTAACCTATTCAAAATTGGCCTTCTGTGCCTAATTTGTTTTGCCTTTTTTTTTTTTTTTTTGCCCCCAATTGTATAAGTGGAGTAGAATAATAAAAACAAAGTTTAGCAAGCATAAATATTTCTTGATGGCCTGAAAGTTGTTATTTCAAAATTTCACATACACTTATTTATTCAGATGAATAAAATATGACAGAGACCTGTGAAAGGATGATGCTCACGTGTGCTCACCCTGGTTTTCGGAGGTCAGCACTGGGTCTGTATTGCTCTGAGCAATAGAGGAGCAGAGCACAAACTACATTTCACATAGTGCTCCTTCTGCTCCTTCTGTTTACTGAAAGCAGTTCTGACAAGACTGATTTCAACTACACATTTCAATTATGATTTAAAATAGAAAGAAGGTAATTTATCTGAAATGTTTATCTTATCTTACCTTGCTAATGGATACAACTGAAGAACTCCGTCTTTCTAGTCAAGCAGGAGGATAGCTATACATTTTAATATAAGTAAGTATAGTTTGAACGTACTTACTTGGAAACCCAGTTTTTATGCTAGTTGAGAATTTTTGATGCCTCCTACAATTGTTCCTTTTTACTTGACTTTTTGTCAAGTTGCACTTGAAAGAAAATTGTATTCCAACTGAAAATAAAAAAAAGTTCTGGAACTAGTAGATCTTATATTTTTACACTCATAATGAGTAAAGATTTTTACTCTCTTTTTGGCTCAGACTACGGAGGATGCAGTCACTAAATCAATCTTAAAGGAGGGAACTATCCTCTCTGAATCTTCAGAAGGGGCTGCTATTATCCGAAAGGTACTCACAGCTTCAAGGTGTTTGAACAGTGAATCTCCACCAGAGCAGTGCTTTGGTTTTCTTTAAAACACAGGTGCACTTTTACTACCCCAGTACTCCTTTTCTCTAGACTTTGTTTGTTTGGTTTTTTTCTTTAATTTATAAAAGTGACTTATTTATGTAATTAAATTCGCAAGCTTTTGATTCAGTTGTATATGCCTGCCAGGTATGAAATGGGACATGGCAGATATCTGTAATCTCAAGTATTAGAGTATTGTAAGACACACCAAGTGGCACTACACATGTTGGGCAACTGAATTAAAGCCCCTACAGAAGTAATAAAAATGCTATAAGAATAAGCAGGAGAAGCTACTATGATAGTAGCTTCAAAACTTGTGTTTTTTTCACAGACTCTTCTGGAAAATGGAGACTGATGCAGGTTTCATATTCATTGGTTTATGTCAGGCATGACAGGTAAAATTGTGTGTTACAAGCAGGGATGATGAACAGGGTCTCAGGGGCAAAGGGGCTAATTACAGCAATGCACTTCCCCTGCTGCAACACATGAATCAATACACACTGGCAGTAAGTTCTAGCTCTGTACTGCTTCCAAAAATTGGGTCTCTTGTGTTCCTCAGGTAGTGTGGGCAGCACTCTGCACTGCTATCACCTTAGAGATCCTAGTCATAGGATGGCTGCCAGGCAGCCAACATGATAACAGGATAAAAATGTTTACCTTAAGAATGTTCTGCTCATGTTTGAATTGAGGCAAGCTGTTTTCTATGCCATTATAAAATAAAGAAAATTTCCCCATTCCAAAGTTTTGCTGTGCTTTGTGTACAGGCAGCTACTGTAATTTACCCTCTTGTTAAATTCTTATATAAGTTGCAGAAAGCTAGTGTGTAGCTGGTTGGCTTGTGTTCACTGCCCACAGTCATCAAATTATGTCAGAAATGAAGTAATGTAATTGGCTTTGCCACCCAACACAGATTTTAAGATTTCATTTATGTCTCCCTATGTGTAAGTGGACTTGGCATCGTTTGTATTACAGGGAGGACTTGCTTCTGTACACATCTCCTCTCCTTCCCATTCCCACACTCTCTTTTTCTCTCACACACATACATACACATGCTTTTACTCAAGAGATCATTAATAACTATAATGCTAAATTTCCTTGACCCCAGGCCATTAGCCCTCTCAGGACAGACCCAATAAACAGTTGAAGCAGCTAGGAGTTTTAGGCATCTGATCTCTAGAGAATATACCAAAACTCTGCAGAAGATGTCTGTGCAGTGAGGAGTGAGATGAAAGCAAGTCAGAGTGGCAACTTACAGAGCCTGCAGGCTGACCTGAGTGCTACCATATTGCAGGAAACGTTCACTCTGCAACAGCAAGGGTTGCCTCCCTGTGACACAGACTCTTGACACGGTGCTGCAGGATGATGCCTTCATTCTTCCAGCATTTTAATTAGGAACCCATCGCAGCATCCTTCTCTCTTAAAACATGATAGGTGAAGAGGGCAACTGTCCACCTCTCGTGTAAAAGATCATGTTTCAGAGCACTCAGAGATACAATTTCTTTACCAACATGATGTTGAGGAATGCATTCAGTGCCAGCTGCCAGTTGAGCTCTGGGTGGCGGCAGCCCCAGGCAAGAGGCCGTGAGCTGGTGCTGACCTTTGCATAACACGGGGCACTGGGACCTGTGGTCCTGTCAGGTGAGCAGACACTCAGAGACACAGCAGGAGCCACAACCCCCAGACTTTTGAGTTCTGGGCAGGACGTGGTAGCAAAACTCTTCTTGTACTAGGGTACAAAAGTAGGCTAGGGTACAATCTCGGAAAGAGAGATCTGAGATTCCAGCCCTGCTATAAGCATGATTACTGTACTTTATCTTGTTTCTATTAAAATGCATATCTACAAAGTATTAATGCATACATTGAGTTATTAACTCCTTGATATATATAATTTTCTAGTACTTCTCTCTAGTATTCTTCTTTCAGAGCAAAATTTAATACACTTCTGTTAACACTGTTAGACATGACTTACCTGTTATTTGCACACCTCTGAGTTAACATTAGCCAAAGAAAATTTGGCTCATCACTTAAAGTCTGAGTCACAGACAGAAATCTGAGGGAGATATCCATACATTCTTTGGAAATCAGATCTACCAAGGCACTTTGCCCAAGTGACATAGAATGCCTGGCCCTTTATTACTGCCCATCAGTTCCACAGCTGACAGGGTAGCCATGAAGTCTGATACTGCTTTGCAGTTTGATCTCCCTTCAAGAATAATATTTTGAAGGAAATGCGTAACATACATTTTCCTTTCTTTATGCCTTCATATAGGAAAGAGCCTGCTCTCATGTCACAGTGGGTTACATTAAAAGAAAATCCATAATCTAAAATCTTAAGCTCTGAACTGTGGTCTTTAAGTGGGTATTAGGCATCCCATTTTCTCCTCTGAATTCCAACTGGTTGATAACAATGTTACCTACTTAAAGCCTCACACTTGAAGGTCATCTGTGCTGCTTTATGTGCTGGCTGGAGCATGACATTTCCAATGCAGGTTTCATTTCTTTTCCCAGAGTAAGGAAGTGACAAGTGCCTGAAACAGATAGTCCAAATGTGAATAATCTTGCACAGTATTAATTTTTACAAATAAGTAATTTTCTATAGTCTTACAACTAACATAAATATTGTGCTTCCCCAATACACTGAGTTTCTGTATTATTTCTTTGCATTTAAAATATTGTGAACTGAAAAATCATGTCAGAATTTTTAATATTTGAAAAAAAAAAAAAAAGGAGGCTATTTTATTTCATGTTCTCGGAAAGAAACGCTTTGGAGAAACTTTGTATATCTGTTCTTGTCCTTGGGCACTAGAGGTCACCAGTGGTACAGACACAAGGAAAGGAATTTATAGTCCCCAGTAGTATAGAGGCCTCAATCTCTCTCCTGTGACTTTTATTTAAGTTGTTACTGGAAGTCCTTTGGCATCTCGAATTTTGGAAGAGTGAGATTAAACCATTTCTTTCAAGCACATTATGTCTCAGATGTATGTATAGCTGTGTATCTATTTGAAAGGGATGGGTGTTTCTTGAAAATATGATTTATTCATCCCTCTGATACTTGAGAGTTCCTTGGCTGATACCTGCTGTATTTAAGCTCTGAGTTATGTTGTTGAGACAGAACCACAGAACACCCAGCAGCAACACATGTTGTTTCAAATGAAATAGCATGGCCTATTTCAAGAAAGAAACAGTGCTCCTTTACTGGTTCCATGTGTGGCGTGTGAAGGGTTCACTGAAGCAGAACGTTCAAGAACATCAGTTGCGTTTTTCTGACTAAGAGACCACACCATCTTTTAATACATTCAGGACTTTCCATTTCTATGAGTGATACTTATGGCAAAAACCTCCAAGTCCTCTTGCATATGAAGAGGTTCAGAAATGCTTAGAAATCTATGCTAGAGCACAGCTACCCCTTAGAGAAAATACATCCAGATTTTAACAACTAAAAGATGGAAATTTGCTAAAAATATTTTTATCAGATCAGTAGTTAAATTTAGCAACCACAAAGTTTATATACTCTATCCGCTATTTATATAATGCATGATACTAATATAATCCTAAATAAGAAGTAGGGTTTTTTTAGCGATGATTCATTTTATAAAAGAGTTGGACTGGTAAAGTGTAATAACATACTACTGCAGTTATGGAGACTGACTATAATCAAACAATACTACCCAACAGAAAGTCTTCTTGGTGCACTGAAAGTTATAACCATACTAAATGTAAACTCAAAGATTGTTTTGTCAAAAGATTTCATAAGATTTTGGATATTAGACCTATCTCAGATTGAAAATTTGGTGAAAAGTCTACTGAAACTCTATAAATCCTGAAACCTGCAGTAAGTAGCAATACCACACAGGCTTTTTTCATGCTTGCTTTCTTCACCTAGGTTTCATCAGACTTTGAACTCCTTTTACTTTGAGGTGCAGCACATAAAGAGGTCTCAAATTAAGCAAAGTTAAAAATTAGGCAGGCAGGAGGAATCTTACCCTAGAAAGAAATAAAAACAACTGGACACTATATGCTACATATTTTTACTACTTTGTTTAAAATAGCATATTGATGTACTTAAACCACTTCAGATCTGTGCGTTATTTATGATGCTGTAAACATACAGAAAAGAATGAAAGTCACATTTTCCACTGTCTTCAAGGAGAGAAATTCAAAATTACAGCTATTGGAAATCTGTTTTATGAGCTGTGTGAAAGGTGTAGTTAAATGCAGTGCTATAAACTTTGGCCTACAATACCCCACCTATAACAACTCCTTGATGGTGTTAAGGCAAAGAAAAATCAACCTAGATGGAGATTCCTGGCTACATTCTGATTTTTCTACATTCTTCTGAAAGGAATGTGAGAACATATGTGAATCTAGCCCACATCTTATAAATCCTTGTATTAGCACGACACAAAATCAGAGTACTGCAGTATATAAGTTAATGCACTAGGTAAGCAGGGAAGACAGCTCAGCAGGGAGGAGTATCAAGTGGTTTTGTGAAGCTTTGTGAGTCAGGCATCAGATCTGGGACACTTTGTGGAGTGGCTTTTCTTGTGAGCTCCTGCAGCTTCTGCTCATGGGCTTTTTTCCCTTCTCTCCTCCTCCCACTCCTCTCACCAGCCCACAGCAAATGTCAGCTGAGTGTAAGCAGAGCATAATGTGGAATGCCCACAGTTCTGCCGTGCCTGTGCCCGACCCAAGGTATCTCTTACACCTGGACCAACACATAGAGGAAAAAAGAAGAGCCAGAAATAGCTGAGAACTGTGTTTGCATGGGGAATTCACCATGGGACACATTTCTTTCAGCTTCTTTCGGGCAACTCATCTGTGCAACACAGCATCAGTACACATTGGATATGGTCTTCACTGCCCATTGTATTTATCCAGTAAGTCTGAACTGGTCTTATATAAAGAAATGTTATTTTTTTTACTTAGTGCACTCATAAAAAGGCTAGTACCAGATACAGCTCTGAAATCGCTCTATGATTACAACAAGTTAGTTTTCACCTGGATCAGTCCTGTTGCCTGTACCCTGTATTCAGGGAAATGTGTGTTCTACAGACACAAATGCTGGTGCTGGCACAAGATAGCACACACAGGAAGGGATGGATGGGACCAACCCTTTAGGCAAAAGTCTGAATTAGCTTGACTGAAAAGTCATCACTGAACTGCAGCATGTATTTTATGAACATGCAGATGAAAGACAGAAGTTGGCATGAGAGTGGGCCTTAAATTTCCCCTTGAATGTAAAACATACAGTGATGTTGATATTCAGGATATGCTACTAAGCTCATCCCATGCCTTTGTGGATGTGGGTTTGAGCAGAGGGTAAGGGTATTAGAATATAAGATGGGGCTATGTAGCTGAGTTTGAAAAAACAAGGAGTTTTTCTTTGCTGATCTCAGGGAAGCCTCTGACATTTTTACTGTAATAATTTACTGCAGTTTTCATATTTGGTGAATATATGTAGGTCCTGGAAAAGCTCTTCTGTATTTACCTAAATCTACTATAAACAAGGCTCATTTACCTTCATCCACCCATCATATAGTTCTGGAACTAGAGGAAATAAATATTGGAACTGGCAAATACAGTATGTTATCCCTCTGGTCCCTTCCCATTTTCTTAACTTTCATAATTTTTCAAAATTATGTCTCTATTTCAATTTTTCAGTTGTTTTGTTGTTTTCCTTTTTTTTTTTTTTTTTTTTTTTTTTTATCTCCCAAAACTGTCTTCTTGGTGAGAAAGCTCTGTTCAGCTGGAAAACAGCATTCTGCTTAGTACAATATATGTTCAGGTTGGTGAATTCAACAGATGGGCCAAGTACATCAGTTTTCTGACTCTTTCCTCTAAGCAGCTGAAACCCTCACTGGGGGATCAGTGTTTCTCAAGTCCCTACATCTTGATCTACCTGCTTTGCACTAACCCTGGAGAGTAAGGTAGTTATCTGGGTATTTGTAGCTCTCCTCACTCGAGTCTGCTCTCTATGCTCAAAGAAAAGAGGCTGCACCCCTTGCTGGCCCATAGGAACTGGGCTGCTTGTGTTTCTTAAGAGCTCTGGCTTGCTGAGTAAGTCAGGGTAAATAAATAAATTGCACAAATAAATAACTGGCACAAATAAATTCCTTAGCCTTGAGATCTGAGCACACAGCCGTGCAGCACTAGGGAGGTGACAGAGGTGTTTTAGAACCCCCTGTGTGCTTTGTCCATGAACCTCAGCGTGCATTTCCAAAGTTGTTACAGTTTTCCACCAGACCTGTGCCATACCAGGACTGAAGTTAACCATCACGGTTACCTTTGCTGTCAGAGCTCCTGCAGTCAGGCAGGAATGCAAGTACAGGCTGATAGCCAGCTATCCTCAGACTGTGTAGTTGCTGGACTTCAACAGAAATCAACTTGTACAGAGACTATGTTGGTGGGGGAAGGGACAGCACTCTATCCATGGCCACCCACTGCCTAGAAAAAGTCTGGCAACAGGGGTGTTATTCTTGTTCCACTGGCAATCGTGGGACTTCTGCTAGACTTGATCCTAAATGAATGCATTTTTCTGACCCAGAGTCCTTTTATGTGGTTCAGTATGGAAAAGTGCCATGGTATTTGTCACAAAAAGTCCTCGCTGGCTAATCTGTTTTTAGGATTGTTGATGTTGATAAATTAGAATTATTAGTCAAACACTGCTCTGTGTGTACAAACTCCTAGTACAGACTGAGCTATAGGGCCAGCATGGAACCACCTTTTTATCTATGGCAAATCGTTTTGACAAAAGGGAAAGGCAGTCAGAGCAAAACCAGAAGGGTACATAAGCAATTTACCCCTGACATGTACTCTAACAAATCTTAGTCATTGTATTGGCCACAGAATATTTATACATCTCCAATAAAAGAACTTCTTACATAACAAAGGTCGCATTTTGGAAGGTCTCATTTAAATATGCCATATGTTCTGTGGCACAAACTGCCTTGCTTCTTCTCTCCATGCTAACTAGAAGAGAGACACATTAAAGATTAGAGGTAAAACTAGATGAGTCTGCTGGTTCTCTCAAATCAAAGCAGAAGTCCTTCAGTACTGCATCAGCCTACCTTTCCCAGGCATTCAGGATGCCCATTCTAGAGGTGAGCTGAAAGAGGCATTTAGAGGTGAAGAACCCTTTGTGGGAGCATGACCACAAATCCCAAGTCAGGAAAATTTTGTTGCTGACAACAGACTGAAACAATGAGAAAATGAAAGCTGGCAGGCACTTCTGTACATCCATGTGTTGCTGTGCTAACTTGACTTCGAGATGTCGCACTGCCAGTTTCTCTTACTATCTTTGTATACAAAATTCCTTGTTCATCCAATTAGCATGAGTAAAATTATCTATAAATACATATATAGTGCTAAATTCTGTGACAGATATAAATCTGAGTCCTGAATGGCAGAACATTCAAACCAGCATGAATCACAAAGACCATGTAATTTTTTGTCATTCCACACCTGGCTGACTTTTAGAGCCTCTCTGCCCATTCTATGAATGCATATTCTTACATTAGAATGTTCTTTTGGAAGTGCAGAGTTGATGATAAATATAAACCCAATATGGATTAATTTAAAAAAATTTGGAAATTTTTTGCCAGCATTCCCCTCTGCCTCTAAAATTCAAAGCTTGAAACTCAGAATGGGCAAGGGTTGCCCATGATCCCTCAAAAGTAGGTCACTTTCAGTTTGGTGATAATTCAACTGGAAGGCATATCTTTTGTATTAGTGTCATGTGAAAATCTGTTCCTTCAGTTTTGGTAACTATTTTTTGCGTCAATTTGTTCTGATAAACTCCTTTTTTTTTTTTTTTTCATGTCCACATAAACAGATATTCACAACTTTGGAAGAATTACTTCCTTGACCCATACTTTTTATGATGATGGATTCTAAATACTGCACATTCTGCTCTTTTCCTGGGAAAACTAACTACAAAATTAATACAATCTGCAAAACAATGGACAAATCTAAAGGTCAAATGGGGCTGGAAAAACCCATCCAAACCAAACTCCTATTTACACTAATACAGAGGTAAACACCACAGAGAACTGCGACCAATGACAGTGTTGTGTTTCAGGTGTTTTTCAGTACTTCACAGAATAATCACTTCTATAACTTTACCAGGCACTGAAGTGAGACTGACAGACCTGTAGTTTCCAGGGCCCTTCTTCTTTTTCTTCTTGAAAGTTGAGACATTTGCCAGCCCCCAGCCAGCTAGGACCTCTCTGGATTCCCACGACCACTCAAAAAGTGGTTTTGCAATGACATCAGCAGCTCTTTGAGGATCCTGGGATGAATCTCCATAGATTTGTAGGGATCCAGCTTGAGCAGCAGACCCTGCACAACTTGAGGCTCATCTGGGAGTTGATCATTCTCGTCATCATGGTCCTCCAGCTGAGGGCACAGAGACCCCCTTGGTCCATCATCTGTGCTGGAGACAGAAGCGAAGAAAGCATTAAACATCTCTGCCTTGTCTCTGTCCCTGTTTGAGAGGTTATATATATATATATATATATATATATGTATATATATATGCACACATATAGTAAATATAAGTATACAAGGTCAGCTTCCAGATAATTCCTCTAGAGCATTTACCACAGAGGCTGATAAAGTGATCAGGGCTGAGTTTGAGATGTTAATTTGGCTGAGATATTTTCCATTTTGTTTGGTCTTTGTTGGTTGGGTGTTTTTTTGTTGTTTTCGTGGTTTAGTTCACTTCAGTCAGTTAGCCCAAATTAAGACTGTGTTTTTTTGTAGCAATGGACACAGCTCAAGTGTCAAGGTGATTAATACACTCACATTTTTCCAAGTCTGGCTAAGCCTATCTGATCTTTCTTTTCTTTCTTTTTGTCAACCTCTCTCCTCTCCTCATTTAGAATATGCTCTAAAACATAAGTTAGATCCTGAAAAAGGGAATTTCATGCCTGGACAGAGGAACACTGGAACTAAAATACAAAAATTACTAAATTTGACATTAGCTGCAGTTGCTTACAAGCCACCGCTTCACTCATGGTTTAATACTGTTTACAAGAAAAGGAAAGAAATGGTCAATATATGTTAGGGAAAGAATGAGTGACCCTCGTGGAATGGGTATCAGAGATCATGTATATTGCTTACTGGCAAGACATCTGTTTTCAACTATGGGGCTTTTATTCAAGAACTGACGAATAAAGTCTCATGATATCTAAATACCACTTTTAACTCTCCGGACAGTCAGAGAATTTCTCTAAATGTCAGTCCTACCATCCTGCACTAGTGATGATGCCCAAGGCAGCCTGTTTGCAAACTATACTGCAATCAGTATATGTACATGGTTGACTGACTTCTAACTTGCGTTGCTACACTTCAGTCATCAGGCCAGGCTAGGCCATAATGGACCTAAGTCCAATTAATTTAAATACTGAAATTAGAGTGGGACATATAAGCAGTACTATACCTCTAAAAGAAATTAACTTGTGGAAATTTCTTCTCCATTTTGCTGAGAACTTTCCTTCAAAAATACTTAAATGTCTGAAAGTTGCCTGTATATTGCCACTGATCTGGTTTGCTTATATATAGGAACCATCACAACACAGAAAAATCAGTTAAGCATCCATTGAAAGGGCAATCAGATTAGATGTAATGCAGACAAAAATGCAAATAAGCTTCAAGAGCCAGACTTTTTTAAACAATAACTCACCGTTATTGGGAGGTAGGAGATGTTTATGGTAGTCTTATCCCAAAGGCCACCACATACAACATTCCCACTGAGTTTATTAGTTATAGTAGGTGCAGATCTATGGTTGGGTATAAGGATGTTTCAGTCTTCACCTCTTCACCTCTTCTTAGCACTTGTCTTCTGCTTCCTTGCCACAGTTTAAGCAGTCCTAGATGCTGTGCAGTTCCAATGCTCCCCTCTAGCTCCCATAAAACCAGAAAAGAAGTATCTTGTGGAGTACAATGTGAGTGGTAGAGACGGGGCAGGAGGGAAAAGAGGAAGGATTCTCTGTGGAATATGACCTGATGAGCAAGGGATGGTCTGAGCTCACTGCTAGGTAGAGTTAAATCTAACCATGCCCTGAGTTTTACAAACATTTTCAAGCCTTAGTGCTCTTACAAGTATCTTCAGCAGAGCTCAATCCATTTCATCCAATTTCTTAGTAGGAAAACATAGCAGTGAGGGGTTGAGGGGTTTCATTCATATTAATAACCTAAATATCAGAAACACAAGAAAAACAAACCTATATACATTTAAAACAATTATAAATTTTTCACTGTCTCCATGAATGAATCTGCTAAGGTATTTCAAAATTACAGAAATTTGGCCAGATATAACTTCAGTGATTAGGATAAATGAAACTATGAAATCTTTACATGGAATAAAAGAATTGAGGCTAATGTCATTTTATTTGAGTAAGAATGCATGGAACTGACTTTATTTTAAAGTTGCTATTTAAAAATATCAGTTACATTGCTCTAAGTCTGGAAGAGGTTCCTACAAAATGTTGTGGACTGTGGAGTAATGTGGATAAATGGATATAATTATCTCTGGAGAGGAACATATTCTTCTCAGAGTATTACAGGTCCTGCAGTTATGAATGATACTTTCTACAGTGCTGTGGTAAACAGGAATTTTTTGCTTACCATACCCTAGCTATAAGAAAGATGGGTTAGTCACTTTTTCTCTTTCTATCCCTGCCAGAATGTCAAGATGCATACAAAGATACACAATCACCTCTCCAGTATTCTTTTCCTTAGTAGGCAAATTACCTTTTCTAGTAATCACTCTCATACCTCATTATTGTGTAGTCAAAGATTCTGCCTTTAGTGTCACCATTAAAATGGCATGCAGGGGGGCAATTTGACAATGATATATACACATCAAATGTCATTTCTTTCCTAAGCCATTCCCTACACCAATAAATAAAAGCCACAACAAAAAGAAAATACCTTTTTTCTTATTAGACTGCCAGAGATCCCAAAATGTAGTTGATATCTGATTCCAATTTTTCTTTGTGGAAAGGAAGCCAAAGGCTTGCTTTTCTTCCTCCTTGCAGAGTGCAGCCAAAATGTAGTCTAACCTGGGTGCACCCACCCACACTCACCAGTGTATGCATTCTAGTCATGACTCGAGTTAATAAATTTGATTAGCTAGTACAGTACTCCAAGCCAGCAGCCCACAAGGCAGGTTCAACCAATACCTTTGCCTCACATGCTGCTCTCAGCAGACCACCAAGGCTCTAGTTTGTATTTTTAAACCTGGGTTAAATTGTGGCATAACCACAAACCATTGTATGCGATTAACAGTGGGGTTCCAATGACTGACTAACAAACAAAGTCTTAGCACACTGAGACTGCTTCTCCCAGTCGTAAACACATGTTATTAATGAAATGATTCTGACAAGCTACACAATTGGAAGCTTTTTGCCTTGATTGACAGACTGTGCTTTTCTTAATAGGTCAAATAAAGAGGGCATGAGGAGCACACTTGTATTTTTTACTTTGTGAAGCAAAGACGTGAAACTATTGCAATATTTTCTCCAGCTAGTCACAGCCTAATGGGATGTACTCTGTCCAGTCACTGAGTGCTGCATTACCTTGATACACAAGCTCTGTTGCTATGAACAAGAGGAACTGGCATCTTAAAAAGATGACACCCTCTGATCTCTATTGTTCCCTTTCCACGCTGGACCCACTCCTCAGTCATCACCGACATAGCTTAACAGGAGAACAGCTGACTGGGGGGGGAAAAAAAGTCAACATGCATGTGGCATGAAATCATGACACCATTACTCAAAACTGCTGCAGACTGGTACAGTTTAATTGCCAGCTGCTCGAAACAATACTTGCTAAGCTAGACTGCTTATTAAGAAGCAGGATGAAACAGATGGGCTTGCTCATTCATAGGCACTGTAAGTTCATACTCTTCTGAAGAAACAGCAAGGGCCAAAAAACAGGGTGAGAAGTGTTGCACAATTTCACTGCACCTTTTTTGTTTCTCAAGGAGTGGTTGAAATACACATTCAACACATCTCTAATGAAACAATTCATACCAAAATTGTCATCACAACTGTCAAGGCCCCCAAACTGGACCTACAATATTCAGGCATGGGATTTAGTTAGACATTCAGTAGCTGTGTTCTTCAGGCCATGAAGCAGCCCTCCCTACTTCAGTCTCTCCCTTGGCTGTTTGTATATGCTGCTACAGTGTCATCTGCCAGGCTGGAGGGCAGAAAGAGGAAGCAGGGGTTTCAGTTAGTGCTGCTGTGAAAAGATAAAAAAACACAAGTTGAACTTTAGCCTCGCTCTGATGAAATAGCTCCAATTTATAGGTAGTTCACCCATCTGGATTATCCTCACCCAACACCACTGCTAGCCAGTAAACAGTAACAAACATGTATACTCTCATGGTAAACTTTCTCCTGTGCTCAGAAAGAAAGTTTGGAATATTTGTCTTACACAGCTCATCATGCCAGTCTATACAGCAAAACTGCCATCCTTACACCACATACCTGGCCATGAGTGCTGCAAAGAGAGGATGAGATTAAATACTTGACTCAGGGAAGGTTCTTACTCAGGAACAGAAAAGCAGTATTTTATACTGAGAACATTCAGCACTCCACTGTCATCACTCTCTCATTTCTTTTTTTTTATATGAAATACACTAAAAGATCCACATTAATATTGCTATATTGAAGTTATTACAAGAAATTGTTCTGTTGTATCACTTACAAGTGAAAGGAAATTTTGTTGGAGTAAACAGTCAGTTTTCATGGGATTCACTGTTTCATTTCAAAGACACAAGCTGTGAATGCTGAAGGGAGATTTCTTCCATGCAAAAGGTCAGAGTTCATGTTAGAGCAATCCATCACAGATGAGTCAGTGATATTTCCATGCTGCATTATGCTCCCTGTACAACATGCTGAATTGCCTGAATTGGTATGGTCAAGCTAGAAAAGGGTTTGCTTGGCCACTTTTGATAATTTATTTTTGACCTCCCTCTTGGAGACAGATCTCACATCTCCCACCTTTGCAGCCTTCTCGGGCAGAAGAGTAAATTTATGTGTTGGAGGGAACAGAAACTTAGAAAAGGAAGACGGGAGGGAATGAAACAGCACTGGTGCAGTCAGGCAGGATTACCTGTTAGGCTGTGATGCTGCCTTCTTCTAAAGGTCTATGAGGGATGGTATGGATTTCCTCCAAACAACTAATGCAGGTTTTCCTGGCTGGTTCCTGGGGTCTGATGTCTACTGCATGTTTATGCACCCACTCCTGTCAATACTATTTTCTGCTCATGTGGGAATAAAATGTTTCTTCCTCTGCTGAAGTGACACAAGCCAGAAAGTCAGTTGTTATTACTGTTCCTTTTTGTGGCTACTAAGTAGCCACACGCCTAACCTATAGGTTCTCTTTAGGATCTGCTCCCAAGGGTCATCCTTTCCAAGAAGAGAATAATTTTTCTTCAAGTGGAACTTTAGGGAAGGAGGTAAATTGTGTTTTGCCTGCTTAGTTAGTGTTGCATTATCTTCTGTTTCCCTCATTAATAATAGAGTGGTAAACAAGACACCCCCGCCTTCCACAGAGAAGGGGAGGAATGACAAAACAATAGAAAATGATCCAGCTATAAATTGCTTTAAACACTTTTAGTCAGGGCACTTTTGAATCACTCACAGCATGGAATATTTCAAAATAAGGTGACACCTTCATATTAAGCCTTAGAAATTAATAAGCAACTGTCTTAAACCTTAAACTTGTTGAAAATAGTTACAATGGGATTAATGACTTAAATGAACCATATAACATTAGTATAAATGCTGATACTAACTTGCATTATTATCCAATAGGAATCACATTAAAGGTGATCTGAGATATTGATAACCAGGGATTCCCGCCTCTCAAGGACCAAGGAGCGAGAACATGAAGTCTGAGTTTTATTGCTCCAGCTGGCTGTGATGAGGGCTTGGTTCTCCTATCATAAAGCACAGGCACACCCTGTTGTCAGTTAGACTCATCGGTATTCCATGGCAGCAGCATTGGGCCCCTGGGATGTTATATAGTCTGTTTTGCTATGTAAACATCATGAAGCAATCCAGGTAGTGAAGGACACAGATGAGCAAGCAATTTGCAGCATACTAAGTAAAAGAATAAAGGTCTGTGATTGAGAGACAGAGAATAAGTAGTAACAACATGCCTGGGATATAATATCCACTGGTCTGGAGTAATTAAAAACATATACAAATGAAAGTTAAAGGGCCTAATTAAAATAAAATACATCTGTGTTTTGCTTCTGTAAAAAGACAAGAGAGGGACTTACTGTAGGGGGAAAAAATCATTTTAGTTGTTCACTTTGATTTTAGCACATTTTAAATACAGCTTCCAGGCGGAATTTTTCTTTAAACAGCACCTATGCTGGGACCTTTTAATTGGGCCTTGAATTAGGTTGTAAAACCAAACATTCATTCTGTACCTGTGTATTTGTCTATTTTGTTAAAGTAAAACATAAGATATTGTCCTTAGACCCATTTTAATTGTAGCAACTTAGGTCCTCTTTGAAAATCACTCCCGTATTGGACTTTTTATTTGTGATAATAGCATAAACTTGTACAAAAATGGGACTGCAACAGAATTAAGAATGTCCCCGAGTTTTTTTTCCCCTCCTTTTGGAAACACAGAAATGAGATATGCAGGATGTTTAAAACTGATCAGAGTTCACTGATCAAAGAAAACATATAATTCCATGTTTATTAACAATGGTTGTGTTTAAATAAAACTCACCATAGCACACCGACATCAAAGTATTTTCCTTGGTCCCTTGGTGCTCATTGTTTATGGCATTCAGTATAGAGAGCGCCTTCCCATCCTCTCATTTATAAATAGCCCTTTGCTGATGGTAGTTTGCTATTACCAGTTTTACAACAGCATGCCATTCTGTCTTTGAAATTTCTACATAACACTGTGAAAAAATTGCACGGTTTACTGTTTTGAACACAGGCTTGAGAACTAGCATTCCTGGTTTCTATTCCTCTCTCTGTCAGCACTTTGCAGTCTGCCTGTGACCGAGCTGCTCATCTTCTTTACTTTCTTCTGCTACATCTGCCATTTTCCAGATCCCTCATCTGTCCTAATTTTGGATAGGTTCAAGCAGTTTTCTGGAGTTTTGTCTCACAATTTACAACATAATAGAAACTAATGAAGGCAGGGATAGAAAAGACATACTCTGTGCCAGTGGATTTTCTTTGCAGTGGAAAGTCTAGAGATTGCACAGGAAATAAACCCCAGGCAGCAATGTGACCAGTCCTATGCACTATAGAAGTACACCCAGGAAGGAGCAGTTGAGCACTTATGAAAAAAATATGGGAAGAGGGGATGTGGATACTCATGGTAAAAAGAGAAATCTAGGAAAAATAGAGAAAAAAAATTTAAAACCAAAACAGGTACAGAAGAAGCTTCCATTCTCATGTAGAAAATTAAAATTACTCATTCCCCATCCTTCACCTTCCTTCAAACAAAAGTATAGAAAATGGGAAGGGGGGAGGGAGGAACAGAGTAGAAAGGAAGGAAAACAGTAATAAGCAAGGATGTTAACAGGCAGGTCAAAACCCATGTCTTGCTAAGGAATTAAACTGCTATGGAAATAAAAGCCTCAAGGGGTAGCCAGGGAGTGGGGGCTGAGGAGAAATGCTCTCTCAGTTACAGGAAAATTTCCTTTGAAATTTACAGGGAATGTTCTCAATCTGCAAGCCACGTATCTTCACACTTAGCTAAAAGGCATGTACGTCAAAGATCAGAGAGGGAGCTTACAGAAAGGTTCACGGCCAGGAGATGCTGATGTTCCACAGACAGCCCTGGGACTGTGAGGACTCGTCTGGCAATAACACAGGACCACAGGACTACCTGGCAGTGCTGGCCCTGCTAGCTCCTACTGCTGTGCTTCCTCCCATAGCCAGGGAATTCAATAACCAGCTGCCTGAGATTACCTGATCGTTGCTGATCAGTTGACACTGTCTGGATAACTGGAGGTAGCTCTACAGCAAGAGCTTGGACATCCCTCTCACCAACAGCATTAAAATTACTTGGTTGGAATTACTGTCATTCTTTAAGTTTTCTCTCTCTCCCACATGCTCCTTCCTATGAGAATGAAAATGTCAGCTCCTCATTTGAGAAGGCCAGTGCAAAAACATGACACAGAACAGGCAACTTTCAAGGGCTTTTTGTAGTCTTTTTAGCAGGGAAACTTCTGAGGCCTCAATAAGCAATAAAATTGGAAGAGACCCAGAATCTCTTTTGCCAAAAGCATCCCACATTTTATATAGGAATGGAGGTCTAGCCTGCTAGAAAAGACTGAAAGGCAGGTCACTGTTCTAGAGACAGTGAATTAATAAGGAGGTAGTGCATACAGTGATTCAAACAACTTTTTTTTTTTTTAGTTCACACACTGACAGCATAAAAATAGATTGTTTTATGACAGTGTGAGCAATGGATCTGCCAAGCTGAATTTAAACTCAGCTCCATTACAGAATTATAGCCCATCAAATGGCATGACATGCAATATTTCATTTGCTGGCTCACTGCTACACTGTCTGTGAGAAAACATAAAACCAGTATCTTTGCAGACTCTATTATTCATATATTCTGAAACTGAGTGGTATTAGTTAATGAGAAAGAAAGGCAGAATTCTTACATGAAATATTTTTTTCCATTTCAATCCTAATTAAAACAAGCTAAGCCCAAAAATTGAAGAACTGATCATGATCACTAATTGGAAAAGAAGAAATGGGAAATATATTTACTAAAAAGATTTTACTGATTCACCTTTAATATTTCTTCTTTTTTTTCCCTAAATGAATAATGGAAACACTTTTTTTTTCCCCCCAAATAATTCATCTTCTATTCATACAACTGAAAAATTCAAGTTTTTTACCATCTCTATTTACTATTGCACTGGAGAATAAATTTCAGAGTATGACAGGTAGTTTATGTTTAGAGAAATTATTGCATTACTTTAAAGCTACACAGAACCACACCTTCCTGTGCTGGCACTATATAGCTTTTGGGGTTTCCAAAAGAGAAGTAACACTAGCAAAGATGTACTTGTATGAGTATATATTCCATATTTTTCAATAATGTGTGTATATATTTATACTCCTCAACTGGTGGATTTTGATAAAGTAATTGTTCATATAGTTCAAATCTTTAAATAGCTGATCTAAATCACAGAAACACAGAATCACAGTATGACTTGGGTTGGAAGGGACTTTAAAGCTCCTTAGTTCCAACCTCCTTGCAATATGCAGGGAAACCTTTCACTAGACCAGGTTGCTCAGAGCTCCATCCAATCTGGCCTTGAACATTTCCAAGGATGGGAAATCCACAACTTCCCTGAAAGGCCCATCCTGATCCATAAGGTGTGTTGGAACAGAAAACAAGGATGACATTTGCAGTTTTGAAGGTGGCCAGTGTCAGGTCTGAAATGGTTATATAGTTTACTGTATTATATCAACATCCAAAACTGAAAGGATTCACCAACAATTATTGCCTAGTCAAAGAACGTATTTTTAAGGTACAAAATTACAAACTATGTCAAAACCATGTGCTGAGCAAGATCTATGTTTGTGAAACTTGAGCCAACTAAAAGCATAGTAGCAGGGTGTCAGAGAAATTTTATAGTTGGCTCCTATAATATGTACTTTTTCATTAATTTTTTTTCTATTAGCACAGAAAATAAAAGTTTAGATCTCCAGTCAGAAGCAGGGGAGGATGGCCTTCTTTGGAAACACATTTTGTCTCTTTTAATTTCTATGTTAGATATCTAATAGACATATCTCATATTGGTTTGGGGCACAAAATTCTTAGCAAACCAGAGGAGATTTGCTTGATGATAGAGACAGTGAAGAAGTGGCTTTTCCCCAGTCTTGTTCTGCTGCTATTCTGCACTCCTTCACATCTCTAACTTTCCTAAATAAGCACCCCAGGTCCCTCTGCTGAAGACATTCACATGACAGGCTCCCCCTCTATATCCATATAACATTCCAGCCCTTCTTCCAGCTCTTTCTCAGAAGATCCAGTGATTAGGACAGAAGGAATAATGAAGGAGAAACATCTCAGGAATATCTGAAGAAGGATACTGAAACAGAAAGAGAAAAAACATGAGTCACTGCTTCCCCTGTGCCATCTGGCCAAGTGGGAGCGCTCCTAGGGTGGGAGCTGGTGAAGACCTATTTGAAGATGAGTTCCGGGAAATAACAGCTTTTCCTTCATTTCCTTTCAGTGTTGACTTTTTTCATTCCTTCATGGACTGTATTTTAGCCCACCAGATGAAATAGTTCTGCCAGAGCTCTCTGAATACCTCTTGGGCTCAGGGGATGCAGTTACAAGCTGTCTATCATTTACTACTTACTCCAGAGGAATCCAACAGTACAGAGAAATGTTTGGTTTGCTTTGCTTTCTCCAGAGCATTTCTCCAAGAATTAAGGCCTTTGGGGACTTCTGTTCATTCATATACAAAAACAATGTTTCCACATTTTCATTGTTGCCTTTCTCCTTCATTTATTTAATAATATCATACTTAGATATGAATAGTCATTTGAGTTGCTGTGAATACAGCATTACAGAACTCCTAAAATACAGTGATAACTAGATGAGGCATTTTTTTCAGACAAAATCTGCAGTAATTAAGACTTAAAGAGTGACAATAAAGCCATTGAACTTAAAATGCTGACCACAGAGTAAGATAAAACCAAAGGTGTTGAAAGACTATTATTTTACTTCTGAATCTGTCAAAAAATTTGAATCTGTCGAAAAGGATGTTTCTAGTAAAAAGAGAGCATGGAAAACTGAAGGATAAGTTGTTTGAAGTCTTAAAAAAATAAATCACTTGGCCATGTTTTTTTTTATCACTGAAAAACCATGCAGACATTTCTCATCATCTGGCACTTCAAGACTATTCTAAAGAAGTTACAAGTCGCCACAGATACTGCACTTTTCTTTCACCAAAATAAGGACAGAAAACCAGATAAGTCTCCTGTAGAAATGTGCCCAAAACTTGAAAACAATTGTGGATCATCAACAGCCCACCCACGGACTCAAAAGTAGAGCGGGTAAAAATATTTCTTCCTAGACTACTAACTTTTGCACATCTTTGATGCAATAAAGATCAGCGTAGCATGCTGCTAATGTAATACAGGATGTTCATGACAACAAATTATTGTTTAGAGGTGATAGAGTTCACTGACAACTAGGCTGGGTGATGCCCAAAAAAGCAGATTAAAAACTGTTTAGACAGAGTTTTATGTCTAAAGCAGCAAGGTATTTATTTATTTATTTAATGGCCGGGGCAGCCTGCCAGCTATTGCTGGAAAAACAGGCTCCGAGGTGCTTGAATAGAACAAGCAATTTATACAGATTTTGACAATGATTACAACATATTCATATACATATTCATATTATTGCATCATTACATTACAATATTCATAGCAGGTGGAGTCGGGGCGGAGTAGGAGGTGTGGTCTCTATTTTGAGGTGGGAGTTCCTGTTTGCCTTCATCCTAGGGTCTGTTTTTTTACTCCTCATCTTCACGTCACCTCCGTGACCTTCTGTTCTATCCATTGTTTCGTGTTCTGTTCCCTGAAGCTTCAAGAAAGCCTTGGCTTCAGGCCTACTTCACCTATTGAAATGTCTACCTTGGCTCCTTTGGCTAAGATTTATTACCTCTGGGCTCTTTGTTCAATGTACCTGTAGCTTAGGTCTACAAAATTTGTACAGAATAAAATCTCCTTAGAGCAAGGCAGAGAAAAGGGGGGGAGAGAAGAGTGGGCTCCTGCAGCAAGATGCTTCTATTAACCCTTCTAAAGCCTTGTCTTCCTTCATTGGTCTGGAGTGATTTGTTGCTTGATGCCCTAATGCTCCACTATAATCTTTTAAAATTACTCCACATCTTTGTGCCTCAGAGGAGAGTTTGCAGTAATACCTTCGAGCCTTCTCAGAGTATTTAGTGATCTACATATAAAAATGTATTCTTCTATGTATTTCACAGTACATACATTTTATACCACAAATTCTGGAATTCAGTAGATTTTCATATAGTAATAGAAATCTGCATCTCTTTCTCTGCCAGTATTCCTATCTGACTATTATAACACAAATATTTTGTATCGTTCCACTGCTATTCTCTGCAGGATTAGAACCAGAAGAAATACATGTGTTCACCAGTAGGACAGGTGGCTCTTGGGTCAACTGTCCTCTGGAGCTGGTAGACAGGGACAGGAAGCCAAACAGCCCCCCCTATATTCCAGGAGGATATAGTCAGTGACTTACTGAGCCACCTGGATCCACACAAGTCCATGGGACCAGATGGGATACATCCTAGGGTGATGAGGGAGCTGGCAAAAGAGTTCACCAAGCCGCTCTCCATCATTTACCAACAGTCCTGGCTCTCTGAGGAGGTCCCAGACGACTGGAAGTCGGCAAATGTCACGCTGATCTACAAAAAGGGTTGCAAGGAGGATCTGGGAAACTACAGGCCTATCAGCCTGACCTCAGTGTCTGGCAAGTTTATGGAGCAGATCATCCTGAGTGCAATCACACAGCACCTACAGGACGGACAAGGGATCAGACCCAGCCAGCATGGGTTTAGGAGGGGCAGGTCCTGTCTGACCAACCTGATCTCCTTTTATGATCAGGTGACCCACCTAGTGGATGAGGGGAAGGCTGTGGATGTGGTCTATATGGACTTCAGCAAAGCCTTTGACACTGTCTCCCATAATATAGTCCTGAAAAAGCTGGCAACTCACGGCTTGGACAGGGGCACTCTGTGCTGGGTTAAGAACTGGCTGGATGGGCGGGCACAGACAGTGCTGGTGAACGGGGCTGCATCCAGTTGGCGGCCGGTCACCAGTGGTGTCCCCCAGGGATCAGTGCTGGGCCCAGTCCTGTTTAACATCTTTATCGATGATTTAGATGAGGGGATTGAGTCCATCATTAGCAAATTTGCAGACAACACCAAGCTCGGAGGGAGTGTTAACCTGCTGGAAGGCAGGAGGGCTCTGCAGAGGGATGAAGTTCAGCAAGGCCAAGTGCCGAGTCCTGCACTTTGGCCACAACAACCCCCTGCAGTGCTACAGGCTGGGCACAGAGTGGCTGGAGAGCAGCCAGGTAGAAAGGGATCTGGGGGTGCTGATTGACAGGAAGCTGAACATGAGCCAGAGTGTGCCCAGGTGGCCAAGAAGGCCAATGGCATCCTGGCCTGCATCAAGAACAGTATGGCAGCAGGACGTGGGAAGTGATCCTTCCCCTGAACTCAGCGCCGGTGAGGCCACACCTTGAGTACTGTGTTCAGTTCTGGGCCCCTCAGTTCAGGAAAGACATTGAGGTGCTGGAGCAGGTCCAGAGAAGAGCAATGAGGCTGGGGAAGGGACTCGAGCACAAGTCCTATGAGGAGAGACTGAGGGAGCTGGGGTTGTTTAGCCTGGAGGAGGCTCAGGGGTGACCTCATCACTCTCTACAACTCCCTGAAAGGAGGTTGTAGCCAGGTGGGGGTCGGCCTCTTCTCCCAGGCAATCAGCAGCAGGACAAGAGGACACAGGCTTAAGCTCTGCCAGGGGAGGTTTAGGTTGGATATTAGAAAGAAGTTCTTTATAGAGAGAGTGATCAGGCATTGGAATGGCCTGCCCAGAGAGGTGGTGGATTCACCGTCCCTGGAGGTTTTTAAGACGAGGCTAGATGTGGCACTGAGTGCCACAGCTGGGTTGGATCTAGTAATCACAGTGGCATTGGATCAAGGGTTGGACTTGATGATCTCGGAGGTCTCTTCCAACCCAGTTAATTCTACGATTCTATGAATCAACAGGGATATCTGGGGTTCAAGTTTTCAAGTTGTACATACTGTTCAAGGAAAGCAAATGAAACAAATTCTGGCTGAGAATCCAGACTTTGAGTCTACTTGTGGGCACTGAGGATGTCTAAACCTGCAGTGATGTACGTGCAATCAAGAGTCACTGTTTGCAATGTGAGTCTGACTGGTAGAGCTGTACACCTTGTCAAGAGCTCATCATGCAATACAGGAGTTTACACCTCACCTTGCAATGGCAAAGCCCACTATGCTCTATCCTACAGTAAATTTGTCCCTGAAACTCTCTAGGTTTCCTGTATGTTTTCAAGACATCAGGTAAAACAACAATCATGCTGTCTTTTGGACACATGGGGTATAATTTTAGACTACTGAAGAAAATGCCAGTATTTCCTATGAATTTAATGGGTTCCTAGTATCTCTTAGGATAAAAGTTTCTTCCTTAAAATTTATTTTGGACACCAGTACTTTGAAAACACTCACTGGAACCACATCAAACTAAAGCTTAATTATTAAAACAAGTGAAAGATTTAAGGAATGTCTTTTTACTCTACAGATTTTTAAATAGAAAATGCCTTTCTATGGAAAACATCAAGAACCAGAGTTGTGACAAACTTTTGTAGAGCTCTGGCTGTTCTGTTATTTGGAATCTGCATTCCAAAAAGAGACTATAGACTTGTAGAACTGGGGATGGAGACAAAGAACTTACTGCAAGGGGACACTAGTAAAACTTCAGCCATTTATACAGTGGAAATTGCATCAAGTATCCCTTCCTTGGCCTTTGTTGGTTACTTTTAAATGCCGACTGGGTTTTGGCACCACTTTTGAAAGGAAGAGGTTGCTCTAGTCTCTGAATTTTTTCTTCACTGGTGTCTTCCCAGATTGTGCTCATTGGGCTACATGGTGTAATAGAGAAAATAGAGTCAGTCCAGGCTGCTAAACTCATTTTCACTTTTCAGTGAAAAAAGTTTGAACCTAATTTTTAAAAGGTGAAAAGCCAGTGCATTAACACAGTAATACAGACTGAGAGGTCTGAAGTCTAGAATTTAAAGTCCTCCATTGTAAAACCAGGTAATATATTAGATGTTACACAGATTAAGCTGCTTCATAAGACACATTTGTTCCAGAAACTGTTACCCTCCATGGAATGGAATTTTCAAATCTCTATGGACAAAAGTTCTTTTTACAGAGGAAGAAAATATTTCCTAATGAGAGTATTTACTGGAAATACCGTAAATTCATGACACATAAAGATGACTGGTAACTCCCTTAGTATCTTCAGGTAGGATAAAACCCATTTGGCAAAAGGGAGTCAAATTACGTTCAGGCTTTCCTTTGCCTGATCTGGATGAGAACTTGTGGTTTTCTCATGAAGGAAGAAAACTGGAAACTGAACTGACTGGCTTGCAATCAGTGAGAAAAAGCATCAACATCTGTTTCTGGTCTTTTGCTGCAAAATCCCTTCAGCTGATCATCTGGATTGAAAGCAAATTGGTTTGTTTCCATAGGTCCATTTCTTCCACGTTCAGATAAAACAAACCTCTCCCGTGGGCCTGGCGGTTTGTGTTCTGAATTCTTGGTTCACATGGCAGAGATTCTCTGTATTATATTGCTACCATATTATCTACCTTGAAGAACACAAAGGGGGCAATGCCTTGGCTTGTTTCTGTACATTTCCTTGACCAGTTTTAAAAGACCTAATGAAAGCATGAAAATAGGATCCTGATACATCCTCCATGATCAAGCTATGTTAGATTTGTTAGATAAATCCAGCAACAGTTGTGCTGAAAAAAAGATTGCCTTCTGAAATTATTTTAGGTAAATGTAAGAATGCTATTTGTAACAAAATTCTGAATGCTGTGACCCATAGAGGTACAATAAAACACAGACATATAATAAAAATACTATATTTTTCTTATTTAATTTCAGCTATACAGTCTTTTAAGTGCCAATTGAAGAAGACTCAAAGTTTTAGTCTGATTCCTAGTCAAATTACAAATTCAAACTTCTCTGTACATAATGATCATAGTTTTATTTCTGTTGAGTAAAATAGTTTTGTTTGGAACCTAATCTTAATTTCATTGCACCAAATATAAAAACCAGTTACAACTTACTGAGAGGTGGTCCCTTCCTTTGCCAGGGAGCAAAAAAAGAGGACTTCATTCGATTAGTTTAAATGTATAAATTAGAAATGCTAGGAAAATGCTTACAGACATTTCCAAAGGCTCAGTGAAATCTGGTTGGAGAAAAAAACACTTAAATATAGGCTTCCAAAAACTTAAAGAAACTTTCAGTATTTCCTTGAAACCCCAACTTTTACATTAGAAAATAATAATTCTCAAAAATTTCAGGTAAATATCAGTAAGAATTCTGAGGACACTTCTCTCACTCAAGAGACCTTAGTACCTAGCAAACTACCTACTATGCAAATACCACATAGAGAAATCTAAAAGAAATCGATGTATTGTGCTTTTTAAACTAGAAATTAGTTCTTTTAACAAAAGATGATTGATTTCTTTTAATGATGGTAAATGACTAATCCAGATTTCTATGCATGGGTCCACTATTTTCATTCAAGAAAATTTCATTTGCCTAGTAGTTTTTATTGATAAATATCCTAGAACCATCCACAGGGGCTCTGAACAATCAGGAAATGGATGTTCGCATTTTATGATTTTACTTCTTCTGTAAGACAAAAGTTACTTTTCACTATAAGCACTTGAAACATGAAAATAATCTGAAAATGAGTAAAATGAAAATATGCTACAAACATGTTAGATCACTCCTGATCTGCAATTAGAAATCTTCATTCTTGACCTCATATATCTGTCTGCTAAACTGTGATTCTTCAGCTCATGGAAGTTAAGAAACCAAAATTTCCAGTGAGTTTTCTCACCTGATTATGACTGGTATTTTCTAGAGGGTTGCCAAAATGTCTCATGAAAGTAGCTGAAATTTCCAGATGTTTCTTCAGTGAAATGAGCTACTTGTGTTTTCCAGTATCAAATCTGTCCTAAACATGACCGCTTTCTTTTTACAAGATATTATCAAACATCACAGCTATCACTCTTCTTCCAGCTATGCAGTTTGTATTTATATTGTTGAGTTAATTTAGCAAAACCCATGAAGTAATTCAAACATGGCAAGTTCTTCTCGAATTGCATGTTCTGGGTAATCCTGACATTCCTGAACTAATGACAGCTTCTTTCAGCGCTCCTCAGGAAATAACCAAGTGTATCTCTTTGGTTTTGTCATCTAACTTACATCATAACATTATGGGGTACTAGGAGTTTCTTCAAAGTACTTAAAAGTTTTGATCATTAAGAATCCTGCAACTTACATCACCATTTCAGTAAATTTTTGAGTGTCTGCTAGCTTGCTTTTGAGCATATTACCTCCAAAAAGTAACACTGCAAATCCTACTATTAAGGAAAATATGCCTTCTAGTTGATCAGGCAAAAAATCTCCATCCATGTATTTAGTAAATCAGCAGTAAAAATTAAAGGCATCAATGTCTGATGTAACGGATATGCGAACATACAAAACGGCGTCTTTCTTTAGACATCTGCCAGAACCAGAGATGCAACAAGGCTTGGCAACTTATTTTCTTACACTGAGTGGCACGGGATGGAGTAGTTAGAATGGGAAAAAAATAAAAATTCAAAATGTCATTAAATATTAATTAGAACATCAAGAAAAAAAAATTGTTCCAGAAGCAATGTCAAATTTCAAATTGCTTGCCTGCTCTTGATCATCACCACAACAATGCTAGTAACTTCAAGGCAAAATTGAGAGAATCTCAACTGTTGGGCTGCTGAACATGAGAGTACTGAAAGACAGACAGTAGATCAGTGGAACCTAGATTGCCACATCTGAGGTAGTTCAAGAATGCCTTCATAGCCTCTGAAGAAAAATCAGTAATAATAAGGCACAAGACATCTCATCTCAAGGTTACACAGGTTTGATGAATCACATTCAAGAAATGCCTAATTTTTTTTCACTGATTTCAGGAAGTTTAGTGACTAGTTCATATAGTGGTCCTATACCAGTGATGTCTAGTTAAAACAGGATACCTGAACTGGAACTACTGGAGGACAAAAAGGAATGTGATGATTTGAGCCTCTAATGCTTGGTGAAGTAGGAACAGAGCCTGGATTTGAGAAGTTTTATGAACGTTCTTAAATTTCTTAGTGCTTAAATGAACCAAACCACAGAAATTTGAGGTTTGCCCTTCATGAGCTGGCAGATTACTATTTTTGGCACTCCATTTTTGTGATGATGTTAGAATGATTATTTTATTGTAATCAAAATTTGAATGTATATGACATTTTGTTTATGCCAGTCCTCTTTTTGTTCTCTGTGTGTATAAACAGATATACCAGTGCTAAACAACTATGATTCCATGTCACAGGCACAGATGTGGAGCAGTATGGAGGCTTTCAAAAAGTTCAGGGTTGCCAAAAATAATCTTCCACCTATCATCTTGCACAACACTATTTCAAAAGACTGTCTATACCACATACCTATTACTTATGCAGCAGAGAAAAAACACTGTTTTGCACGATTTGACTGCACAGCAAAGATGTAGGCACACCTACAAGTCCTAGAATTAATACTTATCCAAGCATATTTTTTAAAAGTTTCAGATTCATTCTAAATGTCTGAATTTCATCAGAATTTCATAATGTTGAGGAACACCATTTGAACAAGTTCAATTCTTGCTGTTCACACTGTAAGACCAAAGCGTATCCTCATGTGTTACAGTAACTGTACTTTGCAACAAAGTTCGGGTGTTTTTCCAAGAGTACATGGGCTATTTAAAGCTAATTATTTTATAAACGGCTTTAATAAAAAACCCAACAAAACCCCAAAACAAAACAAGACAAAAAAGAGCTCAAAACCAAAACAACCTAGAGTTCCCAGCCTAAAAAAGTGAATCAAATAGGACAGCAGCTTCCTTCCCCATCGGTTCTTATGGTGTGTTTTCAACAACAGCCAGAGGTGTGACAGTGGCACTTCAGGCACTCCTAAGCTGGCCCTCATCTTGTCAATAGCACTGTGAATGTAGCAGCTGAGATTTCAAAACAGCCTCTGTGATCCCGTGGGACTGTGGTTCTCATGCCAGCTGCACTGAGGCTGGCTGGGGTCTAACTCTTTCTGCCACAGGCACACTTCTGATTGCTCTGCAGACATAAGTCACCCTGCTTGGTTTTGTGTATCTATGACTGAGTCAAACTTTCCTTGTGCTACCAAGCCTTATGCTTGCTTTCTGCGTACAGTGAGTCAAAATAGTCTGACTCTGCTTTCAAGATTCTAGAAAGACAAGGCTGTAAAAGCAGTATAAATCATTCCATGTTGGAAATAATTACTTACATTTGAATTCTGTAATCCTTATTTGAACAAAACTCACACAGACCTTAGTGGGAGTTCAGCTCAGTTAATGACTGAAGTACTTGGCTCTTAATTCCTTTTTTTGCCCTGCTATCAGATGTATTATTATTATGAGAAACATCTGTAATAATACTTTACACTTCCATAGTCCCTGACATCTGGAGGCTTCAACAAACTCTCTCTGAAATTACTATTAGGTATTCTTATGTTACAAAGGATGTCAAGTAATTTGCCTGAGGCAGAGATATTATGTTTATGCTTTATGCAGCTTTAAAAAAATTAAATGAGGTTGCACTGATAAATACCATCCATTATACAACTCATATATTTAATAACTAACTGGAGAGAAAGATAACTAAAAAAATTACTGGTTCTGAAGATTAAAAGAACCGTAGACGCCTAATAACAAATAATGTCAAATTCAGCTATCCCTACTTGAAAATTCTTGTTCTGCTTTACAGACTATAGAGATCACTTAACAAACATGAAGCCATAAGTCTGAGTGGGACCATAATGTGGTTTCTGTTTATGCTTGCTAGCTTGTCTGTCTGTGTTTATCTGTGGGCTGCAGCTAACTGATCACACACTGTATCTGTTCCACTGTGGCAAACCAGCACTATTTGCTTTATTTTTCTTTCTTGAGGTACTTTTTAAAATGCTTCCAGATATCATGCAACCAATTATTTTAGGAGATCCTGGACCTGACCACGTTCCATCACACAAAATGCAGCACATGGCAAGCAAACGCTCAAAAATGCACCTGAAATAAGGTGTGTTATATACATGTGGTCGTTTTAAAAGATAAACATACAAATCTACATATTGTAAGGAAAGAAATTACAGACTCATCTCATTATAGCAGAGCAAAAAAACCAGAAAGATGTAATGTCATTAAGAAAGTGCCAAAGTGATCATAAACAGCAACATCTTCATGACAATGAAAGGAAAGGCTCTATTTTCAGTTCACAGCTAGTTACAATTCATCCTTCATTGTAAGGCACTCAGTTATCAAGACTCAAGAATAGTAGCTCATTGTTCTCTTAGCTCTTTTAGACACTCAGAATGCCAGGATTGCAATTCTCCTCTGAGTATCCCTGTCACCAAAAAAACATAAAATATTTTACAGCCATGTATGTCAGCTGTTATGTCCCCTTCTTTATGTGGGCTCTCAGGGTGATAAGGCAATACAGTACCTCACTTTCTGGACACTTCTATCTGTAATTTGTCCTTTATCAGATGGAGAAATACTGAATAAAGGCTGAGATAGCTGTTATGCTGAAGAATGAATGGGCCCAGAGCCAAAACAAGTACTTCTGCTTTAAAATATAATGTATGATTTACCTCTATTAACTTAATCACTTAACAATCTACAGAGAGAAACAGATTCTTTTTCAGCCTTAAAAATCTGCTAGGATGTAATGCCTTACTGAAGCATTTCAATGGCTTAGAAGTATAAAATGCATGGTTCACAACCCTAAGTCTTCACATGCATGTTCTTTTAAGAGTAGAGGGCTTACTGAAAGCATTGCTTTAGAGGAGTGAAAGAAAGTGAGACCAAGTGTTCTGCCTAGCTGCCTACAACTTTTGGCAGTGGATCAGACAAATAAGTTCAGCAGAAAGTCGATGTAATTTTATTGGACCACACTGTCTCGAGCAATTAGAAAAATATTTGTAAAACATCAGATGAGAAGGGGAAACGTGGAGCCCAATAATGCAAAACAAAGTTTGTAAGACAGAAATTGTGAAACTGGAAGAATAAACACAATTACTCTATCAGCACCTCCAGTTCTGAAGATTACTTAGCTTAAAAGCAAAATGTTTTCTTGTTTCATTTAAAAGAATTAATAGCTTAACAAGTTTTAAAAATAGATATATATATTAAAAAAAGTTACATGGATTTTTACTGTGAAACCATCAGTGCTCATCAACAGATAATTACATGCTACATGAATGCACTTTATGTACTGACATTCACATGCATATTTGGGCAAGGAATTCAAATCCATGGTTGAGCAAGAAGGATCATTTTTAGAATCACAGATTCTTTTTAGAAGTAGTACAGGTCAACCAATGTATGTGTAAGCTGTTCAGATAAATTAATAATGTGTGAGATAAAAATCTTTCTTTGTAATTATTACTTCCCCCCTTTAAATACTATGCTGAGAAAAACAGTTTTGACAACTTGCATAGGGCAAGCTTAGACACACACAACAGTAAAGATGACAAGATGAGTTCCTTTTTAAGTTGCTGGCTAGTCAGAAATTTGTCTGCATCTGAAGCTGGGACATTTGTTCTTTTCTACCAAGTAGAAATATTTCATTTTCTGCCCCAATTAACATCATAAGACTTGTTAAATTAACTGTTCTGTTAAAACCCCAGCTACTTAGGCATTAGCGCATGGAGAAGATTTATCTGTTAATTCTGGGATAACACAGTACTGTCTGACTGTTGGCAGCTAACTGAGTAATAGGATTGGACAAAATGCAAGTATTACTATGTCCATTAGAGGTTCTATCAAGATTAATGATGGTTGTTAATGAATCAGAAGAAGATTCTGAGCTCCATTGAATTCAGGTGTAGTGGGCACACCAATGCAAAACTATCTTCAGCCAAGATGTAAACCTGCTGTCCGTGTTGACCCTTTGTGTAAAAAGTCAAAGAAGTCTAGCTATTGAAAGGACTGTTTTGACAGAGAGAGATTCAGGTGAGGGACAGGTGTTCAGACCAAAGGTTCATTATGCTGAGTGACAAAGACAGGACTACCACAAATACTGGCTGCCTCAAGCTAACAAGATGGCAGCCCAGGCCCTTGAAGAATGTTGCTGTTGCAACACTGGGAAGAATTCTTAGTGTAGCAAATACAGGGATCCAGGAGCTGGAACTGTCGAAAGTTTCAATAGTTTATAGACTACGACAGTTACTCAGTTGCAACCTCAGCAAAAGCAGGAAATGGCCTTTATAATGCCAACCATCAAGTTTACCTTCCAGGCTCAAATCCAGTGCCAGCAAACTCAAATAAAAACCAGAGAGAAGAGCCTGTGTTGCCCAAACAGCCTACTTGTACCTGGCTATACAGCAGTAACTTCTGGGCAATGGTGAAAATGATCTGCACTATAACAGCCTTTTCCCACAAGCACATTCACAAGGAAAACAAGCTGTGAATTTCAGGATAAACCTAAGTCTAGAGAAAGCATCTCTGTTTGAACTTGTGTTTACAGAGAAACTTTGGCAGTCCCAAAAAAACAGCTAAGCCCTGATTTCTGTACATCTACATACTCTGCAATATATCTTACGTGGACTAGAAATGAATCCTTTGCATTCCAGAAGCATGAAAGAACGACTGCTGAAGAAGACTAAAACTTCTGTGAGTGATTGCTGGCTAGATGTATGTGTGTGACATAGCTGCAGCCAGATAGGACATTAAAAGTCCCAGTAGAGCTGTTGCTTACACACATCCTTTAGCATACTGTCAACATTGGAAAAGAATCTGTGCTGGAAAATACTGAGAAAATGTTTTTCAATACATGTTATGTAGTCAGCTGAGCTAAGAAGTGGCAAAAGCACATGAATTAGCTGATATCTTAAGTTCAACCAGCAGCATGGACAAATTCATGAAGACAAAAGTGGTAAGAGAAAAGGAACTAGGTAGGTGAAATAAAAGCATGGAAGACAGAGAGTTGTATGAACAGATTACATATGGCATTTGCATGATTTTAAGAAAAAAAGTTTAAAGAAGCATGTCGTATAAGCACATTTCATTCTAAGAGAAGTACTTCAGCAGATCAGTTTTCTACTGAATGTCTTTATTGACCACACAAGATTTTTTTTCCTCAGGGATTAATGCTGAGCAAATACAGTGTAAAGAAACCCTTTGCAAGAAGTATTTACAAACAGCCATTTGAAAAAAACCACAAAGTGCTTTAGGTGGTATTTGGTTTACCTCACCATTCACACTCCAAATAATGAAAATTACTCATGTTTGCAGAGAGAAAAAAATTTCTCCATTAATATTTTTGAGAACATTAAATAAACATACAATAATACCTTGAAAGTTTGTGTCTGGAAGCTACAGTTGTACAAAGGGTAAGATGCAATGACTATGTTTATAAATTCCATCAAGGAACACTGCAACATTATGAATATTGTTGATTTTCTCACTTTCCATATATATCCTCTTCACCTCTTCAGATAGCTGGCAAACATCATTACCTGTATGGCATATCAAACTATCAAAAACAGAGAGAGACATCATATATGCTACACTTCCTGGCTCCCACACTTACAGGCTTACTGCCTGTTTGAAAAGAAAATGTGACCTCATTGGAGCATTCAAAGCACAGTTTAATAGGTATCCAGTGCTTTCTTGTCTTGGTAAGGATTACCTCGTTCCCAAAATCAAGGCCAAAGGCATTAATAGAGCTATCAAAACACATCTGGCAAGGTATCCTCTGGGTATGGGACCTGAATCTTACTGGCCTGATTCTATACAGACATATTTTATAATTAAGGATTCACTAATTTGGTATTTTTACCATTTTCTACTACCCTCTCCTTTGGAGCGCCCATCCCAGCCTTGAAAGAAAAAGTGCTTGATGGAGTGTTTTCAGACATCCTCCTTACAAAGCAATGTTGCTTAATTAGAAACAACTATATTCTCAGGGAATTCAAGAAAGAGAAAGATTAGATGAACAATAAAAAAAATATCAAAATTTATATTAAACCTTACTTTTTTTAGAACAGTATAAACGCATGTGCTTTAGGAAATATGCTAACAACATAAATATTTGAGGACAGAAAGTGGCTTCTCAAATACATTAGATCTGCTCTTATGCAATTCTTTGATGTGTCCATGCACTGTATCAAATATTTGTCATGTATACCTTACCAATGATTTAAACTGTACTTGCATGTACTCCTGTGCTGGAAAACTCCAGCAGAGGAGCAAAGCTGGGACTCTCAGATATGGGATGACTGGTATTTTAGTATTAGAACCACATCCCAAGCTGAATTCAGGGAGATCATCTCTGAAGCATCAAGGTTAAGACCAGAAAACTAGTGTTCTTCAATATGGGAATGAGTTGTATGACAATATGGAAAATACCCTAAAATATGAGCATCGGTTTGCCCCTTCCCATTAATCTGCTTTCCTCTCATGGGAAAGAGATGAGAACTAACTGAAACAATACTTTTATTGGGATACTTTCTAAATTATTAAAAAATTAGGATGTTACACATGGAGCTCTAGCATAGCCTTTCATTCAAAAGGGATTGTTTCAGTTGTCCTCAAATACAAATCAGCACTTTTCAACAGTTTTTCCTGTATCCCAAGAGATACCACATACTAAGTCTACACCTATGCCAAGGCAGAACATAAAAGGGAATGATATAGGGTGATCCTGATGTCATCACCTAACCTGGCAGAGTATATACCTTGACAAGACTGCAAACACCCCAAAATATAAGTTATTCAAGTATGAGATGAAAATACCATTTCTGAAAACATTTCAAACAAATCCAGGACACATTTGTGAGAAAGTGTTTACTCTTTTCCTCCTTTCCTATCTTAATTAGCTCCACAAAAACATCAACTACAAGTGGCAATATAGCCAAAAAACTGAACTAGCAAAATGCTGTTTCAATGGAAACTAGTCCAAATTACTGTAAAGACGTGTATGTAACCAAGAATAAGTTACTAATCCAAAACGCCAGTTCATTCTGGCTGCTTCGGTAGGAGGCAGTGAAACAACCCATTAACAAGAAAAATACACACAGTGGTTCTGCAGTATTGCACTACATAATCTGAAGCAGTAGGCAGCAATAGAAGTTTTGTCTTGCAAGTTCCCACAGTCATTCCTTATAGACAGTAGGATAGAAAGGAAAATGTACAGATCATACTTTCACACTGAAAAACGTAAATGGGGGAGGTTTTCAGTGGGCCACATACAGACACATTAGCTTAAGCTTCTCAAAGAAAAAAGAAAACCGAACAAAGCCATCTTTGTCTTGCTTCCTTGCATCAGTTGACAAACACGGTCCATCACAATCAGCTTACACTCAAGTATAATAAACAGTACTGAGGAGGTTATATTTTAATGTGAGAGATGTAATTTGCTGCTGGTGACAGGTTCAAACCATACCTGTAAACCCATCATATAACACATCCTCTTTAAGTTCTACACTGAAGGATAGGTTTTGGCTTTGGTACGCACTGCAGGCACTTCAAAATGGCATGCAGGGAAATGTGATGCATTTTGATTGACTCATCCAGAGGGCTCTCTGGGTGCATCCAAAAAACAGCTTAAAGAAAGCATGAACATGCTCCCATCACATAATGGTGCTCCATAACATTAGTGCATGTGTGGATATGCGTGGCTGTGTAGGAGAAAAAGACACAGAAGGAGGAAACTTCTCATCCCATTAGGCACTGAGTGCTTACAGAAGCTCTGCAAACCATAACCGCAATTTCCCTCCCTGCCCTGCCCCCAGGGTTCATCTAGTCCTTGTACCATCATAAAAGCAGGAAAGCTGTAGAATAACAAAATTCTTGCTCTATTTCTTACACTTAGCATCTTCTCGTTGACATCTTGGGTTAAACAGAATGGCTCCAATGTAAGCATTGTTACAGTTTAATTTTATGTTTCTTCTCTTTTTCTTTGTGGAGAAAAAAACCTGTGGAGTCAAGCTGAAGAAATCATTGCTTTGAAGTATTCTCTTACAGTAAAGGACACAGCATTAGAACTTAACTGCCCCAAAACAATAAACTTAGCAGACTTAGTAAATCTGAATAATAATTTATCTCAAGTAAGTCCAGGGAAACCAGTTTGCCTCCAAGTATTTGCCCCAAAACTAAACAAGTCTAAACTTCGTAAAATGTAGTTGGTTTATTCCATTATTATTTTCCTATTCCTACCCCTGGCAATAACCAGACCAGATCTGAAAGGCTGGAGCTTTTGCAAGTTTACCTTCTCAGATGATCTAGTCACCCACCTCAGATTCTGAATGTCAGGGTAGTTTAGATTGGTGATTTAGGCACCTATCCAAGACTGTTGCTGCTTGTTTATTAGAATATAAGAAAATAATTGGAAGGACACACTTTTCCTTAGTGGTAGAAGCAACTGATTGATTACATTATGTGTAATCTCCTATTCATAGAAACAGCAGAACATAGCATTCTACAGGCTGAGATAAAGAGTGTTTGTCTGTGTCTGGCTGAGGGGAAGGGGCACAGCAGGGGAATAAAATACTAAGAATATCGGTGCACCAGATGAGATGTCAGTGGAATAGAAAGTCATCACAGGATAATGGTCTCCTGCTGCTAAATGAAGGCCAAGGCAAAACAGATGTTGACTCAGAGCAAAGAAGTTTATTTTTAAAGCACAAGACACTGATCCTGTTCTAGTAGTTACTCAGCTAAACTGCCAGTAAAGTATCACTCATTTCACTTGACAGACATTTTTAAAGAAAAGAATTACTTATTCCAGGATATTATTGACTTGTTTTATTTTTTAACTTAAAAAAATCCCAACAAACTCCACCCCCACTCCAGACTTACTGTTTAAGTTTCATCAAGCAGAAAGTACAACCTTTCTGGAAAATTGCCCTGAACTTTCACAATTCTGCAACTTTCTGACTGAGGTTGGTTTATTCATAGGCTTCAGGCAATTAAAAACTAAGTCACCTACCAGTGCAAGTGGCTGTGTTCAGTCACCTCTACTGTAAAAATCAGTCGTCGTAACATGGAAATGCACAAAGGAAAATAATATGTTTGAGTAAGGAGCCCAATCTATTTGTTAAAGCAGACTCTATTTTTGAAGCTCGGACAAGACTAACAATTCTAGATAGAAATCTTGGTTCCACTTACATGAGTGGCAATATACCCACAGGGACTAATGATTTCATCACGTGTTAGTCTGCAAAATGGATGTAGATGAAAAATGGTCAGTGCTGGAACTTATTCTGTCTGCTTTCCACAGATGCACTTGGACTTCGCTGTTGGAAAACCACCTCTGTGAGGGATATAATATCTTCTCTCATTTGTGTACACCCTTCAGAAAATCTTTTATTCCCCAGTTTCTCCTTTGTACATTATATGATCTTATGATCCCTTCTATTTTTTTTCTTTATTTAGAGGTAGGGACTGTTCTGAACAGAAGATGCATGGGGAGAGGGTACCGTTCTCAGGCATTGATCTCAGCCATTGTTATTGAAACTACTATGACAGAAGACAATAAAAGCTGACACCTCACCCAGTATGCATCTCTGTTCACTGGTTTTCTGTTGAATGCAATGCCAAGACAAATGAAAGGCCTTGACAGTCATACCCAAGATACTTTACAGATTTGGGTATGGTTATTTGAAGAATTATTTCAGCTTGAGTTATGACTTTTCATCAAAACTACATTTGGAAGAAGGCAATTCCTAAACCAAGAGGACAAGAGACTTTCCTAGCAAGTTCTGAACAGCTGTGTTTTGGAAGGATTCTATTCTGGAAAAAAAACATCACAACTACAACTTAGTGTCTTCTTCTGGGAGCCATTATTAAATCCATCCTTAGAGTCTACATTTTAACAAATCATGGATATTTATGAGCAGAGGTCTCCCTAAAAACCAACAGAAACCAGGCTCCCAAGTCTTTCCGTTCTAGAGAATCACAGTTACAGTTTTAAGTCACTCAGGTGCTTCAGAATTGTACAGCTGTTCTCTCAATAACCTCTTGGGTATAATAGACAGCATTTCTAAAAAAATTAGTTCATCTGTTAAGCTCCTCCAACCAGTGCAATAAAAGTATCAAACGAATCCATTTAATCCGGTTTTCTTGATGTATATTGACTACCTCTCTACTAAATTAAACATACTGTACTAAATTGAACAGCTGTACGATAATTCTCATACTTTTCCTAGCACGTTCCCATTGGTCAAAGGATAGTAGTTCAAATGTAGACACTCTAACAAAAATCTCAGTTCCAAAAATCAGTATTACATATCACTTACAATACAATTATGTCAGTACTAGTTGGAAACATACACAAACTGCAGTGACAGTAAATTGCAGCTCTAAGAAAATAAGAGGTCACCACCTCTCACAGAATAGTAACTATAACATTGATCACAGTCTGTTTTTAAACACTAATCTGTTCACGTATTCTGGTCATCAAAAGATGACTAAAACCAGATTTATTAAAACGTGCTAGCTAATGAACCTGCTAAACTCAACCCAGTTTCTCATTCTAGACATAGCTTTAGCATGTTTGAATTTAAGTTTGCCCAGCTGTAAAATGGGGATAATGATACTTTGACTGCTCTTTATAACTTGTCTATATAGACTGTTAACTGTGTTGGGCAGGAATAATCTTGCTTGGCAGTTTACACCTCACAGCAGGAATGAAAAGGAAATTTAAAATCTGACTTATTTTTCTAAAAAATAAATTAGGAACAGTATTGTTATTGGCAGTAGATTTCAGATGATATTTAAAACATACTATTTAAATGCTACTTAATTTAGTTTCTACTAAAAGCACAATTTTCTACTGCAATCAACTATCAGTGCATAGCTAAAAGCTGGTTGTTCTCTGGAACATCCTACTTAGAAGTGGTTCTGAATCTCCTTTGCTCTATCCACTTTTGTCATATTTCCCTGTCCTTGTGGACATGTGGGGCTCTGCCAAAGAGCAGCAAATCCATAATCCCTGGTTATTCCATATGTCATTCTGTCATTCTGCAGGCAACCTCTGCAGATGTTTAAGAATTAATGACTAGAAAAAGTAAGAGGGGTTAAAACCGACTCCTGGAACTAGATGTCACTGTCCAGTGTCATCATGTGCATAATGTTACAGGTAAAACATGACAGTCAATAGGTTCACATTTTGGTTTACAGCTGATTGCAAGTTAAAAACTTCTCTGAACAGACAAACAAGTGAAGGGGAGGTGTGTGCAAGAGCAAGAAAGTGATAGAGGGAGCACATACAGAGCCTCTTTCAGGTGAATCTGAGGGATTGGTGGAAAGCCTGGTGAATACAGATTTCACCATCTGGAAATGAAGTTGCTATATGTTTACTAGAGTTCTCACAAAGAAGACTGATCATTTCCAGATTTCCCATTTTGTTGGGATGGATTAACATTCGGAGAAAAGAAAAGCTGTGTGTGCTTTTGCAGCAACGTCTACTACTTGTATGCATTTATTGAAGCCTGTGAAGTCTTGGGATATCAGAGATTCCAACCTTTAACCAAACCTTTACACTTCCTAGATAGTGGAATTGAGCTAAGAAGGTTTCTGCCTGTTCTTGGTAAAACAGTTACTGCTGCTATATAGAATGACAAGATATTGCTCACTTAGAGGAGTTTCTGTTAGATCCTTGCTCAAGGAAAGTCTTGTAACATCAATGCTTTTGTCAGAAAATTGTTTTGCTGAAAGCTCCCTTTTTTATAAGGGAGGCAGTCAAGTCTAATTCCTATCAGTCTGCCAGGTTTTGCTGTTATCTCTTCTGAGTAATTGTCCAGAGTTCTGCATGAAAACTATTCATGAAATATAAATATTTAAAGAGTCAAGTACATACTTAATATCATTGATACCATGGATTAACAATTTAGGTATCAAAGTATTTTTGTACAGAAGAGTTAGAGCTAATAAAAGTTATAGATTCACATTTTAATTTAACCATTAATAAAACTACTTATTTTGTAGAATATTTTATTTAAAGGCCCACCACTTTGAGTATTAGTTACAAGAAGCCACTTTTCTAATCATCTTTCTTTCATATATTTTTCACAGTATAATTTGAAATACCTCCTTGCATACAAATCACAATCTGTGATGGTTTTGGACAAGTTTTATGACTACCTTTTTTTTTTTTATTAAGATATTTATTACTTTTTTAAAAAAAGAAGGAAGACATTTCCTATAAGAAAACATAGGCATTAAAGATAATACATTGATGGAAATAAATGGAAGCTATTTTGAAAATAAAATGGAACATTACTTCTAGAGAAAAAGAGCGAGTTTCTTATCTGCGTCTGATTAGGAATTGCCTCTGTAGAATTCAGGGGAAAAAAGATAGCTTTTATAAGCTCTAAATCAGCAGTTTGTTTGTACTCAGAAAAGTGATTTAGTATAGGTTTAACTTTAGGCACATGGTTAAATACCATTGATTCCTACAGAAATAAAGCAGATGTGCTTGGAGTTGATCACATGCTTAAATAGTGTTGAATTAGGGCCTTTATACTTTACAAGCTCAATATACCAAATGGTAACTAATCCTCACTGCACTTTTCAAGGAATGTCTCATTAATAAATGCAACTAGTGGGACTGGAGATTGCCTAATAACTCATGTAGTAACTAATTAATTTGGGCTACAAAATGTAGTTGCAGACCTCCTAAGCTTTCTCACTTTTCTTGCACTGCAGAATTGTGGATAGGAAGGAGGTGCTAGTGGTAAAAAAAATGTTTCTTGTCAATAGGAGAACTTCAGTTAATTCTTCTGTGTTTGTGTGGGCATTCATGGTAAGCAGCCTATATTTCAATCATTGTTGGTGATGTATTGAGAAAGAGAAAATAAATACATTCAGTATGTAGGCAGAACGTATTCTTTGTGGTCAAAACAATATAAACAGGAGGTGAGGAAGAATGAGAGGGAAAAGAAGCAAATTTGATAGCACATTGAAAAAACTAAAGCCTCCTTACTGGGGAAATGTCTCAAACAACTAAAACTTGCTAAAGCAAGCAAAATCTCTCAAACCTTTTAAAACAAATAGTTATAAACAACAGCTTGTGAAGCATTTCAATGAAACTTGCCATTACTTCTCAAGCGTAGCCCATATAAAAAAGTAGGAGGCCACTTCCATCAGGTCAAACTGCCAAACAGGCAATATTTTTTAACATCAGAAAAGGCCAGAGTAAAAAGGAGACTCTTTATGTTTTAGGTAGCTCGTGGTAAGCATGGTTATAAACTCCAAACCAAAGACTACCAGGCTTTCAGCAAGCCCATAACAAGTTTTCCGGGTAGACTTCATTAACAAATATACGTATGCATCCAACTAGATATTTCAGTTAGTGGACTTAATCAAGAACAGATTAAGCTTTACAGTTGTACTACAAGACATATCCAGACTTAAACCAGTTATCTAATAACACACCAGTTTATTACTAGATCTACATAGTTTACCTTCATCTGACCTCTCTCCTTTACATTAGAGTTTGTCAGTCATCGATACTGCCACAGATAACAGCCTTTCATTATTCATCAATATTAGAGAGGGTCAATATTCTCTTTGTAGAGAGGAGAATCTGCCTGAAAATACTGGAACATCTGACTTCCCCCTCCCTCCCTAGTAATTTTAAGGACAGATTTGAAAAAAGTTAATGGAGAATATTTTAAAATTAATATCTCAGTTCCATTAACATTTTTTTCCCCCTCCAAACAGTCTTAGCAGTCATGAGATTTCTGAAGAAAATACCAGCATCTAGCTTTATTTACTATGAAAAGCAAGAATTTAATGTGGTACAAAGCATTTATTAGAAACCAGCTATCATGAGGAGCTAGACTGTTTTCATCTCATACTCTAGAAGTTTCTTTAAAGATGTGCTGCCTAAATTCCTTTTTCCATGTTGACTCTGTGCTACATCCTTCTGGCAAAACAGCCTCCATGACATCTCCCTTTAACAGGTAGCACATGGGGGCGGGAAAAAAAAAAAAAAAGCCTTCCCTAGGAGTCTCCAGGACCAATATTGGAAAATGTGACTATAGACAAGAAATCTGTTGTCTGACTTTCCCGTTCTGGTGTAAACTGGGGCAAAAGATTTCCCAGGGCCAACTGGGAATTCATTGGAATAAACATAGTGGTCAGTGGCTTGAACCTCCTGTGGCCAAGTGTGTCATTAAAACCTGGTGGTCTTTGTGTAAGGTGAAACCACGGCCATATAAACATACACGTCATTTCCCACACGTCCAACGGAATGCTTACTTCCCCACTGAGTGATGCTGTTTTGTGGGCAATGGAACCTGGGAAGCAAACGTAACAGGCTGCTCTTTGCTCCCTTCAGCTTAAAATTCAAGGGCTCCCCAGAAATACTTCTGTGGTAGAGCAAATGACCAAATAAAGCATCAAAGATGACCTCCACAACAAAAATGACTGATTAAACTAGGTCATACAGAATAAAAAGATTTCTCTCTAATCTCTGTTTCTGGATAAATACTTTTCCATCAAAGAAACAGAGTATTTAACATGAGACTCATATCATTAACCTACAGAAACTCTTTATGTTCCTAATGTTAACTGTTACTTGGGATCAAGGCCAGAACACTTGATCCTTGTCTTAGGATCAAGACCAGGTTTAATCTAAGAGTAGCATATATCCTTGTAAAACACTCTGTAAAACAAAAAAACAACAATGCACTATGCAACAAAATAGAAAGTTGATGTATCAGTAACCAATCATTTCAAAAGTAAACCTAACATGAAGTTTTTAACTGTTCTTGGTTATCACTCTCCTCAACTCTAATATGTGAATCAATAGCCATTATCAAATCACGTATCATAAAGAATCCTTATGTGATAAGGGCAGGGCTGAAGTCTAGAAGAGGGAGATCAGTATTGGTCTGGTTATTATTGATTGTAAGAGTTGTTCCCTCTTATGCCAGGAATGGACAGAATACTAAAACAGGCAAGAAAAAATCAAAGGGAAAAAAATCAAAACAGAAGCAGAAGGGCAACATGGAAATAAAGATAAAGCTACATTGGCAGGGGTGTAGGAAGAGAGCTCAGCATGCACTTTATCAGTTCTTGGCCACAGAGACCTGCTCCCAGCAGATCCAAAGAAACCCACTTTCAGATTAAGAGTAAAAAAAAAAAGATTGGGCAACATCCACAATGGCAACTTCCCTAGCGCTTATGAGGGCTGCCCTGGCTGGGGCAGTTTTGGTCAGAAGGGCCTTTAATTCCACTATGAATTCTGCAGTGCAGTACCTCAAATCTGATCTGATATCCTGCCTGCAGGATTATCCAGGCAGTAGCTATGCAGCTTATTTAGGATAATAATTTTGTATGAGGTCCATTTAGAGGCATTAATTGCAGCAAAAGCGTGCTTTCCTTTGACTCTCCATCAAGCCAAAAAGAAATAACATATAGACGCAGAACTATCCGAGGAGTATTTACATACTGATATATTTTAAGAATACTAATTATTTAATTTTGAATGGCTCTTTGTTCTGATTCTTCTAATTTGGAATGGTCTGTTTGTAATGCTTTAAAGCCATATGCTGTCATAAGGCCCAAAATAACATTTAATATGTATCTTAAAAGCTACAGTGAGTGGTGCAATGTAAACACTTCTTTTTTGATTAGCTCCATTCTGTGCTATATGTCAGAACAAAAACTTGCACAAACATTGGCCTTACTGTATTGTAGGACCTATGCATAATTATTTCAAAACACAGAAAGGAGTACCCAGGAAAGAAATTAATAAAATGTGAAAAAAATTTTTTTTTCAAGAGAAGTTTTAGAAACAAACAAAGCACTCTCAGTAGGACTAGCTTCTTTTAAATCCAACATATTTAAAAGGGTATCCTGCTAAAAAAAAAAAAAAAAAAAAAACTGTATATAAACTAGATAGCATACATAGCTGCTCTGTTTAGAAAACAGCAAAGCACCATGTAAAAAAGTCTCTGTTTGGTCAGCCCACCCACTATGAAAGAAAAAAAAAAAAAAAAAAGAAAAAAGCTGACAGTTAGAAAACAGGATATAGATATACTGAACTGTTTTCACAATTGTGCCCAGCAAATCTGATAGTGCTTTTTGTGTAATTCTGCTGCATAGGCCCAATCCTGCAAGTTACCAAGTATTGGGAAATGTAAGCTATTCAGGATAAAAGTTGAAACAGTATTTTAAGTCCAACTTTCCTTTGCAGGATGGCATTTAAAGAAACCACTAGTTAGCAAGGAAATAGGAAATCAAACAGTAAGTGCGAGGCAAATATCAAAACAACCCCACCTTTTTTAAAAGTGGTCTTTTTAGTCCTACTATGGACGTGACAAATTACTGTTACTGACAAACCTAACAGGAGGTTAAAAACCCCTGCAAATTCAAAATAAGTACACACAAACACGAGAAGAAAATCCAAATACTGTTAAATAAAATTTTCAGAGCACAGATTTTTCCTGTGTGTTTGGAAAATGCTCAGCACAATGAGGTCCAGATGCTAATGGGAGCCAACAAGCTTACTGCAGAGCAAACACTGCACAGAATTATTATGCAGGTCAGTTTGGGCACGTCGCTCACTGCCTGGTGCAGAGGCAGCCCATATGTGACACTGTTTGGGGCAGTCTCGGTCTGGGGGTGACGTCAGCTGTCAAATGATGCAGTAAATTATGAGTGTTATGGTGTAGCAGATATATGTGGGTGGTGACGTTCAACCTCTGAAACCACATCAATAGTTTCAGTCTTTCAAGTTTTAGACTTTCAACAGTCATGAAGCCTGTATTTATACACACATACATGTGCATATATATATATATATATATGCATCCATCCATCCATTTCTGGTTTAAAAAACTGCAATAGAGGGCACACTTATTGTGGAAAAACAGGATAATAAAGAAATGCCATTTTTTATTGTGTTACTTGTTCTTAAGAACTGGGCCTACCTTTGTCTCTGCTCCTGGCTTACTTGCCTCCCTCCCTTCACCCCTGCCCACAGCACTCACAGTTTGAGCAGGAAGGCTACTAGCGATACACAACTACAGCTAATAATGCTGAGGTTATGTATACAGAGCCCTTCTAAGTCTCCACTGAGCCAGCTGAGGAGTTCTCAGCTCCTCATCACTGCCCCCTGAAGAAGTCTAATTAGACCCTAAGATCAGCTAGCAGAGATGCTCATCTGAACCCTCTAGCCTGTGCCCCTCGATGTGAGATGGATTAATTTAAAAGTAGGTCTTTTCCATCTCCCTCAGACCTATGAATGATAAACAGAATAGGCAACAGATAAGGAACAACTTTAAACACTGTAGAAACATAAACAACATTTTAACTGGAAGCTGAGTGATTTTTTTTTTTTTTAAAGTGCAAACAGTCCAATGGAGGCATCCTATACCAAAAATTCCAACACAGAATTCTTGCAAAAAGCATTGCCAAGGAATCTCCCCTTGATTATTCACTGAACCCTACTAACTAGACAGCAGTTGAGGGGGAATCCATTGGGACACTCACAAAATAAGCCCTTGTACAGATTTGTGTCAGCCTTGCATCTCAGAAAACAGAGTAGTCTAAGAAACAGCAGCACACTGTCAACCCGATGGCAGGCCAAGCAATTCAGCTCCTGACAGGTTAAAAAAGTGCTCATTGTCTGAGCAGCAAGTCAATACAAGCCAGGAAAAACTTTCAGAGATTAGACCAGTGGCTAAACTTCAAGGAACAGAGGAAGTTCTGCTGAGGAATCCACAGCTTTTTTTCTTCTTTTCTCCTTCCTGCCAGTGAAAAGAAGGTTGGAGCTGCTGTGCAGGCTGGCAGGGAAGGCAAAAAGATGAAGGAAGCCTCCCTTTAGCTCCTTTTTATCCAAAATTATAATATGTTCTCTCACTCAGTTTCCTTGAATATTGCAGAATGGTATGGAATTACCCTAAAGTCAAATGTTTTCCCTTTGTCTTCTGTACAGAGGTAAAGGGTTTAACTCTTTCAAGAACCACTAACTGCAGGATCATCCCTAGGAATAAGTCCTGAAGGGTACTTGCAGAAAGAATGCTAAGCTTTAAATCACCCTATATTTGGGAATCCTAATTTCAAATTATAATTACAATAAAGATAAAAGGATTACATTCACAATTTTCATTAGTGTCTCTCCAAGCTTAAAAAAATATTTTGTATTTCTGTTGTTCAGTGAATGAACACTTAGATTCTGCATGTCCCACCAAAGAGATATCCATCAGTGAGATAAATTACAAGTGACTGAGTTCTGTTAAAAGGCCTTAAGCTGTAAAATGCTGTTAAATTATATAAAACATTTTCAATGCATAGGCTATTGTTTACACAACAAAATGTTACAGACTTGTGGGTTTGTTTTGGGCCAATTTTTTATTACCCCTCCCCCCAATTGCTATAAGTTGAGAGAAGGTTTCCGCAGACAAAAGAGATCTGATGTGAGGAGAATAATATTAGGATTTGTTACTAGAAAGATAAGAACTAAAGAACTATATCTACAACAGTTCTAACCAGGCAAAACTGCTACGTATTTACAGAAGTACCCCTCCCCCCTTGTATCAGTTTAGCAGTCTCTTTTCCACTTCCAGAGCTACAGGTCTTCTAAATAATTTTGCAGTACTTGAATGTTCCTCTTCTATTACCTCTAGGACGACAGCTCCGATTCGTCTGGAACTGTTTCTCTCTCTCTCTCTTCTGTGTCAACCTCAGGGCTGGGCCTATCCCTTCCTGGGCTAAGACCGGAGGCTTAGCCTTGTGGGATCCTCCATGGACTGCAAGGGGATACTTGCCTTACCATGGTCTTCTGATGCCTCGGAGTTTTGATTTTTTAATTTTGTAGAAGTAGTTATATAGTAAATGTAGATTTTAAAGTAGCAGCATATTATCCCTTACCCTTCAACACAGCAATTACACATAGAAAACCCTGTTACCCATTCCCATATCAATTCCCCTAAATTCTATTAACCTGTTTAGTCTCATTTTCAAGACAGAATTGTAGAAAACACCCTAAAATCTGCACAAGAAGATATAGCCGTAGACGCAACAACCTTGAGGCCTAGAGCTCTGGATGGCCTCCAAGAACAGCACGTGCTCTGAAGAAGATGAAGATGAGGGGGTCCCAAAATGCCCCCAGAATCAATTCCTCCACAATTATTTTCCTCCACAGCCTTTTAGGCAACACTTCACCACACAGTCACAGGGAATAATGGCTTTTGAGTCTACTCCTGTTTCTTGTGGGGTCCCTCCTCATGAGAGACAGTCTTTGATGGACCTCTCTAGCATGAATCTACCTTTCGGGCAATAGTTCTTCCATTCTCTGCTGTCCCTTAGGGTCACAAATTCAGCTGCATCAGCATGGATCCCTCACTGAGATCACAAGTCCTACCCTGGACGACCTGCTCCAGCATAAGTCTCTCTCTCTCCACGGGCCACAGGTCTCCAGTAAGACTCTGTTTTATCTTAGGCATTCCACAGGGTCAAATCTTTTTCATGCACTCCTCTGCTCCAGCATGGCCTCCTCTATGAGCTGCAGAGGGTGAGCTGCAGAGGGTGTCTTCACTCAATAATCTTCCACAGTTGGCAGGGGTTTTTAGTTTTCAGTCTTTTCCCTGCTGAAGGGAGAAAGACTGAGGAGAGAAGGAGGCCTCCCCTCCTCTCAGGCCTCTCTTCTCTCTCCTCCAACTGCCAGCTTTGACCTTGGAAGCTGCGTTATCTCTCTGCCTGAAATTCCTTCTGCAGCATGTCTTGTCCAGGCAGTCTTTCTTTAGAGTTTTTCCTCCACTCTGCTACATATCTCGGCCAGGGGGACATCAGTGCCACACCTGTCCCTGGCCTAGGGCCAGGGGAGGAGGGAGGCTAACCCCTACGTGGGGCCTGTCACCTCCCCTTACATGGCTCCTAATTTCTTCTGCGCAACAAACCTTTGCTTCTGTTTTCTTAAATATGTAATTGGCAGAGGTGTTACTAAAACTTTTGATTGGCTTTGCTCTGGAAATCCACCTGGAAAAAACTATTTTCAGCCCCAGGGGGGCTGGTCAGCAAACCCACAACAAGACTTTTTTAGAACCAACATCCAACAGTTAAAAATTGTAAAAAATTCCTTCATTAATATAGGGTTCAGATAGCAAGTCTGACCATCACTTTTTGCATCCACTTGCCCTGGAAGAAGCAATAGTATTTCTATTAAAAATTATTATTGAAAACGTTCAGAAGTTTTACTACTCACTCTATGCTTCAACTGAATTTTTATCATACTTGAGGACATGTACATTTGGAGTGGGTCTAAATGTGGCAGAACTAAGAGTAAACAAAACTAATCCATGTGTCATTGAATAATGATATACAGGAAACAAAGATAAGCAGATAAATAAATCATTGGATTTCTTCCTGGAGTCTCAAAGACTGCACACTCTAGGAAAACTTCTGTTGCTTTTTAATTGTTGGACAACCCCAGGTATGGAAAAGTGCTAAATTCATGTCCCTGTCCAGATCATCCACATCTTTTTAGATTCATGAAGAGTTCCTTAGCAATACCAGAAGAGAGAGATAAGTTCTTTGCCTAAAACATATTCAGGACCACTATAGAAAGTGCTTAAAAAATGACAAGTTTCTCTTCCCTACTCTTCCAAATTTTATGGCTATTCTCTGCCTCTCTCTAAGCTCCACTGGGGCATTGCTATCTGCTGCCATACATTTGCCAAATTGAAAGGAATATACAACCATACTTGTATACACTGAATTAAACAACTGGCATAGTAAAGAACTTGCAACCTGGCAATTGGACTGAACAGGGTGGCTAACAGCAGGGGATATGTATCAGAAACCCTATATCAACCTAAAATGGTGCCTCCAAAATGCTTTGCACAAAACCAGGTAAAGGTATAATACCATTATCAATAAAAAGTGAAGTAGAATCTAGGCACTCTGAAACCTGATAAAGTCTCAGTAAATGTAAGGACTATCATTCTGAAACTTAGTAAAATGTGGTCTTAAAAATATTTACTAAATGACTAACCACGAGACTAAACAAAAGCATTACCACCATTGTAAATCAAGATCAAGGCAGTTTCATGCCAGGCAGGGAGGCAGCTGATAATTTAAGAAGAGTGCTACAGATATTATGAGAGGTGAGAGATGATGACGATCCCATTGCTGCTTTTTCTTGGGATACAGAAAATGTATTTAATATGGTAGGATCAAATACTGATATCTACAATATGCCTCTTGCAAGTTTTGTTTTGGATTAAACCTCAGAAACCTAATTAAAAAAATTTACTTTCACCCATTAGCCTTAATCCTTATGAATGGCTTACTGTCTTCTCCGGTTATTTTACCAAGAGGCACTTGAAAATGATGTCCTCTCTCTCCTGTCCTACTTTGTACTTGACCTTGAACCTTTGTCTCCTGCATTTTTATTCTGAAAAAGTATTTGACATCCAGAAACTATTAGTATGAATAGGTGAAATCCAAACAGTTATTAAAAGGCATTTTTAAAGAACAACAAAGACTTTCAATGCACCAGATAATACCTAAAATACCAGAATATCTAAAATTTTGTCTATTGCCTAATTCCCACTGAGATCAACTCATGTTATGAAGTTTGCTTGCTTTGCGATTTTTTTTAAAAAGCAGTATATTCCCAAAATTTAAGAAACTTCTCTAAGTAAGTATCAGGCCTCTTATAATTTAATAGTTCAAAGAAACAAAGCTCTGCCAACTGTAGAATGAAGTTCCTAGTTCTAAGCACTTATTTTTTAATCCTTGATCATTTTTCCGAAGTGTAAAATGCTTCCAAGTAAATTTGGAGCTCAAGCAAAAGTAAGAGAGACATACAGTGAATGATTAAAGCACAGAAAATAATTTAATAGGTTTCAAAACTAAGATAGTCTGAACTGTAGCCTTTCAAAAAGACTTGCTAACATTACCAAGCTTATATAGAGACAGTTAAAGTTCCTCTCCATTTGCAAGCAATACACAGTTCCATCCAGTTGGTCTAAAGAAACAAGATATACTAATAGGAGAAGAAGTTCATACCCCTGGGAAATATACAAACTGTTGTTTCTGTAACTGAATTACCCAAGTTCCTACTTAACCATGAAAGAAAACACCCATATTTAAAATCACCCATCTTTATGTTTCCAATTAAATTCTTAGTTGCACAGTTACACACATAAAAAGGAGAAGGAGAAGAGGCTTCAGGTTGTATGATATACCTCCATCTAGGGTTACCCATAGATTTTACTAAGGGAGGGTTATAAGTCTTCTCTCAATGCAAATTCTACTCATTCTACAGAACAAAAAATTAAAGGCTTTGTCATGCCACTGTAATGCTATTTCAAAAGACAATCTTCATTCCATTACAAATCTCACCATATACTAGTGAAAGGGCTTTCCTGACAACATAATTTTGCCTACTTGCAGCAAAAAATTTTAGATTATAAAGTATTTTTCAGTGTTATTTTATTTTTAGGTTTTTTTTAGCAGCAACATTCAGGTTGCTTTTTGTCAAAGCTCTTGGCAAGCTTTCAAAATCTACAGAGCGAGTACATACTAAATCTCACCTATGAACAAGCAAAAGATGCAGCTCACTGGGCTTTATGACTCACTCAACGGATCTGTGCATGTCAGAGACTGTCAGCAACTTTGGAAATATCAGTAATCCATATACAGTAAGTAGCATTTCCAGCTTTTAAGGAAAACAAGACTCACTCTTTGGTAAAACTGAGAAAACTAGATGTTGTTGAAAGAAATGTCCTTGAAAAAATTTTAAAACCCAGAGGAAGCTAAATAAAAACTAACCAAAAATATTATTGCTTCATACTCTCTTCATTATGAATAGCTTTCAAACCTTTTCACCATGCTGGAAAGACCAGCTTTGCCAGGGTGTGCCTTTGCCCATCAACCACCAGGTTAGGAAGATGCATATTGTTCACTTGTATTTCTTTCTGCCATTTTTCAATTTTTAGACCTCTACCTGCTTGATTTATTTTTCTCTCTGTGCTAGAAAAAACACCCAGCTAAAAAAAAAATACAAATAAGCCTCCAGCTAAAAGCCACAGAATTCCTGAGGTTGGAAGGGATCTCTGGAGAACTTCCTGCTTGAGCAGGATCACCTAGAGCAGGTTGCCCAGGACCTTGCCTAGAGGGGTTTTTAAGTATCTCCAAGGGTAGAGACTCCACAACATCTCTGAGCAACCTATGCCAGTGTTTGAGCATCCCTCATTTAAAAAAAAAAAAAATAGCAAGCACAAAAACACCCAACCTGCTCAATCCCAAACAATTAAATCCCCCAAAACAAACAAATAAACAAAAAAATCATACCACTATTTCAAAAGCCAGATGAAATATTATAATCTTTCTTCCGCTCAAAAAAAGGAGTTAATTTACAAACTCTGAGTGACTAGGCCTATGCAAATCTGAGTACCTGGGTATCTGTATATATGCAAGTCTCTTCTACATTTATTAAAGTATTTCAATAGGAAACGGTCCATTCAGATAAAATAATTTATCCCCAATGCTGTCCTAGGGCAGGACAAAAACAAGACAAAAATGTATATCAGTAGACATTTCAACATGTCTAAAAGCATGTTGAAAACAGCTGCACACCATATTTTATTGAGACCAGAAATTGTAAAGTCTGCCCAGATGAAATATATTTAGTTTAATGACTTTTTCTATTCAATATATAAACCTGTATTACCATACACATTAACTTTCAAATATTAATATTATGATTGGGAACAGAGATTATTTGATACCATATCAAGTGCAATGCATACAATACTGTATCTAGAAACTGAATTGATATGTTGCATTTTGAAGAAAAGGATGGGCAGAACCATGGTTTATGCTTGACATTTCACTTCAGCATAGGAAAATAACAGATTTCAACCAAGAAAAATTGGTGAAATCCTGCTCTCAGAAAATATGCTATTGTTTTCTCAGGTTTTTAGACAGAGTAAGAGAAAATGTCATTTTAAAGTCTCAGCTGATAGTTTGCCATCAATGTTTTAAACCCAAGGTTCATGTTTATTGAGCACAACAGCAATTTCTCTCTTCATTAAAATCTTTACTGCTTTGGTAGTTCTCCTCCTCCACCTCCCTTAAGGCCTTGAAATATGTGACTTTCCTGTGCTTTGAACAGCTTTGCATTTTAAGATCTGAGAAAGATCACATTTCCTCAGTAGTGTCATTTCAGGGAGCTTGGCTGGAGGCTTTTCAAAAGAGTAAGGAAGGCACTCAATTCCCACTGAATTTCTGTGACACATATTCCTAGGAAAACCTCACTTTTCCCCTGTACTTTCTAGCAATGACTATTTTATATACTCTGATTCTCTTCTTTACTTCTTGTGGCAGATAGCCCTCATTGTTTGAACACCCACACTGATTTTCTGTGACTGTGTCTAAAGGTTATAATAAATTTCACCTGTTCAAATCCAATTCTCTGACATTCATTGTTGCCAAGAACTTCAAATCTCTTTGCAGCCAGTAATAATACTAGTGTCAGCTGCCAGGTCCCTTCTTTTGTGAGCTTTTGCCCATTTCAACTAATGGTGTCTTATTTGTTTTATGATTGCTTCATAGAAGAGCAGCTACTAGAAGAAACACATCCTCTTGGCTATGTAAGTCATACACCAATCTGGAGGACACCTGTTTTTTAGTACTTGCTGCCAGACCTATTTGAAAAGTCAAATCTCCACTAAGCACATCAAACACTCTGGTCTCACTAGATCAGAAACACTGTGAGTTGTTTAAGAATGCAGCTTGACATTATACATAATCTGGTCTAGCTGCAGGTGGCTGCCAAAAGGGGAAATCCTGCTCCCCCTACCCCCCAGCCCGTGAGCTGAATGCTCTCTCCCTCTCCTCACTTCCACTTGGATGCAAAAATCTAGAGGTCCCTGGCTGAATCAGCTGCTCTATTGGAGAAATCATGTCTTGCCCCATCGAGAAATGAGGGATGCTTGCTGAACTGACACCCTGGCAGCAGCACGACGTGCTAGACCTAATGGAAGGGAGAACATACTCCTAGACAGTGAAAGGAAGATATTAAAAAAACCAGAGATGAAGTGAGATAAAACCACATGCAGCAAGTACATGGGCCACAGGTGAGATGATGAGTCAAGATATAGAGCTGAAGACAAATCTGAGAATTGGCTGATCATGCAATTTCTTGTGAAATATTTTGGCAAAGAAAGATGGTATTGATTAGAAAGATTAATGCAATAGGGAATGTTCTGAGCTTCGAACCTCTATCCAACTGCAGTTTTTTAGATAATCACGACATTCTCAGAACACTTTTTTTCACAATCTACTTTTCACAAGCAGTTTTACTCTCATGTATTGCAGAATACAGTCTCAAAAGGGCAGACAGGGGAAATGAAGTGATCATCCTGTTCTGAGACTGTATAATACACTTGGCAAATTGGCCTAGGGAAGAGAAATGTCTAAATTAAAAAAAAAAAAAATTAAGACGATGAACAGAAAATGTATTAAAAAAGCAAAGCAAAAAAGAAGGAGTAAGCTATGTGTGGAAATTATAGTGATAGGGTCTGCATCTAGCATTTGCCAATATTAACAATTGTTTCTAAATTTGGAAACAACTATATTCTAAACTAGGTGGAAAATCCATAAAACAGTTTTCATAGTGACTTTCATTAGAGGATCTGAAATTGTCTGGCAAGTAGTAATGAATTAAGATCCACAGACCACTTGTCTGTTTACGGACTATTCATACACGTGATTCTATGAGAAGAAATTAAATAACATTAAATAATACTAAATAAAGCACCTGACATACCCAAGAATATTCTATTAGAATATTCTACTATTCTCTATTAGAGAACCAAAAATAAAATCCAAACCACTTGCCTCCTGAAGACCCATATAAATCTAAGCAATTGTATGATACACAATAACGTCCACATGATTAAATATGTCAGCATATTGATTGGCAAAGGGTGAAATTCCCAGTTGTTTAAAAGATATTCTACTGGACAATGACATTACTGACTTACACATTACTTATTATTAACTATAGTTTGGTCCAAGAAGATACATATAATAATCTGTGCTACACCAAACACGTTCAACTACTGTATGATATTATTAGAGCAGCTCCCTGGATAAGGAAAGTAAGCCTCAAGGATGAAGAAACAGGCTAGAGCCTGACTTTGGCTCTGTTACCGTAATAATTTAACCATAATAGCTGCTCTAAGACTGTATCAGAAATTCCAACAAGCAAAGGCATCTTAGCTTAGCTTTCAGTGACACGGAAGTCAAAGACAATGTTCCCATAAAATAACAGATCAAAATCTTCCAGATCTTATGACTAGCTAACAGAGAATCATGAGAAAACCCTGCCCTTTGACTCAGGAGCAAAACCAAGCTGTATGGGAAATGATGCTGATAGAATGGGAACCAAAGGGGAACAAACTGAGGAAGCATGTTTTGATTTTCTTTATTCTAAGTGATAGATATCACTGTACAATCAGCAAAAGCAAACTGAGGATTTCATGAGACTAGCAGTAAGGGTTGGCAGGTAGTTAAATGGACCACCAAGCTACAGTCAAGAGAGACTATAGACTACATGATGTGACATGAAAAAGCCAATAGCTGATTAAAGGGACCAGATCTCTTTGTCTTACCTTATGAACTCTGTATGCAGTGAACATGCACACCCATCCTATACCCTCCATGAGCAAGCACTGGGGGATTATAGTTCCAACATAGCCTTGACAAAAATAAAATAACAGTTGATAAGATTTCAGTATAATGTGTATCCCAAATGAGGACTTATGCAACCCCCAAGTGGCATCTGGTAGCAATACTGTACTATAGCAAATAAAATAACAGTAATAATAATTTACATTGCTCTATACTCCCCTTTAAGGCATCTGAAACTGGCTACTGTCAGAGAACAGATGTAGGACTAAATGGCATATGTACAATATAGATGAAAAACCTGATTCCCAGCTGTTACATTTACATTAGGAGGAAAATAATAAAAAAAAGAAAGCCAACAAAAAAGAAATGAGGAAAACCAGCTGTAATATGTGGGTATAGGCAAACCCCAGTAATTATGCTAGGACCTCATTATCAAAAGCCCAAATTGCATGGAACAGTGAAGTTAAGCCCATAGATCACAGAACATAATTGCCTACAACTTTGCTGAGTTGGTCTTTATCTTGACTTAGGTGAGAATATCCCAAGAGCTACTCTAGCTTTTACCAGCTGTCAATCACTACTAAGAATTTCAGAAATTCAAATAACTTCTGCCTACACACTTTAGTCACAGAAGGCAGGTGCTGTCATGATAATCTGGAATATATTATCTTCAGAAAGAAGATCCTTCCTAAGGAAGGATCTAAGGCTACTGAATGTGTAGCCACTTTATGTCCCCAAAGCAGTTCTTAGTGACACAAGTCACTATGTGACTTCTCAGGGAAAAAGAAACCTCCTGAAGAGAAAGTTGAGGCTTTCAATCAAGAAAGCCGGAGTCAAGTTTACAACTTGCAATACAGAACTCCTGGAATACTAATACAGTCCTCGTAAGTCAAAAAAAACCAAAGAGGCTGTCTTCACAGGAGAGAGAAAAACATCCCATGTCTGTACCACTTGATTTATCCTTGCAAAGGAAAGTTGAGAGGGTTATATGTGTAAACAGGGGGTTGAGCTGATGTGTTGCCTTTCTCCTCTTCCATTCTGGGAAATGACTGTGGGTGATCCCTCTTCTTTCTTTACCTCCCACTGTCTCTTCCTCCTCCACCAGAAAAAGAAATCTTAAAAAAAAAAAAAACACAACTGTTCGCCAGTAAGACAGTGTGAATACCAGCTGACACACCTGCACGCCAGACACATACAGCTGTCCTCTCCCCTTGCCTCTTGCTGACAAGGCATCTGCGCCACACTCTACACACACCAGTTTGCTCGCTGTAGGTAAGGAGACTTTTAATATTCCCACTGCTCTCGTGCAGTTCTTGTACAGTTCTCTTTACCATCCCCCATAGCCTGCAGAGGGGAACTTCTCCACAATGTATAACAGCCCAGCAAACATGCACTGTATAACCCAAAGCTATGGATTTTCAAATTCTCTTATGGTACAATCACCACATTATTCCAGTGTTGGCTTACAGGGGAGCATGAAGTCAGAGCCCTCCTAAAAGCAGGAAATACAAACATTTCTAAGGTTAAAACCAGGCCTAATCCTCTACTACAGAAGCCCCTCACTTCACTTACACAAATTGCTCTGCTTAGATAACAGCAGCACTGCTCATTTCTTCACATTTTTTCTTCCTGGTTGTGCAAGAATCAGGAATCAACTAAGCACAGCAGGAAGTCTTCCACCTTGAAAATTCTAACCTTATTTCAGACATCCCAGAAAACTGGACAGGAAGGATAAACTTCAAATGTGAGTCAAGCAAAAATTTCAAACCTTAAGATTATGAAATAGAACTGTATGAATAACTGCATGAATAACTTCTTTCAGTTCCTGCCTAAAAAGAAAAAAGATTTTAAATAACTGTTTCAGTTTAACAACTTATTTTCAGGAGTTTCACTTGACAAGATACAAACAAAGTTTTTGAACTCACTAAAACAAAAGAAGTACTACATATAGACAAGACTGTTTCAAAAGGCAAAGTTGAAATATATTCTTTTCAAAGTGTAAAAATATCTGGCCTTTTTCAATTAAGTATTTTTTCACCAAATAATTCACCATATTTTACTATGTAAACAATCTTTTCAGTGATGCCCACATTTTACTTTTGGCAAAAACAAATGTTGCACAACATTTTTTTCCTAAGAAAATTTATAAGTGAAAATGTCCTGAATTTCAAAACTGCAAAACACTTGCAGTACAGTTTTGTGGGCTCTCAGCATTTATAGAAACTGGTGCCTGGGTGCAGAAATACAACTTAGGTTCTTACCATTTGTCATCTAGATTTTAAAACTTTGGCTACAAGACAAAAAACTACAAGACTGCACGACAAAATGCAAAGACATACACATAAAGAAAGCATTGTTATTTGCATAAAATCTGTTAAGTTTTAATTTTTCTCATTTTCCAAAACTTGGTGACAAAAATGACCACTTTTACCTTGTCAGATATTTGATACTAAAGGGATCTGATACATTTTATACTTGATTTTTTTTTTTTATTTCTCTTCATGCTTTCAAGAACAAAACTTAAAACACTAGCATCAAATCTTGCATTTAGTTATAGTGGATTGCCTTACAGTTGCTGGAGATGACCAAGATCTAACTGTGGAAGAACAGAAGGAATCTGGAATGTCAGTTCCTAGAACTCTGTATGATCTTTTCCCCTCATTCTCTTGTATATTTGTTTCTAAAACATGTGCTCACCATTTTCAGATAACAAAGAACATTTTTCAGAACACAAACAAACAATTTACCATTAGTAAAGTGTTCGTGATTAATTTTTAATGCTCCACTGAGTTCCATATGTAGCATGAAGAAAGATGCTAGTGCTGGGAAAACAGAACTTCTAAATGCTTTTTAAAGACTACAAAGCACTTTAGACTTTTTTTCTTTTCAATATAGGTAGTGGTGGTGGTTTTGGTTTTGATACATCCATATAAAGATGGTCAGCTATCAGTAGGAAAACAGACATAGAACACCCTAACATGCCCTTAAAAGTCAACAAAATCAAGTAAAACTCGTGGCAGTGTGGCCATAATAAAACAGATGATTTAAATTTCTCCCAATGAAGAATATGTGGGTTTGCCATTCTCTTCAGCAAGGACAGGGGCAGACTCCTAAATCTAGCCCACAGTTCCATCCTTTTAATCAGAGAGAGTAGTGTAACTAGTCTCAAGCAATAATGCTTAAATGATGTACAAACTTGTTTCCCCTTACAGTTCTAAGTAATATATGAAGAAAAATATGGTTAGAAAGTCATGTTAATAAGTAGGAGATGGGAAAATGTAAACAGTAAGCCCCATAAAACTCATGAACAAACCAGTACATTTTGAATTGCCCTTTGGTAACTGATGAAAAAAAGTGTTATGAGGCAAATCCTTCACTGGGTCACTCACTAGGGAGACTGGTAAAAATAAATTGTACAGCTCTAATTTTCCTAGCAGCTTCCATGCTATTCTTTGAAACTGAGTAAGAAACCCTTGGCCTAATCCCAAGAGCCAATCTATAGTAAATAGTGCACACTTAATGCCTAAGTTCCTTTTAGCACCATTCAGACAGTGACTTCAGCCACACAGCTTAGTCATAGCAGACATTTTTGTGGTGAAAGCATTAAACCCACATGCAGCTCTCTTTCTGTGGCCACTGGGGGTCATGCTCCTTTCCCATTAGCTGAATAAATCATAAAGTCTGCACAGACCACACAAGAAGCAAGGCTAGCAAGCCACAGGCAGTGCCTGCAGCCTGCTATTTCTTTTCAGAATTAAAAAAAAAAAAAAAAGAAAGAAAAAACAGGAGAGAAATACAGCAAAACAGCCTAGCTTTAAGAAATAATTTGCTTTTTTTTTAAAATTTGATCTCTTTGAAGTCCGCAGAGATTTGCTTGTTTGTTTGTCTTTTAACCCAAGCAGCGACAGCAAAGAAGAAAAGCAGAGAAAAATAAAAAGAGAGGTATGTAATTCCTTTGTCCTAAGCTGCAACAGCAGAAGGTAAAAAATCCTGCTTGTCTGTCAAATACGGGAGGCTGTCATACAGTATAGAACCTCATCAGACACTCACAGAAAACAAAATAAATGTTGATAAATAGCATATAATATACAACTGCACAAGGAATCAAAATAGTGCACAATACTTTTCACATCAAATGATTTATTCTGCCAATGAAAATGACAGTAAATGAGCAAGGTCTGGAAGTCTAGAGGTTGGTTCAAGTTCTCATCAATCAGGAAACAAGGTAAGAAGGAATTTTAAACATAATCATTATCATGCAGCTAATGAACATGGAGAAGATATGCACAGCCCATTATGCTAAGGAGTTTCTTTAAAATGTACCAAACCCCGAAATACTTGAAAAAGTGCACTGAACTTCAGTGAGACTTTACATAACAGCTTGACTGGCAACTAGAACAGGCCCCATTTCTCAAAGCACCCTGATGGGGCTTTGGGCGGGGGAGCATGTGAGAGAGCAGCTTTTCAAACTATGTTCTGTTCCATGATCCCGTCTAGATCATTTGGACATGCTGTGTTTAGAAAATAACATTTATATGCTTCACTGTCTACATGCTGAAAAACTGTTTTGAGCAGGGAGGACAGCTGAATCAAAGTCTGCTGGGTTTATTTACGTACTGTCAGCTGAACTTTTGTTTCCTATCCTATTTTGGGTTGGCATTTTTGGTGCAATCTAGGATATTTTTTAGCACAACGAAAAAAAAACACCAGAAAAGAAAAATATAAAAGCAAACCAAAAAAGTCCAAAGGGCAACAGACCCAAAAAAACCCAAAAAACCCCAAACAAACAAACAAACAAAAAACCCAAACCCACAAAAACAAAACAAAACAAAAACCCAACAACCAAAACCAAAAACCCCAAAAAAAACCCAAACAACAAACCCCCCCAAAAACCCAGAGGAAATAAAAGAAAGTAAGTTAGGGCCACATTGGCTTAGACCAGAGTTTAGAAAGTTCTTTCAATCAGCTCTACCAGTAATCCTATAACCTCACCTACAACTTACTCTTTAGCTATTACAGTCCTCCTGAGCAAAGACAGATAATTATGTTGAATTGTGACAAATTATACGGTGGTTTTGAGATGTGAACAAGCACTCACAAGGGAGTAGGGCAAGACCACTTAAATCCATTTCATTTGTGACTTAATATTGTGGGTTAAAACTTATATGACCTTTGCCAATATATGTGCAGGAGAAAAATCAAATCCCAAGTCTCAAAAGATTCCTAGCAATAAGATACACAGTTTCTGACAGGTCACCCAAGGCACAGTCTGAATTTTATCATGGAATTCTTACTGATGGATTAAGCACCACTTTAACCAGAATAACAATAAATAAAAATCCCCCAATGGAAAAATGTAGAACTGTATAAAATTTAAGATTTCGCTCATTCCAGTGGAACAGCTAACTTTTAACATCTTCATACATGTGTTTTCCCCACCAGCAAAAAACATTCTTAGACAGCTCATATAGAGTATTCTTCCTGAAATTGGATCACTCAAAAGATCTCTAACACTTGAGATTTCAAACCGATGCAGTTACCAAAAAAAGCTGCATGAAGCATAGCTCCTTTCCAGCCATTGTAAGCCAGACTTTTAACCTTTTCCTTAGGCAGAATTCGTGCTGATCCCACTGGGAGATTTGTTCAAGTGAGGACAGCAATATTAAACTCCACTAGCAGCAAGAATCAAGGATATCACTTCAATGATTTTAAAATTAAAACCATGTAAGTATACTTGTTTGGTGCAAATGTGCATGACCATTAGCAACATAGAACATTTCACAGGCCTGCATAATACAAGGATAGCTGCAGATTCAAACGGGGCTACTTTCAAAGCACCCTTACTTGTAATGAACAAGCACAATGCAAACATTGTGAGACCAAATTCTCTCTCCAGAATCTGGCAGAGATACATGCTCTCCAGAATCTGGCATGAGCTCAGGAAAGAGTAATGGAGCATGTGTAAGGGAAGGGAAGAAAAGCTTTATCGAGGCAAGCAGAAGGGAACCTAAAAGGTTCAGGTGAGGGAGGAAAGGACCATCTTCCCATCTCAATTACACCCTCTGCTCACTGCCCTAAGGAAAGAGTGAGCATAGCTCTCTATTCCCAGAATACAGAAATTGTCTGTATTTTTGCTTTTCTGCAAAAGAAACAAAAAACCCAACAACAAACAAAACGAAACAAACAACAACAACAAAAAAAAGAGACGAGGAAATCATTTAATCCTTAAATAATATGTGCTATCAGCAACATTGTGACATGGTGTCAGGCCTCTGTCCTCAGATATACTGATGAGAAAATATCTGAAGGTTACAGTATACACCAACCAGAACAATCACACTGCTTTCCATTGTATACATTATTTCTACCTTTGCAAATGAACTGAAGATTCAGGATATTTAAACAAGAGAAGAGCATCTGACAACTTATTCTCTATCAGTTTCCTTTGTACCAGTGAGTACCATCAATAGCAAAACACAAATCATAATAACCTTATGAGAAAGAAGCTTTCCTGAGTAAATATGAGGGTCTTCCATCTTCACGGATCAAATGCCATGAACAGCATAAAAGCATAAATCACATCTCCATGCACTGTAAACCAACCAACGTAAGACAATCTATAAAAAATATGAGCATCTCCCATGCCAGTAAAGGCTGAGAGAGCTGGGGCTGCTCAGCTTAGAGAAGTCTCAGGGGGTGGGTGAGTGTGTTTTATCAATGTATATAAATACCTGGCAGGAGGGTGCATAGAAGATGAAGCAAGGCTTTTCACACTAGTGCTCAGTGAAAAGACAGTGCAAGAAGTTCCCTCCGAACATCAGGTTTTACTGTGAGGGTAACTGAGAACAAGCACAGGTTAAAAGGCTGTGAGGTCTCTGTCCTTGGGGATATTCAGAAGTTGTGTTAACTGGCTCTAGGTGCCCCTGCTTGAGCCCTGGGTTGGACCATGTGCCCTCCAGAAGTCGCTTCAAGCCTCAACCATTCTGTGATTATGTTGATTTTTAAAAACCTGAAGTTTCTAACTTCAAGGCTAAATTTGTGATATTAAATACCCTTCCACCTTCAGGCCACAAATTCTAGACAAAACCATAGTATTAATAATTGTACTGAAGAAATATGAAAGAATGCACTTGCACATGTTGCATAAATTGGGTAAATCAGTCATTAAAGGTTTGTGTTTTCTGTATTTATAAATGAAAAATTAACACTGAGTATTTATTACAACACAACATGAAAAACAGTTGACTCTGCAACAACACTCCAATATAAGAAAAATATTACTCACTCTGTATTAAGTGTGACTAGGGGTACACTAAATTTCAAGTACTCTGGACTACTATCTCATCACTATTTTCCAACATGCACAAGAACATACACATAAAATATAGCCTCACTTTCCAGACCAGATGCTACAAAAACACAGAGGTAAAGCTAGGAGTGTGGTTGATGAGATAGTACCAGCCACTCCTTTTTTAAAGATATCTCTTCCATGCTGGACTTGTGATATCCAAGATAAGGGGTATCCCATGCTAACCAGCTTCTCTGTCATGCCTGATTGTGTAATTACTCTTTTGCTACCTTCCTCTGCATCTTCACTGCCCCTTAACTTTACAACATTCATCTTACTCTTGTTGTTTCTCAGAACTTTACTAACTGGTGAGCTGATAAATTCAAGAAAACTTTTAGGAGTATGCAACTCACAATACTAAAATTCAAAAATTATAAATGTACTCTTTTATTATTGCATAACTATTTAGAACTGATGGGCAATATCCATGGATCACGTGCATAGTGCTTCCATTAATTTAATAGGAAAATACTAAGGACAAAAGGAGCACATAGAGCTGTGAAGTGCCATTTGCCTACCTCCCATCAGTTAAGATTAAACCTTAAAATTTATCATCACAATGAGTGACTTTTGTATTCTTGAATCCAAATGCTATTTAAGCTATAGAAAGAGGCTCATACCTTGGTATGCAACAGTAGATTAAGACTTGTTAAAACGAGACTAAATTTGGGTATGTTAGATACTTTTCAAAAGGTAGAAAGTGTTACGTTTTTAAAAAATATTTCTTCAAAAAAGCATTACAACTGGATTCATTCTATTTCCAAGAATACTGCTGTAGACCAGATTCAGAGACTGTTCAAGAATAAAACGTATTTATACAAATATTCTGAATTTGGAAAATGCTTATATAAGAACCACTTATTGACAGGACAACAGAAGTTCTTTTTAAATGTCAAAATAAAATACTGTATCATTTGATCAAATACTTTGCTGGGGGGAAAAAACATTACATAAGCCACTTCTCTGAAACAACCATAAGAAATGCTATTGATGTGACACATACTTACCTAACCCTTTATTTATCAATAGTGGGAATTCCACAAAATTAAGGGAATGTTTCTGCTTTGTCTTATTATGAATTGTTGTTGCTGCATTCCCTCTCCCATTTAAAATCACTTTACTTAGAACGATATATATTTTGGGCATTGGAATATATTTGTAAAACTAGTAGTTGCAGTAACAAGATGAGGTTTACATATCTGTCCACATCAGCACCATGTACTCAAGATGAATTTCAGCTGCCAAAAAGGTCAATCCACACTGCTTGCACAAACCTGCCTTTATGCTCCTGTTTATTATGCTCCCATGTAGTAGATGTCTCGTGCACTAAAACAGTGCAGCCATATGTCAACATCTCTCTGGTGGTTCCCAATGTTCTAAACAAGAGCAAGGGTGCACTGAACCTCCCATGTAAACTTTATACAACAGATTCAGCAGAACTGTAATTATTTACAAAGTGATGGCATGAGAAATCTCTGGATTTATATCTCACTTTAAAGTAACAGGGATTGTGTCCACATAATTCTCGAGTTCATGGTAGGTTTCTAATTTACTTTCTTATTTTTGGTATTATAAGATACAACTCAGCACTCTTAAAAAAATCTATGTCATTACTTTTTAAAGTTACTAATATTTTTCTAAAAAGCACTTCTCCATCTCTCTTTTTCTTCTAGTTTATTTTTCTTTTAATAAAGGCACTGTATTTAATTACAGATGAACCTGTACATTGAGTTATTTGCGCTACATGACACTTGTGTCTTGGATTCCAGTTATTCCCTGGATAGAAAGGAGTCAGTAAACGAGAGAACAAAATTCACTGAACTGTAGAGGATAAATACAAAGCATAATTGGTAGGTAAATTCCACTGAAGTCCATTTTCAAGCTTCTCTCAAATCCTGACATATTTGTCATTATGTCAGGTCCTCACCTGACAAACAAATTACTATGCCTTTCCATTGTTCTTTACAGACAAATTGAACAGGACAGCACACAGGGTCAGGCCTACCTGAAACCACGTGCACTCAGGGATTCTGGCCCCAGCTGATACCAGTTTTGCAGGACTGTACTTCACCAGTCCTCCCATGCTCTGAACTTAAAATGTGTCCCTCTCTCAGTCTTCTTCCTTCTTGCTTTTACCTTTAAATATTTTTTTCTCTCCCCTCAAACAGTCCGTATACAATGAATCGAGCTGCTTCTATAGGATCAGGCTAAGTGACTAAGTAAATACGACACCATGGTTTTTAACTTAATAGCCATAATGTTTATGAACATTTGCATTGACTGCTTTCCAGTTGCTTTAAAATTTTAATATGCAATTAATATACATGAAAGTCTCCCTACATAATGCATATTGAATTACCTTTACTCCATGTAGGAAAGTGTTCAGTTGTTTTTGTTGCAAAGCTAATATATAATGAAATAATAACGATTATTTTTAATACTGTGTTGCTTGTCTTAGGATCTCCAATGATTGAGTATAATGAAGTATTTATTATTTCTAGTTCAGGACAAGCAAACAGTGTTAAATGGTTTCTCCAGAATCCAGGGCTTATGGTCCTCTGCTCCAGCCACTCTTACTACAGTTTGTTATTTCTCTATCCTGGCGGGCCTCTTGCCTGAGAGTTAAATAATGTAATTAAATAATTAAGATGATTGTCCTTAAATGATCAATTAAGACAGAGTTCTAAACATGCTTTCTTATTTGGAATTCAGCCTACTTTTTACCTCCTTCTGTATTTCAAAGACAAGGTAGCTAGGCTGAATTCTGAAATCACCGCACTTCTTACATTATGTGGTTTATCCTAAGTATATCCTCATTTATATGAGTGCTATGCGGTGAGTGCTCTTTTTATAGGGAAAATTTACATCTATACAGCCAATTAATGCAGCCAAGAGCTGCATGGATTTAACATGAAGAAAGTTTTTACTTCTTGCTGTTCCACATGTATTTGTTACTTTCTTGAGTATCTGGCAGATCTAACAAGTAAGTTCTAGAGTTGCAATTAATGTCCATATTAAGCACCTGAAGTTTGCTGAAGTAACCTTTACATGCTTACTTAGAACACTTTTTGTTAATTACATGGGGACTGGGGCAATAAAAACCAAAGCCAGTGATAGCACACACCCCTATTTAAATAGGCAGAACTGAGCTGATAGAAATAGACTACAGGGATTTTGTGATATGTAAATAAAACTGGCATGCCTAAAACATGCTTCATCTCTAATTGCAGATATTGTAACTTCATTTAAAAGGAATAATATTTAAATAAAAGATTACCCACTTAAACAAGTTTTCTCTCCAAGCTTCCCTCTCTCAGTTTTAAGTCACACTGTTTAGATCCTTTGCAGAACTGGTATCTTTCTTTACTACTTTCAATCTGTACCATAAACATTCTGTGTTATTACAGACATCATGGTATCAAACTCCAGATAGTCTGATGTTTTAGGGGAAAAAATTGGACTATTTAAAGTGATTATAACTTTCCACTTGATAGTTTAACATTCTACAATCATTACTGAGTCTGCAGGCACTGTTAACCTGTTCTGGTGAGACAAACATGTCTTTTCTAATGTTTACTGAGATATTGTAAATTACTTAATGTACAGCAGAGTACGTTTTTCTCAGTTAATCTAGATCTGATCCCTGAGGGGCTATTTATTACATATGTATACAACCTGTCTGTAGACGTGAAGTTAATGTAATATGACACAAGTAGCACACACTGTTTAAATGTGTTCCAGAAAGTTAGCAAATTTAGTTAAAAGAACATTTACATGCTCTTCTGCCTGGAAAGCAATGAAGAAAATGGTTCTAAATATTAAACACTGCTGTTCACTGTAGGTGGCCAATTAATTCACTGTACCCAAGCTGGAACAAATCCTTCAAATATATACATAAAGCATATAATCTCTTATCTGCTTAGGCATTATCAAATTTTTAACAAATCCTAGTAACTTCAAACACAGCTTTAATGGGATGTAGTACTAAAACATGCAAAGTAAAGAACAGAGTTTTTAAGAACATAATCTGTTTTAGAATGTTTCAAGAGAACTCCTTTGAAATACAATTATAATCTTAACCCATGAGTAAATGTGTGCCATCTTGCAGAATTAAGTTACATGAATTAATATATATAGAAAGAGATATCTTCTTGTTCCTAACACTTATCACAAATTGAAAATGGGAATTTACATCTCAAGATATAGAAGGATCTTGAGATGATTCTAAAGGGTAGCTATGTTTGAAGACAGGAGCACATTTATGGCTAGAAGCTTGGTCCCTGTAAATGTTTTATTTGATGATGAAAGAGAAAGTTTACTTGAGAGAGAGTTCTGGCAGGATTTTACAGCTATACAAATAGTTGGAGCATATTTTAATACCATCTATCTGACTTCTGCATCTTTATCTCATTAACATAAATTTAATACAAGATATCTTTTTCTCAGGGTGCAAAAAGTTCAGCATGTGACTTGCTGGCCCCCAGACTGTCTCAGCTTTCCTTTACACATATAGTGAAATCATTTATTCCAAAGGCTATGCTTCCAGTTTCATTCTTGTATGCAGAAAACGAGTTTTTCACACTGGTTTGGTCTCAATTTGTTCTGGTTTATAGAGTTCACTTGTCTGCACGACTGGCAAATGAGACATATTTTGAAAACAGCAATATGGGTTTAAAATTTGTTCTATTACTTTGAAGACGAAGAGCAAACTCTTTCAGGTCACAGAATCATAGAATCATTTCGGCTGGAGCAGACCAAGGTCTGCTTTTCATTCTGAGACAAAAGCTATCACCTGATAATCTAAATTTTCCTTCTTACCAAGGTCTGCTTTTCATTCTGAGACAAAAGCTATCATCTGATAATCTAAATTTTCCTTCTTTTCCCAAAATAGGTTGCAATTCCCAATTAAGAAATAGACTATATGCATGTGATGCAAGCCTTGTACTTTAATACAGTAAGCAGACCTTTAGACTATTTAAAGACCACCCTGTTAAAGAACGTCAGTGAATCCTCTTTCTAGTGCTTTGATGTTAAAAGGAAAACCAAAAGCAGTGGATTTTTGCCATATATGGTAACTGTGCAAGGTGTGGTTTTGATCTGTTCTCAGTGAACAGCCAGGGTCTGATGCAAAATAAAAAAAAGATGCAGAAATATAATGGGAAGTCAGGTAGAATTTAGGCAATCATGGAAAAGCTATTCAGCTGCCACCAAATATAATCAAACTATAAAAGCACCTCAGTTTTCATTTTTAAGAATCCTGAGTGTCATCATTGCTGCTTTCATGCCTGACTTCAAACACATCAGTTACCACAGAGCAGAGCAGATCAGAGCCTGACCAGTGGCATCCTGAAGATCTCTGGCAGTTTGTAGACATCCTAGATCAGGTTCCAAGACTGATGCAATAGTAACTACACCTTCTGGTTTTTTAAGATACAGAAAAGACTCAGACTACCACTACTTCTTATTAATAGTTCAGCACTCACAAAATCCTTTATCCTCTGCCTAAAGAAGATTCAAATCCTTTGCAGAGGAAGTTATTACTGAAGGATGGAAAAGAAATGGATCTGTATGTCTGAAGAGCAACAACAACCATTGTGCTGAAGCTGTTTTGGAAAAATCAAGGTCTGAAGGTTTCTGTTCTAAGACCAGAACACAAAAGAAAAATGCGTGGAAATGGAGTTTTGTCTCATGCTTCAAGAACAGTATATGTAATTTACAGGGAAAAAAACCTAGTAGGTCCATAAACAGAAGATTCTAGCACTGGTAAACTCCTACGTCTCTTGCTGCTAGAATGAAGGCTTCATCACCAACTCTGACAACAGGGTTCATATTTGCTTCAATAAGTTCATCTAGAGTAGCCAACATTCAAAGGAAGAGTTAGTGTCCCTTTATTCCCCTGAGACAAGTATGGCCTATGCTAATCATAGCAGAGGATAGGTATGAGCCTTCTAAAGTGGAAGAAGGACTCTGTTCATCCCGTTAGTGTGAGCACTAATAATAGACACATTATTGTTTTGCAGGTTGTCATGGCCACTGGAAAATTTTAAAAACAATAACACAAAAAAACAACCAAACAACAAAAAAAACCCCAACAAAACCAACAAAACCACAACAAACCAAACACCAAAAAAAACCTCCTGAAATTTACTTTATTCTTGAAGACTCAGGAAGTTATACTGGGAGAGGGACTTCTGCTCTAACCAAACCAAGTTCTTACCTCTCAAACACCTTATGGCAGGATTCAACACTCACCTCTGCCCTCACCCCTCTCTACTGAATAACTAAATGCTCAGTGGCTCTGGTGCCTTCTAAGGCCTTCCTCTCCCTGTATTGCTCCCTATATTACTGGTTTATGTCTCCTGTGCTGGTCACATGAAGAATTTAAGAATGGCAGCATGGATGGAGTAGTGAGCTCTGCCCCCTTTTTAGACCTGGCCCTTAGTGCGGAATGACATTGCTTGTCCCTTAGTTATCTATGTGTTGTTTGAAGTATGTGCCAAGTGCCAAGCTATCATTCTCTATATTTCCTGGGTTTAGCACTACTTGAGGGTCTTTCCTAATGAATAGCATCCTGAGTAGGAGAGGAATAAGAACTTAAATTGAAGCTAGTTGTTTACTCTTCAAATTAATAAGTGAGCTGTTTCATTTTTTAAATTATTTTTGCTAGAAAGATTATACTATTTCTTCCATGTTTTACTACACAACATGATGATTTAAACTATATTTATTACAAACCTGGTTTATGTGGTTTTTTACATTTCCAATAGCCCATGTTCTAAAGGGAATAATGGGGATGTCAAGTCTACAAACAGAATTAATTCCTTTTGTAGTCAGCATAAAGAAGGGAAAACAAAGAACTCTGCTGTAATCTGTACTAGTTTGGAAGTGCCTCTAAAATGCATACAAGACTACAGATTCCAAAACAGGATCTTGATACAAATCCCAGTGAGTTTAGCTGAAAGACCTCCCCCCCCCGCAAACAGGGCAAATTCCGTAGGTTTTGAATTAAGTCCTGAATATCTTCTTTACAGTGATTTGAGCGTTCTTTTCCATGTTAAGAGAAGATGACAACTTTATTCAGGTACAATATTATAAACATTTATTCCTGTTCCCAGTAAACTCATTGTAAATGCCATTAACCTGGAAAATATATTTATGGGAAAACCTTTCTCCATAGCTTCAGCACTATAGTCACTGAAGTTTATGAGTTAATGTTTTCTTGGCAGTGTTTGACTAACGGCTAAATCTTTGTATCAATGACATATATAACAAAGGTCATTTTATCAAAATATTCCTAAGTTATATGCCTGGTTGCCTTTGAAGAATTTCAAATAAAATCTAAGTATCTGTATGATCTTTTCTTTAGAAATGGAGACACTCAATAACAGGGAGAAAGCAGTTTTCTCAGTAAGGCATAACAAGCTAGGAACAGGTCATTAGGCCACAACAAACCACTGCAATCATCCTATCTGATCTCATGAGCAACACTGGTCAAGGACTCTCCAGAGTTTAAAATAAATAAATCTTGTTTAAAATAAAACATATCTTCTAGAAGTAAATGGATAGAAGTAAGAAATAAATTATAATTCTAAAATGTTCCCTGACAACCTATCGCAGCTGTCCCGGTCTTGCACTGTTTCAAAGGTTACTTATCTTCTCTCTACAGTATAAGACTTTAGGTGAAGTAAAAATTTTTCTAGCTAAGCTATCTCTTGTGCTGACTTCTAACTCTGTCTGCTAGAATGAAGAGCTCTTTATTGAAAGATGTCTGTTCCACATATACATACTTATATGGATGAAAATGCAAGAATAGAATTTCATTTTCCATCTTATTGGCAGTGAGCCAGTCACTACAGTCTCCCAGGACACCCTCCCACAAATACAGCTAACTATAGTTTTACATTCACTTTTGAAAATAATCATACACATTACTTTGATATAAAATTAATGGCCTATGGAAAGCACAACATATCTTTACAACAAATTAATCTGGACTGGATTGTAGTTTACAAGGGAATTTTAAAAAAATGCATTTTGCCTCCAATTCTCTGTGGACCTATATCTTTATCAATTTGTTTTCCTTAAATTGATGCCAAACTCTTAAGTTTCGCCTATACAGAGATTTTTATTTGTAAATCAGCTATCAGTTTTTAACTATATGGCCTACATAAATCTGCCTTTTAATGAAACATGAAAGAAATCTTCTAGTCTTCAGCTGTGCTCTAGCATGTCTCCACAAAAAACCTGAAAACTCTAGAGCAAATCTCTGGCCTATATAAGTTAGTATATGGCATGAAACTAAATTGTTTCATTGCAATTTCTGTCCCAGCCTCTCTCCTCCCATTAAAGGTGGGCAGAGGTAGACCATTAAATCTGCTCAGTCCCAAATTGTGTAAGTTCCCTAGATCCACCCATGCTACAAGCAACTGAACCATCTGATCCTAATGACAGAATAGTCTAGAAAGCAAAATTTGTCTATCAATTAACAAATTTAAAAACAAGTTTTATGTGTTTCCTAAAGGGTGTAAAGCAGAGGTTATCCTGCTTCATGTTAGAGAAGAGAATAAATTTCTATTTGAAGAACAGCCACCTTTTTAAAAAATTTTCTGAAGTGCTCTTCATCTCAGAAAAATACAGAGGAAACAACAAACATCCATGAACTTAGCCTACAATTTAGTTCAAGAAACCCAATACATACACTTTCTCAATTTTATTTTTTTCATGAACTTTTCACATTTACAACTATTTTTCCTCATAAAGATATGGATGGTCCATTGTTCCCAAAATCAGGAAAGGAAGGGTTTAAATATAATAGTAACAGTGTCTAGATCTGGTTGGTGTTCTGCTAGTGCTTACTGTAAATTCTTAATACAATATAGACTATTTAAAGATACTTATTGAAAGTACACACTTGCCTTACTTAAATCACATTAAAATTAAAAGTAAATTGCGTTCCATACTGAGAAAAAGATTAATAAAAGTGAATATGTTTCTTCAGTTTGCCTCTGTAGGTCTAGATGATATCAAGGTGTTTTAGAGCACTCCAGTTAAATAACTGGTAAGGTATTTGTTTTATCAAAATCTGCATAGCCAAAATGATTAGAAACGTCACCAGCCAGAACGAATACCTATGTCCTTACGGGTTTGTTTTTCTTTGTTTTCATTTTCTAAGAGTAATAAAGATTTTGGGGCAGGGCATTTCCTTTGGATTAATGACTGGCCGGGGTTAATGGCCAGGATGTTCCTTGGGCCATCAACTCCCCTAAGACGGTCATTAATCCCCAGGAAATGCTCTGTGCCTCAATCATTATTGCTTAATTTCAGTGCAAACAAACTACTGTGGCAGACAGCACGCTGTATGCTATCCCTTAAACAAAAGCAACACAGATTCAGTTCATTTTATCAATTGTTTACTATATGGTCTATTTTCTGTAGCAAGAGGAAATCACAGATCTTTTGACTGTTCTATGGAATCTTTTGGTTGGCCTCATGATCATTTGATGGACTGGACTATTTCTGCAGGAGCTATTATGTTTGTCATGTACATTGTCATTGTTAGTAACTACATGCTAGATGGCCATTGCTCACTTTATTTCTTGTCAAAATTCAAATAAATGCCCTAAATATTACTTGCAGAACATATTTTCCAATGACAGTGTTACCTACCCATGCAGGCACCTCATCTTAAGTATGAGGTTGTTAAATTTTACAGGATACCTCATTTGACACATCCTGACATTAACTGTACGATTTCAGGCGTGCCACAGAGTTATTAAATTATCAACAGTAAAATATAACATGGACTTTCTCCAGGCTTGTGCTATACAAATATTTACTAGAGCACAGAACTTTGTTATATTTCTCTAGTCTACTTGATAATCCCCTGATTAGACATCCACATACTTGGTGGAGCCAAAGAAAAACTGTAAATGGTCAAAGGCGATGCAGCATATTTGTTTTTAAAGGCTAACTTTACAATAGTTTGACTTAAAAAAACTATTTAATCAAGCTGGCCAACCTCATTGATTTCTCAGTTTTGGGATTAAAGCAAAAAGATTCAAAGAAGCTATTAGTGGTAGCTCAAAGCCACTTTTACTACAGCTTTAAAAGCTGGAAACTTCAGGAATTTAGATGTTGCTAACTAATTGGGGCACTTATCCTCTGCTTTTTATGTTAAAAACTGAGTTAAAACTTGAAAATATAGACAATAGGTAGGTGTTTATGGTTAAAAGCATTTATTCTTAATTCAAATACCAGTATAAGGACAATATTATGCTAAAATAAGTGGAATGGAATAAGCAGGATTTAAATTACCATTTTCAAGGACCTGGTGTATTCTTCACAGTTAAATGCATTTACCACGTATTAAACTTCTCTGTGGTATACAAACTGTCCACTACATCTTTCCTGTGATTATTCCCAGCCTCACATTGTTCCGCTGGGGACATCAGCGACTCCCTTTGAATCTGAGAGAGAGGATTAAGCTGTGAAGACAGCGAACAGAGAAAGTGGTTGGATTATATTAATTCTTCTTCATCATCATCATCTTGACTGGGCAGAACTCAAAAGTATAAAACCTAAACAGATACCTCACCTGCATTTCCAAACATGTTCACTCACCTCACATAAGCAAGGTGAGTTCCTAGAAAAGATGCAGGAAGCTGTATTAGTACTTCTTATTACTACTACTCTGACAGAAGGCATTCAAACCCTTCTGGCATGCAGCATGGCCATGAAAAGCCTGGGCTGAAATGCTGCTAATGAACTTGAGCTGAAGGCATAGAGGCAGGAAGGTCTCTTGCAGAATCTGTTTTGACAATGCCCTGACAATCTCCCCTGAAAAAAAATGGCTTTTATAAGGGCCTGCAGTTCAGGAAGTTGTTTCAGGCAATTTTGCTCTTTCAGATGTTAAAACATATAGGAGAAAAATATCTCCACAAAAGGTTGCCTTGTTTGTTTAGACTACAATATAGTAAGAGGACACACACTTTTAAATAAAAAGTTTGACATATACTATATTGAAGAAGGTCAACAAGTTGAAAAGTTATGACAAAGCTCAAAGCAATGAGCTTTGATAAGGTTGCAGGAGTGGAAAGAAGTACACAACAGGCTGAAAAAAGAAAAAGCACCAAATACATTTCAGACCTATATATGACACTTTAATCTAAAAAATATGAACAACTGGTTGAGTGAAGTCATCCAGGTCATTTGAAGCATACAAATGTCAGGTATAGAAAAACACTATTGCACTTTGATTCTGTGAACAAGAATTTCCAGTCTTTTCCTGTATGGTTTTGCTTTCAAGTATAAGCAGACCATGTTCATTAAAAACAGATGCTACTGTCTCTTTGCTCCATTTCACTTATCAATATCATGTTTGAAAGATTCAAAACATTTTAATAAAAATTTAACTGTGTTTGTGATCACATCAGGCAAGGTTGGGTTAAGATGCCAAATTCCATAGGCTTTCTTGCAAAGAGAAAAATCCAGCTAATTCAAACTGTACTCCCCTTCTTTATAACAGTTTTAAAATGACTTTTGCATTCCAGAACAAAAAGCAAACAAATAAAAATATGATCAAACACAAACAAAAGCTAAAACCCTAGGTAATAAGAAAACATATGTTATCTGATGGCACTCTAATGACTTTCTGTCAGGTGGATGGAGAACCAGCTATGCTTCTTCCCCGTTCTCTTCTACTGTGGGAAGCCTTAGAGGAGGAAAATGCAGAATACATCTACTTTGACTTTGCTTTTGCTTCAGTGGTGAATGTTATTCTAAAGGGATCTATTCTCTTGCTTCTTGCATGTTACTCCAATAGCATTTCTCAGATTTCTTAGGATTTACCACGTAACAGCTACAATATTATTCTCAAACCTTACATTGCTGGCAGTTGTTAGATATGACTCCATAGCCTTTTCAGATCCTATTACCTTTGATTTATTGATTTTTCCTCTCTTCATTGCTGTTTCTCTACCCAGCAGATTTTCCTCCTTCTAATTACGTTACAGATTCCTTAATTTCTTTCACATATAATGTTTCTTTTTATCAAGAAGTATATTTGCAAGAAGCTACTGTCCTACAGCAGAGCCTTGTAAGGAATCACTGCATCTGTCTTACTTCATTGTGAACACTCACTTCCATCCCAGAACAGCTCTGGAGGAAGACAATCTTGGTACAAGCTGAGTCTTGACACCAGTGAATTAAGCAGTAAAAATACTTGTTTTATCCAGGCCAGAATTTCATTCCAGAACTGAGGGGGAGGATGGCATTGAGGCATATTTATTCGAGGAGACTTGTCAATATGTCCTACAAGTTCTAATTTTCCAGTGGAATGTCAGTTTCACTTCCCACTCCTAAAATAATACATAATAGATCTTCTGGTGAGATTATGAGTAGCTGGACATTTCAATAACAGGTAATAAACCGTTGTTCCTTCTATTTATTTTGTTTTTTGCCTATTTTTAAAACAACGCAACTTGATTAACAAGAATAAGTAGGTAGTGACATGAGTAACTTTACTAGTCTTTTCTATGAGAAAGGCATTATTGCCTTAAAATGACCTCACTTTGTAAAGGTACATTATTTTGAAAGCATAAGTTAGACTCGCTTTGAAAGATCCAAAGATACTTTATGTATTCATATGCTTCAGATTTAAAGGTATTTAAGTGTACATACATCAAAATGAGTGGGAATACAATACATCTCTTAAATAAGTAATACATTCTACAGGCCTCAGTTTAGACAGTTCCTTTTGAAATCATCAAGTGTCCCCCTGTTCTCAAAAAAAGACTGTGAAAGGTATAACCCTGAGAGATTCCAAAACTTGGCTCACGAGCACTGTTAATTCACAGATCTTTACTTCACAGGTCACAGAAATTCCGCTTAGTAAGGCAGTTCTACTCCCTCATCTTTTCTATCTACTACACCACAGCTAAATGCTGTTAAAACAGCAGATCCTGTCTGCATAGCTGCAAAGTGCAGAGTACCACTGTGATTGTGAATTAGATGAAACATACCTTGTGTGATCACAAAAATGTAAACTGCTGTGTAGTACCATCTCTATATTGTTCTGATCCACACTAAAAATGGCTGGTAGGAGAATGTACCTGCCTTGAGGTAGGAGAATGTACCATGAATTGTAAGCACTTTCAGGAAGGCTGAATTATATTTTGTAAAGAAGGAGAGTTCGAAAGGAACAGACCTTTTCAAAGAAAAACTGAATGACTTCACATTCATTCACTGCTGAGTGGTACAATGGCCACTCTAGTGCTTACAAAAAAAAATGGTGCTGATTTCTGCTTCATTTTCCTATGTTGAAACTAACTCTGAGGTACTGTACATTTTAGTTCTCCCAGCCATGACATCCTTTCTCCAGCTCCAACTTATGCCTGGCAATACAAAGTGGACTCTAATGATATGGCAGAGATTTACAGACAGCCAGAAGAGGAACAAAGCCTTATCTGTGGACCTGGTCTGCATTTGCACAAACTCTCTGGGCAGTACACACACAATACAAACTGGCTTTGTTGGGCTCTCCACACATGCACTACCCAATACTTGTGCAATGATTTCTCTTCAAAAAGAGTCACCAGATGTATTAGTAATTCTGAAAATCTTGTTTAGTAAAACCCCACTGATCATAAAAAAGTGTTCCATGAGTGGAATTTTAACCTTAGTTTACTATATTGCTGGTTTTCTTTTCCTATGAGAGGTCCATTCTCTCATGGTGTAAAAATAAATAAATACTATTAAACATGCCTCATTCAAATGGAGCAAATAAGAAATAAGCACAGATGATCCCCTCTGGATAAAGGCTTTCCGTAGCTACTGGCTGGTAGTCAAATGTGGTTGTCCACCCTGAACACCAAGGATCACTGGACACTTCATAACCACAGTCAGAATGGAGATCAGTATTTTTCAGTGTCAAGATGATATAATAAATTCTCATTTATTCAGGGGGTCCTGATGGCTAGGCATGACTTTTTGAGGGATTTTATTTGGATGAAAGGAAGAATTCCTAAAATAGAGGTATTCTGTCTCACATGCCATGCCTTCAGGGTGTGGCTGCTCTTACTTTGGAACCTTCACTTCTCAGATTAACTCAGATGATTTATATAGCCCTGAAGACAGTTGTCTAAATAAGAGAGAGGAAGGAAAATAACACTGTAGGGCCACCACGATATTGAGAGTAGCTAAATTCAAACAAATTGTCATATGACTTTTCCTGTTTATCAAGTAAAACCCAAGATAGTTTTACACTGTCTACCCAGCGAATTTCATTTTAAGGTCTTCCTTTGTGTTGGGGTTTTTGGTGGTTTTAAAACTCTACCTACCATGTTCTCAGGCAATCTGTGCCGGAGTTTGTATTTCCCCAGATCACATGCAATGTGTGTCTAAAACACAAGGAATCACAGAAGACTACAGCTGCAAAGAAACATTCCTTGTAACAGGTATCCCAGGTACTACTCTTTGTATCCTTCTATTCCTGAGATGCCATGCATGTTATCTTTGAGGAAGAATCCTAAAACTTCAAGTATGTCACATATGATCCTTGTGTATCATAACACAGTACTAACTATAATGCTTACAGGAAGCTCTTAATTGTCCTGCTCCTTGAAATTCTTGGGTATTTAAAAAATAAATGTCTGTCTGGCTTGTCTGTACCAATTATCAAGTCAAATGGAATTTTAAAAGCTCAAGGAATTTACATTTCTGGGTTTACTTCTTGTCTAAGGACATCCTAAAAGGATGAATGACTAAAAACAAAAGTGAAAAACGCAATGTCACCAGCAGTGCTTTTAATTTCCTACTACTGTCATCAGTGGCACATATAAGTAAAAGCTTGGCTATCAATATAATGGCAACTCATTGCTGGACAGCAACAGATTAGTAAAAAAATTAAGCAATGAGGCTGGGATTTCTTGACACACCATTAAAGCCTTTCCTTGTCACATGTCATAAAGCATCTGCTACACTGTATGGTGCTAAGTGGAGACTAATGACCCTTTAGGTCCCCTGGCAAGTTCTCCTTGATAACAAAGTGTAGATGGCTCTTTAATACAGCCAAGCCGTATTGAAATGAACCTTGTAAAGCTAACAAGTGGCATTGGGGTCTTCTTTAGCATGGTATCTTATCTCTTCCGGGTTGCAGTGAAGGAGAGGACCTAAGTTAGCAGAAAAACAGTTCATGTAGGCTTGACAGGTGAGCAGTAACTCATATTTCCTACGTTCTGTGGGTTGCTGTAAGACTGCTTGTGGGGGCAGCACATCTTGAATGCTGTACACAGGAAAGTGAATCAGAAGGAGAATATTTTTACAAATTAAAAAGCAGAGAATGTTTACCATAAAGAAAATAATCTGAATGCTACAAAAGAAAGTAAAAGTTAGCCTCTTTTGTTAGCCTCAGTCGTATTAAGAGAAGTCAAATGCCAAAATAGAAAGTAACAGAGATACAAAAACCTAGAAGCTATACAGATGCATTTGAATTTCCTTGACTATAAACATAAGGTCATTGAAGCACTTTTTCAGGGACCAAAAAAAAGAAAATAAACAATTTTATTTAGTCATTGGATGGAAAAATAAGCAGGACTTCCGACCTAATTTCAGATCTGCCATTATCCTGATTAGCAACCTTTACATATTATTTGCTTAAATGGGAATAAAAAACCCATAGAGGAAATTTTACAACTTCTTTTTCATACAGTGATTTAAAGATGAAAAGTCCTGTTTTAAAGGCTATTAATGCAGGAGGTATTTTCTTTTATGGAACAGTTTATAGAGACTTCACATAGTCCGTGGCCCCCCAGAAAAAGTGAGACTGACAAACTGGAGTGAGCACAGAGGAGGACCACTAAAGTGGTCTGGAGCACATGACATGAGAAGATCTGGGAAAATATACATGGTGAGCACCTATCTAAAAGACAGTCAGTATCTTTGCAGAAATGCAGAGTAAAAGAAAATATCATGAAATTCTAATTTCATGTAAGTCAAAAAAAACATTGAAAAGAAGGTGGCTATGCAGGGAACAAGCTGCTTGGAGAGGCTCTGAAATTGTCCATCCTTGGATGTATTGAAATCTTTAGTAGGCAAGGCATGAGGCAAACTGATACAACGTAGAGCTGGCCCTGCTTAGAGGAGGGGAATGGACCAGACAACATTCCGATCCAAAATACTGTACGATTCTATATACATATACATCGATATTAAATTTTTATTTATATGTTTCAACAAAATTTTACTGGCCAAAAACACCCCTCGAAACAGCAAACAAACCCCATATTAAGTGATTCAGCATAATATACGTGATTGTTATGACCAGTGATCAAACTGTTTCACTGTCAGTAACTACCACGAAAAGCAAGCCAGCAATCATTACTTTATCCTCTCTCCTAAGGCCCTTAAAGTGTCCTTTAAAGTATTGCAGTAATTACCACATACGGTTAAATTATAAAATTAGAACTTCAGAGACCCCTCTGAACTGGTGCAAAGGCAAGATACAGAGCCAAACGTTGAAGCCCTAAGCTTTTCACACCCTGAATTTATAGGAGGAGCTTATTCATAGAATCATAGAATTAACTGGGTTGGAAGAGACCTCCGAGATCATCAAGTCCAACCCTTGATCCAATGCCACTGTGATTACTAGATCATGGCACTCAGTGCCACATCCAGCCTCATCTTAAAAACCTCCAGGGACGGTGAATCCACCACTTCTCTGGGCAGGCCGTTCCAATGCCTGATTACCCTCTCTGTAAGGAACTTCTTTCTAATATCCAACCTAAACCTCCCCTGGCAGAGCTTAAGCCTGTGTCCTCTTGTCCTGCTGCTGATTGCCTGGGAGAAGAGGCCGACCCCCACCTGGCTACAACCTCCTTTCAGGGAGTTGTAGAGAGTGATGAGGTCACCCCTGAGTCTCCTCTTCTCCAGGCTAAACAACTCCAGCTCCCTCAGTCTCTCCTCATAGGACTTGTGCTCGAGTCCCTTCACCAGCCTCATTGCTCTTCTCTGGACCTGCTCCAGCACCTCAATGTCTTTCCTGAACTGAGGGGCCCAGAACTGAACACAGTACTCAAGGTGTGGCCTCACCGGCGCTGAGTTCAGGGGAAGGATCACTTCCCACGTCCTGCTGCCATACTGTTCTTGATGCAGGCCAGGATGCCATTGGCCTTCTTGGCCACCTGGGCACACTCTGGCTCATGTTCAGCTTCCTGTCAATCAGCACCCCCAGATCCCTTTCTACCTGGCTGCTCTCCAGCCACTCTGTGCCCAGCCTGTAGCACTGCAGGGGGTTGTTGTGGCCAAAGTGCAGGACTCGGCACTTGGCCTTGCTGAACTTCATCCCTCTGCAGAGCCCTCCTGCCTTCCAGCAGGTTAACACTCCCTCCGAGCTTGGTGTTGTCTGCAAATTTGCTAATGATGGACTCAATCCCCTCATCTAAATCATCGATAAAGATGTTAAACAGGACTGGGCCCAGCACTGATCCCTGGGGGACACCACTGGTGACCGGCCGCCAATTGGTTGCAGCCCCGTTCACCAGCACTGTCTGTGCCCGCCCATCCAGCCAGTTCTTAACCCAGCACAGAGTGCCCCTGTCCAAGCTGTGGGCTGCCAGCTTTTTCAGGACTATATTATGGGAGACAGTGTCAAAGGCTTTGCTGTTTTGCTTGTCTGTTCTGTAGGTGTCGTGTGATTGCACTCAGGATGATCTGCTCCATAACCTTGCCAGGCACTGAGGTCTGACACTGTCCTAGAAGAAGCCATTTGCCCAGCTCCTCTAGGAAGCATAAGGGAATGAGATCTTGGCACCACTAAAATGATAGGAATTTTGTTTAGTGAAATTATGATTTACTCAGTTTGTAAATTTTATAGCCTCAAGGTCTATTCACTTAATTTCATCATCTTTTTGATGCAAGTGAGCAAGGCACACAGAAGTTGGAGATATCTTTGGAAAATGTCCCACAGGCTCTTCAAGAACTTTCAAAAAAGACTCTGCTTTGAATCTCTGGGTGCATTTATGAAATAGGTTTATGAAAATATGTATGTAATCACAAATTATTTTAATCTTGACAAGAGCATGTGAATTTAAAGAACATGAGTCATAAAGACAAAACTTCAATCAGATACAAGAATCCAATTTAGGAATCCCATTAGCTTGCATGTTGCTCTATTTAACTTTCTTGAGCAGTACATTAAAGCAGTATTTCCATCAGAACAACAGTAAACCTTAATAGAAAAGAGTTCTCAGTGTTAAAGTAACATAATTTTCAGTAGAATGCTGAGGGTTCCTTAAAGTAAAAAGGATTGCAGCTTACTGTTCAACCAAACTGTGATGTGTAGGCAAAGCTTCTGTTTATATGAAGTAGACAAGGAAGAAAAAATACGAAGAGAAAGATGGATCACCTGTTGATAAGTTTATACTTCTTCAACAAACAATTGATGTCAAGCAGGATACTGCACAGAACTATTAATTCAACTTCAGATCAACAGATTGTTGTAATGGTTCAGCCTCTAAAAGACTATATAAAATGCAAGTAAGAGGATCATTCTCCTGAGCAAAATTTGTATTATCTTTGTGACATTCATGCAATTATTGAAAAACATAAATATGCATCTGCTTGCAATGTCACCTCATACATCTGTGTTTACTGATTGTAGTTTGGCTCAAATTCTACACTCTTCCAGAAAGTGCCATACCTACTACAGCAGCTTGCTTAGTATTCTTGTGAAAGGGGCTCTAAACAGAAGGGCATGATATTGATACTATACTCTCACTACTTTCTAGAGTTGCATAGGTCCTAGAGATGTATGCAGCCATGCCACATATCTCCTGAAAAACTGTCTAAAGGCAATACTTTCAAAGCAGTGAAAGTCATTCCTCCATATACTTGTGCAAGAAAGGTAGTGTGGAAGTCTGCCCCACTGCTAAACATTTTCAATTAACCTAAAAAGATTAATAGCTTTGTTACACCAGGAAAGGAAGACACTCAAACATTTTAAAAGTTTACAACTTAACTATGCAATTTGATTCCTTCAAGGAAGACCAGACTGAGGCTAAAGGAAAGCCTATATGCAAACAGTGCCTCTTTGCAGTGCAAGATCTGTTCGCTAGGAGTGAAAGGTAACTTGTCAAGGATAAGAAAATTTATACTCTAAAGAATTAAAGGAACTCAGATTTTGCTCTATGATACCCATCCTCAGACCTGTATAGAGCTTTTGCATATGCTGCACCATGTGCTTTTTTCACTATCATGTTCAGTGTACAAGGCAGTTTATTTTTTTGTATTTCAAAGAGACCTCTTAACTTATTTGAGATTAGCACTACTTGGGTTTTTTTTCTGGATAAGATAGCAAGGTAGGTGGAACCTAATCTCTTCTAAAAAGTTATATAAATATTTTGGATTTATTGCTTTATTACAGCCTATGACTTGAATTCCTTGGTTTCTACATCCTTGATTAGAAAACAGTTGAAAGTGGCTTGAAAGTAGCAGATTTCTGCACCTGTTCCTAAAATTGTTTTCAATGAGTTCATACCTTTGAATCTGCCAACAACAGATAGGATTGAAAAAGATCCAACTCTCTATTCCTTGAAGATGGGACATTGGGAAACAGCCCAAGATTTGTTACTTTATCAGTATAAATTACTCTTATAATTTATATGGAAAATACTTTCTCTGAAATTAAAGACTAGCAAAAAAAACTCAGAAAAATGCCTATTAGAAGATCATTAACACTCAAAAAGATGAAATGCATACTGAACGTTTGTGCTGTCTCACCGGTTTGAATCAAATAATTACATGCCAGCATTTCCCTTTGTTCACAGCTGATACATAGAAAACAACTAGCCTCTTAAAAAGGGCAGGGCAGATCGATGGAAATTCAGCATATGAGATGTCAAAACTCTCTGAAGTAGAATCAGCAGTGAGCCTTCTAAATGATTGATGATGACCCTCTAGTATAATATGCTCCCCTTCCACAAATGCCAGTCAGGGGTGATATCTTGCTCATATTCCTGAAGCTAGAATCTTCCTGTTTTGCACAGTAACATCAAAATGGATCCTGAAGTCTAAAAAGATGCCACTGGTAAGTACCACTGACTTCAGCATTATTTGAGTTAACTAAGAGAAACAAAACACAGATGTAGAGACAAATATGAGCGATAGCTCATGCGATACATGGCATGGCAGGGGTCACTCCTGTTGCTGTGAATCTTTTTTCTTTCCTGTTGAAGCTACTAAATCAATATTAGCTTGTTAATTAAAAAAACACCTAAAAACCTGCAATAAGGGGGTCGGTTTGTGTACTTATCTCTTAACTGTAGGAATTATCAGTATATTCCCTTTTAACTGAACAACTCCATGCTCATGCTGGAACCTGCAGTCTGGCATCACAGAATCTTTTAAAACAAGGGCCAAAATACAAATGGCCAATTTCTTTAAATCCATAGGATCTCTCATACCTTATCTGCAACTTCTTAAGCATATTTTACATAGTTACCTTGGACAGTTACCTTTGGAAGTGAGAGGAACTAAGGTGCTAAGATCTAAAAAGAATTCAGGACTACTGTGGCCTTTCCAGAGTTTTTTACTGTACTGTTTAAAAAAAGCTTAAATACCTTTTATGTCTGGTTAATATGATCAGGACACGATATAAGAACCTGGACCACACTTCTAAAGGCCAAGTAAAAGTATTTATTGGTGACATTAATGTAACAGCTATATATTTGCTAAGAAAGCACATCCCTTTGCTTTCTAATATTTGGGGCTTTTTTTTTTTTTAAAGTTTTCATTGCTCAAAGTTTTATAATTGGGATAATTTCTTGAGCTCCTTGATATCTTGTATTGAGAAACAGATAAAAACTGAGGCAGTCCACTCAATGAAGTTAAGCTACACTAACTGATAGCAGCAGAAGGTGCACTGACCCATAATTTATCTGTGTTGTGCAACAGAAATTATTATCTGGCTTCAACAATGCAAAAGATTTAGGTGAGTTAGTTGAGTTTTCAGCTGCTGTTTCTCTGGGATCTCTCTTGGAATACTGCATGAAAAACACCTACAATGTTCACAGTATTAGCACTTTTCATGGTCTTTAAAGACTTCCGTGGAAACCATTATGGTAGCTTTGAACAGTAATAAATTCTGACAAAACACCTCCCACCTCTGCAAGACTACCTTAATCTCTTTCAGGCATGTACTGGATAAGCTTTTGGAAGAGCAGCACTCTGCTGGAGCACTGGAAAAAGGGGAGAAAACCTGTGGATGATAGTCCAGCTGGAACATAAAACTCACCAACCTTCTTTGAAAATGATCTTAATATACAACTGAAAATGAAAATATTTTAAACACTGTCTTGTACTATGTAAAACAAATTTCCACTTTCTGTGCCAAAGTATGAAAAGGTTGTAGTCTAGAATTACCCCTCATTTGAATGGGCAACTTAATGCCATGCTCCATCAGAAGGAAATCACAATTTCTTATAACTGGGGGGAAAAATGGAAATAGCTTCTTTTAAAAGGAAATAAAAGAATCATACAGCTTTTCATTATTTTAATTTTACTAAATAACTACTCTTCTTTGAATGCTTTCAAATTATTTCTTCCCACAAAGGCCCCAACTTTTTTTTTTTTTTAAATTAGTATAGTACCAGAGCTGAAATGCTTTTTGTTGGAAACTTCTTCTCTAGAAGAAACCTCAAACAGAAAATTTAGATACAGAAGGGCATTAAATTAGAAACTTTTTCCTTGTATACACTGAAGACATCCTATAGTAACTTATAAAATTTGCAGAGTCAGCAACTAGACTGTCAGAAATGGCTCTTCTCTTCCAACTGTTCATCTTGGCCCCTTTGCTTCTCATGAATAAACACCTCAATAAATTATAAAATAGGACAACGAAGCTCAACATTAAAAAATATATGCTTTCTAGGGATGAAGTCACATCAGGTATTTGCACATCACTGTCAGAGAATACCAGCAGTACTATTGGGCAAATAGTGCAATAAGGCAATGTGCAAGGTGATCAGTGGCAGTATTCAATTTCATTATTTCCACGGTACATTCTTTTTGAAATCCACATCACAGGGCATACTGTTCAGAAAGATACTCAGAAGATAATGAGAAATAATTATTGGATAATACCATAATGTCCATATTTTATCATCCCCAAACTCTGACTGTGATATTTAGTTCATAAGCTTTCTATAGAGATCTTACAGCTGAAGTAATCTAGTCTTTATCAATCAAAGACACAGATTCCACGCTGGCAATTAATGGCTGAATTGTAAAAATATCTTTCAAATTACTCTCAAATTCCACAAACCATTTACAAATATAGAAGTCATGTTTTGCTGCTGCTGTTTAGTATAGGCTATTTTAAGTCTCTGTTACGAGAGACTAACAAGTTAGTCTGGATAAAAGAAAAATGCTAAAACCCTGGCAGTACCTGGACTGGGACTTTAAAATATGTATAATGCCAATTATTCTTTCTCCACAAAGCTGAGTGAAAAGCAGGTTTAGTTTCCAAACTTTCAGAGTTTGGTCAGCTGAAACAAACAAGCAAAAAATCACACTTCTCCACACTTTCTGGTCTCTGCTGGAAGCAGAAGTATCAAATATCTGCAAAAAAGACTATCTCAGTGATATTTCTGACATGTCTGAAGGCAGAATACTCTTGAAACACTCTGATACGAGAATTCCAGAGCAAAAGGTTAGAAGTTCAAACAAGCAAGCTTTTTTTCCCTCCTCCAACTCTGGAATTACAAGAACAGCCAAAACTATTCTGTTATTCTGCGAGCATTTTTCTCCTAACCATAATAATAAAAAAGGAGTTAAAAGTGGCACATGAATGAAATGGAAGTGACTTCTTGGCTGCAAAATCCCAGTGTTGTATAGCAAATATAATATCAATAATAGACAGTTATTTTACATATAAGGAGCATTCTGGTTAGCAAACTAACTTCTTTGTTAAATTAATTTGGGAGATATGTCTTTTAACCACAGTTAGTGACTACAACTTGTAATGCATTGTTGCAAGTCTGCCATCATTGCTTACTAACATATATATTTAGAAATGAAACAATGTGGTGAGGGTCATACTAGGTCAGCCCTATGACTATCCTATGACCTATATCCATCCTAGCCTGGAATCCTGAACAATAGCAACAGGAGATGCTAACTAGGGAGAATACACAAACCTAATCTTTATCCAGAATCATTCCCCTGTTATCCAATAGTCAAAATTTCCAGTTTTGTGATGTTAAAGAGCACCTCCTTATCTATTTTGTTTAGTGTCTGTTTATCGACCAGATGTTCTTTTCAACCCTTTTGAACCCATTGATACTGTCTCCACTGATACTGCCCTTCATCAGGAACATGTTTCACCCGCATTATCATTTAAGTTGCCCTACTATGAACGTTCTTTACCTCAACTAGCTCCTCTTAAAATGTAGAAATCACAAGTACACAGAGTGGTCCCTTCTGTGCCTCCTTTGCAAGACAGGTGGGTCACAGTCAGCTGCTTCTGTGCTGTCATTTTCACAGGCTACTTGAGATGGAGATAGGAGTGCAGCCTTTCACAAAGAAGAAATAATGGAGTGTTTTGAGCCAAAAGGAAATGTGGGATCAGAACTATAAAAAGACTGAAAGGGTAAGCAAAGAGTTTGCAGCTCAAAGCAGTGCAGTGTGTCAGCAAGAATGACCAGCAGCCTTGCTGGCACCGCCACTGGCCAGAACCTTAATCTGGAAATCACTATGCAGCCAACACGTCGAAAAACTTTGGCCTACCTAGTGGACAGGCATCAGGCAAAAAACCACCCTACTGTGCCCAAGCTCCAGCACACAACCTCTGCCAGTGTGCAAAACACCTGGCAGCCCAAGAAAGAGGAAATGCAAAATTGCCAGAGTCCAGTTGCTTTTAATCAAGAGGCCACAAGTGAAGAGAGCCTGGTCTATAATCTTAAAGGAGAAAAAAGTCTCAAGAAGAGTATTCTCCAAAATTTCCTCATCTCCGTATGGGAAAGCACTCCAGAATTTTTGGCACTAAGATAAGAAGTCAGTAAGAATTTAACTGAAATATGAAATGTTACTGCCAAGTGTTGGTAGCTATTTCAAGGTATAAACCCAGGTTGCCCTGAAAGCCTAAACTGCTACCCTCCTCCTCACTATCATCACTAATATTTTATGATAATCATGTAATCATGCCAAAGAGGTTCAGACTTTTAATCAAAACTAGAGATCTGCGAATTTAGGAGTTCTTTCCTCCACTCCTGTGGGGGTAGTCAGGCCAAGTTATGTTCTCTGAATCATCACACCTGCAAGCAGCACACAGGGTGGGGTGCAACCTTCTGTGAGGACTAATGAACTGCCCTTGTGAAGAATTCATTTGCCTCACTAAGGCAAATGCCCTAAAGAATCACACTAAGACATAAATACAGCATAGAACCAGTCACGATTCCTTCTTTCCTCTTCTCCTTTCTCCTCTCCTTACATAAATTTGTTTTACATAACTCAGAATATCCATGCAATTAAAAAACAATTTGTCATGGAAATGTACATTTACATTCAACAGGACGTTAAAGCCTGGCCTGGCAGAATTTTTCCAGTCAAATCTAAGGTCAGAAACCTCAAACTTACACCTATCCCGGAGGCACTAAGACAGGATATGGGACATAGTGATTCAGACTGCTGCTTACTTTAATTTGAAGCAAGAACATAACTTAGATTTCCCAGAAGAACATCCTAACTCCCGTGACACCAAATCAATCCTTCCTGACAAAATGAGTATGTTTTTTTGGGAAAAAAAAGAAATGCTCACTATGACACAGAAAAAAAAGAATCAGACTCTCTAGGCAAGTAGCATGGGAACACTCTTTGGTGGAAAGCACACCAAAATGATGCTCATGTTTTAATCAAGAAAATGTCATACTTAGTGTCAGAGGCTACTCAATAACTGGTTTAGTATGGGTCACTACCTGTCTTCATTCAAAATATATACTTGAAAGCTTCAGTTTCTGTTATGTACTGTGAAAAACCCAAGTCTTTGAAATCATTAATAACAATGTTTTTGGATAATTTTAAGAGTAGATTGCTGAACTTCTCTACCAGCAACAGTAATAGTATCTCACATGCCTAATAAATAAAACAATCTTTGCAACTGGTTCACAAAGAAGGAAACAGAAAAAACAAACTGGGGAAATAGTGACACAAAACGCCAACCAATTTCCCACTTGCTTCTCGTGGGGTCATCTTTCTGAAACTTGAATGTAGTTCTGGCATTCTCTTCTCTGATATATACTTGCTAAGCTTTATTATTATAACTCCAGTAATCTCAAGAGACAATAAATTTAAGAAATCTAGAAAGATGGCTTTTCATTACATCATTTGCAAACAGAAAAGTTATATCTCCTACTATGACTTAGGCAGAGTTGTATTTTTTGTTCCTAGACATGTATTGGTTTAATTTGTGCCATTTAAAGAAGTAGTTGCAAACCTCCAAGAGTAAGGGTGGAAAAATGAAACTCTAAGTACTGAGGTTACACTAGTGCTGATTTGATTACTCTTCTTAAAATAACAACTTAATAGCACTCATTGAGAGACCCTTTTCTGGATATTTTCAAGTAACTCCCTTAATTGGCTGCAAAAGTAAAAGTTCTAAAATTTGACCTTTTAAGAAACAAAGTTATCCTATAGCCTGAGATCAAATAATAGGAAGAAACCCACATTAACAGCTCCATTTTATAAAGCTTCAATATAATGTGTAGTTAAAAGAACTACATTTCAGCATCATCAGCCTCCAAATTTGTCCTTGTTACAAGTTTTTATTACGTTCCTTCCCATGGGTGACCTCTGTTTTCCTTTTTAACAGACGACTGCCTAGGGAAACAGCAAGAACAAATCCAGTTCCACTTTTCACAGCAGTTCAGGAAAAGGTAAACACCAGTACAGCAGCCTAACAGGCATCCAGTGCTAATTGGGATTGTTAGAGGAGAAAGGGAAAAGAGCAATAGTTGCACACTGGGGCACTGGTGTCTCAAACACTGTAGGCATTCTTATAGCCCAAGGTATTCTCATGTTCCCCGAGCACACTAGGCCATTTCACCAAAACTAGTGGTAGTAGTAAAGATTCCAAGAACCATTCCTACATTCCTCATGCAGTCCAGTACCACTGGAAGCAGTGCTCTACCTGCAAAGGAAGTGCAGTCCATGAGTCTGAACTTGTCCACATTGACCCAAATAACTGCTACAAGTACCTACATAGAAAACACTGGCATTGCTCCCTGCCAGTCTTGAATAATTTCCTTCTCTCTCTCCCTCAGTCATTCACCTCTGACATTCTTTCCTTATCTTCCAGATGCCATAGAGCAGGGGTCTTTTTTCCTCTAGTTTGCCCTGAAAAAGGCTCTGTTGCTTTCACCAAAGCTGAAGAATGCAACTGCCTCTTCGTCATCTGGGAAGGCTGAACTGCACCTACTCTGACTGAGGTGTTCATGGTAGCATGAGTGAAGACCAGCTTTTTACTTCAGAGCTGCTGATCTTGCTTAATAATCTTTGGAATATAAGGCAAGGCAGTTAATGATGACAATTAGGTGTTGGTTATTTCCACACTGCTGCTAAGAGCAGAGTTTGGACCAGTTGCCCACTAGTGTGTGCATTTCAGTCCCCCATTAGTGTATGCATTTCAGTCCCCCATTAGTGTGTGCATTTCTCTCAATTTATGAGTCAGAGGATGATCCAACATGAAATTATTTGTACTTCAGACTAAATTACAGGCATTGTTTTTTAATGGTAATCTTCCACAGTTAACACTTCTCTTACCTCCACAGAGACTACTACTAATGAATCATTCAGCCTCCTTATACACAAACCTAAAGTTCATACTTCATACACCTCCCATCATTTATTGGGGTATCACATTTGAAGTGTTGTATGGGTTTTTTACTGAGCTTTCAGGCTAAAACTTTCTCTTGAATGCCTACTGCTTGAAAAGGCAAAAAACACTGCCTGCACTGCAGATATAAGCTGACCTTAAAACAAGGTAGTGTGAGAACAGATAGCACTGTAAAAATGGCAGTAAAGGAACCACTGCAGATTAATTTAGACATAACTCCAAGTATAGCATCATATTCAAGTTTGTCAGACATTCTATTCAGAAGGGCCATGTGAACTTCCATGGTCTAAGAACCTGTTATTAGAACATGATTATTATACAATACACAAGCTCTGAAAATAAAGTTTTGATCAAAATGCATGTCTTGCTGGCTCTCAAGTCAGCTGGCTGTCTGAAAAATGGTATATTTGGAGGCTACATTAGTTGCATGGAAGCTTAGCTAAGAGATTGCAACTAATTTCTATCCTGCTTTAATAATGTTTTAACAAAAGAAGTGCTTAGTTCCCACACTGCTTCTACAGGGAATATAGTCCAAATGTTTCCCTCCCTGGGCCCTCTCTTTTTAATGAACACATGGCAGTGGCTACAAAGCATAAATCAAAGTATAAGTTCTCTTTTGAGTTTGGCTGCTCCATTGCTAGACCAGCTACTTTTGTCCTTTCTCCCCTTATTTAGGGTTTCCACTACCTACCTTGACAAGATATGAACACAGAAGTTCTTTTGTACTCCTATATTAAAGCAGAAGTCCTCATTGATCTAATGGCAGCATGAGTTCTCAAAACCACTTTCATCTCTGTGTAGGCTCCTAGGAACATTTAGTATTCATCAAATAATAATATCTTTGTATTATTAAGATAGTTTGATTGATTGCCCAGTGTTGATACTCAGTATTTTATGGTATATTGTGTGGCCTGTCACAAAATCTGTTACTTGTCAACAAGTAGGCCACCAGCAGCAGCATGCCAAATGTTGTGGAATGACAAACATAATTATGCATGGTATTCTGAAATGCATCTCAGAGTTCCAACGCGGAGCAGGATTACCAGTTTATTCAGTATTCTTGGAAAAGTGTAGCAATAGCAAGGCAAGACAAGAATCCGAGAACATCTGAGTTCAACTCAAAATGCAAAAGGAAAGCCCATTACAGTTTATAATAATTAGAATCACACTAAGATAATCCCAGAATCAGCTAGCACCTATGTGGGAAGGCATTTAATATAAAAGCACAGCATAGCTATCCATTAACATACAAACTTGCTGAAATTCTGCAGAGGGAACAGCAGAGAACAAGGCTATATGAACTGTGGATGGAAAGCACATTGCTTTCAACTAGTAAAAGCACATTACAGAAACAAATTGTGTGGGCAGACAAAGACATGATGAAGAGAAGGAACATCAAAAGCACAAAAGGAGAGGCAATAAGAGGTCATAAAACCAAGCCAGTCAGATGCAGAGGTTCAAGCTATTGGGGGAACCCAGAGGAGTAACTGGAATGTGCTTAATATATTCCATGTGAATATATGTCTGCCAGCTCCCTTTCACCATCCTCTGTTTCCCACAGCCCACCACACTTCTCCTGTGAAGAACCTGCTTTGAAAGGCCTCAGATGGAGGACTTCCCACACACCCTATGTGGCTCTTCCAACATATCCTATGCATAACTCACTTCACATATCCAGTGCCTCCTTACAGAATCTGGGATGAAGAAACAAAAATCTTTATTAAAAAAGAGAGAAAGTTAAACACGTATTCCAGTAAAGTCCAATAACTCCTGTAAACAAGTACTGTGTGTACTATTCCAAAACTATCGTCCTATGAAAACTCTTAAATTAGAAATATCTGGAATGCAACAGTAATGGGATCCGTTCCCTCTGGCCCGTATAATCCTTCCTAGCTTACACCACCCAATCAATTTAATGTTGCTCTGTCATAAAATTGGCAAAAGTATATGCAGAGGTCAAGATAATATATTGCTAGAAGATTGAATCACATTTCTTATTCAAGAGTCTCATTTCCTAATAAATATCCTAGTGATCTGTGGTTTTGACTCTTGCATGTGGTTCTATGAACACTAAAAAGAAATTGTCAAGTGCACAGTGAAGACTGGGTGGGCAGTAATGAGTGATAACAGATCTAATGGCAATCAGGAACTAGCTGGAACACTCTCTTCATTCCTAAGTTTTCCTCATATTTGAGGTTTTAGAAGCGTAGATATTTTCGGTATGTACAATGCTTTGGGTTGCTGGTAGGAGTCCATTAGAAAACTTTAGGGTTTTTTCTGATCACCACCAGCCACTGTTGTTCTCAGTGTTCTGCTGGCTGAGAGATGTGGTACCAAGAGGGGAAACACACAGCACTCTTGGAGTGGTCAGTCAGAGAGATGACAGAAGGTACTCCCAGAACAGCAGAATGACACCATGTGGGATTGTTTCTTTTCACTGTAGATGATCAAATCCAGTATGTGAATTTGAATAACTCTAGATGTCTTTAACCTCATTTTTTTTTATCCTCTTTGAGTTGTTTCATTGCACCTACCTCAGTTTTGACAATTCCTGTGCAATGCTTGGTGGCAGCCCCTGTTACTTCATACACATGAACATAACCTGTACATCAACAATATCTGTCATCCCCAGTGAAGAAATGAGCTGTCATGATACACCATGGCTTTTCAACTACATGACCTGGGACAGCATCCAGGCAGCACAGAATCAACATTTAACAGGCACATCGGAATAATTAGGAAAAGCAGGAGATCACCACAGTGTTACCTGAAAGCAAAACCAACCCATCAATCTCTTGCTAAGGGATAATTTAACCCCTTGCCTTATTTCATTTTTATTGCCCTGTCAATCACAGCTAACTTGCTTTTTTTCTTAAGTGTTGCTTTTTATCAGATCCCTCTTCAAAATTATGCGAACAAAATCAGAGTTCTTGGTCAAGTCAGTCATTTTTGCAGACTGAGTGGTAAAGATTGTATTCAGTGATGGTGTGAAATAATTCTTTTAGATTGCTGAGGCATAGATCCAGACATCTCCTTTTTTTCCTAGTAGATTGAGACAGAAGTCAAGACTACAAAATATTTCCATCAAAACTTAATACACAATATCAGTAACACAAGTAGACTTAAAATAGATGACTGGAGGAAATCAGCATGTTTCTGAGAAAAATCAAGGAAGACTGTAATTTGAATATTTTTCCTGTTATATAGCAGGTCTTGCATCACAAACATACTGGAATTAGTTGCAGTGAACCGAACAAACATGTAAAGAAAGGCACAGGGCCTACTCTTGCTCCTATTTAATCACAGACACTTCTGAAAACTGATGGGTTGCACAAATGTGAGAGTAAACTGAAAACAGATCACTGAGTCTGTCATGCTCCCTTGCAACATGCTGCAACTAAGGACAGCAGTATATGCAAGGACACATGCAGTATTCTGAAGCAAGCATTCTGGCAATTCAGCTTTTCCCTCTGAAAATCTCACCACTGCATGGCACTTCTTATTTTGTACTTTTTTTTGGCAACCTAGACCCAGTGTGTTGCAAGACTGCTGTCATGTCACTGATTTTAAATTGGTTTCATCTCTATTTTTTTGCATCATAGCAAATAACCTCTCAAAATAAGCCCAAGTGAGGGTGCAAAATATGTTGTTCTAAAACATGAAGAATTATAAGCGCATGGCAAATAAACACTGAATTCCTCATATCAGTACGTTTCATTATAAAATTATTTACATTACACTGCAATTCTGCAGAGGCCATAGTGGTTCTATCCCAGTTATCTCTAAATCTGGGATTTAAAGGCAAGCTATTTGTACAAGCTGTACACTTTAAATAGTTGTATTGAAAAAGGCTGTTTCATACTATCATAGTACAAATACCTCAAAACCAGATTGCATCTAAATTGTCCAAATTTCAAATCCAAGTACATCAGCATTGCCTAAGAAGCTTGTTCTCTTAAGCATGTAAATATAGGCTGGATTAAAATCCATATAGTCCAGTGCCTGATGGATGAAATAGTAGAAATGAAAGTATTATGGGCCTTGTAAGTCATGCATTTCTTTCCTGTTTCATTGACCAAAACATGCATGCCTGTTTTATGTTTGATTGTAAATATTTCAAGTAAAGAATATGTTTAATTGTTTTAAAAAAATTGAATCCTATACAAAGAATCAGATTCTACAATTCTTTTAAATAATAATTTGAAATCTGATTATTTTGCAAAGTATTCAGTGATGCAAAACTCATAGTTCTTAGTGTGAACTTTGCTAAATTTGAGAATTTAAAAAACAAACAAACTGAGAAGTACTTCAAGATTTAGTTGAAAAGAAATCATTACTGATGAAACAGTAAAGTCTAAATCCTACAAAACCAAGAAAAACTTCCATTACACTCACTAATGGCATAAAACTTAGATGAGCAGGCTTTACTTATATAAGAATTGATATTTAAAAATATGTATTCCTAGAGAAGCACTATAGGGTACTGCAGTGATACAGGAACTCTTGATTTATGAGAATATTTTTGCTTTACCTCTCAGTTGGCCTGGATATAGAATTGCATCAATGCAATACTGCTGTTCTGTAAATGTTTTATAGCCTTTTTTACAAAGAATTGTTATAGCCTTTTTTACAAAGAATTGTTTTATAGCAACAGAATTTTACCTTAGAGCTGACGGTTTGTAAAGCCCATTAGGGTGTCTTACACTATGCCTGTCATATCCTACTGTCCTTTTTTTTATCCCCAAAACAATTACTTTTCACATGCTGAATGCATGTTTAAATGCCTCTTGGAAACTAATAAACCTGAACTCTGTCTGGGCAAACTCCAGAACCAGAACCCTTCATGCTGCTCACTTTTTCTATTTCATGAAAGGCCAGATCCCGATTTTTTTCCCAGCTCAAACTTATTTGATAAAAAAACAAATGGACATTGAAATACTTCTGTCTCACATGCTCCTATTATTTGGAGAAAGTCAGCAAAACATAAGAGGTGCAGGAACAGCAAACATGGCCTTTACAAAACAGACCCAATATTACTTTCTTATTTGAAACCCAGTGGTGTATTGCTTGCCTTTTTCTTAAATTAAAGAGATGTGTGGGCATTAGAGTGAAAGTATTCCCCAGTACAAGAAAAATTTGTATAATCCAGACACATGACAGAATCTACATTACGGCTACAGAAATGGCATTCTGCTTTCCCTTTTTTATACTCAAAATCAGTGGTGGAGCTACAGGCAAAGAAAAAGGAGATCACTGGACTCAGTAGCTGCGATGTAGGCAAGACTGTATGATTTTATTCCATATCTGTCTTCTGAGATGGAAAAACAGAAACAAGAAGGAAATGAGAAAAAAGACTAATATGATGACTGTGACTTCCTAAAGGATGAAAAGATAGTAAAAAGGCTAGAAAAGGTGCACAGCCACATGGGCAAAGACTGCAGATCCAAGAACACGAAGATGGAAATTTGAAAAAAGGGTATGCTTACTATCCTGGAAAGTATAAACAAAGATCTTTTTGGACAACATTGTTAACTTTGAACAGTGCAAGTTATTCAGCAAAATTTACTAAGTGTGTGACTAACCTAATATAGGAAGATTAGAATTAAACCTTATGCAAGTTAATGGGGGACACTACAGTTCTTGACAAAGGTTAACTCATTAAATTGGCAACACACCAATATGCAGAAAGAAATAAAAACAAAAACCCCAACTCTGATTATGTCACTCATAGAAAATTTTGCTCAGCAATGGCGCCTTAATTAGTACCCACTGTCAGCTGCAAAAGGTCATCTATTTTCAACTGCAATAGCAGCATTGTACCAATTATGGTTGGCAGACTGGTATCTCCTCAATCAAAATAAAACATAAAGTGATCCTTAGTGGACTAACTGCAGCTGTCCAATCATAATAAACAAAATTCCTTAGTTGATTTCTTTTTCTCAATCTATGTTTTCTTCACCTTTCCAAAAAATTAAATGGATATAACAGAGATGAAGGAAAAGACATTTTAGGCTGATTTGTGTATGTGTTGGATTATCTCAGATATACAGCTAAATCTGGGTGTTAGTCTGAAAATTGTGCAGTGTCAATTTCAAAATAAATAATGGTAAGGGTATTTTCAGGATCAGCTTTTTTTCTTTTTTCCTTTCATGTTCATTGCCAAAGCATTTAGAGTACCCTGTTATAATGTGGGTGGTGAAAAGAGTTACCTCTACACATCTGTTGTTTCTAGAGAACCTACTGCATGTTGCTGTAGAGCACTGAACGCAAAAATGAACATAATTAACCTTGATGCTGCTATGATGTGAAAAAGCACATTAGGCAAGGCTCTTAAAATAATGGCATTAGCAATTAAATACTGAGTTTGGCATGTTTACAGTAATTGGCCCTAGGAAATGGTATAGAAAGAGCAAATAAAGCATTTGTTTTTTCCAATCCAAATTTGACTAGACTAAAATCTGAAGGCTTTAGTAATACAATAGCAATTTACACAATGTGAGGTATCAGACTCAGACAGTATTTACTAAATGTCTCATGTACATTCAGTACTAAGCACATAACAAAATACAAAAAATCCTGCTCCTAAGGTCTGAGATCAGCAGAACATGTCTGGTCTATTGTAATCCAGTAAGTGATAACAATAAGCCTTTGACAGTCATTAAAAATGTGTTATCACATTATGAATGGAATTCATCTCACTTAACTCCAATAACTGAATCTAGACTATATTTACAATCAAAGCTCCATTTGTAGTAAATTCAGAGAGACAGGCACTTACACACTATGATTTATCCTACCTCAATTTGAAATCCTAGATAAGACTATGATTAAACTTAAAATACAGGCCAAATTTTGCTTCAATCTGACCCCAACTTAAGCAGAATGAAATCAATGTAATTGAGAATAGAAAGAATGCCTATGGAATATTTGCTGGTTTTAAGACTTTTTAAGTTATTCTGTACCTTATTTCAAGACACAGTCTCCAGCCACATTTTGTCACTTTATAGTGATTTAATAAACTTTTAGTTCTTATTTAGAGCTAAGAAATAATGCCCAAACTAATACCACAGTAGATCTCCCTTTAAAACTCTCAGGCAGAGAAAATTTTTGTTGCATATCTCAGTTTAATCCGCCTTCTCAGAAGCTACTAGATTTTAGGCTCTTTGATATTTTCTTCAGCACCATCTTCTCAGTAGCCCTGCGTCTAGCATCCTTAATGGAGGAGCATCAAATGTTCTTAAAATCCTTTCCTTCAGCCCCCAGTACAGAGCGGTAAAATTTTTCTGTGGGTAGCAACTCTGTGCAGCCATTCCTCAACCAAATGTTGTCAGACAATTATTCATTCTATGTTGATTCTTAGCAACCAGCTTGGCCTTTATGGAAGTTTTGATGATAAATACCAACCACAATTTTCATTTTCCACAATCCTATACATAAAAGTATGATTAATGCACCACTTTCTCACCTTGCTTTCTAATGTACTTTCGTTTAATCGCCAGATGCTCAGCAACGTACTGGCCGAGGAACTGCATGTCAGCAACAAGGTTTGACGAAGATTAGCCAGAACTCAGAAAAGAAGTATGATATAAGAACCTAAAGAACCTAAAATTATGATTCCGTAGACATATATTCTAAATCTAGTTCTATACCTGATTTGCTGAATGGCCTTTGTTTCTTGGCTTCCTCTTTCACAATTTGCCTAGAGTGTGAGTTCTAAACCATGCCTTAAACAAAGAACACCAACTTAGCCGGCTCTTCAACTTTTTCTTTTGCATTCAAAGTGGCATAGTGCAAGCAGGTCACAAAAATGACCCGGTAGCTTGTAGGTACAAGCTATAAAATGAGACAGCAGTCATTGGAAGAGATTGGTACTGTCACAATTGACCTACTGACTGAAAGCAAGAAAATTTCTCAAAGGGAAGCTGCTAAAGGAAGAATCATCAAGGTGAGGTAATTCCACAGGACTGATTAAGCCAGTGGAAAGAGTGCACTAAATGTATTTCTCCATATATTCATCGACTTCCATAAACATAGACTTCTCAGGGTTAGGTAATGTCTGTTTAAGCCAATGGCTCTCAGTCATTTTAGATGTCCAACATACTTCAAATAAGCTTTAGATTTTCCTGTCTTCTATCAGAAAGAATCTAATTAAAAAGCAAATGTCTTCTCTAGTTTTCATAAAGGCTGTAGGAACAGCTACAAAGCCACATACGAAGTTAATGGGTTTATGTGTCAGGCTGATAAATCTGATGATCTTCTCCACATAAAAGGATCTTTTCATGGTAGTGACACAGAAACTGCTCCCAATAAATCCACAATTTCTACTACATGGAGATCTTTCAGAAGCTTCTGCTATTTGTTTTGCACCATTTTAGTAACTTATTTTCTTGATTATATTTTTCCAATTACAATTTTTATTTATACTGCAAGTGTGAAAATGGACATTTTTATCTGTTTGTAGACAATGCTCTTCATTATTATTTAATTTTTCTCTTAAATATACTCTTCAAAAAATGATATAAAATTGAAGATAGTTAGTGCACAAAGACAGACAAAGAATCTTATATTTCAATTGCTGTTGTCCTCAAGAAGGAGTAAATATTGGTGATACAATCTCTGAGGTGGTTTCAGTAAAGCTGAATCTTAATGTTATTGCTTAATTCCACAATAATAAACAATTATAAAAATATAAGAAAAGCTTTAAGAGGAAAAAAAGAAAAGATAAATTCCACAGTTAACCTCTACATTCTGCTGCTGTAAATGCTTGTAGTTTTAATATACTTCAGTCTACAAAAATTTTCTTTATACCGACCACATTCAGAGTATTTGTGAAACTACTTCATTGGCCTCACAGAAGCTGAAGTCACGGTGGAGGTGATGCTAGATGTTTGGGAAGGAAAAACAAGATTCCATTGCACTTGAGCATGACCTAGTGGCTGGTTCATTGAGTGGCATTTATGGTAGAAAAAGAAAGGCTACTTGTCCGCTCTCCAAGCATCAGGGCAATTAATGTATGTGCAGCAGCTCACTGAGGATTGGATAAAGGGAAAAAATAGCAGCTAGGAAGGAGGTGTTTAGGTGGAAGACCCCACACAAGTTAGACAGTTGGGACTCATGTGCCTGGTACTCGGACGAACCAAATGCACTCAATGTTGTGACTAAACAAAATGTTCTGATAGATTTGCACAGAGGATCAAAATCTGTAAACTTTCTCATTCTTTCCAAAGTATTTAGTATAAAGCCTATTTCAACTATATAAAGGCTTACTGGGCTAATAGAATACACTTAGACCTTCACAGTAAGTATCACCATTAAAACAGAGGTCGTTATTTTTAATATTCTGCATTTAAACTGTATAGGATTCCAGTTAGACAACAAGTAAAAACTTTTACTACTAGTAAAATAAATAGTAAAAGAGCATATAATCTACACTGTTTACATGTTCAAATCATATCTATAATTTCTCCAGGAAGGATGTATACTTGTTATTTAGACCTATGAAACAGTTTCCTCAAAGTTAGACAAGCTGTTAATTGAGTACTCTGGACAAGCTATCTGGTATATGAAGCACATGACAATTGTGCCTATTCAAGAGTTACTGATGTAACTTATATCATAAAAATTCAATGTGATTGCCTTCAATTTAAAAAATACTAGTTTGTTTTAACCATGAAATATCCCACCATAGTATACTCTACACATTCCAGGCAATAAAATACAAAGCTGTTGACCTCTACCAGTCAAACCAAAATGGTAAATGGAAATATGCATTGTTTTTATTACCAATTTTTAGCTAAATCCCTTGAAATGTAAAACAAACTCACATTACTGAATCTGAAACGGTGTTAATACTGCTGTGTCAACAGAATCTGAATACTCGTTGATAATGACTGACACATAATGATAAATATATATAAAATGTTGTAAGCCCCCCATCTTCTTTATCCATATCCTATGACATCAAACAGGCACCTCTCCATGTTAGCGGTCAAAACACTTAAGATTTCCAATCATTAAAAAAATTACTTGCATGTGCATTACATCAAGCTACTTAATCGCCCCAGCTACTCCTTGACAGTCACTCAATCACAAAACATTCACCTTGCTACCCAGATCTGATCCACCTTGAAGATGAAAGTCTTGGCTCTGATCTACCTTTCCATTCATTCTGCTGTCTTCTTCCTTAATAAATCAAGAGGGTTCAAAAAAAAAAAAAAGTTATAAATTTAATGGTTCAGTCACACTTGTCTATGTTTCAGCAAGATATAGCTTGCCCTCATGTTGACCCTTAGTTCAAAAACTCAGAAGCAAAGGGAATAGGTATATAATTCTGCTTGTAAATCATTGAAGCCAGGACCTACTACTTGGACTGTGGGATCAGATTTTAGTCTCAAAATTTTCTTTCAGGCAGTCAAAAATCAGTTCACATAAAAGCAAAAAATATACAATTATAGTGATTGCTATACTCCTTTCTGAGGAAACATGTATCACTTTAGAAGGACAGAACATACTGGGAGTGAGTAAATATATTCCTAAAAGAACTAAAATAACATTGTCTTTGGTCCTGATTCCTGAATGGGACAAATTGAAAAGTGTAGAGAAAAAAAAAAAAAACAGGGACTATGTCATCTCCTGTTTAACTAATAAAAAAATTATTCTTAGTTGAGATAATTCTTCGTAACACCACCCTACAGAGTTCATAAGTCAAATTTATATGCAGCCTTTCTGGATGAGCAAACTGCAAAAGGCTACACAGGCTGCAAATACGACAACCAAGGGAAAGGCAAGCCTATTGCACAAAGCCACATATGAAAGAGGAGAAACCTCCAGAACAGGAAGTTGTGGAGCTGTCTGTGGGGTGGAAAGCACATGAAACTAAGCTCCTTGCCACCCACACACTCAAATCTTACTGGAGCCAGGTACAGTATCTTGTATGATTTTCTTCTGTGTCAGTGCTTCAGTAACTTTCCTATACAGGCCTACATGTATAAAGGACCTACTCTGTTAATTTGCTGAGGGGATGAAGAGAAAGAGAGGAACATTTTGTGGTAAGGAATAATGCCTTCCTTTCTCTTACCTCCCTCCCTCCTTCCCCAACTATCATTTTGTTTTAGTTGGACTTGCTATGATGCAATGGCCAATATTCTCCTGCACAGAACATCCACAGCTATGTAACTGTCAGGGGTCTCCAGGTTTCATATGAACAGAATTAGGTAAAACCAGTAAATCCATCTCAGAAAAGGAAGCCCCAGGTACCTATAGTGACAGATCAAAATTTTCATAATCCAAATGACATTTAATCATTACATGACAGTTTTTAAAAGAGAGACGCTTACACCTGTGTTACCCGTGTAGCCTTCCATACTTTTGCCCAGTACCTACAGACTTTAAAGTACACAATCATTTGGTCTTTGATCCCACACGCAATTTGCATTGGTGGCAGGAATTAAAGCCCACTCTGTGCTTTTGCTTGTGCTGGACTGCCCACATCTGCAGTAAGGGCCAGCCTTTCAACACCTTTTTCACACTTTTTACCAGAAGACACACAAGTTCCTCTGCAGTAGAACTAAATAATTACAGAAGAATCCTGGTGTGTCCACAAACTCAAGGAGCTGTGTGGACTACACAAATTCAAAGAGCATGCCAGTGCTTCTGTGAACATCAGCAAGGCCCAGCTAACTTGTTCTATAGGCCCCTCACTACTGATATACTTCATCAAGTGCTTAGCTAGGCAACTCCGGATGGCTTTTTGCTGTAAAAAGACAGTAGGAAAAGAAAGAGCATGAGAAGAAAGTAACCACAAATGAGCAAAGAACTCTGATTCATGAATGAGAAAACACTGATCTTGGCAGTATTACGAAAGTAATATTTTCACTAGAATACAACTGTTCTCAAACAATTTCTCCAATGTGTTAGATACAAACAAGTTCAGCATTAGGCATGCATGTCTTCTCTTTCCACCTCTTTCTTTTTTTTTTTTAAGTTCCAAATCTAAATTTATTGTGGCCAAAAGTTCTCAAAAAAATTCCTGTCTCTGCATTTTAGCTGTGTTTCTCTCTCATGGTATACCACAGGAGTGATGCAGTACAGGATCTCATTCCAGAGCAATATTTCTTTTTCTCTATCCTTCTCTACTACTAGCATTCAGTGAATTTCTATGCCAGTAGCACTCAGTTTTGGAAATGAATGAGATTTTCTTTGTATCTCAGTGTTAGTAAGTCAAATACTAATGCTTTGACAAACTCATAGTAACTAATAACATGTTATGGATTACCTAAACCACAACTGAAACATGACTGCCTGTGTCAGGAAATGTGCAATTGTTAAACAGTGGTTAGCTTCAGAGCACTTAAAGTTTAGACAAGCAGCAAAGACAAGACCCAAGCCTATCTGAAACTTGAAAGGGGGTGCAGACAGGGAAATCAAACCTGGAGCTTGGCCACAACTAATTCCCCTGTTTTTGCAGATACAGGTTAATAATTTCATATCATGAAGACCACCAGTTGGTAGGTCTGATGAAATGCAAATCTGCAGTTATCTAAAGGGTGCAGTTCCAGACATTCTGAGGGGGAAACAATCTGGGCTTCTAATTCCAAAAGCACTGCATTAGGGGACTTACTTTTGCTATTGATTCAGATGAGAGACCTGAAATTACCCCTGCTGCTCAGGAGGGCAGCCTGAGACATAGACTTCATGCATGAAAACTGCGTACTGTTTCTTCATTAGCTTGGAAAGACAGTGGCATTAAGAGCAAACAGAGTGTGGATTCTGATTACATCTTGGGGTAGGGGCAGGACTTCCCCATGTGCTTTGACTACATCTAGAAACTAAACTGGAGTCGCATTAAGGTCTAGAACTTCAAACAAGCTTCAAATCCTTTTCTTATAAGGGAAAGCAATAGCTTTATTCTCGCTCCTCAGAATGAGAGCTCTTTAACTGAACTTTCTTTTAGAATAGAAAATATGTAACTTACAAAGCTAGGAATAAATAAACCCAGTAATTTAATTTTACATGCTCAAAAGAGCTGAACTGACATTCCTGGTGTGATACTATTTTGTGTTATGCTACCTTACTTTTTAACACTAAGATTTTTGTTAGTTGAAACTATAAACAAATCAATGCACTACTTATTTTTAAGTAATAGTCCTGCTAACATTCTTTACTATGGGTAAGCTTTCTACAATGCTTAAAATATGGTTTAAATCCTGACCTGAAAAAATTCTCAGTATCAGAATTATGACATTGAAAACTTGCACTCTTCTGAGATCACACAGAATCATCTGAATGAGGTTCCTGATTTTGAGACTTCTGAGACTCTTAGCATTCTATGAAAAACTTTTCCTGAAAATGAATCTGATAATGTCCTAAAAAGCATGACAAGAAATTTACTATGCCCCATTATATTAAACTGACTGCCACAGTTTCTTTTCAGCGGATATAACTCCTATTTAGTACTTGAATAAGGTAGAAAGTAGACAAGTCTTAAAACATCTTCTGAAAGACAATATTTCTAGAAATTTTTTAGCATAGTGTTGTGCTGACTTGGTTTCGTCTGCAACTTCAACTCTCTCCTTATCTTTTTTCATATCAATATTGTCTTTAACATGGAAAAAAAATGGTATGTGATGCTTTTGCAAGAAAAGAACACGTTTCAGCTGTGGAAAGTTCACAGATTTAAGCCCAAGTCATACAAATGATTTGGATAAAGAAAATTTACTCCAAAATATTCTGTGAAGTAACCGTGAGACTTTGTGGTTGAATGATAGTCTGTCATATTGGTCTAAAATAATTTTTTGAAGTTTTAAGGAATTTGAAATGGACACATATGGCTATTGAAAAAAATAGATTAAAAATAGGACTAATGAGCTACTAAAAATACACAAATTGAGCAGTTTTGTTTGGTTTTTTACATAGGTGAAAGTCTTTTAAATATATTTATCTGAACAGTGTCAGGAAGTAAAACTGGCAGAGGGTAGTTTAGGTGGCAGTGACTTCAGGACTGTGAAATTACCACAGGCAGTAAAAAGTCAGAGAAAAAAATTCTGAGTGGATTAGGAATGCAAAGGAATACACAGTATAAGAACAGGACTTTAGACAGAGGTGTCTGCTTGTATGTCAGTGAATTTCCATTGTTGCTATCACCACATGATTCTCGATGCTGAAAATCCCCAGGGTAGAAAATGAGGTAAATCTTGCCTGCTGTGCCTCTGAGACAGCAGAGCCATATAACTAACACCAGCAGAGATGATGAGCTCTTCACATTGTCTAATGAGGAAATGACTGAATGTTCGAAGAGAAAATCTTTGCTGTCGGATTCACAGAGTATGGGTTGTCACAATTTTAGCTAGAGTCTCACAGTGTTGTACAACAGCAATCCACTACATATTTTCCTGGCTGGGTAATAGCAAAACAAATGATAATACTTTACATCACAGCATTTTGCATTGCTAGACAATGCACACAGGATGGAAAGTGTGTCATAAGTTCAAAAAGTTTTGCTGTCTAGCTTCCATAGTATGTTTAAGACAGGAATCTCACTTGAAATTTCTTAAGAGTGATAAAGTTACTACCACTCTGCACAAGAGGAGCACGTGAAGTGTGTGAGTAAATTTAATGAAGCAGAAAAATATACACAAACCCCTACAGACTCAAGATTTTCAAATAAAGCTAATTAATCACTTCCTGATATTTCATATGCAAGCTTCCTATCTAGGCAAATTTGCATACATCTTCCTATCATATGCACATTTTCTTATCTATGAAGTAAAATACACTGTCCGGGGTTTCTTTAGAGGTTTCCACTGAAACTTAGTGTGAGCAAAAATTAGCCTTCTAAATGTAAATATAAAAAATACACCCAAAGATTGATATAACATATATCTGAAAAACTATTATGTTAAAATGCCAGGAATAGCTTAATAAATTCTGAGTCATAAAGATATATTTAATTTCTCAATAAATGAATCAAAGCCTTGATTTAGATCAGTATCTGAGCACTACTCTTCAGCACTTTTATACATTCCTACTGTTTTACAAATGCTGCTATAATACAGTGGAATTTCAGATGCTCTCTACATTGACTTAACTCATCTATTATGGAAATCAACTGGGAATTCTTCTGAATGTCACACTTTGAAGAGAACAATTTCACCAGCCCATCCTTGTCTCCAAAAGCCAGAGTTCCAGTGCAGTAGCTTGCTGCTGTAATTTAAGTATTTCCATAAAACCAAATGTCATGATTTTCTGACAGTAGAATATGTAGTGAAAATTGAAAACACGTTATAAACAGACTGAATTACTGTATAATTAGGATTTCCAAGAAGGCAGCTTGCAGGCTAGTCAGAATTTTAAAGAGGCAGAAATAATAAATAATGGGATTGTTCACATAATTGCTTCCCAATAAATACAAGTCTGTTAACATAGATCCAACTGACATGGATCCAAGATTTAATGACTTTTCTAAATCAGTATTTCTTAGCCTGTGATTTCATTTGCTTTATCAAAAGATGAAAATTTACTTGATGGGACTAATCTCCCTATCTTGCTTTTGGCAATGATTAAGGATTATCCTTAAGAAGCTGGTAACAAAAGGATTCATAGAATCATAATGTCATTTAGGCTGGAAAAACTCCTCTAAAACCATTGAATCCAAACATTAAATTCATTGAATTGCTTTCAGTTTTATTTTTAAGTCTACAATTTAAAAAAATTAAAGTTTCTAGGGGAGTCGTAGGAAAGGCAAATAATGATCAGATTTAGCAAACTGACTTTCTAACTTGGCTGAGGAGCAGAGTTCATCCTTAACTTGGCTGAGGAGGAGAGCTCATCCTTAACTTGGCTGAGGAGGAGAGCTCATCCTCATACCTTTTCTAAGTTTATCTGGACAACAGCCATCAGTCAGTGCAGTGCAACTATATAGAAGCTTAACTTACTGCTGATATAAACTATCAAATAATGTTTTGTCACTGGAATAAAAGGTGATACATGCAAGGTACTCCAGGGATGAACTGACTGCAAATTCAAAAAACTAATGACTTCACTGAAAATGCTCTATAACTTGAGTGAACATAAACCTTGGAACACTTTTTAAATCACTGCAGTATAATTATAACTCCTTTTTTTCCAAGCGTAAGTTTATACATAAGAATAAATAATTACCAGTTCTCATGCTATTACACATTAAAAATAGATAAGTTATGGTTGTTCTTTCATTGCACAGAATTTTAACTGATGTTCATATAAGTAACTTATTGCTATGTGTGTCACTTTGCTTTTAAAACACAGAAAGAAATGAAAAGCATGGTTAAGAGCTTAATCCTGCCATTTTATTAAGGCCATGAAATGTCACAAAAATTATGACTGCAAGCTGTTGTAAGAGTAGGCTGTAAAATGCCTGTCATCTCACCACACTATTTACCACGCATCTCAGGAGATGCATTATTCTCACAATAACCTGTCCCCAGCAGTACAACCTCCTTATATTACACCTTCCTCCAGAGCAGTATCTGATCGAGTGCAATTGTTTTCTGTGAGGTTTCTTTCTGTGAGGTGATTTGGAATTAGCCCTGTACTTAAATGTGAAGCCACTGGAGTAAACAGGAGTGTTTGCATCAAAAGGTTCCTGTACTGAATGTATTAATCAGAAAACTCAAGGGAGTTTTATAATTCAAACTCCTTTCCATGTATTTCTCTTAGGGATGTTGCAAAGCTGATCACCACGGTCTATCTATCTGTCTCTGACAAGTAAGCAGCAACGTGTCTCTTTGTAGGCCTAGAACCTTATCTGTTATCATTCTTCACACTCAGGATCATTACCATATTGACCATGACTGTATCTGTTGAAGCAGCCTGTTCCTATGACCATTCTTACTGTGTCTGGCACTTCAGAAGGTATTTCATCAAACACTTATAATGCAGTTATTTCATATATGTATGTGGCAACGTGTAAATACAACTGTCTTTGTTTCTTCCAACTTTATTTCTTCTTACTTCTTGAACTATGAAATCCCTTTAATAAATACTAAAGAAAAAGCTATTAAAAATAGCTTTGTGCAAGATATGACTGTACTTAACAAAGCACACAGTAGAAAAACAGTGTCCAGGCAGAGCCAAGAAACACCGAAAATAACTCTGAAACTTAACCACTTCTACATGGAATGCCCATTTAAATATTTCACACGTTTGAAAAGGGGTTGGTGGACAATCAAAGGAAAATTATTTTAACTATGAACTGTCAGATAACAGGAAAGAATGTTGTCATGAACAGTGATACACTTCTGAAAGAAGAGCAAGGAAAGGAAGAAGAAATTACAGTAAGTCCACACTGCAAGCTGAAAGCATCATGGATGCAGTATTTTTTCTTGCTCTTTCTTCAGCAATGAAGAACAAGAATTTCTGCATCTTTTGGACCTCTCTGAGGATCAGAACAAGATCAGAGCACCTGAACTATGTGCTTTTCCTCATTTGCATGCATTCTTTCAATTTCCCTATTACATTACTGCTTTGTGAGCAGTAAAGACAGGGGAAAGCCTTGTTTCATCTCCCTGACATAACAAAAAATAAATACGAAGTGTTTGTCCAAATACAAAAACGCATTGATGATCAGTGTAAGATATTCAGATCTGCTAAACTGTGCTGACACAAGGAAACAAAATGTAAAGTTTCATTTTAAAAAAATACTTTCCTATTAACATTCAATGCTTTCACAATGTGCTTCTAGGAACAACAGTATGCATCAGCAAGAGCAGATGGTCATCCTCTTTTGACAGTGGTCGTCCATTAGAGAAACTGTTACAAAAGCTCGAACAAATTATTACCAACCTAGCCATGATATTTAGACAGAGTGATATCATAATTTTAATAACGTTTTTCCAAACTGCAGTTATTCATTACGAAGGCATTCCAACAGAGATTAACATCACACTCTGTATCAACAGCTAATCTAAAGACTGCCTGATGGCGACTGGCTCAGTATTTCAAAACTCTTCTCAATAAGAGGGTACTAAACATACTGAGATAATTTTTTTTTTTACAAGACAGTTACTCATAGAGTATCTTCTTTATCAACACAAGGAAACAAATGAAGAGAGTCATGCATGTTGGGAAATATTAATGGCTTTAAGTTACTAATTCTATTTGTCTCTCCAGGAGTGTTTCATTATGAAAAATTTATTAAATTTTAGTGTAGAAAAAACCCTGCATCTCCTAGTACCATGTGTCCTGGTTAAGACTGACAATTTTTCAGAACTATTTTTAAGTAACTTTCTGTCTTCCCAAAGAATACCCCAAATTGTTTGGTTTAATATAACATTTATTTCACCTATAATTTGCGTATTTTGTTATGTCTTTTTAGCTGTCAAATTTATAACAAAGTGATAAATAGAACCTCCTAAGGAATTTATTTCCATCAAGCTTTAGGGTGGTCCTTATTTCAGACAAAACTAGAAAACTGATGCTTGCTTTCCAAAGCAAAAGCCACATCAAGCTGCACAAAAATAATTCAGTCTAACGTTTTACAGAGTTTCACTGATGTGCATTCACGGTACGTTCTACAATTTATTAATTGTTTATGTATTTTAGTACTGTTTTTCCAACAGCCTATAAAAAAAATCTTTAAATGTGACTGTAAGAAATAGTACAGCTGACATATCCTTTAATTTTTCTTCTAAAATAAAGTCTTTCAATGATACTTCTTCTAAGAAAATATTACTTTTTTTCCCAAAAAAACAGTTATTACAGAATACTATAAAACATTGAAACCATTAATGCACCAAATACAATGAGAATAAACTATCAAAACTTTTTTCAGTAAAGTATCCCCAGAAAAGCAAAAAGCATAAGGAAGCAAACTAGAAAATTTAAGACATCAGAATACAGGAAACATGGTTTAGTGTTTAAATGCAAATGAAAATCACAAGACTTTTCCTGCTTATCTTAAAACAAAATATTACATTTCCCTTAAATGTTTTTGGGCAAACATGATGGGTTTCACATGAGCTGTCATGTTTCTAAGCACCTTATTTACTTTATGTCAGTCACAGAGGCAGATATCAAAAATTACCCTCTCCCTACTTCTTTCCAGTACAATACTTGCACATTTGTTGAATGTTTTCCTGTCACCAGAGAATATCAATACAACAAAAATTATATTTGATTGGCCTCTCCACAACTGCATTGCAAATATACTGATAACAGTTGAGACATACTAATATTTCTTCTTACTACCACTTCTAAAGTCAAGTAAAAAATATTTAATAACCTCGGTCATTATTCGCAAATGAGTGTCACTTGTCACCTGAAAACATCTGGTGCAGTAAATTCATCTTAAAATATAAATTTGTCCTTCTTTAGGGACTAGTCAAATAACTTTTTTCCAAAATGAAGAACACTAACTTTCCACTGGATTTCTTCCATATTTTGATACATATAGCATGTGTTGCTGAAGTCTACCCTTCATCTACTCTGGTAGGTCTGTATACATATTTTATTTCAATGTTTAAAGTGTGTATACTTCTATTTGAGCTCAGAGGTTGCACATGCTTTTGGGCCAACTTTTCTAATATGAATTAAAGACATTCTGCACCTTCAGAAAACTACTCCTGGCTCCCTCACAGACAGTTCCAAAACACTAGCAGATATGAAGAGGCTAAGATAATGTCATACAAAATTATAATTTACACAAAGAGTCACTCCTGTGGCTATATATTGGTAAATAAAAAGCGTAAAAATACTCAGCAGAGTTGCAGAAATGTCTTTCTTCTTTTTTTTTTTTTTTTCTTTTTTTTTTCCCATGCTTTTAAATTAAAGTTTTGAAGTAAGCACCAGGCTGCATACTGGAAACACCTGGGTGCAAATGCTCCTATTTGGACTAAAGACTAAAACTGTAGGAGCACAATCAGATAACGATGCTGTTGAATGTCATCACTCATGGGAACAACTGACTTTAATTCCAACTTGCCTTCCACAAAAGTACATGCTGTATTTCAAAGAAATCATGTCCTTCATGTTTAAATGCTCATGTTCTAGAAAGCTGTGGTAAGTTTTCAGGGCCAGGACTAAAATAGAACTCCAGCATTCACTGATGTCAAAGACGTGGTATGGTCAGTTTATGTCTTGCCACAGTTTGTAGAGGAACAAGCCCATTTGTTTATAATGTAGCCAAACATTTATCTTAATTTTTGTGCATTGAAATAGTGCCTCAAACTATCTTAAATAGTTTGGCTTATCATAGAATACTCTTTCTGAAAGCAAGTATTAAAAATTTTAACATTCACGCTAAAACAACATTCTTAGTGAAATGAAGGAAACAGAAATTGTAAGTCACCTTCTATACTCCAATTTACATAAAAATTGTAACATGAATATTTAGAGTAAAGTATTAAAAACTCCTGGATGTTGCAATTCTATTGCTTGAAAAAGTGTCTTACTGAAAATAATCAAGCCTGCTAATCATGAATAGAGGAATGGCTTCAAGATGTATTACTGTTTGACATGACTCTACATCAAGCTCCTGAACACTGGAGAAAGGTTGTCCCATCATCCACACCAGTAATTATTAACTGCATGACATTACAAGCAGTAATTTCCATCAGTTCAATTTCAGCCAAAAGAAACAAGAATTACTTTTCCACATAAAAATTAAAACATTACCAGTGTATTCTGTGATATAAACAGAGAAGTTCCAGGCAAACGACAAACTAATTCTGAACAAAGTAATCCCTTAAACTCATCCAGCACTTGTCCATTCAGAACTGCTTTTCCCCTTTCACTTATCCTCTATCATGAGTAGATGGAAGCAATAGGATTTCTCCTAATTCTTAAGAAGCATTTTATTTTCTTCTTGATATTTTCACCTTTCATGTATTCTGCTCCATCAGACATTGCCACATCAACTTCTGTTCCTTCCTCTTTAGATTCTGCTCATCGTTAGGCACTGTGTGTTATGGTTAACTTCTACGTTCAATTGTTAGTTTTGGTCAAGTGTTACAAACCATTTTCTCTAAATATGTGCTCATGTTTTAAGATAGTTACTTTGCATGACATGCAAAATCTACTGAATGCAGCCACATCGGGATTCTCTCTCTCGATGCTCAGGTGTTAGGGGAGCAGTGAGGCACAATTCCCTCGATACCTCTCTCACTACACTTTACAGGTACAGCCTAGAATAATCCTCTTCAACTTGACAGGGTTTGACAGACTTTCAGAAGAAGACAGTAGGCCATTTCTTAACTGTGCTGTTTTCTCCACTCACAATTTCTTTCCCACTCTTCCTATTCCAAGATGAATCACCACCAGCCCGACTTGCATGCTGTTTCACTGCTCACCCCAAAGAGTCATAGCCTAGGTCTGCTTCTGAGCAGAGCTGTGGACACACTTTCTTCTCCCCAGCCTTTCTCTACATCTGTACAGTTTACAGTTCCTTTGTACATCCTTGTCTTCCTTTGGTTCCTGCTGTTCGTTGCCTGCAGTAATCCTGTATGAACTGGGTGGATTAGGTGGTGAGCTCTGAGAGGAAACAACCAGATCTCTGAGGTACGTGGCGTCATTCTCCTAAGAGATTTCTTGAAATAAACTTTTAACAAACTCCTAAGAATATACTCCACAACAAGCACAGATAAGATGACCAAAATAAATGTCTATAAAGGAGTCTGTTGAACAGCAATGACAGCAAATTGAGGTTAGTCACTTGATAGCCAAATAAGCTTTTCTGATTACTCCAGGTCACAAAAATCACATAGGATAGCCAAATATTTAAGGCCAGATGGTCCAGTTAATTCCACACTTCAAGGCAACCATTAGAAAGGTTAAGGACTTCAAAAGGTGTCACAGGATCTTACTTTACTTGGCCAGATGCCTTAGGACATGATACTCTAGAAAGGAGTAAACAGCACAGCCTCTGTAGAATGAGGTAACTGCCTTTGAAACAGAAATTTGCAGCACTGTGTAGAGCCCACTGTGATGACCAGACTTTAGAAAGGAGACTCTTCATACTACAGAAGTGAAGCCTGCAGAAAAAAACTACTGGGGATATAGATCTGAGTGTTTCCCATGTTTTACACGCCTTCCCTCAGGTAATAGCAGAAATATCTGCAAAAACAACATAGGTGTAGGCAGCCACATAGTTTGGCCTATGTTATGTAATCCAAAGATATTTAAGTTAACGAATCATGACAGCTTCCTCAGCACGACCATTGCCTCTTCCTGCTCATTTCCAGAAACATAAGTGTTGCAGCTCACTGTAAATCATAGAATCATAGAATGGTTTGGGTTGGAAGAGAACCCAAAGATCATTGAGTTCCAACATCTCTCCCACCAGACCAGGCTGCTCAGAGCCCCATCCAGCTTGGCCTTGAACATCTCACAGCCTTTATCTGTCTCTTTAGGGTCAGATTTTCCGAAGTCTTGCCTATCTCTTCCCTCCCAACAAGGCCTTTCTCTGACTTCAAAGGCACCAGACACAAGCCAACACAAGTTGCTCTCACAAATCCCACCCTCATCTATTTGGTGGCTCCCCTCTTCCCACCTAAGCATCTCCTGTTACCCTGGGCAGCAGCAAATGCCAGTTCAGGTAGCGCAGTCCTGACTTGGCCAGCAAATAAGGAGAACTCCCACTGCTGCCCTAAGCTGTGCAGAGCATTCCAGCAAGTCATATAGAATCACAGAACAGTTTGGGTTGGAAGGGACATGATCACAGAAAAGGGTTGGAAAAGACCTCTGAGATCGAGTCCATAAAGTACTGTGAGGAATAGTTCTGGTGGATGGTATTTTCAGACTACCTTTAGGATAAACCACAGAGGCTGTAGCCTGGTAAAATGTGCCTAAGAAATGACACTGCTATGCATAACATTTTTTGCTACCTGAGAGCAGATAAATACGGTAGCAGAAGAGCTAGAAATGTCTGCTGCTTGAAGAACACTAAAAGAGATGCCAGCTACTAGAGAATTGTCCTTGTCTTAAGCACATCTCAAGGCCAGGCTGAACAAGACTGTACACAGATCCCAAAAACTTGACACAGGTATGTAAAATAGAGGTTGAAATTAAGGATGGTGATTATATTCATATAATCAGGTGGTGAAGGCACAGCTGGAATTAATGCAGTTTTTTAATATTTTTTTAAAATATTTATTCAAGTCCTGCTACGTGTCCATACCATCCTCAAAATGTTGCCTTTCCTGAAAATTCTTGTGCAGTCAGTTTTCCAAATCCCCAATGAACTTGATTTGTTCCTCTTACTACTTGCAAGCCTTTTTAATTCTCCAAGTATCCTACAGACCCTGGATTGGTCAAGGGACTAATAGGCTGTGCAGTTAAAGAATCCAGTGGACCAAGAGCAACAGTCATCAAAGACTTGGATGGAGGTGGCCAAAGGCATCACAGAACTGAGGGTGGGCCTGTTCCACAACTAAGCCCTGCTTAGCCTCAGTCTGCTCAGTAATTCTTTTCAATTCACGCCTCCCCCATGGGGTGGGAAAGCTGGAGTAGGTGGCCTGCTGGTCCTCTGCCAAGCTTGTTTCCCCAGCTCCTCCAAATGTCCAAACTTAACTAAGGGAAAACATACTGGCTGACTTACCAAGCCTTCTTTCCCCTGCACTGTTAAACCCACTGACCCTTCCTGCCTCATACCTCTAACACCAGTTTAGTTGCTCTTGTATAGAGTCTCACAGTCTTACCACATCACTTGCCCCTTGCATCACCCCCCTTCATGTCCCTGATAAGTCTGTTGCTATTTCCCAGTCTATCCCATCTCTCCTAACACATGCCTTCTATGCCTCTGCTCAAACTGTCTGCTAACCCAAAGGCCTGGATGAGCATGAGGGAATAATGGGTTTTATACTACGAAGTGGGCAAGCCTTGCTCCCAGTTTCAGAGCCCTTGTTCTGATCTTCCTGGGTGGGCTAGTCATGACCCTGTCTTGACAAGAATTAAGGACTTTCCACATGGGTTGGGCAATATTTAGGCACGCGGCATGAGGGAAATGAATCAAAGCAGGGATGGGTGGAGGACGGAAGACTAAGTTGGCAGGGGAGAATCATATGAATGCAAGAAAAGCAGCTTAGAAGGCCAGAGGACTTTATAAATCCATGTGGATGGCTACCTGAATTTGACAAGTACTGCATCCTTGGGAGGTGGGGTTAAGGAGAAGAGAAGAAAAATAGGCCAATGACTTGGACAGCAAGACTTAGCAACTGACCTTCACGTAACTAGCTAAATGAGAGAATTCTAATATTAATTTCACAAGAATATTTTCCACGAAAACAAATTACTTACCCATCTCTTTTGAAAAGACATAACGTTATCTTTGAAAACATTTCTCTAGCCTAGTTTATTTACTGCACTCTCTGAGGTTTCTGGAAATTTGGTGTTTAGAAGTAAGTTGCAGTTTTCTGGGATGAAGAAAAAAACACTATGATCACTTTACGTCCATGCAGGAATTAATTATTTGTAATACCATTTATATTACATTCATCTCAGCAAGTACTTTCATTATGACCAAGGAACTAATTTTAAAGTAAGTATCAATGAAAAGCAAAACTAAGAATTTATATCAGAAATCAGAATTTAAGAGAATTACAGGACACAGTAGTAAAACTGTGCAATTTTCATGCTTATTAGTAACCAAATAAAATAAACTTTTAAATTTTTTTTTTTCAAACAGCAAGGCATACTATGTTCCAAATTTATGAAATGTTTTGTTAATACATTGTTTCAAATAACTATATTTAATCACTTCACAGGTTTATGGTTATTCAGGAAAGATTTTTTTCCTTGGCAAACTTGTCACTACTATTTCTCTTTCAGCCAATTAATTTGACTCATGTTAGCACGAAACAGGAATTGTCCCATCTTATATTTGAAAACATGACAGCTTTTTGATGGACTCTTTAGAGAGCTGGACTAGGCCCACAGAGAAGAAATATTCCCCCTTCACTCCATGATACAGTGTATAAACTTCAAAATTGAATTTCCTGTTTCCTACAAGCACTTCCACTGATAATGCTGTACCCATTTACAACTTGTTAGTTCATTTTTTATTTCTCCATCCTCTCTAGACCGTGATGTTCATCACAATTCAGGCACAGTTTCACAAGTAGTTTCTTTCACAATCCACATCCACGTTGCCACCAAAAGAGAAAGTTTTCCCAGTTTCATTAAACTCTTGGCCCCTCCTTTACGCCAGCACTGGATTGCTGGGATCAGAGTGATTGACTCTCTTCAGCTGAAAACTACCAAAATTAATTAATTAGTTTTCAGGCAGATCAGTTCTCTGATCCAGCCACTTACCCAGCTGCATGAATGATGGTGCCAGCAGAAGAAAGGCATTATAACCTGTTGCCTGGAGCAGAGAAGTGGTGGAACGGTAGCAGAACAGACTTAAACTGGTTTGCACCAATTGTGAAACTGCAGCCCTAAAATCACATGTAACTTCGCTGAACATACTGATCACCATCTTCTTCAATAGAGAGGATAATAAACAAAAAGGGAGCAAACAGTGATCCAAACAAAACAGCACTTCGAATACTGAATAGTCAATTAAATAGTTGTTAATGTGACATGGTGAATATGTCCAAACTAGAAACTCACATGACATTATGAAGCACTGTATCACTTGTTTATTAAAATGTATACTATTCTACATTGTTCATTACCTTAGGATCTTACTGAAAAAGGGACCTTTTAGATAAATTTTTGCTCCTCAGCTGTTTTTTACTGCTTCACAAATGCTAACATTTTTACCTTGTTATTAAACCTTACCAAACAAAAATGCCTGGATTGCCATTTCATCACACAATGAAAATGTTTTTATCCTCATCTTTTGTCAAGCCAAGCCCCCTAAAAAATATTTTTACTGTTACTATACACATACCAGTTATCTATTTTTTAAAAAATTGGAAATTTATTATTTTGATCAGTCCAGCAAGAATTAATATATTCATGTACAAGTTTTATCTAATTCCTCACTGCTCATTTGCTTTGTTTTATTTGTTTCTGTAATTTTTAGTCCCATTAAAGATCCTAACAGGTAAACATAAATGGGTGTTGCATTTGTGAAACAAGAAGGACATCAAGTAATGTACCTGACTAGGACACAAGGCAGTAATTTTCTAGAAATGTCTATTCATATCTGTTGAAACTATTTTGCTTCTAAAGGGAAAAGAAATAGGTACAAGCTCTCATCTTTATCCCTTTTATCTTAACTATACGGTGCTCAACACAGAGCATTTCCTGAGATTCCACCAGTTTTACCCAGTCAATAATTTTAAGTCAGCTCTGCAAAGTGTTATTGCAGAGCTGTGCTGAAAAATCAAAGTAAGTTTTCTCAAAGAATATGTGACTATTATCAGCTATTATATAGGGAGAAGGTTGTCCCCATATACTAATGTGATCAAGAAATAATTATCTTCCTTTTCTCAAATATCATATTCCCAGCCATTCCAGTAAGAACTCTGTCTTATTTATTTCTCCCATGGACCCTCTAGGCCATACTATCTAAAATATTTAAAATCACCAAACTACTTCACCATTACTGACATGCTCCAACCCTACTTAATTTCTGAAGAGCCCTCTAAATCCTGCACTGGTACCAGCATACTGCAATCAGGAATTAAAAAGAAAAATCCAAGGAAAAAAAAACAAAAACCAAAAAAAACCAGGAAAGAGTCAGGTATTCTGGCTTTCGTTTTTCCCTTTCACCCTAAAACGCCAGAAGTCATCTGTCACTCTCTACTGCATTACCTCAGAGACATTCAAAGTGCGCCAAGTCCTTCTCACTATTACTTCTTTCAGCCTTTCAGTGTGATGACTAATCTGCTGCAGAACTACATGATGTAACACAATGGTTAAAAATAGTAAGGATTATCTTTGCTTTCTTTTATTGCCAGTCATTACCAGAGTTCTTCATGCCCTCACGTAACTTTCTGTCCTTATAAAACAGAATTTTAAGAAGCTTTATGTCCTTCAGTAACACTTACACATCGGTCTGTTCACTCACACTGCATTATATACATATATATATATGTATGTATGTATGCATGTAATTATATACATCAAAAATGTATATATTAAGGCTACAACTTTGAGCACCAAAAATTTAGGAAACACTGCAATAAGTGTTGTTGGTACAACCCTACTTAAAAAGTAAAAGAGTGACAGAGGCTTCACAAAAATATCAGAAAAAAATAATAATTCCACCTTTGAATGAGCATTTGAAATGTCTGCAATAAGTAGGGCTTGGGGCTGTGCATGATAAGGGTAAAGCAGTGTATTTAACAGCTGCTCATGAAGTGCATCCTGCGTGAGGTAGGAATTCTATGGAAAAACAACGTAATCTCATAATTAAATGTAAACATATGAAGGACCAAGTTTACTCCATCAAAACCTCCTAGTAGTTTTCTCATTCATTCCCCCTTATCGCAGCTCTGTTATCCCCACTGTCCACCCCCCTCTTGTTCTTGTCCCAATTCCTTTTCCTTATTTATGAATATTTGCCTTTTCCTTCATATCCGTTACACCAAGACACCTCCTCCTCTCAGTTTCCATGAGAGTAACAAACAGCACAAGCAAAACAGACTCCTTGATTTGCTCCAATGACTGGACCTAGATCCAATCCAGTTTCAAACAGCCCAGGAATATATGTGTGCAAAGCAGGAGTTCAGTTCAAGGCTATTATATTTAAAGAAGAACACAACTGAAAACTTGATTTTGTCACAGGTGGAACTCTGCAGCTTCAGTGATGTGCAATCCTATGAGCAGAAGCCATGCCTTAGGATGTGTTTGTCTGTTCCAAGCACTGTTGAACAAAATGATGGAAATCATGTAATTAAATATGATGTATACACAAAAGCTCAAATCCAGCTGCATGGGTCATGCTAATATATTAAGTCCTATTATTTGACTTCTGAACATGACAACACTAACAGTGTTCTTTTAATACAGGTTGTGTGTGTATGTGGCTGTGCTTGCATGCAATTTATTTTACAACAAAACTGAATTTGATCCATGCTCTTGATACGAGCACTTCTCACACTGCTTTAACACTACTGTGATTTTCAGCGTGGTTATTTCTGATGCATATTAATTTCCCAGTAAATTACTGCTTTCTTTTCATACAGATAAATACTTCCACCCATACATCAGGTTTTATACGTCCAGTTATATATGTACAGGTACCTGTAAACTCAAACATTATAACAAAGACAGTGCACAAAGCAATTTATGTCTACTACATTTTGTGTACGGCCATGTTTGACTGTATTTGTTCTACTGTGTTTTCTGGAAGATTATCTTACCAAGATGCTATTCAAGCTTGCTGTCAGAAAATTTCAGTTTAGCACTAAACGGAAAGCTAAACTAAGACAATAAACTAAACTTACCCCTTACTCCCAGAGGGAATCCAACAAAAAAGAACATAAAAGCTGCTTGTTCAGCTGTGACACTCCTCTTTTAAAGCTGTTGTATGACTGCCTTTATTTCAATGACACATGCTGCCTGTCAGAAGGTGATAAGTCTCTGTCATATTTATTAAAAGGCATTTTGGTATTAAGCAGTCTTAAGTAGCTAACTAAAGACTGTGACATAAATCATGTACGACATTATAAGACACAAAAAATGGTTCTCAAAGTAGTTAGCAACAAGTGACCCTACCATAAAATATTTTTAGCAACACAAATGAGAAGAAAAATATAGGCTTACAGGGCAGAAGCTTCAAAACAGCTGAATGTCAAAAGCCACCATTCCCAGGAGTTGAATTTGATTTTGCCTCTCTTTGATAACTGAAAAGGTAGAGAATCCTGCAAGCTAGAAGCTTTCTGCTAGCTGTGCCTTTTCAGGGACTCATGAGAATTGTTTTATCTCACTACTTCTGCATCTGATTAACTCTGGTTTTTTAAAGTGTTCCCAATGGCTGATCAAAACATGCAATAAATTATGCTTTGTTTTAGAAGTACTTATTTACTATACCTTTTCTGAAGGTAATCTTCTAATGCATTATTTTTTACAAAGCAATAAAGTAACATGGCATTTTATACCATCACCAATTTACATCATAGAAAGGTCTGTACAAAAGACCAGAGTGCAGATATCCAAGCTCACTTCAAGCTGAGTACAAGAAAAACTCCTGCTGCATGGCCACGGAGGAACATATCAGCTTATTTACTTTGGAAAACTTGCTTTTTTCCCCAGTGAGATTGCTGCCATTGGTTACACCTTCTTATTTATACAGGTATTTGGGTACTTCTACATTGTACTAGATGTGCAGATTACATTTATACATCTCTGGTCCTGCCTGAATTCCACAGGACTTCTTGACCTGCCATGTTGCTCTTATTCTAAACTTGAAAAGTGGATTTCTTTTTCCCTTGGAGATACCTAGTATGCAATCCTGATATCATGCTAGTATGTAATCTTTATCACATATTCAATTAAGGTTTGTAAACACACTAAGAATTACTTTTCTCTTATTGTGTAACCCTAACACCAGTGCATTATTGGGTAATCATCATTAAAACTGGGGCAGTTATCTCAAATATTTTCCTTTGAACAGTAAAATACAAGAAATACAAAATCTCAAGGAATAAAACACAGTTTTATTTTGTGGTGGCCCTTTATAAATATTACACGTGATTGTGTTCATAAAAAAGGTGAACAATTGCTTTACAAAGAAAGGAAAAGTTGGTTTTGGCTGCATAAGAAAACAGTAAGGAGAAGAAGAGACTCTGTAGAAGTCCTCCTAACAATATTTACTATAAAGCAAACTTACAGCTCTGTAGCTTATCTGTGTCAGAGAATAGAAGGACTCAACCTCTGCTTGGCTAAAGGAGAAGGATACGAAGAAAGACAAGGAGTCTGAAAGGGAGAGTGCAAAGGCTGAAGTCCTAAACCAAGCTACTGCAGGCCTCAAAATGAATATAAACCATCTGAATCAAATGGCTGTGAGATACAGTGCTGCTCATTTCTTTCTGCAAGGAAGTAGATAGCAATGTTCAACACATACTGAAGTACATAAATATTAGGTCTTCAAATGACACATAGAAAATAGATGAGTCTAAGGAAAAAGAGAGATGAAAGCTTAATATACTGTCTGTACTACCTAACAGTTTTCATGTTAAATTTCTTATTCCTAAAGACTCCATTATCATTGGACTAAACAGCCCCATTTCTATAAAGCAATCAGAAGCACCATCCTTTCAAAAACCTATTTTGTGGGTAGGAACTTGAAATCTCAAACTCGGACAAGAAATTACTACTGACAATTATTTTGCTTCGTGCTATTTCTTGACCTTATGGCTGGGTGGTAAATAGTACTTTTCTGTGAAATTTTGAAATCTCAAAAATATTTCTTCCCCACATTGGAATTAACCCCAGAATTTTCAAAGTTTCCCTACAAAAAAGCAAGGAAAACAGAGTCCAGAACAGCCAAATGGCATTGCTGTCAGTGCCTTTATTTTAATGTCAGAGAAGGGATTTGAAACTCAGCCTTCTGCAACCCAATCCCAGTGTCCCCTTTATTTTTCATATTTTTCATTCTCTTTTTTCTTTTCTCTTCACTCCTAGTAAAAGTGTTCATGAATTAGCATTTTCAGGGGGAAAAAATTATCCTTCCCTAACAGCTTTTATAGAAACAAAGAGGAAAAATAGCCAGGCATTTTGCTTGCAAGCAAAACCTGGCAAGTGAAGAAACATACTAATTTGCTTGATAAAAATATATTTGTTTTAAGCAACTTGAAAATATTAATCTAGTCAATTCTAAGGTGTGAGTGTAAGGATGCAAACTGTTCCATTAAATAAGATACTGCAATAAATCAACATACTATTAACAACTATTCCAAATATTCTAAATTAAACTGGAAGTAAAGAGATCAGGCTAATATTATTACCCAAGGAATTTTCACAACTCATATGAATTTAAATTATTTGATCCCATTTCAACATTTGAAGAACTTTCCTACTCTCGAGGGAGATATTAAATGTATATGTCAGTAATTCACAGATTGCTGCTGCTGCTAGTCTTCAGAATATGGCTTTAATTCCATCCAGTTAAAATTTCTCCTCAAATCAAGAGTGTTTAATTCACTAAAAACATACCAAAATCAAATATAAACTAAATAAACATCCTAATGATAGACACTTTAAAATTATACCCTTCCTTTAGGACCTGAGAAAGGGACATACCTGATTATCTGAATTATCTGGAGAGTGAGCTGTGAGCTAATTTACTTGGTAGTAATGAGAACATAGCTTTCAAATTACTTCCTGAACCATTTACAGACTGAGCTGACTGAACCTGGAGTCCAGAGAGCAAAGAATACGACACCATGGGGAAAAGGAATAGTCAAGCAAAAAGAGGTTATAATAAACATTTGGATGCAATTTGCATGGGCATGAGGAAAAAAACCTGGATCATACTGTGGCAAAGACTTCACTAGTCTTCACTTTCCACCGTTCACACATTTTAGGGCTACTGTAATGCTGCACTGTTCCCAGAAGGAAGAGAAGATGAGGTAGTGGTCTTGACATTTCAGCGTGCCTTAGGCAGGCCTCGTTTGTTGTCTCTTCTTGAATGACAGTGTCGTTTCAGAATGGCCAGAAGAAGATGTCAGATTGTTAATTTGCCCTTTCATTCTCCCCAGTTATTAATCAGATAGGCAGGGGCTTGCACTTCTGTTCTCTCTGAAATTCTCCTGTACCATTCCTCAATAAACCTGGCTATAAAAGGTGGCTTTCAGAGCAGTCACCGACCATGGAAGGGATTAACAAATCATTTAAGTGCTACATGGCTACTTGAGGAAAGAGGGGCTTTATACTCAAGATCTAACATATTCTCTGCAGATATTGAAGCTAACCACATTATGAATTGCCGAAGAGTTTTCAAGGAACGCAAAGTGGTCCCATTGCTATGTAAGAATTCATTTACAGTTGTATTTATTGAACAGCAGGGTAAGTCATTCCTTTTCAATTTCTTTCCTGCAATGAGACCGAGTGTCAGCTAGGCTTTAGCAGAACTGTTACTTTTACACCAGAGGGAGAGCTGGCCTGACAGCCTTTATTTCATGTAGACAGTCAGATATGCATTTTAAAACTCCCAGTTATTACTTTGCTCCCCCAATAGAGTTTTTTTTCTAGAAACTCCTGTTTTTCAGATGAATCTGGGACTTTCTGTGATGTTAGGCAAATAATGCTGTATCTAGGAGACTTCTAAACCTGTGTGTAGTTAAACACTTTGATTTAATAGATTTAGTCCCATATCTCTAAAAGAACCAATAAAGTGGCTTACTTATACACTTATACACTTCTGCTTGTGTTAAAAAATTCTTATAGCTGTTTCACTGAGAGGGTCTTCAATCTTCCTTCTTTGAAGAAAGGACTTAAATTAGGCAGGGTCCTTTTCACTGTCACTATGCAGTCTCAGCTTGTGAGGACAAGCTCTAAACTTCTGAGAAAAATCAGGAGTTTGCACATGCTCGATGAAAGCTTGCTAGAGGGTATCAAGCACCATTCTTTACAGAGTCTGTTCTCACATTTTGTCTTCCAGACTGAACAGAGCTTTTCCTTGCAACCGCTCCTCATGGCTGCCAGAAACAATTATGGCACTGGGCACTGGAACAGAAAAGAGGCAAACAGTCTTCCTGTGTTCTCAATGTTCTTGTTATGCGTGTAGCTCAGGGAAAGAATCACTTGGGTTGGAAAGACAGAGTGCTCATAAAAAAAGTGAGTGAAAAGTGTATGGGAAGACTGGACAGGAAAAAGGCAGAAGGGGCTAACTGTTGGGAGAAGTATGAAAAACAACTAATTAGTACCACTAATTCCAACTTAGTACTACTAAGTACAACTACTTCCCACAAGAACATGGAAGAGGTCACACAGTTCTCAGTTTTTAAGGTTCCTCTGCTGTAGGTATATTGCTGTGAAAGTCACTGCTAAATTGCATGAGTCTTCTCCATGCTCATGCTGTGGTCAATCCTCAAAGGAGATAACTTATGGCTGTTGCCATATACTTCATTTGGAGACACACAAATGTCTGTGCTACAGATCTGACTGTGCTACATATCAAGACTGCAGTCTGTGTAGCTCTACCTAAGAACAAATTCTGGTTTTCAGGAAGGTCTTATTTCCTTTAGTGTATTTTACCTTGTCCGATAGGATGGTACATGAAAAGTCTGGATAAAATATGACACATGCTGCGAAGTCTTATTCAAAGTTTAAAACATATCAGCATTAAGTTCACCTGTGCAATTTTTAATTGCTTCCTGTGTGCAAAATGATTCTATTTCAATTTTTCTTACATGAATTTGGGATCCCTGCCTCATTCAATAGTCAGGAAGTATAGTGTTTAGGAAACAATTAAGACTTAGGCTTTGAATGAGGACACTGTCATTAGACTTCTGCCTCATTTGCTCTAAAAGGCAGACAGTACCCCGGAATGAAGCAAAATCAAAGACTGGTCTTCTCTTCTGAGTGGGAATTTAAAAGTCTGTGTTGAGCTGCATAGGAGGAGACCCTACCCCTATGAAGGAAGGAACGGCAGTGTAGCCCTTGAGGGAGTAGACATGTCAAGATAGAGGTGAGGGAAGAGAGAGCGAGGTCTCACTAATGCAATGGAAGATTGCTCTGTTGGAACTATGTTCTGCCTCTGAAGTCTGCCAGAAGACCTGAATTCTTACAACACTGACATAAGTCAAGAAGATCTCTGTTTTTCACACTTCAAGCTCTATAAGCACATCAGAACCACAGGAGCAATCAGGCCTAAAGTCTCCTACATTTCTGAGGACAAAACAGGATTTGCTTTCTCAGTGTTTCAAATACACAGATATTTCTGTGGGGACATAGAAAGGAGCTAATTTCACAAAATAAATTATTTCTTGCTTGCAGAAAATTCATTTAATATAGTGGTAATTGCATAGAAAATCCCACATGGAAATTAGTTACTTAAAGCAGGGTTTGGCTAGAGGTCACAAACAAAGCAAAAGAGGAAAACATTGATTATGCAACCACAAAGTTATGCTGTGTTGTCAGCTCAACAGAGGTATATTTAACTGGAGCAACACAGTACCATATACGGATAGGCAAGCTTGCCTGGATGACACTGTGCCCTCTGGGACAAAACACCCTACTGCTTAATAGGGCAATTAAGATAAAGATTCCTGAATTAACTAAAATAAACTCATTGCCCAGAATTTGTTGATATTCCTGTAAATAAGAGGTGCATGCTAGGAACTAGGATGTAGGGCTACAGGAACCCAAAAGAACTAAAACATCCCCAGCTTCCATGTGAGTTCAGAAGTAGCCAAGAGAAGAGTGTCTGCTTTTCTGCACATTTAGTTGGGAAGCAGATGAACTTTTAACTCTTTGCCCTCCACTGTGATCTGTTGCACCAGAACATAAAACTACAACATGTCTTACTTCCACCTTGAATAACTTTGGAGATACAATTCTGCCTCTTTTGGAGAGTGGCAATTTCATGTCATTTCCTCACAGGACTTAACTTGAAAACCACAAGCAGCAACTGATTTAGTAACCCATGTGTCTCAGACAGGAGAAAATATTGCAGAGTCCTGAATTCACAGAATATTAAACTGATGAAGGACTGTCTTCATGTCTGAGGATCAGATTCTTAAAGTCCAGCCTGTGCAAATGTTGCTTACATGGCTCTTGGCTCAATGGAGAGACCACAAACGTTGTATACCGTGGAGCCACTCAATGTAATCTGAATATTTCCTTCAGTGCAGCTGCAAAACACCATAAATAGGCATTCCCTCTGCTTCCCTACAAAGATCTCAGACTTGGCTCAATAACACATCTGCTTCACTTGGGGGAGAGAATCCCCTTAATTTCTTTCTGCAATTATGACTATGTAATAGAATCAGTATTTAAAAAAAAAAAAAAAAAAAGGACAAGTCTACATTGTGCTTATCTTCTCTAACTTCATTAGAAAGAAAAAAAGATTACAACACTATGCTGAGGTAAATTTCACTCCCCTGTATGCTCTCAAAGGAAAGTTAATGCTCAACAAGGAAGGGAACAGAATAGCGTGGAAATCAAAGGCCTGTTCTAACCACTCTCTGTCCCACTTGTCCTAAACACTAGCTTGGAAGCTAAGGCAAGTTTTTTTTTCCTTTTCTGTCAAATGGCTATTGACTTGAATAGATTAACTTGTGAAAATTGTTTAGGTATATGCATTATAGTAATAAGGATTCTATGTGCATGGTTCACTCTGATACTGAGACAGTCTATGCCCACTGGAAGTGACAAAATTGTAGATAGAATGCCCATAGCCATTCAGTATAGCCTGTTATTTCTCCCTTATTGTCACTAAATTGCTGTAAAAGTTAATAATTCACATGTCAAAATAACACAACTGTAATGAACCTCTAACATGCAATCTAGTCCCAAATAAAATGGTCCTTTGTTTTTCAATAAAGAAAACTTTTTTATCTACTTTATTTTCCTCTTCCTTGAGACAACAGTTGAAAACAATTAGCATGTAGAACATTTTTTACTCTTCATCTTTTATGTGCATTCACCATGGACACAGTGAACATAGGCTAGAGCATTTTATGCTATCCTCCCTTCTATCTGACTTCGTAAGTTAAGTATTCATAGAACCATAAAACAGTTCACGTTTGATGGGATCTTTTAAAGAACATCTAGTTCCAAGCCCCCTGCCACAGGCACATACATCTTTCAATAGATCATAGAATCAGGGAATGGTTTGGGTTGGAAGGGACCTTAAAGATCATCCAGTTCCAACCCCCCTGTAATGGACAGGGACACCTTCCAGTAGACCAGGTTGCTCAGAGCTCCATCCAACCTGGCCTTGAATACTTCTGGGGATGAGGCATCCACCACTTCTCTAGGCTACCTATTTCAGTGCCTCACTACCTTCATAGCAAGTAATTTCTTCCTTATGTCCAATCTAAACCTACCCTCTTTAAGTTTAAAACCATAACTGCTTGTCCTGTAACTATATGTTCTTGTAAAAAGTCTCTCTGTCTTTCTTATAAAGCCCCCTAAAGTACTGAAAGGCCACAGCAGGAGCTCCCTGGATCCTTCTCCATGCTGACTAACCACAACGCTCTCAGCCTGTCTTCATATGGGAGGTGTTCTAGCCCTTTGATAATTTTTACAACCCTTCTTTGGATTGTTTTAACATGTTCATGTCCTTCTTGTACTGGGTACCCCAGAACTGGGTGCACTACTCCAGGTGGGGTCTCACAAGAGTGGAGCAGAGGGAGAGAGTTACTGGCTATGCTTCTCTTTAAGCAGCCCAGGATACAATCAGCTTTTTGGGCTGCAAGCACACTCTGATGGCTCATGTATCATTTTTCATCCACCAGCATTCCCAAGTCCTTCTCTGCAGGGCTGCTCTAAATCTGTTCATCATGAACTCTGTACTGATACCAGAGACTGCCCCCCCCCACTCCCCTCGTCCCCCTGCCAGGGCCAAGACCTTGCACTTGGTTTTGCTGAACTTCATGAGGTTCCTATGGGCGCAACCTTCCAGAGATCCTTCTAGGAAACATCCTTTTCATCAAACTTATCAACTGCAGCATTCAGCTTGGTGTCATCCAGAGAGCTGCTGAGGGTGCACTCAGTTCCCCTTTCTATGTCATTAATGAAGATCTTAAACAGTACTGGTCCCAGTACAGACCCTTGAGTAACACCTCTGGTTTCCCTCTGGACACTCAGCCACTGACTGTAACTCTTATCCTTCTAAAAGTCCTTCCATCGAATCAATATCTCTCCAATTTAGAGGCAAGAATGTTGTGGGAGACCACATCAGAGGCCTTACAAAAGTCCAGATAGATGACACTGATAGCTCTTCCCTTGTTCACTGACGCAGTTATCCCGTCACTGAAGACTGCATAATCAGTCCTGTACAATAGGCCCTGGGCGAACATTTGCCCTTGGTGAAGCCATGCTGGTCATCCCTTATCTAATTTCCTTAAAATGCTGCATGCCTTGTTGATGTTTTAGTTAAGGATATGCTTCTGTCAACTTAAATTTAAGAAAACTCATGGTACTCAAGTGTGTGATACCATTTCCTAGACTAATACTTCCAGGAAATGTGGCTTTTAAGCAGAAAAATGTTTCAGCCACAAAGGTTAAGATATCTGATTATTCACTGTGCTGGGAAACTACGGAGGATTCACAGGTTTTCAGCATGCAGTATACTGTTATAACACACAACACCCACTCATTAACTTTGATAGCCAGTGAGGGGTGACTAGCATTTTAGAAATGCTGACAAAGCTGCTAAAATGATCTTTTATTTTGGAACCTGAGTTCTTACATATACTGCAATAGAAAAGCTTGTGAAGTTTTTTATAGGACTGTTACTCCCGCTATGCCAGTGACTGACTTGATTCTGCCTGTGGCTGTGATTTCACTACATCAGGATAACAACTCAGAAAATAAATGTAGATGCAAACTTTGGGTACTATCACCAGTAAGGTGCAAAAATTTTGACAAACCACTGCTCAATGGGTGACTAAGACCTTAATTCCTCTAGTTCAGCACTTCCTGCCATCCAGGCAATGAAGAATTTGCAAACAGTGTGAACTATACACTTTTTCAAATCCATGAGCTTCCTAGCACTTCACTGTCTTCTCAAGAAAATTTTGCACCCTGCTTGAAATTGCCTTAATGAATAGTGTGTGTCTGGTACCCTCAGTAAGCTGGTTCTGCTGCCATTTCCACTGAGCCTGTTTTTTTGCATCGTATGTAACAGAATAGTCACTGCTTGTTCTCAGTTCTGTGCTACTTTTTTCTGGTTTTCAAACTGCACCAAATACTTCCTGCAAATCTTTACTGCCTCTGATTCACCATCTTTTCATACTTCATGTATGGCTATGTAGTTTCCTCATCTTATTTATGTATCTATTTCTTTCACTAACTCTCTTTATCCTATACCAGTGCTATTTCTTTCTCCAGGAACATTTCCAGAGCCATGCACCCTACAACTGTTTGTTAAATACATTTAATATTTGTAACTATGTTTTTCCTCTACTTAAACCTTATCTATTTTAAAATATGCTGTCACATAGTCCTTCTACAACATGGCTGACTGTAATTTTCAAGCAAAATTCAGTTTCACTAATGAATAATTACCCATAAATAATCAGGGTATTTTGTTGCTGTTCCTGTTAGATGCTTTAATTCAATTATTTATTCCTGAACAAAAGTTTTCTCTGAAAGTTAGCATATGTCTTAATTACTTCAGCTGTTTTCTTCCCTTCCTCTTTTCTGTCATCATCAGTCATCGCCCAGACGTAAGGCAAGGTTAGGGAAGACAAAGGAAAACAAAGAGGGTAGGATAGTGCAGGAAAGTCAACAGAGCAGAAGGAGAAAGGAAACGACAGACTGAAGGATGTGGGGAGAAACTGTGCAGGGGAGGCACACCAAAGGAAAACAGGGGTGAAGCAGTGTGAAAAAGAGAGCTGAGCATGAAAGGAGAAAGGAAGGAAAAGGAAAGAAAGACTTGGAGAAAACGCTATAGCTATAGATACCATAAAGAGTAGACAGCACGAAAGAACAGGCAAAGAGGAGACAGAGAACAAGATTAATCAGGACCAAAAAACAAAAGCCCTGGGGAGATGATCTGTATCAGAAATAAGGGGTGTTTATAACGAAAATTGGAGATGTAGGGTATAATGGGGAACACTATAGACCAGCGTAGGAAAATAAACAGAATACATACTTTAAAATAAATGAGCACAGAGTAACTAGAGCAGTAGTGCTGCTGTACACTCTACCAGGAAAGGAGTTGTAAGTTATGAATATTAAACTGGTGTTTCTCTACAGTTTAAAAGGAAAGCAGGATGCTAAAACGTATCAGCATAAAACTAAAATGTGATATTATGTTGGGGTTTTTGGGCTACATTCTCCTTGATACCTCTATGTGCTACAGTATAGTGAATAAAGATAATAAAACTAGCAGAGCTCTGCTGTCATCACTCAATGATATACAGTAACAGTAAATGTACATTTTACATTTCAGTATATTCCTCCTGATTGCTTATTTCAGCCTTTTGCCAAGCTGTAGTCTTCCCCATTCTTGCTCAACAGTATAAATATTTTTAATGGAAATGGAATACACATCTAAAGACATGATATTATTGTTTTATGAGGCACTTCTTAGACCTCATACTTAGTTGCGCTCATTTTGCTACAAAAAGGCTATTATTGTACAACATAATGGAGTACATGGGACAAGTTCAGCTTTCGAGATGATTTCTTATGAGAAAATGCATGTTGGCAGATGCACTGATTCTAAGCGAGGCGCCCATGTGCATCTGAATGTAGAATATTCTCCAACAAAAAGAAAAGTGCAAAGTAGCCAAATGAAATCCTTTGAAATTCCATTGTCAGTTTGACAAAACATACTTGGTTCTTATGGTGCTTTCGCTGCACAGAGCTTGGTTACTGCCATCATGCCCATCTTGCCTAAGGAAAAAATGACAGAGCAACTTGACAGAGGGCACTTTGGCAGATGCAAAGCCTGAATTAATAACATCAGCCTTGTTGAAGTTGATACTAAAGTTTTAACTAGCTCCAACTGTCCCAGGGCTCAAGCACAATTTTCCTCTCAGTTCATTTATTAATTTATCAATGTAAGCAGGAAAAATGACTGTGGCCTAGTTCTTTTAAGGACAGGTGCTAGGTTCCACTTGTAGCATTCTCTCTGAAGACTGTTTTGACAGGGCAACTAGCCCCTACAGACACCTGGCCGTGCTCAGGAAAAGAGATGTCTAGTGCCAGTCTCTTTTTCGGGGTGGACATGGCACAACAGTTGGGCTTTAAGCATGGTTATGTATCTGAGCAATAGATAACATTTGCTTGTGAGGACAGTGCATGCCCTTACAGACATTTCCTAGCTCCTCCTTGGCAAATGCAGCAGGCCAGATGGAACTGTTCCTTGGGCTGCCAGTTGGACCACCCTGGTTTGTACCAAACAGGATTTTAAAAAACCCAAGACGATGGAAAATGTCTGAAAATTAGCAACTACAAATAAACAGGAAATGAAGACAGAACTGTTTCATATGAAGGGCCATCAGTAAATAAAAGAGAAACATCCAGTTAGAATTATCAAAATTATGAATTTAAGTAGAAACACTGAATAGTGAAAATAATTCCAGGGCAAAGGGGAAAGGAAGAGCTATATTTAAGCAAAAAACCTTAAACACCCACAGCTACAACAATGCTAGAACCACATCTAGGTTTCTTCAGTGTGAGGCAAAGGAATGTGTGCTGCACCTATGGTGTGCAGCTTGAAATTTTTTTTCCTTTAAGTAATAGCTCTGAGATATTAAGGCTCACACCAAGTACATGATGGAAGTTTGTATTCTGTGATTTGTACTGCAAAAGCATGAGCAACTACATAGGAGAAAGTTACTGGATAATAACAACAAGAATACTAGTTATTCAGGATCAGTTAAGATTTAAAGCAGATCTTTTTTCCAGATGGATATAAGACACTTCGGTCTGTGAGAATATGTTATTTTCAAAAGACATTATGTAATGGAAATATAATGCCAAAGAGAAAGAGCATCACCTACAATTTGATAGCACTTTTTAAAGCTGAACACATCAGAAGAATCTCTCAAAAAGTACAAGACACAATCCCCTACTGCAAAGATAAAAACTAGATGATCTACACATGATCTTTTCCTTCTGTAGATTCTGGTATTGTAAAGACCTAGGAAATTGCTTTCTGACTATTTTATTTTACACTCAAACCAACAAAACGTAAAACAGAAAGTAAAGCATAAACAGATTTTATTTACACAACGTATCATGTATGCTAGTTTTGAGAAACTGAGTAAAATACTTCAATATGCAATTCCTTTCAATACTTCAATATGCAATTTCACTCATCTGAGACCTCGAGACACTAAAGGCTGTGTTTTATAATTTTGGAGTTTTACACAAGTGTGGGCACTGGAGCATTTTCGTCATCTAAACAGTTCCCCAAGAAATTTAAACACAGTGAAGCACAATCAAGCAATATCAGAAAGCTTATTAAGTTGGACTTGCTAGGATACTTGAGCTGTTAACCAAAACAATATAAGCAGCCCATGTTTGTGCAGCAGACTGGGAGCCTTAGAAAGTCTTGCTCTTCTGCAAGGTGAATTCCACTAAATAACACTTGATTCTAGGGGGAGCTGGGGGGCTGGGGACGGAAACAACAACAAAACAATAACAAAAAAGAGACATTCCTTTCCTGCAGGACATATGGAATGCAAAGCATACAGGACAGCAAACTGAAAAAGTATCACTCCAGAATTCTTCTGAACTCTCCCTACAGTTAAGGCCAGCAACACAGTCAGAATCTTAGGTGTTTCCATACCATCTCTAACTCAATAATTTTGAGGCGGCTGTCTCTAAAGTGGGATCATAGAAAAAATGACCCAGTGATTGTGCTTGTCTACCAAACCTCTTAAATTAAGAGATGAAACAGCAGTAGGTCTTTTTTATTTTATCTTTTTTTCAGTTCCATTGCTCCAAGCATGACCTGAAAATGGGACTATATTTTTCTGGATCACTCTGCCTTATGATTACTAGCAATATTTCTATATTTGTAATATAAAGTAATGGGGAGAAGACTAATTCAATACAAGACAGGCTGACTAACAAGGAGGACGTCATAAGACCATTTCAGAGGGTGAAAGGAAACTGCATCCTGCTTTAGTTGGCAGGCCACCTTCCTTTCTTTTGCTACTGAAGTGCCACTAAAGCGATAAAGCACAAGATGGAACAAAGACATTTTGTTGCTGATTTTTGGGTGTGTTTTCTTGCCCTTCAAAGAATATAACACAGAAGGGTCTTTACAGAAAGACCTTGGGGCAGACTTGTAGCTAGAAATGACCGTAACTGAAATCAACAGAGATGTGACAGTTTCAAACAGCTGATAAGCCTCCTCTTTTAGGACTGAGATCTGAACGTGGCCATAAATGTATCCCAGAAAGTCCCATCAGAGAATTTCCATGCCTCAGACATCAAGGGCAAAAATCTGCCCCTGATACAGGTTTTAATGAAGCTTAGCTATTTTTACTTCTTTAATTGTAAGAGCATGGACACTTCAAAAGCTTAGAACTTGTCAAATTTTCTGTAACTTGGAAATTTTCAGTCTCTTAGAGAGCAATGGCCTGTTTTCCTTTCCCAAATTTAAAATTTACATTAAAACCTACACAACCAATAAGTAAATGAATAGACCTATTAATTTGAGATTTTCCCTTCTTTTTTAAATAAGATGCAATTATTCATAAGACAAAACCAGGAAATTACCATTCCGAATATTATCTATAGCTTAGAGTTCACACCAGAGTTCAACAAGCCTCAATTACTGCCCAGAGGTGTTTAATTTAATAATAGAAGGAAGAATGCATTTTCTCCATATACAACAGTATCCTAATAAATGTTCCTTCTACAATCTCCATATTTTCTTAGTTTATTTAAAATTTACTCTAATATTAATCTATAGACTACTGTAATATGAATTAGATGGCAAAATCAAATGCAGATTGCCACTGTGCTGGGCAACATACAAATACATTTAAAATACACACGGAAAATTAATTTGCAACGGGCTTAAACAAAAGACTAGCGTTATAGTGACCTAACTTACATAACAAAGATTCTTAAAATAACTGTATTCAGCCTCCTATTTCATTATGTGTCTCATACCAGTACCATCACTGTAGTAAGTAAATTTCCAAAAGTCAGGTGACTCAAACACTGTTTTAACCATGACATCATGTGAAAATAAAATTATTTTTTATGCACATTGTAGCAAAATCTCAATATAGCTCCTGCAAGTAGTGCTCTGTAGCAATACTCATATTTTTTAGTGTCAACTAAAGTATTTAGTGAAAACTAATTACCCATTCTCAGTATGGAACATTGATGGAGTTGGCAGTAGAATCATACTTGGGTTGCAGCACTCCTCGCCGTCTCAGCCAAAATTCACGTAGCCAAGGGTGTTGGCTACCTGTAAAACAGTGATATCATCATTTCCAATTGTCTCCTTTCTAAAGATATGTAAACAAATCACAGCATCAACCAATACGGCTCTTTGCAAAGCTGTATTTCCACAAAGCAAGCAAATTCAAGAAACTGAAACTACAGAGCATTTTACATGTTTTCAAAATGTCAATTTATAACTGTGAAAAAGAAGGAATATTTATCATTCATTTGAATGGGAATAGTTGAGTATTCATGTGCTTCTGAAATATATTGATGCAACAGACCCTCAGTTCTTTTCCATCAGGAAAATAATAAACATTCCAAAATGTTTATAAATCCGCAGACTCATAAAGCACTAAACCTGTAAGACAAAGCACAAGCAACAATTTTTGTTGCTTTATGTTAAAACAGTTGTTCAGAGCACTTGATACCAATGAAAAATGCATGTTTATCACATTTAATAATTTTTTATTTTGTGGATTGCCATACACAATGACTATATCTTACAAGCCAAATGAAGCAATAAAACATTATTCTCATTTAAACACTACAGAAAGTTACAGCACAGCCTGCTTAAATAAATTACTGCGAGGATCTTGGGAGTGCAACAAAAATTTCCTATTATAAATAGTACTTAGCACTTCAGAAGTGCTTTGCTCTGGATCAAGCCACAATGGAAAGGATAAAGCATATATCCGTAAGAACCTTGATTTCATTACTCACTTTTCCTTGTCTATTTTATCACTAATTGTACTTCTTTTCTTTAATATTTTTTTCAGTACTAGTCTCATTTTATTTTTATTCATAAACTTTTATTTTCTTCAAATAAAAGGATCTTTATTTAGCTCTATCCATCAGTGAGTGAACTGCTGCCTGCTTTGTGGAAGGATGTAAAGAAATCATGATTAACCCATTTAAATGTTATATCTTTTCAGAATTCCATCTCATCTTAATAGCTGTAGGTAGGTGGATCTCAAGATAAAGTATGGATTCCTATATGAGAAATCTCCAAATTAAGGATCAGTAAGAAAGAAGAGAAGCACAGGACTGTTTCCCCATCAAGTTTCTTTTTCTAGAGGTGTCCTATTTATGTCCTCTATGATTCCCTCCTTGTAGGAAAGCAGAAAGATAAATAACTTATAATTACTATATTATCTGTTTGAAATTACATTTTTAACAGCAAGTTAAAAATTAGTATTAAAACTTTAAAACTCTGTCTCCTATCCAAAAATACTGGAAAATTTATTATTACCTGTCCACTCAGCTGTGTCAAAACAATTTTACTCTGCAGACTTCCAGACTAGTTCATTGATTTCTTGGTACAACAGCACTCTCAGGGAACATACAGCTGTCACTTAGAAGTGTTTCCCAAAGTTTTGTCTGTACAGATTACCTACTCCTGAGACATACAAGTGCCCTTGATGTTAAAAGTTCAAACCCTTTGGAAAGCCACGCTTGGTGGAGCGATACATAAGCCTCCCATAAGAACTGAATGTTTGGTGTGAGGTTCTATAAAAAACACAGATCCAGAGAGAACAACCCACACAGTCCCTCTGCTCCTTCAAGCTGCCAGAGGCACAAGATTCAAATGTCCTCAGAGCCTTCCTTCCTTACATATATTCAGATAAGTTTATGATAAACAGTTCCACAAAAGTACAGTGCTAGCATCTCAGACTTCATATTAGAAAAAAATGACTGCTGGAACAAAGAATTTCCTCATGAACATCCAACTGACCCTTGAGTTTCAAAAAAATGTTGAGTGGCAGGAGAAATTAATTTGACTTCTACTAATACTTGACTGATTTGCTAGCAAAATTCAACAACTAGTCCATGACACGCATACTGTCCTGCAAACAATGTATTTCCATATTAATAATCATTAAGTATCATTATTTCAGTGGATGGGTCTTGAAAAATTGATCCTGATTGTTGTCCTTTATGACAGTCAACACTTAATATCTAAGTGGTGATCTATATCTATTAGTCTTACTCCAAATGTGGAAAGTAGTCTCTCATTTTGTACCATCCCTGGAATGCTACGATTCTGTTCTAAATAATCTTTTAAGCCCTACTCTAAAAAATTATATGGGGAGTAGGAGAGGTTAAAAAGCTGGAATAGTGACTACTTCAAACCATGTTTTTGTCAAAATTAAAACTGAATCTCTGCAGTAAGGGTTAAGTGCAATCTGTTTACCTCATTCAGACAACATCTAGTCTGCAGTGACCATTCCTTGGGAAATTAGGGATTCCCTCACATCTGTAACAAATTACATGGAGCAGTACAGCTCATCCTTAAAGTTCATTTGATAGTGATTGTAATACATGCCTTAAGGTTAGGATGGAATGCTTAACCCAATCACTTGATTATATGCAGAATTTCAAGTGCTGCAGAAGCCAGGCTGCATATAAAAGTTCTGGGATTGAGGACAACTCACCTGGAGATCAAGGCTATTATTGTTCATATCCTACCACAGGCAGACCACGTTGATAGGGAGAACACTACTATCTAACAGGGAAACATACAAGCAGACTAGAAGAAGTTTTCTATTAGAGCTGTCCAGGAACAGATAGTTCCAGCATCTGCAGCATCTGCTATTGTCTCTCCTTATCCTGGGTAATATATTTATTTTTTAAAATAAGGTTCAGCCTTAAGTTCAGTCAAAGTTCATCTGGCATCCACATCAGTTTACATCTTTATCCAAGGATCTTCTTTGTTCATACATCTTACAGTCAAATGAAAGAAATTACTCACACATTGCCACCTGTGTGTGAACCTACCACCTACTCAGATTTATATCTCACCAAAGTTAATGGACTTTTCATCTCAAGGTTTAGAAGAACTTACACAATCCAATCTGTCTTTGAAGACCACGTTCCTGGCAGAATAGTATCAGCCTGCAGAACCTGGGAGTCTCAAAACCTGATGGCTAGACAGTGCTCTATGCAGATAGAGCAGCTTTATGACCACATCCTAAACTACTAGCCAAATTAGTGCCTACATTCCATTTTAATTACTGTGAAGTTTAGCACTGTTTTTTCAGTTAAAGCTTCACTGTTGTAAATAACCTAAGATCCATATGCTTGAAATTTGCTGTGCATCATGTGAATGTGAGGCGGAGCAAGCAGGTCAAACTCAGTGACTTCAATATAACTGAATAGAATACTAGGCACAAACATTCTCGTCCATTATTTAGTTCTGGCATGCACAATATCACTTATTCAGAAAGACCTTTATTCCTTTGATAACTATTACAAGCATTTCCGAGTTTCCTTGATGGCATCTTATGCAAATTGTTCCTACAGCAAGTTACAGACACTTCAAACCCTGGAGCAAGGAGCAGCATACACGTGGCTGGTAAAATGCAGTACAGAGTGGGATTACTACAGTTCCTGGGAGGAAAGAAAGATTTTTCCCACAGCAGCTTCTTTTGTCTCTTTGTAGCACACATAAATAGAGACCCACTGTTGAGGTGAATTACAGCAGGTAGTGAAAGCATGCAGACTATAGGCAAGAGGGCCTCTTGAGTCTTCATTCCCTCACAAAATTTTATCTGCTTTATCTGCTTTCTAGTTAGACCAGCCTACATTGCAAAATTGAACATATGTAATTGAAGGTTTGTGTTAGCAGCTGACGTGATGTGCTAAAACAATCTGCAGTTCTTACTCCCTGACAGGCCAATCAAGTGGAGTTAACAACAGCTCAATGCTGTTTTTGTATACAGAGGGGAATCAGGTTTTTTTGACGTCATGTTTAGAGAGTAGACACATTAGTTTACAGACCCAAATGGTCCAGGTGGCTTCAGCTGAACTGGTTTAGAAGATTTCTAAGAGCCATGGGAAACTCTGTGGTAAAGACATACCCTAAAAGCCTGTCTGTGACTGTCTGGGCACCTATTCCCCCCCCCCCCCCAAAAAAAAAAAAATCCTAACAAGTCCTGTTCATTCATATTATACCAGCTTTCACACCTTGTATTTGTGGTATGCAAAGACAAGCAACATGTTATTCTCAACCCCATAAAATGATGTGGGCTCTAGTATATGGTGGATAGAACCAACCAGAAATGTTTTGACCAACTGAAAAAATTCCGTTACATCACAAACAGAAACATAAGCAAAAATATAATGGTTTTATGAACTCCTGACTAACCACAAGATGCTTTAGTGAAACCATTCCAGCAGTTTTCCTTCTTCGTTACCAGATGAGTTGCTACAGTGCATGGGCTTGCGGAGTTCACAGCTGTGGGGAACTCCTGCCATAAAGACTGTCCCAGAGTCAGAGTTTCCTGATGTTTCAGTTCTCTGCCTGAAGCCACAGGAACCCCAGCCCCAGTGATGCACTGAAAGCCAGAAAAAACTCTTGGCTTCACTTCTAATGGGACTCTCAGGACACTTGGGCTTTTACCCAAAAAAAGCCAGAAGCATAAGAGCCCAGACTGCCAAACCTTGAGATTCCTGCCCAAGTTCTCATTCCAAATTTCCAGATTCCTATGTCTCTGTCCATCTAGCTGACAGAAAACAGGGAGTCGAGAACTCTGAGTTTCAGGAGCTGCTGCTGAAACAGAAGTCTCAGAGCCTGGACTCTCAAGCTTGGTGGTGTTTCAAAATAATTTAACTCTGTGACTATGTGATATTTCGAAAGATTTTTCTGTTTTCCTTTCTAAATGAAAAATTAAAAATTCCAAATTAAAGGCCTTTTTTTTTTTTTTTTTTCAGAATTGAATCTGGAAATGGAGCTCTAATTTTCAGCATCTACAGTGGAGAATCCATGATCAAGTGTTTCTCACTTGTCTAGGATACAGAGTGACCCCACAAGAACACCGAATTTTAGAGTATCTCAAGCTGGAAGGGACCCAATTCCCTGCTCCTCACAGAACTACCTGAAACTAAGAAATAAAGTCGAATCATTGACTTCTCAACACATCCCATAGTTTATAGAGAGAGCTCAAAAATAACAAGTATAATAGACTCAGTGAAAAGTGTAATGGTGATAAGATATGGCGAGATTCCACTCTCATTTTATCTGACAAGGAAGTGGTTCTGAAATAAAAGAAAAAAGCTTTTTTCTCTTTACAAAATAATGGCAAGAAAAAAGTGTGTTTCAGAAGTTCAACTCCAATGCCAGCTAAAACAAGAGCAGACTCACTCTCTCAAGAACTGAAGAACTGCTTCATCTAGTTGAGTGTCCTTGACACAGAGGGCTGATGTTCCTCTACTAGTACCTTAAATACCATAATTTCTCAGATGCAGACCATGGTGAGTGATGGTTTGTTTCCTAGCCTGTTCCAACACTACAATATTCATCCTCACGGCATGCCAGGTATTTGCCACCAGCGTGGAAGGTTGGAATTTAGCCCTGATATCACTGCTGAGAAGATACATCGCATACTACACGGGCTTAGCTGTGAAAGTGAGGTGACCACATGTAAAGTTCTCCTGTGAACATAAGAGTATGTAAAGCTGTGCCATCAGACAACATCTGTTGGGAGTTTAGGAATAATTTGATGTTAATATTTGTTTCCATCAAATCTGGTGTCATGGGATCACTTTGCTCAGCTTCTGCTCCTATCTGCAAACTCCTGTGATAACTGTATTTCCCAAAACTGACGCTAGCTGCTACACATAACTACCCATATTTGCTCTTCTGTTCAAACTACCTGGGAATTACTGACTTAGAATCATAGAATCATTAAGGTTGGAAAAGACCTCCAAGATCACTGAGTCCAATCTGTGACCAAACACCTCCATACCAACTAAACCATAGCACTAAGTGCCACATCCAGTCATTTCTTGAACACCTCCAGAGATGGTGACTCCACCACCTCCCTGGGCAGTCCATTCCAATGCTTAACCAGTGAAAAAAGTGAAAAAAGGCTTCCTGAACCTCCCCTGGCATAGCTTGAGGCTATGTCCTCTTGTCCTGTCACCAGCTGCCTGGGAAAAGAGATCAACCCTTACCTTGCTGCACTTTCTTTCAGGTAGTTGTAGAGAGCAATAAGGTCACCCCGAGCCTCCTTTTCTCCAGGTTAAACAACCCCAGCTCCCTCAGCTGCTCCTCACATAACTTACATCCCAGATCCTTCACCAGCTCTGTTGCCCTTCCCTGGACTCACTCCAGCACCTCAGTGTCTTTCTTATAGTGAGGTTCCAGAACTGGACACAGCACTTGAGGTGTGGCCTCACCAGTGCCAAGTACAGGGGGACAATCACTGCCCTAGTCCTACTGGCCACTCTCTTTCTGATACAGACCAGGATGCCATTTGGCCTTCCTGGACACCTGGGCACACACACTGTCTCATTTTCAGCAGCTGTCAACCAGTGTTGGGCCACTTTTCAAACCTCTCTTCCCAAGCCTGTAGTGCTGCGTGGGGCTGTTGAGACCCAAGTGCAGGACCCGGCACTTGGCCTTGTTGAACTTCATACAACTGGCCTCAGCCCATTGATCCAGCTTGTCCAGATCCCTCTGCAGAGCCCTCCTGCCCTCCAGCAGATCGACACTCCCACCCAACTTGGTGTCATCTGTTCACTAAGGGTGGACTTCATCGATCCCCTCATCCAGATCATCGATAAAGATATTAAACTGGTCTTCAAACCTTAAAGCAGGTTTCTTGGTGCAATTAAATTCTCTTGCAAAATATGTATGACATAAAATAATCTCAGAGATAATAAGTTCAGGTGCATGACAAAATTATCCTCACACTCTTGGAAGGGCATTCTGACACATTTAATCCATATGATACAGGGACTCATGATATAGATAATAATACAGATAATTAAAGCAATGGCATAAATAAGCACACTCTCCCAGGCAAAACTAGAAGAAAATCTAGCTACATGCAAATACTGTGTCAGCAACAGCTTCCTTTTTTAAAACTTTCTAACCCTTTCACACCTAACTGCATTGTAACCCAATGATTCTCAAGTACATCTGAACAAATAAAAGAATTTATTCAGCTCAATAACGGCATCACCATGTCTAATCATTTCTAGTAATGAGCTTTGTATGACAGAAACCAGGTTGCCTTAGAAAAACTTATGTGTTTATTATCCATATTTCCTATGTATATGTTTTTACTTCTTAAGTATTCCCTTATCTCTGTTTATCAGAAGCTGGAAGTCACCTGAAGTTGACACCCTGAACTGGCATAAACTAATACTGACCCTAACTTTGCATTATTAAAAAGGTTTATAAATAAAACCCTGTATCAACAAGCTCGAGAAAAATACTTTAAATTTTTTTAAATTTAAAAAGAAGCCAATATGTACTTTTAAAGAGTGGAAAGGAACATGAGATTAAATCAGGTCTTCTTCCACAAAATACCAAGAAAGAGCAATTTCGATTCAGGGGTTTTAAAGAACATTCAACCTTCTTCAAGTCTTGCTTATACATCTTTACATCACTCTATCACTACAGAGCTCGAAGTTTTGAGCGCTTTATATTATAGAAGGTCAACAGTACATTTCACAGAATTTCTGGGAAATGTCTCCATCACAGATCTATGTAAAATTTCTGTGTAGAAACAGACTCTCACAAACTGCCAGTTCTTTCTTAGTTTGGCAGCTTGATCTAAACCCTGTTTTGGGAAACCATTCTCTATCTAATTAATTCACCTCAAACTCACCTCCTCTGAGAACTCACACAGGTATACAAAGAAATGGATATTTATGTAGGCAGCACTTGGAAGAAGGAAGAAAAGTTATTAACTAATAGCTGCATTACTTTGATCATATAGATTTATATTCCTCACTTCCTCTATACTTCAGAGAGATGGGAACTGCCAAGACCAGGCCACAACCGCTCAACAGACATTTTCCCTGAACATTTGTTTTTTCGAGAGGGTATCTGCCCCACACTCGCTTCCTTCCACCGAGTTCTAGTTTCCTGCTCCAGCAAGGGAGATGCAGAACGCAACCTGCTTGAAAAGTATGAGCACCTGCCTACACAGGGAAAGAGGCATACAGCATACATACCTCCAGCTGTGTCCTCAGGCCACTACAATTCTGCCAAAGTAACCCTCTGTAAGGAGTCTGCTTGGGAATAAAAGTGACTTCTTTCTGATACAGTTACTCTGATGTATACCAGAATCACTTTTATTTTATATTTTAAAATAATAAAATTTATATTTTATATTTTAAAATAATCTATGTAATAACCCGAAGCAAAGGCATAGCTGTTGTAGTAGAACTACATTGCTACAGTTCTGCCATGTCGGGTTGCTCAAGGAACAAGTTCATGTACTGCAAGGCAGTACTTTTCTTTAAAACTACAAAAAAGGATGCTGTATCACCAGAATACGCTCTTATTTCACTCATGAACGTGAGGGCTGGGACCCAAGCTGCACCAAAGGCCGCCCTCACTCACGCGGATGGGCCTTGGCTGGGAGCACTGTTAGTCAAATGAGAGTCAAGACAAGGGGTAGTCGTGAGTTAAAGGAACCAATAACCTTCAAAAATGCACTTGAGGAGAAAGAGTCTTTATGTCTACTCAATAATTTAACTGGTGTACCATTTATCTATGCCAAACTCCTATTTAGTTCAGTGTGGATTGTTTAGGAGTTCAAATGTAAATATGAAGACACTCGTTTTATTTGGTGAAAAACAAACGGGGAGTGAACAGGAACGGCGCCTAGTTAGTTTAGAAACGCTAATATACATCAGGAACTCCACGAAATATTTCTTTCCCTTTCTCCCTCCTAAGGGGGCGCTTTCGGTACAAGCCAATTTTTCATCTAAATACACCTCTATTTATCCAGCTGCCCTTTACCTCCAAGTCAGTGGCAGTAGCTGCACTTGCACTTCAGCAGCCTCTGAGGGCCTCCCTTCCTTCCTCTCCTCTAGCTCCCTCTTCCAACTGTGGGGCTCTGCAGCACCTCCTCTCAGCCCTCTTGGCCTCTACCCTGGGCTCAGGTTCTCTGGGCTTCCATCTTTTTTCTTCCCAAATCCATTTAACTCCTGCTCACATTGGGCTGGCCTTTCCCTTTCTGGTTAGCTTCTGGTCAAGCAGGTGCTCTCTTGCCACCAAGCACAGTGCTCGGCTCATCCCACTCTTCCCATCCTCAGGTGTCTCGATCTCCGCACACCAGGACGATGCTAACTCCTCCACATCCGGCTCCCTCCCACCTTTAGGAACGGCCTCCATGTCGCCATTACCAACGTTCTGACCGTTATGACGGTCAGAACGAAGCCGTGAGGGTCATCGCGCTCCCAGACGCCGAAGGGTCTGAGAATCCACGGCAACTCCAGCGGCAGTAATGACTCCGCAGCTCCACAGGAAAAAGCCACCCAGAGCTGAGGGCACCTCCCGCCGTCCATGCCCGCCCCCCGCTTGGCCCCATGCCTCTGGAACCTTCCCTGGCGTTCGGGGATGAGTTATAGGGGCAATAGGCGGGCACGGACGAGCAGACCCAGAGCCGAGCGCCGAGGGAACCCTGCCCCGGGCGCCTCGGCCGTCGGGGGCGCAGGACCCACCTAAAACGCTCCCCTTCCACCGGGCACCGACGCGGTTCCACCGGTTCCCGCCGAGACAGGGCAGCGGAAAGGCACCCGCCGCCTCCTCCCTCCGGAAGGCCCAGCTCCCGTTCCACTGGGGGGAGAAGGGGCACCCCTTTGGGTGAGGGGGAATATCTCGGCGGCGGGGCTGGGCGTGCCTCCTACCCCGCGCCCCCGCCGCGCCCCCGCGCCGCTCCCTCCCGGCGGGCGCGGCCCCTCCGCCGTTCCCGCTTCCCGGCGGGCGGCACGCGCGGCCGGTGGATGCCGCCGGGTGACGTGCAGGGCGCGCGGTGGCAGCACCTCCCCGCGCGCCGCTTAAAAAGAAGAAGAAAAGAGGGAGCGAAACATGAGAGCCCGAGCGAGCCGCAGCCGCCGCCGGCAGCAGCAGCAGCAGCAGCAGCAGCAGCAGCAGCAGCAGCAGCAGCAGCAGCAGCGGAGGGGGCATCGCCCGGCCCGACCGCCGCCGCCGCAGTCCCGCCGCGGGGACACCCTTCCTATGGGACGACAAGTAAAGGGCTGCTGCTGCCGCCGCCCGCTGCCTGGCCCGCCCCGAGCCTCGGCGCCTCGGCGCGGCAGCGGCAGCTGCTAAAACCTGTGCCGCTCGTACAACTTCGCCGGCTTCGAGCATCCTCCCACCGGGGGATCGGAGGGCTCAGTCCCCCGCTCCTGCCTCTTCGCGTCCGCCTTTTTTGAAGAAGCGAGGAGTGGCCGAGGTGCTGTTCCTCCGTCGGCTTTTTAACCGCTACTGTTATTATTCTCCTCCAGACTTTCCCCTTCTGTGGGAGGGAGGTGGTTTCCTGATCTGAAGTGCAAAGAAAAGTCAGTGGGATTCCCCTCCTTCCTTCTCCCCCACCCACCCCCCCCCCCACCCCCAGTTTGGGTGCATTCACACGCTCCCTCAGGCATGATGCTCAAGATGCTGCCGTTTAAGCTGCTGCTAGTGGCCGTGGTTCTGTGCTTCTTCGAGGGGGATGCCAAGTTTGGGGAGAGTGGCGCCCGGAGGAGAAGGTGCCTCAACGGGACCCCGCCGCGGCGGCTGAAGAAGCGGGACCGGCGGGTGCTGTCCCCGGAGGCCCCGGGCGGCGGGGAGGCGATGTGCCGCGGCCTCTACCCACGCCTCTCCTGCTGCTCCCGCTCCGAGCCGCAGGGGCTGCCGCACGCCGAGGCGAAGGTAGGCACAACCTGGGGCTGCGCTTGGGCTTTGGGTGGGGGGAGGTTTTGGGAGTTGCTTCCCTATTTCTGCGCGTAGAGCCACGCACCGGCCACAAACCTGCCGCGCTTCCCCCGCGGGTGGGGGCGATGCCGTGGCGGGGGGCGACCGTTCCTGCCCGGGGGGCGAGGGCGCGGCAGGGACGTGATCCTGGCGAGGGGCTGCTTCGTCGAGAGGCGCGGGGAGCGCGGCAGGTCCGCGCCCTGGAGGGGACGGGCGCCCTGGCCGGGGGGGAGCGCGGTGCCGGCCGGCGGTTCTGCCTGCGAGTTACTTCTTGTCCGCAGCGCCGGAGTTTCTGGCGGTAGCCCCGGCCCCGGCCCCGTCCCAGTGTAGCGGGGCCGGGCCGCCCGCAGGTACCGCTGCCCGGGCGCGGCTGCGGGGAAGAGCAGGAGGAACCGGGCGGGCTCCGACAGCTGCCCGGGCAGCGGAGGGGGCTCTGCCTTCGCCCGGCGGTGCCGTCCAGCTTGCCTTTTTTTTTTCTGGGGTGAAGAATCGTGTCCAGTTTGCTCCGCAGGAACAAAGTTAGGAGGGGCTTTGGATTGAGGCTGGTGCCGGGGTAGCAACACTCCGTGATCTCCAGCCGCCTCGGGACCCGGGTGCTACTCACAGTTACAGGTACCAGCGGCGAAAGACCCCCGAAGGTCTCTCAGAACCGGTGCCTCGCACCAGGTGCCCTGAGACTCTGCCTTTTCGCACTACCTGGCAGCCTCTGCCCAATTTCAGGCTACGGTCATGTGAAGGGAAGCACCTCCTCTGCTCACTAATTTCTTAAAATCGCCAAGTTTTAGCAAAAATTCTGCTTATCAGCCTGTTGCTTAGGTTTTCAGACGCATGGGTACCTAATCCGGCAGGACTGTGTTTGATAAGCTCTGCTGAGATAGCCAGTGCTCCATCCAGGGTTACGCACAGGGAGGGAAGTTGCAGAATAATGTCATTAAGAGTCACTGCACGTGAAATAAACAATCGTCTTTTTTTTTTTTTTTTTTTTAGTTATTATTATTCCTTTTCTTTCTTTCTTTCTTCCCCCTATTTCATCCTGCTTTAGGTTTAATTAAGAATTCCTCAGTTACAACTCTGTAGTTGTCAAGGTCTGAGAGACTCTTGGAAAACTTGTGTTTCAGTCTTGCTGGCCCAAGCATAATAAAAAAAAATACCCAGCCTGAATCGAATTTTTATGCTCAGTTCACGGTAGATTTCACTCTATTCTCATGTAAACAGCTTCTACGAATCAACATATGTGTCTGGGTGGTATCTCTCACTTTGTTTTGTAACAAAAAGCCATATTGCATCATTTAATTTGCTCAAGTCATGCAAATAGGAAAAAATCAATAGGACAAAAAGGGGTCGACTTATCCTCCTCCCCACTAAACTGCTGCCCACACACAGAGTCCTGTTGCTTATGGCAAAAGAATAACAACAACACCATTGTGTTTGTTAGTTGGTTCACTAATGGGTGAAACTGGAGAACATCATTCTCCTTCAGTCCCCAGCTCTGTCCAAATGTTCATGCCTTTTGAGGGAGCATTTGTCCTACCCCCTCTATTCCCAGATGAGTGAGAACTGTCTTACTGCAGGTTTTCAGCTGCAGATCTCTCTTTATTCATACCATATGCAGCAGCAGTTTGAGATTCAAGGCAGATATATTTCTTCGTGTTGTCTAGAGACAATGTCATTAAGCTCCTGTGTGATAACTGAATTAAACTATAAACTATCCACACACAGATAACCTGAAAGATCTAGCTGAGAAAAAGAGAAAGAAAAAAAATAGAAGGAAAAAAAAAGAATCAGGACTGGAAAATATGTCCTTAATTCACCCTGTTTACAGTGTCTCGGTGGCATATATGCTTCTGAGATTGTTCAATGCTTGGAGACCCTTGTGGTAATTGGTTGAATGCTATAAACTGGAAGTTCAATTTTGGCTAGTTTTCCATCTCCAGGCAGTTGAAGCATTTATTCTCTTCTTAGTATTCCTTTAAAACGTCTTTTAATTCCTTTTGAGTGTAGGGTTTTTTTTTACTCATGGTACTAAAAATCTGACATAAGTGATCATATATGTCACAGTACCTATTTCTGAGCTGTTGAACCTGTTTGTTTGGGCTTTTTATTGGTTGGGGTTTGGGGGTTTTTATGGCTTTTTTTGTTGGCTTTTTGTTTGTTTGTTTGTTTAATACAGATTACACTTTTTAAGGAATATAATTTTATAGGCTTGTAAAATCAGACATTTTAACTACAGATTAATGCTTATGAAACTCAAAAATCTGCTTTACCATACCAATTTATATTTGGAAAAAAGGTCAAAATATATGTGATTTACACTTGTCAGAATGAGGTGGTCATTCTGTAAAAGACATGGCAAAGTATTATGGAATACATTTGAATATAACTTTTCTAACAGCACATTTTTAAACTGTGTTCTACTACAGTTCCAAACCCAGCTTTTTTTTTTAACTCCATCATATACCTACATGATGGAGTGGCTATGCCATTAACAGAAACTTGAATGCTACCATCTTAAAAGAAAAAAAAAAATTAATTGAGCATGCTCAGTAGACATTCTCATAAGAGCTTCTTCCCAAAGATGCTGGGTCTTTGAGAATTTTTGATCAAAGTGTTGATCTGTGCTTATAATGAAAACACCACCAATGCCTGCAGCTTTGGGAAGAAAAATGGAGCTTCTGTAATAAGCAGAGACAACATTGTCCTGGCTCAAGTACAATATTTGTATCCTGTTGACATTTAACTCTGTTTTTTTATTTTTCTGCAATATCCCCTTGCTTTTGAAGGGCTACTACTTCCCAGTCAAACATTGTAATATCAGGTTTTTTTAAAGTTTGCTTGCAGCCTGACAGGCAAAGAAGTCCACTCTACCTTGGCTGGTTTCACAGCCAAGGCTGTCAAGGAATGGGTGAAAAGATATTGTTTTCAAGTGTGCCCTTTTACAATCATTTGTTTGCTCTGGCTCTTTCATGAACAAAGGCTATTGTTGAACACATCCAACTAAACAAATAACTCATCTTGGGGTCCCTTTAACAGCTGCCTTAGTACAATGATCTATTTAAATATTACCCTAAAATTGAAACCTAACTCTTTAATGACATAATCCAGCACTATAATACAGAAGAGGCATATGTTCAACTCAACAGCTGAACAATCTCGTCAGCACATGATTTTTAGACATAAATGCTTGTATATCAAATATGGCTTAATGCAATGACTTATTTAACTGGTTTTTTTTCTTCTGTTAGCATCAAAATTATACTGCCTTTCTCAAAATAGATATGACAGAGTACCCAAAACAGATGACAATATTAATCATAAAAGTTTTCTGTCTATTGTATCATCTTCTGTTTCTTCTTTGCACTCCTCCTTCTGTTGATAAACCATTTTAGTATGCTATGCTTTCCTGTGCATTCCAGGATTTATCTTACCTTAGTCTACCCATTTTACTTTCATGTGGCTAGAGATTAAAGGATGATCTTACAGATGTTGTAAATTAGTCAGCAGCAGGCATAATCATTATTAGGCATGTTGCAATAAATGTTTGGAAGTTTTACATATTTTCCAGAGCACAGTTAGTTTAAACCACTGCAGTTTGATGGTTTCTCATACGACTTTAAAAATTGAAGAAAGAAATTAGTTTACATTTCTTCAAAAGACCAAAGCCATTGTCAACTTTAAGGTCACTTTCAAAGTAGACATCCAAAAAGCTTAATTTAAAGAAGTATTTCAGAATTTGCTTAAAACTGTTTTAATATACTCCAGGATAAATACATTATTGATTTACTGAAATTCAGAATAGAGAGGTTGTCCTGTCTCCAAGCCAGGACAGAGTTACACATCAGACCTCACACAGAGCAAATATTACCACCCTATTTTGCTTGAGCATTCTAAAAGTTAAGTAACATTGTACTTGATTTCCATATAATTGATTGGCTCTCTTTCCTTAATCTTCCGATTAGCTATTATATGACCAAGATTCATTCCAGAAATTACATGAGGGGGTGAATTCCTGTGGTCAATTCCTGGATAGCAGCTGCTCAGGGGGATTAGGATCCTTTTGTCTTAACTTTGAGGACTGAAATGTTGGCAAGCCTGTATCATCAGGCAACGTCAATTACGTTTTCCACAAACCCCAGTAAATTAGCTTTGCTATTCTGTAATTTATTTCTCCCCCCCCTTCCCCCTCCCCCCTACACAATGTGTTCTGGAGTCTTCCAGTAGAAGTACAGTTTTCTATCTGCATCACTGTGGAGTTAATTCAATAAGCACACTGAATATTTACCTAGTAATACCTTGTGTTTACTTGTACTTCTAAACACACCATCATACTGCTACCACAAGGAAGCCTAGTGCCTGAGATGAACTCCCTGATGAAAATATATGAGACTTCTGCAAACCAGGTGATACTCCTGTTGACGGGGAGCCTCTCGAGAGACATACATACACGACCTATGAGATCTAAAATATGTCCGCTTTATTAGGATAGCTCAGGGTTTTTGTAGCATCAGTATACAAGGTCTCGTGACAAGAAGAACATAATTGGTTACAGATCACTGACCAGACGTAAACATTCATTACAAATACCTTTATAATTGGTTATTAACAGGTAACAAGGCTATCGTTTACTTTATCGAACTCCACCTTCTTCTTTGTTCTAACAAAGACACCCGTGGCCATCTTGACACCCATAACTTCTAGTACTTATAAAACTATATGAAAGTTTATAAAAGTCTATAAAAGTACCTCACACAATATAAATTGCTCACACATTCATCATATTTTTCCCACATACTCCTGAATGTAGGCAAGTACTTTGAAGGGTCTGTACTCGTGGTGCAGTTTCCTTTGGTGGAAACACCCAAATGGGTCATTTCATCCTTACTTCAGGAGAGAAGTGACATACTTAAAAAGTAACATTTATAGATAGTGCTTTTAGTCATCCCCTGTTGGCTTCAGACTTTGTTCTATTTGGCAAACAATGACCTGACTGACTTTTACAGGCCCCTTCCCATCAGAATCACAGCCTCCCTTAATATAGTCCAGCTCATGCAGAAGATTACCTCAGCAGCATGGATTACTGCAAGCATGTCAAGTCTATTCTTTCCTACCTGGACTGCAGTCCTAGGCAGTATTAAGCAAAGCTCAAAGTTTTAGTTGTTATATATTTTTGTTATAATTTATTGTAGTTATCATTAGAGAGAGAAGACAAACCCTTTCCAAAATATGTGAGACAGTTATATTCTCAAGAAGTGTCTGAAGACAGATAATAAACAAATGTGGGGCAGATGTTAATCACATTACTGAAGGGCAGGTGCTATGAAGCTGAGGATAATGTGAGAATAGTTAGTCTCAAGAACAGAACATTTAATGCATTCAGTGATCCTGGCAAATCTGGAGGAATTCTTTTTGATGCCAGTGGCAGCATATCCAGAATAAGGATAGAAGCCAAATGGTGTTCTTCTAATCAGGGTCCCAACTTACAACATTAAACTTTAGTACACATTTCAGATGGCCTTTTGGCAATATATGTATGGTAAGACTAAATTTTCCTGGGAAGAGTTTGCTTTCTAAATCAAGGTTGCTTTAAACAGGATTTTGTTTAAATGTACAGGCCATATATTGTGTAATATTTTGAATAACTATCTGTTGAAAACAACGGAAAGTGCATTTCTCTTGAACTTTTGAAATTCATAGCGTTATGATCTGTAAATAAAAAAATGAGTTCAGAACTGTGTTATCAAAGTACAGCATCCACGAAGAGAACAGGTATATGAGACAGCACACTCAAACATATCAGTAGTCTTTCTGCGTTGAATAACTTACTTTTTCAAAAGTCAGTTAGATAATTCCCTTTTAATGTTAATGTTGCAAGGGAATGACATTTGGAAAGTCCTTCTACAAATCAACTCAGAGATATGAGCTATAGCAAAACTAGCAGTGTTTTCAAATGTGCTATTTACAAATATTTACAAATTTTACAGAACACAAATATTTACCACATTAATATTTCTTAACACGTCTTACAGTCCTTATTTATAATTGTGTTAAATAAATACCATAGAGAACCTAAGCTTTGTTTTTGCATTGGCTCAGATTCAGTCACTCTCAACAGAGGGAACATTTCCCACTACCCACCATTGGGATGAATGATCAAAAAACAATCCATGTGGTTAACAATAGATTAACAAAGTGCACTGCATTCAGAAGCTAATAAAAATAACTATGCTGTTTTCCATTATTTTTCGTGATTTGATGACATTACACTCCCTGGGCTCCTGTGTTTACTCAAACACATCTTCAGTCGAGGTTTCATGCTTCGTCAAGTGCTATGCACACATAATATATGCTCTTTTTTTTCAGGACAAAGTTACAGATTCAATATCGATGCAAACGAGATGCTACAAATTCTACTTTTTCACCTACAGAAAGATATGTCTGAAAAAACACAGGTTTTCCTGACTACAAGTAATTTGTACTAGATCAAAAAGCAGAGTAGCATTTAAAGCATGAAAAATCCACGGCACCTGCTCAAATTCCACAGCAGTCATTTCAGTAGCCAGGCAGTGGTGTCGTTCAAGATACACCTATTTTACACATACCTAGACATGTTTTTCCTGATGTGTTTTGAGGGTAGAACTTTAATTTTTCGCCTCTAAACACCTCATAAGAGAAGTGGATAGAAGGCCTGCTGCTGTAACTCCTCCTTATATACATGATCCCTCTAGTTCAGAGTTTGCCTGTGATTAAGAGATGGCAGGCATGAGTCTTTAAATAACTGAGTGCTATTATTCTTATCTGAGAAGCAAGCTCAGAAAAGCAATCTTAAAGACTCTTATAGAAGATTCTTATAGAATCATATGTAAGAAATCAGAGAAACTAAAATCTCACCATACTAATGGCATATTGTGCTTTTGCACTTGAAACATGATGCATTGATACTAACTGTATTTGTCCCATTAGCATTGTTTACTACATCAGATCATGCAATCTTTCATTGTGTAAGATGGGGAAACAGGTCATATGTTTATTTGTCTCTGGTTTGTGGCTTGCAGATACTTTCTGTTATGAACAACACAGAATGTGCGAAGCTACTGGAGGAAATCAAATGTGCCCACTGCTCACCTCACGCTCAGAACCTATTCCACTCACCTGAGAAAGGGGACACAGCTGAAAGAGAACTAACTCTTCCCTACTTGTGCAAAGACTATTGTAAAGAATTCTATTATACTTGCAGAGGTCACATACCAGGTAAAACCTATAACAAAATACGGGGCTAAAAGATGTCTGTTTTAATATGTTGATATTGCCTTAGCAGTTATAGATCCAGCTTTTAACTGGGAAAAAATTCCCATTTATATTCAGGGGATTTTGCCCAAGCAAAGACAGAATGTTTCAGTCTTCAGAGTGGATCTTATGTAAGGAGGTAAATATTTAGAGTGCTTTCTTGCCACCCTCCTGTTACACTCTCCATGAAACACACGAGGCTTGATTGTTGTCAAAGGCACCTCAAACTTTTACCGTGGCTGAAATATTTACGTGTTAATTCAAATCATGTAAACAAGCAGCTGGCCATCCAAAAGGCTATTCTAAACAATAGATTGTTCTAAAATGCAAGAAATAAAAGGTCCTGGCTGTTTGTTTTAGACTCTAAAAGCTGATCAGTAAAGTGTTTTTTCTGGTTTTGTTGCCCTAGAAACTGATGGTTATTTCCACAGGGTTTAAAGCCCATTGAAATCAAAGGGAGCTATTTGATACACTTCTGTGATCTTTGAATTACTTCCAACGTGCTGTTAATGACCAAATTCTTAACTAACCTAACACTTCCTCACTGTAGTCAGTAGATTTAGCTGGATATAATCAAAAGCAGAATTTGCCCTGCGTTGTCTAAGGCAGTCACCAAATGTGTGCTATCACTTGTCATGTATCAACAAAATAACCGCAGAAGATGGTTCTTTTAGAAACGGTGTCTTAATACACTATTATGTTAAATAACATCTTTGGTATTCTCAATAGTAAATTATTTATATGTTTAAGACTATCATTTTTAAATTATGCTTTTTTTCCTGTCCAAACACTACTTACAAACAATGCCACACAGGAGAAAATAATTAAATTGATTGGGATTTTTTTTTTTACTAGCTACACAGACTAGAAAAAAGAGTTGATAATGAGATGAAAAATGAATTTGTGAATAGTCATTTTTTACATATGAATACAGCTCTGTGTATATAATATAAACATATTTGAGAAAAGGGATAGTTTAAGTGGATGAGATTTGGAGGAGAGTTTTTTAATTGCATGTGTACAGTGTGTACTTGTTTTCTCTGAAATCCCAAAAGCACAGGAGTTTTTTTGCAGTGTTCTTTTATTGACTTGAGAAAACATTTTAAATTGACTTACATTTTCCCTTTACTGTGGTTTAACATGTATCTCAACCCATTCAAATATGAAAATATTATTATTGTCTTTATAAACTAAGAGATGTTTCTAAGGCTTTCTTAAACCAGCTGTTTCTTGCTCTTTATCACATTCCCCAAAGCAAAGCAGAATAGATCATAGTTGCCAAGACTGCCTGCTGAACAGCGATAACAGATTAGATATTCTAAATGTTTGGCCCATATAAGAAGTCCACACAGAGACATTTTTGACATGAGTTTGTAGCTAGTGCAAATGATTATCATATTCTGCAGAGCAAGACCCTCCTAGTTGTTTTGTGAAGTTGTGGGTTTATAGGGAAACAATTTGTTTAATTGAAAAAAGTGAAAGAGGGAAAAGGGAGAAAGGAGGAGGTGGTGGAGGGAGGGAGAGAGAATGAGAAAGGGCTGAGCAGCACAGGAGCTGTAGCCACAGGAACCTCGCTCCTCAGATCAACATATGTGGTGACGAATGACAAATTTATTTTTCTACAAAGTTTGTGTATGTGTAAAACTGCTGAAGTGCATCAAGATGTCAAGTGCTTTTTGTGACCACCCAGGTTGCCTTGAAAGATAACCAGATGAAAGCATAACTTTAGCACTGGGCAGAGCACTGTGCTTTGCAGGAAAAGAGCTTACATACTTCAGCATCAGTTAAAATAGGATTTTTCCTACATCAATCAGATGCTAATAATCGTTCTAAATACTTGTTCTGAAAGTGAGTTGTACTAACAAAAAGTTGTTGCATACTTACATCCACCAACAGGGTTAATTTGGTGACTTGACTGGTACATACAGTTGCTGATACCTATTCTAGGATTTCCCAAAGGTAATAATTAAGATTCAGGTCCCTCCTTTTGAGAAGATGGCCTACAGGATTTTAGTAGAGTTTAATAGTCTTATACATTCTGAAATATAAATAATTACAGTCACAATTTATTTGGGGGTCCTATTTTGCTTGTGAGACTCATGTATCCATAATATTTATTGCGAAAGAAAGAAAAAAGTTGAAAATGTGGAAGCTATGTTTTCAGCTTAGCCTGGAGGATTAAACAAAGAGTTGAAAATTAACAGGCCCCCAAGCCCAGGGTCTCTGGCAATGATTCACTGTGTATTTGTTAAAAAGTCGAATAATTACTCTTCCTCCATTAGGGAGTGCTAATTGTTTCTGAACACCAATACAACGGAGTTTAAGGAAATTGCTGACTAAAACAATAATTTTATCCCTTAAGCCCTGCACAAATGAGAACTATTATTAGCATTTTAAGATAGCAAGCATCTTTTCTGGGACTGAAATTTTAGCATTACACATTACCAAGACTGAGAAATTATACATCAGATTTTTTCATGAGTTAGCTTCAAAAATCCATTTAATTGTTCTATCTGTTTTTGCAAAGATGAAAACTGTAGCAGATGCTTGGTTAACTCTTCTGAAAACAGCAGTTTGCCCACCAGTTATGACTGTATCAGAACTTCCATTGACTTCTTTAGGAATATTCAGAGAAAAAGGGGACCCTATTCTTTATTCAAACAAAATAAAAATAGCTGTTAGGATGGTGTGGAAATGCAGGAGAGTGTAATGTTACACAAAGACTATGAGACTGGAACTTCCCTGCTTCATTCCAGGTAACTGTTGTGATTATTTCTCATCTAATCTTTACTGTAAGCCTCAGTTTAGGTGATTAGTGATGGAGACACTGGAGTTAAGTAATTTAATGAAGTATCTTCAAACAATATTAAGTTTTACAAGGTCATAAGGGAAGACTGTCTAATATTTATTATTAATATAGCAAGTAAAGAAAGGCCTGGCTGATTCTGCCTTTAGACATAAGCAGAAACTTGATCCACACCGGTGCAAGTGGCGTATTCAAAGGTACAAACCTGTGCCACAGCCACAGTGCCATTCAAGGACATGGGAGAGATTTTGAACTATCTGGTCTCCATTATTTTCATTTGAAGGAATGGGTTCCAGATGATTGTGGGTGAATTCAGATCCAGGCCCTGATCTGAATCCAGGCATTACAAGAACAGATGCTTGATAGGATTTTTTTAACAACAAACAGGGGCACCCCACCCCCAAATGCTGGAATTCTAAGAAATCCTACAACTCACACAGCACTTCTAGAAGTTCTAACATGACTGATTATTAGTCACAGTCAACATAGTCAACCTGCAGAAAAAATAGTAGTGGCTTACAATTTTGCTACTGGTAACAAGAGCATCAAGGGGATTAACCCTGGCACTGCCCACGTGCAGGTACGTGCAACATCTGAGTATGAGAAAAGGGCCACTAATCACTTGAAAACCAATAGGAAATTATGTAGACTACCAGTGGACTTAGTACAGTTTGAAACAATCAGTCTGGAATCATGTCTTTGATTTGGTTTTCACTGGCAGTTGAGAAGAGAGAGGCAAATGCGGGTTTTTTGTGAAAAAAATCACATCTAGCTGTCAAAAGTGCAAATCAGGAAAAAAAGTAAACCCAAAGCAGGAAAATGCTTCTTTTACACAATACTGAACTGTGTGCTCAAGGTCACAGCAGAAATAGAGCAGGTGAGCCTGATTTCCAGATGTCCTCAAAGCTGGGGTAAGTCTACTCAAATGTGGACGATTCTCAATTGTGTGCAGTGCAAACAGGGAAGGGAGGGAATAGGAACTCGTTGTAGAGACTGGGACACGGGCTACTACGACACTGGAGTTGTATATCAAAGCGGAGAGGCAAGGGAATGGATAAGCAGGGAATCCAGCAAAGTGGAATTTGGTGAAGGTAGGGTAGGAAGTGTGAGGAACAACTGAATGCAAATACAAGTGGAGAGAGGAGGTGGAGATCAGCTGAGAGCAGAAGTTTTCCTTTGAAAAGGCTTGTAATCATGCAACTTATTTCCACAGTGTTTTATAAAGGCGAATACAGAAAACCTTCACTGTAACCGCCTTAACTGAAAAGCCCATCATTTGATTCTTGTTTGCAAGAGAGAAAGTTTTAAAAGCATAGAAATGCAAGCCCGTGCAAAATCTGACACTTAAACATGATGTTTAATCTTCCTTTGTGATTTCATTTTTCTTTGTTAACACAGGCACTGCTCTGTCAACACATACACAGCTGGTAGGAAATTTGTAATAATATGTAGGAGTTTTAAAATAAAGTAGTAAGTACAGAAATTCACACAGGACCAAGGGTTGCAGTCCTTATTAGGCACAGTTCTCACAGAGGACAGTGACAGAGCTGTATTTGAATAAATTCAGACTGAGCAAAAAGTTGTGTTGTTTTTTTTTTTACTCTTCCCCTCCAAACAGTTCTACTGCTTAGGGGCATTTGTCAGGGACCATTCTTCTGTACAGTGTACAAATGCTGAACAAAATGGCAAACTACACTAAAGACCTTACAATCTATGCACAAGACAGAAGACATTAAATGGCTACAAGCAGACAGGGAGTAGAAGCAAATCTTTCTAACTCTCTTTAGTGAATCTGTTAGTATGTTAAATTGAGCATATATAAAACAAATGCAAATTGTTTTCTTTTTTTTTTGTTATGGTAAGTTACTATAGTTTTTATATGAGAAAATAACAACATTCCACCCTTAATACACAGGTGAAACTGTATTTACAGAGGTTACATTCCTTCCAGTAATGCAACATTTTTCTCAGTTTGATTCTAACCCCATTTTTTTTACAAACATTTCTAATGAAAATGGAGCATAACCCTTATTCTTTCTTGGAACCTGCTGATGGGTTTGCTAAATAGCAAAAGGCAACTGCAGTGCAACATGTACTGAAGTGCATGATAAAATATTTCATAAGGAAATGGGATTAGTCTTACATATAAGAAAAGGCATTGCACCAGTCAAGTGAGTTTGCATCTGATTGTAATTTGAAATGGACATGTACTGAGTGAACAACATGATCACAATATGCTCTCAGCTTTCCTGACTAAAGAAAACATTCAAGCCAAGAGTAGTTTATCTTTAATAAATAGTAGATGGTATACTTAGAAAATTCTAGAAATTCTTAGTAATCTTACACCTCTAATTTGCTGTTGCATTTTTTTAATGAACCACTCTGCCTAGAGAAATAAATTATTAAAGACAAAACCCTGTATTCTTAAGTCAAATACTTCAACAGCAAGATTTTGGATTACCTTTGATTTTGGCTTTATATCTACAAGCCTTGGAATAGTACTCCGTGATCATATCAGAGTTCCTCTTCAGTTGTTCCATTTAAAATATATCTTCCATTTTCTCCAAATAACTACTATAAATTAAAACCAGCTCCTCAGAGATGAAATTTACTGAAGCTCCAAATCATGGTAATTAAACTTTTACACCACAACACACTACCATGTGTTTCCAGATACTATTTTATAGAAACCAAAGGTAGGCTTTGTCATGTTATTTTTCCAATATTTTTAAAGGAAGATGTATATGAAAAGAAGTATAGTTGGGTGGGAACGGCTTTCCACTCCACAAAAATTCTGGGATCTAAAAAATTTTCCTATTCCACATAAGGAAGAAATTGAACTCTTTCGAAATTTTCCATGAAGAAAGCCACAGAAAGACCACCCCAGGATAGCTAATAAAGTTGTTGTTAGGACATTTACTTGGGAAATGGGAGACTTAGGGTCAAACTCTTGCCTGACAGATGAGGAGCATTGACCTGAATATTCCTCTTCCTAATTACAAGACATTGGAGTATAGTGATATGAGGTTTGCTTGTTTCTTTCTCATTTAGACCAGAAGTTTGAGTTTGGACCAGAAACATCATGTGAACTAAAATTTTGTCAAAACTGATAATGTTTCTGAAAAAGCTTTGCTTAAAAGAAACTGGCACTTTCCAATGAAACACAGCTGTCCCTGATCAGCTCTTGCTGTACATTATAAGCCAGTTTTATGGCCAAGACCTATGGATTACTGCATTATTCACAAGTGGTAAAGCCATGCATAAATTAGGCCTCTAATTCCAATTAAGTGCTAATTCTGTGTATCCTATGAGTTATGTCCTGGACCATAGTACATCCTAAGACAGTTGCCAATAATAGAAAAAAGAATTAAGGCAACTTAAAACATATTATCTTCACACTCTAGAAACAGTACATGCATAACTAGCCAGACTCTGTCTTCTTAGATTTAATACTCGTGATAAAAACTGGATAGGAATGACTAGAAATAGGTTTGTGAACAGAAATAGATACTTTTTATGTCATTAAACATAATGTAATAGCAGTAGTGGCAGAGTTTTTCCTCAAAGGCTCCCATTTTACCATCTTCTTGTTTATCTGGACCTTTGAACTCGTTCCCATTTTAACCTGAAAGCTAAAGACCACTTTTCATACAAGCTATGTCTAGTGCAGCGTGAGGCATATCCCCCTATTTGGGACCGGAGGAACTAGACCTCATGGTGGGACACTACTCACCCACTTCAATGCTGGGAGTCAATCAGAGGCCAACTGCATGTCAACACAGTGCAGTTTTCAGCAGCACTTCTGCCTTTCTGAGATTCACCTGATCAGTGATTATTCACCTGTCCAACTGGTGCCCTTTGCTGGCAGTACTCCACAGTCTTTACTTCATGCCTTTTACTCAAGTCTTTACTGAGATTTTGACTACAACAAGCCACTTGAAAAAAAAAAAAGTTATATAGAAGCTACTCAAGCTATTTTACTGCAGATCCTACACTTGATTGATAGGTTAAAATCAGGAAGAAGTGTATCATAGCCTCAATTCTGAGTTTTGTCTCTTAATTTTTTAGTGAGTGAATTGTTGCGTCACTGAATGAATTGGTATTTTCACATAAGGGCACTGAAAATCAGGTTTAATACAAATAAAGATGAATACACTGTAAAAGGTAATACTAAGGCTGTGTTTATTTGGAGCAGGCCTTTTTTTTTACAGATAGTGCTTTGTTTAAAATGACCTCTTTTTCCACTGTAATCTATTTAAAGATGAGTTTGGTGACACTAAACTGCAGACATGACAACTCACTAAATATTTGTTTGCTCTTTTGCATTTTTAAGGTTTTCTCCAAACTACATCTGATGAGTTTTGTTATTACTATTCAAGAAAAGATGGTGGCGTGTGCTTTCCAGATTTTCTAAGAAAACAAGTGCGAGGGCCAGCCTCTAACTCCCTGGACCACATGGAAGAATATGACAAAGAGGAAGAGATCATCAGGTTCATAAAGATAAATGCTGTTTAATCTGAAAAAAACCTCCCAACCCTAGCAAAGCCTGTGGTTTTCACGGTGAAACAGCTCAGTATGTCCTTATGTTCAGCAGCTGTGTTTTCCAGATGTGACTTGCTTTTGCTGCTGCTACTGTATGTCAAAAGAGAAAGTTACATTAACTTCAACATTTCAGTACTATTTGATATTTGCCTTGCTGGAAAGGTGTTAGAATCCTGGTTTGATCCACCCTGTGGATCTTGGTTATCGTCCAGCCTGTGGATCATACGCAGTTCTGGGAAGTAATTTCTACCTGAATGTAATATTACTTGACTTTATTGTACACAACTACAATAAGTTTATTAGTAAAATATTCGTTTCATGATCTTCAATTTATTTCATTAATGTATTTTTCTTCATGAAAATAATTAGATTATTCCATTGTAAGTCATTATTTTTATGGGGTTTAGAAGCCAAATTTTGTCAAAGTGGTGAAATTTACTGTGTTTATTTTATGGTAGAAATTCTGTATTTCTAAATTATTCTCTTCTTTTACCATTTTTTTTCTCTCCTACTCTTCTACATATTGGACCTAAGCTTATTTAATTTTCTCTTTCTTGTATACAGAAGTGCTCAAGTGGAGTTCAGACTGATTCTCAGTATTATATGCTTCCATACCTTCATTTATCATGGATATATGATTATATATTTAAATATATAAAACTGCCTTTACTATAAACTTTTTTAGGGACATTGTTGTGTCACAGTTACAAAAAAGAAGAAATGTCTCATGTTTTCTTTGAATTTCTTTAGAAAACACAAGCACAACTGCTTCTGCATTCAGGAGGTTGTGAGTGGACTAAGGCAGCCTGTTGGAGCAGTACATTGTGGGGATGGATCCCATCGCCTCTTCATTCTAGAGAAAGAAGGATATGTGAAGATTTTCACTCCCGAAGGAGACATACTCAAGGAACCTTTTTTGGATATACACAAGCTTGTACAAAGTGGAATAAAGGTTGGATTTTATACTTAACTCTACCTTTTTATACTATAGTATGTATAAGGGGGAAAAGGGAAGAAATGTTTTTCAGAAATTACTTTAATTTAAATAATAAAAAAGAGCAATGACAAGAGACACTACAGTTCTTTCTGGCAAGGAAGTGAAAACTTTCTTGTACTGGGAATGCAGAACATAGCATCTTATAACTCTTAACAAATTTTTTCTTTCCTTTCATCTTTTCCTCACTTTAAATTCAAATGAAACTAGTCAGCAACAGCATTCCACAGCATTATCTTGATATTTTCATCCTTTGGGCTCATTTCCATCATACTGAATTCAGCCGAGTTTTGCAGTGATGCCAGTGGGAGCAAATTTGGCTTAGGGCCTCCCCAACCCGTGGGTGCTCAACATTCCCATGGGAGTCAGACACAGGAGTGGGCCTGAAACTGCTCAGAGATCCCAGGGAGAGGGGATCTCTCTTGGCTCAACCTCAAATGTAGCACAAGCTGCCCTTGGTGAGAAGCTGCTTTAAAACTGCACGTATTTGAGGTGCACATAAAAAGCAACTGACCCTCAAAATTCAGACATGAGGGAGGGATGGTGCAACAGCTTTCATCATGTTTAACAGGGAGACTTTCATGGTGAGGGGAGTGAGAGGTGAATGGGCACAGATGGGAATATGCTGGAGGGTGGAGGTAACATCTAGTTATGGGGAAAACTCGTAAGTCTACTGGGGGATATTTTTCTGTGGAAATGTCTTTGAGTGTTGTTCCATGTTGATTTCTTGTCACAATTTAGAGTGGTGATGCAAGTAAAATCCAGATATATCAAGAAAATTTAAACTGTAATCAGGTTATGCCTAGAACAGTCAGGACTATATATCAAAAAGCTTTCATGGATGAAAAACATATTGACATACTCTTGCCAGAGTAATCTTAAATAAAAAACTATATCCATTTAAAATGCATAGGACATGCTAACTGATAATTTTGTGTTTCAGCTATAAGGGCAACAAGCAAATTAAGATAGTCTTTTCTGCAAGAAAATCTTAGAGGGTTTTGGTTTGTGTTGAGTGAGAAATGAAATATATTGCACCTTTTTCAGGAAAAGAACTGATTCTGTGATTTGCTGAATGCTTCCCTTTCTGCCCCTGTAGGAAATCCTACTGTTCAAGGTATCAAAACAGAAGTGACTTATCAGGGGTGTTTTTGAACATCCATCTAAAGCTGTTTCATATTTCTTAAACAAAAGTTCTAATAACCTGTACTTGCAAAAAACTGACAGTGAAATTCCCATAGAACTGCTATTGGTCCAAGACAAACCTTTCTTGAGGAGACTTTTACAGCTGCAACTTAGAGACAAAGCTAAAAGAAAAACTGATTTTCCATGCTTCTGAATAGGCAATAACCTGCTTGATATGACTCTAAACAGGTACCCTCAGGATCATATTCAACTTTTAGTCCTGTTTTAAATCAGTGACCTGATCTTTTTAGTCTTTACTATCCTATCCACTATTTCATGCTCTAAACTGTATCTGTTTCAACTATAACATTTTGTATAAATAATTTGATGTTTCTAAACTAGGAAGTCTAATTCAATTCCCTGAGATAACAGTCCAGTGACTGAGGATAATTGTATGACAGTGTTTAATGCAGGCTGGCAAGAACAGAGGCTTTGTATACATTGCAGGTAAGGAGGAAGGGAATGTGCCTAGAAGCAAAACTCCAGCTCTTAAATAGAAAGAGTAAAGAATTTGAGGAATGCATACATTATATAAAATAATAAATAAATAGAATAAAACAAACCCCACATAATCCAAATGGTAGTTTTAAAACAAGGGTTCTTAAAACATTTTTATGTTTATCCCCTGCAGTCTGATTCCTACAATCATTGTCCATGGTACCTTACCTACAAGGATGGGAGATGGCTGTGACAGTGGTAGCAGTTGTCACTACTTGAGAGACTACTTGAAGGGTATTTGGCTTTACTTACCTGTTACACACTTTAACACTAGAAATCAGTGATGGAGAATACTATGTGGATAGATCCTTCTCCAGCAGACAGTGCAGAAAGTGTACAGTCAGCAATAAAAAATCCCCAGCAAACCAGTATATAAGCAATAAACTGAAGTGACATATTACCTTCATAAAAATAATCCTGGAGTTTAGTTCGGGTCTCACTAGAATATTTCACTGATTACAGCACTGGCAGTCAGATAAGTAGGAAAACCATCTACAAAAACAGAGGAAGAGAGGTGACAGCAGTGTATAGCAATAAGTCATGTTTCCCTCCTAAAAAGATGCCATTGTGTTTCTTTAATGGAACTTATGGTTCCTGTGATGATGAAATTCATTTGGAGCCCCTAACATTGTTTTGAGCAAGTTTGTAGGGCTTCTTCACTGGTCCTGCACATAAATAGGATTGTTTGGAGTTGCTTCTTGTCAGTCACTCCTATGAAGGTCTGTGGATATAAACTGAAACTAAGAAGAGTACAACCTCATGTGTAACTTTTATTGGTCCATTGGCTTTTAATGTTCATTGAAGTTGTTGGGGTTTCTCCTTGAAAATTGTTACTGCAGTAAAATTACTGACAGTGACTTGATTTAATTTTAAGGAGTTCAAATGAAAGAGAAGAAGTGATAATTTTGTCAGCTGCCAGTATCTCAGGAGGAATTAGAACAAGCATGTGGAAGTCTTTCATAACAGAGATAGATTTTATGAACTATGGATGATGATTACTTGTGCTTCTTGGTGGCTCTACTCAAGAGAAAATTAGATGCAAGATTACTGCAGATTTAAAAAAAAAAAAAAAGGAAAACAGCTTAAGAAACAGTTTTTCTTTGCACATCTCTGAAATTCTAAAACTATGTGGCTGCACGGTTAGCAGGAATGCTTTTCTGATCTTTTATTTTTCAACTTAGTTATTGGAAGCCATGAATGAATCTTACTGATGAATTCGCTAATTCAACACCTGTGGCCTTCTCAAATGCATTTTATGTCACACTGGATACATAAGTATTGTAGTATGTGGGGATGGACTGAGCACTTGGCCAGCTCTCTGCTGTTACCCCTCAGCCATTTCTTCCTAATGTCCAGCATATGGTGACAAGAAACTGTGTGTTTCAGTCGTGCCTCAAAGTTGAGTAAGGACATGAGTGAGACATGCACCTGTAACTCAAATCTAGGACATGCAACTGGGCTCAATTATTTAGGAATATGTAGCCCAGTGTAGTGGAGAAAATACTTGTTCCACCACCCAATATAATATTAATTTGTCCATTAATATTGCAAACTACCCTGAGTATGTGGCATGCACTCAGAAGAAAAGAATAAACAGTTTACCAAAAAACCTCAAACCTAAAAGTCTGCTGCCTTGTTCTGGTGATTTACTGCTCCATTATGTCATGGTGAAGACAGTTGTTGGTTACAGAGCAACATTTTACAGTTTTTCCTTCGAAGTCATGTAGCAAAGATGATTTTTTAATGAAAATATTATTACTCATTTTTTCTTTCAGACTGATTTTCACTAGTGTTATTCTCTTTTTGTTTTAAACTATTGCCAAGTAGAAGAGAGGCAGAAAGTTTGAACTACTGAACTAACAGTTTGATTTCAGTGACATTAAGGAGACCTTAATCAACTATAAAAAATACACCTGATGTGCCTGAACCTATTGTCAAAATTTAGGCTTGATAATTAAATGCTTTAAATTTGGATATAATGATTTCTTGAGATGCAGCAGTGCTGGATATGTTATTACTACAAGATCAGTCACCTTGTACTCCATCTGTATCTAACATACAGAAAAACAGTGAATACTGTAGCAGTTTTTCAACTTTTCTTACTCTCATGGCTGTATTTTATCTTATTAACGGTATTATTTCCTAAGATTTGGAAACATTTAGATTAGTAGCAGCCACCATAAAATGTAGCACAATCTATTACATCAATTTTCACTCACTTTCTTGTCTCCTGGGCCCAAAAACATGTATTGGTCTAAAATATATTGGTGTAAAATAAATTGTTCAGAAGGAAAGGCATCAAGGTATTATTTGGCAACAACAAAAAATTAAGAGTCTATCACTTCTCTTGGGAGCTAAATGCTATAATCACCTTTCAAACTACACTCTGAAAAGCTAAGTAGCTCTAGGGCTGCAGCTGTTAGTCCTTAAATCATTTTTGTTGTCCTTCCCTACAATCATTCAGCTTCCCAAAATTCTTTTAAAATGAGGGACATCTGAACTGTACAAAGTAGCCAAGTTTACGTCTTACTGCTGCCAATGGTAAAATCAAGTCCCTGTAGTTAGATGGTAGTTTTCTACTTATAAATCCACCATCTGAATTAGCTCTTTAGTTATGGAATCGCAGTAGGTCGTCAGGTTCAGTTGCTTGTCACCTCTGATCCTTATGTTATTTTCAGTTTATTGATTCTTTTTTTTTTTTCTTTCTTTTTGATTGTTACTAAGCTGTGATGTGTATCTGCTGGCTGCAGGGTCATAAACTCTGCAGCAAGCAAGAACGACTGCATTCTGTTGCCCTTTGCCTCACACAGTGACATGAAGAGAAACCCCTGTAAAATGGGTGTCCTTAAAATAGCCATTATGGAATTACCACTTGCACTTGTGTAGAGATTTTATTATTTTATATTTTTTTTAGCTAGTAATAAAATATCCCTGGTATATCTCATGGGAATACTGTGATAAAGGGCAAAGTCTCTGAGGATGGAAAGGGCAGAGAAGGGGAGGGAAGGGAATGGAAAAGGGACAGAAAAATCTCAGTTAAATGGTATCAGAGATCACTGTTAAGAATACATGAGTTGGACTTTTTGTTGTCTGTCACCTTCTCTACTCTAAGACTGTGGTTTTCCTTGTCAGATACACTTAAGCTTTAACAGAAACTTCGCCTAAATCCTAAGCTTATAGTCACCTTTTTATTTCATCTTGCTTTCAAATTAATCAGTAAGACTAGTTTTGTATGAGTTTTTAATTCCCAAAGGGTTTGGGAATTAAAGATTTCCAAGTAATAGTCTTAAGATGAGTTACTGTGTTTTGGTAGTTTTTATGTCAGAGCACAATTACTTTCAGTCCTGCAATTAACTAATTACTAACGAGCGATCCAGTGATTAAGTAGGAATTTTCTGTGATACCATGAAGAGTGCTGTGAAACACAGCAATCTGTATGTTCAGTATAAAACTATGAAAGCAGACTGTCAGGCATTAAGTAGGTTAACTCTGCTCCTATGATCCAGTTATTCCAGAGCTACTCAGGGTCAAATGAGCATCTTGTTGTCATAGGCATCTTTTTTTCAGGAATTCATGGTTAATAGTGAAACATCTACTATGCCTTCATGTTTGTATCCAGACATTGGAGTAGACAACCCAGAAAAGTGGTGTTAAAATGGCACGTGAATGTGACACTTGGGGACATGGTTTAGTGGTAAACATGGTGGTGCTGGGTTAATGGTTGGATTTGATGATCTTACAGGTCTTTTCCAACCTTAATGATGCTACAATTCTAAAACATTTAATTACTTGAATATTTATTACTCAGATCATTAAATATAAAATCAAATTAAAATTTGTTTAAAAATTACCACTAACTTCAGCACTGGCACAGCCTGTTCCAAGGAGCTTATAATAGGTTGTACTGCCTTTGCAGTGAGGAGTGCTGGTACAGAAAAATATAATGAACCAGGGATAAAAATCTATTTAAAACTTAGTGTGTGAAAAGAATCGGATTGTTTGCATTATTTGCTGAATTGCTCAGTTCCATCACCTATAAAACTTCTCAGATATTCCTCTTGATGGTGGATATGTATATTTGGGTTTGCATCATGTTGATATACAGGCAGAGGCAGACATAAGTTAACATATATACTATCCATCAATACCCATGGAATTTATGTTAATGACAGAAGACCCACAATTCGCACCGTTCATGCTAATCCTTCTATCGAAGTCCAGTAATTTCAATTTGTTTTCCTCTGAAAACTTACATGGATGAGGGTGAAATCAGTGAACCTTTCTTGAACTTCTTTGCCTTGACATCACAACAAGCTTCCACCACTTAGAACTAGTTTATAATCTCAGCAAAAGTTATCTTTTGCTCTCTAGAAAGCCAAACTTATAGTGGCTACTAAATTTGTGACCAATTAGTCCCAAAAGGGATTCTTTTGATGCATGTAGAGAAAGGGGATCAGTGGAAGGATATACTTTGCTCCAGGCTTTAGGACTAGAAGAACAAATGTGAGATCCTATCTGTATTTCTTCCTTAGTCAATCCAGTGGGCCTGCAATTCTTCAAAGTTACTCAAAAACGTCGTCTCTGAAAACTGTGGAGAGTAAATCCTCATTGTTTTACAAGAATAAGCTCTCATCTCCCTATGAAGAATAACGACATTAGAGTACAGAACATAAGTATAACATATATCCTACTTTGAACAGAGTAAGATTTCATTAATTCCACCAATGCTGAGTGCAAATTGTATTTGCTGTCTTGTCCTATACTTCTAAGACTAATTAAATGGTAAGAACATTTAAGATATGGGAAACTCTAGGATGCCTATGGTGAGAAGCTGAAATGCTGCGTTGCCTGTGTTGTTGCAAAAATGATGAGACGAACAATATAGAATTTGGCTTTCTGTTGGAGACTGCAGAGGGAAGTGATGACTATTTTTCAGCACAAGACTTGCATGTGAAGTGATGTGAGGTCATAGGACATGGGGGTTGGAAGAGCAGCAGTCAGATCTGTGGCACAACAGACATCATTTTTGACACCACACCTCACCTGTGACTTGTCCACTAGGTATCACAATTAATTGGCTTTAAATGTCTTCACACAATTGGAGCAGGAGACTAGGAAAGAAGGAATGGTTAAGGTGTGCAAATGGCCAAATGTGAAAAAAAACCAGGACATTGTAAAGATAAAGCAAGTAGAATATCCTTATTTATAATTATCTTAAACATTAATGAAATAAACACAATGAACACAGCACAGCAGCCTGCAGGAGAATTCAGCCCTCTTCATGAAAAGGGTGATTCTTTTTCACTGATAAGTTCTTTGTCATTTTTGAGATGGTGATAATACTTTTGTGAGGACATAATATACTTCAACTGTATTCAGCAACTGTAAAGTACAGCATTTTAACCAGCTGTAAAATGACAGTGAAATGTGCCTGGGTTTCTCATTAACAATTTGCAGATTTTGGTTCTAATCCTAATAGGAGCACACCAGTCCTTTGAAAGAGGCTGTACCTTAGCACCATATAGCTCTGTTGTTTGCACGGAAAAGGAAGTTTCTTGCAATTCTGAAAACGTGTACCAAAAGCTCTAGACCTCTATTTTTGTGAGAGAGACAGCACTGGATAACCATACCCAAGCTAGCAACTGTGGAACAGTTCAGTGACTCTCAGGCTGTAAGCTGAACAGATGAAGAATTGCCAGTTTACTCTAAGGAAATCTGAACCAACAAAACAGTCATTTCTGTTGATTTTGGGCAGTGTGTCTTAGATTTGAGGAGCTGAGAGGGGAAAGAAGATAATACTTTATCATTTTACATGCACATGTGTGGATTTTTATGTTCTGTGTTTCCTTGGGAGGAATCCCATGGTGCCAATTAACCTAACTTATTCCAAAACAATTCTCTGTTTGGAAAGAATAATTTTCATTGTGGGTGTTCCATGAAATTGTATGCCTCATACCCTGTTATTACGGAGATGTGTGCAGTGCAATTGAGAATGCCAGTTTCTTTTCCATGCACTGTATAGATTATAGCTGTATCCCACACACAGTGCTAGGTAATCCCTACTTTAATTTTGTTATGTGTACAAATCCTTTTTGAACATTTAGCGGTTTTCAAAATGTAAAAATCCATCATCTTCTGAAAGTGCATTTGTTAAAACCAAGGGCTGAATTTAGAAGTGATCAAAACCAATGAATAACGTGGCAATTATCTAATTAAAAGGAAATTATTGCGTTTGCTGAAATATAACAGGCATATCATGATAGCCAACACAAAATGGCAAAGAAGGAATAAAGTTATGCAGAAAATTCCATGGTTTTTAGCCAACACAGTTTCAACCACATGTTTTTCTTTAATGGGAGGAGGTTTAACAGTCCACCAAGGCTCCAGGATTCATCATCCCTTTAAGCTCTTGGACACCTCAAAGTCTATAATGAGGTCTTAAGAATACTTCAGGGAACCCATGAAGTAATGGAGCTCTCAGAAACAGTATTGTGTCCTTGAGACTTCTGTGTACTTTCCTGCCCATCATAACTATGTGATTTCCTGTGGTATTACATCCCTTGTACTGTGGCACACAGAAAACGTGTCATGTCTTTGTCTTGAAAAAGATGAAAAACTGAGTAACACATACACTTTCATAGTTAATACAGCCCAACTGCTATTCCCTTATATACTTCCCCCAGATGCCACAGAACAATTTTCCTTTATATCCTCTTACACGTGTTTGTTTTCTCAGAAGCTCTGAATCCTATTCCTTAGACAGGATCAGCAAGTTGGATTGATGGAGGAACCCTTCCTCCAGCGGAGCAATGGTATATTATCATGTTTTCCACACATTTTATCCCCTTTGCAGTAAAAGTTGGACAAATGATCTGCCCCTAATTAATGGTTTATATATAATTTTAGCTTTAAAAAGCAGTCAGAACTAATTTTTCCCATTACCAAAATAAGAAAAAAACTCCAAAAGATGAAACCACTTAGTAGCTGACACTTATTTTTCTTCAGTGTCTGTGTCTGCCTACATTTTGATATTGCTGGACTTTTTAAAGAAATTATTCCATAAATCTCAACAAAGTAATATTCTCTCTTAGATTTAATTTGGAAAATGGAATATACAATCTGTGGGAGAGAGGTCTCCAAAATACTTTCAACCATTTGTTTTTAATTTACAGCAGATACTTTTTAAAACCTTGATCTATCGTCACTGGCATTGGGTTGCAATCCCTACAACTGAATTGCAACAACTTCAATTTATGTAATAATCTTCATGCTAACTAAATGCCTTGGAAAGAAATAAAAGAGGGAGTAAATCACAAAAAAGCTTTAAAATTTTTGACATTCTTAAAAATTTGATGGATGTCTATCAGCTGGATTCTCCATCACTGTAAGAGTCCAGAGACACAGCACACTACAAGCACTAATAGGTGAATGGATCTGAGTCACACTGTAGTGTGCATGAGAAGAGGTTTTCTCTAATATCAAGATACATAAGAAAAGAAGTTACTCAAGCTCTTCCTTAAAGAAAACACATGCCTTTCCATAGCAGACTGAATGCTTAATTGTTAGTAATGAATGTAAAATGATACTGTACACCACACAGAAGCCTAGTTGGAGATGTGAGTAAGCACTATTGGCTCCCTTTATCCAGTAGCATACAATGTTTAAGAATGCCTGCACTAAACCTTGAGCACTTTCAAGATCTCATCAAATCAGTAGAATTTCAGATTAGATGAAAGGCAGTACAAAACGCTGGCAGCTTACATTGCTGCCATTTCCCTTCCCCATAACTGCCTTTCAAGATATAACAGGATAATATTATCAGAACACTCTTGCTACAGTGACTTTTTGAGGATAAGAGCAAGAAGTGAGCAGTCTCATCTGACAAGCATGTGTGTGAGTGTGTAAATGAGGCAGTACGATCAAATAAAACTTAACAAGCCACCTATGAGATTACTCCAGTTTGCCCCTGCAGTTACTTACAGATCACTTCCCTGCCAAATACAGTGTAGTTCTAAATGTCATGACAAAAATTTTGAAGCGACAGACAAATCCAAAAGTAGGGAATATTAGGGAACTACCCAACAGAAACCAGCCTCTGTTGGGTTTTACCTCTCTGCAAGTTTCCGCTCACTGCAACAAATCAGAACTATCTCACAGACAGCATCCATGTTTCTCCAAAGGCCTGTGGGGCTGGGAAGGCCACAGGTAAAATTGGATGAAACTCTTTATTTACAAATGCTTGGTTTAAAAAAAGTGTGACGGATTATTTAATTTAAAAGCATATAGTTCTTGAAGCAGAAGCATTAAAAACTGTGGTTTTGCTGTAAATTAGTGAGTCTGTATTTTGCAACTTGCAACATTTTGCACTTCTTGTAAAGGTACATTCTCCTTGCAAATTACACGGTTGTTTAAAAATATTGCTTTTGAAATAGTTTGTTAAATATATGGGACACAAATAAAAGAACAAAAGGAACACCGTTCTATACATTCCATATAATCCTCTATTTTGTATAAAATGCATATACATTTTATCAAAATGTATAACTTTTATTATATTTTACTATCTGCATAGCTATTTCAGCTTCCAGAAGTAAGTATTTCTAAGGAAAAACAGTACCAAATGACTTAAGGAAAATGAATTTAATTACCTTCTTACTAACCTACTAACTCATGAAAACTCTTAATATGAATGGTCAAAAAAAAATCCCAACAAAATGCATGAAAGAAAATATTACACTACTTTCAGTCCGAGCAGAGGTAACATAATCTTTTAATAAGGCCTGAGGAATCCTCTGTTCCATAAAACAAAAATGTACCTTCAACAGCCAGTGAATAATTTAGGTGAACTGAAACAAAATGAAATAGAATCCTTAGTACTGAATTTGATTTATTTGGTTTTCTTAGGTGCTATAGATCATCAGAATAGAAATTACAGATCTTCTCATAGAAAGTGAAGAGAATATCTTATTCATGTGTTAGATGTATCAGCTATGCAGTGAAAGAGAGGTTTTTGGAGAAAAACATCTTCAAAGCTGAAACACAGGATTTTTAAAGAGCCTCTGCAATGTGCCAGTTTGGTTAGCAAATGTGTATTACCACTGAACAATAACCAGTGATAAAATAGAAAGTGCCCAGGGTATTGCTGGTGTTATAGTATCACTCTGTCCGGAGTATTCAGAGAAGCTCCTGAGGCTGGACTGCACAGAACTTGCACTCCTTCCATTATGTTTCCTTGTTTTCTGTGTGAATTCTTCTCATTTGCAAAAAGGTAGAATAGTGTTTCGTTTATGCTGCCCTCAACTACACAATTCTTTATTTAATCAAAAAGTAGTGGAATTAGGATTTTTGTTTGACTGATTAAAGTTCTGGGTCCATGATACTCCGTTTTAGTTGTAGCTGTTTGAAAGTTTATCTTCTTAATTTTGAGACTGAACATACACTGTGGTGTTCTAATTGCACTGGCTTTGTGCAAAGAACTTTGTACTGTATTCAGCCAAGTTACAGGGTTTCCAAGATCATGGTCTTGGCTCAGGATAAATGGAGCCAATGAGCTAAACAAATTCCTGCTTTCTTGGTTCTTATAATACGAGAAAAATGGAAAGAGCAGAATACTTTTACTGCTTTGTACAAGTGAAACAATCCTGGAAACTGAAAAAAAATTATAAGTTAACTGTGTTTATGTCAGCAAGACACACTATTTTAGAAATTATTTTTGGCTTTCTTTAGAAATGTGAACCACAAATTAAAACATTAATGAAGGAAACGTTTCTCTCTTGGCAAATTTAAGAAAAGTTTGATTTAAAAGTAATTAGTTTGGGATTTAAAAGAGTGAGGAAATTCAGTCTAGTACAGGCAAATATTATTGTTCTCATATCATGTAATAGCAACAGCTCTCTTGCACTATGCTGAACGAGGATACACATCTAAATTTGTCTCAACTTCTGTTACTGAGAATGCTTTTTTAATGAGCTAGATTTTAAAACCAGGATTGAAATAAATGAGTAATGGGAAAAAAAAAAAAAAAGAGAAGGACTTCTAATCAGGAAAACAGTGTACATTCTTTCAAAGTCATGTTTATGAGTTCAGAGAAGCAGTGAATCTCGTTCAAAGACAAACCATATTTCTATCTGCTTTTCAGAACTACCATATAGTTCATTACTAAAGTCTGTTTTCAGCTGAATCTCAGCCTCACAACAACTGATTACTTGAGATATTTTACTGTACATCATAAGGGGCTTTCACTTATAAGGTATCACAATTTCTATTTTCTACAGGTCATAGACTCCTTAATTTACAGTTCGGTTTTCAGGTAGGGGTTTTTTAAGGAACCAACTGCTGTTTCAGTGCGCTTAGGTTCTCAAGCCATGGGAGAACCAGTAATTAGCATTTGCTGATTTACAATAATTGTGGGATATTTGACCTGCAAGAATTTGTGCCACTCAAACATGAATTTCAACATACGCGGAGTTAGATGTGTAACTGACCTCCAAAACATACAGCTTGATTCATGCACAGAGAAGGAATATTTGAATTAAAAAAACTCCATCTGCTTTCACTGATAGTTAAGCCCTTTAGAAGACCTTAGGCACACTTAAAGGAGCACTGAATAAATATTTCCTGATTACGTTTTCATGCAGATCAGAGACACATATTTTCAAGACTCTCACTATAACACTGGAATAGTGTGCAGACACCAAAGACAATCATTTGTTACAAGAATTCTGGAATACTGAATGGGCAAATCTAGTCTTGATGCAAGTCTTGAGCAAAATATATGAGTTGATTCAGGAAGTTAACATGGCTGAGCCACTAAATAAAAGTGAACATAATATAATTAAGCTCAACATCCTCCCATGGGAACCTACCATAAGGTAATAATATTACAGTACTTTTCAAAAAAGGAAGATTTTTATATTGAGGAAGTTAGAAATAGCCTGAAGGAGAAAGTTAGGAAATTAAAATCCATGGAAGCAACATGGAGGCTCTTTAAAAGTACCTTATTAGACTCAGAGAAAGTGTGTATAAACTGAAACAATTAGGAATTAAGAAGGTGAGAAATACAGCAAGGTACAAGGGAATGTTCAGGCCTCTAAAAAATAATAATACTTTATTAAAATGGAAATCCAACTCAAGTAACACTAACAGAGCAGAATATAAATTCAGAACACCAGAATAAGGGTTATATCCTGCCATTGTTTCGCTGGCAGAGTAAGTAGGAGTTTTTCATAAATATTTATGGTAGAACAACATTCTGAGGTTTGAGAGGAAATTTTTAAGGACAAACAGGGAAAAATACGGAGATTTTTTTTAATACATTGTGATAAAAGAACTTCCTCAAACCATGTGATGGTCTTTGGCAGAGGCCACTTAGCTAGACCAATAGAGTATAAAAGCAAAAGATGCAGCTTGATTTCTCTACTTGAGAGAGACGGGGAAAGACACATCCTGTAGTTGCTATTTAACATTTGCCATTTCTCCACCTGTAGAATGAGAAGGGGAAAAAAAAGAAAAAAAAAAAGAGGGAAAAGAGAAATCATAGAAAGCACCAGCATAAATTACCATAAAAATAAGTGCTCTAAAGGAACTGAAAATTGGAGTAGTTAAGATGATGAAGTCTACTATTTGTTTTTACAAAATTTCACTAGTATCCATGAGTCTGATTGTAAAAGGACTCTGAAGGTCATCTTGCAAGTAACAGAGAAGGGAGAACACAGAAAAATCCTAGATGAAAAATTAACAGAGTTGTAAGATTAGGTCAAAAAAGCACCTTGTTTAGGTGTTGATTTGTTGCCACAAGCAGAATGCTGTCAAAGAATTAGTAAGATAACAAAGTAGTTTATATTTCTATAAGTTTTTATGTAGTGTTTCTAAAGAAAGTAGTATGAGAGATTCCTAGTCATATAATAAAAAAAGCCCTTTTGTGGTTCTGACTGTATTCAGGGAAGAACTGCTCTATACCAACACCTCTGGACGTATCTCCAGTACACTCGCTGCTAAATTAGGAGGGAAAAACAAATAGCAGAAATAAATAACTGATATCTTTTAAAATAATTTTAAAATGTGTCATCTAGTATTGCTTCCAGAAAATGAGCTGTTACTTTGAAAAGCTCATGATAACTGGCAGAATTTGCTGGTGATACAAGATTAGAGTGTATTGGTAGGAAGTCTAGAGAAATTTCCTAAATCTAAATAATGAAGTTGGCACACTAAATTCAATACAACATCAAGAATCTTTAAACACACAAAGAGCTCTCACCTTATTCTTTTCTATCCTGAAAAATATATAAGAAGCATAAGTGCCAACTTAGAGTAGCTATCCAGCTATAAAATAACAGGTATTAAGCAATATCTAAAAGAAAGTTTGAAGTACTTTGGATAATGAACACTGTCACTATTTAACTCGGCAGCAGTCTCAAGAGTTCAGCAAGACACAATTGGATAAAATAGTGTTGAAAAGGGGTTTTGTTTGATGGCATCTAAAAATATATTTTATTTGGAAAAAATAAGATCTAGCAGAAAAAGGTGAAGTAATAAATTTTAAAGAAGGCAATTTTGCCTTTTCATTCTCTTCTTTTCTTTGATGAAAAAGTTTAACCAATTGAATGTCACACTTAAAAGGAATGACATTTGAGCAACATAATCACTTGTCTGTTACATGCTGTTGCTTTGATAGTTTTGATTCAACACCAATTAATGAAAGCCTGTAGCTTTTCTACTACTATAATTTATTATCCAATTGTTTACAAAAAAATACACAGCTATGTAGCTCTCCTGAGAGGGAATTGGGTCATCTGCCAATAAAACTGGGTTCAGGTAGATCCTATCTCTGCTGGTGTAGTAGTCTATACCAGTATCACATTTAATCTTTGTGTTGGATTCCTAGTCCAGAAATAATGCAGAGTTAATGTTTGTTTTCTGTGTGGAACAGAACCAAGCATCTCAATAATAATCTTTTATGTGAAACTTGAGGTATTCTGCAAAGCTTGGTGACTTGAAAACTCCTTTAGGCTATCAGACTCATACATAAAGTCGGATTTATATCAGAGCTGGATGCTGCAGTAAGCATTTCCAACTAAGTAACTAAGAGTTGTCAAGATATACTTCTGAGGACAATTATAAAATTGCAAAATATTGGACACAATATATAAAATGACAGATGAAGTTCAGAGAAGCAGTTCCAAAGACCTGCTGTGCTACTGCATGAAATGAAATAGTGTTTGGTAAAAGAGACTTACTGCTCTATATAGATCAAGGAAGTTATACAGGGTGTGCAAGTTACAGATTGTAGTTCCTGTCATGAATCAAGTGCAGAATTCCTCTTCCAATTTTAAGGAAACTGTTTTTTGGAAACCTTCTCAGGTTAAGAGTAGAAATTCTAGTAAAGACAGAAAAAGAAAATAAAAGAAACTCCATAACAACATAACAATTAGCTTGATAGGTTAGATTTTTAGATGGCATGAGTGAACTGATTTTCTTATATCAGTTAGGATTTTACAACAATACCTGCCACAGAAATGTTTTGCCAAAAATCCTAGTCTAGCGTAAGGATCATAGACTCTCATAGAAGATGATTACACCAGTGATATTGTTCTCTATCTTCATTACCACACTTAAGTGCCCCACTTGCAGAACAAGGTCCTGAAGCCTTCTCTTCTCAGGGTTGAATAAGCCCTGCTCTTGTGGCCTCTCCACAGAGGGCAAACGCTCCAGGCCCCAGCCACCCTTCCCTGAACTCACTGTGGTGTAGTGATACCATTCTGGCACTGAGGGGCCTATAGATCCAGATGCAGTATTCTACGTGCAGCCTTGTAAATGCAGGGTAAAGGGAGGATGATGGGTTTCTCTGCTGCCTGTGCCCTTGTTATACAGCCCAGTATGCAGCTGGTATTCTCTGCTGCCAGGGCACACTGCTGGCTTACATTCAATTCACTGTCTACCGAGACCCCAAAGTCCCTTTCAGCAGAGCTATCCCCAGCCAGTCACTCCCCTGCCTTGTACTGTTGCAAATGTAATGGGATTTGAAAAAGTCTGCAGGGATCTGTGTCTGTAGGCCTTATTCACTCCCTTTAACTGGGCTAACCAGTCAGAAGTAGTTCTTCTCCAACTCTGTGAAGATCAACTTTTTTCTTTAAAACCTTAATCTAGAGATAGCCTCCCCTGAGATACCTTTCTTATCCTTCTGTCTCTCTTCCCACTATAAAACTCATCCAGTTGCTTTAACCACTGTAAGGTTTAGTGCTTCATATCAGGCTGGCTCCTCTCTGTCTAAAGAGTTGCTTCAGAAATAACAGATGCTGTTGCCTCAGTGGCTGTTAACTGCACATGTGCATGGAAGGGTGTGAAAGAAGCCTCACCACTCACTATTTCCACTGAAGACTGTCTTTTAAGGGGTTGATTTTCAGAACTCCTAATCACTGCTGTAACCAGTTACTTAGACTTGAATATTTATTATATACATAAGGCATTAAATACTTATTGTGATTTATAGCTTGGGTTTGGATGTTATTTTTAAATAAGCCATATAAAGTGCCTTCAATCCTGTCCATTCACACACTCATGAGGCAGACTCCAAAATCATGAAATTGGCTTTAAAAGCCACGTGCTTAAAAAAATCCGTTTGGAAACGGGGAGTGGAAATTCACTTCCTCCTTACTTTTTGGCTTGATTTGTGTTCTCAGACTTCTTCCTGCAATCAAGAAGTCTAAATGTTTCAAATTTAAAAAAAGCTGAAAACCTACTTGCAATGTTTTATTCTACTAATTTCAGATTTCAATATACCTCTTCACAAGACTTGTGATTTAATTGCAGGCATTAGCTACCCTACATACTAAGATGCGTACACACATCTATGCAGCTGAAAACTCCACAACCTAATGAAATATTATTTGTCTAGATCAAAAGTATGTTAAGGACAAAGATGTTGATGAGCCGGTCATGCTGTGAAGCAAAACAGCACAGATGGTTTGGGGAAGGCCGTGGAGATCATGTCTCACCACCACCTCTCTTGCTCATTTGCTCCTTTCTGGAAGTAGAGAGATGGCTCAGACACCCTTGGTCTGCATGTGGGAAAGGACACAGTGGGCAACACACAGAAAAAACATATTCCACATGTGGAACCAGACTTGTTGCATGTGAAATACAACTTTCTCATCTTCTGTGTATGTTATTAGCATGTGCTGTTGCATAGAATTGTAATATTGTGGTGCTGACGTATCTCCTGTCACTAATAGAGAGCAATAATGAAGTGAAATTATCATTCCAAACAATGTAGAAAACTCTAGAGTTAAAAGAAAATAGGAGATGAAAGGCACTGGCTGGCTGTTCTATAGGTATGAATTATCACTTAATGGAAAGTATTCTAATTAATGTAAATTTAAGACTACGATTTTCAAAGTAATTGCTTCTTGCCAGTATGAGACTAGTTTTGAGGAAATACTGATTGTTCTATCTGTGATTCCTATACACTTTTTAGTTGTTTTAAATGAGACATTAAAAATGAGAAATCACTTTTAGAAATCTTTAAATGCTTAACATCTCAAAAGAGAAGCATCAAAAAATGAGTCCATGGCTCCTCTGGAACATTTTTTTTTTTTATGTCTGAGTGTTTTAGAATAAGAAGCTTTTGCAAGTCAGCTGTGATAAATAGGCACATATCACAAGGAGGGGAATATTTTTTCCTACGTAAAACAATTATGATTATTTATTTTTAAAGAGACCAACACTGAAAAGCATCGTTCCTTTTTTCATGTGAGCACTGGGACTCAGGATTGAAATTTTGCTTCTTATAGATGGTCACATTTTTTACTATGTGCTACTGCCCTACTCCTATTATTCCTGGGCTGTTTGGGGTTTTGTTTTGTTTTGTTTCAAACAAGTTACAAAGATGGCTTAACTTCAGAGAGATTTTCTTAATGAAATCCATTCCACCCAGAAGGTGTTCTCTCTAAAAAACGCGAAACATCACTAAATTTAACCCAAAGTCTGAGCATATGGAAAGCTACATAGATGATGTCAGACATTACAAATATTATTTGTACTTGCAGTTTACTTCAAGGGAAATTATGAGAATGACATCATAATGATGACTGACTAATTTTTATTAGTGTTTTCTCTCTGAAACTCTAGACTTACAGTTATAAAGAAAAACAGCTTTTAAAATGCTGTATCTGTTATTCTTTTCTAACACTTTGTGATTTTCATATTTATAAAAGATATGCATATTTTAAAATACCATAAATACTATCAGCTCTTATTCTACTCCTTTGACATGCCAAATATTTTTTGTCCAAAAGAAAAAAAAAGTATTATTTAATGCTCATAAAAGATAGGAAATGACCACATCTTCTTTTACATTAATTGCTGCTTGGGTTGGCCTATGACCGTATAAACTCTGCTGGAGCAGTTGTAGCAAATTTCTTTACATCTGTTTCTTACTATGGAAATGAATTATGCTGATGAAGGGGTGATGACCAGCTTAGGAATAACGATGTTTCTTCAGTCAGCAAAGACATCACAGGATGCCACAACTTTAGAAACATCCAAAATCCACTGAACCAGTATAACTCTATTTTACAGCAAGAAACGTGGCAATCCAGGGCCGAGCAAGTACTTTTTACAGAGGTCTGTTAGGTCATTTTGCTGAGGACCTCTTACCAAGAAGTGTTGTATCGGCTCCAGCTCTGCAGAACTGCTCAGGTCTTGTGTGTTGCCTTCAGAGCTGGAGACAGCAGTAGACAATGAGACCAATAGAACAGCATCTCCCACAGCAAGGCAAAAACCATTTTTCAAGCCCACACAAAGGGAATCCCTACAGGAATACTGTGAGTGTCGTCAAGGGACTAGAGATGATGATTCAAGTCACTAGAGACTCTAAAACCAAAACCTCTCGGGTGACACAGCAAGCCAAAGTCTGTCTCTTGTGAATTCCCCTCTCTAATTTTAGGAATTTGCCACCATCAGACTGTATTCTTAGTCCCTTTACTGAGGGCAAGATTAGGCCACAATACCACAAATCTATCTCCATGACCATATTAGGATCTTTCTCCGAATGCTGTTGTCATTCAGCACCATGTTTGTATTGGACCTCAAAGGCAATTATTAATGAGTTTATGGTTGAGCATGTTCATAGGTGTTTCATGTAATAGGACCTTTGTTTAGCTATGAAGACTTGTTTTCATGAGAAATCAGTATTTATGGTGTCAAAGTGCTTTAGGGTACTTAAATGCTGTGCCCTAATGGAACACATTATTCATAGTCTTGAATTAATTTAATATACAATATGCAAAATTCAGGGATGAATCAGTAATTCCTACCAGACCTGTAGTTCTGACTCCTGGCATAAAGTGATGCATTTGCAGTCTCAACTTCCACATAAATAAGCAGAAGTATATGAGTTAAGCATGCAAAGGCAAGGTTGACAATGTGACTACTATGGCTGAGTTCAAACCCTACTGGTAAAGCAGTTCTAGTGATTTGAAAAATTGCTCCCTCTCAGTCTTCTTTGTCATGCTCTTGCCTCAGTTAATGCTGAGTAAGTGTCTAACTCCTCCCATGTCATTCCAGTGTAAAGTTAATAAAGTTCAGCAAATAACTAAGAGGTGGTACCTTCATATAGCGTTACAAAGTTTTACTTGCAGAAAATCCAACAGCATATTTGGTAAATTATATATATTTGAATTCAAAGATATCATGAAGCAAGAGGTCTAGATAGTATCAATGGCATCATTCATCTCAGCACTGGGAGAAAGTTAGTTCTGATTTGCAGAGCTGTTCTGGAGAGAGTTACACCACCATGTAACGGGCCTGCACAACATTGAATGCTCCCTTAACCAACCCCATTTGCAAGTGATTTTCAGGATAGAAATAAGCAAATGATCTGTAATGGATAATAAACAGTTAATCATTACATCACACATACCACATCAATAAAATTATTTTTTATTAAACCTGTTTTATATATGACTTACATTAAAGCATTCTATTTTATCAAGGATTCAAAGGGATTAGATTTTAATTTGTTATTTTATTATAGTATACCTTAAAATTGTTGACATATAAGTTGTATAAATAGAAACACCATAAATCTCTTTAAAAGTGTACCATAAATTTTTTATGTATGACCTTTAAGTAACAGCAGTCTGTTGCATAACTCTGCAGGGGAAATCACATGGTGGAAATGTCATATTTCCTTAAATTTATGGTTTTTTCTTGGTGGTCTAAAAGACCTTTTTTTTTTTTTTTTTTAGTTTCCTTTCAAAGTTGTAATCTTAGTAAATTGTTTAATGTTTGGTCAAATGCAGGTCAATGTAAGTTCTTATTTAGATTTATAATAGGAAATATATAATGTCAGATACCAATGAAGCCTGGCTAATAAAGTCAGGGATACCAGTGTTATGTTTCATTATACTGATGTGAGGATAATGCCTTTAGCTGCATAACCACCACATCAACTACAGACCATAAAAAAATCTTTATGAAATCTCAGGGTAAGATTCATTAAGAGAAAATACTCCATTTTTTCCAGTAATTTTTTTGCCTCTTCAATCAGAAGCATTTTTGATTGATAAATCCCCTCACCACCATTGTATCAGATCTCATTTACTGACAGCAGAAGTCAAGTAAACTCTGACATAGAGAGAATTGGCTGCCCCGTGTTATCCTGTTTTGCTCTAGAAGTGAAGTTTGGGCATGTGCCTAAATACTTTCTGAATTAGGGCCTTATGAAACAAAATTTTATATTAAGGTAATTATCATTGCCATTACTTGGAGGAAATTTTACTTTTCCCTACTCCGAATGAGTTTGGTCTACACTCGGAACAGTGTTATCAGCATCAACAGAAAAGGTCTGCCTCAAGTTAAGACATGCAAGTGAATATAAGCTGCGTGAACAAGAAGAACTTATTAGTGGTTTTCCACCTCCACTGAAATCCTCAGAATCCAAAACAGGAATTTACAACACTTGGCAGAATAAAAATTAAACCCCACTCAGAAATGTCAATATTTAAAATACGTAGTACAACCATAATGTAATGAGTTCTTTCAAAAACACAGACACATATATGAAGTGCACAGTTTTCTAAACCCTTTCTCCCCAACTTTAGAATTGAATTTTGTAGGCATAACAATATTAACTTATTCTATACTATAAAAGAAAATTCTTCTAGGTTGTTCAAAGACCGTTTATTTAAGCCTTAAGATATGCAAATCAAGCACTGTTTATGGCCACTCATGTTCCACCTTTGGGACTACAGAAAAGAATTAAATTTGAGGAGAATTTAATGTACAAGGACAACAGTGTTCACCTAACCGCTGGATGAAAGTCTATGTAGGGAGTATATGCATGACACATAAGCATAAACAGCTTGGAAAATTCAAGCCTTGCACAGTCATAAATTCTCACCTGAAAGGCAGATGGGCACGTTCCATCGTAGATGTAAATGAAAGCAGTGCTTTGTGTGTCCAGCCTAGCAAAAGATGAGGATGGGTTTATATTAGGTATTAGGAATAAATTATTCATTGTGAGCATGAGGAGGCACTGGAACAGGTTGCCCAGAGAAAGTTATGGATGCCCCATCCCTGGAAGTGTTCAAGGAGAGGTTGGATGTGGCTTTAAGCAACCTAGTGTAGTGGAAGGTGTCTCTGCCCATGGCAGAGATAATCTTTAAGATCCTTTCCAACCCAAACTGTTCTGTGATTCTCATTTCACAGAATTTCACAGAATATTCTGAGTTGGAATGGACTCATAAGGATCACTTAGTCCAGATCTTAAGTGGAGGGCCCATACGGGGATCAAACTCCACAGCCTTGGTGTCAGTAGCTAATATCAGGCTACTAACACCATTCTGTAATGAAGCTGAAACAGGTACCAATAATTCATTTTCCAAGAATAAGGAATGGATTTACCATCCATTAGGCAGCAAGCAGGGAACTCAACCCTGATGATTTGCTCAGACTTGCAGCTGCAGTGGACTCACTAATGCACTGCAGTTCCTACCTCAGCCTGACTGCTTCTTCAGACAGCTCAAGCCAACCTGAATGCAGTCCATCAACCACAGACACACAACAGTGTGTCTTCAGTGTCTTAATAACATTTGGTTCAATAGACTTTGATCATCCTGTCAAAAGGCCTCAGGTGTTATGCAAGTTCAATGTGGACTAAAAAAAAAGAATGGAAAATAAAACAACCAAAATTACCATTTTAATTTTCCGTCTTTTGGGGTTTTTTTGCATTCTGCCTTCTGGGTGAGCACTAAAACAATTAATACATATCTCCAAGAGTGTTTAACAGTGATACAAATAAGCTTGTTCAGATATGTAAAAAATCTGCTGAAAATCAGACCAAGATACAGTAACAGACAGTTAATTGCCATCATATGAGCATTGGTCAGTTAAGGAACATGTAATTTGTATAATGAGTGTCTTTGAACCTGGAACAGGGCTAATCTAGAATCTTGACAGACATGAAGGACTAACAAACCTTTTATCTTCCCAATACTTTTCTTTTAAAAGAGGATTTAGAGCCTGAACTTAAGAGAAAGGATGATAGTACTAAGGGCTAGTCTGGAGGAGAAGGCAAATGTGCACCAAAAAGAGAGCCTGCAACTTTTTCCTATCCATGCAAGGCATTCATTATCCTCACAAATAACAGAAAAATCAGCACTGCTGGGCCTTTCACAAGTAGATGAGGGTGTCAAGGGAGAGGCAAAAATTCATCCCGCAGGCAGTGAGTCTTAGGAACCTCAGAATGCTGGCAATGGCTTAGTTAGAAACCAGAGAGCCTTCCTATGCCAAGAACAGACACTAAAATCTCAGACAGTTAATGCAAGAACAGGATAGAGAGGAGTGAGAATATTCTGAGATTTTGAAAACATACTCTCACCAAGTGTGGACTGAAGGATTCTCAGAAAGGGCCAAATGAAATATTTCATTTCTGTGTTGACATTCTTTTAACTAAAACTAATTTCTAAACTGAAATCAACTCACTAAAAGAAGTGAAATTCCCAATTTTACAAATATGAGAACTGGATGTTTCAAGAATTTCAAAACTATTTTACTTTTTTGCCCTGCAAATGCAACGTGTCACAAGCAAACCTCTCTTTCCATCAGGAAAAGCGGGGCCTTGGACAAATCAGCTTTTTGAAATCCTGTCTTTACTCAGGGAGCTTCTGGCCAATTATACTGAAGACATTTTTCGTAGCAATTTACTGGTTGTCTTAGGACAAATGAATTCTGAAGTTCTATGTCTGCATCAGCTATTGACGCACACAAACATATTCCTCCAATTACTCCATATGCATGTAGTGCCTCACCCTATTTCATTTTTATAACTGTGCATGCTTAACGCATTCCTTCTTTGCAATGTCCAAAACTATCTTTGCATTCTCAACAAGAAACATATTTCTCATTCACACATCTTGGGCCAAACCCAGATGGTATTAGTTTCCTTCAAGGGTATTTCCTGTATGTCTGAATTGTCAACACGGCTGTGGATTGCCATCATTCTCCTCTTATATACAGATTCTAGTCATGGAGAGCAAACCGTATATCCTCCACCACCCTGGTTTTTCCACTTGGCACATTTCATAAAAAGATTCATGTCTGTCTTCAAAATATTAATATTTTTCTCGCTAGTTTAGTTGAGAGGCAAAGACAAGACCTGTATGAGTAATCCTCAAAAAAGCTTGATTATTTTAGCTTCCTCTGGTGTTCCGAAAATATCTGAGGAAAAATCTGGATTTCCTTGTATTTATTTACTCCTTGTTTTCAGGTAGCTGGGAAATTACATATATGTTTGAAGACTTACTGAGAGAACTAAAATAATTTGATTACTCAAGTCAGTATTCAAAAGTTTAACTGCAGCAGTGCAGGTAAATTGCACACTGGCCTTTCTGCCCTTGGGCTGCACAGCTCAGGAAATTGATGGGATTGACAAAGCACCAGTGAGAAAAAGGATTGGGCAGTATCAGAAAATTCAAATGCATTTTTCTTCCCAGCTCCCATGCAGTGCCTTTTCAGAAATGTCAGGGTTCGAAGCTTAAATGTGTTTCTGACCCAAGTAAAAACATGACGCACATGCACAATTTTTGTTGAGAAAAATGCAAGAATAGCATTTTCTGGGGGTTTTTTACAGCTGTACTCGTATCAGGACTCTAACAAGTGCAGTCCTAACATTTCAAACATTTGATTTTGGGTAATAAATGCAGTTCTAATGCTCACACTCACATGAGGAAGCTTGAAACTCAGTAGCAGATGCTGGACCTCTAAATGAGTTTTCTCTTTGCATTTATGCCAATACGACAAGACTGTTTATTTTTTGGAACAGTTGAATGGACAAAAAACATAGGTATAAACAATTTCAATATTGGACTAAAGAGATATAACAGACTTGCCTAGCACTCATCCAGTAGTTCTGCTGTATGTCCACTGGTAAAATGTTGGAGAATACTTAAAGAGCTTCTAAGAATACGAAGTGTGACTTTGGCTATTATGTTTAGCATAATAATTACTGGGAAAACAAGCAACATATGCAACCAGAATTTGCTTTGAAGGTATGACACATTATTATCAAAACTATGCTGACTGCTGATGCTAAATATAGGCTGAAGCATGCCTCTCCATGCATCCAGATATCAGAGTCCGAAAGTTCTTCAGATATTAGAGAACAGAATAGCATTTGCTTTATAGCTAGAAATTGCACACATTCTTTGGCAGTGGAAAAATGGTGACATGTTCTCACCTTTTGGTGCCTGCAGGCAAGACTCACATTCTACTTGGTGTCTGCCTCCAGGAGAGAATCTCACACAGTGATATAAGCATCAATTGCAGTGAACCTTTCATATGTCTCCTGCTTCTGCCCTATGTTTTTATGTTATGTAAACTTCTATCCTTCAAATTTTCTCCCACTGCCCTACTGAAAAACATTCAGATAATGTAGTTTTCCAATTCCTTACAATAGGAAGATTTGAAATATTTTGCAGAAAGAACTTTAGAACCTTTACAAAGTACCTTCAGAACCTTAGTGACTAAAGCCAGAAATCGGCTAAAGAAATAAACTTCAGTAAAGAAGGTTACCTTTGTATTTTACAGTAAAGATGAGCATCATTTTGATAAGCCACTGAACTCACTCTTCTCTCAAAACACTGACAGAGCTCATAAAGCCCACAGTTTAATCCAGGTTATGTTGCAAACATGAATGATTGTCATACTTGGCAAAGAAGCAGAAACAGTGTGGACTGAGTGAAGTGCCTCTGGTCATGCATTACTCTCTGGCAAAAGGTATCCTGTTGTTTTAAATTTTTTTTAAAAATTTTTTTGCAAGATGCAAACTGCTAGGGACTTACTTTTAGCACTTGCTGAGCAAGTTTTAATATCTACTAGCATACAGACAACAGTAAAGACATGGGGACTGGTCTAAGTGGAAATCTGTAGCTTTTTTCCTTCAAGCGGGCTGCGGTTTTCTGCTTTCTCCCCCCGCGTCACAATATTGAAATACATCCCTCATGTGATGCAAGTACCATTCCTCCTGCCACCAGAAAAGGCAAGTGTCTGCTTTTATAGGTGACAGTTCAGTACTGAGGGCCAAAGGATAAAGGCAGAATTGTTTGTAAGAGTAATGCCATCATGCCATCTTTCCATTTGCATCTCTCTTTTTGAAACGAGTTATTTTTTAATGCCTGCAATTAGACAGATCAACATTTCTGGTTTTAATTTAATGCAGAGAGTATGATAATTATGTTATTCTGTTCTGAATTATATCCCAACATTTCCGTATAAAGTGGTCACAGTAAACCAGCATGAATTTGTTTTCGATTATTGTGGTATAGAATTTGTTGTAGGTTCGTTCATTTTACATAAGCACTGTCAAACTTGCTCTGTGTCACTATACATCCTCTTTTTTTTCCCTTTCTCAGCACAAAAGAAAATAAGTCTTACTGCTCATTTAAAGTGATGTTAACTTTTTTGTGGACATTTGTTAAAAGTCTTAAATTTAGCAGCTCAGGGAGATCTTTGCACCATAGTAAGATTTTTATTTTTCCATAGCATATTTTTATCTTTAGGAATGACAAAAGGGACAGCAGTGGTTGGCTGAAGTGTCATGCCATTTAAAAAGCAACTTATGTATACAATTATAATTCTTAGAGTCTTTTGACAACTCTCTGCCACTAGATCTGTGTTTTAACCAAAATGAAAATTTTATGAAACGTGCTATTGAAAAATAAAGCTAATTTTTATATACAAAGTGAAGGAATGAGAGCATGAGAAAACCAGAACAGATGGCTGAAAGGACCATGGTCATATTAGAGCATTGCTAGAACACTAAATCACTATTAAGATTATTTGTGTGTGTGTGTGTGTGTGTGTGTGTGTGTGTGTGTGTGTGTGTGTGTGTTTACAGAAAAATAATGTTAGATAGCACCAAAATAGGGTGTAAGTTTAAAAAAATCATTCTGGATTGGAAGAGGTAAAGTCAGAGTTTTGGTGACTGCAGAAGGAATTATTGGTGTCTTGTCATCATGTCATGTACTTGTGAATGCTAATGGAACACAGTCTGTGGGGTATCATCCGAGCCAATTTTATTGGACTGCACACTGAAAGAGAGCTGTAAAATTTGCTTTTATCACAGAAGTGGCATGGAAAGGTGGGTAAAGCTTCAGAGCAACAGAAAGAAGGAGAAAAAAATACAAAGGTCATCAAGTCTATTCTCCCTATTAATGAAGGACTTTCATGGTCAGTAAATTTCTTAACACTTACGGCATTCTCATTCAATCGGAAGAAGCTTTCTTGCTTTCCTAAAGGGCTAATTCTACAGCACAATAGGCCTCAAATGAACACAGCTGTTAGGAAAAGACAGTCTGAAGTGGAAGAATGCTGAAGAGGAAAAGTGTAGGAGAGCAGATATGCCAAATAAATAAAGACCAGAAAGTGGAGGCATGCCAAGGAAATAAGAAGGAGCATGCTTATTTTTTACCTTCTTATAGTGGCCTCCGCTGGTGAACCACTCACTGAGTTGCTGGTGGAATGTAAAGCTTCCTTGAAAATAAATCCAGCTGGGGACAGAGGTGGAATCACCACCTGTGTTCCCAGAGGATAAATGCTGCTTACAGCTCAAGAGGCCTCTGTGGTGCAGGAAAGTGTGTAATTCACACCTTCCTGAGCCAGCTTTACTGAATGCAATAATCATCTGGTCTTTATTTGAATCTTCCTCTTCCGGGTCTGATTTTCACTGTCTTCTGTTATTCCAATTCTCCTAAAGCAGTGCAGTACATAAAGTTTCCCAGTCCAGATGCAGACCTCACATGGGCTCATGGCCACCTCCTTGCAAGCACACTCACAGTTGTACGTCACTCTGCCCAAAACCTCCCAATTATTGGCTGGCTCTGGGCAGTCTCAAAGCTTTCAGCTGCTCTGAACCAATAATTGGGAGAGTTGGGAAAGCAGGATTCATGTCTTACTGGAAGAGTGTGAAGGAGGCAAGCTGTGGGTTTGTGTTGGGTTGGTATCTGCATTTATAAGTTTCGTGTACTTTCTTTAGGAGGACGGGAAGAAAGAATTGTATTATCAGGGGACGAGGATTGTCATTTGGATTAAACTAAAGACTTGCCCAGCAGAACAGCAAAATCTGGAGTTGAGGAATTAAAAAAATAAGTACAGAGGACTAGGACTAGAAGTGAAAGGTCCTGCATTTAGTGACTGGTATCTTCAAAGGACTGTGAAGGTAAGGAAAAGAAAAAATGATCCCCCAATGCTGAAATTTTGTCTTTGCTGCAACGGAAGTAAGAAGAAAAAAAGAATTAGGCTTTAATTTCTAGTGCTATCTTTAGAGTTCAACACCTCTTTATTTATTTCTGTTCAAGTTATGGCCACTTCAAAGTTCTTTTGCTGGAAAATTGTGCTGCAAATAAATATGCAAGTGTAATTCTTGTGAATAGGTACTCTGATTTTTCTCCAAGTGCAGAGAAGCCCCATCCAAAATCCATGCAGAACTGGTCTTATGAATCACCATCTTGCTACCTTTTGATATGTCTGTCATTTGGACCCAATGGGCTCTAAAGGAGTGGGACATCATTACTTTATTGTGAATTCAGTTCTCATTAAAAAAAAAAAAAAAAAAAAAGGCATTTAAATATCACCACAAAAATCAGAACAGACAACTTTGTGGTGGATGCATGTTGGCCATTTTCAGCTAACTGCACCTAACTGAATAAAAAGCACCTGTAACTTCAGTAGAATTTGTGCTTAAATTCCAATGACCCTTTAAGTACTTTTTATGGATAAATTAAATTGTAAAGCATTCCTGTATCTATAGTTATTTGAAAGTCAAGCATTAAAATAATGCACTTGTTAAGATCACTAAAAAATATTCAAAATGTTTTGAAAAAATCCTTAGACAACTGCAAAGCCCTTTCTAAAAATAGTGAAGCTCTGCAACCCAACAGGAAAAGGGAAATACTTTGGAGATAGGCTCTCATATGTATACTATACTGAGCCATGACATCAGGGTTATTATTTTCCCCTAAGGTAAATGTCTTATCTTACAAACTCTTCCTTTGCCACAGGCCTCAGGCCCCACAGATAGCAAAGCATTTGAGTTCTCAACACCCAAGAGGTCTAATAGGAGCTCTACTCTGACACCCCACCGACAATCAACTCCTGTCATTCTGTATTTGTTGTCCCCTTTCACCAGTCAGAGGAACTTCCCTCCTGTGCTTCTCCAAACATCTTTGAAAGGCAAGGTGTACCCTTGCAGCAGACCTTTTGCAGGCTTCTACTTCTGCTGTAGTCAAATTTCTATCCTGTGCTGGGGCCAAATTTCCAAAATGTGTCGATTAAGCAAACACTTCCCACTGAGAAAAATACCTGACACTGATCTTCAGCCCTACTGAATCTCTTCCTGAAGAGTTCATATGGTGCTGCCTGATAAGAGATGTAGGTGTTCCATGACACCTTAACCCATGTTTTTTTACCAATCTTTGCAATCTAACTCCTTAAGTTCAAACAGATGGCAATGCATATTGGTTATGATATTTATTATATAGGAAATAAACTAAATGGTCCTACTACAAGTTACTATGAGTTACCCAGCATTTACACTGTAATAATAGATGAAAACAAATGATAAAAAGATACTACGAAGTTGAAATACTGTCACCATTGAATATGCATATTTTAAGCACAGCCCCTTTTAAAACGGTTTGCTACTCCTGTCCAGCATGAGAGTGGGATTGTTAGATGAAAAAGCTGATAAGTAAAAATACAATTATTTTATAAGTATTCTATTAGAGCGTGAATTGTGAAATTAATTTTAAAGAAAAACTTGGAATATGCAACCTACATTTCTTACTATTAAGGGACACAGAGTAACAGAAATAAATGGTCATGCCTGGTTTTGCTTACTAGAATTAATTACTACTAAGGTTACATAATTAAGGGTCATACTTACAATATGATCTGTTTTAAATTAAATATTTAATAATACCAGTTAAAGCATTCCTGTGTATTTCTCTTTACTGTAGGTAATAACACATGTATTAACATGATTAAATGGCCACATGTCTTAAAAATAACTGCAGCATATGTTTCTGTATTACAGAAAAAGTATAATACCTTAATAATGTAATAAAACTTCTAACTATAATATCAGAGATATACCAGAGATATACCAGAGAGATATACTTACACATTTATAAGTACACAGGTTGAAAGCAGAGACCACTTCTAAGTAGTGGTTACATGCAAATAGTACCTTTCTATAAAAATTCAGTATTCACATGCAACAATTCCTTCTCTTAGTGTAAGTCAAAATGCAAAGTGGATCGTGTTGTGCACTTGTTTAGGATTTTTACAAGTGTAAATATATTATAACAGAAATCCCAATGCAAAAGAGAAATATCAAAAATCATTTATATCAAAAATATGTTTGAGAACACTTACTCGTGTAATACACTTTCAGAACTGACATAGTGAAGCTAGCCAACCATTTGAAATTGAAAAGTAAAGAAACACTTTGTTTAATGCATACATCTAATCTTTGCTTGGCTTTATACTAACTTAATAGAATTCTGATTAAATTCTTTTTGTGGTTGTGGTCTTAAACTAGACCAAACTGGGGTTTCAAAATCCTTTCACAGAACTCCTTAGCTGAAACATATAACCTGGCCAAAGGAAATCAGTTTGGAAATAAGTGTAGCATTGGTGCAAAACATGTCATTACCGTGGAGAGGAGAGAGGACCATTCAAGCTCCAGAGCAGCATCGAGAGTGTCAGTTTCCAGACTTACTTACAACAGAAATTTCACATTGGCCCCAATCCACAGTATGTTTAAGTAATTAATACTCATTTCAGCCAACCATCATTCTTTGTGTTCAACAGACATCCCAATGGAATATAAAGATTTGTCTCATTCTTCTCGCCCTTCCTTACACAGCTGACAAACATGGTAATTCCATCCAATAGTAGTAGTAGAGAATCTCATACAAGCTACTATATCATCTCCAGTTTGTTGGTTCTGGTTTCATCTAAAGGGAGACTTTAAAAGAAGAGGCTGTCAAGAAGTTATTGAGCTGCCAAGAAAAATATATAGGTATTTGACACATGGTATCTACGGGAAAGACTGTACAGCCTTGGATGCTCGTTTCACATCAAAAGTCCATTGATAAAAAATTATAAGTGAGGAATATTCTATAGAGAAAGTCTGAAATTTTGTACATAGTTATTCAGTTTGATAGGACTAAATGGACTACTCCTAAGGGATTTTGCTGGATATCTCTCAATGTACCCCACAATATATGAAACAACACTACAGAAAACTATAATACTTTGTGGCACATAGAGAACATTTCAAAAGCTATGGAAGTTGTGTCAGTGATTTAATTGGAAAGAACAGGTTTGCCAGTTAGTGATAAAGCTGAAAATACACATGAACAATTATTTTCCAAAACTAGGAAAAATAAACATGGAAAAACTCATCCAGATTTTGAGTTGACCAGAAGCCAAGTAATGGCTTGATGCTGCACTGATTTCAGTATCTTGGAGGGATATTCACAAAGTTTTTATTAAATACATGAGTAAATAGACTTTTTGTAACAAAATGTGTGTCTCACAAAAAAAAAAAAACAAACAAAAAAAAAAAAAAAAAAAAAACCAACAAAAAAACCAGCATGACTTTTCAGGTAGCAACAGATACATTCTACAAACTAAGTAATGTATTTCAGTCTGATAGAGTCACACAAGACAGCAAAGAGTAGAAATAGTGGCCTGATCCTATGAATACAACTTACCAGAGTTACTACTTTGCAAGTCCCGTTTTTCATTCATTTTTCAAATTCTTGCCTCGTGTACTTTATTAAAAGCTCTTAATTTAATTTTCACCTGTTTACGCTTTCAACAACTTCACTTTCACACTGAGATGGCTGCCATGGTATCAAGCACTAAATAAAATCTTCAGCTTAGTAACAGAAAGATCTTTTCTTACTAATACTTTCAATAACTCACCTTGCATGGCAGACCTAGTGTGACTCATTGACATTCCTGGGCCCCTAAATGAGTTGAACTGTTCTTCAGGAGAAGAAATAGGACTGTCTTTGTCTGGGCACAACAGATGGAATCATTCGTCAGGAATCTTTGAAATATGCCTTCCTGTTCCAAAAGAAACTGATTTGCCTCCCTTTGCTTCAGACTTTATCAGAGCAACTTGGTCAAAACTCTTAGTAACTCAAACAATGGTATCTATAATCAGTTGAGACTCAGCTGCAGAATTATTTTTGGCTCATAAGGGAAAAAGAGCTAGATTACCAGTCCCTTCATCCATGATGACTGCAACTGATTTGGCAGCTTTAACTAGACTTTCAAAACTAACCTCTCTGATAACCCCCTGAAACTAAATTTTTCTAACAAACAAATTAGCAAATTTTGGCTGCCTCTAAATTAGCAGGATCCAGATTGCATTGTATAACTCTGTTTATATGGAAATCTCTTGACCTATTTACATCTCCCTTTCTGACTCAGGTTTCTCGTTGGTGGTTGTGATTAAAAACGAAGTACAGCAATCATGTTGAATTAAAATAAATTAAAGCTGTGCACTTTCCCAATTAGGCCTTTTGTGGGATGACTTTCAACAGGAAGACAGGCCCATCTATCACTCTGAAGTGCAACTACATTTTAAAAGCTTCATTCTCTCTTATAATTTAAAATTTCATAATTAGTTATCATGGGTGTGGTTGGAGTTGCAAAATATTGTCTCCTTATGGGTGCCGAGCTGGAGCACTTGAATCTGCAACAGAGTCACTAGTTTTGAAGGGCTGGCAAGCCCTGAGTTAAACTCCAAGACAACTATCACTTTGTGAATAATCACATATATGACTTGAATTTGAATTGTTAATTATGTACTGTGTTTATTTCTGTGCCTCAGTTTCTCTCCCCGTATTACTTCAAAACCAACAAATGAATCTAAGTCTCATTCTTCATTTATACAAATACAATTTTAGGCATAAGAATATTACCACACATTTTTAAAAGCCAAAAAGAAAATTGCCTTCTATTTAAGTGCATGGAGTATATGCATTGTCACAGTACATTACATGGACTGGATGCTTAACATGGAACTGTACTAATCCTTATGGCAAACATAATAACAAAAGAAAGTTGTTCTGAGATTTTTCTATTTTTGTTTTAAAAAAAATAACAAAAACCTTTCCAGTGAGAGACCACATGGAAAACTATGGTTTCTCTGCACAAAGACCAAGGCTGCTTATTACCTACAGTACACTAGCTATGATGAACAGACCACCATAGTTGTGACAACTGATGTTGCTGCCTCCAGGGTAAAACAAAGGTTTACATATTACACAAGCAATTTAAGTGTTTTCTAAACATATTGCCAAGACAGTGGGAGTTGGCAGCCAGCACTATGTTTTAGGTTTTGGATACTTGGATTAGAAGTGACTGCTGATTATAGACCTTTTTATTCATCTTCCATGAATTACTAGCAACCTAGTAACCCAGCAAAGAATCCTTCACAGCACTTAAACTTGTCTTCATGGCTTCCTAAAGATTACATACACAAATCACTCCACAAAAGTGGTGCAACAGACTTGTGCACAGATAACTACATAAGGCAATTGTCTTGTTCTAACTCTTAAAGACTTCCCCAAAGTGAAATGTTTTATAATCCTTTTTGTGCAGTAGTCAGGAAAGAAATAAAAGAGTTTGGGGGAAAGATTATCCACAAGAAAGAAACTTTTTTTTTGGGTTCCAGCTGAAACACAATAAAGAACATAATTAACTTCACAATTCTTTGTGTTTTTCATTTGACTGCAGGGAGGAGATGAAAGAGGACTCTTAAGCCTTGCATTCCATCCCAATTACAAGCAAAATGGAAAGCTGTACGTGTCTTATACCACCAACCAAGAACGGTGGGCTATTGGACCTCATGACCACATCCTTAGGGTGGTAGAATACACAGTATCAAGGTATTAGTAGAAGTCTAAAATTCACAAATTCTGTATTTCTTATCAACTCTTGCATTTTGGTATTTCCCATTTCTAAAATGAGCTATCAGGTTTACAATGCATACACTTGGGCACCTGCAGAAAAACTATTGTGGGTTTTATTTCAAACGGTAGTTTTTAAATGCCAGTAAGTACACTGTTTTTTCTTTTAAATATATATATATATTTTTAGTTATTCTGTTAATTTTTTTAAATTATAATTATTTCCTACTTATTGTATATAGGCAGCAGAATAATTTTTTGTGAACACTCCAAAATTGAAATTTCTCAGAAATAACTGATATTTTTCCACCAAATTACAACATCCACATCTCAAATACAATTTTAATGAGTCAAGTTTAGTTTTAGAAAGAAGTACATCGATAGTGAACTGTGAAAACTGTGCTCATATCTTTATCTTGCAGGAAAAATCCACACCAGGTTGATATGAGGACAGCAAGAGTGTTTTTAGAGGTAGCAGAACTACATCGAAAACATCTAGGAGGACAGCTTCTGTTTGGCCCAGATGGTTTCCTGTACATTTTTCTCGGAGATGGCATGATCACTCTAGATGACATGGAGGAGATGGATGGTTTAAGGTACAAACACTACCAATGGATAGACTTCTGTTATTGTCTTTGCACAGTATTTGGGGGTTGCACAGTATTTGGGGTCAGAATTCAAAGAGATCAGCAGTTGTCAGGGCAAATCTTGCTCCCTCTTCCTTTACTAAATATTCCTACTTATTTCAGTGCCTGGGTTTAGCAAACTGCTGATTTTCAGGACAGTCTGAGTGCTTAAATACATCTTCTTGTAGCTCTTTGCTGTCAAACCATTGAAATACCAGAGTACTCATCAGTAAATGCAATTTTGTTAAAGCACAGTTTAGGCTTCTGTTTTCTGAACTATTGTTCTATGAACAGGACACTTGTATTGAGCAAAGATTCCAAAAAGTGTCTACAAACACATAATAGAGTCAATAACAACAACTCATCACTTAGGAAAATGTCCAGGGAATGTATGAAGTAATCCTACTTTGGTTCTACCTTTCCCAACTGCTTCCCTCTGTTTCCTTATGCTCTGAGTTGCAATATTTGTCTTAATTTAGAGAACGTGTGGTACTGAGCCTTTACAGACCTAAAAGGAGTTGCTGTTCAAAGGCCTCTTTGGCTCAGTAGAATTGCAGGTGCTCCCGTGATTTTTAAGTAATTTTTAACTATAAGGATATACTTAAAACCCAGGGCAGAGAGCAAGTCTAATACTTGGTTTTAAATTAATGTTAAACAAGAGAAGAATGAAACAAAATGATGATGAAGAAAGACAGAAAGAAATCAATTTAAATATCACATCTTTTCATGTTTATAAAGAGAGTCCTTCTAATTCTCCTTTCTTCCATCACAGTCATGAACATAAGGTAAAACATTTTACTGTCTCCTGTTTCATATAACAAAAAAGTTCTGAATCCTTACGGAAAAATAAAAATCAACATTTCCATTCAAGCAATACAATTTATTTATTGCTTGCTTGCTTTCTTTCTATGTAATTAGTTTGTACTGTGACTAGAAATCATTGAATTCAAGAGTAGGATTCAAAGTGTTAGCAAAAAGCGTTAAGCACAATTACTCTAGAGGAGATATTTGAAGCCATAAAACAATGCTGATGTTTGGAAAGTTGTTCTTATGATCAAGTTGCTTCCCAACAGCATGGTCAGAGGTGTTCTAGTATGCACATAACAAGGCAACATATTGGCCACAACTGAATCTTGAACAGGATCTGCTATTGTTTTTTGGACTTGCATGTACCATAAAATCAATCTATATGTTTAATAATCAGTAAAAGCAGGTGGTTTATTTTGCTGGCTCACTATAGTATTATGTGGATTAAATCTACCAGAAAATACTTTTAAAAGCCCAATTATTTTATCCTCCACCTTTCTCAGTGATTTTACAGGCTCTGTATTGCGCCTCGACGTAAATACCGACCTGTGCAATGTCCCTTATTCCATACCACGGAGCAACCCACATTTCAATAGCACAAACCAACCTCCTGAGATTTTTGCACATGGACTCCACAATCCAGGCCGGTAAGTAAGTTACTGAATTACTCTGGAGTAGATAATGTTTTCAACCAGAAATTTTTTCTACAGTCAGGTAATGACATTTTAATAATAAAGGCACTTGTGAACTTTTTAAATCTTCCACTTCTCCTTCTCCACACATATGTCACAGTTAGAAACAAATTTACATTGGCAAAGGGGAAAGAGAAGAGCGTGCACAACTACTAAAAATCAAGACCAAAATGACAGAAATCAAGTATCGCATTTTTGGTTTTAATGAACCAAATAAAAGTGAAAATGAAAGAAAAGAGCTTCAAGCAGAGGGTTGGTGAAGTACAGCTGAGATGGGAATCTTAACTGGGAATAATAGGCACGTGGAAAACAAATGAGAACATCTGGTGATATCTAAACAATAGCAAGGAGGAAAACAATGCTTTAACTAAACACATTATTCAGCAAATTAGGTGGGTGGTAGTACTGAAGTGACATTTAAAATCATAGTTTGAAAAAAATCAGAAAGTCATGTTGTTCAGATAAGGAGTTGATTCTTGGACTTTTTAACAGTCCGAAATTCCTACACCATATAAGTCAATTCACTTTGCTTGGTTAAGGCACTATTCATTGCAGGTGCTATAGAGCAGCGTCCATTTTATCACTAGGAAAAAGTAGTTTTACTTTAGGTTATATAAAAAGTGGTGAAGGAATGGGAAAGTTGTAATATCTCTTGGATATGATTCTAATTCCCGGATATTTTGGCTCAGTATAAAATAGGTCCCTCACATGAGTAGGCACCAAAAAGAAACAATAATATTTTAAACTGTAATGCTTCATACTATTTAAAAGTATACATTAGTATACATCTATATATAAAGTATATATACTATATAAAAGTATACAAAAGTATACATCTATTTCATGGATTTTCTTCTTTTTTTTTTTTCCACAGGTGTGCTGTGGACCGCCATCCAACTGATGTAAATATCAATTTAACTATACTTTGTTCAGATTCAAATGGAAAGAACAGATCTTCAGCAAGAATCTTACAAATAATAAAGGGCAAAGACTATGGTAAGTTCCATCCAGGGTAAAGCTGCTGGAAGCAGTCAGTTTTTATGCCAATGGAATAATAAATAGAAAGCAGAAGAGAATAGATAAAGGGCTGTCTAGCCATGATAGCAAACTTAGATACGACAGATAACCTACCAAAGCCAGAACTTCTGAAAAGTTCCATCTTTTCAGGGTAGAACTTCAAGGTACAAGCAGATACAAGAATCAGGACAAAACACAATTTAAATGACTCAACTTTGTTCCTGTTGGTGTAGAATATCATGTAAATAAGATTTAACAAATTTGACAGTTGCTAGTCTGTCAAATAGCAAACTGTTGCTGCACAATTTGGCTCATAAGGAGAAGATTCTGGAATATCAGGAAGTGATGAAAATGTATTCTTAGTCATTCATAAATTACCTTTTAAGACAGAATGGAAACCTCATTCAATGGGCCTTCTATAATGGAAAAAATGAGATAGACAACAACAGACCTCAACCAGACAGGGAAATGACTGAGCTCGGTTTAAATGTTACTAAAAATAAAAAATGTTAAAAAATGCACTGCGTTACTACTTCATGATAAATGACTTGTTTAGACTAAACGACAAAAAGATAAATATACTCAGTTAGGGACTTTAAATTATTAAAGTGTTTCATATTCTCTCTGAATTATTATGATTGTCGGTCACAATTTCAGTTTAATGTTGATCTCTGATACTCACTAAGATCACTTGCTAGTTCAGGCAAGCCAGGTGACAGCTACTCTGAGCCATCATCCACCTTGACTGACCATTTAGCAGCTTGTAAATCCATGATGGTAAGATGTGATAAATGCCACCAGTGTGTAAAAGTGTTGAGAACTGGTCTATCTCCTGGAATGCAGCATTTTCCAGTTTCATTCACATCCCTAGATCACTCACCTGTACTTACAAGCAAAGCAGCTGTGCTGTCTAGTACAGCAGTACACAATAGTATATGGCAATTGTACTGCTTCAGTTAATTGCATGTATTTTCTAATTCCATTTTACAAAAGTCAAACCAAAGAATAATATTTGGTTAACCACTTCTCTAATGGAATTTTGACTGCATCTTTATTACAGAGTAAACTAAGCAATATTGTGCCTATGCAGAACAGCTTGCCAATATTAATACTAGGCTGTGGGTCAACTGCTTCAATACAAAAAGTTCATCATCTTTTCTCCTCCGTAAAATTTCAGGTCTTACTCTTGTAGAATAATCTGGAAAATGCATTTACCAAAGACTTGCAGATAGCCTTCTGACAAAAAAAAGTTCCTATAAAACAAAATGATCTATTGACTCTGGCTTTTATTTAAAATTACACCTTTATCTTGTGAAATTGAGCCTAAGCAGTATTTGATTAAATGAATAGGAACATGTACACTGAAACTTCCTCCAAGAATTATTTGATAGGACTAAATTCTGCGGTTTTGTGAAAGAAAAAAAAATTGTATAGGAATTGCAACTACAGCCAACAGCATGAAATTGCCGCAAGAAGCTACGGCAAGTAATACTAGTTTTTATGGGATGGAACACACTCACCATGTTTAAAACTGTGATTTTGAAAGAGTTTCTCAAACCACTGAAAGGCTTTGGAAACAAGTTCTGTTGAAAATCACTGGAATTTCTGCTCTTACTTACTGGACTTTACAGTAAAGGGGAGTAAATTGTACTCCTAAAGTTCAGGAGATCCATTTTGCAGACTGCATTGACACTACAAATGAGTCGCAGTAACATCAATTTCAGTGGACGTTCAACCTAATCCTTGTGTAGTTTTATTGTCCCAGGTTGTGCACATGGAAGAAAGCATCTATAGCCTCTCCTATTAAAAATCTTGAATGGATTGTTTCACAAACAGACTTTGCTTTAATTTCATGTCGGGTTTTTTTTAATGCTTCATTTCTGGCAACACATCTTGAATTTTGAAACGGAATTAACCTGTTTTCTTCAAGTAATATAGCATTTTAACTAATGTGAATCAATATGAGACTGCATATGATCTAATGCTACGGCAGTTCCTTTTCAGAAAGCGAGCCCTCACTTTTAGAATTCAAACCATTCAGCAGTGGATCCCTGGTCGGTGGATTTGTCTATCGAGGCTGTCAGTCTGAAAGACTCTATGGAAGTTATGTATTTGGAGACCGCAATGGGTAGGTTTCTTTCAGCTCACACTTAAACAAAAAATGCCTGTTGGGTATATTCAGCCACTCAGCTTCCTGTATGAAGGAACACTAAAAGTCTTGTATAGTGTGTCGCTTTGCCAGGTTAGCACGGTGATAAATGCAGATAAAATACTAGATTTGGAAATTAAATAGCACAGCATTCTAATGGTGACTTTCGTAACATAGTTAAGCCTTGCAAAAAAGTACAAAGAGACTCACATCATGGTTCTCTTAAGATTTTAGTTCTAGATAGGCTTACATGCATCTTTTACACTGTGATGGGAATAATGTTAATCATGGAACTGTTTCTCAAACAAACTGGTAAGACATTGAAAACTTTGGGGGTTTTATGGAAACATCACTGATGGAGCAACATGAATGTTTCTGTAATGAATGGTCATAGTTTCCCCATACCAGATAGCTGAATACTCACAAATGGTTGTGTAGTATAGCTTGAACACAATTTTGCAATGTTTGAATGACTGGGTGGCTTTTAAGCATCTGAAAAATAAATCATAAGACAATGAACTGCACAGATGTATCTATGGAGCTTCTTGCAGAAAGTGTTTACTTATTTATCTGAACAATGAAAACTATTAAAAATGTAATATAACAATTTGTTTTATGTGTTCTTGAATATAGAAATTTTTTAACACTGCATCAGAGTCCTGCAACCAAACAGTGGCAAGAGAAACCGCTCTGTCTTGGCAACACTGGCTCATGTAGAGGTTTCTTTTCAGGCCCTGTCTTGGGATTCGGCGAAGATGAATTAGGTAAATACTAAAAAAAGTTCTTAAACCATAAGGCTTATCGGTCATGCCTGTTGAAGTATTCACAATTCTAGTAAATGTTTAAAAAGAGGGCTATCTTTCCTTTGCCAAAGCTGTCTACACTGCTCCCAGCTACACCTCAGCAGCCTAGTGAGAAGAGCGGGGAAGAGAATGTGGGGTTGGAAGAGTCAAAGATCCTTATTGTCTCTCACACCCTGTTAACTGTGTCACTCAGCATGACACAACGTATTATATTTATTCCTTTATTCCCTACATTACAGACTTAATTGGCAGATTGCATGAGCAGACTGAGCCCCTTCTCCCTTCCTCACAAATTTTACCTTTTTTAACCCCTTTATACTATATGAAAGGCAAAACACTCATGATAGAATATTTTTTCACATTTTAGCATCAATTTGGGAAGAGTATTTTTATAAATTTTTAAATAGCAATGATTCTGCTATATATTTCAGTGTTGAATGTTTCTTCTGAAGTTTTTTTTAATCTCATTTGGCAAATACAGCTAGATCATAAAAGTCCTGTATTGTCCATAGAAAAGGAGAATTAATTTATTGCATTGGCTTTCCTAACAGGTGAGATTTACATATTATCAAGCAGTAAAAGTATGACACAGCCTCACAGCGGAAGACTCTACAAGATTCTTGACCCAAAGAGGTGAGCATTGCATTTTTCTTTAAAATCAGCCTTTTATTCAACTGGTTAAAAACCAAAAGGTAGCTGTAGTTCTTTCCGCGTGGCTGAATTATGTAATAGTGACATTCAATGAAAAAGGGATGCTCTTGGTAGTTCTGAAGCCAAATGGGTTTTAGGTACCAGATGGAAGGCATATGCTGGAATTCTTCCCAGTGTTAGTGCTTCCTTACCTGCCCCTGTGGTGGGACAGTGCACAACAGGAGCTGGCTCAAAAGATTAGTACTGGGTGGCAACACCTATTCTAAGCAACTACAGAAAATTATTTTACAATACTAGCTTTTGTCAGTTTTGCCCTAAGTAAGTTCTAAGGGACTAGTTCAGCCTTTCCCAAACATCTCTTTGGTTGTATAGGAGATACCACCAATGGGGAATAACACAGAGGACTCACTCAGTCCTCAGGGGGTATGAAGTGCCACTGCTTACTAGTTTTCAACATCCTTCCATACTCCTGAATTTACCTATCTCTCCCCAGGCAGGTTTGGAGCCCCAAGGAAGGAAATTCTTTGTCCTTGGGCTGTATGCCAGAAATACACAAAGTTCTTTAACAGTTCTTATTACTCTGCTTCTAAAAAGCTTATAAATCCTGCTCAAGTGATTTATAAGACACAGATTTAATAGGATTGGTCTAAGTATTTAGACTAATTTACCAGTTGTAAAATGAGGATAAATTAAAATGATCAAACCAAAGTTTCCTGAGGTGTGATCTTTGCAGAGCAACTAGAGCTATGAAAATATTAGGAAATACGGAAAAAAAGCCAGTTCCCAACATGACCCAGGGGCCACATCAGCAGTAGGATCTGATGACTAGCAGATACTCACTTGGGCTTGGGGAATACCATTTTCTTCATGGTGTATCTTGCTGCTCTATCAGACCAAGTCTGCCAAGTAAAAGTAGCACATTCATCCTGCAAAAGCATCAGAAATCAACACAAAATGAAAGAGCCAAGAGAAATGAAGTTTGTTGTATAATTACTTTGATCCCATCGTACCCTGCAAAAGCAACTGCCTATTTTTTCATTGTCTACTTCAGCATGTTTCTCCAGTAGCATCAGATACAGTCAGATTTGCAACTTTGGTTTTGCTGTTAAGAAAAGAATTTGTTTTCCTGTTGAACTAAAATTCTAAAAATTGTTATTGGGACAACAAGTGAATTCAACAATAAAATCATGAAATTGGATGCACGCTGTACTATAAGTTACAGGAGAGTTTCAGTGTTTTATAACTGTACTGTCTCAAAACTATAGCAAATAGTCTGGAATCAGATGTTACCACAGGTTAGTGCAGTCTGTCAGTCAAGGTTATTATGTATGTTTTATTTATGCTTTCTGGTATTGAAAACATTTTTTTTTAGAACAAAACTTGCCATTCTTGCTGGGATTGTTTAGTCTGTTGGTATATGGTTTTAAGTGAATTTTACACCCTAAATCCACTATTAGTATCTAATTACACAGGGCGGCCTTGTTTGACCTCGACTTTTTGTTCTTGTTTCCTCTTCCAGTAGGGTGGTCTTCAGTTGGCATACCTGAAAGGCCAGACCTCCCATTGCTGCACTCACGGTTGGCTGTTTTTGTGTATGGAAAAGGGACAAGACTGTGTTTGGTTACTGGTGAAAGTAATCAGAAAAACTATAGAATACTTTTGTAAATTGGCACACAGCTGAAATTAAACAGGCTGTGGCAAAGGGATATGGTTTCTGGTGACCTTTTTTTTAGACACACGGGATAATTTTTGTTCAGGCAAAGTTTTGAGTTTTGTTGTTTTTCAGTCTCACACCGCTGCAGGCTTTTAAGGGAAAGATAATGAGTTACTTCAACAAAAGAGAGCTGTAGCTCTATTTACCATTTCATGCTAAGTTCCTATTACCCATGTAAACAACTTTTAAAAATTCCATGGCTTTGGAGAATGTTCATGTACAGTTTTATTAATGAAATATTATTATTCACATGCTAATATTCTTTTGCATGTTAATATTTTATTGCTTCTTTCTCATGGTGTGCATCATACCGATACAAAATATGTATGCAAACCCTAGAACATATAAGTAAACCCTAGCACACGAAAGATGATACAGGTGGACCATGAGCATCACGTATAAATAAAATCATCAAACTATTGATCTTTCATGTCTTAGAAATTCATTACTTAATAGCAAAATCCTGTGAGAGGTGGCCCCTGGCAGACTTGTTAATTTTCAAAGAAAACTTCCCATGCCTGGGGCAATGTAAAAGAACAAAATTATCATTCCTTGTGGTAGCCCCTTGCTGAAAATCAATACCTTTATGCAAAACCCAGCCTTCTTCTGCTAGTGGTCATTTGTAAGCTACTCAAGCTTGCAAAATTATTCTTTCGTTTTAGATAACAAATTTTACATGAAGGTGCAGAATTTGTATTCTTTTGATCTTTGTAGAATCAGAGAAACATTAGAGTTGAAAATGGCCTCCAAAATCATCAAGCCCAACCTTTTGACATAACACCACCTTCTCAACTAGAACATTGCACTAAGTGCCACATCCAGTTATTTCCTGAACAACTTCCAGGTATTTCCTGAACAACTTCCAGGGATGGTGACTTCACCACCTCCCTGGGCAGCCCATTCCAATGCTTGACAAGTCTTCCAGAGAAGCAGTTTTTCCAAATGGCTGACCTGAACCTCCCCTGGCACAGCTTGAGGCTGTGTTCTCTTGTCCTGTAGAAAACTACTGCAGAATCAAAAGTTGTTCTCAACCATAACCATGACCCTGAGTTTCTTGTCTCAAATGTGGCTTAGGACAGAAATCTACTATTTGGATATTGCTAGCAATAGAAAAAAAATCAAAATAAGCGGGCAGGATAAAACATGAGAAGGTCAGAAGATGAGGGTAATCCAAAGAACCCTTTGCATTAGTCTTCAATTCTCAGCAGTGGGAAAGTCCTATCTCAAAACAATCCTTGAGATGTAATAAAAATGAGGTGTTAAACTGAGGTGATATATGACAAATTGGTAAACATGATCAACACAGAGGTTCTGAATCCCATGATCGTTGAGGCAGTTTGAAATGTAGAGTTCAAGGTACCACAGAGGAATTTTTGTTCAGTTCCTCCAAATACTTCATGTCAATAACTAAATAGACTCCCATCAAAACCACAGAATGAAATAATCTTTCTTTTTGTAACAAGGTTATTAAAATGATACATTAGTACTTGAGAGCTTGTAGATAATAAAGTGATAAAAAAAAGGCCTAAGTATGTGAGTTGCAGCAAAATACATATATACTACGTATTACCAAAAAGAGAGCGAAGGGTATAGCCAATAGTAAATTAAGCTTTGGGATTGGTGGAGATGTTGGAAACACTTAAGAATTACAAACACATAAAACCAGCATGATGCCAGGCACATTAGTTAACCTGGCAGGCAAGAGGAGAACTTCTCAAAATTGTGTCTCTGAAAAATATATCCATTTTTTGATGATTATCAAAAAGTCAACACTTTCCAGGGATAGGAACTAGTGAGAAAATACAGGGAGAAAGACTTATTTTCTTCTCAACTAAAAGGGTTAGTCAGATATCCTGAAAATTGATGCAAATACTAGTATTTTTGAAATTGTCTTTGTGACCAAAAAACAAAACCTTTTTATTTTGAGGTTTCCTAATTTCTGTTTCATAATTTTTCTTTTGTGCTTTCTGTTTCTATAAATACATACTTATAGCAATCACAAAAGCACTGATGAATTCAAAGGCAAAATAACTAGGTAAACAGTGATGTAGAAAATGCATAGAGGTTCAAATATTCCAGCTGAATAATAGGAGACAACCCCATTAGAAAAGAAAATGTAATCATTTTTCCAGCATTATGAGAAGATAAAATCAGCTGTGAAAATGAATATTTAAGTAAGGAAGATCTGTTGATAGGTCCATGTAGTCCATAACTTAAACATTATTACCAGACCAAGCAGTAAGAAAATAATCTTTGGGTGGTGGTAGAACAGCCACAGAGTGGCTTGTTAAAGTCTTCTCTTAGAACTCTTGCAATATGATCACTTTTATTTCTAAGGAAATGATAGATAAAATGAAAGATATTCAGAGAAGAATTCTCAAACTGACAGACAATGCAGAAGTTTTCCAGTTAAAAGATGTGCTGTATTCCCTGTGAAGTTTTGTTTGCCATATACAGTGATTCCAAAGGGGATGAACAATTCTTTTGACCAGGATGGCTCACTGAAGCCAGCAGGTGATTTTTAAAAAGAGGGCAGAGCTTAAGTAAGTCCCTGCATACGTAGAAAGATTTCCTCTTCCTCTCCTTATAACACTACAGATCTGGATTTCAGTGTGTTTCCTATCAACAGTCGAAATAGCTGCTTTCCATTGGGTTGAAACTTGAACTTGATTCAAACCATCTCACCCCTCTTTCATGCCCCTCCAGGGTATATAATTCCACTTACCATCCTTTCCATCATCACATTCTGGGATTTCCGCTGTCAGAGAATATTTCCAAACAACTGATTTCAAACACGAAGGGACAATATCTAGGTCATACCTCATTCTGACATTGTTCAGGCTCTTTAGGAAACCATTAGTGATTTTATTTTTTAGTACAAGTCAAGAGCGTTTGATGGTACAACAGAAGAAAAGCATTTGTGAAAGTGGAGCCCTGTAAAAGACTTTAATTACTGTGGAAATGGAAACTCAGAAACACTAGTTATTAGACTAATCTGCATCAAGATGCTCAGTTCTGATGGGTTATAGATATAGTCTGAAGCTACTACTGGAAACTCTCTCTGGAATGAGCCAATTTTGTTGATGAATGCGCTCACCAAGCCAGGTGGGCCATATGATTTCTTTCTGTTCAGAAAATTACTGTCCCTTAAGTCATTTGAGGGAATGGAAAGCCAGAGTTAATGTCTAATTATGTTTAGTTTAGCCAGAGCATGCAAAATTCTTATCTCATTTACCTACCCACATGCAGTTACTATTCCCATAAGAGACACTGAAGAGAAATTAGAGCTTTTTGCAAATACCAGCCTAGAGAGTTTCAGTTTACAGAAGTACTTCACAAAAACTCCTTTGTAACCATGATGGAAAAGTTTTTATTTTGATTTGTGGGGGGGTTTTTTCCCCCCTTTTTTTTTAAAGTCTTTCTAGTATTGGCTATTAAGGAGTTCTCACTTTTTATCGCTTTATAAGGCAAAAAAACAGCTCAGTTTATCTTTTGCTTATTTTCTGGAGCCTGCAGGAAGCCTGTGCCATCCTAAAGAAAGTCACACATAATAGAACAGCTTTAGTGCAGTAAGCCAGTCTTTCCCAATTTATCAGTCAAAGTGTTATGCAAGTGGCCCCCTAAATTGATAAATTCCCACAGTGCCTGTTGACCCAGCTGCCAAGTGCTCATGCAGCAGGTGTTGTTTTCATGACCACCCTGACAGTAATACAAACTGTTTAGCAGTTGCATTGACCTCTTAGCTATTAACATTGATACAGGCTTCACTAGGGACTAGTTTTCAAACATGACAGAATTTCTTAAGACTAGAGGTCATGAACAAGTATACCATATAAGAATAAATTTGATATGCTGCTGAGTTTAAATCTTAAAAGCCATGAGTTTTTTCCACATTATTCCCATGTAGTAAATTTGGAGACAAGTAATGAGTTTTTGGCATCTCTCCCAGGACTAAAGGTATACTTTTTAATTTTAGAACTCTACCTGAAGAGATGCTATATTTATTCTTTGACAAGTAGTAAATTTAGTCTGTGACAAGGAGTGAAACAAAATTATTTTTTCTTGACATTTTCCCTTATAAAGGAAAAAACCTCAACAACTAATGCACAAATTTTTGTGATATAGTTAAGCATCATTCTAATGCCTAATATCTTCTGTGCGGGTAACTGAAGCATAACATTCGATATATTTTGTACCACAGTCAGGATTTCTATGTGGCAGTGTATTTTGTTTGAATCTGAACATCCAGGAATTTTGTCTGGGGGTTTTTTTGTTGGGTTTTTTTTTTCCCTCACTTTAGCGGAGAAGGAGAGATTTTGATATTGTGTCAAAAGCATGGCGAAGGAATTGCTCTCTGTTCAGTACCATTGTTTTACTGCTGAATTTGGCCCTCCATTTGCATCCCAGTTACAAATAGCACATATAGCAACTAAATCACTCTGTGCATTTTTGTGGAACTGTGAAGAGAAGCACTAAAGAGAGCACAAAATCCTGAGCAACACCAGGATGAGTTTAAATCTATTAAAGCACATTAGACTTTTATATGCCTCTAAACTAAGAGCTGAGGCTACTTTCTTATATTAGCTATGGTAAGGCAGCAAAAATTTCTTTCTTTATTGTACAGTCGAGAATTCCCAGCTCGCTGCACGTGTCAGCGAAGGGATCCATCGAGGGCCCCAGCCCCCAGTACAACTTTTCCTCCATGTTCCATACATTTAGAGTTGTTATACAGTTTCATGAAAGCCTGTTTTAACAAGCAAGATATACTGTACTGTACTGTATATACGAACAGCTCTTTAAGATAACTAGAATTGTACAGACCATATAAATAGTCATTATCAGCTACATTTTTGGCTGACTTTCTGTGGACCAAATAGTGCTTACTGTAAGAGTAATCAAGCTGTACCCTTTAGAGTTTTATAGATTGAGGAATACAAGGAAAAATATTCTCTCCACCCCAGAGTGTGGCTCCATCTATTCGCCTTCACTCTCCACATCAAGAGACACAGCGAAGCACTAGTTATATAAACAAAATCATAGGCTTGTCTAAGTGCAGGAAAGATCAAGTCCCAACAGTCAGTTTCAAGCCCTATGTTATCTTTGTGAAATTCAGTTCAACTAGTGCTGAGACTAAAAATTTCCACCCCTTTCAAGCCTTAAGAATGCAAAGTATAAGTACTGTGGGGCAGAGACTTTCTCTCCACACATTCTGGTCCCAGAACGGCATTCGAGCCCTGAGAAAGAAGCGTGGCTTTTCCCATAGTACAGCTAAGGAAAAACAGCAATTCTCACACATGAGAAGGATTCTGCTGCAGCTGCATTTGTGTTCCTCTTCTCCTAAGGCACTCTGCCAAACAGAAATTTTTCCATCTTTATTTCTAATTCACCCCACCATTAATAAATATTATCCAGGGCTAATGAGTACAAGTTATTGATTGATGGTAGACTAAAAGGAAGGTTATATTCACAAGTACCAAGAGCAGGAGAAAATTTTAAATCATAAAAGGAACTAGCCATAGTTGGCTGAATTAAAAAAAAAAAAAAAAAAGCATGATTTCTGCCTTCCTATTATATGCAAAAAGAACCATATATTACAGCATTATCATAGATAAATACTTTATATGTCTTAATAAAATCAATCATTATCTTTACAAATAAAGTATCTTTGTGACGTATGAGGTCATTCTTTGCTAAAGATTTGCCACTGGAGCTTCTTTCCAAGAGATGCTCCAGGAGCCTGAGGTTATACTTCCTGCTAAACACAGCACTGTGCTTGTGTTTGAACAATAAAAAGAGAAGACTGCCATTTAAAGTAACTTGAAATAAATGGGCTTTAATGGTGACAGATGAAGAAAGAATCTTGCCTCCTGTGCAGCTGGCTATAAAGAAATCATCTCAAATGTAGATCTTTTTTTTCCCCAGACATAAGAATGAGAAAACAGATCTTTTTACTTTAAATCTGAACAAGTCTCCAATGAAAATCATATAATTTTGTAGAACAGTTTCTAAAATAGCACTGCCTGTGAATATTGCATATAATTTTTACATGTAGGAACTTTCTTAACCAGATCATATGCAACACAGCACAGTCGTTACTACAGAACTGGAATTCCTTACAGGTCAAAAAAATAATGCAGTATATTTAAAAGAGAGGTGTGGAAATATGTAAACACTAAAACTGAAAAGGTTTCAAATATGCTCTACCAAAGGTGTTAAAACATGTTTCAAAGCCCTTAAATAATACAGGACCTTCTGTGATTCTCGGAAATGGTTTGGAAATCAGAACTTACTGCCACACTAAAGATTCATCTACACATTCTTTCTGTCCTTAACATCTTTGGGGAACCAGTTCCTCTGTATGGATGCTTAAATAGTCATGGTAGTAATAAAGATAGAGCAGAGAAAGTGCTATGGTGAAACAAACCAGTGAGCCTGTACTCTATTTCTCAAAAAAACAGGCAATGCAAGCTGCATGCCAAAATGGGAGGAGGAAATGTAAGCCCAGGCAGCTAGTAAGGGGCTTCAATGTCATTAGGTATGAATGCTTATTTTTCTTTAAAATTATTTTTACCCTATCTAATATTACTTTTAATGGCCCCATTGTGCATAGAAATATCTTTTTAAAATCCTACTGGAACATGGGCTTCATTGATAGCTTAGAAGCCATGAGTTCAGCTAGTTAATTTTATTTTCTTTAGCTTAATTTTTTCCCCCTTGATATTTCTTCTGATGTTGAAATGGGAGATAAGCAAGAATGCCCAATTTTCCTCTTTTTTTTCTGTCACAGTTTTCTGCACCTCTGTCATACCCATTCTTTTTCAGACTCCAGAAATTATCCTTCTCTCCGCACTAGAGTATCAGTCTAGGATTTTCATACTTGACAGGGTTATCAGGGCACAAGTTGCTATTCCAGCTATTTGCATATAATTGCAGGTGTAATACTGATGTTAGCATTATGAACAATGTTATTTTCTATTCAATCTAATACAATTTTGGTTTGGTTTGTTTGGAGTCTAGCTGGACACTTAGCCAAGGTTTCTCAAAGCTCTCCAGAAAACTATTAGAATCTTTGTCCTGCAAATTTAAAGGTCAGGAATGTATGCCAATAGTTCAGATTATTTCCTTGAGAATGAGTAATTTTGTATTTGTTACTAATTAATTTAATTTTCCACCAAGCTCCAGTTCAATTCCTTGATTAGAACACTTGGGAGATTCTGACATTCTTTTCTAAACTTATTTCTGTGCAATGAAACCTATAGAAGAGACAAAACACGGTACCTCCACTGGGAACCTGTAGCCTTGTGATGATCCTAACAGCCTCTACCTGCTGAATTCAGACAGCAAATGAAATAAGTGGTCAGTATGATGACATACAGCTAAATTTCAAAACAAATGAACAGTAAACATCTAAAAAACCGTAGGAAGTTGTATCAACAGTTAGGGCACGCTGAAGATAAAACACTTAAAATTTTTACACTGCAGAAGGAACACTACAATTCTTCCTTTGTTAAGGAAGATATTGCTGTTCTTTTGTCAACAGAAAAGGCTACTGGATATCCAAAATATTTTGTAGAGAGTGACAGAAACAACTGCATTACATAAGACTTCGAAACAAGAAGCCCAACAGAAAAACCCCAGCATCTGAAATATTTTAAGTCAGCTGAACCAGAATTTGCTTTGTGCACACATTTTATAGAATCACCTACAGAAAGGCTGAGGTTGGAAGGGACCTCTGGAGGGCACCTGGTCCAACCCAGGGCTCAAGCAGGGACACCTACATCCTGTTTCCCAGGACCATGTCCAGACAGCTTCTGAGTATGTCCAATGATGGAGACTCCACAACCTCTCTAGGCAATCTGTGCAAGTGCTTGGCCACTTTTATAGTGAAAAAGTCTTTCCTGATGTTCAGATGCTTAAATACGCATCCAAAATGCATAATCCAAATATGACTCTTTGAAAATATGGAAATAAAAAGACAGCAGGGTAAAACTGAATTTGTAGGCAGAGGTAATACTTTTGCAGAATTATTATACATGTCGTAAGGTGTGACATGAAACTTGTTCAGGTTACTCTTCCCAGCATACAATGGGGAAGTCTAAATCAGCTGGAAACACAAAAAGGCACCATCAGATGCTGCCTGTGATAAGCTCTTCAGCAAGCTGATTTCGCCAGGTTCATGCTTCAGGACTTCTGAAGGACTATGATTCAATCTTGTAGAAGATCTCTGAAGGCAGTTATATGAAATAATAGGAAGTAGCACTATATTTTTCTGTAATGTAACATATCATCTCTATGCCTATTGGTTTTGCGGAGGAAAAACGCAATCCCCACAATTTCTCCCACTTATAGTACCATAAAAGAGAATCAGGACTTTAAAAAAAAAAAAAAAAAAAAACCAAACAGTTTTTTCTCCTTGACCCCGGTTTTTAACTGTTTGCTTGATTTGTATGTTTTTATTCAGGCCTTTAGTCCCTGAAGAATGCAAAAGAACAGCTCAGCCTGCACAGATACTGACATCTGAATGCTCAAGGCATTGTCGGAATGGGCACTGCACTCCCACAGGAAAATGTTGCTGTAATCAAGGCTGGGAAGGAGACTTCTGCAGAACTGGTTTGTATATAGATTCATAGCAACAAGGGGGAAAAAAAAGCAGTGGCATGTCATAATTTGCTTTCAGTTATCTTTTCAGAGACATTTTCAATGTATGTTGACCAATATATTCACCATCAGTTTTAAGACAACATCAAAGAAATACTGATCTTGAGAGTTGTAGGAGAACAACAGTCTTTAGATGAATGCAACCACTAAAGCATCTAATGCTATATGAACAAGTACAGAGTGCAATTAAGAGCATAAATATGATATGCAAGTATTCTTATTTGTTCCCCCAAGATTGTAAAATGAAAGGAAGTCAATACACATTCCTTGTTTGGACATTCAACTTCCACTTGCAGTATTATCACTGTCCGTGTCAAACAGGGGTACCTTGTCAGGAAAGATGGTAAATAAGAACTTGAATGTTTTTTAGTTTTAGTACTTTCTTGATTTTGATCCTACAAAATGAAATGGCTCCAGTTTGTTAAAGAGAATTTTATGTACAGCTTACCACAAAGTAGAACGCTATTGTGATCCCTTATTACAATGATTTCATCAACTCTTGTTGCTTTAGCTTTTAAAAGTCACTTGAAGAAATTGTGATCAAATTAGATATTGAGTGTACCAGCAAAGGGGTGAGGTGAATGAACCTGGAGGGCCACAGCTGTGCTATCACTGTCCCACAGAGGCTGTGGTTATGTCTGAGCTGTATAATAATATAGAACTCAAAGGAGAGTCAGAGATTAAGACAAAGCAAGAATCCCACAGTGGACCAGGGATAATTCAGGTGTGAAGGGCACTCAGGAGGGCCCTGGTGAAGCAGGGTCAGCTATGAAGTCCTTAAAGCCTCAAGTGTGAATTTCAGCAATCTCTAGGATTTCAGTGATGAGCAGGAGTGACTTTAGAATGAAATGAAATTATTGAAACCACAAATTATGTATCTCAGGGAGAGATTCATGAGCAGACCATCATCCAACCCTGCAACAAAAGCAGGTTGGAGAAATTCAATTGTCCTCACTTGTCAGTCAGAGCTTTCCTACACTTAGAGGATGAGGCCCATTCTACAGCCTTTCTCCAAGTGGAACTTAAAGCAAAAAATGCATCCAATGTGACCATAAATGGGTCTTGAATAATCCGTTTTGTCTAAAAAAATACAGATTTATGATATATAATTCGATGGATGCCATGAACAAGAAAGGTACAGAAAATATGTAGACTAAGAATCTTTCTTTCCTGTGTCCTATGCAACATTTAACTGAGAAATTCCAAGTTGGACTTCAAGCCTCTATTATAATTTAAATAAGAAAAATTACCTTACAAGGTATCAGTTTCCTTCTAGTGTCATTAAGAAGCTTGTGGAAAAAATCAAGAAACCTGTATTTATATAGTGTATTATAAATATCTGTAGATTGATACTAGAGTTTATTATAATAACATTAAACAGCAAAATGCCTGCAAAAAAAAAAAAACAAACAAAAAAGCAAGATACATTGTATATATCGCAGTGCTGTGACTCTACTCCAGACAAAAATACCTCCACAACTAAAGTTATTATTACTATAACACTGGCTACAATTTAAAATAGCAGCTATATTTGAACAGCTGAAGCAGGCTGATTAACCTAGAACTCGATAGGTAAATCCTCTGTTAAAGAGAGAGGGGAAAACTTTGAAACCGGTATAACTGATAAAAACTGTTGAAAAAAATGCTCTGGCTCTTTTTTCACTAAATGGAATTCAATCCTGGTCTCAGGGTTAAGTGATGCAAGAGCCAAGGGAGAGCAGCTCTGGTCAGTTTTAGCCTGCTCTGCTAAGGAAAGAGTGTAGTGCAGAACTCTGGGTGTATAAAGCAATTTACTTGAGATTCAGCACTAGCTGGCATGGAGATAGCCAAGTGTTAAAATGTCTCACCAACTTCAGGACTTCTTTGGGATGCCAGCATAAGAAATGGAATGAGGTAGACCACCACTGGTCTAGATCTAGGTTCAAATTATAAGATATGTGGAGCCTGAAGTCTTTTGAAATGGGTTGTCTATTCACTCCAATATCAAATCTGAATATGGGAATTGGGCATTTTAAAAAATCTGTTATTTATAGTCTTTCTTGGGTGATATCCACCCAGACATACAAAATTACTTCCTCCCCCTAATATTTTTGAACTTCAAAAAAATATCCTTTCACAACTTCTAATATTTAATTTTTTCCATTTTGTTTTTCATTTATATGCTTGCTTTATCACTATAAGGCTAGAAAAGCCTTTAATGAATTTGTAACTGCACCTTTTCAGTTTGTGATGTTCTAAACAAATCAGAAAATCCCTGTTTTTTTACCCGCAGCAAAATGTGACCCAGCCTGTCGACATGGAGGTGTCTGTGTAAGGCCTAATAAATGCTTGTGTAAAAAAGGCTATCTCGGCCCCCAGTGTGAGCAAGTCGATAGAAGCATACGAAGAGTGACAAGGGCAGGTATTCTTGATCAGATCCTAGACATGACATCCTATTTGCTGGATCTAACCAGCTATATTGTATAGTTCCTGGGACTGTTTAGAAACTACACTTTCAACGGGCATTTGTTTTGAATTCTGTCATTTTCAAAAGACTCTTATCCTGCAACAAATACCGATGATTTGAGTTACTTTATTAATTTAAGTATAATATCCACAACTCTGCAGAAAAAAATTCTTTGTATGTGTGTAAATATTCCCCGTACGTCTCCACAGACGTCCCGATATCCAATATGTGCACACATACACACGCACACACGCTGCCACAAACAAGCACGGTTTTACAGAGAGTGGAATTTTTTTTTTAATATTTATTTCTTCATGAGAAATAGTTTACAAAGCTAATTCCACCGCCGTAAAACACATTCTTGTCACAGGACTTTTCACGATGTCTTAATGGATTCTTTGATATCCCAGCAATCTCGTGTCTGTACCTATCTGATCACAGCAGTGAGGAAGCAGTTTTCAAACATTGCTGTGTAAACTGCTGGACTTAATAAAATCCAGTTGTAACAGTTTCTAAGGGGAACTGAACTACATCATGAGACAATATTTCAGAACTACTTAATGCATTCCTATCTAGGCAATTTATTGTAAGACTGTAACCTTCACTTTCATCAATGTAACTCTATTACAGAATGTTACGAATTTCTTTATCTAGCATAGGTGCAAAAATCTGGTTATCGCAGCTTAATATCAAGATTGTTTCAAGTGTTTAATAATTAAATTATATTTGCATATTTCAAAACCAAGTCATCCTATAAGATCTGCTTTTTATCATATATTTTATTTAACGATGGGCATGGGGTTCATATTACATATTTATATTATTTTTTTTTATTTTTATAATATCACCTACATGAGACAGCTTTACCATGTCCTGTAAAATACTAAAGTTACGTTTTTCACCAACTTAATTGGAAAGACGGGGAAAGAGAGAGCAAAACACACACACTTTAAGGTGTTGTGTGGATCTAATCTAAAAATGTATCCTTGTGTCAACTTGTGTTTATTTACAATGGCTGAGAAAAAGAAAAACAACCACCAACCAATCATAATAAAATTTCAGCATGTGTTAAAAGTGTCCATAAAGTGGTTTTCACTGTAACAGGACAGTGTAAGAGGTTATACAGGCAGGCTGCTGCCAGTGTCACACAGAATGGAACATCCCTAGACTGGAGCTCCCACTTGCACGTGTTGCCTGTGCAGAGTGTCACTTGTACAAATCGTATAGTGATTCTTGCCAAACGTAGTTCTAAATGTAAATGTTCCTTCAAGAGCTAACACAAAACTGAGTCTTTGTAAATGTATGAATAGATATGGTGTACATGCTATAGTCAGGTTTCCTAAGGTATTAATAGTCTAATTACATGTAGATGCAGAACTGGTGCCCTCTTATCTCCAGCTCTAGGGCATTATTGGTGGTTTCTTTGCTCACTGCTTACCAACTATCAGGTTTCCTTTGCACTATCTGGCTTTTATAAAATCCTGCCTAAGAAAAGAAAGCAAAATAGCCGCAGTGTGCACATCCTATGGTCCTTATAAGCAGCTGCTCATGCATCAACAGTTGACAACACTTTAGTCAATGAGATCTAAAAGATTTTAGCCATATTACTCTCCAGTAGCAACATTACCTCTCCAGGGCAGCAGCATGCAACAAATTCTCCTTTATAGAAATTTGTCAGTTTTCCTTTAGTGGGTATTAAATCTGAAATTACAGAGTGACTGATACTTGCATTTCTGTGTCTTACACATTCCAGCTCAGAGGAACAGAAAATTACGTTTGCCCTCCATATATGTTTGCCTGGGTTCTAAGTGACCTCATGCCCAATGAAAATTGGTTGAGAAATCTTGGTTAAGTGCTCAGAGAACAATGGTCTGCATTAAAAAGTGCATGCATAATTTTGCACAATGTAGATTCAGCTGACAGTCCATTGAAGACATCTTGGGATTAAATGAGCATGAAGACCAAATTGCCCTCTCACCCCAGAAAAGTTATAGTCCCTTATAGTCACACAAACACTACACTGGCTAAGCAGCGTGACCAATCTCAAAATGAACCCTGTGGTAGCTAGCATCTGTAGGTTAATAGCTGCTCTTTGTCTCCTCTGCTTTCTGCCTTTAGTCTTTTCCCTGAATTCTACCACAAAAAGTTTTACAATTAAAAAAGGTCCTGACAACCATTTTTGTAAATTGACCTTAGCATCTAATCATTCCTTATTCAACGTGGGTGACAAAAATGTGAACTTCTCCTGAATGAGCCAGCTGTCTAAATCTGTCACATAGCACGGTTTTATTACACTCTTCATAATCAGCAAAGCAAGAAAGTTGCTGAAGTATTTTAGCAACGTTTAAATATCTGAAAGAGATAACATCTTTAACACTTTCTTCAATTAAATATATTTAAAAATAAACCCGACTTTAATTCCACTGTGACACATTTTCAACAACCAGCTGGAGAGATGTGATAGTTCTTTTCTCCTTGCTTAGTTCCTTAAAATATACCACAGATGGCACCTAAATTGAAGACTCACAATAATATATATGCCATAGTCGTGCAGAGAAGCGATAACAATGATCTTCGAGTTTTGATCTTAATAATAAGACAATATAGTTAACTAGTGAAATCAGAAAATAAAACTCCAGTAAGAGCTAAGAATTAAATCCAGGCCTTATTCAAATCAATGGAAAAAACTTATATCAGCTGTGGTGCACCCAGGAATCACTTTCAAAATTTAAGCAAAATACCTCAGTTTATTTCATTGAAACAAACATTTTCTGTTTGAGTCATTCCACCAAAACTTCAAAACTAAGATGTAATCTAAATGAAGATTAGAGGGAAAGGGGAGATAGTTTGTGAAAGTGTTTTGATTCATTTTTAAATCATCTTTTATATCATGGGAAAGCAAACATCTGCATTAAGCCCACATGTACATGTACATAGGAAGTCCCACAGCAAAAGAAGTATTTTCACCAAAAAAAAAAAAAAAAAAAAAAAAAAAAAGAAAAAAAAAATTCTAGCTGCTTATTTATCAAAAGAAATTATACTATTAAAAAGAGTGAGCAAACCCCAGGCCTAGCCACCCAAGATGCTGATATAAAAAGGGCAACTGCAGTAATTGCCCTGAGAATTGGCATACAAAAAAAAAGGGGTCTGTAGAAAGCCTGTTGCCAGTTAGGTCATTCTGCAGCCATTCTCGCACAACCTCCGAGAGTGTCCCAGAATAAAACTGAGCTTATAAATGAAACTAGATAAATGAGGCAATTAGATAAGGGCCTCCAGAAGGGATTTTATGTATGTGTTCAAGTTGGCTCTGTCTCTCTCTCCTAATCTTTTATTCTATTCATTTCTTCCTTTATTTGGAGATACTGCCTCTCTTGTTCCCAACACATTGTACATGTCAAGCATTCTTTGAGGCTTTCCACTGTTAAAAGAGAACAAACATACCTGTTGCAAGAAACATAACTCTGTCTCTGGTGTCTGCTAGTTTCAAACCTGTTTTATTATTTTGGAACGAAAAACTTTTATTTTTCTCTGATCACTGATCAGAAAGAAGATATATTATTGGAATATAAGGAGAAATATCTTTACTCCATTGATAAGTAGGGAGTCAAAAAGATGTTATGTAAAATCAGCTCCAAATTGTTTCACTCTATTTCAGAAAAACAGTAAACTCATTTTTCTATTGCGTCCAATAGGAAATATTAACTCAAACTCTCCCTCTGGGAATAAATTCCTCCTGTTAACAGTCAGGGACACAGATGCAAACCCTTTGTACCTTTAAACCCTCAAAAGGTTATTATATTTCTTGCAAACAAAGTGTATGTTAGTTATAAATAAGGGGACAAATTCTGTATCACCAACATGACACTTCTCTTTATCTCCTTCTTTCATTCATTTCTCCACATTGGGCTTTGAAGCTCCTTCCTTTCTAAAACCACAGCAAACATCAATAATCCCTGGTTGCTGCAGGTGATGCTTATTATGTAATTCTATGTGTATCCATGAAATAGGCATTTATAAGATTAGGTCTACATGGAAAACACAAGTTTGAGGACATCCTGTTCTGCTTATTTTTCCTGAACTAAGTAAATTCTTTACAAGACATTAATGTGTTTTAATTTAATATCCTTAAATTTATCTGTGTATCAGTTTATTTAGGAATTATACCATTCTGGTCTTCTATCCAACTTAAAACGTGATCCTTGTCTCAGAACAAAAACCGAACCAAACCAAACCACAAAACAAACCCAGAAACGAACAAAAAAACCAACCAAAAGGAAGTCAGGAAGCAAATAAAACTAATGTTTCCCCTTTTGCAATAATAAAAATTCACCAATATTTTGCAATTTAAAAAAAAAAAAAGTAACATTCTCGCCAAAAAGGCAACCAACCCTTTAAATACATTCCAATTCAAATTTGAAGAAAATGTGTACCAAATAATCTAAGTTCTTGCTAAAAAAACCCTAATAAATATTTCTGTAAGTAATTTTGGGACAAAATGTTTTACAAACATTGAAAAAAGACTGTTTTGCTGAAAAGTTTGTTTTCAACTACAGAGTAATTCAGTGAAATAAGACACATACTTTTTGGGACATAGGTGTGAAACAGCAGAAGCCACCTGAAAGCTCAGTACGGGATTACTTTAATCTTTGAGGGCCTGACTCCAAGTCCATTGATGTTAACTCCTATTGACTTCATTAGTTATAGGATTAAGTCTTTAAAAGATATCCACTTAGCTGGCAGAAGATCTTAACTTCAGACATCAGTGCACACATGACCTCTCTGTGTCAGCATCTCTAATCATTAAACCAATGTTTTCCAGAATAAGACTGCAGATTCAACACTGCACAAAGCCATATGAAGCATATCCAATCCTCTTGGGTTTCCTTAATGGATATTCCCAACACTTACACAAAATCTGCCAGACTTCTTGATAATTCTTGAAAAATGTTGAGCAATTAGCTCACAGGTTTTCTCTTTCACGCACATATACACTTGTTTCCAACATGCCCAGTAATCAGGAAAGTAATTGAAATGTCAAGTCAATGTCCCCATTTTATGAAATGGCCATAGTGAGATGGGGCCCAAAGTAGCCCCCACAGACGCTCATGAACATCCATGGAACAGCTCCCTTGGCTGTTTTGAGTCCAGTATTACAAGGGATGATTTTGGCAGTATTAGGTGCATTTTCAAACCCTTTTTTTTCCTGTTTAGCAGGGATGGTGTAACATTTCAATCAAGACTATATCCTAATCCAGAAATGTTGTTGTTACCCTTACTAGTGAGACTAGCAAGACTGAAAGTGGTGAGAGCCCTCAGTACTGACATGCCAGGCCTAAGCGATAACGGGGTGGGACATGAGCAGACACTACTAGACGTGTCCTACACAGGGACACGTCTTGCTGCTTGCCTTTGTTCTCATTTCTTTCAGTTACAACTCTGCACACAGGATTTATTGTGCTCTAAAATGTTTTCAACGTCCAAAAAATCTTAGCACAGCGATTAATTCTGCGTGGATTTACACTGGGTAGACTGACTAATCAGACGGTATTTCTAATGCCATTGATGGGAAAAGAGAAATGTTACTGTTTTATAACTGACACATCCACCTTTTTCCTTCAGTTCACTCACGAGTTATTAGTAATTGCTAGTTGGTTTATAAATTAGCAAAGGATTATCATGTTGTTCCATAACCCAAAGAAAACTCCCATAGGCTTCTGTAGGAAATTTTTCTTCACATTACACTGTACAGATTGATTTGAAAGACAAGTGACACACCTGCTTCCAGAGCTCTCTGTACTGAAAAGATATCACCTGGCAATCATTTCATGCCACAGAAATTCACAAACATTTAATATTCTGTGTTATAAACGTATAATGAATGTGTTTGCCTATTGTCTACACAGACAGGCTTCCACAAACAAAGTGTCAGAAATCACTGCACAGACAGCAAGCTGCATTATTGGAGAAGAGTTCTATTTCTACTGATAAATAACAACTTTCCCTCTACTAGAAGCTATCAATAGGGTCCAATGTATCATGTAATAAAGTTCCTCTTATGGTCTATGAGATTTTACTATTTATTTTCATTATGCAATGAAAACAGACGTAAAAAAGTAAAAAAAAAAAAAAAAAAAAAAAAAAAAAAGAGAGAGAGAGAAATTGCTTTAATTCCCAGGAAATTTCAGAAAGGAAGCACCAGCTAAAGACTAAAGATATACTGAGGTCAGAAATCATCTGGTGTTAAGCCACCAGATGTATCTCCATTAGTACCAGAAGCAGTAACCCTACTCTGTGAATTATCCAGAAATGCTATTAGCTGTCCCCCACAAAATATACTGCAGAATTTAAACTTAAAGTCCCAAATGAGAACAATGAGATTGTAATGGGAGCCAAGCAGAAAAGGAAATAACAAACTTCAGTCACTTGAGAACATTACTGTTGTGACATTCTCCTGTTCAATAAGTTTTATTTTATAGTAGCTGTCAGGTACTGTATGTACATTTGAAATGTGGGAAAATAGCTTAGAAAATATCATTCAAACTAGGTTTAAGTATCTTCTATAAGCTGTAACTAAAACTAAAAACTGTATTATACTACTAAGCATACACAGGCACCAATCTAGCAGAGCACTGGGAGCACACAAGTAATTTTAAGCATATGAGCCTCACTGAAGTCATGTGCTTAACATTATTAATATAAATAATTAAGTGCTTTCTTGGTTTGAGACCTTACAAGTCTTTGCAAGTCTACCTACATAGACTACATAAGCTATATGTGCATTTCTTTTTAGGGAGATAGCATGACTAAAGTTCACAACAAGAGAATTCAGTTACTGTCTGTCACAAATTCTATATATCCATAAATAATTGCATCTTTGTGCTTCCACTTTCCGTCTGAAAATCAGTCAAATAAATCCTCATAAAGCGCTTTGAGCTCTTCAAATGAAAAGTGCTATAAAAACTACAAATTATTATTATATTATTGAACACCATGTATGTATACACACTATTATGTAATATATAATATATGTATAATGCATATAAATTCTAACAAATGTATTTGTGTATTATCTGAGAAATGGAACAGTTGTATCTGGAAGTGATAAATACATAGAGTTGGATTTATTGTTAATCTGTGGATTTAATGATTTTTTTAGACAAAAGGATGTTTAAGTGTATAATTGCTTTTCTTAATTTAATATATTTATGTAAATGCATGCCTGAAGTTCTGGATAGATAGTTATTCTGTGTCCCTTAAGCTAATAAAATATATTAAACTTTATCTTACTATATAAAGTACACCTGCTGCTTTAATTTTTTTTTTTTGTTTTAATATTTTTTATGACTAAATGCATAATTTAAAGTTCATGAAATTTTAATTTTAATCAGCTCTTTGATCCCTGCAGTAAAAGGAAAAAGACATCATTTTATATATTCTTTGAAATGTACACTGGTCTTATTTATATAAATTCTAAGATGCTTTCATAAAATGTGACTGAACACTGCTATTATTTTTGGAATGGGAAGTTTGGAGTGGGGTTTCCTGGATAGAAAATTAAGACATCTATATTGAAAAGATACCTGTTTCACTGGAAGCAATACATGAGTGGACATGCAGCCGTAACAAGGGGATTTCAAGTCCAGGCACCTTGGAGAATCAGTTTGGTAATGATGGGAGGAAGAAACATCAGGGTCCTTTATTTGTTTGGTTTATTTAATACCTTCAGAGAAGCATGCCATCAAATCAACATACATTAAACTCAGAGGTACCATTTGCAGTGATTTAAACAAGGGCCATAAAAAATGGATGCAGTGTGGAATTCTTTCCTTTTCTCCCCACCTTAAGTAACAGGTTCTGTGCCATTGAACTCAGCACCTCAGCGTCCATGTGGGAGCGGGGCCAACTCAATATAGGAACCCACTGTATTTTTTTGATACAATAGAACAATTAATCACAACACTTAAATGCCAACTGCACTTGCAGCTTCTAACTTGGGGAGCAAAAACCAGTTTGGACAGGGAGCACTAAGGAACCAAGGGCTTCTTCCCACACTAAGTTTACTTTCGTGGTTTTGAAATGCTGTTGAATTAGCCTTACACACTTAACTTACCTAAAGTCTTTAGCCTGTCCTATGTTTATTTTTTAGGCTAAAGAGTGAAGCATTCTTCTATCTTTACATTTCAGATCTAAGCCAAAATAATCTTGAAATTTTCATGAAATTGTTTTTCCCATTTTTCAGCTAGTTATACCATTAGTGATATGGGCTGGTGGCCAGCCAGAGATCTAGGATCCAAGGAAAATTTGAACTTCACCCAAATTTGAGGATATTTGGAAACTGTATTTTACTTCAGCTTTTCAATGAATAAATATAGCAGTTGCAGCAATGTTCTTTTAAATACATTTTCTTTAATTTTTTTTTTTCATTTCAAGAAGTTCTCATAACAAGAAAACAGCGAGAACATGGCAAATTTAAAAAAAAAAAAATTAAGAAATCCAGGAGGATTGTTTTGATTTTTTTAGTGGGACCTATATATTCATGTAGAAAATAAAAGAATTCTATGAGGTATAGTACATAATTTCAATAAATACAGTGCAGCATGTAGTTCTGGTGACATCATGAGTCACTGAGTTTGTTCTTGTAATTTATTTAGACATTATAAAAACCCACTGACATATTTATAAGCCTTGAAATTAACAGCTACCTTTCATTCCTTTTACAACACATCAAACATGAGTTTTACTTAAAGAATTATATATACTCGGCTGTGTACAGCAAGATTGTAGTTCTACCTAGAGCTTCTTATAGTATCCAAAAGCTGAAGGGCCAAATTCTGCTCTGCATTTGGATGAGCCAAAGGAGGTATCCTTGGCCTCTTGAAAGAGGCTTGTGTGGTTTGTCAAAAGTCATCAGAACTTTCAAAAGGAATTCAAACCCTAAATGCACAATTCAGGAGCATTTCATTTTAGTAATAGTTACTACTGATATATTTGATTCACTGTTCCCAAAATACACACTTTGAATAAGCTTCTGCCCTTTTACTGCCTTCACTATATTTCCACGTACAGCTCTGTTAAGTCCTTCGCTCTTTATTTGTTTTCAAATAGATGTGCTGCTTCTCCATTCCATTGCACTAAATTCACTACATATTTACAGGTTTTTAACAAGACTGATTATGGCACAAGTGCTTTTTTCTATTTTATTTTAGTGAAAACACTAAGTAAGGGATCAGCCCCTGGTTTAAATCTAAATTAAAAATGCACCACAATTAAGTAGGGTAGAATCTTTAAAATGCCAAAGAATCATTTCAGTCTATGAGGTTGCATTTATTTATTTTGGGGGAAGGGTTTGTTTGAGTCATATTTGATGACATGTCTACGGATGACATACATCTCTGGGCAAAGTGGGACATCGTTTTGGTTTTAGAAAACCTCACTGAACAGTGGTTTTATTGTTTGCTTGGTTTGGGTTGGTTTCTGGGAGGGGGTTAAGTTCTTTTTTTTTTGTTTATTTTTTTTTCTTTCAAAGCTAGGACTACTCCTGGATTTTGTCCCATTTCCAAAATTTTGGGCTAAAACAGTTCAATGAAGGGCTCTTATACTGACTCAATGTTCAATATTGAAAAGATATTGTCAATATTTCAGTCATCTTCAACTCTCGCTTACCTTACATTAGTACAAATTCACTGATGTCAGTGTTGTCAGAAGGTGAATCAGGTTAAGTAGTTTCTTTCCCTTCTCAATTATTTTGTATCACACACATCTTGTATCACACACATTTTGTATTAAACACATCTCACTCAGAAGTGTCTGTCACATCACTCCACAATGAAAACAGTGTCATCATACTAGTAGAGTTTGCTCCAGTTGGACACACTGGAGCAACTTCCACGTTTCATCTTTCACTATGTACATTCCATTACTCAGAGAAGGACTGACTGAGGGAGGAAATTCAGGAGTTGTGTGCCAATCCTCCACTAGATCAAGTGGCACGTTCTCCTTTCAATATTAGAAAATTGAAATTCTGCAATCCATATGGCAAGCTATTCCCACTTCAGGGAAGGAGGACATACATGTGAATCAAATGGCTGCATTCGGTTCGGGAGGTTTACAAAGAAGAGATTCAAACTCTACAAACTCCCACGCAGTGGAATCTGTGCTTTCCTGGTCAGCTGAATAGAACAGGTGCAGATACAGCTTTCAGGTCTTTAAACTACACCAGCCCAAATAACAGCTACAGAGCATGTTTAGCAGTTTCAAGCAAACATTAGAAAGGCAATGCCCATGGTGCAGATAAAGTGCTTATAAGAAAGGTGGACGTAACATCTGTACTGGCACAGAATGCCTGTTCTACAGTAATAGCTGCAAAATGCCTCCTATAAAGCATAAGACTGTTAGTACAGCTGCAGCTTTTAATAGCTATTGAATTTCTTGATCAGGGAGGCAGATCCAGAGCAAGGGAAATGGACAAGTGAAACTATAAACTGGTATTTTACACCTATGAATGTAATATCAAATCAATGTGGTTGAACCCATTTCTGTTTTTTTAAGAAATTCATCCCTAGAGAGCCTCGTGCTGGATCTTACCTAGCAAGCCATCAGAAGCCACTTATGTCAGCCTAACCCTGAGGTTTTCAAGATGTATAACTGTGGAGTATACATATACCTCTTGCTTATTATATTTGTAACAGAAACCTGCAGCCACACACACATGCATAATACTTCATGCGTCATCTCTGCACTCGCTCAAAGCTATTTGGTTCTAGATTAATTCAAACAAGCAGTGAAAAGGTAAGCAAGAGCTTAGGTAGTTTTGAAGCTGGTTCTGCAAGAAAAAAAATTATAGTGAAATCCCTGAATTGCATAGACTTCAATATAGGGAACAGGATGCAACTATTGAAGAATGCAACAGGATGCAACATGGTAAATTACCATGGCAGCTTATTAAAATTATTCCAAGGAATGCAGTAGTCTGACATTTTCTGGCGTTTCTAATTTAAATACCTTAGTAGTAAGATGAATTTGGGTCTAAGGGGCCCCTCTGAATTACTAGACTCCTATTTACTTTGCATTTATAATTACAGCTTTTTGTTTCTGATGGAACGTCTACAGAGTTAACAGATTTTCAGTATGCAGATAAACTGCATTTTAATATTTTCTAAGCTTACTGTCTTGAAAAGTCTTCACATCTTCTATTAGCCTGGGAATGAAATCCATCACATAATACTCAGGCAGCAGTGACTGCTGAGACTGCACATTCACCTAAAATTACCCCAGGTGGAACACTCGTAATATCTTCAAGTCTGTCATACACAGATTAGACAGGATTGTTTTCTTTTGTTGTGTTTGTGTTTAGGACCACTATTTCCCCCAGGAAGATAGCAGGGTTTAAGCTATATGCTGTTGATCTCTACTCCAAGTGTTTTGCAGGCCTGTAAATCCTTCAAAGCGCCAAACAACAATTACATCTACCCAGTTTCCAGTACTACTTAAATTGCCTGGCACCTGAACTCACTGTGATGCTCTTAATATGGCTAAAAGTTTTTCTGGCTGGCATACATCCTCAGACGTACCTGAACACTATGGAGATAGATAATTATCTCCTCCTAAAAGCAATGCAGGATAAGACATACAACTCCCAAAGCTTGCTTGAGACTTTAGAGAATCCCGAAAAGTTAGTCATAGTCAGCACCTCAATTAACTTCATGGGTGGTGGTGCCAATTTAGTGATAAGAACACTACTACAATTCAGAAAGAGGCGGATCTAACTTCTGGTTACTTCCCAAGGAATTGCTTTGACTGCTGTCTTTCTGGTTGAATCCAAGCTACAGTGAAGCCAGAAATGATAAAAAATAGTAGATCAAAAGAAGAGAGAGAAGAACGGAATCAGAATCTTCCGGTCTAGAATGCTTATTTGAAAGTGTAAATCAGCCCATTAAATTAGTCCTGCTTAACAATTTATATATAGACTTGAGGAAGCAGGACCGAGTGCCCCCATTCTTCCTCCTTCCAGGTGAGTCAAACTCCCTTTTCTGCCTCTAAGTGGTCTGTTTGCAACAGGCAGCATTGGGAATGCTGTCTCTTCCACACTTCTTCACTTACACTTCACTGTGGCAGAGCCACAAATACATCTCTGAAATATGAAGACATTTTGTAAGAATTTAAGGACAAAACCCAAAGTGTTTGTTCATAGGGAATAGTCAGGGATATTTTAATTATTACTATTTCACAAATAGCAATACTGCATCCAGCTCTGGGGTCCCCAGCAGAGGAAAGACATGGATCTGTTGGAGCAAGTCCAGAGGAGGGTCACAAACACTATTAGAGGGCCGGAGCACCTCTCCTATGAGGAAAGGCTGAGAGAGTTGGAGTTGCTGGAGAAAAGAAGGCTCCAGGGAGACCTTACTGCAGCCTTTGAGTACTTGAAGAGGACCTAAAAGAAAGATGGGAACTATCTGTTTAGCAGGGCTGGTTGCTATAGGACAAGGGATAAGGGTTTTAAACTGAAGGAGAGTCAATTTAGAAGAGATATAAGGAAGAAGTTTTTTTACAAAGAGGGTGGTGAAACATGGGCACAGGTTTCCTGGAGAAGTTGTGGATGCCCAACCCTGGAAACATTCAAGGTAAGACTGGACAGGGCTCTGAGCAACCTGATCAAGTGTTCTCTATCTTATAAATGGAAATGAAGGTGAAGACGTCCTTGCTGAAGATTTTAGCGAATGCTGAGTTGTAGAGAGATCTGGGAGACAGCTTTGAGTCAGCTCAAGGAGGAGCAGTAGTCTAGTGGTGGCATCAGGAAGCAGAGAAACACCTCAGGGAAGCCTGTGAAGCTCTGCATGACTCTTTGAACTGCAACCGGTACCCTGAAGTGCTTACTGACACCTCATTTAGAAATGTATGCTGTGTGCTGCAGTCACTACCAACTGCAGCACAGACACAGCAGGACACTCATCTTTAGTATCATTACTCAGTTAAGTAGAACCTTCCACAGGTCAGAAAATGACCACTCAAACTAATAGGGAGTAATTAACAATTAATCCCTAACCCATCTATAAAGAATAAAAACAAGACAATCAGATTCCTTCCTGTGCCTGCTTTGAAAGCAACCTGCTCAGAAAAAGGCTTTTTATCAATTGTCTGTTAGGGGATTATTAGCACATTTTCCTCAGTAAGTTTCTCCTCAGATATAGGCAATGCTGGCAAACTTTCCACAGTAACAGTAAGAGGAAAAAGATTTTAAATGAACTAATTTTCTCTGTATTGCAAATATTGAGATTAACATAATCAGAGTAGTGATTAGCACTCCTATAAAATGACAGTGCAATAGAGGATAATGTTTGAAGTAAATAAACTGGATTTTGCCTATGTAAAATATTTTCACTGATTTTAATTAAACATAAAATTCTCCTGCATCTTCTGCCTTAAAACTTATCCTATATTTCCTCCTATTATAAAACAATTGCTACCTTGCATTTCAAACACACAGATAGGTTAGCTAATACCACTTACCTCCTGCTTTTTATGTGGCCATAAAAGCATGAGGTTTGGCCTTCTTTCTGCTGCTTCTCAGTGACCAAATATTTCAAGTATTATTTTGGCTACAGCACAGTTTTGCACACACAGTGTGTAAACTGCGTAGCACAAAAGAGAGAAGGAGTCTGCACGTCCATTTCCTGCCACCAGGTGAAAAGAAATAAAGTTTAATCCAAAAAAATCAAAGAATTTACTGAGCTGTATCAGATGTGCACACTTACGTGCACAAATGTAATTAACTCTTAAAATTTTGCATGCACAAAAATTTTACTTATTTGTAAACTAGAAAACCCTTAAGCATTGGCTATATTTGTAAAAATATACATTTCTTAAAATATACTAAAGTGATGCCTCACTTGAATATAGATGGATCAACACAGTAAGTCTAAGAATATATCTGCAGGGCGTAGTCCCATCTATCAAAAATGCTTCAAATCAATAGGGAAAACATCTGGGAGTTGTTATTCTGACTAAAGAATAACATGACACATTGCAGAAGATGCTACCTACAAATGTCCCATTCTTAAGAACAACTGGCCATCTGATCATGACAGATAGGAAATGAAAAAAGATGTTCCAGAGGGAGTTTGCATTCTAAAAAAATTTAGACTCAAACTAATTATCTCTGTTTGCTCCTATCAAGGAATGGCCATAAGAATTTCCAAGCAATATGCAGGGGAATATTTTAATAACAGGATGGAATAAAACTCAGAGAAGGAATTAGAATCCAGTTTTTAAAAGCCTGTGCACAGAAAATTGATGTCTGAACAACCTTGAAAGTCTGGCTTTTATTTCCTGATCCTGCAAATTGCTCTACTTGCCAGCTTTAGAAGCGTAAGCCATTGGAATGAACACAGAGCATCTGCTTATGGATTTTAAAGATTCACATGTATAATATTTTCAGAATCATATCTTAATAATAAAAAGCTTCTTTTCACTCATGATCTCCTATGACATTATATGATATGATATGATGTGATATGATATGATATATGATATGATATATGATATGATATGATATGATATGATATGATTGATATGATATGATATGATATGATATGATATGATATGATATGATATGATATGATAATCTCTCCAGTGCTACAGATACAAGATAGAACTTTAGGAGTTACACAGCACAAATGTGTTTACATATTTTTTTTAGACGTATCAGTCACTTACAGCAATTTTTTCTTTCTCTCTCTTGATTAGTCCGTATCCGAATTCCTGAGCAGCCCAAACATGAATGTGAATAGATAAGCTAAAACCTGAGAATTTCAAGAGCTCTGAAGTGCATGCTTTCATCTCTCCCCCTTTTTAAAGTGTCAAATGCTTCCTGACACGCTTGGGTCCATGGAAATGGAACATATTTTCTCATTACGTTAATTAATGGGTCTGCTTGGGTGGCATAATTCAGTATAAATTTCCTTCAGTATTTTGTCAGACCTAAAAAGGATCTTATTTTTGTGATGTCTTTAAATTTTTAAGACTTTTACTGTGTTTAGTCTGTGTGTAATCCTTCTTTTGAAACCTAATGTCCTAGAAAATCTGCAGGTTTTTCTCAAAACTGGCACACTCTGTAGTTTACAGTCATTCCTTTTTCTTGTCTTCTCAGAACTCCATGCGAGTCCTTAAGGTGCAGTTCACAGCTCAGGGAATTTGTGATTACATCGTCTATGTAAACTAAAGCACCGCGATGCATTAAACCTGACAAGATGCTGTTCATTAATCTCTGAAACATGGCCAGGTGTGATGTCATGAAGAGAGGCTTCCAGCTCAGAGAAGCCTAACACAGCTCCCAGCTCAGCTTGATGGTGGCTTCCTTTACCTCATCTAGGAGCAGGACTGCCTGGGTGGGGACTCTCACCCAGGAAGTGTAATTCCCGAAAAATGTGGTTTGGGGAAAAGTAGACAGGGTAATCCCTTGCCGTGACAATGTTTCTCAAACGGCTCAGCTTCTGCTTTCCTTTCATTTCCAGGTTAGAACACTAACTTGGTCATATAGTCACGAACCACAGCTTCCCAAGGAAATGGTTTGATGGGCTCTAGGTACATTTTTATGCAGGGGAAAAAAAAAAAAAATTAAATACTGGCGTCTCAACTAGCAAAGAAAGCCACATTGGGCTTGGAACACAGAACAGCAAGTGCTACAATTTACACATACATTATATCTTGATCAAAACAAGGCTTTAATTTGGTTGTGACTATTTACTCTTTTTTTTTTTAATGAATAGTTGTATCATTTCAACATGAAAAAGGGCAAAATCAGAAGAGAGTAAATATAAGGAAAAGCTCAACATTTGCACATGATTATTGTAAATCTCAAAGTAAACTGATAAATTTTACTTCATTAACAGTGCATGTGGAATATGCATTGAGTAAAATTAAGACTTTGAAACTCGTCTCTGCCTCAGTAACATAAGAGACTTTGAGAATGAAACCCATATTCCCGAGCTGAAAACCAAACAGAAATTTTTCAAATATGGAAATAAAATGTGAAAATAAGTTTTTATAAACTCCAGGATTTAGCACTTTTTGTCCATGGAACACTGAAGTCCACATCCTAAAACAAGTTATGGCCATTAAGTAGCTTTGCTCTCTGGTTATGATTTTCACAGATTACTTGATTTATCAATTTTATCCAGCTACAAAAGAATTTTGAGTACAAAGATAGCTCCTACTGTGTATACACTGGGAAGAAAGACAGATCTCCTTCGAAAAATAAGAACTTGGGCAACATTTGTACTACTTTCTGAAATTTCTAGGAAAGAATGGAGAGCAAGACTAACCCTTGCATTTTCTCCTGACCATTGAAAAGTTATAAGTAGAATGCTCCACTTTTTAACTTGTCATTCTATTTTTGTAATTGTTGTTATTACTATTATATTAAATTCTCTCCTGTTTATTTCAGAAGAGATTCCTGTTAGCTATTCTTGAGCTTCTCATCCATGGACAAAGTGAAAAAAACCCAGGATAAAATAGTAAAAAGATTGTGGTATTGGAAACAGAGAGATCAGAAAAGACTGAGGGTCTGAGAAATGGCAAAGAAAAGTGAAATAGAATGAAAGATTATAAAGAAAGAAAAGCTGATAGGATAATGAATCCTGAAAAAGAAGTTACATATAAGAAAATAACAGTTTTCCTTATATTTCATTGCTGTGAATTCTATGGAAATATGGTAGTGTAATTCCTTTTTAGTACCTATCTCCACCCAGACATTTTCGATGTCTCTACTGGATATGACACTGGATAGCACCAGGAGCAGAACAGCAGTCAGGATCACTGGCTGTGGCATTTCCACCTCTGTGTCAAGCTCTCAGCTGTTTCTATCCATGCACAGACCCAGTCACTGAATGCTATCTTTAGAAGAGAAATTACATCAGTAAACAGATACGAATACACTGGAACTGATCTGCAGAAGAATGTTTTACCTAAGAACTGAAATGTGTAATGGATTTACTGTATTTATGCTCAGGACTTTCAATTATTTTTCCAGCTATTCTGGCATTTTACTTGCAGAAATGATAACGCAGGTACTGATGAATATTCCCAGAAAGGGAATTGTGTATTTAACAAGAAACTAGAATTTTAGAATTGTATTCATCCATTAGATTAAAAAATTCTCTTTTGGCTATGTTACCTATCAAGCTAAATTTGAATATGATATCAAATAAGTACTGGAGTGATTTGTTGGTTGATTATCACAGAATTATAGAATGATTATGGTTTGGGTTGAAAGAAAACAACTCTAAGCCAAACAAAACCCAGCTAAACCCACAAACCCTACATAGTGTGGATTATGTTTCAGACATGGAATCCTAGAATGTTAAGTGGTTGGAATGGACCTTAGAGGTCATCTAGTTACAATCCCCCGCCCATGGGCAGGGACACTTTCCACTAGACCGGGTTGCTCAAAGCCCCATCCAACCTGGCCTTGAACCCTTCCCACTTGTGGGATAGGGCACCCACAAATTCCCTGGGCAGCCTGTTCCAGTGCCTCAATACCCTCACAGTAAGTAATTTCTTCCTACTACCTAATCTAAAGCTGCCCTCTTTCAGCTTGAAGCCATTTCCCCCTTGTCCCATCACTCCATCCTCTTGTGAAAAGTCCTTCTCCAGCTCTCTTGTAGCACCTTTAGGACACTACCCTTTAGAGAAGGTGCTCCAAGGTCTCTCTGGAGCTTTCTCTTCTCCAGACTGAATAGCTCGAACTCTTATATTTAATTTAACTACATAACTCTTATTTAACTACATTAGTTGAATTAAACATATAAAAAAATGAAATTACTCATTCCAACCACTAAGTCTGAGAATGTCTTAAATCTTCAGAATTACTTTGAACTCAATCACAGAGACAAGAAGGTGATGCACATCAAACTAAATATCCCACAAGAATTAATTTAGCAATGGTCAAGGTATGTTGCAATTTCCTCAGTTAACATTGCGTTTTTGCCCTAAGTTAACATTACACCAATTCTAGATCAATTCCTGCCTTGTCAGATAATTTGACACAAGAGCTCATGCTGTTGCTAGAGGTGTATCACTCAGATGCCAACACTTTATATAGAGCTATCTCAGCCTTTCACCAGAGTGTTTTCTATTACAGAAAAGGCATTTGGCCAAGAAAGAAATATTTCTTGTTAGATAAATATTTAAGAGAGCAATAATTGTAAAACAAAAGTACTCCAAAACTGTCACAGTATCCACCATACTTTGACACTTTTTTCTTTTTCCTTTTTTTTTTTTTTTTAACAATAGCCAGATTTATCACATTTTAAGACTAAGAATGAAATTTAAATTCTCTTGATGCCTAGCCAACAATCTTCTTTAAACTACGGAACCCTGTAGGCCTCTTTCTGTACTAATCCTACATTCATTAAAGACCAAAGCATGATGTGATCAATCATTTCAAGGTAAAGGTGGACCCAAAACCATTCGAAAACTAGTTATTTAATTCCAGGCTCTGTAGAAACTTGTTTCCAGCAAGAAAATAATGAACAAAGCTTTAGATTCAAGGACACATACTTACATTTTCCATCAGAAAAATATTAAACTGAAATTTTTTTCCACAAGAAGGAAAATCACAGAAGCTTGCCGTAGCCTTAGTTGCAATAATCAGGAACCAGTTATGATTTCAAACAGAAAGTAAGTAGGTTTAGGTTAGATATTAGGGAAAAATTCCTAACTGTGAGGGTGGTGAGGCAATAGAACAGGTTGCCCAGAGAAGCTGGGGATGCCTCATCCCTGGAAGAGTTCCAAGCCAGGTTAATTGGGGTTCTGAGTAACCTGGTCTAGTGGAAGGTGATGATACTTTAGGTTTCCTTCCAACCCAAGACATTTTATGATTGATTCTATGATTCAATTCCACTCCATTTCTATCTTAGTTGATAGACTGTGGATTTTCTAAGCTAATATAAGTTTGTTATCCTTGAAATATTAACTTGGTTTCCAATACAACAATAACAGAAGCCCATGAAGTTCATGTTAACAGCACACAAGTTTTTTTTAATTAATCATAGATTTTCTTATCTATTAGAAGGAATTCAGTATAATTTCATTTACCAATAACCACTATCAAATGATATTGCAGGAATTTGAAAGCTTGGAGTCTTTTAAATATTTTTAAAACTGTAAGATTTATATGTTTTTTTGAGACACTTATCAAATTATGCGCATAAAAGTAATGCAAGAGCTATTCTGAGCCAGGGTTTACTCTCAAAAGTTCACCAACATATGGAGAATGAAATCTGCCACCTGTATTATGTATTTCCCCATCCATATGCCTCCCCTGCAGTAAAATGGTGACCTAATGATTGTGTATTTAACATCAAATAGCTAGAAATAAATAATTAGGCAATAACTCAGAATACAACAGATTATTGTAACAATTTAGGGTAGTAGTCGGGAAAGGGATTCACTCTTGATGGTCCTGGAGACTGTCAGAAATATCCGTCATCACTTAAAAAAGTGACTGCTGCCCCAGACTCCAGAAGCAAAAAGACAAAATCCCTATGAATTCCATGTCTTCAGCAAGAGCAAGTGACAAGAGTTCTGTAAAATGTTTTCAATACTAGTGTTTTCAGTATCATTGACCAAGAAACCTAAAGCTCAGCTACAGATAGAAATTAAGATTTAACTAATTACCTCTCAATAGATATTAGAACTATTGTACAGATGCTTTATTCAGATAAACTAATATAAATACTGCCTCCTGCACATAAAAGCTAGTTAATACCAGAAATTGACAATATTCCCTAAAAACATTGCCTTTAAAACTAGCCTCTCTTTCTTCTTGGCTAAAAGTTCTCAGACAAATTTTGTGTTCTAAAATTATATAGAGACACTCAAAATTTGTACCTTTATATCACCTTCCACCTAAAGTTTAAGAAAATTTTGAAAGCGCCAATTAATCCTCTAAATATATATTAAATATTAGTTATATCTCACAGAAAAGGAACCAAAAAGAAAGTTGGCACAACAAATCTGAACCTAATTTTCAGTGCTGACCAGTCTAAGCTCTGAAATCACACCGTTTCTGTTACTGGAAGACTATGAACAGAAATACTGAAAAACAACCTTAAAGTTCGAAAAACATACACTGACATGGTGCCCAGTAAATCTGGGAAAAAAACATGATTGGCATCATCCAATAACTACTTCATTCTCTGCCTTATCTTAATAATACTCAGTGTATGAACATCCACCACTGACTGACATATTTTGTGCCACAGTACCCCTTTACCTGAAAATAAACCTTCTTTGCAGAAGCCTCTCTGCAGGTTCCCCAGAGCACAGCTGTATGACTTACAGAAAAGAGTGTGAGATATTTATTCAGTTGTGCTGGCACAGCTCTCTACACTTCTCAGTAAATTTAATACAAAACCTCAGGTGAACCAGAAGGCTTTTCTAAACATCTGTGGAAGTTTGTCATACCTATCTATGCCCACGAACCATTTGCCTGTTGAGATATCCAAAGGCTTTTACGGTCTTTAAAAAGTCAGCATCTAGTGAAACAGAATCCTTCTCTAAACAGAGTGAGAGGTTAACTGATTTCATTCTATCTGATTCTATTCTTTGATTTTATCTTTTAATATTAATATTCTTAAGACCACCCATCAGCTAACCTGCTTAACAAAACTTACTGCCCAGTTATCTGATCAACGATTGCAGTGAGGTATAACTCCCTAAAAAGACACAGAAGATAATTATTTAATTGCATTCTTGTATCATGGATCATTCTGTTTGATTTTTTTTTTAATATAAATACTTAAAACAATATAGTGGATGTAAGCTCATGTTTAAGGCAGTGGGACCCTTTGAGATTTGATTCAGTAAGGTATTTAATACCAAGAAGTTCTACTCCAATTAGTTTGCAAATACGAGTCCTCAAATTTTTTACCTTTAGAACTTATGGAAAAAAATCATCCTCTCTAAAATTTGAAAACTTAACTTGATGTGATTAAAAAATAATTCCTATGCAATATACGAAATTTACTGAATTACCTAAAGCTAAAGGAGTATGTCAGGACTATTTGTGGTGGACTTGGGAGTGTTAGTTTAATGCTTGTACTTGATGATTTTAAGTGTCTTTTTCAGTCTAAATGATTCTATTTGCAAAAATTCTGAGGGAAAAAAAACCCCAAGAACAAGTGTTGTATCTCTTTATCCTACACTGCATATGCTATTTGCCTCAAACAAATTCTAAGTGAAGTTAAAATGGAGCCTTGCTAAAGTTCTATGAAGCCTCAGAAGATTGTATAGGGAAAGGAGGTGTGCGGGAAAGATCAGATATGAAAATAGCTGGCATTTTAATTTAGATAACATTCTACAGTCTAAAGCACGCCAACACATTCTGAATGCACAGCTGCCCTGAAAATGCAGCCTCCATTGCAGGGATGGAAATATGGGATTAGTAATGTTTGCTCCCAGAGCCAAATTTACTGTAAAAGCATACAACACATGCTATTTATTGATCAAAGAAAGAATTTTCCATCCAGTTTTACTGATGTAGTGTCAACACCATGTCACCAAGTCTCCTAAAACGTGCCACCTAGTGGAGCCTGTGCCCAAGTTCTACAATCCAGAAGCATCTGTTTCTGTTCTGTAGCCCTTGGCTACCGTTCAGCTCTTGCCTGGGACAACTGCTTGGCATTTACCATTTCTCACACTGCACATCACCCATTCTCCTTAGCCCAGCCTGAAAACTTTGCTCTGCCAAGAACTGAACCAAAAGATTTCTAGAATATCTAGTACTCATGACCAAAAACACCTAAACCCTAAACCAATACCAAAATTAGTTGATCACAAAAAAATGTGCCAACAGGCAAAAACCAAATGCAACAATTTCTTGGCTGTCTGCCTAAGAATGGAATTTGCATGAGACATTATTGTAATATAAGATATTCATTATTATTTTCCCCTAACCAGACAATGAGAAAAGAGCTGCCCACTGCTAAACAACAAAACAGACACACACATAACTCACATGCCTTTGGAAAAGCTTGGAAAATTAATCTGGACAGCAAAGAAGAGAGATGAGACCAAATAACATCCAATTTCAGATATCTAGAAAATAGTAAGTTCTGGGGCTAAAGGCTACTTTAATATGCAATTTTCCACAGGATTACTTTATTTTCCAAAGACTCCCAGCATTTCTGATAGCAATATTAGCTAATTGCTCCAATAAATTTATAGCACAAACCCAATCACCTTCACGCTTCATCAAAAACTAATTGATTTTTTTCTTCAACTTGAATACCAAAAGACATAGATTATTTCAATTTTTCCTTTAGCATAAAATTTTCTGAGTTTAGGTATCCTTTTTCCACGTAAAGTAAGCAATAAACCTAATAAAACACAGATCCAAGACAGGCTCCATCAGTGCTCTGTAAAGCTCTTGTGCGTGCTTTGAGGAGTAGTCAGAAAACAGACTTGGTTTGCTGATAACAGGGAAATACAGGCATTTGAGAAAGAATCAGTGTGTTAGGATCACAGGGATGGATGTTAAACATCTGCTGAGGACAATGAACGTAAGCTAGATTTTTATCATGTTGCCCTCTGTACTACGATAGAGCCCAAACACTCCATTTGCAGCTACTTCATTCGAACAAACAAAAAACAATGCAGCCAGATAGTCTAAAAGACTCAGCTGGGTGAAAAGCTGGGGAATGCTTTCTCCCTGTGAAGTGAAAAAAGAACCCTACAAAAGGTTGGTTTTGTTAGATGAGACACATAGACACACCTCCCCAGCCCAAGACACAGCATGTTCTGGGGAGCAAAAATAGGCTATATTTGTTATTTTTGGTAAAACTAAAATCAGATGGTTAATTTTTTTTTTTTTCTCATGTCTCCAAAAGCCTATGCGCTTTTCCTCCTGGGACCTCAATTCGTAGATTGAAAAGCTAAAATGTTTTCACCTTAGGCAAGTGCAAAGATGAATAAGGTATTTTAGAATATCATGACAGCTGTGAAATTACCTAACTAGTCTCAACAAGATTGATTTCCTTAGCTTCCAGATTGTCAAATGGTGATTTCCTCTTCTTATGAGAATATTCAGTATTTTGATAAGTATAAACAGATCCACAGTCTTTCAGAACTTTGTGCACTGCAGTTTAAGTGTGGACCAGAGCATTCATTAGTAATTATCGATGGATGAGGAAAGCAACTGGTAACAGTTAAAGCAAGTGCTCACGGGCTGCTTTGAATGGGTTGCTCTGCATTCTTTTGCAATGAACAGGGAAAACTGTGATTGGCTCCATATGACTGGCAAAGGTGATGATAACATGACTTATGAGCAACCTGTCACAAAAAGTATTTATCTTGCAATATATGAGGTGTACACAAGCAAAGATGCTCCTCTAGAGGCACATCACACGGTAGTTAAACACACCATTTAGGATGGTGATTATAAAATCACCTCAGTACTCACGGATGGAAAGAACTTTTGCAGACACAAGGCAGTTGCAGATAGCAGAACTGTGAAGAATGAAGAGGAGTTTACTCTCTTCCCACTTTTGAAAACAAATCTCTATTAATCTCAGATCTGGCAACCAGCACAACATGCCAAACTAATTAGGCAGGTATCAGAGAAAGTGATAGAATTTTCCAAGTCGAAATGAACAATTGTGTTGGTGTCCTGCTGCATGACACGTTACCACAAAGCTCTCCTCTTGGCTACTTCTGTTCTTTTCCATCTATTGTAGTCTGGATTCTCTCTCACTAGTTGCAATTTGGGTTGCTTCCCTTCTCAAGTTAGTTTCCAGATGTTACTTACCCATTTTTTTCCCTGCCACACTGCATCCTTTGCCTGAGCTTCTACACCATTCCCTTCTGCATTTCCCCCCAATATTCAACTCTCAATCTAAGTTAAGATTTTGAAACCTGTTGTAAATTACATTAATTGGCAGTTCTTTCCTGCAGCTGTGTGCATTTCTTAAGACCACATATTTACAGGGCTGGGGGGGGGGGGGGCGTGTGTCTTTTTTTACCTTCTTTGGACAAATTTTATACTCAACCAAATTGCATCTGGTTCCAACACCAGCTAAATAGTCATGCTAGTACCTTTCAGGGGTCCTGGCAGGGACATGTTTATAATTATTTTATACAGTATTCAAATGGAAGAGAGTTCTACTGGAAACTTATACGGAGAATTGGTTTACGCATAACATGCTTGAATGCTTCATGCTATCATGGGTAGCTCATCAATTATTTTCTGCATGCTAAATGCAAAAATACATTCATGAAAAAAGAGCATTAAAAAATGTGAGTCATGAAGTCATCTGGTATAAAAGTAAGGCTGCCTGAACATGGGCAAAGAGGTTTTTTAGCCCTGCTAATGAGGAAAGTTTCTATTTTTATTTAAAATCAATTCAGCCTACATAGTTTAGAAAATAATTATTTAGGAAATAATTTAGGTTACCTTAAAATTACAGTACTAACTTCCATAGTTCGCTTTATAATATGGTCTCATAATTAAAAAAAAAAAATCCTGAAATTATTCAAAGAAAATATGAGTAAGGCCTAGAAGTAGTATGTAGTGTGCCAGAATAAACCCCTGAAACTGTTCAGTATCTTTGAGTCCTAACAAAATCATTCAAGAAAAGATACTCTGTTTCTTTGTATTTGCCCTAAAAAATCAGTAAGAATGAAAACAGTAAGAAGTAACAGGGAAGATAAAATTAGAAGGTAACACTTTTTAGTTTAGATATTATAATGGCTTTTCCACTTAAAATAGGAAAAAAAACCCCTTGCTTTCTTGAAAAATTATAAAATGCCACCAAAATATTTTAATTTATACACACAGCTGAACTAGAAAGCTCAGAACCACTGTGGCACAATGTCTGTAAGTAGTAAGGCTGTCTGTAGAAGGCACATTTACTCTGACCTCTAATTCCTTCTCCCCAGTAAAGCTGACCAGCCTAAAATCTTGACTGCAAATCCAAGAGACATTTATGGTCACGTAAGGAAACTAAAATCGCCTCCATCAGCCATATCTGAGGTCCCAGTTGCTGTGTAGCCACTCCATTCAGCAAGCAGTGAAGCAAAGGAAGCCCTGCTCATTGCAAGGTCTATGTCCTCTGTCCCTGCTGTCCATTCCCTCCGCTCTGTACTACTCAGGGTCTCCCACGGAATCACAGAATCAGTCAGGTTGGAAAAGACCTCCGAGATCACCAAGTCCAACCATTGACCAAACACCACCCTGTTAACCAGACCATGGCACTAAGTGCCACATCCAGTCTTTCCTTAAATAGCTCTGGGGACAGTGACTGCACAAGCTCCATGGGCAGCCCATTCCAGTGTCCAATCACCCTTTCTGTGAAACACTAATGCTGCTCTCCATCCAGTTACCAATTATCCACAAAGACTGGAGGAACAAGGTATCCCTCAAATCTCTATCTTTCTGCCAAAGAGAATTTAAATTAGTTAGTCTTTTTTAAAAAATGTCACACGTTAGATTGTGAAAATAGTGAAAAATGTGGTACATAAAATGACTCTCTCCATACCTAGAAAAATTAATTTCCTAAACATTCTGGCTGTATTTCACATTCTGATGGCTTTACCAGACACTGGAGGGTAACAGGCTAAGTAGCTTTCTTCACATGTCTAGTAGAAGAGTGATGCCACTTACTCCAAATCTTACACTTCTTGAGCTATGAGACTCTATTGGCAGCCTTTTCACAACTTTTAAATGACAGCATACTAACCAATTTATAATTGAATACTAAAACTCATGCAAAACAAAAATAAGTTAATCTCACTTGTTTTCATCTGTTTTAACAACAGATTTTATTTACATTGCCTCTAAGAATATATATTATGACACTAGGCCAACAAATGCACTATCAAAACAAGTACACGTCATTGATTTAAATTTTCCTATACACTTTTTCTTTCTCTTGCTGTGTTGCCAAGTTTCTAATACAAAGTTCCTGAAAAAAGGAACTTGGACAGGGTTTGAATTGATGAATGCTTGAAGGTAGTGAAGGTTCACTACATTACACCAACAGATCTGGTGAGGCCATGCACAGAATATTGTGCTTTAGAAAGTAAAGCTGTTACAATTAAATTAACATGTAGTAAAACAGAAATTATATGCATTTTTTAGGATTACAAACAAAACCATGACAAGCACCACTTATCTGAGGTTTGTCAGTGCCCCAGCATGGCTTTACAGTGACTCACCAGCCTGCTGGCCAATCTATAATGAATTAGAGACCTTCCATCCAGTGTTCAAAAACACTTGGGTTCAATTATCATCAGATCTACTAATAAAAATAAAAATTTTCATTGGAAAAAAAAAAAGAACTTGTACTATCTATTAGACTGTGTGGTTTAAATCAGCTATGGAATTTGGACAAACAAATAAGAACCATTTTACATAGCCAGCTGCACATCAAAAGTAATTTTGCAACACAAAAATTTTCTGGCCAGACCTGCCTTTTAGACAGTTATAGATCCCACTGGAGGCATGGGAAGACCAGAGTTCAAATTGAGTTTACTATGGCAGTTCTCCCAGCTCTGAATCTTAGCCATGTGACTGGCAATGCTTACTGTCACCACAGGGGAGTCTTAAAAGCAAAAAGTGGTAGCTCTGACATTCAAAGAAAAAGCAAATATTACCCTATCTAACTCATATAAGAGTAGAATATTTCTCAGCAGAATTTTAAGCTGTTTCTTAGCATTGTGCTGATATCTCATTGTTGCTTGAGAATGATAGCAGACATCAAATAAATATTATTACCCAGCAAAGTGCATTTGTTGGCGTATCTGCCTCACTGAGCATACCCTGAATAAACTGGATATACCATGAGGAAAAGGTAAGAGGTACAACAACTACATCTATGTGTAGTGTAGTACAAGAGAAGGGGTCTCCTGAAGTAACTAGCATTGAAGTATCTTTTGGCAGAGCAGTTACTACACTGACAGCACTGAGAACCTGACATTCCTGCATATATATGTGCCCTTTGTGACTTTCTGTTTCAGAATTGCTCCGGTTTGGGGTTGTGAATAGAACACCAATAGAGTCTGGAGTGTGCACTCCTGGAGTACAAGTTTCTCTTTAAAGGAATCCAGGTTTTGTCCTCGGGGACTTTACTGTGATACAAACCAAAAATGCAGCAAGGGGAGACTACTGTGAGGTTTGGTTCAAAAGCACAGATATGATGTGAACTGTAATATACATGTACCTGAGGTTTAAAAGCATGAAAAGTGTTCCAGAGCAAACAAACAAGCACCCTCATGATCATCCTCAAGTCACAAATATTTATCTTCACAGCAGATGATAAACTGGATACGGTATTCCAGATGTGGCCTCATTAGGGCCAAATAGAAGGGCAGTATCACCTCCCTTAACCTGCTGGCCATCTCTTCCCAGTGCACCCTAGGATACCTCCTGGCTGCAAGGGCACACTGCCAGCTCATAGTCAACTTGTCATCTGCCAAAACTCCCAGGTCCTTCTCTGCAGAACTGCCCTTCTCTTCTTCTGTTAGCTTCTTTCAGTGAATTACTTCATTCATCATCATGCACTTAAACATAGACCACACATTAACATCAATAGAACTTGGGTATAGTTAATCAATCTGGAGTCAAATAAGAATAGGGAGCCCTGGCACTGCAATGTACTATTGGTCAGATTTACACCTACAAAACATTTCTTACACACTTATATACCAAGAAACTGTAACACAGAGGTTAGTTATAGAGAATTTCAAGGGACCAGGAAAAGACAGAGTGCCTCTTCATAACTGGGAAGTATCACAGATAAGGAGTGACAGTAAATCTAAATTCAAGATACTGACACTATACAATACTGTGCTGGCTGTTTGTGACCTCAGTCAGTCTATACTAGATAAAGCAAGAGTGTCTAAATCTGGCCAGTGCACAATAATAGCCAAGATGAGTGTAAATGCTATTACAGAAGTTTGTTGAGAAATCAAAAGACAGCACATTAATGCAAACGGGTAATGTGATTTGTGAGGAAAACCTGTGCAATTCCCTAGCTGATTTCTATTTAATTTTTTGAGGGAGCTAAGTATGCATCTTTCTATGCCAAAAACACATCAAATACGAGCAGATTGACAAGATACCTGTTTTGGGGAGCAGTCACCAGTACTGGCTCAGTACTGACATAAACAACCTCGTTTTAGATTCCTCAGTTTTATTCATTCATACAACTGGAAGTAATGATCTCTTCTCAGCTTTAGCATAATGGTGATTAAGCATTTAATCCAAGCCTCTGGCAAGCTAGTAAGCATAGCTAATCAGAGATTGGAGGAACTGATGTATTCACAGGCTGACCCTGCAATAAGAAACATTGTACACTACTTCTTCTGTCACTTTTGAAAATCTATCAACTCATAAATGCAAAGTCATAAATTATAATAGATTACTATCAAGGAACAAGACAGATCCTTTCTATCCCAGTAATTATTGAGATTTTGTACAAGTGTTTGCATAGTTGAATTTATCTAGATACTTTAAAAACAAATGGAATTAATGTTGTCCAATGGCAGCCAATTTGTAAAGCATACACATAGATTTGGAAAACTCTCCCTGCAACAGTCTTTAGCTTTGGAATTTCTTAATAATTCATCATCATTGCCAACAACAATACAAATGCCATTGAGATGTCTTCTTGTAAAAAAGGGTATCCAGCTCTGGATTAGAGAGTCAATGACAGCTATGACAATATGGCTTTGGCATTTAAAGGTGTTTTTGCTATCAAAGGTGTTCAGCTGAACAAAATGTTTCAGGAGTTTCGGACAAGTTTCATCTTTAGGTCACTCTTCACCTCCACTCAGGCCACTACTAGTTGGTGTGACAGTGAGTCTCATGGAACACGTTGTTCTAACAGTAACTATCAGATAATCAACCGCATTAATAAAATTATTGCTGTAGTTACCGGTATTTTTGAAAAAGCCTGTCAAGAGTTCAAAAACTATATGGGCACGGAAACCCCGCCAGACATTGTGTTTCTTCAGATGACTTTTATAACATATTTTAAATCTTCACTGCTGACGGCACTCCATCTTAAGCATAAGAACATTTAAACTTGTTTCAACAAGCTAACTCCAGGATAAGAAACAATTCTGTTGAGCTATCTGCAAGCATGGTATTCAGTTAATTATCCTGCCAAAAAGCAGAGTGATTAAATTAGCTAAGTGCCAAATGTAGGGAATGTTGTACAAACATTGCTATGTGTGTTGAACCTGTTGTGTATAATCACCAGATTACAGGGCTGTCAGTCTGCTACGTGCAGAGCTGTGTCAGGTTTGTGTGGCAAGATTTTGGTAACAGTGAGGCTACTGGGGTGGCTTCTGTGAGAAGCTGCCAGAAGCTTCCCCCATGTCTGATGGAGCCAGTGCCAGCCAGCTCAAGGACAGACCAGATGCTAGCCAAACCCAAGCCCAAGCCCATCAGCGATGGTGGTAACGTCTGTGGGACAAAGCATCTAAGAAGGGTAAAGAGTTACTGCGCAGAAGCAAATCATGGCCAGAGAAGAGAGAAGTGAGAATATGTGAGAGTAAAAGCTCTACAAACACCCAGGCCAGTGAAGGAGGAGAAGGAGGTGCTCCAGGCACCAGAGCTGAGATTGCCCTGTAGCCTATGATGAAGACCACAGTGAAGCAGCTGTGTCCCTGCAGCCCACGGAGGTCCATGGTGGAGCAGAGATCCACCTGCAGCCTGTATAGGACCCCATACCGGAGCAGGTGGATGCCCAAAAGAGGTTGTGACACCATGGGAAGCCTGCACTGGAGTAGGCTCCTGGCAGGACCAGGGACCATGGAGATAACCAGGTTTGCTGGCAGGACTTGTGACTCTCTGGGGTCACAAGCTGGTGTAGCCTGTGCCTGAAGGACTGTACCCCACGGAAAGGGACCCATGCTGGAGCAGTTTGTGAAGAACTTCAGCCTGTGAGAAGGACACACGTTGGAGAAGTTTGTGGAGAACCGTCCCCTGTGAGAGGAACCCCACGCTGGAGCAGAGGAAGAGTGTGAGGAGTCCTCCCCCTGAACAGGAGAGAGCAGCAGATGCAACATATGATGAACTGGCTGCAACTCCCTGTTCCCTGGCCCCCTGCACCGCTGGGTGGGGAGGAGGTAGGGAATTGGGAATAATATTAAGCCTGGGAAGGAGGGAAGGTTAGATGGAAGGTGCTTCTAAGATTTGATTTTACTTACTCTACTCTGATTTTATTGACAATAAATCGAATTAATTACCCCAAGTCTGGTTGGCCCATGATGGTAATGGGTATCTCTCCCTGTCTTGATTTCAACCCATGAGCCTTTTGTTATATTTTCTGTCCCCTGTCCTGCTGAGGAAGGGTGTGATGGAGTGGCTTGGGTGGGCTCTTGGCATCCAGTTAGGGTCAACCCACCACAAGAGTCTAAATTCATATGCAAAATGATGGAAAAGCTGGTCTACACAAGATATGTGCACAGAACAAAATAATGAATTTTGGCAGGACATAATTGCAATTGCTGAGTCGAACCTGCAGTCATACTTCTTAAAACCATTTAAGAGACATATTTCTGACACATAGTTTATATTAAAAAATCATAATTAAGATGTTGCTTTCTCTGCCTTACTGTCACTTATTTTTAAAACAGCTGCAAAATTTCTTTTCAAAGAGAAAAGCAGTGTGCCATTTTTACCCCTCAGACTGAGAAAGTTCTGAAGAGTATTATAAACATTTCAAATGGTTTCTTTGGATGTTTTTCGTCCAAATTAAATTTTCAGCATTCCCAAAGTGTAAAAGTTAGAAGGCAGTAAGTTCACTTGAAGGCTTCTTTAAGTGCTTCATAGCTCTAGTCCCATGCAGTGCAAATTTTTATCTTTGATGACATATTATCTTTCAATGATACAGCCTGGCAACTACAGTAGAAAAAAGTTATAAAGGTAAGAAGGTATGTCACAAGATTGTAGTCCTCAGAAAGAATAGGACTATTTCTCTACCACAAGTAGTCACCTACCAATCTGATGGCAAAATAAATTATTGCTATTATTTTGAACAAATCAAAAATTCCCTGTTAAGAAAAACGCAAGTGATCTTTTTTTTTACTATTTTATTTTCTTGATAAGTTATTTTCTATAAAGAAAACCTTATGGATAGAGAAAAAAATTATTCATTCAGAAGATATAAAAATAGTATGCCATTCTCCACATTATTTTAAATTCTATTTTTAATGGGGCAAAATATAGCTTACATAGAATGTACTTAATATTCTTTTAGATTAGGAAAATCCCTACTTGGAATCAGGTCTTCCTAGTTCAATGACAACAGTTGAACCGAGACACCATGTGAAGTAAACAAGCTCACCAAGTAATTCATAAAGGCAGGAAAGAAAAACTTGTTAAAAACTTCACAAAATTGAAAGGAAGAGAGCATATTTTGATTCATTCCCCTGGCTGCACCACAGCCAGAGGGACTGCTGTCCTCAGGGGGAGAGCGAAAAGACATAAGTCTTTTAAAAGCCCAGAGGGCTAAAAGTGGGTAACAACTAAAAGTAATGGCTTGAAGTCATCAGTACATTTCCTTCATTTACAAAAAGAACTTCAATATGTGCTTGAAATGCTTTGTTTTAATTTGTTAGCTATTCTGCAAAGATCTCTTGATAATACAGAATGTTTCCACAATAAATGTTGGCCAGAACAAGATTACTCTAGAGTTTTACTCTATCACTGAACATTTATAAAATAAAATAAATTTAAATAAGTCATGTTGGCCAAATTCAAAACCACAAATCAAAAAACCACCAAGTAGGACCATCCTCCCTGCCAAAGCTTAATGTGACCTAATGGGAGAGCTGTAAGAGGTTGGTTTTTTTATGTAGCTTCATGTAATACTTGGCAAACCAAAGGGGCTGGGTCAGGACTCCTGATCCTTAAACAAACATTTGATGTAATTTTTTTCACTTTTTCACTATAATAATACTCTGCATTCTGCCCTCCTATGACCTCAGCTCCTTTTCCCCACGGTGGGTCAGATTTAGAACCTCCTTCTTCACTTATGAGTGCCATTTGAATCAGCCCCTTCCAGATGTGTTTCACCTCCACCCACAACAGGCCCTGCAGGTCCAGCAAAGTGCAGAGAGGGAAAGGACCACAGGGAGAAGGAGCCGTGCCCTGGCAGCACATCAGTTGGCTTGCAACTTCTCCCTGAGTTTATTATTCATAGCACTGGTGGGAGGGCAGGGGGCAGGGTGACTCACACAACATCTTGTCTAAATTGAAAACCAACACCAATCCACACCCCTGCAACTGAGAAGCAGAGCTGTGGTGGGTCACTGTGGTCAGTTTTGCTTCCAGTGGATATCTGGGCCCCAGGGAATTGCTGCTCCAGGCTAAGTGGGTCACTCGCTATCACTGAAACGAGAATGGCAAGTTTATCTTTCCCTCCAAACTCCTCAAAAAAGTGATCTTCACTGCCTGTTGTCTCTGAGAGAAGTTACATTAATGCTTGTGACAAAAGTGAGAGTCCATGTGAAGTCTCTCAAAGTATTTTCTAATTTGTAGCAAATATATGGAGAACTGTATAAAAACCTCCAGCACTCCAATTTAGCACTAATCTAATAATACAGCAAATTAAATAACTACCCTACCAGCATTCATCCAGGTAGAATGTTATTTAGCATGAACTCCACATTGTTTCAAATGCACGTGAACCAAAAAACTGTGGTCCTAACTACAGACTGAAAGAGTAATGTGGTAAGGCAGAAATCAAGTGGCATTTCCTTTCAGGTACTGCCGCAGAAAAAACCCCAATAGTTTATTGGATATAATAGCAAAGTATTTGCCTAACAAATTAAAAGTTAACATGCTGTTCAACCATGTTTAAAACCATGTTTTAAACTAAAAATTCCAGTGGTTTTGCCACCATTAGAGAACTTACTACCTCAGAATATGTGTGTATCTTCAACAGTGATGATACACCTTTTTTCATTTCTGCCGCTGTCCTGGCTTTCACTGTTTAACAATTCTGTAGAATCTTGCCTTCTGCTTGTCCCCCAGCGTTATTTTTGATGACCAAATACCTAATCCTGTTGTCAATACACCCTACCCTGAAGAGGGTAAGAGCAAAGTAAAGAACTCGAAAGCCTTGGTATCTGCAACAAGTGCTCTGAGATGGACAAGGAACTGGGATGGGGATCCATCAGTGCTAGTCCAGGGCTGCCAGAGAATCTCCACAGTTGAGTGATAGGAACCTCCCAGGATGCTCGAGGTTGTTTCAGTCACCTGGAGTTAAGCAAAGGCAACGAGGACAATAGGAAATTGTCCTGTCTATATGCTGCTGCAACTTCCACCTCTTAAGAACTCCTTCCTCCCTGGGATCCAACAGGGAGTTTCCTGCTCAGGAGTGCCACAGTGGCCCCAAGTGGTAAATAAGGAAAACTTCAAGCAGAAACCTGCGGGTCTTCCCGCGGCAGAGCCAAATCCAAAATTAAAGGAATGTGTGACAAAGCTGCCAAAGTGTGACACTTGGCAGCTCTCCCAGCTGCCTTCTACTACTTCCCTTCTAGCTCCCAAAGTATCTGTGATGTGAGTAAGGGGCACTCTTAAGTAGCTGTTGGCCCTTTCCCACAGCAACTGCTTGGAAGGACTCTTGGTTTCTTCAGGCGTCACTGGGTTAAGGTAGAGAATGTGGCTCCTGGGCCCTCTGCCCAATTCCTATTCAGATGGTGGAAAGCAGCACAGGAGATGGCTGGCTCCTTCTGAATTGAAGAAAGCTCCTAGCAAAATTAGGCTCCTTTCTTCACAAAGCTACACAGAAGAAAACAAAGCAACAGCCAAAAATCTCTGCCCTTGTTTCTCCAAACCCCGATGTCAAATGGAGTTAACTCCCACCGAACTATATAGCAGCAAAGGGTAGGAATATCTCACTCCCTTCAAATTTGTTCCACAAACCAGTGTCCTCCCCGAGGTACTTGACTGTGCCTTCACAACCTTCTTTCGGTACCTTCAATCCTGAAACCTTGGAAGTGAGGTGTGTTGGCTTCAGCTCTTTTCCTTGTAGGTAGCACATGCACTCTTCACTTGAGTCACAAAAGCCATAATTAGAGAAAAATCTCTCCCACCTCACCCTTACTGATAAACTCTTTCCATCTGGCTAAAATTAAGTTAAAATTCTTTCTTTTCAGCTAAGATTGATATTTCTAATATTTCATCTCCAGAGAGGAGGAAAAAACAGCAAAATACCAAAGTGTTTCATATTATATTACACTCTCCATTGAACTGAACATCTCACTGACTCCTATCCATGTAAGGATAATTGCGTTTTCTCTGCTAGCATTAAAACAGTGTAATTATATGTAATCTTTTACCTCCAAAAGTAGAACATTGTACAAATATGCAGGTATTCAATCAACACATCTACAAACCAATGGAAAATTACTATTTGCACACACAAAAAACACCTCACAGAGGAGCAGAACAAAAATGAAAATATATTCTACCTAAGTTGTCACAAGGATAATTTAATTATTCAAATTATTATAATTTCAGTTGGCACAGATATACACACACAATATTCATAAAATGTTTGGAAAGTACGAGCAATTTCTTCACATCTTACTGATACCATGAGGGACATGGGCATGAGGTTATTGATCCAGAGGGAAAAGCAGCACTGCATTATTTCAAGTAAACTCTTGCAGTTCTTTGGAATATTCCATCCTGCTACTGCTCTGACATTACTCTGTTGAATTTGAGATATCTGACATACAAAGTACCACACCATAACAAATTATAGCTCACTATTTTGTAATTTTTTACAGCCCAGAAGATACAGCTTTGCCTAGGGATTTAGGTTCTTAGTCCAATTGAGTCATTGGCTAATTGTGTGAAATCAGCAAAGTCTATTAATCCCTGTAGTAATCCCTGTTAGTAAAAAAACTACCTTCTATGATCTTTGAATGAAATGTAAGATATTGTCATTGCTGAGGTGACTTAAGGATTTAAAAATACATTTAAAATTGACAGAGCTGTTTCAGGGAAACAACTTTCATATTGCCAAACAACAGACAGATATCTATAGAGAAGATACAGATTAGACATATTGAGGCCCAAATCCCTCCTCTGAGTATCCTATCATTACAAAGACCCTTCAGAAAGCTGTAGGAAAAAGTAGGATCATTTGTTTTTCATGACAAATGTCTTCTACAATTGAACAATTCACAGACAAAATCTAAATGTGTTTCAATATGGAACTTTTAGTGGCATCTTGTCAGTGTATTTTTAATAGAACTTGTCTTAACAAGGAACCATACAGAATCTACTTGAGTATGACAGACAGTCATTTCTGCTGCAAAGTCTTTCAAAGAATAACTATAAAAAACCCACAGGTCTTTCCTTTTCTACAATTTTGGGGTTACATTTGGGCCTGAATGCCAGAAACCAAAGATTTCTATTCCTACTGTCATTCCTAAAGAAGCAATCATACCAAAAAACAAACAAACAAACAAACAAACCCAGATTTTTTGCATTCCTCATATTTCTGTAAATGCAGCCGCTTCCCATCTCCTAAATTGAGACTTCACCCAAAAGTTAAGGCTGCTCTGTTCAACAGTCTGTCTCCCTCTCAGCGACACAGGTTCCTTAGGAGCATAACTCTCCTCAAACATTCAAGCTTTATTTGCTCATTTGCCTCTGCATCTCAGGAGCCATTCCTTTTTGAGAGGGATTTCAGAATGGAAAATTGGCTTTCTTAGTCAAGATCTGGTGACTGGGCTCTCCATACAGTGTTCAGAGCCTGGCAGGAAGTTGCCTCATTTGAACTAGAAATAGGAAACTTTCCTTATACATATCTTTCTTCCCTTAGCACTATTTGAATTACTTAGTTTAAAATTGCCATCTGTTTATACATTAAGAATGTTTTTAAGCATGGAGTTGAGTTTTTTCTTTCAGAAATTTAAATTCCTCCCTTTCAAAAACAAAAACCAAAACAAAGCAAAAAAATTTTTTTTTTTTGGAAGGAGTAGGCTACCGAAGAGCAGCGCTTTAATCTAAAGTGAAGACTTCACTGGCCTTTGCTCAGGGTCTCATGAATTGGTGTTTTAATGTTCAGTGGCCTCCAATGTAAACTTTATTGTATAGGTGAAAAGTAGCCTATCAGCATATAGTAGAGATGTTTCCCATAAATACAGTTTGTTTCAGAACCTTGAAAAACACTATAGCTGAGGTTGCTGCTTACACCACAAATCACCCTGGCAACCCCAAAAGAGCATGAAGGCCCTGGTTATCGTTACACAGCCTGCTGTTGTACCATAGCACATGACAGATAGTGACAGAGAACATATTTAACAAGTGTACAGAACATTCAAATCTGCTCAAACACAGAGATTTTGTGGAACAGGATTAGAGAACTAAATCTGCTATTTTACACATCCCAAACACAAGTAGTTCAGTGACACAGCAGTACCATAATTGCATCAGGGGGCCTGTCAGAAAATTATTGAATAGCTAAAGCATTAGGTATTTTAAAATTTATTATATTTTGTGACCAAACTGGCAACTGCAGAGGGGTTGGGACTATATTACAGTGTAGTAAAAACCTCATAAAACATTTAAACAAACTCACACATCTGCAGAGAGATGGGAGGTATTATGTAATGCAAGTCATTGCTCAAGTCATCTCTCACCCTACGAACTGCTGCAGGAGCAATGTGCAGTATAAAGTACCTCTGTGGTTTCTTATTCTCTGTCTCACTCACTCCCACCCCCAATACACATACACTCTCTCATGCATGGATGTTTTTTACAAACGGGACACCCTGGGTTTGAGCGTAGGTTTTTGGGTTTTTTCAAAAATAAAACAAAAAAAAAAGGTTGAAAATAAAAAATTTAACAAATCTGGAATTATTTCAGTTTCAAATAAACAAGTGTAGAGGCAGAGGAGATCCAAATCTCATTTCATCTTACTCTCCACCGTAAGGAAGTCTTGGATACAGGTCTTTCCTTTAACTCATATCTAACAACCTTCAGAGGATTTCAGTGGATTTCAAAGAATATTCTGTGGACAAATTCTTGACCTACATCCTAGGCTGGCATTCCTGTTGTGTTTGTTCTTAGAAAATACAACAACAGCTCTACAGCACTCCTTTTGCAGATTGCCAGAAAGCTTATGTCTCAATTATATGCAAATGCAGATGATAATGTGTGAGGTAGGATCCACAATTTCACTCAAGGGACTACCTCAAAACCAGTCCAACAAAAAACAATATTCTGTCCAAACCACAAAAGACAATGAGAGATGAGTGCTTGGAATGTTTTAAAAAAATTATGTCCGCCAAATTGTTTGAAGGCAGTCAGGAATGTATACTGAGGACTCATTGGAGTTCCTCCCTGGCTGCTCTCTTCACTGCAACATATTCAGATCAGCTCCCAGAAGGCCCTTGATGAAATATTAAGTTACTGAGCTGGAAAAAACAAATATCTTCAAAGTTTCATTTCTTTCAGTCTTGATTTTGTTCTGACCTACTCTGAGACATGACACAACATGGGATATGGAACACTCTGCAATGCAAAACAGCTTAACCACCACCTTTCCTACTGTTGAAAATATTGCTATTTTTGCCAGCTGGAAGCTGAGCAGAAGCTTTGTAAAACTCTGAAATCCTTTGTAAGCTCGTGGTTTATGTGAACAGATATTATCTTAGAATACTGAAAACTTCCATGTACTTCTTTTTTTATTCATTTCTTTTCCCTTCAGCTTTTATTTTTCTAACTTAAAAATCACATTTTCACTTATAAAGGTGCAGACCAACAGCATGCATAGCCCAAACTCCGCTAGCAGGAAAGCCACTCTAAGTAGCATTATGTGTTTAATCTTCCCCTCCTAGAAACATGCCGTGAGAGCAATCTAGCACAGGGTAAAGAGAAAGGGGTGGATGTCTGAAAAAAAAATCTACCTGTAATGGTGATTTCTAGGCTGCTAACCTGTTCCTGAAGAACAATTCAAACACAATGATCCCTTCCCCACTTGGAAAACATTTTTCAAAGCCACCATGAGATAAAACAAGCCATGTGTTAAAAGAGCTGCTGAAGACATCTAAACTCTAAATAACTCACCTCGGTCTCTCCCAGCTACCAGATAAATTTGAGTAATATATGAAAGGATAGAATTACACAATATCTCTTGTTTACCAATCTACCATAAAATGACTTTGTGATCATGGATTGAAGGAGTTCTGCCCTTTTTAATGATATTTTGAAAGAGACCTTGAAAGAAGTTACAGCTTTATCAGTTTATCTAATGAAACCAGCTTAGCTCTTTGAGACTCTTACTCTTGAATCTCCTATAGTGTAATCCCATACAGTGTAATGTAGAGCTGTTCAATGAAGCACAAAGCCCACCTGCCTTTGGGAAGAAGAATTTATTTGGGATACTGGGAATATAATGTCTCCATGACACCACACAGTGGTAGGTTCAATAGTTTATGAGGGGCATTCCCCAAATTTACTTTTGGAGTTCTTACCAAAGACTTTTCAACATCTGTGATTGGTGAAGCTCAATTTCTCTTTCAGTGGTTTCGAAAGATCAATGTGCACTTCAAAATTATGGTGTAAGGCCTCATAAAATAAGCTTTTGGTCTTATAGTTTTGGGAGCTAGCCTAGCTGGGCTCTGTAGGGAATGTGTTATCTCTGCTTTATCCTTTAGGCAGAACACTGCCAGCATGGTTCCCACAAGAATTTAAAAGTTCAGGACTAGTCATAGCTTCACTTGCTTATCAGGGCAGTCAAGGAACCTGTGTGCTGGTTTGGGAGTACAAAAGCACCACTGCCGTCTTGCCTAATCAGCTCTTGATATGACTGCTAAAAGAGTGCTTTATGTCAGTATTTTATAACCATCTCTCAGCAGTCCAGCAGTTCTAAATTAGGCTTCTATCCAAAATGAAGGCTATATATATAAAACAACAGCTTTAAATTATCTTTGTGGACATTAAAAAGATCTGAAACGATAGTAATGGATGAGATACTTTCTAGAGTCCATGTAATTTTTCTGCACTGAAATTTTTAAATACATAATTTTTATCCTTCTAATGTACAGAATAAACCAAGTCATGTATACATGCACATATATGTAGCTCAGTACTCTATCTGAAAGCAGCTGTCGTGGTTTTGCCCCAGCCCCCAGGGCTAAGGATGGTTTTGACCAGGTGGATTTCCAGAGAAAAAGCCAATCAAAAGTTTTAGTGACGCCTCTGCCAATTACATATTTAAGAAAACGGAAGAGAAGGTGGTTGCGCAGATGAAATTACTAGCCATGTAGGAGAGGTGGCAGGCCCCAAGTGGGCCAGGGCCCCCTCCTCCCCTGGCCCTGGGCAGGGGGCAGCTGTGGCACTGAAGCCCCCCTTCTCTCCTGTAAGAGAGTAGAGGAAAAAAACTTTAGCGAAGGACTGACTGCTTGGACAAGAAACTCTGCAGAAGGAATTCCGGCAGAGAGAGAACGAACCTCCAAGGTCAAAGCTGCCAGCAGCAAGAGAGAGAAGAGAAGTTTGGGGGGGGGAGGGTCTGCTTCTCCACCCTATCTCGCTCTCTCTCCATCAGGGAAAAGACTGAAAAATAAAGCCTGGGGTTTTATTACTGGGGTGAGGAGACCCCCATAAAGTTCATAAAGGAGCTTACACTGAAGTAAGCAGATGCATGAGGAAGCTGAGACTTCGTGAAAGGACTGAAATAAAACAGTCCTGCTGGTGAGTTGAAGCTCATGAAGAGAGAGACTTACGTTGGAGCAAAATGGCTCAGGTAAGATGTTGGGATCTCAATGAGGGATCCATGCTAGTGCAGCTGAATTTGTGACCCTGAGAGACAGCAGAGAATGGAAGACCTGTTGTCTGAGGGAAGAACCCATGTCGGAGAGGTCTATCAAGGACTGTTCTCCCGTGGGAAGGGACCCCACAGGAGACAGGGGTGGACTCAAAAGCCATTATCCCCTGTGACTCTGCGGTGAAGACCCATGGTAGGCAAGTGTCTCCTTGCAGTCCACGGAAGATCCTACAGGACCTGGGTAACTCCCAAGCCTCTGGTCTTAGCCCAGGAAGGGGGTAGGCCCAGACCTGAGGCCAACATAGAAGAGAGAGAGAGAAAAAAGAAACAGTTCCAGCTGCAATGAATCGGAGTTGTCATCCTAGAGATAAAAGAAGAACTTTAGAGTGCTACAGAATTATTTAAAAGACCTGGAGCTCCGGAAATGGAGAATGAGACTGCTTCTCCTCCTGAACTGATAAAAAGGGGGGAGGGATATTTCTGTAAATACATAGTACTTTTGCCTGATTAGAATTGTAATATATATAGTTCTTTAGTTTTTATCTTGCTAATAATAAATCCTAATATTATTCTCCCCAGTTAGATCTCTTTTGTCTGCATAAACCTTCTCTCAATTTATAGTAATTGGGGGGGAAGGGGGAGAGCAAATTGGCCCAGAGCAAATCCACGACAGCAGCCATGGTGAATGTTTATGGTAAAAAATTAAAGAAACAGGCAAGCAGAAGTGATATTTCTCAGACACATTCTCCCACATCTTAAGTCACATCATATGAGAGCTTCTGGGCTATACATGTTATACATCCTCTGAATTCAGTGGAGATCATGAATATATGATGGTCCTGTAAAGGAAAGAGGTTTGAATTAAATAAAAAAACATATGAAAAGTATAGTTCAAACCTCTCAACTCATAAAATTTAATTTAAAACGTATGTCAACTGAGAAGTGTTGTGTTGGCTTCAGTGTAAGACAGATCACAGAATTACAGAATATGCTGAGCTGGAAGGGACAAATCAGGATCATCAAGTCCAACTCCTGGCCCTGCACAGGATCATCCCCAAGAGTCACATCATGTGCCCAAGAGTATCATCCAAACACTTTTTGAACTCTGTCAGGCTTGGAGCTATGACCACTTCCCTGGAGAGCCTGTTCCAGTGCCCAATCACCCTCTGGGGGAAGAACCTTTTCCTGATATCCAACTAAACCTCCCCTGACACAACTTCAGGCCATTCCCTCGGGTCCTGTCACTGGTCACCACAGAGAACAAATCAGTGCCTGCCCCTCCTCTTCCCCTCACGAGGAAGTTGTAACTACAGTGAGGCCTCCCCTCAGTCTCCTCTTTTCCAGGCTGAACAGATCAAGCAGCCTCAGCTGCTCCTCATATGGCTTCCCCTCAAGGCACTTCACAATCCTCATGGCCCTTTCATTTAATCTCCGTTAAGTGAGAGATTTTGCACCTTATTAAGACTGCAGAACTCCTAATGTCAGAGCACAGACTATCCATACATTCCTTTCAAACTAAATAACATAAACTACATATAGAAATTGGTCAGTCGTGGGTTTTATTGTGCATTCAAGAGCAAACAGATATTGTGTACAATTACTGGTGTCTTAATATTAAAGTAAATGCAGTTTACAAGACTGTATTTTACTAACTGTAGAAATCACAGAATGTAGTTTAAAGGATGTTTTACATTATTCTTGGAGGAAATAAATCACTGTTCCCAGTAACCAGTCTTATTCCACTGACGTGCAACAGCGCATCAACGAATAGCCGCTGTACCTGATCTCCTTGGCTGCTGCAAATGACAGTAATTCTGCAGCAGTCAATGAAGCCCCTTCAACTGATGCATTAAACCAGTGTAAACCTAGTATCAACTTTGACAAGTTTAGTCTAGCTTAATAGCCCTTCGAGTGCATATGAATCAATATTATCTAAATTAATTATATATATTAATACACTTCCATAGGTTTATATAAGATAGAAGTGAGGACTTAAGCTGGTGAGTTAAAAGGTGTCTCCAATCCTGTATATCTTTATCCCTCAAAAAGAGTTTCCATGACTCTGACTGACAAATGAAACTGTAAATTAATATTTAATGATGATGGTTCGTTTGTGTGTCAGAAATAATGTCAAAAAAATAGGAACAAAATTAATTATTAACTTATGGTCTGTCTGCATGTTTGAGAACCAGACAATTGGAATAATTCTACAAAAATAGCTTTGAAATTATATTTAAAATTGATAGAGCTATTCCTCCGCAGAGTATGGAAGGAAAGCAAGTATCCCACAGAATAATACACTAGTCTATTAAATTTTACAGCTTGAAAAAAGGCTGTAAAATATTCTATATTTCTATTGAAGTTGTTTGTTGGTTTGGGTTTTTTAACCTCTTTCTGCCTTCTTATCTCTAAGAAGTAGAAGCATTAGAAATTCTAGACTTAATGACAGTATGACAGTTTATATATGTTGAGGACATGCCCTCTTGGGAGAAGATGAGCTCTGAAAGCATCACCAGCTAAATCTTACAGTTTCAACATCTGCTCATTACTCCAGTTAATACTGATCCTGAATTCTGAACTGCTAGGGAACTGCACTTCACACAACTGAAGGAAAGAAGAAAATTCAGTTTTAAATAAAAAGTATTCAATCTCACTCCAGCTACCAGCAGTAATTGGAGCTGTTTTGGCGGCTGGTGACTGCTGTGCCTGTGTGCCACACCAGCTCAGTTTTCACAAATCTTCCCAGAATTGGAGCAGAGGTGAGGCAGGGGCTACTCTGGTGCATACACAGGAGGATATCTATCTAGCTTTTATGCCTGCATAAAGTATGCCATGGTAGTATCTGGCAGCTTATCAGCAGATGTCTGCTGAGTATGTAAGGAACATTTGAAAATTCCCCAGCTATTATTCCTCTATAAGATGAGGCCCGACTAGAGGTGCAGAACAATTGTTCAGAAAGTGGGACTGAGAAAAGTCTACAACTACAGAAGCATGTCCAAATACCAATTATGCTTAAAACTTCATTGCTATGAGATAAACTTGTGAATTAAGAAAATTTAAGTCCACATTCTGACTTCTTCATTCATATCAATTAGATTAAGTAGTATTGGTGCACCTAATTCTGTATGAGTGATGCAGCTAAATCCCCACTCAGACCTAAAACCTCAGTCAGCTCTGTCTTCTGCAGCAAAAAAGTGAGATTTTTTTAATTATTGAGAGACTCATTCTATCTGTATTTAAAAGAGACAGGATCGACAATAAGGTGGTAAGTACAGGCCTATTTAGCCCCTATGGTCCAAGAAAAACCTATCTGCATAAAACTCATCTAGCAACAGACTTAGAAACCTCTTAGTTGGTGATTAAATGATTAACTGTATTCCCCCTGCCCTTTAGAAGCATGAGAAATCCAGGAAAAGAGGGTGGAGTAAGCTGAAAAGAAGTTGTTAGTTGCTCAAGAACAGTTTATGCCATTTCAAAATAAAAATTAGAATTATGTCCAAAACCAGGGAGTTTAAGTGAAAGTCACAATCTGTGGTTAGTCCATTTGTGTGGGATTTCATGTTAAGGAATGTCTTTGTTTACCTTTCAGGAGAAGCAGCCATACTTACCGTAATCTCAGAAATATATGAACTCCATTAAAACATTTCAGTAGCAAAGCCCGTTAAGTTACTATTCCACAGCACAATTTTATACAGAGCCACAGTATGGTGGGACTTTCCTTCTTCCCTTTTATCTTTCTCCTACAAATAAGGCTGTGGGGACTAATCCTAACATCCATTCTTGAGAATGATCTTCTATGCTTAGCCTTCTGCTCATTTCTAGATGAGGTCTCACCTGTGACTGTAGTAACATGACCTTTCCTCAGGGCTCTAAACCAAAAAGGGTCAAAAAATTTAAATTGTCCTCCCTTTCCCAGCTTATCAGAACTTGCAAGGCAACAACATTGAGCCTGAGTCACAATAAACATGAATACACTGTCACAGAGAAATATCACAGAAGGTACTCACTGAAACAGTTCCCAAAACTTTGCTGTTTTGCCAGCCAGTGGAAACTACAGTCCCAATCTGGCTATCTCAGTTCCTGTGGCAATGTTCAGGGAGAAACAGGCTTTCAGGAAAGAGTCCCCAAAAGAGAGTTCAGCTTGGAGCTGTGTGAGACTCGTCTACAGCAAACGCCTTGGAGAGGGATTTGCTTTTCTCCTGAAACTGGAGTACGTTTACACAACACTCATAGAATTCCAGACAGTCAATCTACAGTGCCAGTATGTGTGCTGTGGTTTCCAGTCCTGATAGCTCCAAGACTGGTGTGCAGACATAGCCAGCCCAGAGTCCCAGACTATGGTGCAGATGTACCCTTAAACACCTGACTCTGGGCTACAGAAAGGAGCACTCCTTGAGAAGGATCCTGCCCTGGGGTTTGACAGGACAGTGGAATTCCCTCTCCCTCACCCACCACCAATGTGCAGGGCCAGAATTCACCAACCTTTATGATCCAGACTTATTTCAATTCACATCTATCACTTGTTTGGCAGGTCAGAAAGCTTACAAGAATGAGGAAAGCAAAGGGAAGAAAATAGTTTATTGATTTTTAATGTTGAACTGACCCACTTGAAGGAAACATTAATCCAGCCAGCAGAGGAAAGAGAAGAATTTTTCCCAATTCCTACAGATGTGTCCAAACAACCAGACTGGAATATTTTCCTCTGCTCTTTCATAAACACACACACCAGTGACTCATCATTGCTAATTAAAATCAGATGTGAGTGATTCTAGAGATACCCAGAGGAAACGAAACAGTAGAAATACAGGTCCTATGGTTTTCTGACATAGTCAGATAACACAGTGGGCATTCTGGTGATTAAAAGAGTGTATTAGGAAGTAAAGGATCGCTCTTATATGGCATTTAAGCTTTTAAACTGACTTCGTGATGTAGGCCAGAGATTTCACATTGACATGGGAATAAATGAAGTTCCTGAGGCTTCTCACAGCTCAGATGAGCCCAGACAAAAACTATTGCAGGTTTTCCGGTACAGGTATCTCTTAGAATTTTGCTTACCAAAACTACATTCCAAAAGATGGAGAAATTATTCACTGCTGTTGCACCTATGCTATATAGCATTTCTGCCAAGTTCTAAATTGCCACAGAGGGAGAGATAACTTTAACTAAAAGTTAAAGTTATGGCCTAAAAGGCCATCAAAAATCTAGCAAAACAGAGCATTTTTCTGGCATTCTTAGTTCACCTACTTTGCATAAGCACACCTAGAAAAGATCCTCCAATCAACTGAACAAAATAGATATGACATTAATAAAAACTCTATTTTTCCTCTCTTCTGAAGATAAAAGAGCATTGTCTCGTCTCTTTGAGAAAGACTGTCGTAAACTGGACTGGTAATAGCCTGACTTTATCAGAGTGTCTTACATTAAATATGTTAATGTTACTTTTTGTGCTACTTAAATAATTATTCATATTTTTGTATGGCAGAAATTATATTTTTCTCTTGGCTTCTTACTTCCCATAAGTAACTTTCTGTAAGTGATATATGGCTTCCTATTGCCACGAGCATTCCACTGATGGAACGACAAGTGACTAATTTTTTCTGTCATTAGATTAAAACCAATTCTGCATTTCATGTCAGGGAAGGAGTTAATATGGTGCAATTTACCAACACCAATCTCTTGTCTTACTTGGAGTTTGCCATCATCATCCCTTCCTTGCCTTGTGTCAGGATGAGGGACACAGCAGGTATAAGACAAGGCATTGTAAGCTTTCTGCCATGCAGAGAGTATTTTTCCCATGAAAATTCCTGTTCCTAAGTGCTCTTGGTACTGAAAGCCTCCTCAGCAGGATGGAAAATATAGTCTTTGGTTTTGGTAGAGATTTGTTTCTGCAAGTTTTGACAGGATTGTCCATAAATGTCAAAGCTGAGCAGCTGTAACATTCTGCACATTTTCTACTCTCTGAATGTTTTGACTTCAGAAAATCTGACACCATTCTATGCAATGCAATACTTATTTCCAGGGCAATAAAAATAATTTTCTACTCAATAGCCATCTCTGACACATAGAGTAAGTCTTGAGCAAAGGATAGAAATAGGGTCTCTTACATGTCAAGGCAATATATTAAATACAATTTAACGAGCTTGATCTTAGCCTTTAAGTTAAATAATTGACACACTTGCAACAGTTCTTTAAGACAGTTCTGACAAATATTGTGTGCATTATTTAATGTAAATTTTAATTACTAACTTTTGTGAGATTGATTCTGCTAAACATGCATGAGTAATAAAAAAATGCAAACTGTCATTATTTCAATTAGTATGCCAAGACTTAGCAGTTTTAAGCATAAGCTGAAGACTTCAGTAACACAATGCTTTCTGCATGGTCCTGCAAAGTTCTTTGGAAGAATTAGACACAAAATAGTCACACAAATCCTGACGCTGTTATTTGTAAGTGGAAGTGAAATTCTACAAAAAAAGGACCCTGTTTGATTTTGCCTCCCTATAATAGCAAGAGATAATGGCAAGTGTGTGTTTAGGGAAGATTAAAAACCAAAAGTCTGCTGAGTTTCTCTAACAGTCACAAACATATTTCAACAACTATTTTACTTTCTCTTATATTACACTTTAAATTTAAAAAAAAAAAAAAAAAAAAGAATGTTTGGAGCCTTAATGAATAAACCACTTTCGAAAGCACAGTTCAGCATCAAACATAATTTTTACCACAAACATCTCTTGTATCTTCTTGTATCAGTCAGCAAATCCCTTTACTATTACTTACACAGAATCTTTTGAGAAGGATATAGCACCATGATATCTAGTTGTCTCATCCACTCACAGAGTTAATAAAAACATCTGCATGACAGCACTTTTAAAAAACACAAAGTTTTGTTCCTGAGCCTTTGAGTGGAAGTGCCCTTAAGCACACTGTCATTGACAAACCCTCCCTGATTTTGAAAGCCATTTATTTCTCATTAGCGAAGGTTAGCATAACAGTGCCTTCACTATAGTCCTGCATGAAAGTCATAATTTTTCTGTACTTTTCCTATGACAAATTTATTTTTCCTATATGCTTTTACTGGCTGGTGCAGTTGGCATGACTGACAATGAGCCAGGAAGATGCTTAGAGAGAGGAAAACTCACAGCTCTCTCAGCTGCTGGCACAGCAGAGAGTAAGAGCACAGCAGAAGTGATGCACTCAAGCACAGCCCTGGGAGTTAGCATTACCTGCCTGCCAGCTTGGGAACACTACTGGCAGTGCACATAAACGCAGATTATTCACACCCTCATAAACTAAGAGAAGGTGTCAGCAACTAACTGCATAGAAAAACATAACAAAATATTGTAAGCATTCATCAATTGCATGAGCAAATGAGTGCTGTTATTTGATCCCAGGATTTTAGGAGGTGAAGTCTATTTGCAAACTAAAATGCACCTTGTATGATGCTTAAAACAAAAACTGTTAAGGATGTTAACAGCACATGTAATGTTTTACTGCGTATTGTACAGAACTAAAGTTCTACCAGAACACCAACCTGATGTATTCTTATCACTTGGGAGATTATCTTTGAATCACAATGTTGTAGCTGAGTCCTAGGGAGAGCATCTTGATGATTCTATCTGGTGATACAATTCCGCCAGGTGATATAATGCAAAAGGAAATACTAAAGTCAGTGGTACTGAATAATAAATCTGTAAGACAACAACTCACCTTAAATCTCCAGACTTCCAGTTCACTACTTGCTAAGCATCAGTGATTTGAAGGTATTACTACCTACAATTTGATTTTTAAGATGACATTTGAAGAAATTTTCTGTATTTTCATTTGAACATATGAAGTAGAAATAGTAAAATACCTATTTGGTAAACGGGATTCTCTGCTTTCTAAACAAATACTAGTAATTCACTTGCCTTCAGAAAGGTAACTTAGAAAAACTTCAGGAGTAGTGAAAATACATATTATAGAATTAACCTCACCGTTTGCAAAAAAACAGGGGAAAATCCCATTGCCAGATGAAACAAAACATGGTTTTGAATCAAGGAAGCTGAATAAGAATAAACACACAGTTTTTATGACTTAAGAAAGCCTAGCAGACCTGATAATGACACAGGAAGACATTGTAGGCAATAGCACAAACATACAAGCAAGATAAGCTCATTATCCAGTCCAACAAATCACCATAAAGTCTTTTTATTTCAGTGGAACTCAGCAAGTTATAAAATCCAGAAGAAAAAGACAAAGCATCCTGTAACCAGAAGCAGATACAATGCAAGAATTTATCTCAAAAGTAGGCATGGACAGAAGAGTACATTCATTAGGATCTAAAGCACTTTCTATTTGGAATCTGTCATGACAGAAACCAAGATGAATATGACACTATCTGACTAGCCTAGGTTTAGTTGTAAGCAGTACTAGCCAAAAAGTGCATTTAATAAGTATTTTAAAGATCTAGTATTGTACGTGGTAGAAAAGGAATGGAAGGAAGGAATATAAAGGGATCTGCTGCAAATACAGTCAAGTAGATACCAAGGCTAGAAGTGGAAAAGCTTTAGAAACTACACTATTTATGATATTTTTGAGAAGCGGGAAATGACAAGTAAGTTCTATGGCAAGGAGTTTATTTTAATGGAACAGCTGTAAAAGTAATGACACAGTGGAAGCATTTTGTGTGGTCCTGTTCATATTTTCACTGGATGGACAGAGTGCTGATTCCACCATAAGCTTTTATTAACAGCCAAATCCGACAAAATGTGATTTTAAAGCTTATATATATATATATATATATATATAAATTGTTTATTATTTAAATTTCAAAACAAGCATAGCATTCAGACTAAGAACCAAGCTCTAGTCAATTTTATAGAACATAACACTACGAAGGTTATATAACAGTCTAAATATTTTCTCAGGATACTGTGATGAGAAAACAGACAGTGTCTTTTCCCCTCCTTCTTTCTTTAACATAGTCCTCCCTGCTTTGTTGGGGTTAGAGAAACACAATGCTTAATTATCAAATCACAATGTTGGTTTCACATTCTAGACAAATTTTGCTATCAACTAAATGTTCAAGAACTTAACCACTGAAGAATGTACAAGTGGCAGCAACAAGTAAAACCACAAGGTCCATTTAGTTCAACTACCTGTCCCTGACAGAAGCCCAGGGAAGCATCCATCAGGTCCTTCATTATTTTCAAACACTTTCTAGTGCTTTGGAGGGTGCTCTGAACAGCAGAGGAAAAACCTTGTTTTTTCATCTTTGACACTTTGAATTTACCAGACATTCCTTTTATCACATTTGTTGTCCCCTGTAGTCACTTTGCTGCTCCAAACTTTTGTTTCCCTTATCCGTTTCCAAGCAAAAGTTGTTTGGTCTTGTTAGGGCTTGACACCATTCTGTTCCTAAAAACGAACTGGTATAGACCAATGCCAGCAATCAACTGCCTAGGGAAGAGTGGAATGGTATTTCGTCCAGTACTACAGACATCTCCAACAATTTACGGCCTGTCTTTTGGATTTCTTAACCTTCAAATGATTTTTCTTCCATAAATTTGTTCAGTCCTGTTTATAAACTGTGCAAATATTTTAAATGCCTTCAACCTGTTTCAGGTTGAATACAGCTTTGAGAACAATATTCTTTTAATTATTTTGAACTTCTTATGTGCTGACATAACTTGATATTCCCTCTTTCTTGTTATGAAAAGACTTGGGGAGGGGGAATAAAATTAATTGCTACTCACTCCATGGTATTCTTGATTTTAATCAGTTAATTTGACATTGCTCAGTTTTTAGCAGACTGCCTCTTAACAGGTATGTGAAACAAGACATTACATTCAATGAAGAAATTCGTCTTGAGGTAGAACTCCTCTCTATCCTGACTCACCCATCCACAAGGTAATAGGAGCTAATTAGGTGGTGGGGGGAAAACTTTCTATGCCTTAATTATCTTCCAGGATGAACAGATGGGGTTCCCGCCCCCCCCTTTTTTTTTTTTTTTTTGGCTGCTTTCATTTTGGTTTGAGTTCTTCAAAATCACCAGAGCACAGAAAGGCTCCATATGATCAGAATTGTCTTCAGCAGAGATTTTGGATTTAGGAGGTTGAGTTTAGGAACTCCTGATAGCCCTGATATGCAGTATTAAGTCTTGCATTTAAAGGCCAGGCAGATATTTGTACTTTGAGACAGTCAAGATGGCTGGAACATCTATCTAGCACAGAGAACCTTGTATGACAGAAGAAACTGGCTTTTTAACAGTTTTGAATAGATTGAGCAGGTCACAGCCATACACTAGGAATCAAGAACCATCAATTAGCCCAAAAAAGGCCTCCAGTAATATAGGTAAGCCTGGGTTGAAACCCAGTGCAAAGCTGTGGGAGGGGGTAAAAAAGAATAAAGAAAAGTTTAATAATTACAAAGCTTGAAAAACAAGAGTGTGAATAAGTCTGGCTTACACAAGCAGTTAAGGAAAACTGGGCAGGAGGAGTGTACTTTGATCTTTTATTACCACACATTACTGCACGCCAGGGAAGCAGATTCACACTGTGGTGCTACAGACAGTGGTAGGTTAAAACCCTCTAAGAGAGCTAACTCTGGGACAGTGCTACTCTAGAACAAATCCCTGGTGGAAGCTATAAACAAGTATAAAAAAACAGAGATACTTTCAGTACAAATGCCCCTGGTAGGCTTTACCTATATAGAAAAGTACTTCAAACTAGTCTGGGGATGCAAATAAATTACTTTAAAAACTCTTTGACTCTATAAACTCCAAATAAAAATAGCTCTTCTAAAGTGCTGAAGCTTAGCTAGTTTCTATAGAGAGTCAATTTTAAAGCAAACGGAAAGGTCCACACTAAGTGACAAAGCATATTGCCCAGAGGATGCTATTTGGTGAAATGTGAAACATTACCCAGGGTTTATTCCCTCACAAATCTCATTCGAGTTTCTCAAAACTTAGCCAAATTGCAACTCTGTTAGCTGAAATTTCCCATACCAGCTGTCTGCCTCAGGCTGAATTTATTTTTGAAAACTCCAGCCAAAACTATTCAGCGATTTCAGAGAAATACTCTCACAGTCTTTTATTTGGAAACTTTTAGCACTCGAATGCTTTACAGCAGAGTTTCTGAAATGAGACAGGAAGAGAGAGAGGAGATAAACACACAACCATTTATGAAAGTCTGCCCAATTTTGGCCAACCCTAAAAATGCACACCACACAGAACAACCCCGAACATGATTTGGTGTGAAGCTATGGAGCAGAGTCAGCTTTTTGTAATTGCTGCTTCTAGGTATTGTATCCTTGGGCTGGGTTGACTATCATAACCAAAAGCAGAAAAATCTCTCCCCTGTGCTCTCAATAAACTCATCGTGTTGCTACTTCAGCAGGATGGCAGGAGGGGCAACAGGCAGAATATGTATTATGCAATGTGAGGAAGAAGCATGTGGTATTAGTTGGGACTAGCTGAGAAAGAAAGGAAAATCTTCAGGATTTGGAGGGTGGGGAGAGGAAACGGAAAAATTTGGGGAATCGGGAAGGAAACTGAGGAAACAGGCATTGGGTGAGAAAATGTATCACTAAGCAGGATACAAAATCCTGCTACAGTGACTATAGGAAAGAGAGACAGATGAGAGCTCTGGGGAAGGAGAATGGGAGTGAAGGGAACACCAAAGGCTGGGGTGGGAAAGCACTCATGGCATAGAGATGACACTGGGCCCAGTTTGAAAGATGGGGAGGAAACAAGCACTTCAAATGAGTGAAGCTGGGTACAGAGACAGCGACTTGTACAGCAAAAAATTTAGGGCTGCCATCAGAACTCAGAGAAATCAACTAATAGAATGCAAGCTTTTGTTCTCCATTAGTGAATTATGTTGTTTTTAGTTCAAAGATTTAGTTTTTTTAAACAGGACACCTTGTCAATGGACTAGAATGAAGGACTCAAGCAAACCTCTGCCTTCAGCAACATCTGACAATGCTAAGTACTTTCACTAATACTTTGGAAAATCTGAACCAGGGCATTCAGAATAAAACCTCCAAGAAACAGACAATTAGTGATCACCTAAGAAAATATTCAAGTGACTTTGCTACAGTCATTTTGTGAGAAAATAAAGATGGAGTCCAACTTTCCAGAAGAGCAATTTGTCTTAATCACAAAACCACGTCCTCCCTTTCTGCAAGACTTCACCTTGTTCACTGCATATTTTTCAAATTTCCAGATGAGCCAGAAGTAACAGACTCCTTTCACTATGCTATTTTGATTCATTCCTAAAATAAGGTGAGGAAAAAAGAATACATAATTATACAAAAGAGGCATTATCATTTATGGGAACAGGAGGATTGCAGAAACATTTTAGATAATCCTGATTTTTTTACAACATAGATAAACCTAACTGTCATTGCAAACTTTGCAAGATACGTAAATCAATCTTTTTTTCATTTAATATGCAAGACCTGATTCTCTCCTCGCTTCCGCTGTTCCACTGGTTTAAGTTAACATGAGAAGACAATTAATTCTTCCATCCGGAAGATATGAAAATTACAGTATCTGGAGGAAAGCAGTTTAAACAGACATTTGAAGGAAATTATATACTCGGAAAATAATGCTTCTGAGAGATCTAGGGATGACTTTGTTGATAAATACCATAGCCAAATCATGTGCTGTTTTTTCAGGTATAGCCAAATAAAGTCCTTCTAGAAGTACAACTGCTTGATAACAAGCCTTCATAAAATCTGAAAATCAAGAAAACAAAACAAAACAGAAAAACATCACAAACAGGGAAGAATTAAAAGCAAATTGCTAATGGAGCTAAAAACCTGAGGTTAGGGAAGAAAACAAAAATTAAAAGAAAGATTATTTGGGGATTACCTACATCACTGCTTTATTGTGGGGCTTCAAAAAAATAAATAAAAGTATGAAAATACACTGGGATTGGGTATGTTGGATGCAGCAATATCTGAACACGTGGTACATGTGCTTCCACTGAGATTTACATATCTATACACTAGGAAGATTTAGAATAACTTGAGACTTAGTTGAGAAGCAACAGAATATAAAGGCTCTTTCCTGGTTTTTCAATAAATTAAAGGATAGAAAATCAAACATAATGAAGATATACATAACTTGTAATGAAAGATTAGCTAGCTCTGCTAGAAAATTAACAATAGCCTGTAAGCTTTTCCACACACTAAGGGTTTGGTTTAAACCTCTGTCCCTTTAAACTAACAATCACATTGGTGGTTTTCCAATGGAAAAATGTACCTTTAAAAAGTGCTGTAAATTCTACACTGTCAACTGCCAAATTATGGCAAGAAGTATCTGCAGCAGATAAAGTCTAAGATTTGAAATACTTAAAACTAGTCTTTGCTAAAAGTAGAATAAGCTTTAATACTGAATACAAGCTGTCACAAGATCCTGGCCTGGCAGTAGGTCTTATATAAAAAATTACACAGGGTTTAAAGATAAAACATTTTTTAAAAAACAAAAATCACACCCAAGAAAACATAAATGTGAATTTAAAGACAATAGAAGACTTAGATTGTGAGGGCTTATTTGTTACCAAGAGTGGAAATTCTCTTCAGGGATGTGTCCCAGATTAGAGATTCTACTGTGAAGCACCAGAATGAACACCTATTTACTTTACACAGATTTTTCAATGGCAGCAGGAGAGCAACCTGAAGCAGCTGTGTAGAAAAACAGATAAATAAAACCTTTGTGAAAGAGAGGTAAGAATTTAATGCCTCACTTTTCACTTGAAATTTCTAAGCAGTTCAAATGAAGTGATAAAGGCATTTTTAAAGGAAATGCACAAATGCAGAAAACAAGACAATTCCTTTCAGGAGGTGTTTTCTAATTACAATGCCTAGACATTACTTTCTCATAAATACATTGCTTGTCATGATTGTGCTTTTTCTAGGGTGAATGAGAATCAAATTTATAGACACTTTCTCCTCTGCTGCTTCAGATTACAGATAATGTGAAACTCTAGCACAAAAATATGGTAAATCTTGAAACGAAACAGCCATTAGGTATTTTGTTTGGTCCAATTTTTAAGCTAGATGTTTTCACCCTGGCAATATCAGCCTTATCAGGAATAATATTAAACGTTCATGAATGTTAAATAATCCTTTAAATTCAGTAGCACCTTCAGTTAGAAGAGTGAGTTTTTCAACAAATCTCATTTTGTTTGAATTTATTAATTGACTAAATTTATATTAGGTTTAAATGTTTTTACTCATGTTATAAACATAATTTCTTTTGAGGTTATTTCCCTGAATTAAATAAACTGTCCCAAATCCTAAGTGTTGCGGAGCTCTGATGCTTTCATCTTATACAAGGGATTTTTACCTTCCAATTTTACCTTTACATTGCACATGTCTGGAAATTACTCCTACAGGAGTTTTGTATATTGAAAGAAGCATTTGAGAAAGAAATTTTTAAAACATGCACCAGGTTGACCTTTTTTAATCTGTATAACTAGGAAGTCACTGATCCCATTTAATCTACATGAATTAAAGTATTAAATATTGGCTTAACTGTTCCCTACTATAATTAATAGTGGTAATTCACTTCAGTGGGATCAGAGTTCAGGCATTTAATGTTTTCAGTGATCCCAAATTTACTTTCTCATTTCGTATGTAATTATGTCTGGATTATATCCTCTAGCAGCATCAAGTATTAGCATAATTTTCATTACTTGGGTTTTGGGGTTGTTGTTTTTCTACTCTTCCATTAAACTAAACCGCACTAATACTGTTGACTGGCTGCAAGAGATGTTTATTCTTTGGTGCAAATGGAGAAACTGTCACAGGTAATTGTTAGGCTGACGTAAAACAGCTCATTGAAATGTCAGCCTGAACTACAGCAAATATGTCACATGAAGGATTATTTAAAATTTACTTCCATGAACAATGTTTAATGATGGTTTGTGCAGCTTTATAAAAGCACCTTAACACCTTTCTGATCTAAAACAGAACACTTAAGTATTCCAAACCAACAGCAGACCACCCAATACCTTTGCCTGGAAGACTCAGCAACTCCATCTTCGGAGGGACATACTCTTAATACTATGAACATTTTAATTGCATTTAGATTATTATCTCATGCTCCAGCAAAAACCCATTGCCTTTAATTAAAGGAGTAAAATATTGTGGTAGTTAAATATTAAATAAACAGCTATTTTGTGTATACATGCAAAGGAATGCAAAGCATTCTTGAAATCAATGCATCAGTGTTAATTAACCATTAACACATAATGACAAAAATCAGGAATAAGAGCCAAAAGGCTACCACTAATCAAACAAGTCGGGCTCTTGAAACACAGCACTCTACTGCACATTATAACAACCACATACTCTTCAGAACCCCAAAACTGTATTTCTGTACATGGTGATGTCACTCCAATGATTCCAAAGAATTCAGATGCATTCTACTAAAGCTGCAGAGCTGGTTGGTAAATTCAAGAAAAATATCCACTAAAAATTATCTCCATGATTCATTTGCATACCAAAACACAGTAACAGTGAGATGACCATTTATTCTTTCATTTAGATCTGCCAGAGCAATGAACTCTTGCTTCGTATATTACTAATCCAGATCCATCCTGAAAATATGGTTTATAGAAAAACTGGCCATTTTGAAACAAAGAATCACAGAATATGCAGGATTGGAAGGGACAGATCAGGATCATCGAGTCCAACTCCTGGCCCTGCATAGGACAGCCCAAGAGTCACACCATGTACCCAAGAGCCTTGTACAAATGCTTCTTGAACTCTGGCAGGCTCGGTGCTGTGACTGCTTCCCTGGGGAGCCTGTTCTGGTGCCCAACCACCCTCTGGGGGAAGAACCTTTTCCTGATACCCAAGCTGAACCTCCGCTGACACAACTTCAGGCCACTCCCTTGGGTGCTGTCACTGGTCACCATAAAGCAGAGATCAGTGCCTGCCCCTCCTCTTCCCCTCACGAGGAAGTTGTAACTGCAGTGAGGTCTCCCCTCAGTCTCCTCTCCCTGAGGATGAACAGCGCCCTCAGCTGCTCCTCTTATGGCTTCCCCTCAAGGTCCTTCACCATTCTCGTGGCCCTTGTTTGGACACTCTTTATGAGCCTAATGTCTTTTCTCTATTGTGGTGCCCAAAACAGCACACTGTACTCAATGTGAAGCCACACCAGTGCAGAGAAAAGTGGGACAAAGACACGTATTTATGGCTGAAAAATGTCTAAAGTCTTTGTGATTTCCTGAGAAGTTTACTCCACCAGCTTCTGACTCTCCTTCATTCTTTATAGGATGTAATACAATCCAGCTCTGCTTACTAGATCCAGTCTTGTCACCCTGGCTTTCTTCAAGTGGCACTTGGGGTTGTAGCACCCAACTTACTTCAACAGGTGGAGGCATAAATTGCCTGAGCATCTGTTTCACTTGCAGTTCTTGAGTCCAAACATCTACAGTTATTGCTGTCTACTGCTTTGAGAAAGGTGGGGATTGTTCTAGCAACGGCCTGCTGCCTAGAGATGTGGCTTGCTCTATTACATGAAATAATGGCTTGCCTTCCCACTAACCGGTAGCTCTCCATGGTCCTTCAGTCTCTTCCATCACTTCATTTGTTACGCACAAGTTAACGCGTTTTTGCTAATCAGAGACGGTGATCTGAACAGCTGGCTCTCACTCTAGTATATAAACAGATTTCAAGCCTAAATAGTGTTTCGATTACTTCCCTTAAACTGTTTTAACACAGATAAAGAAAAACAAGTAGCAACAGTTAAGACTCACTTCAGTCCATCTCTCATACTGCATTCATGGCAGATTAAGCCTTTGATTCTCCGACAGGTACCTACATGCCAACTGTTCAGTAAACATCTAGTCTGAGTCTTCATGTTGGGTTATCACTAACTCAAGCTTGAATTACAGATCCAAGCACCCCCAAGCTTAGCAGCATGCCTATCTGTGAAGATCAGGGTAACTAGAGAACTGGGTGACAAGTGATGTTTTACTCAGATCACTGATGTCTAAGTAACTGTGTGAGAGACATCTGAAGCCTCATATATAGCGCAGCTATTAAAAAAAAAAAAAATCAATAAAAGTCCAGTATTCTACATTTACACCAAACAAAGCATGGAAAAATGGCATGTACACAGCTCTTCAAACCAGACTGCAAGCTACTACGAATCTCGTGTCAAGTGTCCCATATAAAATCTAAGGCAGCTTATCCCTCTTTCACTAAAAAGTATTCTATGCCTTTTTGGTAAGGTAAGAGCAAGCACAAAGGCAGCAGCTGAAGAGTTATGGACCTATAGTCAGCATGTTGGCAAAAGTATCTTCCCTACAGACTAAACTAGAGCAGCAAAAGCCAACACAGAGTTTAAATTTCAAAATGGAATTACATACAGAAATTGCATTACTGAAAAATTTGTCTTTAAAACAGTATAATTATCTGAACATCAGCTTTGCAGTGAAAGAGAGGATGGACAATGGCGATATGGCTTCAGCTTTCAGCTCCGCCAGAGATTCCTTATGTGAGCTTAAACAAAACATAAATGTTTTGCTGTTCTCCATTTTAGAAACCAGGAGCAGCAAATACCTCGTTTCTTCCTCTCCTGTCATCTGCCTTTTTTGTTTACACTGTGGTGCTAAGAAGACACACAGACATGACTTAATCAAAACACTTACTCCTGTTTACTTCAACAGGAGCTCCTCAAGATCCTGGGCACTCGGTTACCTCTCTCTTCTTAGTGTCTACAAAGAAATAAGCTAAAGCTTAATTAAAAGGAAGGGGTTTTTTTCACTCGTACGAGGAATCAAACTTCTGTTCTGCAAGGCAGAAAGGCCTAGCATGGTATCTTCAACAAGAAGTTTTAAAATCCCTAAATTACTCCTATTTGAAGAAATGATTCAGATGACTGCCAAGTCATGATTTCTTAGAACAAATACATCTTCCATCTTGTCTCTCATTTATTTCAATATTACTTCTACTAATCAGTATTTATCAGATGTTTCTTATAAAAGAGAGAGTGGTAAGGTTCCAGACAACTGTGTGTCTGAAAATAATGATCATGGAAAAAAAGTAGCAGCTAAAAACAACGCACATGTGTAGGAACTTCCTGCAATGATTTGGCAGACCAGTTTGTTTGTCCCAAATCAAATACTAAGCACTGTATTAATACACAACAGCAGTAACTTGCTGCTTTATTTTCATTGCTGAAATAGTCAGCAGCCCTATGTAATCAGGCACCAAAAATGTTAAAATCAAATGTAATTCCACAGATGTTAAATACCAACGCAATGTATACACAACTGTTACAAAGCAACACAGAAAATACTTAATATGGGTCTAGAATGGCCACTACACTCGTTTCCAAGTGACACCGAACATCAAAGAGCAAGATACAAACTGTAGTAATGAGTTTGCATTTTTATACTGTCTTTCAGGCATGGTCACACATAATTTTGCCCGCAGCAGTTGAAGGAGTCAGTAGTTGCACTCTCCCTTTTAATCTGCTCCCACTCTCTTCATCACAACTCTGTTCACTCCCAGGGTCTTACCACAGATTATTTGCTTTCACCCAATAGTAAGACTATACTTATTTTAAAGGGCCAAGGAAGAACTGAGGATCCAACTGTTTAGTGAACAGCAATGGAAGCATCTGAAGAGGTTCAACCATGGGGATGGTAAATGCTGGCAATAAAGGAGAAACAAAATATGGGAATGTGCAGCTTCAGACTGGATCTGCTGGTGATAGAAGAATAAAGTGTAACTGTAGCCTTAACCTTTACAGAACCTTGTACACTTTAACATCTACAAAAAAACCCCTACATTAAATTTAATTTGCAAGTACAGATTCCCTCCTCAACAGTAAAGCTTAGAATCATCCTGTTTAACAGGGGTATCCACAGATTTTTAAAACTGCTAGAACACCATCTAGGATTTTGGAATAGCAGGATAAGTATTCAAGCTAGGTTTCAGCTTATTCAACTGGACTGTCAGAAGTAACAATTTAGAAACCATCTAAATGTATGAACACCAGAACCCCGAAAAAAAAATCAGTAAAAGCAAGAATAGCTCTCTAAAGATCCAAAAATGATGCCTACAAAAATGAAGGCAGGGAGGAAATAGGCCCAACAAGACTGTGCTGATGTGCTTTTTCCTAGTTTACTGGATAATGTTTGTCACAGAGAAATGTTAACTTAGCTATCACTTTTAGGGTGAATTGTAAGAGAAAAGAACTCTTTAAAGTTTCTTTCAATTAAAAGATAAATGTTACTGACCAAAGATCAGAATTACCACAGAATTGTCTGTGGTAGAATCACTGGCTTGAAAATAGAAAGCTAAAATAAATAACGGCCATCTTAACTTCAGGGGAAAACTAGGAAAATTCCACACCTAATAATTTCCTTTCTTACAAGTCTATCCATAACTTATCAAAAACAACTAGATAAATAAATCCAGGAGGCAGAGGGAGTTTCTTTAACAGAAAAATATAAAAATGGTACATATTTTGCTTCCATTGCTTAAGAGAATAGCAATGAACCAGTCCTTTACATAATATAAAATAAATTCACCTGGACTGACAGACTTGGTGAAAGGCATGAGTTTGACCAGATTCTGCTGAACAGGAATTCTGCAGCTGATACATGGAAAGGTAGAGTACCATTAAAGGCCTCATGAAATGACTGAATCCACATTTAAATAAAAAACTCAAACTAGTCATGCACTTTTCTACAAGGTTCATCATCACAAAATGCCCTGTTCAATGACCCTCCTAAAGACTGCAGAATTCAGCCATAGACAAAACTTTTCAGTCAACAGGTATATAAAGGATTTCAACAGCTAAGTCTTCACCCTTCTTTGGCAACCTTATCACTGTTTGATGAGCCTCCTATATTAGTAGCCTTTCCTCGCTCACAATTAGAAGTATCAAAAGTTTTCCTTGGCTGAGATTAGTCTGGATTGACCATCAGCTTTTACGGTGCTAGGAGGGACAGGTCTGATCAGTGCTGAACATTGTAATAGAAACCCTTGTACTTCAACAACCCTTCTTTCTAAAATCTCCTCAATTTTTTAAAAGATTAAATAACTAGTAATTAGGAGACATTAGTAGAGTTATATATTCCTACTCACAAGCAAGTAGATAAAGCCTGCATTTTGCTTGCAATGCTCTTTACTTTAAAACACATTTAAAAAATTCTGTGCTATGAGTTTGAGATTATCTTCTGTTATACACTTGAGTTCTCAGTACTTTAGAGGTTCATTGGGCTCCAAATTCACTCCTACATTACTGTAGGATGTCAGAGCATTCTGAACTCTCCTCCTGTTTTGAACAGCTATCATATAATAATGACATACTCATACCTATAATAATGTATATACTAAACCTTATTGTTACCAGTCACTGGAACAGGCTCCCCAGGGAAATGGTCATGGCACTGAGCCTGTCACAGTTCAAGGAGCATCTGGACAATGCTCTTAAGTCATATGGTTTAGTTTTAGAAGGGAAGAAGCAGGGAGTTGGACTCGCTGATCCTTTTAAGTCCCTTCCAACTTGAGATATTCTATGGTTCTAGGATCTATTTGGCACTTACAAAGAAAGCTAAATCCATCCAGACAGCCATTAAGCAGAAGCAATCCTATACAGAAAAGGGTATAACATATTAGCATAAATGATGATGGGAAAACACTACTGGCAGTGTCTTTAAACTATGTCTTGTTCAAGAAGAATGCTCTTTAAAATGAGCACCTTTTAGGTAAAGGAACAAACAGGAGCACTGTAGAACAAACTATGTCCAGGCATAATCATCAGGGGAAGAAATCACTGTCCAAAAATGCCTATATTAAATCAATTACTGATTCCCAGTCAAATATGTTCTTTTAAAAGTGTTTAAAGGGATTTTTTTCCTCTCAGATAATACAAGAGCACTCAGACTGCAAGGACAAGTTATGCAAAATTACAGACTACAATATATTGTAACACAGTATTATCTTTATTTCAAAATTACACAAAGTATAAACATAAAAGATACAATCACACTGAAGTAAATCCTGCTCTTTAAGTACCTGAATACTTTAGCAATGATACCGCAGTCAAAAAAAAAGGCCTTTATTATTTCTCCGTAGGAAGCTCTATCTTATGGAGCGATACATCATGAAATCAATTGTTGTACATCGAGGGAATTTACCAATGGAGCTCTCTTCCACTGGGGTGTACACTTTGATTTGTCTCATGTGAGTGTCCCTTCCATTCTGGTGATTAGCTAGAACAGCAATCTGAATCATGAATGTGCGAATTGGCTTCTTGTGAGTATCTGTTAGAGGAACGTGAATCCAGCCACTTGGTTCCACTAGTTCAAGTTGCTGCCAAAAACAAGACAGAAAAGCAAAACATTCAGAGCCAGTTAACATACTTGCTATAAAGGATCACATCTTAAACCCGTTTCATAAAGCAGAGTCTTGCAAATCAAATTTTAGTTGCTTTTTCAAGTTAATTTGAAATAGTACGGTTGAGAATTCGTAGCTAATTTACTGCTCGTGTAATTGGATACAAATTAATCTGATTGACTGCAGTTGTGGTTGCTTTGGCCTTTCAGAATCTACTCTTCATTTTGTGCCCTAATCTTGTGCCCTAAAAAAAAATACTGAGTTCAGAATAAATTCAAGGAAGTCAAAGCAGTACTATATGGATCCTGTTATTGAAGCACATTACTCAAAGACGATAGAAAACATGCATTCTAATTTGGTTTATCTAGGCACTCTGAACTAAAATATACTAGAATGACTTATGTAGGAAGCTAAATGCACACAAAGTCTGGGTTTTTGGAAATTCCTTAGTTTATTAAGAAGACTGGGGAGGAGGAAAAGGAAGGTGACAGAAGAAAAAAATAGAAGATATCTCATAAACTTCATGTCACCCATGTGTCAAGACAGATGCCTGGTCAATTAATAATTGCTGCACAGTCAAATGGACAAATCGCATTCTAATCCCATTTTGACGTGGTTTTTATACAACATACCCAGTGTGATATGATTATTTTTTCTTTTTTAATTTTAATCCTACACAAACCAATGTAAAAGCAAGTAAAGAATAGCATTCTGTTAACTCTAAACCACATCACTGACACGTCAGATTGCTGAAATCAAGCTAGATGCTATGCAGAAGTGTGGTAAAAGCTTTTGTTTCAAGCTAGTTGCCCAACTTCAAAGCACAGCTCAAAACACACATGGGAAGAGCACACAAGGAAGTAGAAGTCTTGCGAGGGGGCAGGGGGGAAGAAAAACAAGACACAAAACAATTGTCCACAAGCAAGTGGATTTCACACAGCTAAGCAAATAAGACTGCTGGTCTTCGCAGCAGAGTTCCTCTAATGAAGATGCATGTGCTTTGAGCAGCTCAAAATTCCCATCTTTCTGCAAATACTACATGACGCACGTCCTGTTAAACGCCTTGTTTATGCTGAAGCTTTCAAAAGAGCTACTGGTTCAGAGGCAGCAAACACCCTGAGAATGACCCAAGAAACAAGTAAAAAAATCTGATGACTACCTTAAGCTAAAAGAAACCAACCAAAAAAATCTCTCCCACCTGCTCCTTAAAAAAAGACAGAAAAAAAAACAACCAGAAAACAAAAAAACCTAACCCAAAACTCTCCATTGCTGCAGACTCTCCAACAAATCATTTCCAAAGTATTAAATTCACTAAACCTTAGCAGCAAGTCATTTCCCTCCGGGAGCTAGACACTTCCACAAACACACAGTAACTTATTTGTTGTAACCTATCCCTTTCAAAAAGCCTACAAATCCTTTTTTTTTTTTTTCTTTTTTTTTTTTTTGCATAGGTAACTTCAGGTAATGGCTGCACAAAGTGATAAAAAAATGATGTACTGTTGAAGGAACTTTACAAAGGGCAGATTTATTATGATGAGGTAGCAGTAAACAGCCTGAGCAAGTATGCTTTCCACCTCCACAGCAAACAGAAAGGATGAGGATCCTACTAATATTTTATTCAACTAGTACTAAATTCACAGAGAAAAATTACCTCTTTTATTTTAAAAGACTTATGAGGCTCACAAAGGGAAGCATGGGAAAGTTAAGAGTTGCAAAGGTAATTTCACTAATGTAAAAATATACTTGAATCTTATTACATGGATTTTTTATTACATGCTTATCAATGCTTTGTTTCATCCCTAATCAAGGGAGGGGGTATATGCTCTATTTATAGTGTGTTATTTTTCAATTCAAAAAGGCAACAAAGGCAACCAATTTCTTTCTGAACCTCTCTACAGAGATGGGTCACGTAATTTTTTCACCCATAAAACTGGCAACTGATTGGATTAAAAGGTTCCCTGGCTCCAGACCAAGCTGGTTTTTACTGTCCTTAGTAAAAGACAGGGTTTTACAGGGGGTTTAGCTCCCACTGACTTTACCTGCAGTTCTAAGTGTCTGCATTTCCACAACCTGACATGAGTTCTCAAACCAGCCACTAGAACACACAGTATGAGCAGCCACCTAGGAAGTTGAGTGCATCATGTAGAAACACCACAACTAAGCACAGATGGCACACAATTCATCAAGCAGCATTTAACTGTCTTAGCCACAAAGCCTTTTTTTTTTCCTCAAAAAAAATCTTGACTTCACTTACTCTACATTTATCAACTTCTGTAACAGATGAACATACATACTTTACTGTTACAAATCCTGGAGTCATCCTCAGAATAAACCCCTTTATCCATTCCAATCAAATAGCTGCCTGTTGGACAAAACACGTGACACTTGCAAGGAAGTTGTAGTACATGCAAAAGAACATTTAGATTTAAATGTTTGAAAAAATGAGCTCTAGATTTCTGCCCTCTGAATAATATTCCTGCCCTGTGACATTTGAGTATTTTTTTATTAAGTTGATGCCTACATAGTTTGTTAAAATCTTGATACCCACTCAACATTTAAACATAAGTTTAAATGCAACAAAACCTAACTCCTGTTATCTGAACATCCAGTACACAAGGAAGTAATATTTTGCCAGTATGATACACACATTTTCTGTGACCAAAAGAATGGTATAAACCACACACACACACAGGGTCTTAAATTCTTCTCCTCCACATCTGTCATGCTCTTCCAGATGAATGAGACAGTTTCTTTTCCAGAGGGCCCAGGTCCACCACTAGGGAAAAGGAAGAGGGCATGGGAATAGGCAGTGGTGATACAAGACACAATGCTGCCCACTCTCAGTTCAGTGTCAGCACCCAGATCCAGCCGTTACAATTCCTAGCAGAAGTGGGATGAAATATGCAGCTCTACCCTGCCTGGAGCATTCCCAGTGTGAACAAAATCTAAAGGAAGCTTACTGTGAAGTTTTAAGAAATTCCTATTAAGCCCATGCAAATGGCAATCTTTCAAAGCCTTGTAAACCGGTCTGGAAATTTGGGTGGATTTTTACAGGGAGGCAAAAGGCACATTCTCAACACAAAGGCTGAACTGTTGCCAAATTTCAAATCCTTGCTTCAGAGCTTGGGGGCACTGGAGCATCAAAGAAGGACACCAGAATATTGTCACAGAAGCAAAATAGCATACTTTTCACTGGCCTTATTCTTGGAAAAGAACTGCTTTGGCTGAAACTTTCAAAAAGTTCAACCCAAAGCAGATATCTATCTGGCATGGAAAAATCTGTTTGAACCGAACTCTGGCAAAAGTTAGAAAGTAACTAAGAGTTAAGCCTTGAAATATAAAGGGTCACACAACCTTAAGTATAAGTGGCACTAGCAGCTCTATCTATAGTAAACACTACACCTCAAAGCAGTTTCAGTGGCCTTCACTGTCAAGCTTGTTCTTTTAAAGTATAAGATATATATAAATGTACACACACACATTTCACCCCAACTCTACAGCATGAGTCCTTTATGAGCAAATATCAGATTAAGTTTCCTCTGGTATTTTTTCCTCCTTGGTAGGACATTTAAGTAATTAAGAATCCCTCACAATTAACTTGTCTTCCAGGCAAGTTCTAAAAATCAGCTATATCACTAATTACCTGAGTGAAATTAAAAATTGGAAGTTTCTTTCTGTTATTGTGTTTTGTGGGGTGCTTGGCTAAGAAAAGGCACTATGGACAAGCCATACTAATAGGCCTTAGCTTGAATTAGCAAGAGGCCTGCTTGCAGGTTACAGGAAAAGTACTGGCATTTGATATCAGGTTACAAGAATGTAAACTATTGAGATAACAGGAAGGAGCTCTCAGAGAAAGACAATGATTTAATGCGCATGGACACTGCATATAGACCAATCACATAGCAACATGTACTAACTAGTATGTTTTAACTATTGCAGGCCAATTATGTAGCAACAGGTACCTGTAGTTAACCAATAATGTAGTGACATGTATGTGTGTGAGAGTATAAAACAAATGCTGTAACACATAACAAATGAGATCTGCCTATCGATCATATTGGTCTGAATGCAGTTTCTTTGTGCCCTCTTGGCCACAGTGTTTTACCAGAAAAGTTTTTTTTTAAAAAAAAAGGGAAACAAAGGAATGAATCAATGCAAGTTCAGTATTCGTAACTCAGAACAGTTCCTGCAGGCTCTAGACTAATCTTACATACAATGTACCAAAAGCCCAGGCTTTGCGGGTTTTTTAGATTTGCTTCTAATACTATAAATTTTGTGACAATTAGTAAACAAGAAGAGCATGAAAGTCAAAATAAAAGAACAAAGGGATAAAAATTGAAATGGAAAAATCACTCACTTGTCCTCTGCTGCTGTTATACTCTAGCTCTTCTCCTGCTTTCTCTCCGTTGGTTTCTTATTTTTCCTGTCCTCTGCATGTTACAGTTTTACCTATGGACATATACTCCCAACTCCAGCAATCCTCGTTATTTTGAAAGCCAAATAAAAATTAATGTTCTCAGTGGAAGTCTCCTCCCCAGCCTGAACACAAGAGATTTTAAGAGGAAGCTTCTTCTGCAGTTGCTGGCCTCTTTATAAGGTGATGAGTTATTTATCCAAAGAAGGCTTTTCTTATTGTACTTAATCCTACTTAAAATGAATACTGACCTCTTCTCGATACACAGTGATATTCTGTTTAAATTCTGTCGTGTCTTCAAAGTGGCACATAACTCTAAATGCTACTTCTGCTAGGCTTATACACAGTTTCTTGCTTTATTTACAGTAGGCTAACATCCTTGAAATAATGCATGATTTTTGCTGCCCTATGAAGACATCTTTTGTAAAGATACAGAAAGAAAAAAACACTGCAAGTGGTTTAATTTCCAGAGTAATTACAAATACGTCCCAGATTATGCTAGACAGGGCTCTCAGATTTCAGGAGAATATATATATATATATATATATATACATAAATATATATATATATGAAGAAAAAGCTGCCTGCTTGCTTCCTCTGGGGAAAAAATCCTTTTCTGCACACACACACTGACAGAAAGCTGAGAATTATTGCTGCCATCACAGCTTCAGCACGCTACAAGATTCTAAGATGTTGGTACCTTATCAAATGTCCATTTTATCATCTGTTCTTCTAGAGCCAAATGGCTATGAAAACAAACAGCATTTGATTTTACTCCTTCTATTTTGCTCCTAAATTGTTCAAGATGCTTTCTGTTTTAGTGATTTAGCCAACTATGAAATTAAAAGTAGAGGCTAGACTCTTCTTCACACATATAGTTTTGCCTTTCTGTGAGCTTAAATAGTTCTTACAATACAGTTATATAAAAAAACTAAGCTTCTCAAAGCAGGTGTTCTCAATAAACAATGTATTCTTCCAAGCAGATTATAAAACTAAGTTCCAGACAAAATAAATGCTATATTCAGAAATGAAGTATTTATCAATACACAAACCTTCCCATGTCAGGAAAGGCTTTTCCCTGTTTAGCCATTGGGTTTTTTTACAGCTATCTGAATGTATTCTCACAACAACTGGCAAGGAGAAAGTGGGCTGGCTCAGCTTCCAAAATTCTCTTTCCATAACTGCCATACCCTACCATACAGTTACCAGGATTCAGAATCAGTAGGGCCTCTGCATAATTCCAAGTATTGGAACTGTCAACACACGAAGTAGCAGAGCTTGGGCTTCAGCCATCACTTCACTTAGGAAGGAAGAGAACCAGTTAATAGCAGTGATGCACCAGTTCCAGCAATAAAAATGAAGCACGTCCAAAAGCAACTCCACAAGTTCCAAGTGAGCCAAAGGAGGGACATCACATTAGCAGCTTAACAAGGAACACAGAAACACGCTCAAAGAACCCACTGTGAAAAGCACACTCCTCTGCCCTAAAGAAGCAACGACCACCTAAGGAGGTGGCTCTGTGATCTTAATCAGCCACCTCCTTAAACGGTCAAGAAATCCAACTTCAGCCCATTAGGCAGGAGAAGTTTTCCATTCTTTCAAACAGCAGTTCCTGAAGAGTCTAGAGGGCCCAGTCCATCCCTCAGGAAGATTCAACTACAGATTTAGGCAGACAAGAGACTAGTTGCCAAATAAGTGGTATCAGAGAGCGAAACCTGCAAACACTAAAAATTTTTATCATATATAAGCTCTATGTTCAAATAAACTGCAAGAAATAACTTTTGGTAAGACAGAAAAGGTTGAAAACCAGAAAGGTCAAAAAGACCCTTGCAAAAAGTTTTACAGAAGCTCCTTCTTTAGACTATTCTGCTCCAGATTAAACCAGTAAAAATTAACCAATGCCCAAGTGTTAGAAACTTGTATCCAATGAAAATAAAGACACCTAAACGCCCAAGCCAAGCTAGAAAGAAAATCTAGAAAAGGAAGAACAGTAAAGCTAGAAAACCGAATCCTTAGTGGGTCAAGGATTAGCATCTACAATGCTCAAATACATATTTCTATACTGACTTTCCAAATTTCATGTTTGGATTACATAAGCAGCACACTACATGTTGGAGGACATCAGTGGGTTCATAGAGTAGAGAAACAGGCATGTTTCTGAAGTAACTAGATGATGCCAACTGAGCTATGCATGATACAACCTAAACTTCATTTGGCCGAAGTGATTCACCAGCCAGCTCATGAAATGGTTTCATTGACTGGTCTATTTTAACGTTCATCAGAATTTGATATTTCTTAGGTGTCTTGATTAGAATTACCCCATACAGTAAAAAAGCAAGGAAAAATTTTATTTGATTCTGCTGCTGAAACAATGCAATCTCTTCCCAGACGAACATATCTGATTCAGACAGAATTCCAATACTATAACAGGAATAAATTTAGGAAGAACACAACACTGAAATTTAATCCACAAGATGTTAACAGGGAAAATCAGCTTTTGCATTATTATTGCTCTCACAGTTTGTCTTTGAAATCTCCTGAAGATAAGGAACACATAGGAAGACAACAACTTAGTCTTGGATATGATGGGGAGTATCTGATGAGCAAATATGCACATAAGCCCATTGTTAAACGGAGAAAATATCACATGAGAAAATGGCACATGCTGTAGACTACCAGTAGTTTTATTACATGGATTCATAGGAAAAACAGCTGTTTCAAAAGTAACAAGTGATGAAGACTCCTAAGTACTGATAATTGCAAAAGAGTCAAGGCTGTGCTGAACTGCCCACATTAAAAAATTCCCAGTAGATGAAATCCTGTTGGTGGAAGTCCCACATGTTGATACAGGGTTGGTCTGGGCACGTGTAAAGAGGCCCCTGTCCGTGGTACTTCAGCACTATCACCCTGCCCATCACATCCCCCATCCCTGCAGCTGCTCATAGCACTTGCACAATCAGGTACACGTGGCCTCAGAGACAAAAAAACCAGCTTGCCAAATGCTCAGCTACTCTGAATTTGTTAGCCACAACTGTCTTGCTCAATTTTCATTTCAGAAAATATTGTCTGCTTAGTTCTGGGTGGAAAAAAAACAAACCAAAACAAAACAAAAAGACAAAAAAAAACCCCCAAAACACAACAATCACCAACACAAAACAACAAACAACCCACAAACAAGCAAAGGGAAAGAAAAAAATAGACAACAGTCTTCGAATACTTCATTCTCTAGAATGTGATGAGAACAACTCTTCATTCTAGAAAATTTACCTGCAGAAACCATCATGAATTTGTCACAGGTTGTTTGCTAACAAACTCTCTCGGGAAAGAATGAAACTCTGTTTTCAGTGGTTCTCAGTTTTTGTTGTGCCATGCCTTTTTTTTAAAATATGTTCTGTGAGGGACGATGCATAGGCAGCTCAACATTCATTACAAAACATATGTCTCAAGATGTATATATTGCTTCAGAGATGTTCAAAAATGTTAAACAGTCTTGGACAGTTTGCTTTCCAGTCCCACATCTTTAAAATTCTATTGTTAAGCAAGGTAACTTGAATCTTTACATAATAGTTTATGCTGAACACACCCATAAATTAAAACTCATTAGAGAATATTTGCTATTCTGTGTATGTCTTAAGTGGCAACCATCCTATCCACTGGAACTTAAGAAAAAAAAACATAAACCCCTTCACCCTGTCCCTTTGAAAAACAAAGTGATCAAATCAGCAAATACATAATGACAACGAAGAAACTCTAGAATGGAGTTTCACGCTTGGAAGTATGGCAATAAGGCCTATAACTCCAAAGCAGACCTTCTACCTACAGCAGGAAGTCATCTAAGTTCAGTCTGGTTTCAGCTAAAACAGATTCCATCTTAACAGGAACCTGTTGCTCCAGAAGGAACACTGTCGCCAACTCTTACGAAATCAGTCATAACATCTGTGAAATTCTGGATCTCTGATTTAATGAAAAATGGCTTTCATAATTCATTTATGGATCAGTCTAGAATGGCGGAAGGAAAGGCAAATCTACCCTAAGTGCATTAGCATTCTCCTGTGGGGACCCTCATCTCCTTACCCAGCTGTCACAATCCACAGGAATGCCAGACCTTTCAAGTGCACCGCTTGGCAAACTCTGAGAAGGCTCCTGGTATCAGGGGAAATCCTTCAGACCTACAGGGATTTGGCTCCAATGTGAATTTCCGTTCCTTCCCTTGGGCTTGGCAGATAGCATGCTGAAGATGAAAAAGCTGCAAAAAAAATTCTTTGAGTTCATGCTCTGGAGTGGTGGCCTGGCCGACAGTATCATAAAGTAGGTAACGCAGCCCAAAACAAACTTTCTGCTTCAGTTTGCCTATTTCTGGTACCTAAGTTGTTTAAGTTGCAAACATACTGGAACAGACTGCATCTGGGCAGTCTGGCCTTAAAAACGAATGGTAGAAAAATCTATGGTTTGCTGCAAGTCTTTAAACTTTTCAAAATTCCAGCATTCTGAAAGTAGGATGAGGGGGGGGGTTTATTATTTTTTTTAAACCAGGGTATTATATAACTCAAATTATCGGTAGTTCATAGTATTAAAAATGCAGATGTGAAAAAGAAACAGCACATTTAAAACCAAAAACAAACCTCACCCCAAAATAAACAAAACAACCAAACCCCTCCCCCCAAAATTACTATAAAACATGTAGCCTATACTGCACATCGTGAATTTAGAAAGAAGTGCATATCTCATTTAGTGAAAACAAATGTTTTATACCTTTTGGGAAGCACATCAAATCATAAAAGTTTATCTCACTGCAACGTTTTTTCATTTTATGGACAAGTAACTAAGGAGGAGGCCCCACGTACATAAGGTATCTGTGTAAGCATAATACTAACAGATCTACTAACTGGGAAGTAGGAATCTGGCAGATGATGACCCACTGCTACAAGTTATTTTTGGAATGCTGTATGATGATACAGAATAGAACCAGAATATTCTCTAACAACTATATGTTTAAAGGATCAATTGATGGCATAAACATGGCAATAGTGATTCAGGGGACTTGTTCTTTGGAAAACCCCCAGTAACTTTTACCTGATCAGAAGGCAGGGAAAAAAGCCAACTGTCAAATAAACAAAACAAAAGCCACTACACCTTCCCACATTCATTCCAGCAAATGGCACCCTATGCATTGAAACCTTTTAGTCATACACAAAATATATAATAATGACAGATCTATCAAAAAACCCCATCTGGTTAAGTATGTGATATTCATAAAAGGAAAGAGGGCACAACATTCTTAAAATTACTTAAGATGACACGTTACTGGCCCTTTCATTTAAATTTTTATCTTAGTCATAAATTTGACTTCTCTCACTCCAAGCACCAAAAAGCCCTAAGATTTTCCTGTAATAAGATGTTAAAGCCTTAGTCCCTTTTCAAAGCAGCACCATCCAAAATAAAGACATAATCTCCTACAATTTCCAGGTGAGTCAGGCTGCTCTTGGAAAGAGAGTAGCACTTCAACCATCTACTGAAGAGAGGTAGTGGAAGAGCAGACAGTCATACACAGAGAACAGAAACCAGATTGAACAAGCTACAAATGCAAGATACAGTTCAACCATTGAACATGCTACAGCTAAGAAGTCTGAAAATAAATTTAAAAAAAAAAAAAAAACAAAAAAACAACTAAACCAAAAACATTCTGAAGTTCAGGTGAATTTGCCTTACAAATGGAACTGCTGACTGAAAAACAGGACAAGGTGTCAAAATTGGCAGCTGCCTTTTATGAAAGGGAACAGAGCAGATTGGACTCAGTGATCTTAGAGGTCTTTTCCAATCTAAATGATTCTATGAGTCTTAACACCACAGAATTCTCCAAGAAAGGGCAGAATAAACAAAACTTCCTGTAAGCAGAGAAACGTGCTTTACAAGAAAATCCTAACAATAGTTACTTGTTAGGCAACGGCTTTACACAAGAGGACCTTTAAGCACATGGAATGAAGACATTAGAAACAAGAAGACAGCAAAACATAAAGGTAAAAGTGCTATCAATTTTTTTTTTTTCAAACTAGAACCGCTGGGTACAAACATTACAAATGGATTATGTACTGCACAAAATGATTGCAAATGGAAGTTGAAGACTGAAAACATTCCTGGGAAATAACTAATCTTACAAAGGGGCTGAAGTTTGCAAATTGGATGAAAACTATACTGCCAGTGTCTCCAGTTCCCATTTTTCTAATATATGTAACAAAATTACATTGTGTTTGTGTGAAAAAAAAAAAGTCATAATTTACCTTCAAAATTGTTTAGCCATATCCAGGAAATATGTCTAGACAAAGCTACAGTTAAATTATACAAAGAAAGTATTTGAAAAAAAAAATGCAATGAATATTAAAGATTTAAGTGTCAGAAAACTAGCCACACGGAGTAAATCCTCTATCACATCATCTCAATAACTTAGTGGCAATAACCTAGTGACTACATTTCATGTCATGCACTTTGCATCCCAGAGAATACAGAAAATTAATAGGGGAAATGAATGCATGTAAGAAAACAGGAATATCAAGATATTTTAAAAAATAGTCAGTAGTAGTAACAGCAGCTGGCTGCTAGCTCTCAAGCACTCTTTATAGGTGAGGGAAAGAAAGTACATCTAAACCAAAAGAAAAGCATTCCCCTCACTGAAAGGGGCTATTATTACACATTGACAAAAACTAGATTTCTGATCTTCTGCCAGAGAACAGGCCCACAAAGCTGCATGACTTTAACATTTTATCTGTTACACAAAGTTGTATTTCCTGAGTGACTTCCATTTTTAGAAAAAGACCGCAACAAATTATACCTGAGTGCTACTAAATAATAATTAAAAAAATCCTACTCATTCTTTACCAGCAAGAGGATAAGTTGTTGTTAACTTCAGTTAAGTGAAAGCATTTCTCCTGCTTTCACAGGAGCGACTTGTTTTTGAGAATTACAGGGGGTTGCCTCTCCTAAAATCAAGGAATTTAAAGACACTAAACCTATGTAAATAATCCCCAAATCCTGCAGAAGTACAGTATGCAAACAAGTAAAACATTTGTGTCTGGATAAGGACTCTGGATACTCAGTAAAGGTGAGTGGGGCAAAACCTGATAAACTGTAAGATTACTCAAGTGCATTGCAGTACGCCAGGCTTCAATAAGCAAATGCAGAGTAACATTCCAGAGGATCCAGAGCAGAACCTAATGCTCAGCTCAAGGAACATCTTCTCATCGGAAAAAAACACAAAAGACTGTTGTGAAAACTATTTGTGCAACTTTAAAATGCAGTGCAATGTCTCAGCTAAGAAAGATCCCAAATTCGTAAACATGTCTCACTGCGGATATATTTTCATATGAATGAACTTTAGAAGAGAAGAAATATGAGTATATCTGTCAGAAGTTCAGCTGGGTAGTTTTATAAGAGCCAGAATACACTTCCATAAATTTGCAAAGCTGGAATCAGGACTGTTGCCCAATGGAAGCATTTAATTTTACAACTAACCACAATTTTTTTTAATGTAGTGGAAAAAAATGCAGCAGTTTTTACCTTTTGCTTATGTTTTCCTACAAATTGATATGTAAGCATGTCCAAAAAAATGCAAGGCTTTGTTTCACTGTTTAATGTGGAGGTCAGACTCTGGACTCTGATTCTTTCAATCTAGAAGAATTCTATTTCTTGAATTCTTTCTGGGAGTCAAAGGATCCTTGAGTCACCATTCACTCATAGAATGTACAGCTCAAAAAGGTATTCAGATAGCGCTATACAGTGTTGGGGTAATGGCTACCTCACTGTAACAGCAATTCTGCTATAAACATAAGCGTGGAAAAGCCTTACTGCTGCATTCTACAGACTAAGAACATGAGCTTTTCAGCATAAACTGTATGAGAACCAAAATTAAATTACATTCTAAGTTTGCTCCTGAAGCATGAGGGAGCAGAGGGAAAAAAACAGAGCATGAGAACAACATAATGGAAAACTTTCTTACCAACAGGCCTACTAAGCCCTAAATCTAGATACTATCTCACTGCTTGGAAAAGTGAAGTCAGCAACAAGGTGATGGAATTGAATTCCAAATATATGACTTACTGTATATCTACAAGTCCTGTAGATATATATAGATATGCTCCTTTGCTTAATTTATTTTTGCTATGCAAGTAAATCTTTGTCTCCTCATGACATGTTATAATAAATTAATAAATAATGACATGTTATAATAAATAAATAAATAAAGTTATAAAGAAAAAGAAGAAACTAATAATTCCACAATAGAAGTTCTTACCCCAGCAGTGCTGGATTTACCCACAGCTGATTTACGAGAACCTCTCAGTTAAACATGTTGACCAACACAATCTCAACAGAGGCAAGTCTACTTCAAAATTTTCCTAAATCACTTCTCCTAATAAGGAACTGTAACTGTTTTCAAAACATATGATTTGATTTAACCTTATCTTTGTAATGTTACTCAATAACATCATCTTCCTAAGAAGTAAGAAATGAACCTCAACGTAAGAGAAACAAATAAGGATTTACTGCATTTGCTAGTAGAAATAATCAAAAAAATCCCTCATACCCACAGTTGAATTTGACCTCTGACAGATACAGAGAGGGGAAAAATAATAATTAGAAAAGGAACATAATAAGAATTAGGGCTAGACTCTCATGGTTCACTCAAAGACTGTGACTGAGAACAGCATTCATAAAAAGCCTCAATAAAAACTGTATTTGTTAACATTCCTTTAACATGAGACATAAAACACTCCAGAATTTATTCTGAAATAAAATAAGACTGTTAGATAAACCTAGTTTAGGAATTGGATGAAGGCAGCTAGAGAGCACAGGCCCTGAAGCCAGACACACATGCTACATTATTATTCTCATTGCACTCTCTCCTGTGTGTTCACGCAGAAAATGGAAAAATCCTGGGAAAGGTTTTTCTGATTCAAACACATGGTCTCAGTTATCTTATGACAGATTTAAGACAAAGAACAGCCCTCAGAAAGAAATAAATTATACTTCATATCTATAGAAACATTTCCACATACTACTTGAGATAAGGAACAGTATAACACCACATTCAATCTCTTCCCATCTCCTTAAAAAAACCCACAACTTTGCAAAGAGTTGAATTTATACTCTGTTTGGCGGTGTTCTCATCAAAGCTGCATGCAGACACATGATCCCTGACCAAAATAACACTGCAGCAATCAAGGGACCAAGACTTCACTCTAGAAAGCACTGTCATGATGACAGCTCTGAAGCAACTGAATCTCTTGCTCAAGAACCCTGTGTTTGTTCTAGATACCTACCACTTGCCAAGTAGCCTTTTCTCCTGATCAAGGAATCGTTTTAACTTATCATATGAACAGAATTTTCTGTAACTCACTTTCTGTAACTGCTTTCCTAATGACACTGTAAACAATCTCAGCTTTCCATTACAATGCTGGGCTTCAAGAATAAAAAAAAAAAAAAAAAAAGGGGGGGGTTGATTGTAATGATAAAAGCCCCTTGTATACCTACATAAAATACATTTGTTCCTTTATTTTATCTCTATGAATTTATGGAAATTTTCAGTTGTTTCTTTTGGTGCTGACCTGATAAAGAATGGCATATCCAGTGCATTTTATGCATATGTTTTGGGGTTTTTTTTAAAATCTTAATTAGTAGCATTGCCTGATAACTTTGCCATACATACTACAAATAGTCAAATCTGACTGAGTTTGTACCGATGCAAGTAAAGATATTACAACATGGAAGCCACACATATAAAAAATAATAAGTGGTGGACCGATATTCTTTATCTATTAAAATTTCTTTTAAATTGGGACCACTTCCTCCCTCCACCCCACTGCTAGATGTTAACATAGTCACAGGATGTTTCCAGCTGCTGGTGCCTACAAGTTGTTTAAGTGAAACAGGAAACAAGGTGTAGTGTGCCAGCTGACCAGCACTAGTTGAGATGACAGCACAAAACTTTTCATTCTTAGATATCCTAGAAAATTCCCATTGCTTTTATATCTTTTACACTTAACCCAAATTCAACATCACCTGCTGCCTTTTCTCTTTGAAGGATTTTAATACTTTGCTAGCACCCAGAGGAATCAGAATCAGTCTTTGATGTGACCTTTCTGCATGTCCTTAGCACTTCTCCGTGTCTGAAGTTATCTAGTGCTTCCTCTAGGGATTACTCTCTGCAACTAAGTCTATGAACGCAATCAGGTAAATCAAAGGTGATTGTTTATAATTCACTGACTTTATCCTCCCAATCCTATTTCAGCATGTGGGGAAAAATAGCTTAAAGGCCACTGCAAGGAGTCTCCCACTGGCTAGCAACCTCTCCAGAAAAACACGACTGAGTGAGCAACATCTTACTGTCAGCTTTGACAACAACTTTGCTTTAAATCTTCCAAGGCAAATGCTGGTGTTCAGTATTGGACTCCCATGGTGTTTTCACACATGGGATCCAAAATCCAAGGAGATATTTTTGGATCTCTCAGGTCTGGGGAACTTCTAGAATGGGAAAAGAGAATGGTTGCAGAATGTGGTAAGAGGGAAGAGATTGTTAAATAAAGAGCTGTTTACCTATTTCCACGGAGTATGTAGGGTCCTTTACTACAGAAAAATATAATTTCCCTTTCAAATACAGGTCTGCTGCACTTCTCCAAGACTTCCTTCCTAATATGCTGCTCCCTAGATATTAAAGAAGAGTCCCTTGTTCCAGACAGTTTCTTCAATGGTACCTACCTTTTTGCTCTGCTAAGTAACTGCAAAGTCAGATGTCCAGAGTCCTCCTGGAATACTCATCATTCCTTCCCCACATACTTCCCCAAAAGCCAGTAAATGGTACAGCAGGAAAACAAAGACAACAAAAATTTTCTGTTTTTTCCCTAGCTCCAACCTTCAAGCTTTATGTGACCAGGAAACTCTTCAAGCATCCAAGAAAAAAACTTAATCGACAATCCACACATGAATTTCTCCCTGGGACACACACACTTAAAATTGTTACCAGAAGCTTTCCTTCAAATCTTTACAAGCAAGAAAAACTAAGAGGTGCACGATGTTGTCACAATAATTAATACTGTAAGGAAATTCAAAGTGCAGGCTTTCCCCTTGTCAGTTATCAAAAAAAAAAAAACTAATTCTGTGCCTAAGCAACCTCTTGGTTTAATTTCTGCAATAGATTGTGGCACATTTGTTCACAACAAGTTATAAACAATTAATATAAACTCTTAAGTAATTTGCTGTCTACCATAGAAGACCACACCTGGGTGGCAAACCATTATGCTTTGATCTGAAAAGTAAATTAAGATAACCTATACCTAAGAACCAGCCCATTACCATATTGGTAACACTAAAAAGGAAAGACATGCACTTTTGCAGTTACTCCTCTGAAGGAAAAGACACACATGCTTATAGTTCTGTGGTCATATGACATGATCTTAACAACAGTCAAGAGGGATAGGAACCAAAAAAACCCCACAGGTGAAGTCAGTCTGTAATATTTTTTTTTACATAGATAACCAAAAGCATACTTTCCATACTGGCAAGCACACACAGACATCATTTATCACTGTCAATTATAATAGTAAAAGGACTTCAGCAGTGTTTTTTCAGTTGGATAAACAGATAATCATCTTGTGTATCAAGACAACCCGTGACACTTTACCTAGCTTGAACTTTACAATCTGGTTTAGAATCATTTCCTTTTCTCTTAACTTTTATGTATTCAGCAAAAGACTGGAAACTGCAATCCCCTATCCCTGCATTAAACAGTTTGCCTACCAGAGTCTCCAACAATACGCCCAAATGCTCTCTCAGTTAAGCACAAATGATAAAACAGATGTTGCTATATGCTACAGTTTGCAAGCAAACAGCATTACACATTTGTGAACTACAGTTAAAAAGAATTCTGATGAACTGAGGAGGGTCATCTGACTGAGCACCAGGAAGACATTCCAGATGAGCATGAACATGGAAATTCAGCAGAAGCTGCAACTCTGGATGCACTTGTATTGTTTTTAAATGTCAACTAGATAACACATGTGCATTAACAATGGAAAAGGGAAAAGAAAGGAAGGGGTTAAATACTGAAGTAGAGAAGTGTATGAGTATATGAGTCTTCTGTCATGTTGTCATCTCCTCCTCCACCCATCCACCTCATTCCTCACTCCCATGTTCAACCTTCAAGAAAATGATTAAATGAAGCACATGAAGCTCTTTCTTGATACAGTTTTTATGTTGCCAAACCCCTGCTTGCTTCTGTTACTTCTGAAGCATTAATGATTATCTGCAAGAAGTCTCTAGTGAGCCTACATTGGTAAACTGTAATTAGAAATCCCTAAAACCTATGAAAAACCATTGACCAACAAATATCCCAGTGCACTCTCCAAACACAGAACCTTTATTCCAACAGGAACTTCCAGTAAAAAATGACGTGTGAACAGCGGACACTGATGTTCACACAAGCATACTGCATACAACCCAGCAGGCGATTTTTCTGAGTTTTTTTGGATTATGCCCTGGAGGTGCTGGCACAATGGAATTTCAATACCATAATTGCTTATTTCTCTGCATGCCAGCCTCTGAAATAGCAGGTAAAAAGAAAAAAAAAATATACATAAACCAAACATAATCTTTTTTTTTAATTATAGGAATCACAAAATAAAATGTTTTTAATTCGCTAGTTCAAACGATGTAATTTATAACCATGACTCAAATAGAGAAGAAGCACAAAAGAAGGGAAAATACAGAAATAACATAATGTTCCCAAGGTTCAGTTTACAAGGACCTCACACAAAGTTGTGTTTTTTTTTGCAACTCTTACTAGAAACAGTATTATTTGCTAAAAATGCAGTAGCTGCCAAAAGCTATGATCCATCTAAAGCAAACATGTTTAAGATGGAAATAGAGTGTTAATGCTGAAGAAAGAATTGAGTATACAAGTTTTCTTTTTAAAGTGTTGAAGCAACTGCAGTGCAGAGTTAAGTTTGTTTTTCAACTTTCTGAGCAAAAATTGATTGCATTTGCAGATAAGCACCTAAATTAGAGAGAAGTACACTAAGACAATAACAGAAGTAATCAAATTTCAAACCTTCTAATTAAACCTCTTTTTCCTGCAGAAGGTTATTGGGAATCCAACACTAGCCTTGGTTCACATGATAGAACAATGGGAAAATTTTCCGAATGGTTGAACACTAACCCTGACAAGTGTGGAGAGCCAACTACAATACATTATATGGTAGCATAACCTGCCACCCACGTTGCTGAGAGAACAGCTTTCAAACACATGCACCGAGCTGTAAAACCACAAAATCCCTTATTACACATTGTCCCTTACTTAAGGTGAAATACACTATTCCCCCCCTCCCTTTTACGAATCTTGGTGGTTTGTTTTAAACCTTCATCCCTGAAGTTTATTTAGCAGCTAATGAGACCATTTTTCAGACTTTATTTTCCAAATGCCATTTTTCCTGTTTTGTTTTCTAACCAAAATAAAAACCATGTTTTTATAGTACACAGTGAAGCCTGTTGTGTCTTTCACTGTTGCTTTTTTTTTTACTACTACTTCCACCTGTGTGACATTACCCAAACTTTTAAAAGGAAATGTCTGATACATGACTAATTCATTTGTGAAAGACTTATTTCTGGAGTGAAATATTTTTCTTTTTTAATGAGAAGACATATGACTCATCACTGGTAAAGTAAAAAACGGTTCCATCGTGCTTGTGATTGGAAGACCAGATATTCTGATATTTACTGTAATTCTTTTCCACTGTTACGCAATTCAAATATATTCAAAAAGATAAACTGCCACAGCATATGTGGTTATAGACACTGGCATTCATGTAAGTCAACCATTGCTGTAGAATGACAAACATACTCCACCCTCATTACAACATGTTGTGGTTACTCGCCAAACATCTTTGCCTTTTCTGAAAAGGCTACATTATAATAAAAGCAGACCAGCAAAACAAATAATACAAGGGGAACTGAGGTATGGGAGAAGTAGTAGCAACTGGAAGAAAACATAACTCTGAAAATGGAAAGTGAACTACACAAGGATTTTAGGAATGCATACAGCCTCACGCTGCAAAGAGATCACTGAAAAATGCTGGGACGTACAACTTTTCTTAGTTAATGGTTCTCCCCTCCTGCCCCCTCCCACCACACGTCTGCTGCTTGAATCATTGCATTCCAAGATAGTTAGAGGATATACAGTTTCTTCAGGGGTTTTCAGTTGCAACTTTGCCGGCAATAGGAATTTTATTTGCAAGTGTTTCTATTCTACTGACAAGGTCAATTAGTCCAACGAAATATTGATTGTTCTGTCTGATAGCTCCGTGTATTTATTCAAGCAAGCACTTTTATAACCCACAATTGAATGCAGACAGTTACCCTTGTAAACAAAATTGTCCACAGGGATTTTCACTACATTTGAGCATGTAAAAGAAAAACATGCTTTCCCTCCCTCCGCCTGATAACAAACAAGTTTGATTACAACTTGAATTTCAGGGAGTGAAGGGCTTGGGGACTACTGTTTAAAATATATATGATCTATTGTGCATAAGTACACATATTTGGATCAGTTCCTAGGAGCTGAAGAACACAGACATTTGATTGATCTCTCTAGGAGCTCAAAAAATTTGGTAATGCTATCAAAGAGACACAGATCAGCATCTCTGCTCTATCCAGGCATTAAATAGAAAAGGCCATGGTTTAAAAGAAACAAAGAGATGTTATATGTAGCACCAGGGGTTGAAGGCTACATAAAATGCTTTCACAAAAGCCAGAAGCACCATGTGGGTACGCCTGTGTAAATCAGCTGCAGAAGATGGTGGAGTTAAAAATAAAATTAGAAAAAAAAGAGGACTATTCTACAGCTCTAGCTAGAATTTTTGTAGGTCAGCAGCATGGCCATGCCACTGACAACATGTGCAGAGGACAAATGACATGCCCTAGCCTTTACAGAACTTTTATTAACACATACAAGTACTCCCTTGACCAATGCATGACAAAATCTTCATATGAAGAAGAGATTCTTCATTTTTTACTAATTAGGAATGGTACAGGGGCTAGTCTATTGGTAGAGCGATCTCCACTATTCAAGTTTTCCCTGAACAAATCCTTCAGGGATCTAAAAAAAAAAGTAAGAAACTATCATGGCAAACCAGCAATCTTTCATGGCTCTATTCCACTATTTCGGGTATTACAGAGATACTACAAAGATTGAAAAGCCTACTGAAACCATCTGTGAAGTCTGTACCACAGGAGATAATCACAGAGATAAACAATAAGAAAATATGGATTCCAGAAAGCAATAAATTTGGTGAACAACAAAGAAGTACACACAATATATTAAATCTCCAACAGCTGTTTAATCAGTAACCAAGCACTATTGAAAACCAATAGCTTTTCTGAAAAATGTTACCAAGAAAAGCTGAGTCAGTATAGCAAACTGATGAACAAATAGAACAACGGGTTTTAAGGACTGTTCTTAACTGGAAGGAACTTAATTGTGAATGGTGGTTTTTCTGGGGAGTTTTTATGTAAATTACACTGAGGCAAACCAGGCAATTCTAGACAGAATTAATTCAATTGAACAAAAATGTCAAGTGATTATAATTTGGCACCAAAATGAAGAACACAGTTACAAGTTTCAGTCAGGTATAAACTGGACACAACCCAACATGGACTTTAACTTGGGATACTGGTTCAATAGCAGAGATAATCTGCACAGACTACAAACAAATCACCTTTCTAACAGACGACTAATAAGACAAGTAGTATTATGCTACATACTTCAAAAGAGAGCTGGAGAATATGCTCACCTAAATCTGCAGTGGATTTCCTATACTATTCTATATCTGCTCTAAGACCACAGTTCTCTCCTTGCTTTTTAAAAAACACACTAATATAAAAAGTTCAAGTACCTGGCTCTTTCCCTCTCACAGAGAAACTTAAACAGAAAACTATTTGCAACCTGCTCAGGCCCACCAAAGGACTGGAATTTGTTTAGAGCATTGTAATTACAATACACTAGTGAAAGCCTGCATTAAGGCCAATGAAAAATTCCCGATCATTTGGGAGGACAGCTTACCTGCATTGATAACATATGTTTTTAAAAACCTGAATTTTTAAGCCACTGGTATCAGAAAGGTTTTTACAGAAGTAAAATATTTAACAAACAAGCTTTTCAGGAAACATCTTCAGATCCTCCTACTAGAACTTGGTTCACAGAAAAGAGATGAAACCACGTAATCAAGCACTTTCTACAGGAAGAGAAGGCTTAGGAGTGACCTAATTGTGGCCTTCCAGTACCTGAGGGGAGCCTACAAGAAAGAGGGAGAGAGACATTTTACAAGGGCCTGTATTGACAGGACAAGGAGGAATGGCTTTAGACCAAGGTTTAGATTTGATATTAGAAATAAATTCTTTACTGTGAGGATGGTGAGGCACTGGCACAGTTGCCCAGGGAAGCTGTGAATGCCACATCCCTGAAGTGTTCAAGGCCAAGTTGGATGGGCCTCTGAGCAATCTGATCCTGTGGAAGGTGTCCCTGTCCATGGCAGGGGGGTTATAACTAGAGGTCCCTTCCAACCCAAACCATTCTATGTTTTCATGATTCCAGAGCCTAACACAAATAACTGATTAATAAGTTATATTGCCTTTAGTATGCAGTGGAAAGAAAAGCTCTTTCAAATTCACATGAAAAAATCATATCCTTTTTCCCAATTTCTTTCCCATGGTGAAACTTAGATCAAATAATCACGAAAAAGGTTATAATTCCCGGCAAGGCTTTCACACATATGTAACATTTACTGCTTTGACTAGTTTCTAGTCTCCATATACTTGAGTTCCCTCAAGGAAAGCTCAGTACTTTAGCAAGTTCCTGCCTTCCATAGAGCTGTTGCCACTTTGTTTCACATGGCTTTTCCCCTGCTTCAGAAAGTAAAGTCAGACTGGCTATTAAAAATACAGGGCCTCTCTAAGGTACCCTTGCCTAATTGAGCCCTTCTGTGGAAAGAAAAGGTTCCTTCATAGATTTGTTTTTGAATGCTGGGATACAGAACATGAGAAAAAGCATCTTTCTCCATGCAACACGTACCACAGCATAAACCAAACTTTTAGTTTTCCTCTAAGATCCAACTGAAGATATATTTATTTCTCTTAAAATACCATTTCATAACAAAGTAAGATAAAAATGCTTTAACAATTGTATGATATGTGGACCAAAATAATCTTCCATACTTCAAAATTCTTCTAGATCTAATGTGGATCTCTCTGTCCGTACACACACACACACACACCCATGCATAAAAGGCTATTTCAGTAAGTACATTTCTGATGATTGCAAAGTAAGCTCTGTTCTAATGTACTACCATTCAAAAGCATAAAAGGGTAGGAAAATTGTAATCTTGTTCATCATTTCCACAGTTTGAAGCATGTATTAGCTGATTTTCATAAGCACAGGAATGATGAAAAGGTCATATTATCTAGAGTGTGATGACATTGGCACGGAACAGAGATGTCATGTCATTAAATTTGCCTTCCTTTTGTAGAGATGAGTTTATGTGAACAACCCAGTTGGTGACTCACAAAATATCCTCTGCTGGAAAGCAGAAACATTTATCAAGTGCCAACTGCATTAAATGGAAATAACCCTGCTTCCTAAATTTGATTCCTACCTTTAACATCAATCACAAGGCTTAATAACTAACCAATACCAGTGGATCATTCTACTCCCCTGCTTTGCAGGTTTCCAGTACCAGTAAATTTTAGATGTAAGGAACAAGTACTGTCTGATGAACTAAATCTATACTCAACCACCATAATAGCAAGATAACAAGGAACAAGAGGATGTATGACCTCATCTACAGAGTATCCGAGAGACAGACTAGAAAGACTATAGTTTGAAATTCTATAAAACTAAAGTTTACTTGGTCTTTTCTTAGCATCAAGTGTAGCTTGCAGAAAGCAGACCGAATATTTTTGACATTCTGAACTCAAGGAATAATGAGGGGTCAGAAATGCCTCTTTTCTTACATGGAAGAAAGAACATAGAGGAATGGTCTCTAATCAAAGTACTTGAAGCCTAGTCAAGAATCTAAAGGATTAACAACTCAGTACTCCATCTTCAATGGAGAGCAATTGAAAATGCACCTTAGAGATGTTTGATTAAAGACTCAAAAGAATACATTTTCGTGATTCATTACCTTACAACAGTCCTATGACAATTTACATATGGAAAACAGGTTGAGACTGCTAGCTGCTGAATTTCAGAAAATGTTTAGAAAAGTCCAGCCTCCTCACTACAATCACAGGATGTTGTAAGGTAAAGAGATTACAGGAGGGTCACATGTCCTTAACTACCCCTTGGAAAAGCTCCCCAGTGTGGCATTCCTCCAGTTGATAATTCCCCGCTGTAGTGCAGAATCTCTCAAAACAATGAAGAAGGAGCCCTGTCCGTGGTGCTTGGCCACAAGGCTGGGCCACCAGGGAGGCTACTGTGCCTGCACCTGGTCACAAAACATTAAGCAAGACCAAAACAAACTGAAAACAAACCAGACAGCAATCCAACAAAAAAAAACCCCAACAAAGGAAAAAAAAAAAAACCCAAACAAACCAAACCAGGAAAAGACCCAAAGAAAAAAAAAAAAAAAAAGCAGCAGCAAAGGCCTCCTACCATTGCCAGAAAACTTGTATTATGATAAGAGGGCTTTTACCTGAGTCTTCAAAGTCATCTTCAAAACAGACTCTTGTTGAAAAGGTTAAGTAGGCTTTTATTCCAGGAGGAAAGCACAGAGGGCCAGAATTCAAGCAGGCTTGTTGCAAAGCAATGTTTAATACTTGGCATCATTCTCTGATGCAGAGTCTGCTCCATGGGGCCTCAAGTGACAATGTGTCTTTTCCCTATATAAGGGCTATCCATTCCTGCCTAGTGATGGAGCACTGCACACCTATAAAGGTTGTCAGCCAGGGGAGTTACCCTGTTCCAGCAGCATTGTTTCAGACCGAATGGCTTCTGAAAAACGAAAGAGCAAAGACCTTGCTTACCTTGGTAACACAAAGCCACCTTATCTGGTTGCAAATTTGCTTTACTGCATAAAAACAGCACACATCCATAGTCAGAGGCCTACTGGCTCCCTCCTCTTCAGTAGGGTATTTCTGATCACTTCCCATTAGGCCTGAACATTACATATCTAATCTGCCAAGTGGATGATTACTGCCTTGAAACAGTTTGAAAAGCTAAGTACACACAGCAGTGTCAGGCACTAGTAATGGTTTGTTCCTATCACAAAGCTTGCCAGTTTCTTTCAACTACGAACAATTAAATAAAAAAGACGTTCCACTTCAAATCAAAAACCAGGAGAAAGCCCAAAGTGTGCTGTGAGAACTAACTCCTCCTGGGATGGAAAAGAAATTATCCCTATCTAGTTGCATCTCACCTAGTTACAGCCAAGACATGTATGGCACATTCTGCTGCTGAGTCCTCTATGGGGCACAGCAGAATAGAAGACTGGCTCTTTCAGGAGGGATCATACCTCTTAAGGCAGCTTTAATTTTGGGATTAAACCCCAGTGCTTCTCAGATGTGAACCAATATGAGAAGAAACTAATTTCAGGAAGTCTGATCCACACCTTCCCAGAGTGTATTTTTTATCCAGAGCTGTAGAAATGACCGATACAAGAGATTATAGGTATCTTGCTTTGCTGTGTAAAGACCCTACATTATAGAGTGACAGCAGAAGCCACTGAAACTATAAGATGAATGTACATATGGATATAGACTACAACCTGAAACCCTGCCTGCACTAAGCATCACAACACCAATCTTTTTATGGCAAAGTGAACTGCTGAAGACCTAAATGTCAAAAGCAACAAGCAGGTGAGCATCACTTGAAGAGACCAGACACCTCTTGCAGCCAGTATTTAACTCACATCCTTTGCAGTGGGTTACTTTCATATCATGAGAAACTGTAATAACTTAAATCACACAGTGAAGAGTCTGGATTCTGTTCCAAAAATGTCTCTATAGACTGTCTTGTCCATCCAGACTTGTTTGAAACATTATGTAGGAGAACTCCACGACTGGAAATAAGAAACTCCTTGCTCTCCAAGCTTGACAGCTGTGATAAAAAGGCACTTAAGTCAGAAGAGAAGGCTGACTGCACACATCTTAACTTCAGTTGCTCCAGCTGAGTAAGGGAATGATGGCTGTTCTCACTCATACAATGAGGTACAAACAACTTGTTTCTCAGAGGGGAAAAAACCATTTTATTGAGAAAATAATTTCATCTTAGGTTCCAAAAAAGGCACATCTACACACCAGAACACAAACTAAAGCTAATTATACATTTGTGACAAAATTTAGCCTAACAGCATATAGCATTGTGTTGAAAATCAGACCATTAGGAAAGAAAACACATTCATTAGACACTATGAGTTGGGCAAACATCCACAGAAAAATATAAAATAGTTTAGCCTGATTTTCCACCCAGTTAATCAGTCCTGAAGCCAATGGAATCATGGTATCATTAAGCAGATTTCTCTAAAGAGCTCATAACAGTTCACACTGCTTTAATAACCTGCTTATGTGTCAGAGAAGCTGAAGAAAAGAGAAATTTTCAGGACTGAAGGAAAGTTTAAAGAATACATTCTGAGTATCAAGCAGTTTAGGAAATATTAAAATTCAGACAAACAAGTAACGTCACAGTGGTGACAAAGAAGCATGACCATATTTTCTCCTCAGTTTTGAAGTAAAAAAAGCATGGGCATGTGGTATACATAAGAATTACTCTCTCGTGCAATGTATTATGGTCATATTCAGATACTATAAAAAATACTAGTTACTTGTTTCACTTAGAAGTGCTATTTTTAACCAAACATATTATGTACAGAATCCCATTTCTAGCAAGAAAAAAGCTAAAGAAATATTGCCTGAGAAACTGCAGAAAAATAATACACTTGTTATGCATTTTATTGTTTCTATAGATCTTTAATATGTTAATAACAGATATACCCTCACAAGTGGAAGTTTACCACTGCATAAGAAACTTTAATTAGGGAGTTATATGCATAATACTGTACTAAGCATTATTATAAAAAGGAAAATCATTTAGTTATTGGAAGAGTAGATAAAAGTGCAAAATCAAACTGATAACTAATGACAACAATGACATCTAGTGGACACTCGGAAAACTGACCCGCAGATAACAGGGAAACTGCTGTTACTGTTCTTCATACAGTGATCAGCTCCCAAATTGCTACAATACAATTCCGAAGATGAAAAGACAGAATTTGCTGCTGATTAAAATCACAGTAATGTGATGATTAATTTCTTTCAAAAGAATATTTAATTAAATAATTTTTAAAAAAATAAAACATGTCAAGACCTTTCCATTTAAGATTTAAGATAAAAGTAAAGGTCAAAGCTTGAGAGAACATCACAAATCATTGAAAGGACACAGTGCTAACATAAGAGGCATACATCTTTACTACACTTTTTCACTTCCACTGCATCTACAACCTTCTATTATATGTCACTCTTGAGACGTCAAACTGTTGGGACTGAAAGTGAAAACAATTAAAATCCCAGAAATAAAAATTCAAGCCACTATTTAGCATCTCCCCTTTCTTGTCATTCCAATCATTCTGTTATTGTAATACATGCCATATAACCCTGGTACGTTAAACCTTCCCAAAGTATCTGCCAGTAGCTGCTGAGCTTCAGAGAAGAGGAATTTGAAACATGAGGCCCCAGAGACTCAAAATGAGCAAAGATACCTGCTTATGAACAACCTGATTAGTTTACAAAGTGGACATCTAGTAAGATCATAGATTAATTTAAATCTGCTTTTACTACTTACCAGAAGGTAAGCAAAACTAAGCAGTTAAAGCAACTCAAATCTGATCTCAGTTGTTCTGGCTAGAAGCATCACAATGAAAAAAATACTGGTTTGACTATTACACTTTTGTAAATAAAAACATTAACAAAACACTACAACTCTATGTGTCATTCAAAGTCTTAAGCATGTCTTCAGAACTGGAAATTGGATTTTGCATAATATTGTTAAAAAACAGTATCCCTTTCACAATTTTTACATCTCAATGACTGTCCAATATAAAAAAAAAAAAAAAAAAAAAGCTTTGCAAAGAATTATAAACTGTACTCAAAAGTAAAACATCATTAATGAACATATCTGACTGTAAGTTACATTACTTTCAATTTAAGTTGGTATCTTATTTGCTTTGTATATGATTACAGAAAAGTTTGTTGCAACTCCACTAGCTCTCACCACCAGCAGCTACTGGAGTCAGCTATTAGCAGATATGGAGCAGATTTTCCCTTACATAAAGGTTCTCCAACCAGCAGAATACAAAGAAACCTTTGCAGAACTGATTATCTGCCTTTTTATCCTAATTTTTTTTCCAGGGTCTCAAAGTTAGCTTTGAATCAGATACTGTCAGTTAATATGAGCATATGCAGCCTCCCAATAATGAAATCCAGACTCCAAAATATTTATGCACTATACACAGCCATAATTAAAACCTGTAGTTTTAAATGCTGAGTCCTAGTGATGAGACTCAATAGCTGAGCAAGTCACTAATGAAAAAAAAGAAAAAGAAAAAAAGCATGCATTTCAGTTAAGTCTAAAAATGCAAGTATTTAAAAGCTAAGTTTCCCTTTTGATGAATGGACCTTCAGGTATTTTATATGAGATCAAAGTTTAACCAGCTGTAAACAGCCCATTCTGGAAACCCCCATCCTCTCTTCCGTAACAGGATCCATGCATCAAGTCCATTATAACAATGTTGGCAATGGAGCCTGATTAAAAACCAGAAACCAGCTGAGTACATTTACAAACCAAAACCTAAAAGCAAACATCAAAATAAACCCAGCTGTTTTCCCACTTCAAGCATGATGCCATATTTTACCTCCCAAACCAATTTTTCTGCATCACATGTCCTAATGAGAGAGAACTATCTTAAGGTAGAAAGCAAAGCTTTAGTGACCTACCCGGATTTCCTGGAGATTATGAAAATTATTTCCTACTCTGACAGAGATTTTGCTTGGAGTGTAACTTTCATCAGATTTGTAGTCTGCATAAATGCACAGTGTCTTCACCGTTGTCTTCCTTCTGCAAGAAGCAACACAAGCTACATAAGCATCACAAAGAAAAATATTCAGGATCAGGTTATTGCTAGCTTGCAATAATTAAGGATTTAAATGTTCTAAAAATGAATATGTGTGTCTACTGATTTGCAAGAAATTTCTGTTACAGAATAAGGTGGTTTTTTTACATTAGGTTATGTACACACAGTTGATTTTCATTGTTCTCCTCTGCCTTCAGAAACGTCAGAATACCAAGAAATGGGCCAAGATGCCAAATAAGCCCTTGTATGCAATGAAGCTTCTGTTTACCTTATCAAATATGGGCTCTCTTGTTATACCAAGGAGTTCTCAAAAAAACAAATAAAGAAAGGTAACAAACATCTAATATCACCTTAAGTTTGGTTAAAGAAAAAGTACTGAAAGCATCCTACACAGAATTGAATAAAAAAGGTTTCTCAGACTCAGTTGTCAGGTTATACACGACTTTGTTGTAACAATCATCTATCCTTCAAATTACTCTCAAAGACAGAAAGTTTGGATAAAAGTCACCTTAGTGATGCTGTCACAAATGACATACTATTAAACATTTTTTTTTTATTGCTTATTTAGGCATTTAGTAAATCATTACATTTGAAAATCTTATTTTTATAAATGTCATCTAACTGGTTTCTTAGCAGCTGGGTAACGGGATTAATGATGGAGTCTTTTCACTTCCAAAATTCCTATCTTGGTGAACAGTAATCAACACAAAGTTATATAAAACATCCTAACTCATAGGGAGTATTTTTAATACCTAAATTGGATGTTCACCAAATGAGGCTGTGATCCATCTGACTGCCAGTAAGTTTCTAGATTATCATCTCGTAACTGATCCACTCCAAACCCTAAGAAAAAGAAAATGTTATAGTCTTGAATATTCCATTTCCATGATGCAAATGTAGCTTTTCTTCAGCTATTACAAAATAATGTAGCCCAAGGTATAACATAGAAGGAAGTACTCTAGATGCCCCAGTTATGCCTGTGCTTTTCTGACACAAAACTAAAACAGAGGAATCTGTGAAAACTCAATAATGTTGAAGTCTGTGGGGTGTGAAACCATGTCAACATGTCCTGGAATTTCAAATGGTTAAGTAGTAATTCAAATTGATTTTAAGAACACTAATTAACAGTTAGATTTTCCCACTTATTCTGTAATTTAACTGCTGGGCTAAGGCAAAATCATTAGCAGAGACCATTCATTTATTATAAAATTTTATCCAAATGTAACATTTTCAAGTAGTCTCCTGAAGTATTTTTGCTTTTACTAGTTACTAGCTAGAACAAGCAACAGATGGCAAAAATAGTACTCCTGAAAGTTAACGCCATCACATTTAAAGAAACAACTCCAAATCTATATTTTTCCATCTCTTCATTGTGTGTCCTTTTAATAATCACAACCTTTTATTGATAGCCCACATTAGTTGCAGTTCTAATGTAGCAGTTGAAGTTAAATCTGCAATAAAAAAATTACTTTCCCCATGTTTAGGAAACAAAACCATATGATATTTTTTCTCCAAGTAAGCTTCCAGGATATCAGACCAAACACTGGTCACAATGTCACAATATTGTGACATAAAGGGATCATTCTCTTTAGGCTGCAGCAAGATACAAGATAAATTCCCAACAGCTATTCTGAAATAGCAAATATAACACCCCAAAGGAAAAGAACACAGATCTTCAGATATTTTGAGCAGGTATCATTAACTGCACTTCAGGACCATTTACAGTAGTTTTATTTTATTTGCAGGGTTTTAGGGAGCTACACTATAATGGCCAAGTCCCACACGAAGTTTAGACAGAACATTTAGGTCACCCAACTGCATAGTTGCTCTTTGGCAAAAATCGAAGACACCCAGGCAAGATGCCAAAGCATAGAAACAACTACACAGTGCTGGGTGGGTTCCTGCTCATATGGTTTACTTTGTTCACTGTGCAAGTAAAACAAAAAACTCAATTTAGTATAAAATAGGTAAAACATCTGTTAACATGAGATAGTAGGATTTTACCTGGCTTACAGGATGAAAGGGACCAAACCGCTTGTGAGCCTATTTCTCTAACAGTACCAGTCCTCTCTAACTGCTTTGGATCAGCACCAGGTGGTGTCTTGTTTGGGGTGGTCATTTCTAGTAAGAGAAAACAGCAGTGAGTTAGTTGACACATTTTTGGCTTAATGGGAAAATTAAAGGCTTGTGTTTGTTCACAGACACTTTAATTCTTTGGCCTCACCCTTAGATAATAGCCTATGGAATATGTGGTTTATATATATACACATACATGCACACTTTTTTGCATGTCTTTTATTTATACATGTATAAGGTAACATGTATAAAAACATATAATATATTAAGTAGTCTAAGAGGTTCCACGTATACATAAATTTTGTGTCCTTAAAAATCCAATACATAATTGGAACATTCATAAGACCTATTTTATTTGTATCATTCTAATTTACACATACAGAGTTAGTCAGGGGTTCAGGATTTGGTTTTTATGGTTCTGTACAGACCTTGTTGATTTAAAGGCTAACAATACAACTTCATTCCACCTCCCTCCCACATACACTTAAAAATTTTACTTAATCTGCAAGTTCAGAAACCTATTCAGAAACTACAGCAAGCCTGTCCTGGAGATACTGCTCCTTAAAAATAGGAAATGAGAGTTTAAACAAATTGTGTAGTCTCTAATTTGTGACAACTGGTTATAGCCACATTTATCCATGGTTCATTTCCTTAACTTCACAATTTCATCCGGAATCATTACCTGTGACTTGCACTGCTCAGGTAATCACATACAGTCTCAATACCCAGACTACCACCACATACACTACAACATAATCACGCTGGCAACCATTTGGTATAGAGTGCCTTATTACTTTCTAGGAAGTACCTTAAAAATAATTGAAGAAAAAAAAAAAAAAAACAAACCAACAACAAAAAACACAAAAGCATTCCAGAGAAGCATAAGTTCCATGAAAGGAACTACATTAAAGCTTAAAATTAGACATACAGTGCTCGAGTCAAGGAATTCGAGGTGACTTCTCATCCTTTGCTCACATGCATCACATGTGATACTATTGTGCTCTGCTATTGTCAAAAAAAGTCTTCCAGTACCTCACCCAAAGAGCTAATAAGGTACGGAACCAGGCTGATATCCACAGGATCCAGACCTCACCCACTACAGAAGTGGCACAAGGTAGAGACAAGATTTTCTGTGTACTAATAACTTTGCAGCTAAAAACTCTCTGCGGGACACAGAAAACCTGGCTTCTGTAGTGCACATCACTCACTGCACCAAACACCTTCTACTGGCCCTTAGCTACTTATTTTTTTTTTTTAATTGTCATACATATGACTTGAGACAAAATTGAGGGTTTTTTGCTACTTTCTCATACAAAACTGCAGCCCTAACTACTATAAAAAAACTGAATAAACAACTGCATGTGTAGTGAAATTTAAATACTGAAACAGCAAGTATCCCAAAAGGCCATAAACAAAAATCTTATTCAAACACCATTCTCTCAGAAAAGTTGAACACTACACAGTTAATCTTACAGATATCACACATATACGTTCACATAGTAATCCTAATGCCATCCAAATAAAAAAAAAAAAACAAAAACAAAAACAAACCTCATGCAACAAGATGTTTTAAAGTCCTTGCCAATGTAGAAAAGCTTTGTTCAAAAAAACCATCAGAACTGTTGCTGTTGTGACGGTCCAATAAAAAACACACAAGAAGGCTGATTTAGGGCAACATAAGAAAAGGCCTCTTCTTTATTAAAATCCCAGCTCCTTTTATACCATTTTCAAAAAGCAGCAAGTAAGCAGTAAGTAAGTAGCGAGCAAGTAATAACATCCTAATTGGCCACTCATCATTATTGATACACTTGGCAGCAACAGTGAGACACCTGGAGATGCCCAAGGACAAGGCTGTGGTTCTCACATACTAAATCTACGGACTCACAGTCCACCCTCACTTCCCAATTAGCCTGTGTGTAAAACTTATTTATTTTCAAGGCCACACTCAAAAGTTTCCCAAGTCAATTTCTTCTTCTAGGGAGTTAACAGACCTGCTGTTAACCCCTACAAAGAACTATTAAAAAAACTAAACTGACAATCCATTTAGCCATTCCTCTAAGGATACACTAGCACATATGTTTTCCCTACCCACTGCATTTAAGTAGTGCATGATCTGATTTAACACTTCTATCAGATATTAACAATAGGCTCCTTAAAACACAGCTTTAATAATAATTCTTTACTGAATCAGATACACTACAAACCTGTATATATCTGGTTGCTACTTAATACAACTTTAAATTTATTAATAGTGATTTCACTAAACCAACATGTCACAAGTAGTCTAATCTTCTTAAGAATACAAAACAATATTGGAAAAAATTACAAAAAAGTTCACAGCTACTTCAAAACCAAACCCTTTTCACAGAATCACAGGATGGTTTAGATTGGTGGAAGGTACCTTCAAAAATCATGTAGTCCAACCCTCACCCTACACCAAAATTCGGATTATGTTTATTAACCATTGGGGAGAGTATTTTTCTGGACTCATGAATTTTAAAGTTCAAATGACCTCCTAGTCCAAACTCTTCTATTTTTCACTTTGTGACAATAAACTAAGAAAGGTTGAGTTGCATTCATTTAATTCTCAGATTTTTATAGAAACCACTTTTGAAAACAGAGAATTCAAGATAATTCAACCTCACAAAGTAAAGTTTTTATTCATTTTAGTTTAAGTGATCACATCTCAAAAACATCATACAAAACATCTTCTGAAAATCATCACCAGCAAGCCTTCGATCTCTTTTGACTTCAAGAGAAAATGAATGAAAAACTCCAAATCTGATACTCTTATGTTCATTCCTAGAAATAGCTATTGTCAGACACCTACTCTTTAAAACACTAAAAGTATGTAAACATTCTATCAAAACTCACCAAAATAAGTCACAGAAATTACCCTGTTCACTCAGATTATATCAGAAAGTTGATTACACATGCTTTCAGAAAAAATTACTGGAATTTTTAAGTCTGCAGAATTCCTTAAGACAACGGTGTTGAGATTTCTTACAAGCTTCAGCGCACAGAGAAAAGTTCTAAATAATTTAACACTGCCAAGATTTGTATTGTAATGGCGCACAAAAATTCGAACCAATCATTTTGGGGGTCTGAAACATAAAGCAAGATTCCCAATGTTTTAAACTGAGCTTGTTTCCTTCTATCGAAGTGGCAAAGCTACTCAAAATCCAAATTCCAACTCCAAACCACTGCTGGCAAATAAATCAACCACATAGGGTGTACTAGTGATGCAAAAGACTGAAAATCTTTAATGGTTGAACTGATTGACTCAGATATTCATGACAGAACTCCTGTTTAACTAGCTCACGAACAAGACATTCTAGATAGCTAAGGAAAAATAATGCAGCAGCAGCTCATTCAAGTAAAAGTTCTGGACATTTTCCTAGCAGAAGTAAAAGTACCTCATTTTGAGCAAGACACAGACACTTAGCTTTAAATGTAATTTAAGTCACCTAATAAAACTTTTCTCAGCTTTTTCAGGCTGTGTAAAAACAACTAATCCTTCTAGAGGCACTTCTCCTTGACACATGCTGAAAACTGGAAAGACACGCCACACCTACAGAAGCATTGGCTGGAAACATCTCCAATTTTCCAACTCAGTTATTCCAAAAGATCATTAACAAGCCGCTGTGTCCTTATTAGCAACGTTAACATATGAACGTCTTAATGACATGATCAAGGCTACACTTCCACTTTGCCCCTTTCCATTATAGGTTATGCACATCCTTTGATCAAGACAAAGCTTTCCCCCCCACCACCTATAACTTTATCCCTCACCATCTTCCTCAGAGAAGTTTGCTCTTTTCCAGAGAACATCCCATCCCTGTGGAGTAGCAACCATTAAAGACCTTTTAGCAAGCACACAGAGTGAAACGGATTGAAATGGCTGGACAGTCTGCCTTTCACAGCCAAACCAGATGGGGCACACTCAGTGTACCAGCACAAGACACCTTTAGAAGGTGCTTATCTGAAAGCAAAGGACACACATACTCCTCCCATAACACACTGAGCAGGAGACAGAAGGATACAGGCCTTTCCTCCTGAAGCTCCATAAAAATCCAGTCTCGGGGGACCTTACAGATTTCAAAGCAATTTTCCCCAGTTCAAGTTTCTAATTCCACCAAGTTATTACACACAGAACTGTTCAAACCCACACCCATAAGGGCCCTTGAGAGACCAGACTGCCCTTAACAGTATCACTTTTTAGAAACATGCATGATTTCTGCTGCTGCTGCTCTACAGAGAACTCCAAGACTAGTTAATCACTGGCCTTTACATAGCAACCCTGCACAGATGTGAGGACCCTCTCCAAATCTGCTCTTCATTTCTTCTTTTCTAGTGTGCCTATGTCTCTCAAGCTTCCCTCAAAAATCAAGTTTTTATAAACCTAATACTCTTGCAGAGTCTAGGTATCTACGTACTATTGTTTAAGAAAATAAACATGCCATTTTAGCTAAGGCCCTTATTCAACAGAGCAATCACTTCAATCACACTTGTAAACGTGGCAAAATAACACCTAATTGAAAAAACATAATATCAATTTATATTTAATTTACTACGCACTACAGTGCTCAAATGCTTTTTTGGGATACTGTTTACTGTTCACTTCAGCCTTTCCAGTAATCAGGCCTTTGATTTTTTTTTTCCTCTGTGTTCTCTTCCTCCCTCAGTTCTTGTTAACTGAGCTTAGGTGCACTGATTTCCAACCTGCTACCTATCTTCTCAAGATCATTTTGAATTCCGACCCTGAGTTGTACAGTGCTTCCATTTTGGCAGCATATTTATTTTGTGTTCCTCACTACAGAATATAATGAAAATACATTCAAAGCTGAACTCACCAGGAGCACACTTTGTGACACCCCAGTTTAAAAGTAAGGTTTTACAAGTCAGTTTCAAAAGCAATTTTTCAACCAGCTGTATGAGATCTTAAAAAAAATATATATATTTTTAGACCACATTTCAGTAGCTTAAACAATGGCAGAAAATGTATAAAACTCAAGACAAACTCCTTATATTCCTTTCTCACTATATGCAGTGGCTACTGTAAAAAAGAACTTTGATCCAGTCTGCTCTTAAACCACATTAAAATATTCCTGTTCACACACTAGTTTTAATTGTCTTCTACTTACTGGCAAAGTCCCTTCCCAAACCACCTCCTCAGAATCTTTCAGGGGATTAAAGTTCAGCTAGCTTTGCTGTTAAAAAAAAAAACAAAACAACACCTACTCTGATTGCATTCATCATCATATAACTTTTGTGAGTTTTAGAAAATAGCTGACTAAAGGCTATCTAAGACAATTGAACAAAGGCTGCACTGACTACACCAGCGCTTTTGCAACATCCATAAGACTGTTTTTCCTGTTCTTCATAACAGAAGGAAATTTCATACCTTAGATTCCCTGCTTTTCTTAATTGCACTACTCATCTTACCTCACAAGCTCTTTTCCCTGCTTCCATTTTCTTTGGCTGGACCCTTGCTGGTTTAAGGCCTTTAAAGATCTCCAGATATATTAAAAAACCAGACCCCCACTATGCTTACTATGTTTTATTCAGACGGAGCATTAAACAACAACATTAAACATTCAAATTACTAATATTTAATTAACATTTAATACTGACAAGTAAGCGTTCAGCAGCACCCTATTGCAACAAACGTTCACCTGAACGTTCAGCTTCTCAGATTATTCTCTCGATACAATTCTAAACACTATTTTTACTCTGTCTTCAAAGTATCACTTTAAGCCTACTACTGAAAATTACTACAGTCTTTCATTGTCACAAACACATATCACTAAAACTAAGGGTTATTAAAGCAACTGCACAATTGAACTACATTAGCGATTTTATACGTGTATCCCTAATCAATCTAAATAAATATTGCGCGTTTTTTAATATATTTTTGTGAAAGCCAAGACTTGCAAACTTACCTGGTAAGGATGTAAACAGTTCATTGAAGGATTCGAGCACTTCTTTACAAGTCGTGAGAAGTGTAAACATTAGGTGGAAGCCGCCTTTAAAAACCACAGCACCCAGAGGATGAAGTGGCTTTGACAAACCAAGAGCTGCTCTCGCTTAGGTTCCTTGGTAGCCCTCCCCCCACACACTACTTACTTAACCAATTTTACAACTCCGTAGCCCGCAGGCCTTCAAAAAGCTTAAATATCGATAACAAAGCAGCAACACCCCGGCCGCGCTGGATCCCCAGCCCCGAGGCTCCGCTCTCCCGTTCCCGAGACACTCGCGGGAGGCACCCGCTCAGGAAGCCCCCGATCTGGGCACCACCTCAGCCCGCCGAGCTTCCTCCTGCACTGGGTATCCCTCCTCTTCCTCCCTAGCCCTCCCCTCAGCCCACCTCCAGAGCCCGAGGTCCCACCTTTCCCACCTGATCCCGCCAGAAGCCGCCGCCGCAGCGATGGGCGGAGGCGGCGGTCAAAGGGCCTCAGGGCGCGCGCGCCGCCCCGCCCTCCCTCAGGCGCTGGGGCCGCCCCTCACAGGCCCCGCGTCCAGAGGCGGGGAAAGAGAGCCGCTGGAGCTTCTTGCGGTGGCTCCTCGTGTGCGGGATCGACCGCTGGGCGTGCTTAGTGTTGGATTCGGAATGCGAATTCCAGGGGCAGGCTCTTGCTAGTGCTTGGAAGTGCTCCCCTGGGGAGTAAGGGGGCAAGCGCGCAGCCCCGGTGTGCCAGGTGCAGGTGACGGGCTGCCCGGGGCAGGTGAAGGCTATCGGGACCGTTCCGTCCTGGTGCCTTCCGTGTCGTCGCAGTCCCTGGGGGTGTCCGATACTGAAGCTCGGCTCCGAACGCCGAAACTGCGTCCGTGAAAGGGAACGGCAGCGCCTCTCCTTGAGAGAGGAAACACCTGCTCTGTTATTGCTGCCTGTGATCATCTACGCAGCGCGGGCTAAAAGGCCAGCAAGACCTTTCTGTGCTGGAACCCAGCATGGACATGGGTCAACACGGCTCTGCTCGGGGAGCCCCATACCGGGAGGCGCCACTCCTTCCCCACGGCCCAGAATCTCAACGGCGATAGCCGAACCGCCCTTCCCTCTCTCTTCCCCTCCTCTCTACGGTGATGCCGTTCTCCCATCCCTCCCTCTCCTGTTCTCCCCGCCCCTCGGGCGCGACGGCCATCTTGACCGGGTGGCGGCGGCGCGAGCACGTTGCGCGCGCGAGCCCGCGCGCGGGATCACCGGACGCCGCTCCCTCCCCACCACCCCCCCGCCCCGCCCCGGCGCAAGGGCGCCGCGCGCGCTCCCACCCCCGTCGGCGCCCCCGCTCCCCCCGCACGGCTCCCGGTGAGTAACTCCGGCAGGGAATTGCGAACTTCCTGCACGCTAGGGAAGGGGTCCCCCTCCCCCCTGCCGTGCTGCCGGCCCGGCCGCCGCCGCGTGGGCGGCGGCCTCGCCCCCATCCACCGCGGGAGAGAGGGGTCGGGTCACCCGCGCCCCGCCCGGGCCTCGGCGCTGGAGGCTCCCGGGAATCGCGGCTCGCTGGCGACGTGGGCACGGCCCGGGCCGGCACCACTCGCACACGCGGCGCGTCATCCCGTCTGCCTCGGGTTTTGTGCCAGCTGGGGTCAGGGAGCGCCGTCCCTGCCGCTGCTCCCGACCGCGGGAATGGCTTCCTTGGGGATGCTGCGAGGGCTCCTCGCCTGGCTCTGGGAAAGGGAATGCCGGCATTTTCTTCCTGGGAAAGCGGGGGACTTCCTCCTCTTGGCGGGGGGTGGGGAGCGGAAAGCCATGTTTTTCCAGCTCTGGGGAGAGGCCGGTACCCACGTGGGGCGGTGAGGAGATCGAGGCCTCTTGCGAGTGCCGTAATGTGTAAAAACTAAAGAAAAGCTTGGCAGGGCTTTTCTCAAGGACCATGATGGTGTTTTCTCTATGGAATGCACTTGGCCATTTCACCTGCGAGTGCCTGTGACAGTTTTCACGTTAATTCAAGTTTCACTGCTATGGTTGCCTAAACTCCAGTCCTAAGGAAGTGGTCGAGAAATACTCCTTGTGGTAGATAGCTAATTTATGGGTTCATTCTCACGCATTTCACTTTATGTTGAAAGGAAATATTAAAGAACAAGTGATAATTAATAGTGTTCAGCACCACCTAAACACACCCACTCCTTCTGCAGCATCAGTATAATTGACCATATGCTTTCATGTTAATGTTGTATTTTCATATTCACGTCGTGTCCTATGAGTAACATAATGATTTAATACAGTAGGTAAATTTGGGACATGTCTAAACTTCTTTTTTTTACATCATCTCAGTTTCAAAAACAAGCATCAAAAGCTTAAGCATTGACTAGTTCTAAATTCTTGGTGGATTTTATTTGTTCTTGTAGCATTTACTATTGTATCTGCTTTGATACTTAGCAGTGAAGTGATCTTCCATATGCAGTTGGAGAATCTGGTTTGTCTTTCATTTAAATATTCTTTGGGCATTCTGGTTCTTTCTTGTTACGGAGTGACTGTATGCAATTCATCGGCAGTGGAATTGAGAGGTAATTCTTGAGGTTAATTGTTTTCAAAAGAAAGTGGAAATGCTGCTCATCCTCACTTCTTTCCACAGCATTTATCTTTGAGGTCCTGATGGAATGTAATTTTATAAAATGTTCACTGTTTTTGTGCAGAAGAACTAAAGTATGGCACAATTCTGAACTCAGACCTTGCCTTCGCATATTTTCATTGAACAGTCTTTGCTCCTATGTCAGTCCTAATTTCCTTTTTTTTTAGTGATTCTTTGTTTAAGTTTAATAATTCAATGCAGTTACAAATCCTTCTTGGTCATAATTGCCTTGCCTTAGTAAATTTTAATTTAGCTCCAATGCCTGTGAAAGAAATAAATATTATTGATACAAGTATGTTACACTTGTTCTACAGATTGTACATTTCTGTTGCCTTTTGTATTAGATAGCAAGGCCTCTATATGTGCTGCTTTTTTTTTTTTTTTTTTTTTAAATCTGGTGTGTCAGAGCATGCATCAGCTGTGTCAGACAGTCTAAGAATGCTGACTTGTGATAACATGTTTTATGTCTTATTTTTAGACATGTTTTCCTTTTTGTATTAAATGACTTAGTGGGCAGCTTTGGGCTTCAATAAAGGACACTGTCAAGGTTTTTAGAATATTTTCTTTTGCCAGCAGTTTTTATTCATTTTCTTACTCTTTCACCTGTGTTGTCAGTCCATCATTCTGGGAAGATTTTCTGTTGTTACTCTGTAGTCATTCGGTAATTCGAAACAGTGCTTTACTCGTGTAGTTAGTAACAAATTAATATTTTCCTACTGGTTTTTGTTCTGTTCTTCTTGATTTGAAAAGGAGAAATGCAGTCACGAACTTAAATGCTTCTGAGTACCAGTTTCTCCTGTCCCATAAGTGCTGACTACCCTGAACAGTTCCTGGTGTGCTGTGCTGTAGCACTGCTGACCTGTGCAGTGTCTTGAGAGTTCTGCTATCTGCACCTTGGAATCAGCCCATCCCATTCAATATGTCAACTTAAATGCTACCCAACTGACTGCACATAAAAAAGTAACTTGAGTTCAGTCTGGGTTTGGACAGTTGGTTTATTTTGCTTCTAAGTAGAAATTACCGGTTTTTCTCTTGTGGACAGTTGACATTGTAGACGTCAGCACAGTCCTGGAAATATTGCAGGAGTGACAGAAGTCACAAATATTATTTTTTCTGAAGAAAGTTCAAGAGCATTTGAGAGTTTTGGATAAACTGACACTTTCATCATGTAGATGGGAGCAGGGAGGCAGGAGTGGATGTCTCCATGCTGGTTCATTAGTTCTTTTCGCCTCCACTGAGTACTTTAATAAATGTGTATAAATAAAGGTGCACATACTTACTTCTGTGGCCCCTTCAAAACTATTCACCACAAATGGGCATTTTCCCATGTAAGTGAGTTAGAATTAAAAATCCCCCAAACTTAAGCTGCTTTGTTACTTACCAGCCAGGGGTTGATTGATTGCTGAGTGCAAACTTCAGTGGGATTATCCTGCCTAGACTGGGTGGGAAAGGTTGCTGAGAAAGGTGGCAAGAACTGATTGTTTCACACCGTATGCCCCCATCCCACTCTTCTGCTTTGGAGCTTTCGTTTAAACACCATCTGGAGCAGTGGGTGCCTGAGGGGGAGGGATTGTCTGGGCTGCTATCGGCACTGCCCAGGCACGAGCCTCAAGCAGAGTTTGGGGGGCTGGGACAGGTTTGTCTTCTGGAAGTTGCTTTTGTAAGTCACTGAACAGGTTTCCAGCTTGTCAGAGCCCTGCCTGGAAGATGCAGTGGGGTCTGTCTGCTCAGGTCTTGTTGGAGAAAACGCTGGTCCAGATCAGGCACTTCCTTTGGGAAACCAGAAGGTGATTAAGCCCCAGATACTCTGTGCACTGTAAACTATAGGATTTCAATGAAAAGCACTGGGATCTCTTCCCAAAGAATGTATCTTTATTTGAAGTAATGACAAAATCCAGTATCTGTCCCCAAGAAAATGACCCTGACTCAAACATCTTTGTAGTCTTTAAAAATAAGGCTTTCAGTTTCTTGTTATCTATTAAAGTGAGAACTGCAAACTCTTTATTCCATGTCTGTTGGCCTGGTCTAGGGATGTAATTTCAGTGTTCAGCCCTACTTTATCAGTCTGGTCTGACAGTGAAGAATTGTTGAATCACTTCTTAATTTTTATTAATAGTCATTTTAAATCATCAGCTACATTGGTAGGACTTTCTGGCTTAGGAAACTTAAGATATTAAAGAAAAAAATTGAAATTTTGAAAGTAGAAACTGCCACAATAAGGTTGGCAGCATGACTAATAGTTATGTTCATTTATATCTGATGAAGAATTATCTCTTGACATTAGTTTAAAAATAATTTGGAAATTGAAAAGAGGAATAAGACTACCACTTTAAAAAGGAACCACTTGAAATATTCATAACTATGGTAGTAGTGGATTTAAAGATACAATAACATCTGCTTTTCTGACCTTTGCTTATTGTTAGATGTTGGTCTTTTCCTTCAGGAATTTGAAAGTCACAACCTTTCTTCATATAATAGCTGTATGTAGTAAATATAGTCTACAAACTACTGCAGGATGCTTTAATTTGGTTAAGCAAAGAACTGGACATCCAACAGAAAATACTTCCTTTAATAAAAAATGGAATCCTTTTCTTGGGTGAAACTGCACCTTTGGACTGTGTGGAAACCTGAAGTATTTCAAGACTCCTTTCCTGCTGTGTCATTGAACTACTGATACATAGTGCACTGAGATGATTTTGAATTGGCATCATCTGTAAGGCTGCCTTTATTTAGTGGTGGTGAAATGGAAATGCTTCGTACTTTATTTGTGGCCTTTCTTTTGACATTAAAAAAAAGGTGTTTGTCATAATTCAGTTGTTCTTCTTTTCTAGAGCAGGAGTGAGTGGAGGGAATTGTCCTTAGGTGTGTGTTGCTCAAAGGAAGATAAAATTATGGTTGTTATTCTCAGTATTATGAATGCATATAGTAAAGGAAATATAAATCTACTTTAAAACACATCCCACCTTTTTTTATCTATCAAGGTTTAAAATTCTCTGTCCTTCCTTCCCTGTGCTGCAGCTGTTGAGTACAAAGTGCTCTACAGTCCCAGCACAATCCAGTGCTTGTCAGTGCACATTACAAACAGCTAAGCAAGGAAAGAGACTGTCGTAGAGAGGAATACAAGTCTTAATTTCACTTCTCTGTATGCATTTATTTGTGATTTTAGGAATATTTAATTGTCTAGTACTCCATAGAATTATTGAATTTTTTAGGTTGGAAAAGTCCAACGATTAACCAAGCACTGCCCCTTAACCTGTGTCCCTGAGTGCCACATCTGTACTTTTAAATACCTCCAGGGATGGTGACTCTATCACTTCCCTGGGCAGTCCCTTCCAATGCTTGATAACCCCTTTCTTGAAGGAATTTCTCTTAATATCCAATCTAAACCTCTCCTGGTGCAACCTGAGGCCATTTCCTCTGGTCTTGTCATTTTGTTACCTGGGAGAAGAGGCTGACCCCCACTTTGCCACAACCTCCTTTCAGGTAGCTGTGAAGAGCAATGAGGTCTCCCCTGAGCTTCCTTTTCTCCAGGCTAAAGAACACCCTCAGCTGCTTCTTGTAGGACTTGTGCCCTTCCCCAGCTCTGTTGCTCTTCTCTGGACTTGCTCCAGCACCTCAGTGTCTTTCTTGAACTGAGGGGCCCAGAACTGGACACATCACCTAAGGTGTGGCCTCACCAGTACAATCCCTGCCCTGGTCCTGCTGGCCACCCTATTGCTGGTCCAGGCCAGGATACCATTGGCCACCTGGGCACACACTGGCTCATGTTCAGCCACTTATCAACCAGCACCCCCAGGTCCTTTTCTTCTGGGCCACTTCCCAGCTACTGTTCCCCAGCCTGTAGTGCTGCAGGGGGTCGTCGTGGCCCAAGGGAGGACCCGGCATTTTACCCTATTGCACATCATACCATTGGCCTTGGCCCATCCATCCGGCCTGTGGAGCCTTCCTACCTTTTTCATAAAGAATCTTGCTTATTTTTATTGAAATATATTGTGGGCATTGATGCTATATTAGGAAATGCATAATGTAACTGTAGTTATTGAAATCCTAATGAAGCTCAAGATCTGTCAGACTTCATCATGCATCTCTGCTCACATTGCCTTGTTTACTTTTTTATATGTAACTACAAATTTTCCCTTTCTAAAACTGCTTTAAATTGTAGAGTATTTTAATGCTGTAATACAGAATATTGAGACACAGTTAGTAAGTGTATATTATAATCATACTTTTGGAGTAATAGTTGTAGTCACAATTTGACTTTTAACAGATACTGTAGCGTGAAGAAGGGTGCTTCACACAAGGCATGTTGTGAAGCTGAAATTTGCAGTAGTATAGATTCTGTTCTTACATGCTTTTCTTGGAAACAAATCCATTCCCAGATAGAATCACATTTTTATTTTTACACTGGAGAAATAGTAATGGGATGGAAAGTTGATGTTAAAGACTTTTTGCAGTTATTTATATGTCTGTACTCTTACTACTTGTATCTGAGACTTTGCCCTGTTTGCCATGTTGCTTAAAAGAGAAATCAATTTTTTTTCATCTCTGAATTCTGCTAGTAATAACTTCAGAGATATTCTCTGTACTGTCAATAGCGTGGTCTCTTCTGGATTTTTTCTTATTTTTCCCTTAGGATCTGGAAGACTCCCTCTACTTCTTCTCGTAATTGGTGTATGTGTTTAACCCTGAATTGTGCATTATGGCAGACAAATTAACAAGAATTGCTATAGTCAACCATGACAAGTGTAAGCCAAAGAAATGTCGTCAGGAATGCAAGAAGAGTTGTCCTGTGGTTCGAATGGGTAAGAGAGACAATTTAACAAAGTATTTAAGCAATTGGAGAAGTTTTAAATCTAGTTCTAATAAAATGAATGTTTTTTATAATAGCTGTTTTTTTGTGTATCGTTCAAGCTTTTGTTTCCTAAAGCCTTTAGAATTGTCACTGAAAGCATGGACAATTCTAGGAATAATGGCACTTTTCAAGCCTTTGAAAGATCTGAAGCTTCAGTGAATGTTCATGTTATGTGCTCCTCTGTGAAATTTAATAATACTGGCAAGAATTCTGATTCACCAGAAACTTGAATGACCTTTTCTTATTTCTTTTTCACCAGGAAAACTTTGCATAGAAGTCACATCACAGAGCAAAATAGCATGGATCTCAGAAACACTTTGTATTGGTTGTGGTATTTGCATCAAGGTAAAAGTTTGGCTGTTTTATTTAAAGTGCTGCCTTATCCTTATTTTGCTATTATATTTAGTAATGCATACTGTAACTTGAAAAGATAGTTTTCTTTCCTGGACTAATCAGACTTAGTTAATTGTTACTGTTTGTAGAAAGTGAACAACTGTGTCAATTTACTGAACTGGTTGGGTTGCAGGGTGTGGATTGTAACAGGTTTTTTTGTGGCTTTGATTGATTTTGTTTGGGTTGGTTGGTTTGTTTGTGTCTGTAGACTCCCAGAGCAGAAAGATGTTTTTTGTGAAAGAGATGGAGAATATATGCAGTTTGCCTTACTTGTAGGCTGACAATCTAAATTGCTTACTACTTAATTTGAAAAATCTGATACAGACTTTTTTTGTCAAATTGACCCTGTGAATGAAATTTTATAGAAGTTCATTTAAAAATGTAAATGCACAGCTGGGTGCAGTAGAGAACATGGTCTTTTGTTAATAAATTGTTTGTGCACTAATAATCTATAGTTTATTTGAATTATAGAAATGTCCTTTTGGAGCCTTGTCAATTGTTAACTTACCTAGCAACCTGGAGAAAGAAACAACACATAGATATTGTGCCAATGCCTTCAAACTTCACAGGTATTTTGTTTTTCAAATCATTATAAAAGAGACAAAAACTTCAAGTTTTTGACAGTCTAAACATAGTGCAAATCAAAGTGGTTTTGGTTCTTACCATGGCAGCTTCCTTTTGGAATGAAACGTTTTTCTTATTAATAAGTATTATACTGAAATAAATGTTAGTGTTCATTTGACAGGGGCCCTGTTTAAAAAAACAGACTGCCCTTAAATATTTCTTATGAACTTCTATTTTTAAGGAAATTTGATTCAATTTGAATTATATGTTGGCAAGTAAACAAAGTAGGCTGAAATAATCAGAAAGTCTGAAAATGTTTTAAAACATTTACTTGACCAGCAAATGTTGGTGTCTGATGGCATTAAAATAATCCAAAGTTATCTGTGTTGTGTACAGGTTGCCTATCCCTCGTCCAGGTGAAGTACTGGGATTGGTTGGAACCAATGGTATTGGAAAATCAACTGCCTTGAAGATTTTAGCAGGAAAACAGAAGCCAAACCTTGGAAAATATGATGTATGTATCAGCAGTAAAACAGAGTTGGCAAACTAGATAGCTGTGTTTATATTTTTTTTTACTGAATTTTTGTATCTGTGGACACACAATAGAATTTGTGAGGACATTGGCACTTTCCTTATTATCAGCCAGTGACTTACTCCTGAGAAAATTGCCAAATTTTATTGCATTTATCAGTCCAATCCTTTTCCTTTGGATTAGCTATATCAAGATAGCTAATAAGTATAGTTACACTAATCCACATTGTCATCTCCCTCATGCTTCAGTTCAGTAGTTTCTTAACTGTGCAGATTTAAAACGTTGGGTTCTTTTTAAAGTCTAGTCACACCTGGAAAAAAAATATCTAAACTTTGTTTTTGCAATTTTATGATTCTTTTTTTTTCTTAATGGAAACTTTGCAGAAACAACAGCTTGGTTTGTTTTTTGGAGTTTGTGGGTTTTTTGGTTTGTTTGGTTGGTGGTGGTGGTTTGGTTTGTTTGTTTGTTTTTTTTTTAGTCTTACAAGCATATTCTATTTGCTGTATTGATTAGAATTTTAAAAATAGATTTTTTAAATTATGGTTTTTTAATGGTGGAAGTAAACACAGGCTTTAATTTTGTCACAGGATCCACCTGACTGGCAAGAAATTTTGACTTACTTCCGAGGATCTGAATTACAAAACTATTTTACCAAGATCCTGGAAGATGATCTGAAAGCTATCATTAAACCTCAGTATGTGGACCAGATTCCTAAAGCTGCAAAGGTGAGAAGTTTCATGAGTTAATAGAAGGCTGGGGGCCTCTTCTGTAGTACTTCTCAGGTGTTTAAAGGTTTTATTTAAGCAGCATAATTCAGTATAAAAATCCAGTATTCTCAGAAATTTTATTTTTTTGTTATTATTATGCAGGGAACAGTGGGATCAATTCTGGATAGGAAAGATGAAACTAAGACACAAACCGTTGTATGTCAGCAGCTTGGTAAGTAATTTTCCAAAGTCAAATTTCAAAGCCTTGGAGAAAATTGTATTTAATGGCAAAATAAAGTTACTATAATGTCATAGAAGATGTAAATTATACAAATTTCAAAAAATAGAACAAAGGAAAGGTACTTTAGTTTAAAGCCTAGGGCAGGCTGTAAGCATATCTGAACCCACACAAATAATACTTACTGGTGGAAAGGCAGTCTAATTGATATATGCTAGTTAACAGGATCTAATGCAGTTTCTGGTTTATGGTAGAAAGTGCTTATTTTTAAACCTCGAAAAATGCCACTGCTCTTGAAGTGCTCTCGCTTGCTTACGACTGTGGTGAAGTCTCAGCATCCCTTCTGGGGAGAACCACTGCATATAGAAAATGTTACTCTAATACACCCCCTTGCCCCTAAAGCCCATATATATCTGATTTCAATGGGAGTAACACTGACTTCTGAGATTAACAAAATTATAAGAACATCTGCATAGTCCTGCCCTGGTGGTTTTTTGTAGGTGTTTGTAATTTAGTTGTTACTAAATTTAGGTGTGGCTAAATTAACAGCGGGATTCCCTTTGGTAGATCTGAGTAGTAGAGGTGGGGCTGCATTGTGCCACCATGAGCATGGGCTTTGAGTCCCACTTTATTACTATATATATATAATATTCTGTATATTTACAGTATATTCTTGAAATTTGCTGATCGTTAAGCTGACTAGAAAATACTGGCTTCACCAACATTTGCTGTAATGTTTGAGGGACTTGATTTTCCTGAAAATCATAACTGACAAAAAAAAAACTTTTTTAAACTGGTATAGTTTCTTTTTAGGCCAGAAATCTTTACCAAATATATGGTGGAAAAAGAAATACAAATGTAATCCTTCTGCATGATAAGAAGCAGCCATACAGATAATTCTGCAAAGAAGCCATAACTTGCTGGGACTCACCATAAGCGTTATGATACTAATACTACATAAACTTTATTCTGCCTCTTGTTTTCCTCTGTGTAGGATGTCTGCTGTGCTTATACACATTTCTATAGGTAATAAAAATATGGATTGTTGTGTTGGTTGTAACATCTAAACCACTTATTTGCAGACTTAACCCATCTGAAAGAAAGAAATGTTGAGGACCTTTCAGGAGGAGAACTTCAGAGATTTGCTTGTGCAGTTGTTTGCATTCAGAAGGCTGATATGTACGTTTAATTTACTTCTGTTACACTTTGCTTCTAACAATCTGTCTCAGAGTATGGTCCTCTAATTTACTTTTATTGTTAGAAATAATACATTTGTTTGAAATATTGAAAAATACTTAAATATTAATATTTTTAAGATTTTTTTTTTTTTTAATTCTTTTGCCAACTCATCAGCTGAGATCCATATTTACTCCAGATACATATTCTCTGGATTTTATATCCTTCAATTAATCTGATTGGAAATAGCTGATATATAGTATATATAGTGTTCAATTTCAGCATCATAACTTCATAACCTCTCCCTCATCCCCCATAAATGTTTCCAGTTTGATGGCATACCTCACATAGCCTCTCTGAGTAACAAAGGTACAGATGCTTCCCCACCTCTGGGAACTTGTTTCCCCTCTTCTCCTGTCTTGCGACCAGGAAATTACTGTCTAGTCTGTGCTGTTTCCTGACTCCTTGTGACCAAGAAAGCAAGATCAGAAGAGTTATGGGGTTTTGGGGTTTTTTTTCTTTGATGAATTTTTTTGTTTGTTTTTGTTTGGGCTGGTCTTTTTTTGTTTTGCTGGGTTTTTTTGGTTGGTGTGGGTTTCAAGTCGGTTTTATTGTTTGGTTTGGTTTACTCTACTGGAAGATGTCCTTCTTCTGGTCTTCTAAAGTATTTTTCCACTTTTCAGTTCATGTTAAATTTAAGACAACTCAGAATGAGTGCGTGGGATTCCTGACTGCTGATTTTTTGTAACTTTTGAAGCTTTGTCAAAGCTTTTGGCAAATTAATACTTACACTGTTTTAACACTTCCATATGACAGTCCACAGATATTCAAGGCAGGTGTACATAATTCTCGTGTTTTGTCTCCCTTTCTCAGTACAAATAATGATAATTTTTAATTTCCATTTACTTAATGGTTGAAATGTTATGTTTGAATATGCAGAAAACTTGCATTCACTAAGACTTGATGTTTTCTTTTGGGACTAGCTTCATGTTTGATGAACCTTCCAGCTACCTGGATGTGAAGCAGCGCTTGAAGGCTGCCATTACTATTCGATCTCTAATAAACCCTGACAGGTAAATACAAGCTTTAAATGTTTTACTAGACTGTAATAATATGTGGCTGCTTACAGAGGGAAGAAATATCCAGTCCATCACCCCAGAAGTGCTGACTTCTCAAAATGGTATACTAACAGATGAATTTAGTTTAAAGCAAAGAAACCTATTAAATAAAAATCACCTTGATAGCTTTTGTTTATGCAAGGCTAGAGTAAGAAAGAAAGAAAAAATTTTTTGCATTGAAGTAAAAAAGCATCTCTCTGGCTCTGTTTTTCAGGTACATTATTGTCGTGGAGCATGATCTGAGTGTGTTAGATTATCTTTCTGACTTTATCTGCTGCCTGTATGGTGTGCCAAGTGCTTACGGTGTTGTTACTATGCCTTTCAGCGTAAGAGAAGGTAATTCTTGCCATATTTCTCTTTTTAAACATACCCCAAAAAGATACCAAAATGCCAGTTGTCTCTTATGCAAACGTATCTTCTTCCTGTTAGAGTTCAGCAACAGAAAAGCTACTGGCTTTTTTCTGCAGAATTTCTGTTACATGATCCTAAATTTATAACTCAACCCAGAAATATTAATTATGAAATGCCCTTTTCCTTTTGCTATGGACATAATTTTAATACTTGCAGCTGTTACGTAAACAGTGGAGTTACACAAAAGACCTTTTAAATAGTAGAGAAAGGGCAGGAGAGAGTTTGCACAATGCAGAGGTACGTAGTGTTTAACTGAATTGTCCACACTTGTAGCACTGAGACTCGGTGGATCCAACAGCAGTAGTTTGTTTAAATCCCACACACATCACTAACAGTGGGTTTTCAGGAAGAGCTTCTACTAAATTTAGTAAGATTTTTCTCATTCAATTTGCATAATGTACACACTTTAAAAGAGGAAGTCTTGTTGCTGCTTTTAGCGTGCCATTTAAAATCCAGCGTTTTCCTTACCTGAAAAGAATTTACAGTCAGGAATTGAAATTTATCTTGTCTTAGTTTTTGTAGGCCTTTGTTAATGATCTTTTTCCCTCCTGTCATAGGCATAAACATTTTCCTAGATGGCTATGTTCCAACAGAAAACCTAAGGTTTCGAGATGCATCTCTGGTTTTTAAAGTGGCTGAGACAGCTAATGAAGAAGAGGTTAAAAAGATGTGTATGTACAAATACCCAGGAATGAAAAAAAAGATGGGGGAATTTGAACTATCCATAGTAGCTGGAGAATTCACAGATTCTGAAATTATGGTGATGTTAGGGGAAAACGGTAAGTGCAATTTTTGCTGGAAGCTATTTTTCCAGCACTATGCTCCTAAAGCTTTTTTTCACTTTGGGAGCCAGGCTTCAAAATTACTGGGTTCGAGTCAGGTTGAACTGCTTGTTTGCTAGCGAAGATTTCATGTCATTAGTTTGCTCTCTAACTGAACGGTAACGATGCCACTGTGTTTGTCTGTTTTACCCCATTATAAGAACTGAGATTGCAGGACAATGCCTGACCTGGTGGGCTCAGCTACAAATCCAGCTTATGGTAGTTTTAAGAGGTCTTTTACATTCGAAAAAGCACGTAGTAGCTTGCTTGATATTTTTTTGTATCCGTGACTTAATTGTTGGAGGTCTAAATTATTAAAAAGTGATTAATCTGTAACCTGCATTTTATTTTAGGAACTGGCAAAACGACCTTTATCCGAATGCTTGCAGGAAGACTTACTCCCGATGAAGGAGGTAATAATGTGTCATATCTTAGCTGAAACCTATTTGAAGATACTGGAAAGGCTCTTATTTACACTATAAAATTTGTGTTTTTACAGGTGAGGTCCCAGTTCTAAATGTCAGCTACAAACCACAGAAAATCAGCCCTAAATCTACAGTATGTTTAAGCCTTAATTTATTAAGTATAGCATTTGCTACAAAAAGCATGTTTGTAGTACATAAGTAGAATTTTTTTATACCTGGAACAAAATATCAATTCTATTTCTCCTTGTTTTCTTGTGGTGCATAAAACTGAGTGGCAGCATTTTTCTTTTGACAGGGAAGTGTCCGTCAGCTACTGCATGAGAAGATCAGAGATGCCTATACACACCCCCAGTTTGTAACTGATGTAATGAAACCTCTCCAGATAGAAAACATCATTGACCAGGAGGTATCAGTTGCCTGAAACAACATCCTGACTTGTCTTTAACTCTTGACCTGTACCTGAAGTAAATATGGCCTTGTTCCCCTCACACCGATAGGTTCAAACACTGTCTGGGGGTGAGTTGCAGCGTGTGGCATTAGCTCTTTGTCTGGGTAAGCCTGCAGATGTGTACCTAATTGATGAGCCCTCAGCATATTTGGACTCTGAACAACGTCTGATGGCTGCCAGAGTCATTAAACGGTAAAGTGCACATCATGGGGAAGGGAACTTAGATGGGCAGGAGGATTGCAATAAGCTTACATTAACCTCTTTTCTTTTTTTTTTATTTCAGTTTCATTCTCCATGCTAAAAAAACAGCTTTTGTGGTAGAACATGATTTTATCATGGCTACATATCTTGCTGATCGTGTGATTGTTTTTGATGGCATTCCTTCCAAGAACACACTGGCAAACAGGTAAGATTGCTTGGATTAGTAAGCAAGATCACCATCAAAAATACAGAGAAAGTGCATTTCAAGTGATCAAAGAGGGTTGTAGCTTTCCTTTGGAATCATGGAAAAGAAAATCAGAATGACCCTCACTTAGAGGCTGCTTGGAGCCAGAGTTGAGGGTTTGGTTAGGATCTCAAACTATGCCCAGAGACCTAGACCAGCTCCTGGCCTAAACCAGCCTTAAGCAACTGCACAACAGCTAAAGTATGACCAGAGGAGAACAAATAAGTGGCATTGATTGTAAGGAATGAAGAAAAGTACCAGTTGCGAACTTTGCTTATGAAAATAACTTTGAGATGGATTAAAAGATTGCATTGTACTAAGGTTACCTGTGTGCAAATCTTGTGCAAGTCTTGACAGCAACTTGCCAGGTACACTTACCTGAGTTTTACTCTTTCAGAGCTGTCCCTTTTGATATATCTGCTTTTGTTCCTGTAAAGAATTTCATGTAGATTACAGAGACTTTTAGAAGAGCAGCCTTATTAGAAACCAGGCTTTTAGAACAGAGTAATTTCCAAGTACTTAGCACAAGCCAGGTTAAGTAAACACGTTAGTCTACAAGTGTCTACAACCCACTGCTACCCCAGTTTTGATGGTATTCCTTGGAAGAAAGCTTGTTTGAATTTAAAAATCACAAGCACGTAACTGTTCCTCAGCATCAAGGTATGTTATGTTCTTTGTTATATTTTGCTTCTGGTGCAACCTGTTTTTTTTTCCTTTGTACGTTAACCAGTGTGCCAGCACACGTCTGTGGATACAAAATAAAAAGAGTGCAAAGGTCACCAGCCAAAGACCTGTAGTACCATGGTGAGATACTGCTAAAAGATGAGAGTATCTGAGACAGTATTTGACTAAAACTGTAGCACCTCCTGGTATGTCAGATACAGCATTTCCAGTCCTCAGTGAGCTCAGGGTGCAGATAAAGCTGCCTGTAATTGTATAGTATAAAACTCTGAAAATGTAGCTGAAATGTTCTTCTTTCTTAACAGTCCACAGACTCTTTTGGCTGGAATGAATAAATTTTTATCTCAGCTTGAAATCACTTTTAGAAGAGACCCCAACAATTACAGACCAAGAATAAACAAACTCAATTCCATCAAGGTAAGAGAGAAGCACCTTTACAGAGGAGCCGTGACTGTTTAATGAAGCCAGATCTTTAAAATAAGAAACAAAATGAAGCCTGACGTGGTAGTTTTGCTGTGCTGGAAAACAGCACATGAAACTACTAAGAGTAGTAAGAAAAGTAGAAAAGAGTTTAGTGTCTTTTATTTTTAACTGTGCTCAAGTCTGCCAAAGACTACTTCAAATAACAGTGACCTTTTTTCTCTTCCTAAGGATGTGGAACAAAAGAAGAGTGGAAACTACTTCTTCCTGGATGACTAAATATTGAATCTGAGCATCTTTGTAACTGGCATATAGACATGCATATTGGAATCTAAACAGCTGTGGATGAGAGGGCTCAAATCAGGTCTTAGAACGCTTAATCTTTTGGAGCTTAAAATCTCTTGCTGCATTTAACATCCAAGATCAGTAGCAGTATACATCCTAGTCCAAGTAAAACTGCCACTTTCTATATTTTGGTGACACAGCCCTATATTTTCAGTGTAATGATTTCAAAATAGACCACCTTGAAATTGTACAAATGGGTCTCCTGATTTTTCAGAATTTAGGGGAGGTTTTCAATTCAATGTATCCTACTCATGTACCAAGTACTGACTGAATTTTCTCATTTTAAAAAATCTGTTTTGTGTATAAGAGGGAAGCTTACCAAGAACGTCAAGCTACAAGAGCAACCCCTCTTTTAAAGAGATTGAATCTCTCTGGATGAGAGTTTCATAAATAAATATCCACCTAACTTACAGCTCTTCTGTGACACTGCAGCATTTCTTGAATTCCTATTTCAGAAGTGTGTATATTTATATGATGTGACACACACGTCCCTGTTCTCATACTGTAGCACACACAAAAGATGCAGTACAAATATAACAGCAGGTAGGTACATCTTTTTTTAATCCTCTGTCCCTGTGCATCTACTCTCAGACCTAGTTACAGGAAAATAATCAGTTAAATAATCTTAAAAAAATATTAACATCCTTTCAATCTTTCCAACTCATTCTTCCATGCCATCTTTTCATGGAAAGAGGAAGTCTTTATAAGGCTAAGATACAGGAATTACTTTAGGAAAAAGTACAAGCTTTGATCCTTACTATAGACAAAAGTGAAGGTAAATAAAAAATAGCTTGTCGGAAACTTTTTTCCATATAAATTAAGGTCCTTCAGGGAGCCAGAAGGGAAATTTAAAGGTTCCTACTTAAGTTTTGCAGACTTGTAAAAATAACTTCCAGCTATGCATCTTAAAAGGAAAGATGTTTTCCATTCAGCAGTTCAGAAGGGTCTGCCTTCATTGATTAGGATGTGAAAAACATTATGAGTGAAAATGTGGCTTTGTTCCTTATTTACATTTTTGCCTCACAAGTTACAGAACATAGTGGTTAGTCCTTTTTTATTTTAGCGTAGCTAGGCAGGACATAGGCTCAGCTGAAATACTTTGTCACTTGTCAATAGTAAATTCTAAAAGCAAGTCCCTAGTTACTGCCATTCCTCTCTTCACCACTGTTTCCTGAACAACTTTCTGTAGGAAGTGTTATGATTATTTCAGTGACTGCTAGACAAATCTGGAGTGCAACTGGAGTTAAAGTTTAAAATTTACCCGTAAACACAACAAGCAGTCCCTTTTAAGTTTCTGAAAGTAGCTGAGGTCAACAGAGAACCACAACAGTAACAACTGTTAAATCCTTCAGTGCTTGCTTAGTTCTCAACCTGAAAAACTGAAGATTGCCTCTTTGGAAATCCTGAATATATTTTTGAATGGAAGAGAGAAAAAAAAAGAAAAACTAAATGCCTTCAGCAGGACCTCTGCCACCACAAATAAGAACTAGAAATCCAGCTTATGCCCCTTTTTGTTTCCAGCTTGCAAGGTGCTATTGTTCTGCTGCTGTCTACAAGTAGCTCTATCAGAACAACACTGTTCTTTTAACGTCATTGCAACAGGTTAAAGAATGTAAATATAATATAGAAAGAAAGTGAAAAGACAAAACGTTTATTTTAATTAGGGGTTTATACACAGCATGCATCTGAAAACAAACTATCATGTAACTATCACTCTGGTTTCCTCACCAAGAGTGCACAATCTCAGACACGAATGAAGGGATACCATCACCTATGCTACTGTATACAGAGATATAAAAATATACACAACAGGTAAATTTTACAGAGCAACAGAGCTGAGTGAATACTGTGCACACTGCACTCTCCAGGTCCGGACAGCTGAACATCCAAACGGCAAAGGCAACAGGAACACTGCGGAGATCGTAATCGGGGTCAGAAGAAACAGCATCAGAACTCTGACACAGTGTAAAAATATAAGGCAGAAGCCACTTTCTTCTGAATTGTAGGGAAGAGCAGAGCACACAGAGACTCCCCCTCTTGCTTTTTAAAGTAGTTCCAGCAAGGAACTGTACATGCAAAACATTAACAGTGCAACAACAAAGGAATACTGAACAGTAGCTCAATCGTACAAACTTAAAAAATGTAACACGTACTTTATGCATCTCCTCACAAAATATCTAGGATTTGTCAGTGCATTAGTGTTAAAGTGGCATTAAAAAACTTCTGCTATTATAACAGATGCAGAATTATTTTGGAAATGCATAGCATCTACATTTTTATTGTCTTTGTAATTATTCAGTTGGTATAGGCACCATTCTAGTCACACTAGTATTGATAAGAATCCATGGTGGAAACAGCCATTCTTATCTGTTCATACACAGGTATTTTTTGACTGCTTGTCTTGATTTTGATTTCACCAAATAAATGCTTTTTAAATTTCAAAAATATACCCTATGATTATGAAAAGAACTATATACAACATACCTAAGACACAGGGTTAGCTGGCTGCCATATGTGTAACAACACAAGAGAACATTCAAGTTTGACAGATATTTTTTCTTTTTGAGATGAAAGGCCTTTGGGTTGGAAGCATATCAGAGACAACAGTGCAGTAGGCTGAGAATTCCTTTAGCTCAGTTCAGAACTAAGGCATTGTATGATAAATTATACATTTATATTTGGTGCAATATTATCGTCAATTTTAGAATCTAAATCATGTCAAATGCTATAATTTGTCACTCAAGTAAACGTACATACCCATCTTCTATCACAAACGCAAACCTTTGTGGGGAAAAAATTTACCAAAACACTAGATTGTTTTTTTTTCTAATTTGACATTGAGGAAAAACTGCTAAGCCAAACAAACTCCAAAATCCCCCCAAAAACTATGTTAGGAGTTCATGTCCTCCTAGTCTTTACTCACGAAAAGTTAAACATATCCTTGAACTTCACTAAAAAGAAATTAAGATCTTAAACTGCTACTTCAAATTATATTTTGCATTTCAAATTTCTCAATTATCCACTCACTCTATGCTTGCTGCCCCCTCTGATTATCTCCGAGTGCTGCCCTTCTCCTGTCGTTCCTGAATGGCTGCCCTCTGAAGTTTCGTTGATACTGGTAGCTGTCGTCTCTGCTTCTGCCAGGTGGTCCTTTCCAAGCCTCCTCATTTCTTTGGAACTGGTATCCTCCCCTGCTGGAATAACCTCTCTCCAGTCTAGGCCTTCTGCCTCCTCCGTAAGTCTGGTTATAGAACTGCTTGGATCTACCACTCCTCAGCATGTTGGAAACTTCACTCTCATCCTCGGAGCTCTCTTCCCTCGTTCTCTGTGCCCTGCTTTCCATATGCAGATTACCAACACCCTTGGAATCCCTACCTGTACCAGTCTTCTCCTTGCGGCCAGTAATGCTGGTTTTCAGTTCGTTTCTAGGAGGCTCTGCCAGCAGTGACTGAGAGCTGGGCGCTGCCGGTGGCCTCTCTGTGCCCTGTGCCTGTGGAGTGTGGTGCTGCTGCCCAGCTGGTTTCTGCTTGGGTGCAGCCACAGAACAAGTCTGCTCCAGCTGAGGTGCCCTGGCTGAAGTGTCTTTCGCAGCACCGCACTGGCTGCCCGCACCAGCCACAGGGAAAGGGATGGTGTTGGAGCCATCACCACTGTTGTTCTTCTGGAGCTGCTCCACACAGTTCACCCCAGGCACCGGAACGCTACTTTCTTTGCCCATGTACATGCTGGCAGAGGTGCCAGCTGCTGCCTCTTTGTCCTCAGGTGACATGACAACATTGGGTCTCCCTACTGAATTCTCAATGAAACCCTGAACTGGGTACCCATACCAAAAGTGAGGAAAGAAAGGAGGCGCTATTGGAACAGCTCCTAGAAAGTGGTTGTGTCCAAAGGGTGGCTGAGGGAACATATTTTTCCCTCTCAGGGACTCCTCGTAGTTTGCATGAAGAGCTTGCGCTGGATTCTCTGCTTCTACACAGACCTGTCCTTGGCTTTCTAACACCTGAGCTGTGGGTATAATCAGAGGCAGCGACGGAGATCTGCTGTCAACCTGTGGAATTTGGCCATTGGATCTGGCCTCGCTCTGAACACCAAAGTGCCTGTTGGGTCGCACAGCTTCGCCTTCGTTCTGAGCCGGCGGAGCCTCCTGGAACCAGGGGCTGTGCGGATACACATGGAGGGACACATTCGGGTACATTCTACAAGCAGCTAAATAGGCCTGGTGCAGGGGGTACAAGTAAGAATGGGGTGCCCACATGGGACAACTGTATGCCTGCAAGACAGCAGGGGAAAAAAAAATTTTAAAAATCAATTATTTGGTCTTTCAAATTTTCAGACAGACATAAAAGCACACCAGTCATTTACTATTTTGAAACAATTATAGGAAATAAAGATAGTTTTATTTACAGTGTCCTTAGTTCTAAATCCTAGGACTTTAGGATGGTGTTCTTATTTTTTAATTCCTTCCAAATGCAGTTGAAATGGACAAGAGTTATGATCAGTGAGAAAACTTAATAACAATTTTTATATAATTAAACACACAGTGCTATTAAGTCAAGCTTTAGCTATGTGTTTGAAGACAAACATTTCAAATTCATTTTCCAGAACCTCACCTAGAAATTGGCAATTCATTCTACCACCCTGCTTTGAAAACTCTAAGGCATAATAATCAAAACAACCAGAAGCCAAACCATACACATCTTTTCACTTAAAAAAGACTACACTGAGACCCAAAATTAGATTATTTCCCTGTGGACTATTTGCAGATTGAAATCCATATATATCCACATAACCCACAGATCAGCTTTCTTAGAAGCCCTTCAATAAAGTTGGGGTATAGGTTTCATTAGAATATCCAGTGCACTTTTCCAGCTAGTGGTGTGAGTCACCAGTAGACACAAAGCCCTTTCAGCAGCAACTTCTCCTGTGCTGGCAGTACACATGAGCCATGTTCACAACACTTCCCTTTTCTCTACTTCCACGTTACTGAATCGGCATCTGTAGAAACAATGCCCAGAGCAAACTATCCTAAAAAGCCTACCCAGACCTCCCCTCCGTGGGAATAGTGCATTCCCTCTGAATATGCAGCTGGAAGGGTGTGGATAACAAGGCAGGAACTGGGACCACAGCAGCAGACAGAGAAATGCAGAAAGTAGTTCCTGGGTCTGTTGTACCCTGTAACACCAGCAGAGGAGCACAGCCACAAGATCATGGTCCTGGGGCCAGCAGATGGTGCTGGAGCACCACAACGACAGACTAGATCCCAGAAAATCCAAAGTACCAGTGAGGAGAGTCCCAAACATATGTCAGCTTATGAAACACTTGCTGTCACCTTGCAGTGACACTTGCTAATTAATGACTTACAGATTTCCCACTAAGCAAAGAGACTTGTATTAGGCACAGTTACCAAATTTACATTGTAAACTGTGCTGAACCTTTCTTCTTTCCATGCCCAGACACCAAGGAATCATTGCTATGGATGGCTTATTCATGTGGAATAAGCCCAAGAGCTCTCAGCACCTTGCTCAAAATCGTTTGCCTGACAGAAGCAGTAAGAAGGCAAAAAAACGAACATTTTGATGTGGAAAAGGGAGGAACTTAACTAGTTTTTGCCGAGTAATGGAAAATGCTGATTTTTTGGATGAGCCTCTTCCCCAACCACACACACAGATTTGCATCACATTTACACATCAACTGCTGTTATAATTACTGAAAGGGTTAAAAGTAAAATACTGTTGTCATCAACCTGAGCAGAAAGGACACACATGCAGGTTACTTAAGGAAGTGTCCCCAGGGAAAGATCTTGGGGATCTGTACTGCAGTGGCTTTGCCAGCACACAGCCGTGGCTGAAGTTTAAGGGCATTTTCTCATTCCCTATACCCTGCGTCCAAAAGAGTGAATCTTTCCACTCAATTTATCTGTAATTTTGTAAAGCACAATCTGCTGACTGTACAGCCACAGCTGCAAGCCAATAGCTCTCACTATTGTTGAGATAAAATTGATTTCTATTGACTTGAACTGCACTGCGGACCATTGCTGGAATCCCAGTTAACAGCGGAGAAAATAAAAGTATTTCAGATTTAAAAATGTAGAGCCTGCAGCAACCGAACTTCTGCACTCTAAGTCCTACCAAGCAATTACAAACAATTTTTATGGTATAACAAACACAAACATGTAAGGAAGTTTGAAGAATTACCTTCACGCCAAGATTGAAGAAAAATCTAAGAATATTCTTATCTAGATAAAGAAAAAAAAAAAAAAACAGAAAAAGATTTATTAAGAACTGAAATATTTCATCTGATACAAAAATCAGTCCTTCCATAAAGTTCCATTTCAGTAGCAAACATTGGTATTAAGTTGCTGCTTGCATGTCTTCCACTGATTCATTAGGGGTTTTTTTTGCCACAGTTAAGATATTTAGAACACAACAGCAATTTTAATTTCAGTTTTAACAGTCTGTGGACCTGAACTTCTATTTTATAAAGAAACAGATCAGTAAACAAATCACCGTGCAGTCAGACATGAGATGTTCTTTACAGGCATTTGTAGTATGCCAAAACCTGTGTTTTCCCACACCAGTAAGGAAACGCTCAACAGCTTCCAAGCTTTTAAATTACATGAGCAAACACGTTACTGCATCAGGAAGCAGTTCTCCAAAGATAATTCTTTACACTCAGAAAACCTCAAGTTACAGTGGGTCAAGCTGAGAACCACAAAATGACCGTCTCAGATTCCCAGGTGTGACCACTTCAAACAGGCGGGATGCCAGCAGTGCAAACTAAAGATCTACAGCTCTGTTCAGTATCCCCTCCCACATCTCAAACCACAGAATCACTACTATTAGATCTTCTGACACGGACTGACAACGGGACCAAAAAAAAAAGCTGTCTTTATCTACATTTTAAGAAAAGAAAACCTATTAGGAAAAATGGTATAAACTCCAGACCTTCTCACCTTTAGGTAAGTCTTCACCATTATTGCACAGGGAGTAAGAGGGTGCAACGGCTCTTTCTCCCTTTTCACTTAAAGGGAATCCGGGATATAGCGGATCCTGGTAAGGATTCAGAGTCTGAGGCAAAGGCATTAAAGGCTGGTTAACTGCTTGTAGCCACACAGGAACTCCAGCAACTGAAGCAGATGTTACCTGAGCCTGTGATACAATAGAGTCAGGTCCCGCTGCTGGTCCTGGCATCAATGAAGAAGCAGGTATTTGGGATGGAATACCTACAGAGGAGGAAAAACCCGACATACATACATATAGGTACACTTATATATAAAAAATATATACATGCATCAGTACATATATAATCACAAGCCAAAATGATAGCAGAAATGCAAACTTCAAAATGCAGAGAATAGTTCTCAGAAAGAATGAAACAGGTAAGCCAAGCTTTCCAGAAATAGCTTAACTGTTCCTGTATTAATTTTTAAAATTACAAATGCCAGAAGGGACTAGGAAGGGGAAAAAGGGGGAAACTGCAACTTTTATGTGAATTCCTGAAGTTCTCATTCTGCCTAGTCATTGACAGTCAGCTCTGAATCTGAGCTCAGCTTAACTGGGCTATGCATCTTGTGTCACAGACACAGTCATGTATGACAGGGTTATTACCTTATGTGAACAAAGTATGCTGATCTGAAAGGCAGTCCTTGAACAGAAACACAGCAGTGTGAGAGAAAATACAGCACCTGATCTAATGGGCAATACTGAATCTAAGCTAATTCCACACATCAAAAGATACGCACAGCACAAAAAAAACATTATACTGGCTTTGCAGCTCAGGTCCAAACGGATCTCATTAGTTCCAGACATACAAGTCCCAAGCTGAGTCCTTAGTCTTATTACATAGGACACAGAGCACAAAAGCATGTATCAAGTTTCAGCATGCTGACAATGTGCTCTACCTTCAGTAGATCTTCAAAACTCAATGTTATCCCACTTAGAGGAAAAACAGAGAATTGAATACACATCCCTCTTCCACCTTCAGGCTGGCAGTGAAGCAAACTGTACATGCAGGCTGTCAAAGACTTAATAGAACTCTCAGTAGCTTTCAGCAGTGAGAAGCTATACTCCTATGACTGACTGCCTTTGGAATGTGAATTTATACAAGACAGTGTCTCCTGGAGATATCTTCAATTTAGTAAGACAGTTACAGTATATTTCAGGGTTAGCAATTTCTGATTTATGTTATTTCTTCAAACCTGCTGGTCCACAGGTTGTTGGCTCACTTGGCCAAGCTGGCACGATGGCTGGTACAGAAGGCACTGCTGGAGGTAAATGCACCTCAGAGAAGACTGGGGAGGGTGTTGGAGTTACGCTTGGTAAGCATTCTGCCAGGTTCTACAAAAACAAAGAAATCACATTAAATTATTCTAAAATCACACCATTGTTGGTGACCCCCAGTGTGTCCGACTTCTACCAAAATTGATGACTCAATATTATCCAGACTACTACTATCACCACAGCAAAGTATTACCTTGTAATATATCAAAAGAGACCTGAGATCCTGAGCTCTATCCAGAACATGCCTGTACCACAGACAGCCATCTGTGCTATAACCACCCCCACAAGCATCACATTAAATATCTCCCAACTAAAAGAAAAGCCACCCTCACAAACCATTACCTTGGAAAAACCTGAAAAGGCAAAAGCAAAGAATTTGAAGCGAAAAGCACAGTTCACTTGGTAGAAAGATATGAAATAACCCCTCTCTCAGAAGAGAATAGTTATACTTTTACTTTTCTAGCAAGGGTTGTCCTTCTACATTCTTTATGTTGGACATAAGAGATTCCTAACTGTAAATACAAAACTTTAGCATTATCACCATGGAAATGACTAGGTAATTAAAAGCCAATACTGCAGTACATACGTGGCTGTGATGAAGCTCCCCTTTGTCTGAAGTCTCCTGACTGGAAAACTTTGAAATCAAACAAACATTGCTTAGTTGCTCAGCAAGCATCGAAGAATCTGTTTTTACTTGTTCCAAAGGAGACGAAGCTTTTGGATAGCTCTCATCTTGACTATTCTTCTAAAGCAAAGTTAAAAACAACAGACACAGCTAGTCTAATAGTAAGATTAACTTTAGAAAGAGTTAGGCAAAAACAGTAAACCACACTCCATACAAAGCGATCTAAGCACCAGATCACTATTATACTAGTGTAACATTTTGCTCATTGAAAGGACAGCAAAAGTTAAAAGCCAACAAGGGGCCACAAATCTTCACTGAACTTCAGAGCTCATGGTCTGTTAGCACAGTAGCTATTAGCAAACATCAAATCTTCTATGGTCCCATTATACTGAAAGTACAGACTGTACTAAGCAATTACAAATCCAGATTCTTAAGTTCTCTCGATAGCCCAGACTTGAGAACTCAGATTGCAGACAAAGACTATAATTAAGGGTTAAAGGGGCTGAGGAAAGCTGACAGAAATACAAGCCTCCAAACTTAGGAGTATTTCTTTAAAAGCTGTAAAGGAGCAGCAGCAATCACAGCTCTAAAGGCAGCTACTGCTCTGCTAATCATGTATCAGAGAAGCAATAACATTTAAAAAAAATTTGGTCTTTTCTTTAAGATTACCTCAGATGAATTTGGTTCAAGCTTCTGACTTAAGTGGATCTGCCTGGAATTTGACTCTGCAACACCAAGACATAACCTAGTAAATGAACCATTACACCACTTATGGCTATCACAACTTAAGCCAGTTAAAGTTTGTCTTTCCAAAATTAAACTTTCAAAACCAAACCTGCCCCTCAGCACATATTACTTCAGAAAACTTTAAATTCTATTTTTATCAAAGATCAAAGCATCCTAAAACAAACAGTTAGGACAGTGACAGAGCAGCTATTTCAACCTGGGTTTTCCAAGCTCTTTACAGTTCTTTACTGATATTTGTTAACCATTTCAGTGATGCTTGAGGGAAGCAGGAATGAAACACAGCTGTCCCTTTAAACATATTCATCCTAAATTGCTCCTAATGAAACTGAAGGTTTTACTTTGCTTAAAGTGAAAATGTTCTGATCTGCATTTTCATATTCAACTATTAAGATAAGCTCAAACTCTTGTCTACTTTTGACTGAGTAAAAGAGCAGTTTAGAAGGTTTCAGTGGTTCAAAAGATCTAAAAAGTTTTCAGACTGCTGCAGAAAGTTTAATTTCTCAAGCACCAGCAAACACCTTGGTGGGGGAAATGGTGTTAAACAATAATTGCAACATAATCTTCACATAAGATTTGTACAAGTTCTTCACATTCTGGTTTATGTTCAAATCTGGTTACCACTGCTTGTCAATCAAACTCATACCCCTAAGTTTTATATTAGCCACTAAATAGATATGTATTTTTTAAAACCTTAGTACTTGCACCATCACAACTAGACAACACTGTAAATTGAAACATTATTGATTATGAGAATTACTGCCTGTTCCTCAAGCACCAACAGGATACTCAGAAGGAAGTACAGTTTGTTCCCATAGGATTGTTAACCAAGTTTCACATGGGACAATCAATCCTGAGTGTCACAAAAACAGAGAAAGCTGGACATGCACTTCAGCCAAATCCATCATGACAGTGTAGTAAAGAGCTTTCTCTACCATGAACGTTCTTTTTGGCATTGCTGATGAAACAACTTTTCAAAGGAAATAAGTTTTCAGACACTTGGAGAATAAAAAATAAGATTGGTTCTTGTGAGACCATTCAATAAAGCATGACATGTTGGAAGAGAGACTAACAAGCACATGCTATTGCCAGAGATAATGAAACAACAAAATTTTAAAAAATGGAGGGAAGGAGCAATTTCTATGAGCATGCTAAGGAGTCTGAATTTTATTTAGTCGGAGGGAAAAAAAAAGTGGAAGAAGTCAAGCTCAAATTTGGTTTTTAGTCATGGCAAAGCTGGCAGAACAAAAAATTAAAACCTAAATAAAATTAAAAAATCCCACCAAACACTATCAGCTACAAATTTTGATCGTGTCACAGATCTCTCTCCTGTAAACGGGGGGGGGGTTTCCAATTCTTCTGTACACCAGCTTCTCCCTTTCTGTGCCACTGTATGCTAATTCTTAACCATACCACATTGGATACTTTTACCTGCTTTTCTCTTAACTGATTCCAGTAAGTACTCCTAATGGTCCACCCAATGGCACTTTCTGCCACACACTCTAGAATTTCAAAAGGATCTAATTTAGGGTAGCTCTGATAAGTCTTTTAGTTTATCTTATTCCTCTTCCCATTTACTGCAAAAATCCCAGTAAGGGGCCTGCTCTCTCAGCCACATTCACAAAGCAGGAAAACACATCCTTTCTTCACAAAGCACACCTTTTCTACCTTGAGCCTAGCTTAGTTTGGCACTGTTATTTATGATAATTTTCCCCTCGTTGCCTAAAGAGATGCCTTATCTTGAACAAGCTCGGAGGCTGGTAACAAAACCAAGCAAAGAAAAAAAAAAAAGGTGCCTTAATCTAAAACCATTTGTTTTTACCTTTTCCCTTCTGCTCTTCCACTTCTGCTGTCCACTTGCTGTTTCTTCTTTCATTATTTGAGAACTTTTTCTGGTTTAAATTATCCATAGTCTGTGTAGCAGCCTGACAGACAGACTGATTCTAAAGAGGTTTACAAAAGCAGAAATACAGATTTATGTAAATCAGTCCAACGACACTTTGCCACCATTTGATACTATTATGTCTTCATGAGACATAATATTTATGTCTGTGACAGGTAGAGAGGGGAGGAGGGATGAGTCTTGATCAGTATCATTCAGATTCATCCACTCTTTTATTCGCTGCTAAATTTTGCAAAGTGTTCTTTAAAAGCATTCATATGACAAAAAACTGTTTCATTCAGACAATAATTCACTTAAAAATCACTTCCTCCTCCTGCACGTGAGCAAATACAGCAAACTGTTACAGCTCAGAGGGAGTAGAGCAACTTCTGTCCCTTAGTTTCAGTCTTTCACCTACTCTTTCTTCCCAGACTTGTTTTTGTCCTAGGATTTAAATCCAAAAAGCCCCACATATCTTTAGAACATATCTATGTAGAGGGCAGCTCTTCACCCACAGGACCAGTCCACTTCCCTGGACGTACTGAGACTCCAATCTGCTTTCATTAAAAATTGCATTAATACAATTATCTCTCAAAAATCTATAGGCTACATCCTTCTCTAGACTCAGCCAAGTCCACTGAAGCCTGCTCAACTCCACAATAGAAAAAGAGCAGGTCTGACAAAGCATTTGCATTACTCAAGACACCGGGTAAGTTCTCACACCACTAAGGTCACAGGCTAGAAAAAAAAAAAAAGTCACTTATAAATTAAACCAGGTTTTATGCAAAACAAATAGCAAACAATCCCCTAGTCACTGATACTGTGGTGCTTGGTGCCATCTTACTCAGCCATTTCTCAGCTAAATTAAACTTCAGAGCAAGTTCTGTCCTCACCTTGAACTTTGATCCCACCATACAAGAAAAAGACAACATCCAAGTAACGACAAGGGAGTGCAAAGCCTCCCAAACACAGGAGGAGCACCAAGAAAGAAACCTACAGCTGCAGCAGCTCACGTGTCTCCCATATTTACATGCTTAAAAAAGAACTGTGTGTGTGGGGGATGTTAATTATTCCCAGGGTAAACTACTACATATATTTCTTATCTTTAATATACAAAACATTGTAGATACCTATATTCCTAAGCAGAAAGTGAGTGCAAAGAAAATAACCTTAACCTTGGAAATGCACAGTAATTCAAGCACAGCTAACCAATTGCTAATTAAAAGGTTCATGGACAGATACGGAAAATACACTGTTAACTACAATGAAAAGAAGCATACATTGCAAAGAGCAGGAAAAGCTTGTTCATCCCGCTGCTGGATCTCATAAAGGGAACGAGACTCCTCTATAGCCTGCTTCTCCCTGCGCTCCTCTGGAGACAAGCCAAAGTAGTTACAATCTCTGCTGCCATGGTTCAGATCCTCACCTCTCTCCCGCTCTGCCTTCCTGTACAGGAAAAAAAAAAATGAAGTGGCATCACTTGGACACAGAAATTCTCCAGTATCAAACACAGTACAAGCTCAGGGTTTAAAAGGAAGAAAGAAGGTAATTATCTAAGCACTGCTTATGTGATTCCACATATAGCAGATCCCTTTCTGCCCATATGCATAAAATTTAAGGAAAGAAATTACTTTGTCCACAATTCAGTTTAATACAATTTTGAAAGGCTTTATAACAAATGGTAATTATTAGATCATAGTTAAAAACCAAATGCCTACATCAAGCCGTCTAACCCATTTCTGTGCCATCTGCTACCTATGAACATGCAAGAGAAAGCTGGGGAAAGAGGCTGCTGCAAATACAACAAAAAGTAAAATGCATTATGAATTTTCAGTTTCTGAAGCATCACCACTGTTTCAGCTTTCTGAATTACTTTATTAAACCTTTTAGGATACTCATATATTTAGGTTACAGGTGAAAGAAAAATGCCCTTAAAATGCTGCATGTGGCAAACTCCAAAGACCCCGGCTCCATTTTTTCCACAAGGAGTTAATACAGAAGAGTGACAGAATAGACCATGAAGTATTTCCATTTGTAGACAAGTATAGAAGAACCTTTTGGATAGAAAAATGGCAATCAGAAACTCTGCTACAGTAGCCCAGTAAATTGAAAAATCAGTCCCAACAAATGCAGGCAAAATGCTGTTCTCATACTCCTTTAAGTGATCAGTCATAACATGAAGCAGTCTCCTATGACAGGTTCAGTACAAGCTAAGGGAAGACCTTTGCTGTGCCTGTGAAGCACCACATGCAACATTTTTTCAGCCCCAGCCAAAAAGAAAAAACAAAAATGTCCATTTTCCAAGAAAAAAAAAATGCAGTTCTGCAACAGTGCTTCCAGGGGGGATGCTGCCATGCAAGAAAAAAAAAATTACTTTTTGTATGCTTGTGTGTATTCTTAAGGACTTGGGATAATTCTTAAGAATTCAATGGCAACATATTTCAAAGGAGCATGCTGGAACCACCTGAAGCAGGCACCTCGGCTTCCAGGAGCTCAGTGAGAGTTCAAGCTAAGGAAGATTTTATCTGCAGTTTTACCTTACAGACTGGGAAGGATTCCTGCCTGGAGCTTTTGGCTCAGTTGAGGTCTGATGAGGTTGGGGTCCAGAACACAAGAACTGATGCTGCCTGGTTCCCACAGTATGCTGAAGTCGAGGAGGTAGTGCTGACTGGGGTTTTATTGACTTGCTCTGATTCTTTGGCCCTCTGCACTCTGCATCTGTGATAATGACATAAAACAGGCAAGACTTTTTTCAATCATTTTTTTTAAGCTCTTTGGGACAAAACATCAGAGAAAGAAGATCCTGCCACACAAAGACAGGTACAGTCCTACCAGGCTGAGCGTTCTGCCCCCATATTGGGAAAAACTTCTTTATCTTCTTCCCTGGCACAGTGTTCCAGCCCTCCATAGGAGAGGTCTGTGGAAGAGGTTTAAGGCTCTTCAGTGAGACAGCATGCCTACAAAACAAGGAATTATAGAGGGAAAAATATGTTAAAGACAAGAACTGGGCTTGCATAAGTAATACCACATGTTTTCTAAGACCGACAGATCTTTCCATTTTTTGAGAACATTGCATTCAAAGTCCTTTGCCTTTATGATTACAGTCAAGCAATATACAGACAAGCAAACTTTTTTCTTTTTTTTACATAAAACTGATAAGTTTGCACAAACTTATCCAGTAAAGAATTATCAGCCACTCCTAATGTCCATATTATAATGTCTTCAGGGCAGCCAGAAAAGAAGAATGATCAGAAAAAGCAATATACCAGATAAATTTATTATAAACACTGCAATAGATGCCAAGATTGAAGAACATTGTATGAATGGTGTATATCCCAGAGCAAATACTGCGTTTTCAACTGAGGATACTGTAGGATGCCCAAGCAGCTCTTTACATTACTTATAAAAATATATATTTATTTACATTATATATTTAAATCAGGTTAAATTTCAATTTAAAAAGGGTTCAAACTGTAAGACAATCTTCAGATCTCACTATATTTGTTTTCTTTTTATTTATGAAGAAGTTTGGATGAGATTAATTGGCATCTTTCTCCTTCCCTCATCTACCTCAATTGGAAATGTTTCCTCTTCCCAAACTACACTCCGCTGTGTTGGGGTTTTTTATGCCCTAGAAGTCATAGAACTTGCAGCAGATCTCAGATCTCTTCATATCTCAAACTGCCCTCCACCCAACCCAAAAAATACCCCAAAAAACCAAAATGCCCCACAACCAAACCCATCAAATCCACAATCCCCAAGAGCAACTTTAAACAACTAATTTGTCCCAAGGCAAGGCAAAGACGACACTGATCTAAACAGCAACTTGGCACTCTGTGTGAAATCAGGCAGAGCTACTGAACCAACAGAGAAACTCAGTGCTTGGATGGGCCTTCTTATACAAAAATAATCAGATGTCAGATCTGTGACAAGCTTAAGTACAACAAGCAACATCTTATTGGTCTAGTGTCAGCCTGCTTAGGATGGAATCTTGTGCAAAAAACCTAAAATTAAAATACTACTAACAAAGTTACTGTTCTACTCTGCAAGTAATACCCAGACTAGTTAGTGCTACAGAAAGTTTAAAGTGATAACCAATTTTTCCCTTTCTTCATTTAATATGCTATTTTCTTAACCATTTTGTGTTAGTGCTGCTTTAAGTAAAGAAGCAGGTACACCTCAGAGGCTGAAATTAACTCTTAACTGAAGTAATGTTTTGTTTGGTGGTCTTTCTTAAAAGAGATTAAGCACTTACTTTGCTCCAAGCTCTTCTACAAATACAACAACTGGCCCACTCTCCGAATGAACTTCTTGAATGTGGGCATTATAAAATTTCCCATTATGCTCTAAGCGCACCTAAAAGGACAAGGAGCAAAAAAACAAAGGTGCTTTAGCTCCAAAGATGACAATGACGGGAGGCAACTCTTTAAAATATCAACAATGTTAGAAATAGAACTTTTCCTCCTGACCTGAGAAATACACAACAGAATTCAGTAAATGTATCAAAAGCAAATCTTCAATTCCTATCACTTCTTCAAAAAGAAATAAAACTACTATTAAAATGAACACACACAAATAAGCAAACTCACAAACAAACAGAAAGCTTCCCAAGGAACACTATTTAATGAAATATGCTTTCCAAAACCACATGAGAAAGTTAAAAGTAATGAGTGCATCAAGGCTTCTCAGTTTTACTGATAACACTTTCTCTTAGAATAAAACTCAAAGCTTTTCCTTGTTAAAATCTACCTCACTTCAGTGAAACTTTAATTAAATTAAGGACATAATGAACACCAATTACTTCTGAAAATATTCTTCAGAAGGTTTTTTAAAAACAACCAAAAAAGGTTTAGTAGATATGATCATAGTGTTACTTGACTGTCATTATGTTCTAAAAAATCTTTTGTTAAATGTAAAATAAATTTATTAATATTCTGCTACAGTATTTGGCTTTCCAGTTCTATTAATTTGGTCAACTCTACTTTTCATTATATACTTCATCTTTTTTCCCATGTTTTTATCCCATATATTTGCTGTCTTGCCACAAAGATTTAAGATTTAATAGAGAGAGTATGTTAATTACCAGAGATTTTTTCTATCTATACTCTTCAGTAAATACTACATAAGACAACAGCCTTAGGGACTTAAATCCAAATTTTAAGCCTGTACTATTAAGCAATAAATAATCAACTCAGCATTAGATTGTTTTGTTTCTTTGGTGGAGGTGGGGAAGGGGGAATTTGGGAACTTGAGGTTTTGTAGGTTATGTTGTGGTTGAGGGTTTTTTTAAGTTTAGAGATGTCTTTTGCCTGCAATTTAGTCACTATGGTTAATTCCATTACACAAATAAGAAAGTACAAACTGAAAGAGCCCCCGTGCTGCATGATTAGCCAAACTGAGCATTTTCTCATCAATATTAATAATCTAAATAAAATAGATGGTAAAATATCCTAGAAAGAACCATGGTTTAGCCAAGTACCACCAGTTTAATTAACCCACCTCAGGAGATTAATCTAAAATATGAGTACGACAGAATTTAGTGGAAAACCTTACCCTCTTCTTAAGTAGCAACACATACTACGAACTTTACCAGAATTTAAAGAACAATTGTGTAACACACTTTGAACACTTTAGGAGGAAGGCTCACCCAAAAGTTCAGGATCTGCAGTAACTAAAGTGTGCTGTACTCCACTACTTGAAAGTATTGAGATTTTATCAAAGCCAATTTACAAACAATAATCATTATCTCCAGTGTCAAACATTAACACATGGAACTACGATTCCATGCCTAATATTAAGGTCCACAGATATCTTAATAAATACACTCTTCAAGTTCCCCTTGTGACTTTTTAATGGAATAAAATGGCACTGATCAGTTGTTCTGCTTAATGCCTTTTCTGTATGTGTGCTGGAAGTCATGAACACCACATTAAACAACAAGCACATCCTTCTTGAAGACATAAGCAAAGAATACCCAGAAAGCAGCAATTATATGTATCAAAATATTTAACAAAGAGGGAAAGCGGACATCTTGAGCAAAATGGCAATGTGCCTGTAAACTATAATTCAGTATTACTTACTTTACATTTATCTCCCACGGAGTATTGCATGCCAGCAGCAATAGAGAAATCCTGTTTCTGCTGATCTGTAAAGACATAAGTAGCAATATACTGTTAGTTTAAATACGCCAAAAGAGTTACTTTCTTGATGCAGTAAAAATGCAAACCAATTGTTCAGGCCCTAAATCTGCCCACTGACCCATGTGAGGAAGACCACAGCCTAAACCGCAACTGCCATTCGCATCACTGCTCTTCAAAAGGGCTTCACTTTGCATATCAGCTTGCAAAAGCTGCAAATTTTAAGTATTCAGTTACTTACCCAATTTGGATTGGAGCCAAACATCGTATTCAATGTTTCTGTAAACCAATGGATCGAGCGATTTAAGAACCTTTTTAGGTATGACCAACAAGGCAGGATTCCCATTGCTCTCAAGGTGCTGGATGAAACAGAACAAAGTGCTAAATGGTCACCACCTGCATTAAGATGTCCAGTCTTTCATTTTCCAATACAGTGCTCAAGCTTTACACATTATATATTCTCAGCTTCTTTATATTTCAGTTTAAAGAGCTTTGGAAAAAATTAAACGGTGGTTTTTAAACCGTACCAGAATAAAACTAAGAACTAAGCAGCTTTAAAAAGGACACTATCCACCTTTGAGCACATCAAAAGTAAACATTATATTTCAAAGAAATAAGTAGCTTTTAAGGTATCACATGTCAGGAAAACTAGAAACGCAAGATTCTCTCATGAACTACATTAAATACTAAGAAATACAGCAGAGTACCGTTTATTAGAGAGAAAATAAATCCCAACATATAAATACCTTGTTGCCAGAAAGAGATTTCATTCCATTCATATCAGTAACTGTTGTAGCTTTACTTCTGCAATAGGACAGAAGCAAGTTATGTTGTTATAACGAGTTCTAGTACTATTAAGGCCTGGAAATCAAGTAAGACACATCTAAGGAAGTGAATAAAAATACTGAAACTACCATCCTCTACATGCTTTCCACTCAATAAGCATACCACAGAACATCATCTCTAAAAGTAAAAAAGCTGCCTACAATAAGAACTACATTTTTAAACTTTATATGATATAGAAATACGTATTTTGGTTTTAAGAACAAATTTTAGGAAGTCTATCTTATACGCAGTGACTTCAGCATCACTTTGAAAAAAAAAAATCCTCTTAAAATTTTTGCAATTACACAAGGAAAACATAGGAAAAGCAGACATAAAAAAAAACCTCAAACCAAAACCCATTCTGCTACTTAATTTGCATCAGGCACTCCAATTTACTCTTATTTTCTACACTTGACATCACTGAAAAAATACTTTCCACAGACAGAAAGTCCAAGTATTTTTCCCTGCAACAGTTGTAGACAACTCTTAACACTAACTTCTCCCAAAACTATTAAATTTAATAACAACATAACTGAAAAGGTTATATTATTGAAATTTAAAAAATAATCTTCTGGGCAACTAGTTAATGAAACAAGCTGAAGTCAAATTTTGGACAAGCAAAAAATTTAGGACTTCATAGTGAAGTGTTTGTAATCTGTGTTAACTGGGTCAGGAATCACACACACAGACACAGACACAGACACACACACACACACACACATTACTCTTGCATTATAAGACATATGGTTTAAATCAGGAACACTGAGTTCCACAGTCTCAAGTGAGTATATGACCCCATTTCCAAAGGTGCTATGGAGGTTAGCAGTGTATTTTCTTAGGAATCCCAAAGATACAGGGCAAGGCTACTGCATTTGGAGCCTAGGAAAGCTTCAAGAACAGAAAGGAATAGAGGTTTCCACTCTCTGACATTTAACTACAATAATTGTTCCCGGAGGCAGAAACACTTTGTATTTTAATTGGCAATGTTCCCTAGTATTTTTTTTTTCAAACACGAAAAGAAGATAATCCCTTTCCTGCAACTTGGTTTTCTTTCTGTGATGATTTCCATCATCTTCCTTTCTGTCGTTTTCAACCTGAGGAAGAAACCACCTCCTGACAGCTCAAAGAATTTCTTCTGCCTCATGCCAACACAGCAGAGCCCCCAGAAAGGACTGTAATGACATTCAGCAGGAAGAGGGGACATGATCCACTAATACAGCCTAATCTCCACAGCTTCAGTGGAATTTCATACAATCCAGGGCTAAGAATCACATTAAACAGAAGAAAAACTGCCAATATGTGAGTGCAAAAATCGCACTGTGAAAGACTGTGCAAGAAGAATCAGGTCAAAATCCCAGAGCACCCAAGTCTAGCAAAAAAAAATTACAAACCCACAAATATAATCACTTCATAAATCTCAAGGAGAGAATGGAGCAGGCTATGTCTGTATTTCTCCATTAGCTTCCTCTCAAGCAGGCATTTCAGCCTCCAGATGTGGAAGCAACTCAAGCTGGATTAGATTCCTAAAACTCTACTCAGTTGCAAGAGCAAGTCAAGTAATCTTCATGGAGTTTACCATGCCAGACTGGCACACTGACAGTTCTCCCAGGGGATTCTGCTACTTTAAACAGGAAGAGGGCCATGCTGTAATACTCCATTCCATTATAAGATTCAAAGCTAGAGTGCAGGAAAAGCAAAGGAGCAAGAAGCCTGTCTTTTGGAACAGAGAAGATTACATGTTGCATTCTTTCACACTTTGAATGCTACCCCTTTGTGCCTCTTTTTTTGTCATTTGTAAATAACTAGATTCTAGTACACTCACCAAAAATTCAGAAAACTCATTTAATATGTATTCTTTCTTCACAGGCACCTTATGTTAACTTTTAAATCCCATTTACCTGTAGGTGTCATCTTCTGAATCCGAAGCAGATATTTCACTGCTACCATTACTTTCCCCAGTCTCTCCAACAGCACTAAGTTCTGCCATGCTTTTCTTTATATCCACATCAAATACTTTCTCATAAAGCAACTCATACAGCAGAGCTGGGGAAGAGGAGGAAAAAGTGGGAGAGAAAAATCAGTTACCAGGGAAATCAGACTTTATACCACCATTACAGATGCATTTCAAATTCCTTCAATTAAAACATCAAGCACTTCTACAATCTAGTAAACCAAACAACATTGCACAAAGACAGTTATTTTTTACACATGCAAACCCCATAATTCCTGTGACAAGTTATATGTCCAAAGCTAATTTTAACACAAACAACTGGTTTGCTAACATGACTGAAATCACAATTACAACCAGAATGCTGACCAAAAAGACAATTCAACACATTATTAATCAGCACACCAATATTGTCTGTTGACATTAGACCACCCAGATTCAAAGAGTTACATAAATCTTCCCCTCCTGGTATATAATCTGCCTTGTCAAGAATCAGGACACAGCAAGAATTCAAGATCTCACAGAATCATACTGTCATTGACAATTCACATTGAAAACTAAGCTTCTAAAGAATGATTATAATAAACTTTCATACAAAGCCTTTTCCCCAAACCTAAAAGTGATAAGTTAAGATTTTTGGTAAAAATATGCTTTTAACTAACCAACATAATACTTACACTGGCACAGTGCAGCTTTTTCTGAATACTCTATGGGATAAACAATATCATAGTGGTTTCCATTTGAGAAGCACAGCAATACCTATTAAAAAACCAACAGAGACATTTCAGGCTTTGCATCTCACTTGATTTTTCATAAGCACTACCTTTTAAATTCAATTTAGGGTACCCCGTGCTTTGTTATCTCTTGGGATCTCAGTGTATCAATAAAACAAACAAAATGTTTCATGGATGTCCTTTAAACCAAACAGAATTTAAACAGAAGGCAGAAAGAATTTAAACAGTGGTAGACAGCCACATGAATCAGCACCTCAAAATTGATTTTTACGTAATTTTAGATTAGTAGGAAGATGTGCCCCAAATACATACCATCTATTTAAAAAGAAGTGCTACACGAAATAACACAATAACTCCCTTAAATAGCTGCCTTGTACAAAATAAATTGTTGAAACTGAATTCTCAGAACATTTCATTGTGTTGAATAATAAATCTCATGTGCAACTACTTGCTGTTTATAAAGTAGTGTTAATTCAACCTTTCACAATTGTGTGCTGGTTTTTTTTTACCTTTTCAGAAAAGCCATTTTCAGTTACACATGAAGGAGAAACATTTGGTTCCTGGTATATTATGAAATCTTTTCTGGGGAAAAAAAAAAGTAGCAGTTAAGAATTCATTTTAAAAGTAGTATCAATAAAAATTTGAGTATTCAGGTCAAATTCAATAACCACAGAAAACATCTAGTGTTTTCTCTGCTATAATCAATATCTGTCATGTTCTTAATTATTTTCTCTCTCCCCCTTTTTTCCATAATCTTCCCTTTGAATTCTTTGCTTAGCAACCTATCACTTCCTTCAACTTCTTCCTTACACACACAGGCAAAAAGTGTCATGGGTCTTGCAAAATGATTGAGTATATTCACAGCTGTTGGATTAAAAGAAGAGACTTCTTACAACAACTCTTTTACTCTTTTTTTACAACTGCTTTTTCTAGCAGTTCTGAGAGGAAAAGAATTTCAAAGCTCAGGGAGGAAAGAAAAATTTACTAGATAACCAAATCATACTTGTGACAGGTTTGAAGAGTGAAAGTGAAATCAAATCTGTTCATACTGAATTTCTATCCTATGCCTGAGAAGTCTGAAATTCTCTTTTACTTATCCACCTGGAACAGAAGAGGAAATTCTTCCTTCCGCTTCACTTCAGTCTGCCAGTATGCAGGGAGGGAAGCAACTCTTTCCCCCTACCTCCACCACCATTGCTACTTTCACTGAGACACCAAATTGCCTTTTTACTAGAAGCCTGTCTTCCCAAAACAAGCATGGCAGTGACTACTCTTGTGTGTTCACCTCTGCAGTGAAATACTACATATAGCTGCATCTACACCACAAAACCCTCCTGGATGCTTCCAATGGAAATTAAAAAAACTCCCACTATTATCAACCAGGCTTTGCCTCTGTATTCATTTATCAGCTGTGACATGGATATCAACGTGGCATGACTTCAAAATTAACTGCTTTTATTTATGAGACCATATTTCTCATGGCCAGAAACTCAACAGATCACGACCATGGACATGCAATTTTGTTGACTTACATTGAGCTACACTCCTCTACACCATGGCTCAATCTAAAGATCTCCTCACTAAGCCTCTGGAGCAAAACTTTGCTCTGATTTTCAGTCCAGTCCTCCTACATCCCAGCAGCACATGCAGCTCTGAACTGTCCCATTCACCTCATAAAATGCAATGAATTGCATGCAATTTCCCACACTTGACACTCAAAGTACCCAAAAGTAATACTTAGCTAATTTGATTGACTCTTTCCTCTTATCAGCTGTCTCATCAAAAGACAAAGCCATTAATTTACAGTAAACATTTTGAAATACTGAATTTTTAACAGATCCACAAACTGCAGAAGGTGAAGATGCTGTACATCACTCAGTCCCTTGCACAGTAATTGGAGATCAGTTATAAATATTCAGCATATTGTTTCTCACTACTTTCTGAAAAGAGACTGATGATATAAAATTACGTTCAATAAAAACAAAACAAAACTCTTCATCACCAAGAGGAGCGTTTGTCTATGTGAAAGTACCAAAACCTTTCTTAACCACAGCTCAAACTATGGCCCTTGACCAATTCTCACTTAATTAACAAAATACAAACTGCATGACTCTACCCACAACTGGTTGTGAGGTCAAGATGCATGACATTGCTACAAACCTGTACTCACATCCCTGATGAAATCTCATTTTCAAAGCTCACTTTTCCATTTTTCTTTAATCCCTTGACAGCTTCAATTTTCAAAGCATATTCATTATTTTCTAGAGAAGCATGGTATAACAGAATTCTATCTGCGCTATTCCAAATGGTTCACTAACAAAACAACTGATCTCAGTAAAACATATTTACTTACTTGTACATAAGAGAAAGGGCACTTATTTCTACTTGTCCAACCCATTCCTGTATTGAAAACAAAAGAAAAAAAAGTTCAAACCAGCACACAATTATTATACCTCCTCATGCATAGATCAAGAGATGCAAGTAATCATTGTTCAAAATAAATATATGAACACTGAGTTTAGCCAAGATACTTTCACTGTAAGTGGTTTTTTGCAATAACAATAACTATTCCAGTAAGGTAGTTCAGGGGTACAAGCTAGAGGGACTTTTCCTCAAACTAGCAATGGAACTGTGTGAAAACTGAGAGAACTAAAAACAATCACACAAATACAGATTTACCATTAAACGGTGCAATTCTGAAAGGTGGTAATAGTATTGGGGTTTTTTTCTTTTGTTAAACAACTAGCAGTGTAGCTTTTCAAAAATTATTTGTCAAGCGCTTTTAAAAAAAATGCTATTCTCTACCTCCAAAACTGTCAGGTTTTGTTGGCCTTTAGCTATAGATGAACTGGAAAAATGAACTTTGTGGCTAAATTCTCAGGCCCTACTCAAATTATCAACTCCCTAACAAAAACACTGAAATCAAATTGGGGGAAAATACAAATAAGAACAATTACTATAATACTTTATCTTCAAATCAATATCTCCTTAAGAAGCCACTGTTCATAATCCCCCTTACATGATTAACTGTCTTTGTATCATGTAATCTTTTGGACTTTTATTCCAGGGATCTTGAAGAAAAAGCTAGCCATGCTGTTTCTTGGCACTTGTACAGCCTAAAAACATTTGGATACGATTTTGAGTGAGAGATGTGAAATAAGACGTGAAAAAAAAAAATTCTACGAATCATTTTACAGTAGAGAGTGCACACATAAAAGTATACATTCATGCAATTCGAAGACTTCTAAAGCTCAATCAAAAATATTTTTGAAGGGAAAAAAATTCCAATTACCTGTCAACACCAACAAAAGTACCGCTTTCTGTTATAAATCAAGTTTAACATACCTGTGGATTTTCCAAATTTTTTAAATACTCTTCAAATGGCCCCTCTATGAACTGTATTTAAAAAAAAAAAAAAAGCAGCAGTAATTAGTTTTTTTCAATTAGCACAGCATATGGAATCCCCAGTGTAGGCCCACTGTACCAACGGGAATATACCATTGGAAATTAAGGACTACTCTGCCTTCAAAAAGCTTACAATCTGCGTATCAAGTGATGTAGAGATAAAGAAATTAGAGGTCAAACATGTACGTCTGCATTGCAGAAAATAACCATGTAAACAGGTTTTGAAGTTATCACCCAAGCCAAAAAAAAAAACCAAACAAAAAGCCCCCAAAATAATTCAGCAGTCAAATGGGAAATCTGAAAGAAAGCAAAGATGCTGTCAACTAGGTGTTTAGGGGCAACTCATCCCAGGCATGCAGAGCATCACTAGAGAGAGCATGTGTGGGCTTATTCAAGTATCTTGTTGAAAGAAACAGGCAGCAATGGACAATCAGGAATGAGAGTCACATTTCTGTAGTATGAAAGTAGCAATAAGATACAGCTTAGCAAACTCAAAGTTTTTTCAAGAAAAAAGAAAGATGCTGCAGTAATTAAGACATGCCAACTTCAAACTGTTTCCGCCATCCTGCCCACAGAGAGGGTGAATTTAAAATTTTCTATTTAGTCACACAATCTGCTTGATTTAGCTAGAATTAACATCCACAGAGGTCCAAGCAAAGACACAAATCTCTTCACGAACTACAAGCTGGATTGCCTCTTTATCCACAGTGGTCAAGAAACAAGATAATAGGGAGAATGAAGCAGAGTAGTGAGATTAAAAGTTCTGCTTTAGCCATTTTGAACCTTACTTTGGACAGTGTTGCCCATGAGAAGAATCAAAAAGTCTGGCCAAAACTTTTAATTTAGATGGAAGCAATCAGGTGTGAAGCTAAAAAGGCAGATCAGTAAAACATAATCATAGCAATTCCTTTTTGTGTCAAAATTAAATGACCTATAGATAGCGCAGTAAGGAGGAAAGGAAGGGCACCACAAAGTTCTCATGGGAAACTTAAGAGTTAGAGAATAAATGTAGGACACCAGCAATTAAAGGAAACACTTCAAGAAATAATGAGAAAGGAAATGAAGAGGGTGGTTACACACCTGAAACTGTGGTTATAGTAGTATCAGTGGAAGGAAAGAGATACAAATTCAAGCTGAAATGGTTACAACACAGAGAGAACAGTAAACAGTCGAACTAAGAGATTAGGGAAAGAGTACCACTTGGATCAAGTCTGAGGAAAGAAAGAAGAGTGAGACCAGGAGTTTGGAGGACAGAGGCCAAGACAGTAAAACCAGCCAAGGCTGACAAAGCAGTCACCCGGATGAGAAGGAAGCCACAACTGGGGGTGGGAAACACCACGGTATTTCAAAACACACAGTGCAACAAGAGAAAAACAGCAGAGATGCAGATATTGGAGTGAGCAGGGTAATTCTGGAAAGTGATTAAAAAGTCAGCAGTGAAAAAAAAAAAAAAAAAAAAACCAAAAAAAAATGAGAAGAGAGTTGGTTACGTCCTGAGATGAACTGGAAACAAGCCAAGAGCCCTAGGAAATGGAAAGACTCAAGTCAGAGCTGCATGGTCCCAGAGAGAGTCACACTATTTTATGTCACTAATTCCTGAAAATTCCAGCTTTCCATTTCTTCTCTATGCCAACATGCATCTAAAACAATCTTTTTATTCGGGGTCTGGGTAAATTTAGAACAGAAATAAAGAGCTAAGTAATAATCCTCTTGTAACAAATCCTTACACCTACTCTTGTTTTGGCCATCCTGGAAATTAGGTAAATGGCATATACACCAGAACCCATACAAACACAAACAGGAGCATCATTATTTATTGTTGCATTTTTAAAAGAAAGAAAAAAAGAATATTTCAACATTAACACTGAAGACATTCACCAAATTAGATCAATATCAAAATATTTTACATCCATGATTGATGAAAAACTTCCTTACAGATGTTTAGGGGAAAAAAAAAAAAGTACAGTACCAATGCATAATAAACTGTAGACCCTGAAACAAATTTCACTAATCTCATCAGTCAAATCCCTTTTATATTGTAAAAGCAATTAATTATCACAATAAGAACATTTTATGACTTTTATTAAAGCATTATACTTAAATAAAATCCAGATTTTGGTAGCTTCACTACGGACTCTTCAAGTTTAAGGAAGTTTGCTCTTCTTTTTTAATGAGCTTTAAAAACATGTCCCACCCCACATCAGTCCAGTCCAAGGAGCACACAGGTCTTCCTTAAATTATGAAAATTAGTTCCTACCACACATGTGCCAATTAATTTAAAGAGCACTCACTTGGAAAAGCACTAACCGGTATTTAGCTATAATGAATACCATCACAAACAGCAGAATGAAAAAGTGCAAGGAATAAAGTAACTTTTTTTTTTTAGAATGTTCACAAAGAAAAAAAGAACACTTACCGCTTCAAATTTCTCCCTGTTTTTCCGAAGATAGTCTACACAAGCCATCCTAACATCAATATGCCGAGACTGAGAGTGTAACACCTACAAAGGGAGAAAGAGAAAAAAGTGACACTGGATCTTAGGAGTTTTGATGACAGGTCACAAATAATTAATGACTGCTGTCTAAATACAGGCTTGGAAATATTCTAGTTTTATTTTTGAGAATATTTAACATGTTACATCATCAGTAACATCATCCTGATGTGAGTGAACCCCAATTAATTAATCAAAAATTAAGTAACTGCAGAATTCACAGATTTACTAAATTCAGACATTCAATTTTATGAGGATTTACTAAGCAAAGTGACTAGCATTTACTGTTAATCTTCAACTGACTGCTTGGTAAAGGACTTCAGTTAATCAAAGAGATAAATTACAGCAGGAGTGGATGAGGAAACCAGCTGTCAATATGCACTCATTCAAGTGAAATCCAACCAGATCTCAGGGAGTGCAGGTTTACCTTCTTCTGACTTTTAAGAGGTCTGTTGCCCAAAGCCACGTTTTGGAAGCCAGGAATTCCGATCCCTATATGACACCTGCCTTTTACCTTCTGTTCAAATCTATACTGGAAGACTATTACTTTCGTCACAGGTTCCAAGTTATCTCTAACATGACTTTGTATGCACTGTCACTACAACATAGGGAAGCTACAGACATTTTAGGTTGCAGCATCTCTTGCAATCCTTACACACTACCCTTAATATAAAACACTTCCAAATTCAGCTCAGTTTTTCTGAATGAAGATTAGAGAGACTAGACCAAATTCGTGCATAAACACTTACTAACTCTGAATTAAAGACCTTCCCCTCTTACAGGTTATTTCCAACCAAAATGATTCTATAATAAAGTAAGAATGGGATGTTAAAAATTTAATAGTTGGAAAAAAAGTTGTATCAACATTGGAGTGCAAGAGAAACCTTCTATGTATTAAAAACATCAGAATATCAATATATATTCACTGATTATTCCCTTGAAATAAAATATTGAAATAAAATATTGAAATAAAAAAACCCATTCAATTCCAATCAATTCCAATTGCTTGCCTAAACTGACAATTTAGTGGGGAAAGTAATTTAAAAAAAAAAAAAAAAGTGAACTGTGCATAATTAGCACAGGAATCGGGGCTCCCCCTATCAGAAGCACCACAGCTCCCACTGCTGTCTGCATGTACTTAAGACAAGATGACGCTGTCGCTTTTTTCCTTTAACACCAACACTGAAATGGGGGAGGAGAATTCAACAGGAAAAATAGAAAACAAATTACTCGCTTTCTTTAATTTTACAGTAAGCTAATTAACAAAGCTACGAACAGGGCTTTTCAGCTCTTTTCCACTAAATTCCGTTTCCTAGACAGTCTCATATAAAGCAGCTGTACTCCAGTGTTGAATTCTTACACTGAAAAAAGCTCCAGGGAGGTGGGGGAAGGTCAAAACAGGTAAGGATTTCTCAGTGAGAGGAGGCGGCTGTACATGCAGAACTTTTCTCACCTCGCAGGATGGAAATTACTTTAACAGTCCAGTTTTTCACTGGCACATGACCGTGTAACCTTAACCTACACCTGTCTGCGTTTTAACACTAATTACCACCCACTAATGAGATCCACTTCCCATGCTTTCATGAGAAGGAGGAGCTTTGCTTACGTAAGGAGTTACCTGTTCGGCCACAGCCCTGAAAAGGCAGGATCCATCCTTGGCCACCTTCTTCCTATACAAGCCCTGAGATCGCAGGTAGCGGTCCATGGAGGCGTCCCCGGGGGCGTCCCCCCCGCCGCTGCAGGGATGGCTCTGCTCCTCGTCCGCATCCATGTTCGCCCCGGAGAATGGCCGCACCTCTTCTAGTCCCACATGGCCAGGCGGACCCGCGGGGCAGCTCCAGGGCCGGGCGCAGGTGTGGCGGCGGGCGTGGGGGACAGCGCCGGCCCCCCGGCACCCGAGGAAGCGGCGGGAGCAGCAGGAAGAGCAGCAGGAAGAGCAGCAGCAGCTGGTCTCACGCCGTCCACTCGCATGTGGGAACGGCGGGGAGAAGCGGCAAACTTTCGCCGCGCAGCCTGGGGACTCCCGGCTCCGTCACTCCCGCGGCTTACCGGTGGTTCCGGAGAAGCGGGCGGCGGCTCCCGGGAGCAGCTCCGAAGGGTCCCGGTCCCGGTCTCGGAGGCGGGCGCGTCCCAAGCCCCAAGCACGCAGCCGGCCTGCGGGCGGAAAACAAAAGGGAAAGGAAGGACACGTGCGGCCCGCCGGGAGGGGAGGGCACAAGCAGGAGCGTAACCTGGCGCTTGTTTTCACTTTCGGCCCGGGCGCTTCTGGGAGCGGTAGTCCCGGAGCAGGAGGGAGCGGCGGGAGCGGGACACAACTCCGGGGCCGAGCTGTCAGCCCTGCTCCCTGCCAGGCCCATCCCATAGCTTTTCAGTTTTATAACCAACATCGGGCTGATGGTTGAAACACCCAGCACTGAGCTGGCAATGTGCACGCGCAGCTCAGAAAGCCAAAAGAATCCTGGGCTGCATCCAAAGCAGTCTGGCCAGCAGGGAGAGGGAGGTTAATTCTCTCCATCTACTCTACTCTGGCAAGACCCTACCTGGAGTGCTGCATCTAGTCCTGGGGCCCCCACCCTAAGAAGGAGCTGGAACTGTTGGAGCAAGTCCAGAGGAGGTCACGAAGTTGATAAGAGGACTGGGACAGGGTGAGAAAGGTGGGGCTGTTCCGGCTAGAGAAGGGAAGGTTGAGTGGAGACCTTGTAACAAACTTCCAGTATCTGAAGGGGGCCTACAGGGAAGCCAGAGAGAGGGACTCTTCATCAGGAACTGTAGCGATAGGACAAGGGGAATGGGTTCAAACTCAAAGAGAGGAAATTTAGGTTAGATATGAGGAAGAAATTCTTTACGGTGAGGATGGTGAGACTCTGGAACAGGTTGCCCAAAGAATTTGTGAATGCTCCGATCCTGGCAGTGCTCAAGGCCAGGTTAGATAAGGCATTGAGCAACCTGGTCTAGCAGGAGGTGTCCCTGCCCATGGCAGGGGTATTGAGACTAGATCATCTTTAAGGTCCGTTCCAACCACTTAACATTCTATGATTCCATGTCTGAAACATAATCCACAGTATGTGAGGTTTGTGGGTTTAGCTGGACTTCGTTTGGCTTGGAGTTGTTTCCCCCCCCCCTCAACAGATGGCATTGTAAGAATATTTTTTAACTCTATCCACTTGCAGGAAAGAAGATGGAAATAAAACAGAGATGGTAAAAGAAGGCTTGATTAAAAATGGATTTAAAGAAGCCACAGTCATTTAATACTTCTAATGTACTACTTTTCCTGTATACTACTCTTAGTTGTAAGAAGCCACAAACATTTTTATGGCAATTAAATGATTAAATTTTGCTTGGCATTGTGAACAGGCTTTAGAGGGTTTTGATGCACAAAATGTGACAGGAAAGGACATTCTCCGAACTTGTAAGGTTTTTTTTTTTTACTGTGGTTGTGCAACATACATGGGAGAAAGAGCTACAAAGCTCTCAGTAGCACTAGCGATAAATAAGATGCTAATTATGACTTCTTAGCTTAAATGAGCAAAGTTAGATGCAGGAAAGTGTGGCAAAGAAAGGAAGAACAAAACTCACGATTTTTACTTTCAGCTGACAGTAACAAGACCAGGGAGGGCAGTGATTTGAGCCAAGATCTGCTTATTCAATCAGTTACTATTCTATACAGAAGTTACAAGCTGGGCTGAGTCTAGCAATCTGCCAGCTTCGTACAAGCAGCATCGAACTCTTTCTAACAGAAGCTCAAGTTTGCCAGAAAGGAATTGAAAATTAATGCAAATTCCAGGACCTTTGTAGACAAGAGGAATAGAAACTGAAAGAAGTGAAAGTAAAGCCCTGAGAGCATCTGAGAGAAGACACAGAGAGCTAGTTAGGCAGCATGGGGATGTTTGAGACAAGGAAAGCGAGATAAAAATACCAGCAAGGGGCTGGAGGGGAAGCTCGAACTTCTCACCAGAAGATGGGAAAGGTCATCTAACAAGACTGAACTATAAACAGTTGCTGCCACTGACTCAGCTACCATATTCACTTAAGGAACTCAGCAGAGTCCTCCATGTGAGACATGCTTCTTCTGTAGAGAAAAATAATTTGGCAAGATGCTTCTGAGACCTGTCAAACTAGTGTCATTACGGAGTTTCTTTCTTTCCTCACCTTATTTGTCAGCGTTAGGGGCAGAACTATACTCTAACATGTTCACAAATCTGTCTTCCCACATATTTCAGCCTTTCGTCATTGTGATTCTAAAGGCTGAGAGGGGGAGGGCAAATGCTTTTATCAGGTCTGTTAGACTCAAGAACACCTATATACACAAGCACATCCAGTATGTGACAGGATGTAAATGTGGCTCTGATAAGTGCACAGAAAATTACAGTAATAAAGTCATCTAATTATCAGTGTCCTAAAAGCCTGCTCTTTTTGCAGCGAAATCCTGAAGCTGATTGAGTAATAGTGACCCACAGAGCTTTTTTTCCAAGTGCTGCTGTACAAGAATGAATCCATTTCCAAAAAAGTTTACTTCTTGCCTAAGAAATCTACCCCGCATACAATACAGTTTCTAAGGCTCAAGGAGAAATGCATCCACCCAAAGGCACCTGAAACACCTCAGCATTAAAATAAATGCTCCATCAAGATAAGAATGACCGAATTATAACTCACGAGTTATTACAGATGTTCTAATTAGAGCTTTTACAGATGTTCTAATTAGCAAGCAGCTTTATTAACGCTTTCAGCCACCACTTCCACCACGTGCAGCAGCTGCAGCCACGAGTTTCTCCCCTCGCTGCCCATACACTGAATCAGCCCAGGAAGCTGACTCAACCTAAAAAATTTTTATGATTAAAAAAAAATAAAAAAATCTAATTTTATCTTTAAATTAAGGTCGGGTTTATGACCCAGTTCACGGCCTGCCTTAGTGCCAACACCTGGGCCAGCAACCTTCAGCAGACGAGGGAGAGGAGCCCGGCTTTCCCCAGCCCGGCGCGCGCCCTTTCCCGGTTCGCCACGCACCTCCCTCCCATCCTGCAGGTCCGGCAGAGACAGCCCGGCGGGGCAGGCCGGGGATAGGGGTACCTGGGCAGAGGCGGCCCCTCGGCCTCCCCGAGCAGCAGCAGCCGCAGCCCCGCGATGCCCTGCCCGCCCCGCGGCCCCCCTCGGCACGGGCACCCGCGGAGCCGCCGCCGGGGCCGCGCTCCCGCCCCCGCCCGCCCATGGCACTCACCGGCCCCTTCCTCCTGCTCTCCTCCCCCCGCAGGCGACACTGGCAGCAGCGCCTCCCGTCTCCTCGGCCCCGGCACTTCAATCTCCCGCGGCGGCCGCTCCTCCTGCGCCGCTCCCAGTGATGCGCCCGGTGCCAGTCCCGTCCCGCCCTCCCGCCGCGCCGCTCACTCCCGCTCCCCCGGCCCGCTGTTGGTTTGTCCCGCCGGCCACACCTGCGGCTCGCACCATTCGCCGTGCGGGGGGTGGGTTAGGTGTGGGGGTGTGTGGGGAGGGGAGAAGGGACGGGCAGGCAGCGCTCAGGGGCGCTGGGGCAGCGGGCGGGATGTAGCGCCGGGATCGGGCTCTGCTCGGGTCGGAGGAGCCAGGTGGTGCCGAGGCGAGCAGCGGTCGCCTCATGTCCTTCTCACCCGCCAGCCCCGCAGTGGTACAGCCGGGGAACCTCTCCTTCCCGGCACTCAGCAGGTCCCAGCGAAGGGCGGGAGCTGCATGTGCCGTCGCTGTCCTCAGCGGCTCAGCCCTGCTCTAACACCCCATCCCCGGAGTGGGATCCAGCGGGAAACGTTTTTAAGATTTATTTTTTTTTCTGACAGGTAATTTATTATTTTTCTTTTTAATGGGGTAACAGCCATGGGGCAGGAAAGTGGACGTTCCACGGTCGCACCAGCCACCTGCGCTGCCAGGAGAAATTATTGAACTGTGCTCTCAGTACGAGCGTGCTGAACACAGTAATGGAGTATATTCTGAAATACAATGATACACAAAGAGTTTATCCTCATACGCTACTGCTCTTCCTCAGAAATGCTCCAACAGACATGAAGAAATATATAAAATGCTTGTAAATTAGTTCGGGGAGCTTGTGAGAAGAGTAAGCAAGTGTGTAGCAAATTCAATTTTTTTTTTTTTTCCACACCTAAAATGCTTACTCCAGGCTAGCAACTCAAAAGCAGCGTGGCCAGTAGGTCGAGGGAGGTGATTCTGCCCCTCTGCTCTTCTCTGGTGAGACCCCACCTGGAGCACTGCATCCAGCTCCGGGGCCCTCAGTATAAGAAGGATATGGACCTGTTGGAATGAGTCCAGAGGAAACCACAAAGATGATCAGTGGGCCTGGAGCACTTCTCCTGTGGGACGGGCTGAGAGGAATTGTTCAGCATGGAGAAGAGAAGGGTCTAGCTAGGCCTTAGAGCACCTTCCAGTACTTAAAGGGGCTACAAGATGGAGAGAAACTTTTACAAGGGCCCGTAATGACAGGACAAGGAGACATGGCTTTAAATGGAAAAAGAGTGGGTCTATATTAAATATTAGGAAGAAATTCTTTACTGTGAGAGTCATGAGGCACTGGCATAGGTTTTCCAGAGAATTTTTGAATGCCCCATCCCTGGAAGTGTTCAAGGCCAGGTTGGATGGGGCTCTGAGGAACCTGGTCTAATGGAAGATGTCCCTGCCCATGGCAAAGGGGTCGGGACTAGATGATCTTTAAGGTCCCTTCCAACCCAAACTGTTTCATGATTCTATGAGTCAGCTGCCCTGGCCATGCTCCTCCCAGCTTTTTGTGCACTTCCTCACTGTCAGAGCATGAGACACTGAAAAGTCCTTGACTAAGGGTAAGCACTACTTAGCAACAACCAAAACATCAGTATATGTCTCAACATTTTTCTCATACTGTATCCAAAACAGAGCACTGTACCAGCTACTAAGAAAAAATGAACTCTGTGCTAGCCAAAACCAGGACACCATGGCAGGCGGCTGGGAACTAGATGAGCTTCAAGGTCACTTCCAACCTAACTATTTTATGAATCTGTGATTCTCTGATCATCACCCAAACACATGATCAAGCCAAAATGTTTAGGGGGAATTAATAAATAAATACATCAAGCTATTTAACATGAATATTAACAGTGTTGATAAAGCCTGATCCTTAAGGGTTCATAGTTAAAAAATAAAAAGTGTGATCTGGTTAGAAAAAAATAGTTTTAAGTTGCCCATTTGCTTAGTAGTCCATGATGAGATTTTTGTCTGAAATTATCTTTTTTTTGTTCAAATAGAATATGAGGTTATATGCTTATCTGGTAAGGTGCATTTCACCCTACGTTATCTGTGCACGTTAAGTAGAAGTTAGCATGTGAACAGTACTTTTGAAGACACAGGTTAAAAAACAATCCAGTGTAAGTAATTTATCCCTATCTGGTTGTAGGTTTCCAAAGTTACAGTACAGGACACATTTAAGCTTATAGGTCTTCTGTATGCCTGCCTTTGTGCTGGGCAGTGAAGCGCCCTGAGAGATCAGACACAGCTGACAGCCAAGTATTCCCCTACAGTATTTTTCAGAGATCAGGTCTTCAAACCTTTTTGTTGTACATTTGCTGTGTGGACACTGGCAAAAGAGAGGAAGAAGGTGGGAAAGGGAAAATAGATGAAGAGGAGATGACAAATTTTGGTTCTAGTGTAGTGCCAGGCCAGATCCCCATCAAACTTCTGAGAGACTGAGGAGGTTAGAGTTTTAAGTTGTCCCAAACGCATTGTACCAAATCTGAACAGCCTGCTCAGAGTTTTAGTTTAATCTTTCCATGGTAAAATTGGTTCCCCATCAGATGTGTGCATGTCACAGTTACTTGGCTTTGGAGTCTTCTGTGAATGTTTACAATTTCTTATCCAGGTTGTCTTCATACTGACATGTACAAAGCAGTTATGCCCCTCATGCATATTTTAAAAATACATATAAAATATAGTTAAACAGTAAGTTAGAGATTCTCTTGCCAATTGAAAGTTAAAAATGAACTTTTCCTGACATTAGGTGTAGCATAAATGGTTCAGTCCAACACTTAATTAATGAAGTTGGCAGGAAGACTTCTATTGCCATCAGCGGGAGATAGATCAGGCTTAAATATAGAGGGATAAGAGCATAGAATCCCAGAATATCTCAAGCTGGAAGGGATCTATGAGGATAATCAAGTTCAACTCCCTGCTTCTTGCAGGACTACCTAAAGCTAAACTATGTGACTAAAAGCATTGTCCAGGAATTCCTTGAACTCTGACAGGTTTGGTGCTGTGACCACTTCTAGTGACTGAGCACCCTCTCAGTGGAGATCCTGTTCCTGATGTGGAATCTGAACTTCCTTGGCGCATCTTTATACGTCAACATAAACCATTTTATTTATGGATCTCTCTGTGTAGACAAACTTGGTTTTAATTCTGCTGATGAAGGCTAGACCTGGATTTTATGTGTCCATTGTGCAGAATAACAATGTAGTTGTAGCAGAGGTTGCATTATTCCTGCATGCTATTTATAGCTGACTACATCTTTGTGCTCTATGCACGATTCAAAGATCATACACTCCCAGGATCTACATTCCTTCACAGTACATCTCAGGGAACTACAGAAATTCAGTCTGCTTGAGTTTGAAATTACCACTCTTCAAAAATATAGTAATCATGTGGCATTGTGCCTTCAGGACAATTTTACTCAAGGCTATAACCCCAGCCTGACATTTTAACTTCTTTCCTTCCATGCAGATTTTATACCAGATCAGATTCGAGGTACTTAACGTTCAGGGCAACACCTGAAAAATGATGGTCTGATGGCACAGTCAGCAGCTTAATATCTCAGCACGCTAGAGCAAGAGAAGGGCTGGTTTGAGTTTGTGGAATGAATTCCTGTGGGAGCAACTAATTAGCACTGTCCTACATAGAGTGAAAAAGATGGGATAAAAGGGACATGGTGGTCACATTTCTTAGTTTTCTACCAGAAGTATTTTTGAAGCTGCTGTAACAGGTGTATTCTCAGATTCTGGCCAGAATATCCCATTGCAGTCCCTAATTTGAGAAAGAAAATTTTCCTTGATTGGATTTTTTTAGACAAATGTTTCCCCTTAAATACAACAGGAATGATAAAAATCATGTTGTGGAAAAAGCTGTTCCTTCTACCCTTGAGGAAGACTTCTTCATAAAATGTCTTGAAGATGTTGGTATGAGGTCATAGGTTTATGTAGTCAAGAAATATTGAGAGTTGAGGCAAAAAGGCATTTGTGGATAACTGAGGCATTTAAAAGGTTTCAGAACTCATGAATGGTTGTATTTTAAGCATATCTGACCTCGGGGCACCAGAAATACTCAATCCTGGTTTCCCACAATTTTGTGCCCTCTGTGTTTATATCACCTATGCCTCTGTCTTGCCCCAACAGGACAGGTAACTTTAATGCTCAATAGAAGCAGTACCTTGGGTCATTCTCCTTGACTTGGATATTGCTCTGCATGATACTTAGAGAATTTTATTATCTCAGAGACTTCTGTTCCTCTTTCATATTTGTTCACAATCAGTAGAATGATTCCAAACACGTATGAGAGGGAGTAGTAGAAACAAACAGATAAGCAGACACCATAAACAAACATCATAAACAAACTTTTTTTTTTTTTTGGTGCAAACTAAGCTGAAAGTGGTAGTCTTAACACTGAAGATAAATTTGGAGTTTGTCTTTATGAGTTTATATTTATAATGACTCTTAAATTTTGACTGCAAAGTGGGAAGATGTAAGTCTATCTAACCTCCAGTGAATTCAAACCCAGATTTGTTACCTGAGGTTTTGATGATTAGAAGAGAGCAGCAGACCACAGGGAGAAGTTTGTGAGGTAGTTGGTATACATGCAGAGAAACATTATATGCATTAATTGATTCTAATACAGCCATGGAGTGAGATGAGCGGTCTGGAGTGCTCCGTGACATAAAAGTAGGCCCTGAGGGGAAAAAAAAAAGACAGGAAGATGGCAGAGCCATATCCATTTAAAAGAATGCCTTTAGTGGTATAAAGATAAAAAATGAGTAACTGGGTTTGAATTGGAGGATATCACTGCAGGTAATGTAAACAGTTAGTTCCACTGTACTGAAAAAGTACTCTTTTCACAATTTCTTTATACTACCATGGCCTTGTACCGGGTTTGTGTGACAAGGTTTTGGCAGAGGGGGGCTACTTGTGACAGGCTCTTGTGACAGGCTGCCAGAAGCTTCCCACATGTCCAAAGAAGCAATGCCATAATCCTGTTTACAGAAGTAAATGTGTGACTGCAGCTGGAAAAAGCAAGGAGTCTGGCAGCAGGATTTCCCAAAAAAAAATATTTCCTGTAGCTCAAAATAAGTAAACGTGAATAGCATATATTAGAGCAGTGGTTTAAATCAGTCATGAAAATAAATCAAATCAGTGAACAGAAAACTTTGATTTAAATGATTGTTTATAATCTTAAATTACAGTTGTATTGTTTCTCAAAGACTGATTTTTCACTGATTGGTAACCACTAAAATGTGCTGACTATAATCTTTATCCATAATTTAGCATTTCTTTTTGCTAACAAAGAGGGCATGCTACAGCAGCATACGTCTAAGACATTTCAGACTTTAACATAACATTTATATGAATTCTTAATTTTTACACATATTTCACTATTTTGGAAGATGAGGTCTGTTTCATTTCTTTTTTTGCTAAATAATTCTTGCACTTCTATTTGTGATTCACATGAGACTCCTAGTGGATAAATACAGGAATTGAAAAAAAACAATGAGGGAAAAAAAATCTCTTTGTAGTTGCTTTTAGTTAAATAAGATTATTATAAATGTATTTGTACCTTATTCTTAAGAAGGTTGTCTAAGTATGCTTTGCACTGAGAAAGATTATATTTACACTTGTAGGAATATAGTTTAATTAATTTGAATGCTCAAGTCTTTCAAATGTGTACAACTAGTAGAGATCATCTTGTCATCTCCAGCTCTTATTTATGGATGAAAATAATGAAAAAAAAATCAGCTGGGATAATTCATTTAAGTGGGCTGGCTAAATAAACAGAAATGAAGGAAATACTGCCACCTTGCTTGCAGAAAAAGATGCTTGCCAAAAAATTGTTCCACACTTCAGCAAACCGAGATTAATCCTTCAGCAGCTTGAACAGAAAGTGCATACTGCTTAATATTACTACTTTTGTAGTATTATTAATTTGTTTTGAAAAGCAAGTATGTTTAAAATTAAATTTTAAATCAACCAATCTGATTTGGTTTATTGTTATTTTATTTTAGAGACCCAGAGAAGTCACCAGGGAAGAATGGTTTTTTTTCCTTACATTTAAAATCAAGCACAAAGTCAGGATCTTCTAGAAACCAGGTACTTTTCTTCATGTATAAGAAGTCTAACTATGGTTGGAGGAGCCTGTCTTTTATCAAAGCTGTAAAAAATATCATTCAAATACATAAATATTGCTGCAGAATATTTGTTCTTTGACGTGTTTTGGAATGAGCAGTAGTTTGTAGTATCTTCAGCTTTGTTTAAAGTGCGTGCAGGTGCAATTAAATGCTACTCATAAATAAAATCAGGATAAGTCATATAAAAAACCCCTAGTGGTAAAGGAAAAAAAAACACAAAGAGATGGATTTTGTATGAGACATTCTTCCTAAGTAGTAAGAATTTTTTATCCTTTTTTTTTTTGCCATTCCAGTTCTAGCCTTCTGGTGCCTGGGCTGTTCTCAGCCCCAGAACAAATGAAAATCTGTGGCATTTGGGGGAAGGGATTTTCCTCACGCTGGTAAGGCCGGTGGCCCTGTGTTGTAGTTCAGCTTGTTGGTCGTTAGATGACAGTAGCTCCCCGGGTATTTTGGGGTTTGGCTTTTCTGACATATTCGAGTGTGAGATGAGGGAACAGCAGGGGCTTGGAACTGGTGTCTCGTTCTGTCCCCCACCATAAAAAACCCCAAACCAATCAAAACAAACAACACAACACAACAGAAAAAGGGATTTTCGACTGGGAAAAAAAAAAAAAAAAAAAAAAAAAAAAAAAAAAAAAAAAAAAAAAAAAGGTGCTCCAAGAGCAGGGGACTGAGTAATGTCAAATTTTCTGAGCTCGATCCTACCCCAGCTGTTGTACTACAACAACCCTGAGGTGCAAATAAAACAGCGGGGGATTGTCAGGTTGTTCTCGCATCTATTCTGCTCCTGCCGGCTTTGCACAGGCATAGAAATGCACTGTTTCGTTGGCTTGATGCCATGAAAGACTCTTTGTATGCTGAGGTGATACATTAGTGGCTCCCTGTGCCGTGGCAAGGTCGAGTTCTATTGCTAATGCGTCAAGTGACAGAACTGCAGGACTTAGTTGTGATAGCGTCAGGGTTCTTTGCCTAGCCTGTAGATGTTAAAACGTAAGGAGGCAATGACTGAGTGATGTGCGTCACGCGAATGTGTAGCTGAAAGAAGCACACCAATAGACAGTGAATGAACACATCAACAGCCAAAGCTGATCTGAATTTATTCAACAAAATGGTGGGGTTTTATCGGGAGAGGGAAGGAACAATCTGGAAAAAGGGTTGAACTTGGGCGGAGCATGCAAATCTACTTAACATAGTTGGATGGAGAGTTATACATAAACATTAGGGGGTGTAAACCTGGGTGGAGTAAACTGGAAATAACATGATTGGTAGGTACCTCATGGTACCTGAACCAATGGAACACTGTCTCCAAGCCTGTCAGGCTGTCAGTCCATGAGGGGAAAAGGGAAATGGTGGGAAAATAACCTACGAACAGGTTTTATTCTCAACTAAACTACCACACATAGTCCATTAGGCACAGTGAGGTCCGCTGTCCACTTTCATAAGCTGGCTCTTCCACTCCATGAAGGATGTTTCGATTTCCTCGACGTTTTTCCACTTCTGGAATGCGCCTTCCATGTCCTCATAATCATTGTTGTCTCCAACAATGTGTGAAGTGACAGAACTGCAGGATTTAGTTGTGATTAAGATTATGAAAAGAATTATAACTTGATAGCACACTGCGTTGCTGAAAATGCCATTGTGTTCCTAGAATGTTGGTAATGATATGCCAAATTAACTGAATGATGCATTAATAGAAAAGGAGAAGAATTGAGTGAGGCTGCCGAAGTTAACAATATGCAGTTCCTCCTTAGACTAATAGAGTGGTAAAAAATGGCCACACTTCAAGGCACGAGTGTGATCTGAGGTGAGGTTTGTTTGTCCAGTACCTTATCTGTGTTTGTTACTGTGTCATCTGGAGTAATAATAGAAAAAAAGCCCAGTGAGTTTTATTTTCCATTTGTCTGTCCACTTTATCTGCCCATCCCTGTTTCAACTGGGAAAGAGCACAGAAGAGCAGAGAAGAGCAACCAGGCTGGTGAAGGGACTTGAACACCAGTCCTATGGTGAGGCTGAGGGAGCTGGGGTTGTTTAGCCTGGAGGAGGCTGTTTGAGAAGGGTGAAGAGGCCATCACCAACCCCATCTGCTAAGAGGATGTTTGCAGTGGGATTTAATATGAATATTTGGTTCTACCAGGCAGCTGCCCCTCTGGGAATGGCACATCAGACTGCACACCATGGTGTGAAAAGACACAGCATCCAGCACTCCTCTTGGGTACTAGAAGTCCTATTCATGCTTTCAGATACGTACTTTTGCATAGTGCTCAGTTATTTTTTGTGTGTAGTCTATGAGTTTTACACCAGGTGGTGAGTGGCAGAAGAAAGAAAGAAGCAGTGTGCCCAGGTGGCCAAGAAGGCCAATAGCATCCTGGCCTGGATCAGGAATGGTGTGGCCAGCAGGAGCAGGGAAGTGATTCTTCCCCTGTACTCAGCTCTGGTGAGGCCACACTTGGAGTGCTGTGTCCAGTTCTGGGCCCCTCAGTTCAGGAAGGATATTGAGGTGCTGGAGCAGGTCCAGAGAAGAGCAACCAGGCTGGTGAAGGGACTCGAGCACAAGTCCTATGAGGAGAGGCTGAGGGAGCTGGGGTTGTTTAGTCTGGAGAAGAGAAGGCTCAGGGGAGACCTCATCACTCTCTACAACTCCCTGAGAGGAGGTTGTAGCCAGTTGGGGGTCAGTCTCTTTTCCCAGGCAACTCTCAGTAAGACAAGAGGACATGGTCTTAAGCTCTTCCAGGGGAGGTTTAGGTTGATATTAGGAAGAAATTCTTTACAGAGAGGGTAATCAGGCATTGGAATGGGCTGCCCAGGGAAGTGGTGGATTCTCCATCCCAGGAGGTTTTTAAGATGAGACTGGATGTGACACTCAGTGCCATGATCTAGTAACCACAGTGGTAGTGGATCAAGGGTTGGACTTGATGATCTCAGAGGTCTTTTCCAACCCATCTGATTCTATGATTCTATGATTCAACATTTGTGAAAACAAAGGGAGTCAAAATACAGAGAAAGTTAAATAGAAAGAGGATGCTAAAACTTTTTTTATTACTTATCCACAGGGGGGTTTGTTTGGTTTTGGGAGGGGGAGATTACTTCTAATAGCAAAACATTACCTAAATAAGGAAATTATACTGCATAAATAAATTGTACATATAAATTTATGTAAGTCAAAAGCTGTTAACTGAAAATACATGCCTAATTTTTAAGTTGAACTTGCATCTTCATATTTTTTTTTAAATATTGTTTTATTTTACATATGAACTTCATAAACAAAATATGTGTGTCTTTCAGTTTTGTGGCTTACAGTGCAATATTACCTACTGATGTAAAGGTATTTTACCCATATTAAATCCCCATTTTATGTTTAGCTTTCTTAAAATACAGACTATTTTATGTAAATACTTCTCTAACTAAAATTTTTTCCCAATTTGCTAATAAGGGTGAAGCTAAAGATATAAATACCAAGCTAGTGGATTGGCATAACTGTTGCATAATCACCTATTCCAGGATAACAGCTCTTGCTTGGAGAGGCTCTTCCAGAACAAACAAACAAACAAACAAACAAACAAAACACACACACACACACACACAAGTTTATCCCAAAATAACAAGTCTTTTTACAAAGTAGAATAACTCTTCAATGATTAAATTATTGCATGCTGAAATAAAATACTCACCTGGGAACAGTTGGTTCAACCAAATAATCAAATATTTTAGTTAGTTTCTCTGGGGTAGCTCAGGTAAGATGATGGCATTCTGAAGTTTTCAAATTAGGGGAAATTAAGTCAGTTTTGACCAAAACAATTACCTAGCTCATTGTATTACTCCTTACCCATAAAGACAAACAGTATGAAATTTTGGAAGAGAAACCTTTGGGAGATGTTTCTCTGTAATGAAATATTATATTTCAGGGGGAGATTGCTTGACTTCTTGTAAAGTAACATTCACATTCAGTTCCTGTCAACATTATCATACTCTGGCAACAAACTCAGCGGATATTTTTGGCTGACATTGTTCACTTCTGCTCGTAGTTTAGGCCACTGGAATTCTTAGCATTTCCAAAGGGGTTTCCATTGGAAGTCATAGGTTCAGAGCTCTTCTTGCTGTGATAGGAGACCATCATCTTACCCGGATATTAGTCCAATGATCAGGCAGCAGAGTGGTGACTGAGTGAGACACGTAGTGTCTTCTACAGATTAATCACATAATTGTCTGTCAAATTACTCAACTTTTCGTCCATTGGCACTGGAACTGAGACTGTCTCTATTCCTGCCAAAGAGCATTTCCTTGTCTTTGACTGTATTTTAAGCTTTTCCAACTTGTGCAGGCTATCTCTGCCTATTATTTTTCTGACATCATACATTTTGCTGTCAGTAATCCAGCAACATACAAATAATTTGGGGTTTATGTCTGTAATTTATGGTCCAGAGTTGAGTAAATTGCTGCACTTCAGACCCAGTCCAAAGTCTAATTAAGTAATTGGAAACATTCCAGTTCACTTCACTAGGCTTTACATCAGGCCCAGAAGTAGACTTGCCTGCCACTGAGTCAAACAAAGAAAAACATTTTTTTTTACCATTCTTAGCTAGTCATGGTAAGGGAAAGTAGCAAAAAAGAATTAGAGTGCAGCTTAAATTTCAACTATTTCAGTTGCTAATCCTAAAAAGTGCTTCATTCAAGTCACAGTGTCACAGTAAAAAATAACTTAAACATCACTGCATTAAAGGATTTAAGAAGTATCTTTTATTTATTCCTGATTTTTTCTTATATTTTAATTGGCTATTTAGTGAATTCTATGTCATGCTAACATGAGTGAAGCTCTTGTGATTGCTAAATGTTACTTTCATTTTCAAAATCTCATTCATATAGGGAGCCAAGTGCTGCAGCTAACACCAAATGTGTGAATCACTTGATGAACAAGAAAAACTAAAAAAATAAGAAAAACAGTATTTATTTTCTTTTCTACGGAATCCAGGTGGCATTGGGATAAACAGGGACTCTTGCTCCTCCTAGTAATGCTAAAAATTGCTCAAACTGTTAAACTTTTCTTAATAGAACTGAACTTGAGATGTTTAATAGAAAAGACCCACCACACTGTGACTTTTCCTCAGGGGTGCAGCAGACTCTAAAAGGTAAACAAGCTGTAGCATTGTGCTGCGGGTGCAGGTGGCTAATTAGTGCTCATCCCTATCTTTAATCCCAGGGGAAGGGAGAAAACCTCTCTCTTTAAATCTCACTATCAAAAATAGATGTGGTCAAGCTGGAAAAGAAACCATGACAAGCTGACTGTGTAGAAGCTGTGTGAACAGTTAACTCAGATCTTTAATGCAAATATCTTTGGTATACTGTCGCATTTGCATATCCCTCAGCTAGGACTTAAGTCAACATTTTTAGTACCTCTACTGAAATTAAATTAGTGAAAAATAACTTCAGCATCTAGAAGACGACAGATTAAAGTACCATTCATGTACTAAATGAAAAAGAAGATTAACTGTTTCAGGGTGCCAGAGAAGAATCTATCAGAATCCAAAAGTCTGGATTCTCACAATTCTAAACAGGTCAGATAAGGCCAAATTCATGGATTTAATTAGGTATCTAATTTCCTTTGGGCTTCTTGGTGACTTTATTAAGGATCTGGTCCCTAGCTTTGCAGATCCATGGCTGTTTCCACAGCATGTCCTCAAAAAACAGAAGGAGAAAAAACAGAGGAGAAGGAATGCTTTTAAAGTTAGATCAGCTCTCTGATCTGGTTTATTGTTCAGCTCCACAGACAATCACATTAGAACAAACAGGGCGTGAGCACAGGCATGGAAGTGCTTAGCCATGAGGGAGGGGGCTGGAAGCACTTTGTGAACTTTGGCAGTGTGAGAAGCAGCTTTGGTACCAGAGAGCCTCATTTTCTCAGGCCTCATCTACACTACAGAGTTTTCTGAGAAAAGCTGCCTGGTGTTCCCACACAGGTTTGTAAACTGGCAAAACACAACCCTTCCTCTGGATGAAATGGTCTTCCCAGGCCACACCAGCCCTCAGCCACCAACCACACTTCCAATGACATGACAGCAGTGGCATCTAGAAATAGTGTAGTGGGGTGATGTAAGGGTGTGTAGTGGAGGAAAGTCTCCACAATGGGAGAAAGCTATTCTAATCCATCATCCTTTACCAAAAAGAAGTTGTAGTCAGTTGCCTAGTCAGCGTGGGTACCAGGGGAGCAAACTGCTCACAGTAACCCCACAGCAGCCATGGCACATATTGCCAATTGCTAATCCAAAATAGACAGGACACCTAAAAGAGTACTGGAATACAAGGAGAGGGGAAGAAAGGAGCACAAAAAACCTCCAAAAAGAAGGAGACAAGAACTGTCACTTAAATTGTCATGTTGTAGTAAACAAGACTGTCTTTATTACACTTCTGTGTAATTGGCTTGGTCCTTGCAACCCATTTTCTGAGACCATGTGTCTATCTACATTCATGAAACATAAACTCTGAAAAATCTTCCATTTAAAAGTAACTTATAAAGCATAGTTACCACATATTGTTCTATAGAAACATCCAAATTTTGCAAAGAGGAAACATTTTCTATTCCATTCACGTCTGGGAATTATAGGAATGAGAGGAAAACAGAATTTCCAGAATTTAATTTAGTTGTATTAGGAACACTTGTCTATTGGTGTTGTAGCATTTACACTGCATGGTGACTGATACTGCATTGCTTGATAAGTGTTTGGACAGGAAAAGCAATATAGTAGAAAAGCAGAAACACATGTTGTAAGCCAGCTTGGTATACACAACAGCAGGAAATCCTTGTGAATGCAACAAGTGCATGAGGTAGATACCATGGCAAAGAAGCCAAAACCAGGGTAAATATTTTGCGGTGATTTCCTTACACAAAATACTTGAATCAGTTGCACTCTCCTGTGATTAAGCCAACACCATGTCCCTTTTATATTAAAACTGACAGTAGCAAGCGGTTGTGCAAAGAAGTGTACATCAGTGAAAGCAGCAGAACTGAATGAAAAGTCTGTTACTGTTTCTCAGCTTGATATTCAGTCAAATACCCTCAATGGAGCAAAAGGGTTTATTTTGAAAGCTTTACATATCAATTGTCTGCAACACAAATAGGACTGCAGTTTGCATTTTGAAACTGGTATTTTTTTGCTACATCAGTTCAGTTCTAGAAATGCTAGGTAAGATTTACACATGAGCATTCTAAATCCTCACAGCATCCTTATTTAGTGGAAACTTGAAAAAACTAGGCCATGACATACAAATGTGTATGTCTGTTCTAATATAGCCTAGGCTGAGGCTTTTACAAACTCTTGATAGTAATTCTCATTTTGATGGCAGGTGCTGTGGAACAGCAGTCTGATTTGGAAAAATAAGACTAAAATATGCATAGTATCAAAATTATGAATGCCATAGTCTCAAAATTTGGAAGGTGTCTGCTCTTGGTTTACATTATTGTCTCCTTTGTTAAGTAGTATCAGTAAACATACTATCATGATAAACTACATCCTAATCATAATGAATGTGGGTTTCTTCTCATCCTTGACTGTAGGGATATAAACCAGTATTATCAAAAGCACAGAAAAAGCCAAGAAATATTTTCATATTTCTTAATTGACTACATTACATCCTCATCAAAACATGATATTGCTGTAATCTGAACATAAATTTTCCTGAGATTGTAACTTCTGGCAATTTTCTTTTGAGTTTAATACTAAGACCGCTTTTGCACTAATCAGATTGATCCTATATTTCAGCTAAAAGCTCTCATTCTGTGATTCTGTGATTACATAGATCTAAAATATAATTTCTTGAAAATCTTTACCCCAAAATTAAAATAGCTAGTGTTAATAGATGTGGAATGTAATAATAAGGAATAGCTATTTTATATGAAGAAAGCGGACAGAGATAATAAACAAGCAGTTCAACTCTGCAGCATCAGCCCTTCTTTGTTATGAAATAAATCTTTACATATACTTTCAAACACTACTTTTATCTAGACTCTGCAAAATTTGAAAATAATGTAACTTAAAACTGAGAAATGTTTTCCCTATCAGTTATAGTGAGAATAATGTACAGGAAAAGGTGATGTAATGATCATATCACTTACATTATTCTCTCCCTAATGAATAATCTTCTACACTAAGGATGAGCTCACTTACTATTATTGGAGTCACATCTGTAGGCCACAGCACACTGCTCAATGTACTAGAGTTTTGATGCTGTATAATCTGCCTGTAGCTAACACTTTTCATTAGAATTGCAAAACCATTATATGTACTACATATGGAGTAAATTTTCCTTGTGAGGAATCCAACAGAATCAAAGAAACAAAGCTTTTATTTGCAGTAGTTGTACTTGGGATTCACACCTTTCCTAAGCACAGCTTTATCTTTCTTTGAAAATCAGTCCCAGACTATTATTAGTTTGAAATATCTAAAACATGTGATGAATGTTTTCTGTTCTTATTTCAGCCAGAGCTGGCATGATTGGTACAGTAGTCTAAGTTTGATTTGAAACTAAGGATAGAAAAACTTCTCTGTTTCTATCCCTATTTGTATCTTCAATGCAGACAGTCTGTGTGCTCAGTTGTGAAACTGTAACTGACTTATGTAATGTGCTTTCTCTAAATGATGAATCATATTCTTATTTATACCTGGTAAAATGAGTAAAGCTGGGAGTCAATTTGGAATTCAAGAAATACCATCATTAGAGCCACTGAGTAATGTAATGCAGTATTGCAAATGTCCTGAATACATAAGCTTTTATTAATATTAATGAAGCAGGAATGGAAAAAAAAAAAAGAATATAGCATGTATAGAAAGTCCATAATAAATAATCTCTCCTGTAGAATAGGCACATTCCCTTGTGTCGTTCTTCTTCCATGCATCTAATCCAAAAACTGTAGTGGGCTAGAAGGAATACTGGGAACATTTTAGGCTCTGACTCAGGAAAGGGTTAAGCATGTGCTTAAAATTAGATGTCTTTCTGTGTGTTTTGTGGAGTGCAGTACTAGGAGCTGAACACAGCAGACCAGATTCCCTTTCTGTGGTGGCCGTGTGTATCTGTGGGAACAGTGATTCCATGGGAAACTGTAAGTTTCTCATTTAAGTAGGAATAAAGTTTTCTCCCATTGGTGTTTCATCCCTGTATTTATAACACTGCTCTGAGAAATCAAGTTTCATAAAAAATTTTTGAACTAAAAATATATTAAGGATTGCAAAAGGAAACTTAAAAAATCCTTCCTCTTCCAAATATGGTGCTAGCACTGCAATCTTCCCCCTTAGCTAAACAACCTGTCATCACAAATCCAAAACTAGACACGCATATGTGTACCCCCAGGTACACAGACCTACCCTTGTATAAGCAGTAGTTACACCATTTCAGGTTCAAGTTTACCTCCAGTTTACCTCTCTCAAGCTCCCCCATACTGATACTCTGACCTCCCCATTCTCACAATAGTAGAGGTGGCTCCTGGTCCGACTTGACTCCTTCATGGCATTCCGGCTCTCCGGGTCCCATCGCAGAATGAGTCAATGCTGGCTCTGTGTATGAAGTGGGTGAATTGCTGACGTGATCTGTGGTCCAGATATGGTGCTCTGCGGAAAGTTCTTTTCAGGTGTCTCCAACTGTAAAGCTGGAGCAGCTTGTCAAATTTGTGCTGAGCTCTGCACCAGCCTCGGGACTTGCCCAATTGGACTGTGCTACCGGAAAAGTTTCCCAGTTTGGATACAGCCTAGGAGGTACCATACCTCCTTGGAGACTGCATGTCATCTACCCCTGTGGTTAGCTGTAGAAATTAATCACCAACAACTGGCATTAGTGGAAGCTGGGCACTTCACTACAAGAAGGACACTGAGGTGCTGGAGTGTGTCCGGAGAAGATCGACGGAGCTGGTGAAGGGTCTGGAGCACAAGTCTTATGAGGAGTGGCTGAGGGAGCTGGGGTTGTTAAGCCTGAAGAAAGGGAGGCTCAGCGGGAATCTTATCCATCTCTAACAACAACCTGGAAGAAAGCTGTAGCCAGAAATCAATCACTTCTCCCAAGTAACAAGCAACAGGACAAGAGGAAATGGCCTCAGGTTGTGCCAGAGGAGGTTTAGATTGGATTTTAGGAAACATTTTCACTTCAAGGGTGGTCAGGTACTGGAACAGGCTGCCCAGGCAAGCAGTGGAATCACTATCCATGGAAGCATTCAAAAAACATGTGGATGTTGCATATGAGGACATGGTTTAGTGGTGGACTTGGCAGTGCTGGATTGACAAGACTCAGTGATCTTGGAAGTCTGTGACTGTAGGTATAGAGATTCTCGTTTGCTTACTAAAATTTGAACTGGACTCATTGCAGTGCAGTGACATTATGTCTTCTTGTCTTATTTTTAACAGGACATCTTTCTTCCATCACTGTAAGAAAACACCTTAAACTTTAATTTTTGGGATATTGATGTTTCTTCTGGATTTACTTAATGAAGCTTACAATGCTTGCCTTGACACATTTCATGAACATTCTTTATGGTCTATTTCTACCAGCTTTCTCCTAGCTGTCTCCTCACCATTTCCTTTGAGAGGCATCAAGAATGTTCCTCTGCCCTGTTTCAAGACCTGAATATTTCTACAAAATTAATGCATGATGTCAAGTATGGGTAGAAATAAGCCATTATGTCACTCATCACTATATTAATCATTGATTTATTCAGCTCACTCTCAACCTTCACACAAATATATCACATCTTATAAAATTTCTGTCTGTTGCTATTTTTAGCAGATAAACATCAGCCAGCAAAATAAACATTTCCATTCCATAGTATAAGATAGAGTGTAGGAAAATATATTTAGTTCCTCATATTAATTTCAGGATTTTTCTCAGTGTTTGTGTCTAGTCTTTGCCTGTGTAGACATATTTCTATAAATTTTAGAAAAAGATCAGTTTTATTCTGTGCAGTGCAACACCCAAAAAAGTATCAGCCCCTAAACTGAGAAGCCAGTGAGTAATTTCCCTCTCTCTCAGACTGCAAAATATTCAGAACTATGTATGTATATATGTGTATTTTTTAACTACAACATAATTCTTCATGGAATGTGAGATTTCTATAATTGCAGCAATGGGCACAGTAAAGCAAGAGTACAGATGATTACAGTTTGCACGAAGTGAATGGAAGTTTGTTTTCCCATAGTGCAGCAGGTAAGGAAAACACATAAAACCCCTTTGTTGAAAAGAGACGATGTTTCCACATATTTTACTTTTACAAAAAGCACTTGTTTTGTAGATTTTCTTATTTCATTTCACTTGAAAAAAAATCAGGCACAAGAAGAGGGAATAGAATGTAAAATAGAAATAAAACTGTTTTCTGTGAAAAAAACAGTGAAGGAGTAGAAGTAAAATGTTCAGAGACACTGCTCAGGCTGCCTTTGTACACTTCACTCCTGCTTAAGCATTTACCACCATGCTTCATTTCCTATCTCAAAGCTGAATTGTATTCTGCAGCAATCCTTGAAAGGATGTGGTTTTTTTCTCCTTGATTTGAACATTTTTGAGGCAATGTTTCATAAACTGGTGAATACCTTGCAAGAACCATGTGATGAGAACATGCCTCCTTGATAGGAATATCTGACATTGAAGTATCTGGCAGGCAACCTGGAGAATTTGTCTGTTTAGAGATTGCTTACTACCGATCTTCCTCTTATGGTTTATAATAAAGGACAGTGCGAATAAGAAGATAAATAATTGGAAATCTGTTTTTGCTGAAAAATAAGAGAAGTTCTTTCAAGCCAAAAGATTAGGGGTTCCACTTTTTTTTTTCTAGTCAGGATCCAGAGGATTAAATTAGTTTCTGAAGCTTTAGTTTGACAATCAGATTGAAAACTTCAACCTCTTGCATGATTTAAGTGCTTTCTTATTTCATTTGGGTACAACATACCACAAGAGTCAGACACTTTTGTGTTCATGTTTCAGTGCAGATGGTACTCAGGATAAATCAAAGCTTACATATGAATTGTCCTCACAGTTAATGTTAAAAGGCAGCTACTTCTGGGTTTAAGCATGGTTACTGGTTATCAGTGCAGAGCAAAACTATGGGACAACTACAGGAGAAGAGAGGTTCAGCTCAGTGGAATACAGTTATCTGGATCAGATTTCCTCTATTCATCTTCCATTTCAGCCAGACAGTGCTAAAGATGTCTCCTTTCCTACTGTGGAATCAATTGTATCCTGCTTACATACATGAAATCCACTGGGCTAGAACACAAGGGATATCGTGTCCAGCTCAATCAAGCAATTATATTCATCATAAGAAAATTAAAACTCATCAGTGAGAGAAACACCATTTTCTCAGCAATCTCAAATCATACTATCCTGTTTTCTCTGTACAAGATACACTTCTTGACCTGATGCCACTAATAACAATATACAGTAAGATACATGCTAGAAGCAAAATAGCAAATAGCTAGAGAGTTATTTAGCAAAAAGAAAACAACCCACTGCATACCATTCTACAAGCTAAAAATTATCACATTTTTAATTTCAATATAGTTTTTAAATTGTGCAGTAATACAGAAGTAGATTTAATTTCCAAATGAAGTAGCTTATTAGAACACTTGGTTTCACACACAAAAGCTTTTTCCAAGTGCTTTGAGATACATTGTCTCTGATAGATAGCTAATGTACAAATTGTAGAGAGGAAGTTTTATAGATTTTGTTTAGCGTAACAGATAAATTTCTGTTTGATTCTTAAGTTCACTACTTCTTATGTTCACTACATAAACATCCATTTGCCAACTTTGAGAACAAATGTTTCAAGTATCAGAAAATTATCTGGTTTTTTTAGCTGCATGACACACCAAATAAAAATAGTCTAACTACTGTCAAAATTCCAAATTACAAGTTACTAAATAACAAATTACAAATTTACAAATAACAAATTACAAAATTCCAAAAAGTGGTAATCTGGTATGCTTTTGTATTTATATAAAGTATTCTGACAATTGGAAACATATCTATAAAAACCAGTAATTTTTTTTTCATTTCCTGTTCCCTTTGTTGTAACTCCTGACTTCTGAGTGAGAAAGGATTTTTGAAGCCAGCAGCACTAAAATCCATGCAGCTACTGAACATGTTCTTTTCTCTCTAGCTGCAGAAGCCTACTGCCTAATCCCAGAGAATTAATAAATCATGTAAAATGGACAGTTAAGGAACAACTTGACAATTTAGGAAGTGCTGTCAACCCCTTTGCCCATCGGTTCCCAGCTGATGCTCCAGAGGCCTGCCTCAAGACTCTCACCAGATGTGATCAGCTGGATCTCACACTCAGAGCAGTGGGAACACAGAGGGCCCATTCATCCTGGTGCAGAGTGCATGGACAACTCCAACACGCCCCAGGTAGAATCTCCAGGCAGCTCAGAGCCCCATCTGGTAGCCATTCAGATGATGTGGACCCAAATATTATTTGAAACAACTACTTTCTTCTTTCACTGTTCCCCATTGTTGTGATGAGACATCATGACTGATCTGAAGCCCAAAGCTTATTTTATGTTATATCATAACAGCAGCAAACAGTTTTATGAACTTCTTCCAGCCTTCTCAGGGGCTTGAATGTCGAAGCTGTCAAATTTCATTAAAAGTTTAGATAATTGCAAAGGTGGATAGCTTTCAGTATCTGTAAGATGATTTATTTCAAAAACATCTAGGAAAGCAATAGGGCAATTATTAACCACTTTGGTTACCATCATCAAATGTAGCTGGCAGTGAAAACATCTAAACAGTTTCCTAGTGTTTGATGGATTATACTAGAAAGTGAACAGAAGAAATATTTCCATCCCTAGGCAGTAGTATTTTAAAGCTTTCATTTTACTGTATTATAGATTACAATAAATAGGAGGAACTCAGCAGATTTTTCTAGATACTTCTCTTAGTGTCACTTCTTATAAGTTATGGTACATTATGTAGTATTTAGGCTTACTCATGTAATGCCAAGTTCCCCCAAATTTTAATCAATTTTTCAATGAGATCACTGTAGAAATAGATCTGAAAACAGGAAAAAGTATGATATAATCAGAAGAGAAATGAGTCATATTTGCTGCCCTAAGGTCTAGGCTGACCTAGTGACACTGTACACTCACATATCCTAATTTGCTGGTCAATTGCAAAATACATCTCTTGGAACACATGGAGTCTTCCAGCTGTGTGCACGAAAGTATTAGGTCAGCCTAAGTTGGTTATGAAATCAAAGGGGAAGGTTTTTAAGTAAAAATTGTAACTAAAGGTTAACTAGAGTTAACTAGAGTCTCGGATAAGAATGCCTTCTTTAAATGCCTTCTTTAAATGCCTTCTTTAAAAAAAGTTGAAGTGAGGACCAGAAATTTGGGTTTACTGATTCAGAATTTATCCACCTTAGACCTTGACTAAACACAGGAAAATCTTCACATCTCTCGGTCCATTATGGGATCCATAGGTAATAGTAGTCTTCTTACAGACAAAGAAAGCCTTAGTCTACCCGCATAAATGTCATCACAGTCTTGCATATTTAAAGGCTTAAAAATCAGGACTTAGAATTGGTTGGCTCTTAGACCTTTAAATAAACAAGAGTGTTTCAGAGTATTCTGTTGAACTGCTGTAAAACTTTTAGCACACTTCCCTACTGCTGGTGCACTTAATAAACCACCAGAATCTTCAAGTGTGGTGCCAGGATCATTTACAGTAACCTAAACTGGTGGTGCCAAAAACAAAGCTCCTACTCTGCCCCAAGGTGTGCATTTCCACAGCCTCCCTCAGGCTTCAGAAAGAAATAGGCCAGATGACAAGAATGATCTGGCTTAAAACTATGTCACCAGAAGAAAATAATCCATCTCAGAAAAGTGAGGTGGAGCAGAACCCTTTCTTTAAAATGTTGAATCATTTTAGCATGATAATGATCCCCCAGCTTTTTAAGTTACAGGCTGAAAAGCTGCCCAGCATAAAAGGACCTAGGAGTGCTTTACAGTAGTTGACCATGAGCAAGTGTGTGCCCACGTGTCCAAGAAGGCCAGTGACATCATGGCTTGTATCAGTAAAAGTGTGACCAGCAGGACCAGGGCAGTGATTGTCCCTCTGTACTCAGCACTGGTGAGGCCAAAGCTTGAGTCTTGTGGTCAGTTCTTGGCCCCTCAGTTTCAAAAAGATATTGAGGTGTTGGAGCATGTCCAAAGAAGGGCAACAGAGCTGGTGACGGGTCTGGAGCACAAGTCTGATGAGGTGGGGAGTCACTGAAATCTCCTAACTGTGTGGAACTGTGAGCAATGGCATGTGAATAGATTTTTTTTTTTTTTTTTGAGAATGTTGTTGCAACATAAATTTGTTTTAAAAATACTGCCTGGAGAGCTTTATAACTGTAAATAAAAGAACATTATGTAGGAACCTATAAAAGCATAATTCACAGAACAAATATTTCAGTTGAACTAATGCAAAAAGTAATCTGCCATATCTAGGTCATCAATGAAAATGAATATATAGTCTTTTGTCTCCAACTACTCCCAACACCAGAATATGAGACACTTTGGCAGAGGCCTATGCAAAGCATAATCTCTCCTAAAAAAAGCTCAAGATAGTGATAGTGGGAATCTTATAAGCCAACAGTGGGAATAGACTCATCAGTATTTGTGTGGGCACGCACAAAGTCTGTCTGTGCTAAGCTTGGCTGAAGCCACTGCTGTGAGTCAATCACAAATTTAAACAAAAAGCATTGTGGGAGATTAAACAGAGACTGAATAAGGAGCTTGCAGTCTTCACTGCGTGCATTTAAGATCCTGTTCATTTTACTACAGACTGACAACATGAACAAGACAAGGGAGCGTTTGACAAGTGTTGAAGACAAATGCCTTCAAGTGTTCCAGGTTTTGCCTCATTCTCACTTCTACTCCCTGTGACAAATTGAAGGCACCTAAAATACTTTGGTTTTAATAAGTATTTTCCTATCAAAATCTCTCTTCGCATTTCAGTGTACCTAGGTGAGATATGTTGGTGTAGTACAGAACAAAGTTTAACATGGGTTCTTTTGAACGCTTATTGGCAAATGTTTTGAAATTTTAAGTCTCTTGTCATCTTTCTTTCTTCCATACTGAGGAAAGGAGAATTTTGAGAAGGGATATCTTCAAGTTTTTAGGTGGAAAGACAGTAAGGCAGGGCATATCTGTTAGCTTTATATAAACCAAACAGGTAAAAAGCAATAACAAGTGATACAACAGCTGTGATACTCTGTTACTCTACCAATTAAGTACTGGCAGTTTCTGAAGGATGTAGAAACAAAGGGATTGATTCTCCATTGATTGATTCCTATTCACATTCTATAGATGTCTGATGTTCATGGCCTGATAGTCAGAGACTTTCTAGGTATCTACAATAGATATTAAAAAATAAATACAGTTTAAGATACTATCTTCTTTGCCTTTTAGGTGACTATCTAGTTAAGTCTGTACTTACCCTGTGGATGTTTGTCAGCTGCCTCTCTGTCAGTAACAAATAAGATCATTCCATTATCTTGTAAATTAAATTACATACTAGTTAGCTGATATGTGACACTGCCAGTGTACTGCAGCACATAATTCAGTCTGATTTCATTTTTCCCATCTTTGTGTGCCAGTTGTAAAATCCTGTAAAATCCAGATGTATTGCCAAGCTCTTCAAACAGATTTCCAGCAGCAACATGAGCTGAATAAGAGCCTCTCATTCCTTGACAGACTCCTCAGGCAGCTGTGTGGGTGGCTTTGGAGTTTCTTTGTGGTCTTTCATGCGGTTGAGTTGCTGATGGGCTATTTTGTCTGTTTTGCCCTCCTGGGTATCATTTCCCTTTGATTTTGAGGAATTTGCACATCTTTATCCATCTGAGAATACAGCTCTGTGTAAAACTCTTCTGAATTATGCAGAATCTACTTCTTCATGAGAAAAATGTATCTTCTAAATCCATGACCTGGATTACAGTTGGATTGCATATAACCTCAGAATCTGACATTGAATATTCTATTGCAATTATTTATTTATCTGCCTGTAATAATGGGCATCCTTAAAAAGCACAACCTGATTTGTGGATTATCAACAGAGAAATAGAAAATGGAAGTTAATTTTTCCTGCAAAATTTTTCAAGATAAATTTTGTGACTGCTGCATCCAAACAAATGATATGGATAAGATATGGTTGTGTAGATGCAATGGAACTGAATTGTGTTTTTAAACAAACTCCCGAATATTTAAAAAATGGCAAAATTTGAGAGTCCTCTAGTTCTTCCTTCTTCTTGACTGACTGACTGCAGCTCCTGTCTGTGATCCCGAGATGTTAGGGGCACTGTTCATCTCTACCTGGTTGCAAAATAGTACCATATGTAATCACATCGCCTCTTATATTTGCTTGGGAAAAAAAGGGCATACATTTTCCCTACGTATAATAGATAACACAGAATTAAACTGCGTGGTTATTATGCCAATGACAATTTTAAAAAGTAGTTAGGAAATAACTGTATCCTAGGCTCCCAAAAATCTTTGCTTTGAACTTCTGAAGTGTGACAAACTGTTAGGAGTAAAACCTTGGAGCGTTTGTCACCACCTGATAGCTGGTTACCACTTGTTACCGAGCTGTGGGCACTGTTTTTTTGGCTTAGGGTGACTGTTTGTTAGGGAAGTTTTATCGCAGCAGGGTTCCTGACATAACAGTGTTTACCATGTAGCAAGAACAGATAAGTGCTCCTGGCATCTGCAGATAAATACAGAGAATGTGAGCAGCAATGACAGAAGAGGAATATATTTATGATAGCTCAGCTAATTAGTATGATTAAATTAGAAACAGATGGGATAAACTGCAGCATACAGTCTAGTATTTTTTTAACTCAGAGTTATTTTAGTTCAAATGATCTTCTAAAGGAAATGGAAGAAGCCTCTAGACTGAACAAAGCACACTGTTGTAGCAAGTAGGATGAATTAGTAAATCTTTTGCCACCAATTCCTAGCCTATATTATTCTAAGTCTTTATGATATATGGATACAGGATGCTCCCTGACAGTACAAATGGTAGCAGTGAGCTTGAGAATATGTTTATTTCTCCCTGAGAGACTTTCTCTTGTCCATCAGCAAAACTTTATTTTGGAGGTCTGTTGAAATTATGGTCACATAAAGTGGTTTATATTCCAAGTATAAATTTTTTATATACTGTTTTTAAAAAGACTCAGTAAAATAAAAAGTCCTACAGAACTGAATTAATAACTGCCCACTTAACACATTGTTATGACAGAGCTGGTTCTGTGCATCCATTAACTGTATAAACTGGAATTTGTTGAAAGGATTACAGCAAAATGGTGGGTTGCAGATCTGCTTTGATGTGCCAGTGAAACGAAGGCTTATCCCTCTCCATTTCACACCATGGAAAGGTTTGTCTGGTTAAGGTGAGTACAACTGTGAGCTGGCTAAAGATAAGTCTGAGGGAATGCTGGTCCACTGGAAGCAGACAGAGCTAAGGTGAGAAGTGTGTCTCTGGCAAATGACAATAGAGCTGCCACTTTTGTTCTCCCCGTGAGTTCTTTGAGATCCTCGATGACAGTAAAGCAAGGACACCAATTTCCAAAAGGACACATTCTATCTGTGTCTAGTCAGAAAATAGGAATTAGACTGAGCCTATATATCTTTAACATTATCTACCTGTGGATGGATTATTGGAATATACAATATAGGAGCTTATTCCATATATCCACAAAGCAATGCAGAATTAGTGTAGGATTTGCTTTCACTGCCTGTTTGGTTGGGCTGTCTAAGCCTTTAGCTCAGGTCTGGATTAAAGCTATGATAATCATTGAGTGCTATTTCTCCTCTGGCTCTCAGCAAGTAGACAAGCAGAGAGGGGAAATAAAATGAATTCTAGTTCTGCCTTTTGACCAAATCTATCAAACAAATCTATCAATAAGCACTATTGAGCTGAGCGTGGTTATTACAATTTGCTGCTTGATAGGCATGATCTCTTTTCTTTCATGGAGCAATTAAGAGAATAGGGAGGAAAATTGGGATCCAGAACTTTTATCTCTCAGTGAAAGTGCCTCTCAGTGCTTCGTCTGATAAATAAATCAGCTTCTACTCTGCCCACCCACCTTGTTAAAGAGAAGTGCCTTGAGCCACTTACTGGGCCTAAAACAGGTGAGACATGGATGAGAATAACAGATGCATCAGCTGCTCCATCAGAAAATGAAAAGGAATTAGTAGAAATTTTATACTACAGTGGTTCTGTCTGTAGTGAGGATAATTTCACCATCTACCAGATGGACTATAAGGAGAACACTGTTTTTCAGTAATGGTGCAGGTCAATTGAATTTGGATCTGCTGGATTATGGCTATATGAGATGTTCAGGCACACCATCCAAGTCTGCATGTTTCAGTTTGTTGTGGGGTTTTTTCAGGCAGATGTTGTAAATTAGCTCCAAAAATATTAAAGGCAGGCAAAAAGCCCTTCTGGTAGTTTTGGGTGTGATGTGGAATCCACACGGACTTGTTCACACAGACACTGAAACCGATATGACTCAGCAAAGATCCTGAAGTGACTTGAAACGATTTTCTGCTGCCATTTGCTCACATTTTGGCTTAGAGCCTCAGCCACACATCTTATTAGCTTCCCAGAAATCTGTGAAGTATAGAGCTCTGATGCTTTCCCTCAGCCACAAAGAGACGTGAGTACTTTAACCATTAGTCTCCTTTAGCACACCAAATAAATACAGTCTACTGAATCTAAATAAGGAAACTTGTCAATATAGAGTTGCAGCACCATGGCAATTACAGTTCAGAAGTAAAATTCCCATGATACTCATAAAGGAACTTTAAGGAAGCCAAAATTTTGCTATTTCTTAAATAAACTTGACTAATTTACCTGGTAATTCACTATGACTAGTGATTTATCAAGTGTTGCTTATCAAATGCATAAAATACTGTCTCCAGTTATTGTAAAACATGCACACTGTTTTAATCAATACTGAAAGTAGTTACTGAGAGGATTTTGACTCTATCTGCTGACAGATAAATGCACATGAATAATGTACACAGATATGCTTTTGCTGCTCTGTCAGCTTTCTCTTCTATAAGCATATATCCAAGTATGTTTACAGAAAGCAGGGGTTTGCTCCTATTATCCTGAATTGCTTGAATTTACAAGTCTAATAAGCACAGTCCAAATCATGGTCTTCTATTGAGCAGCTACATCAGTGTGGCTATCAAGTTTGAGCTCTGTGATAAAATGACACAAATTTCTTTCCAAGCCTTATACCTTCCAGCACATGAATTGTGTGATAGCTGGTGATAATCTGGTACGATCAATCAGATTCCCTTCCCCTCTGTCCTCACAGTGAACTGCTGACAGGCTTTCTTGATGCTCTCTTTGAAGATATGCAAGTTGTTTTAAAAATAACTGGTTTTGAGGGAAAATAAGGTCTGAAAAATGGGGAGTCCGTGAGCATAAAACTACTATTTGAAAGCACTTCAACTCACCATCTGTGTCAATCCCAGGAGTGTGAGGAGAGGCAGACTGCTATGTGTAAGCAGTTTACCTCATCAGAAACCAAATACTAATGGCTATTTATTTGCCTTACTTTCAGAGGAGTGATCAGGACACAAGCCTCAGCACTTTTTATAGTTGTGGGTGGAATGGCAGAGCTGCTGCTGTGAGGAAAGTCTAGTAAGTCTCTCTGAAACAATCTCTTATCTCTGCAAAATGTGTCTTAAAGCTTAAGTTTTAAGGAAGTTGAAACTTTTACACAGGAGTACAAGGTAATTTAAGGGTTATTTTCTAGAATCAGAGGACAGACTGTGTTAGAATAGAGATGTAACTGAAGTCTAGGGGAATGCTAAGTGCTTTCATCTTTATAATTGAGGCCCATTGGTTAGGTGAAAGGAGATAGTGGTAGTGCTACATACTAAATGTGCCACCCTCAAGGATATCAGTCATATATTTTTCCTGAAAATTTGCTTTTTCCTCCTGTATTTATGATACACATTCCAGATGTCCTTAACAAAACAGACAATTTTCAGGCTTATGTGTGATAATTACTGAGATTTAAATATGGCTAAAGATGAAGCTTATTCATGTACTGGGAGCAGATTGTCCTTTGAGAAAATGGCAACATTTGAGCTAACTAGCAAGTATATTATTGTTGTTGCTTGTAACACACCTGGCAAACCAACCTATACTACATTCAGAATGACAGGACACAGTTTCAAGCTGCTCCAGGGGAGGTTCAAGTTGGACATTAGGAGGAATTTCTTCAAAGAAAGGGTGATTAAACATTGGAATTGACTGCCCAGAGGGGTGGTGGACTCACTGTGCCTGGAGGTGTTTAAGAAAAGACTGGACATGACACTTAGTGCCATGGTCTAGTTGATGTGGTGGTGTTCAGAGGTTGGACTCAATGATCTCTGAGGTCTTTTCCAATCTAATTGATTCTGTGATTACTTTTTGTGTGCATCTGCTCTGATAAAAGACTGTAAAAATACACCTTCAAAGATTTCTGGGATAAGAATAACTGTATTGCAAGTCAGTCTTGATTAACACCAAGAAACCAAAAGCTTACTTTGGTGAATGAGACAAATACCTGGAATTTATAACAGAAGGAGCACTTCTGTTAAGCCAGAGTTTGCTGTATATATGAGTCACTCAAAAAAGATGCACACATCCACTTCCTTTCTTTTAATTCATATCAAACAGTCTGTTATATACAAAGGAATGCCTGTTTAGCCATGGAGGCCTAGCTTAGCATGTACAACACTTAGAGAGCAGGTAGTTGGCCCATCAGAATACCTGTGTTAGGTACCCCGACTCTGGGTGGTGTCACTGGAGAACCAGAGATATTTCTGGACCTGATCAGGTTGCTTTGGTGACAGCATGAGCATAACCTGTGCTTTGGTTATGTGATGGGGGAGCATTTGCTCAGCCCCATGCCTAAAAGAGCTGTTGCTGTATCAAGATTTAGAAAGACCACAAACTCCCCACATTTTGGTTAGCAATACCATCTTTTCCATGTGGACTTCTCCATCTAACTATGTGGGGCAGTTGCCATGGCCATTACAGGCCATAAACATCTCCTCCTATAAATCCTTGCTAAACCCTCAATAAAGGCTGTGTTTTTTAAACATCTCACTTAACATCCTAAAGGCTTCTATTGTCATTTAGTACCAGAATTGAAAAGCACTCTTTTTTTTAACTACATTTCTTCTTTTTTTCTTTCTTTTTTTTTTTTTTTTTTTTACTTAGTCTGCATCTCTTAGAGACTGAATTTTCCACTAAGGTTCTTTATCTTGCAAACATAATATCAACACCTGCAACTAATTTTTAAGTGCATCATATATTCGTGTATGTTATGTATGGTTGTAAAACTTACTTTGTCTGCTTAGGTACTACAATGTTTTGGGATTTTTTTTCCTTTCTGAATAGAGTAGTATATAATTCTTCATCTTATCCGCTGTACACATGCCACGTATGTAAGTTCTCAGTTTTTCTCAAAGGGACTACCTTTTCCAGTGCTCTGCATGTCAGGAGATATAGGGATAAGTGGAGGTAGGTGAGTTACACAAGAAGCATTTCTTTCTAGCTCTTCTTTTAATGGCTTCTAACTCTATCCAGGTAATCTATGGATAAAAAATCCTGTAAAAATACTAACTCTGGTAGTGTAATTTTTGAGATTCAGAGACACTACTCAGCCTAGGGTGGCTTGAGGCAGTAGTACACATAATTTCTTCATTACTCTTCCCAGTTATCAGTATCCTTTATTAATGTTAGTTTTTACATAATTGCTTAATAATAATGACATGCTTGCCATGAAGTAAAGATCTGAAGTGCTTATTACAAAAAGAACTGCTCTGAGGATATAGCTACATTGATAAGTTTGGAAACAACCAAAACCACAGAGGACTGTTTCATATTGTGCTGACTTTCTTTATAACCAGAATAGCCGAGACTTTTCTAAAAACAGTATCTAAGTCCTGTAGAGACAGAAATACCACAGAGTGGCTTCAAGACAGATTTTAGTATAATATATTATTAGCAATTCCTATTTCTGTGGTTGCATGAAACTGGAAACAAAGTCTAGTGGCCTTTTTTAATTGTTTGGAATCAGAAGTCTCAAGGTCCCTTCTTATCCCACAAACATGCAGTTTCGAAGAATGTTTATCAGTATGAAAATAGCTGTATAGGTACGTATATATGAGTTCTGCGTGACACAGCTAAATTACCTGACAGCTATTTTTGTCTCTACATACGTGTTTTGATACCACTGCTCACTTTCAATAAATGGACAAATAAGGTTTCAATTATCCTGCAGTTTATTTGGTTCAGTGAAAGGTAAGCTGCAAACAGGATTTACATCAGTAAAGATTGTATGGTTTGTTTTTCTCCTTTTTAAACAAATTCCCTCACTATCAAGGATGCCAATTCAGAAAAACAGTATGAATCTGACTGTAAAGTTAAGCATTTCAAATCTCATTAGCTCCAGTAAATCCCAGACAGGCTTTTAAAATGATTTGCTGAAAAGGAGACAGACTTCTCAGCTTCATTGGAATTAATATGCTTTTCTCTCTTAGCCTTTCTAAGCGATTAATCCTGTGCAAAATCCACTTTCGCTATTGAGAGCTTTTGTTTGTTTGCTTGTTGACTTGTTTATAAGAATTTCTTGAGGTTTTTTTTAATCCATTTGTGCATCTAAAAATATGGGATATCTGCTTGGCTATCACATGTTTAACCTTCCTGCTGAGGTTTGGTTATGTGTTACATTAATGGAAAAAGTGTAACTGTTTTACAGTGTTTTGAAGTTAAAGCTTAGTACCTCTGAAGATGTACCCAAGTACAGAGGAGTTTATACCTAGGTGTTGCATTCAAATCTACTACTACTTTTTCTGTTTATCTAATTTTTTCAAAACCAAGTAAGACAAATATTTATGAATGAGGTGAAACTTGTTTGTTAGTCACAGAAATTCTAGTATAAATGCAGCTGTGGCCTCTGAGAAGAATATGGATATAGAACAACATGAGCATGTAGGTTTTTTATGATAGGTATTTTTCTCTCTGTTTTATCCCTTCACTCTTGACCTTATCTTGTAGCCTTTAAAACTCATTGCCTACATAGTGTTAGAAGTTATAAAGAATAAGCCACTTAGGTCCAGCATGTTCATTTTCCTGCATAAGCAGCAAAAAATTTTGTTATGTCCCAACTAAAACTGATAACTGTAGTAATGGTAAGGTCTTTAAAATACTGATATTTTAATTGATATCGGTAGGATTCAAGTCTAGCACACTACAGTGACTTTGCAAACTTCTCTAGATATTTCTGTCCATGGACTTTGTACAGGCACAGATGGCTCTTCTTTAATTGTTGATAACAGTTGAGATGAGCCTCCCTCTTTGCAGATTCAGAAAACATTCCTTATGGCTGTGCAGCTATCTGGCTAGCAAACTTTCATTTGCTGGTTTTAATTCCTTATCTGTCTGTGACCTCCTGGAAGCCACCCAGAGACATCTTGAATTCTACAAGTTCCTGCAGTCCTGTGGTTCAGTGGCTGAAAATTGTTCTAGGCTCACAGAACTACTTAAAAAAAGTTAGATTAAGTAATCTTGAAACTATGTATCGTGCATGCATAGACACAATCACTTTTGTTTTCCATATAAAATGTTAACTGAAGTTCATCAAAGTTCAGTTAATTCTTCAGCTAGTTAAAATATGAAGAGGAAAATCTGTGAATATTTTTCAGTTTATTTTCTCGTGTTTTTAATCTGCATTTAAAACTAATAGTTTTAAGAAGGAGTTTTATGTTTTTAAATAAGCTGAAATAAAATTCTGCTAATATAAATGGAAATACTGCATACTGCTCTACCTACAGACTTGAGCTTGTGTGCTGGGATTTGAGAGATTTAAACCATCATCTTCCCACAGATTTTTGAAGTGACCCAGACAGCAATAAAACTGCCTATGGCTCTGAAAATCACACTCCATGCTTGCCTGCCTAGTGTTGTTGGCCAGAATAGCTCTTCAGGGTAATTGTGCATATGTGCACTGTCATCTGAAATAAATCAATGATTTTGTGGAATAAAAATGTCACAGCAGGGTATCATTCCAGACTGACTACCATTCTGGAATAGCTGCACTATTTGCTTTTGCCCTGCAGTCCTGCAGTGGTGTCCATGCTTTGTCCATGCTTTGTTGCCTTGCCTTATTAAAAGCTTCTACTTGCTTCTATCAACTAGATTTTAAAAGGAAGAGAGGGTATTAATGGTAACTTCTAATCACTTTATGCTAGTAACAAACATTAGCTCAAAGGCTAAGTCATTTAAAAACAGTGACATTCTGGAGAGGTGCTTCTCTTTTAATCTCCCCCATTACACACAGTGATGCTATTTTTTTCCTACCAAGTATCAATTATGTACAGAATGGGGTCCTTGAAGATTGTCTAGTTCGAACCCCTCATCTTTGGACAGAGATGCCACCCACTAGACCAGGTTGCCCAGGCACCATCCAACCGGGCCTTGAACACTTTCAGGGATGGGGCATCCACATCTTCTCTAGGTAACCTGTTCCAGTGCTTTACCACCCTCTCTTCCTACATCCTATCTAAATATCTGCTCTTTTTGTGTAAAACCCTTGTCCTATCACTAGATGCCAGTGTAAAAAGTTGCTCTCCATTCTTTTTTATAAGCCCCTTTTAGGTGCTGGAGGGTCAAAATGAGGTCTTCCCAGACCTGAACAACTCCCGCTCTCTCAGTCTGTCTTCATAGGAAAGGTGCTCCAGCCCTCTGATCATCTTCATCACCTTCCTCTGGACTCAATCCCACAGGTCCATGTCCTTCTTATGCTGGAGGCCCCAGAGCTGGACACAGCTTATGACACAAACTATGGGCAGTGATGCTACAACTAGAATTTGATGAAGACCCGGGAAGTAATTTAGAACATAGTTAGAATACCTAAACAAAAGAACTACTCCCATGAAGACACGAATCCGTGTAGCCTGACTTCCATTTTGGAGCAACGGTTTCCAGTCACAAATGCTTAAGATAAAGACAACAAGAATGAGCCAACAGACAGTAATATCTGCTTGTGAATTCTCTGAGCTAATGTGCCATCACATTAAAAAGGGAGTTAAATTCAGATGATCCTTGCAGCAGTGTACTATAGCATTCTAAATGGTTCACCAATGTTGCTCTGTTAAGTCAGGGTATGATATGCCAGTACAAACAGTCATCACATACTGATTTTGGAAATTAATTCAGAAAGCTGGTGTGCCAAGGCCAAAGGCAACCCAGTAAAATAAACCTGACTATTCAAGGTCAAAACCCACAAAAGAATGACTGTGTTATTTAAGCCAAGTGCTGGAATGAGATGGTCTGGTCTTGGGATGTATTCAGCTGAATGCTGGGATTAGTTTTCCTGTCGATTTGCATCTTGTTGTTGTTTGGCATTGTGTCCAAGAATGTGCAAAATCTGACTGAGTTTTGTTTTTCTCACAGTGGAGGCAAAGTCTCAGGACAATATCCACAAAGGAAGACCCTGTGGATTCCAAGATGTTTAACAATTTTATGCTTCTGCTTTTCTCTGATACATTCTTTTCTCTGATACAGAGATATTTTTTGTCGTTTGTGCATTTCCTTTTTGTGTAAAACTTAACAGGAATCTAACTGCCTTGAGACCTCTGTGCTCTGTCAAATCTAGTTGCAGTTGCCCCATGGATTCAAAAGGTATTCAGGCTGGGACAAAGATATGCGCAAAGACACTGTGATCCATAATAATTTTGTTTCTGTTGGGACAAAATGCAAAGAGAAATTTTATCAGTTATTCTTAAGAAGTTCAGCTTTCCAAAACTCTTAACGATAAAGGAAAAATCTCTCACATATTAATGTAGCATTCCCATCCTTTACCTACCCCGCAATGGGCCTTGTCACAAAATAATCGCTCTGACATGAGGAGAAAGGTTCAGCCTAAAACCAGAATTCCATCATTATGGTAAAACAAAAGGCTCTCAGTCTCAGACTGTGCCTTTAGCTTAGTAACCACAAGGAGGAGAGAGATATATTATTGCTGAAGGGGGAAGTTTCAAAATTCCAGCAAATAGCTGCTCATCTGGAGCACTCTCACTCCGTATGCATCCCATTGATTCCTTTGTTGTACTTAAATTACAAGAGTCTTAGTGGATCTTCAGTTAACAAAGAGGGTGTAAACATGCTGTGATTTGTATGTAAGGGTGCTGGTAATACTTTTCCAGAAGGCAAGGCATCACCATCCTTGGCATGTTAACTGTATTTGAGACAAAGGGCTGCTTAGCATGATCCTAAACTGTAATTTGGGGAAGAAAAAATACAGGCCTGAACACATCTCTAGAAAGTTGTCAGTCCTAGTCTTTTTTTAGCCATGTAGGTATCTTTTTCATGTATTATTGATTAGATTATATTGGTCTGCAAACTGGATGTGCTGCTATGGAAGCTTTTTTGGTTTGTCAGCAAAATCATTATAACTAACATCACAGCTATTATCTTTGCCAGTCATCAGAGTGGGAAGATAAAGTATCAGCTGGAAGTAAAGACTAGAATTCTGTAGATTCCCAAAGCCTGCCACTGCCTATCCTCTCCATGGAAGATGAAAGTCATTTAAAAATATTTCTGGTTTTTCTCCTTATGAAGAGTACCTTGAAAATAAGGCATGATTACAAAAAATAAATCACTGAGGTGGAAAACTGGGCAGAGATTTTTCTGAGAGTTGTTTGTGGTTTTCTGTCAGAAACCTAGTTCTGGGAAGAAAAACATAGATATATGCCACAGGATTTGCTGGGAAGGCAGTCTGTAATTCCATCAAACAAAGCATGAGGCTATGGGCAAGCTCCCTAGGATCATCTCAGGAACACAAGATGCAGTTTGATGAGGTAGAGCAGACAGTACTGACAGTAACTACCTGGCTGCCCTATGTAATATAGGCCAAATATTAAAGGGACCTAAAATTGCATTAAATATGATATTATAATATTACCAATTACAAAGTTTTCTTGTTCCAAACAGCATTACAGGATAGGAAAGCTGGATCTTCTCCTACTATGGAAAAATAATTAAGGTTTCAGAACCTATTTTATGCAGCAGTGTTGGCAAATTTTGTTGGCATTACACCTTTGGAAGATTTAGGAAAAAAAAGGAAAAGTGCTTCCTTCTGGCAACAGGGAAAATACTTTCAATACTGAGCTTTTATTCTGAAACCAGATATAAACAGATACATTAGGAGCAGTTCATAGTTTGTGCTGTGCAAGCTCCTTTCTACAGGTATCTTTTTTCTCTGTCTGTACAACTCTTCCCTGCAGGCACTCTGGCCAGTTCCACATCTCTGCTCAAGCCCTTACAGGCTGCTCACAGCTGAAACTCAGCTGTAGTTTGTTTTCTGAGCTGGCATTTCTGCAGGCATTACACATATATTGGCCACTGTCTTGCTCTGTGGGTCCCTCTTGCCATCAGTCTTCTTGCTGTCACTGTATCTTCGCTTGTCTGAGTGCTTCTACAAAAGATGCTCTTTAATTGTGGTGGCGGATAATTGCTGGGAATTTGTTTGATAGCCAAACACTGAGATGCCAAAACAAAATAGGCATGTTTGAAAATTTAAGATCTCCATCCTAATCCCACGATAGTGTCAAAACATCATTGCAATACTGAGAGATTGCTGAAAGCCCTAAACCTTTGTTACTGGCAATACTTTGTTGTTGCTTGAATTTCTTTAAAGTGCTGTTCATGGTTTTCTGACACTCACTCTTGATGAAGGATTTTGCTCATTAGGAAGGCAATCCTGCCTCACTTACTAGAGAAGATACACAGCAACATGGAGCTGAAGCTGCTCCACTCCTAGCATGACTCAGAAGCAACAGCAACAGCAACAGTGGTACTACCAATGTTAAATCAAAACTACATGTAGAGGCAGCACTGAATGGGGTTTGGGCCTGTTTCAAAACAGTTGTGGTCAAATGGCAGAGAAAGGGTATAGCAGAGAAATTAGCTTTCACATCTAAAGCAACAGCTGAAGACAGATACTGGTACATGCTGTGGAACTGAAGGTAGAGGAACGCATTTATGTTGTGGACAGTATCAACTATGAATCTTAATTGTCTGTGGCATTTAATAAGCCAAAATTCAGCTGAATATGTAGGCAGCTTCTCTTCGCCTTTCAGTGCTGTTAGCTCAGGCCCTGGCTTGTTTGGAGAATTGTCATTTGAAAATATTATGTACGCCAGCAATTATGCCAAACTGTTTTGTCAGTAGAGTGGATCAAGTAGTCAAAATGATGCACCATTTACGAAGTGCTTAGTTTCTCATTTGCTTACTACAGCATATGAATAAACATCAAGCCGTGGTCTATACTGAAGGAAAACTTTCCCACAAATTCTTAACACTTCTATCCCATATTTGGGAAAGAGGTTTAAGAATTGGTGGTGGTGTGTAGTTTCAGCTCTGGAGACACATTGCACTTGGAAAGCGTTTATCAGGTTGGGGGACCCTCCTTCGCTCTATTTGTTTCCATTTCAGGATACTGATGTCTCTCAGGCTTTGCTTCACAAAAGGGTTTCCTTTCAACAGCACTGTGGGAAAAACACAACTCCATTTGAATATTGTCTGTATGACAGTTTCCTCAGGCCCTACAGCTGACAGCTCTCCTGATTAGGAGTTACAGGTTCAAAAAAAATCTCTCAGTAGTCAGGGCCCTGCTGACTTTAATAAAAGTTACTCACATGATGACTACAAAATCAACAGTTGTTTTTCCCGTAGAAAGACTTCTTTGAGAAAAGGTCTTCAGGAAGAGTTGTTTAAATACAAACCAAGTATTGGATTTTTTTTAAGAAGCAGCTACTCAATTCACACTAGAACAAAGTCAGAATCATTCATTCAAGGATTTTTATTTTTTTTTTTCAATACAAAAGCATTCATTGCTCAAGGTCCTTTCTGCCTGTTGTAGCTTTTAAACAAACCCATTTCTGAGTTTTCCCTTTGGACCTTCTTCCCTTGGCTGATTAGCCAATGTTTGTTGTCTGTAGTTTTGTAATTTCCACTTCTTGGGAGAAATGTAAATTAAGGAAACTTTATTATCTTGGAGCTTTGTATTTCCGTGGAAAACAAACAAACAAACAAACAAAAGGTTTACTGTTAAGGCTATGTGTGAAAAATCACCTTCTCATATGTAAAGAGCTCAGCCGTCTGTCTTTGTTTTGATGTGGGTGTGGATTAAGCGTTTAACAAAAAGTGTTGGTAAAGTTCACAGTACTTAATGCTTTTGTGAAGGCTTGCTTAAATACAAACTTTTTGATATAAAATGTAATTCAAGGCTTCTCAATAAACAAACATTTTAATTCCTTCTTTAACTCATTGATACTCACCTGGGAGCCTTTGCTCAGTTTAAATACTGTCTACATCAAAAAGGATTCCTGTCTTTTATATATGAAAGCTTGGGTGTTTTCCCATCCCTGACGCTTGTTCTAATAAGAGACATTATCTCCTCCTGCAAACCTTGCTTTATTATATTGCAAAGTGTAGCAGAAATAGGTGGAATTCAAGTGGTTATTATGGAGAGATTTCTAAATGATAGACCAAAAAGATCAGGACTTTTTTTTAGAGAGGCAGCCAAATACCTGACAGAGATATAAAAAATTAAAAAAAAAAAAAAGCAGAAAGAAAATAAATTAAACTCACCTGATTACTTCTCTGACACCCTCAGAAAATCAGAATAAAAGTTTTTCAACTAAGCTGAAGAGCAAAAATATTTTAATATTTTTAATTTCCCCCATTCTATGTCTTTACTTCTATGTCCCTTGTCCTTATTGCCCACTAGCTTCTAGTGTCTATTGAAAGGACAGATTAATTTTAATATTAATCTTTTTGCAAGGAATTTTCAAAGACATCAGGTTTAATTTTACCAATTGATATAGCCTTACAACTAAGTACTTGATTTTTCTTCCAGCTGCTCCCTAATATTTGCACAGGGCTTATGAGAAGGAGCAGCTCACACTGTTCAACAGTGATCACTTCAGAAGCTGTTTGAGAAGGGTGAAGAGGCCATCACCAACCCCATCTGCTGAGAGGATGTTTGCAGTGGGATTTCATATGAATATTTGGTTCTACCAGGCAGCTGCCCCTCTGGGAATGGCACATCAGACTGCACACCATGGTGTGAAAAGACACAGCATCCAGCACTCCTCTTGGGTACTAGAAGTCCTATTCATGCTTTCAGATACGTACTTTTGCATAGTGCTCAGTTATTTTTTGTGTGTAGTCAATGAGTTTTACACCAGGTGGTGAGTGGCAGAAGAAAGAAAGAAGCAGTGTGCCCAGGTGGCCAAGAAGGCCAATAGCATCCTGGCCTGGATCAGGAATGGTGTGGCCAGCAGGAGCAGGGAAGTGATTCTTCCCCTGTACTCAGCTCTGGTGAGGCCACACTTGGAGTGCTGTGTCCAGTTCTGGGCCCCTCAGTTCAGGAAGGATATTGAGGTGCTGGAGCAGGTCCAGAGAAGAGCAATCAGGCTGGTGAAGGGACTCGAGCACAAGTCCTATGAGGAGAGGCTGAGGGAGCTGGGGTTGTTTAGTCTGGAGAAGAGAAGGCTCAGGGGAGACCTCATCACTCTCTACAACTCCCTGAGAGGAGGTTGTAGCCAGTTGGGGGTCAGTCTCTTTTCCCAGGCAACTCTCAGTAAGACAAGAGGACATGGTCTTAAGCTCTTCCAGGGGAGGTTTAGGTTGATATTAGGAAGAAATTCTTTACAGAGAGGGTAATCAGGCATTGGAATGGGCTGCCCAGGGAAGTGGTGGATTCTCCATCCCAGGAGGTTTTTAAGATGAGACTGGATGTGACACTCAGTGCCATGATCTAGTAACCACAGTGGTAGTGGATCAAGGGTTGGACTTGATGATCTCAGAGGTCCTTTCCAACCCATCTGATTCTATGAATTGGTTTTGCCCTTTCAAAAAACACCAAAGTAGCAAAAAAAATAGAAGTCTTTTGCACCTAATTACCCTGGAGATACATCTAACAAGGGCATTGCAAATATAATTCTACATAAATACCTCAGGCTGAACTACTGGGAGCTGTCCTGATGCCTGACAAGTTCTTTGCTCTGATCTGTTTTTATTGCACCAGTTTATAGCCTGGTGACCAGACTAAGGTTTGTGTTAACTGTATTTCTATTACACTGAAAATTCTGTTTGTGTTAATTTTACCTCAATTTAATAGAGCAGCACACAGCATTTTCTTTGAAATATAAGGGATTAATAGTTTCATCAGGAAACTTCTGTGATTTGAAAACTCCCAGGAGAAAAGGTGGCTTCGGTTTCTTTCACAGATTAAAGTCACTTCCTACATCTGCATGGTTATCTCATTCATACATAGGCAGGTCATCATGATCTGCAATTAGAACATGTTTTTGGGACCCAGGAAAGTCTGATTTTCCAACACCAGCTCTGCAACTGATTTAATGAATAATTGTGGGCAAATCATTTGGTCTTTCTATTTCAATTTCGGCATTTAAAACAGGAATAGCATCTGATGAGGATTTGTGTGAATTTTGATAAATTTAGGAAGGCAGGCACAAGGCTCCTCATGTAAAGAAATGGCTGAAGTTTGTCTGATAGATATTAAAGGCAATATTATGTACTGTGAACATTTTATAACATCAATAGACAGACTTGGAAATACATTCTGAACTATAACAGTAAGGAGTTGGCAATTTTGCTGTAGGTTTTGTCTTTAATATAAAGAAGAGGCAAGTGTGTCTTACTCTTACCTCTGATATCAATAGGACTGATGTCTTGTAGGGTGGGACTAGTGACTCACAGAATAAGGGCTGTGAAATGTTGCCCTAGGAGAGTAACTATCTGCAGGACTCAAAAGAATTTTGTGATGTCTCGCAATGCAAATGGCAGTCATGGAGTGAAAAATATTGCACATAGGGCTGGAAAAATAGGGGCATATAATATTCATTTTGACTTACAAAGGGTTTTTTTAAAAGTTAATATCCACTATTTCTAGCAAGAAATATATCCATGGTCCTTTGCTTTAAAAGTAGATTTGTAGGGGAAATAGGAATAGTCTGTTCAGATTTTTCATGTTCACTAGGCTAAATCTATCTGCCTAATTACATACCACAGCATCCAAACTATAAAATTGCTTGGAAAAAAAAAAAAAAGCCCAAAACAAACAACAAACTTCTCATTGCAACTAGCTTATCCTGAGGCATTTAAAATGTATCTTGTAGAGCCTAGTTAAGCAAACACTTCAAGCATTTAGTAATTATCATGAGCAATTAACTGTTAGCAGTGTTCTCAGGAAAATCGTGACATTTTGTTAATGCTCCACAGGAACTTATAAATATAACCAAGGGAGAAGTTTGTTGTGAGCGTCATAAAGATAGCTGACACAGAAGAACTAGAGTATATTGCAATGTGGGAGAAAAGGAAAGAAGATTAATTACTGATACATTTCCTGGCATTTACCTTTATAGTCTCAAATCTTATGGTAGCATCTCTGCTCCAAACTGTGAAGAAATACAGGGGTCTGATTCCCTTAAATTTAGTGAGTTTGTACCGAAGATGTGTTCAGTAGATAGCATTTATTGTTAAAAGGAGTATTTCTCTTGACTTTTCAGAAACAATTGTCTTTTCCAGGTGGGTGATTTCCATTTGACTTATGCAGCACAGAATTATTATTTTGCTAGCTTAGTGAAAACTCTGTAATATTCCCATTTTTTTTTTTTTTTGATTCTGACTTGGAGCCTTTTTAAATGGACATTCTTCTTCTAAGAAAAGGAAAATGATTATGACAAAGTGATAACAAATCTCATAGACGTCTTTTAAATGCTAGGCCAGTGTCTCCCTAAGGGCAACAATTCCCAGCAGGACACTGATCTTATGTGTATTTCAGTCTTGCACTTCTGTTGGATGAAAGTATCACCCTCCCATGGAGGCCTGCCTAATATTTGAAGAAGCTTTAAAGGGGAAGAGAAAATAATACGCATGTCCTGGGAAAGGAGGAAAGAGAAGCGGGAAAAGAGGAGAGGGAAAGGCAACTGACTGGAGAGTGCATGACAGTAGATAGCATAGTAAGTTGAAATTGGGGTATAACATGGCTTACAGAAAAAGCCTTTGCTTTCAAGTGGCTGGAGTGAGAGAAAATGGTGTTATAATAGTAAATGTTGTTATAATAGAAAATGATGTTATAATAGTAAATACAAAGCTCTGTTGTTACTCTGCCTGTGATGCTGGCAGATGCTCGTGTTGGACAAGGTGGCTCCCCAGACAGGGATCCAGGACGGCCGTGAATATTCTGTCCAGCTTTGGTCTTTTTCCTCCTCATTTTCACTCTCTCATTCTCCAACTCCCTACCTCTTACCCCCTACTAAAAATATTTCTTTTTCTGCCAGTTTTTCGAAGTGTTTCACATTTTTACCCCCCCACACACACACCCTCAGGGTGGTTGGAAAGGAGATGAATGGGAAGAAGGGTTGCAGCTGGAGCTGAGCTGCCTCTAGTGCACACAAAACCCTGCCTCCTCTGTGCTCTACCCTCTCCTGGCGCAGGGTGAACCAAGCTGTTGCCATAGTGTTGGAGGCCTGGTGGTGCTTCCTTTTGTGCCAGAGTGCAGGCTTAGTGGTTTGGACACCTCAGCTGTGGAAGGGAGCTATGAAGGGCAAGGCTGTAGGGCAAGAGCCAGTTGTCTCTGGAGGTGCCTTAGCAAGTAGAAGATGCAGGTATTAGGGAAATGAGGGGAAGGCCCCAGAGGCAGTGCTTTGATGAGGCTCTGAGGAGTACAGAGAACCAGCTAGAGGTGTTAGGGGCTGTAACATGGGCAGCAGAAGAGCTTTGCCTGGATAAAGCTTGCACATACTTTGTTATGTATTTTTTCATGCAAGGACTCAGTACAGGGAGAACAGAAAGTGTGCACTGTTTCACTTGAACTGGAACACCTGGGTTGGGGCAGGCAAGAAAGTGGAGATACAAATAAACAGGAACGGAACAAAGAAGGATGACAAAAGCACTGAAAATGTGATCAACACTTTTTAAAAGCAAATAGGAGTTGGAAAACTTCCCAAAACTAAACTGGTTGTTACTTAAAGGTTGTATCAGCCTTGAACTTCTTTTTTCCTCTCGCTTCAGCAGCAGGCGAAGACTGTTCTGGAAAGCAAGGCTGGAGGTAAAGAAACCACTGGTTTCAGCTGCTTTCAGCTACCATAACTGACAAGTGGAATATCTCTCTGGCTAGGTAGGAACAGAAGAACCAATATTCTGTGGTTTTCTTTCCCCAGAAATTACGTTTGGTCATTTTGAAGTACTTTGACATAAAACCTTTCATGCAAGCGATGCATGCTGTGATCTGCTGTCTAATGTTAGTGATGACTTTGTCTTGATTCAAGGTTGTCTCTTTGTGATATGAAGTGGTTAGGAAATACACCCCCATTCTTGTGAGGCAGCTCAGTGAACAGATGCAAGCTTTTTGGAATACCTGACAAGACCTGCATTTGTGTTCTTTAAAACACACCATATGTCCCACCTGCCTCAGTGGGCTACTGGGGTGTGGGTGTGACAGTCAGTGGCAGGAGCAGGGAATATATTTATGCCAATATTGCTACAAAATCCACATAGTTCTGTGAAACAGTATCATTTAGGATCCTAAATTACTCTTCCACAGTGGAGTATTTCCAAGTTCCTCAAAATCTTTCCTTCTTAGTGACACGACTTTCTTTTGAATATTCAGATTGCTTTTCCCACCATCACTGATCACTTTCTAATACCATCTTTCATGTGGACTTTGTCTTGTCAGTATCAGAAACTTAGACCATTGTTAGAGTTCACTTGCCAACAATTAATAACAAATAATAATCTATTATTGAACTAAAGGCAAAACTAGTTTGGGGCAGGTGATATAAAGGAAAGGGAGAATCTTAAATCTTAGTGAGCTCTGCACAGTAGGAAGATAATTATTACAAACTAACTCCACACTTCCATCACTCTCAAGTGTGTGTTCTGCCCCTGCCTTTGAATCGTTTCTGATATATGTTGCATGGTGTTACATTCTTTGTTCAGACCACTTGCCCAGTAAAAGACTAGACACCTCCTTTTTTTACCTGGATCCCTTTTCTCCTAGGTTAGTGATTTGAACTGGCTCAGGAAACGGGTCAGACAAGATCTGAGGAGAGCAGCAGGTAAACAGAGTAGTCATGCTGCTGGGAGAAAAGTGGGCAGTCCAGGTGAGCAGTAGCAGGGAGCTGTGAACTTCATTTCCACATAGGTACTGAATATTTTTGGAAGGTTTAACAAAGCAAAGCTGTTCTAACAGCAGTGGAGTTGACAGATGAGTTGACAGCTCTATTTTAAGGCCCACTCCCAAAATGAACCTTATTCACATGGGTCATGAAAAGGTAGTAGGTTGTATTGCTGCTTTGCTTCCCTGGATTTGGCTTGAATTTGGTTCTTTCTTGGGAAACACAAAAATCAAGGTAACTCCAAATATCATTTAACTATGGCACCAAAACGAGACATTGCTCACAGTTAATTGAGCAGATCTGTGACTTTATCTCCTCCCTACTGCTGAAATAGTTAACGGTGTTGACATGTAAATTATCTTTACTGTTTGTTTAATAAAGAGCAGAAATTGTCTCTCCCAAACAAGTACAGTCCACCCAAGGAACCATTATACAAATACCCCAGGACTTGCTCTCAGCTACTTGGTTGGTTAATTATGTGCCCCACCTCTTCCTTATCAGACCAGGAACCCTATTTCATCATCAGCAAAACTATCACAGACACAACATAGCCAGCAGCTTTCCTAAGATAACTGCAATGCCTTCACATTGTTGACCAACTCGTCACAGAGTGCAGCAGCTGTCACAGTCGCTGTGGACAGACCAGTGCCACTTACCACTGTGCAGTTTTCACCAGGGCTGGAATACATGGAAGTGGCAGAAGTGCCTTCTCCACAGCTCACACACTTCCCAGTCATACCCGTCAGCTCAGTGACCCTGGTAATCAAAAATAACACCAGTAATGAGAGAAAAAAACCTCTGACACTATTTGCAGCTTCTGTATCCATCTTACTCAGGTGAACAACTACAACTACTTGCCTTTGGGCTCTTCTGGTGCTCTGGAGCCAGTTTAACTGGTTTGGATCTGGCATGGTCTGATCTGCCAAAGCCAATAATGCCTGGGGCACCCAGGACAGCCTGTTGTGCCTGTTGGGAGTGAAGAAGGTGCTTCGCTTGCTCAGTAGCTTTTCTATTCTATGCTGGATGATTTTTTTTTTTTTAGAATGTCACTACAGATTTGGATGCCATTGATTGTTTTGGGACTGTTTTCAACCTTGACTTGTTTAAAAATACAAAATGCTTGCATAAATAACAAAGTGAATAGAGATTTTCTGTTTCTTAGACCTATCTGACATTACAGACTTTAACATAGAAATCAAATTGCCTGTTTTCTGGCACAGTGCAGGAAGAAGCTCAAAGATGGAAATGTGCCACAGAGGAAGAGAAAGGAACAGTGGGGATCTCTGTAAGCAAAATGTCTACAAATAACTGTTTAACTATGGCCTTAATCATATCAGCATATCTGTGTACCTTTGCTGTGAACCAGAGAAGGGAATGAAGTGCCTTGAGTTCTGTTTCTTTCCCAGACCACATTACAGCTTGCTTAGGTCCTTTATTCCCATTCCTGGCAAAGTGGGTGCTGTAAGTGAAACGTGGACAGGTATAAACTGTGTGTGTGCAGGAGGAAATTATGGTGTTCAGCTACACAATAAGCCAGTCTTACTTCTGAAACTACAGCCCGAGGCACTCCCTCCCCCCCCAAATAAAAGGAGGCAGCTGGAATATTTTTATTGTGCCTGAGTTTGGTTATCCACTTTGTAGCATAGCCCCGCAAAGTGGCAAAGCTGAAAGAACAGGATGCACCAGCTTGAGGTCAGGAGAAACAGAAGAGGGATGCTGGGAGTTCCTGCAGCCTCAATGTGTGCATGGGGAACCACAGCCTTAGGACTTCTGGCAAGTTGATGAAGTAATTTATGTGAAGGCTTGGACACAAATGAAGTTGTAGGTGTAATGATGTTTTGAATCAAAACAAACTAGTTCAAAATTTAAATCAATAGCAAGTACTTAAAGCTATAATTCAGGAGAGGACTACTACTGGCATAATGGTCCACAGTTTTGAAATGCAGATCAGTAAATTTCTCTGAAGGACATTTGTTGGGCTTCCTGTGAAATCATATGTGGCTCCTGAGATAGGGCTTTAATGCAAAATGTATATCAGCATATTCTTAACTGTAGGTATGTGAAGTCTTGTTTATCTGCATGGCTGAACTGGGACACAGGATATTGTTTCACAACACTTTTAGCTGACTTAAGCCAGCACTGCTGCCCAAAACAGTGGAAGAGTGAAGTTAGAAGATCCAGTTGGGCCAAATTAACAGGTCATTGCTGTGGAAAGGGGGTAGTTCTGTCCTCCTCCTCAACCTGTCTCCCTGCTGCAGGCCAAGCACTCCATATACTTCTCTTGCCTTGGCTTTGTACTTCTCTCATTCTTCAGGGAGCCATTCCAGCTCTGTGCAGTTAAAACATGACAACAGTGGTCCCACGGTTTAATGAACTGAGCTGGCTCTCTGCAAGCCTTTTGGACTTTAGGGATGTAGAAGCAAGGAGGACCTGTCTCCACAGCTGCAGACAGGTGTAGAGGAGAGGGGAAGGAGAATGTGGGATGTTTCTGGCAGCAGCAGGTTATTAAATTGGTTTGGCTGCATCTTCTAGCTCCAAGCAGAGCTAACCCTACTGCAGCCCCACAGAGCTCTTGTTTTTTGCTTCCCCACTACCTCCCTCCTTGTGCCAGTACCAGCATTTGCACAGCCAGGTGATGAACTGCTCAAAGCCAAACCAACAAAACCATTGCTCAGCTTCAACCAAGATCAGATTTACAGATGAGTGGCAATGGGGCAGGGTATGGGAGTGGAGGGAAAAGACCATGGGGTTTTATTCCAGCAGCAGAGTCTGCTTAAGGTGTTAGTGAAAGTACATTCCTTTCACTAGAAAGTACTAGTGAAAGTAGCAGGAGGCCTGCTATTGTGGTTAAACCCTAGAAAATGAGACATACCAGGTTTCCAGAGCATATTTGCATGAAGCTCTGACGGTAAAAACTGTGGATTCCTCTGTTTCACATTTTGTTCACTAACTTTTTCCAAAGGGTAACTTGACCCAGTTATCCATCTCAGGCAATCCCAGATTTCTCTTTTTATTAAAATCACCCTGTGATTTAGTAAGGAGTGTGTAAATAAATCACCTTGTCAAACAAGTGGAAAAAAATACACTAGCTTTCACTTTTTGAAAAACATCTGACCCGTTTGTTTGCTAGATATTTGTTTTAGAACATAATAACTGTTATTACTGCTGAGACAAACACAATACAATGCTGAAAGCTAAACTGGATTCACTGCCGATTTTGCATTTTTAAGTTCCAGTTACCCAGGCTATCTGTTTTCAGTTCCAAATCATCACAAAACAACCAGATTTAACTTCTCAAGAAACGCTGGATTTACTTGAAAGAACTTGGTTGACATTAAGAGGTTGTTGGATGTGTTTTAGCATTGACTGTAATGGATGAAGTTTAAAAGCTTGAATTTTAGATTACACAAGACTGAGGAGCACAGAGCCAAAAATGGAAAAGCTGGACTGACGATGTGAATGTAGCCCACACATCAGCTGCAGAGCTGAGCACACATTCACACTTTGGCTTAAAAATAGCCCCAATAAACTGCCCCCCAGAGTTGTCATTATGTGACTGAGGGGGCAGCAGAGGGTAAGAATGAGGTGGTGGGCTTGGAGGAGGAATGGGAAAACACTTGGGCCCCTGAAAGAAACATCTGTATGGCTGTACCCTGCAGGGATGTCCTGGTGAGCTGCAGTGAGAAAGAAGTAGTGGTGATCCAGAGCAGAGAGTGTGAGTAAAAGCAGAGTTACACTAAGCCTGCCACCAAACACCATCTTCAGGGAAACCCCACACCAGCTGTGGCCTTGTTGATACATATTTAAGATAACTACTGTTCTGTTACAAAAAAATCCCATCATTTTGCTACATTGCAACATCTTTCCTGCATTTCATGCACATTTATGCACATTTCTAAAGCCCTTTATTATTTGTTTTATGCCAGTTTTTAGCTGTTATTGGTTAGGTATACTATTTGATGTGCAGTTATATTTTTCTATCATACCTATCCTTGGATGTGAAAATAAATTGAGATTCTGCTGCAATTCTTCAATGACACTGAAATGGGCTTTCTGTATACATTTATACAAAAGCAGCTTCTGTGTTCATGGGGAAAGAAGAAGGGTCAAGAAAAGGGATGAGGGAAATTAACTTCTAAATTTGAATTCACTTTAAACTTGCAATTTTATTTTTTGTATGTGTGTGCACCGTAATTACAGTTCTGTGTTCTGTTGCTTTGAGTAATGTGCTCCATGAATTGAATGTGTGTGTTTTCAAACTAACCCTTGGAATCACAGACTAGATGAGTTCAGGGTAATTTAAGGATGTATTTTATGAGAGTCAGAGCTGTAGATATATGAAATAACATACAAGAAATTATTATAAATCAGTCAAAACTTGGGGCAAGTAAGCCCAAATCCAAAATATTCATTCCATGAGCATTCCATTTAGTGTCAGCTTAAGCCAGGTTGGCCAGGTACACAGACTTTTAACATACTAAAAAATGCTTTTAGGAACAGAACATCGTTGGGACAAGTCCATCTTTGGGGAAAGCAAGAAGAGAAGAACTTTTTCACTAAAGAAAGAAATATCAAGAGGTAAGCCCATGTTGCCACAGTGCTAATGATAATGATGAACACAATATCCTGCATGGTATTAGAGCTATTTAAAAAGTATGTCCTTCAAAGCAGCAACTCTTTTTTCAGTCATCTAAGGGCTTACTGCTGCAGCCCTTCTTTTGCACTAGTGCTGTCATTTGTCTGAGCTGCTCCTTTATGCTAATCTAGCAGAAATTAATTCAATCGTTTTCTTCCACATAAGGAGTATCTGTATTACTCTTAACATCTGTTACCACTAGTTTTGCTTAGCTTGTGTCTATGATCCCCTTCTCTATTCTCTTTCCTATATGAAAACATTATTTGGACAAGAGGAAACGGTTCTAAAGTAAAAGGAAAGATATTTAGGTTAGATGTTAGGAAGAAATTCTTTACTCAGAAAGTAGTGAGGCACTGGCACAGATTGCCCAGAGCACCTGTGGATGCCCTGTCCCTGGAAGTGTTCAAGGCCCCCATGTTGGATGTGGCTTTAAGCAACCTGGTCTAGTGGGTAGCGCTCCCTCCCCATGGCAGGAGAGTTGGAACTAGATCATCTTTAAGGTCTCTTCTGACCCAGGCCTTTCCATGGCTCTGTGATTTCTGTGATTCTATTATTCCATTACTGTAAGATACAAGTTATGTTGGTGGCTCTCCAAAGGAAATCACAGTATTTCTTCATCTTGCCTAATGCCTATAAATTAAAGTTGACTTTTTTTTTTGTTCATGTCTGTTCATGCATACATGTTTGTTCAATATCGGTTACATATTTATGGCTTTGTGTTCTTAAATCTCTTAGTACATTCAAATTTCATCAATTTGCACTGCCCATTTGAAATTTCACTTTTTTTTTTTTTTTTTTTAATCTAAAATGTAGTTTGGTACTACTACAAAGGTAAAAAAGAACACAATTTTTTTTTTTTTTAATTAGAAGTTCCACTCTTCAAAATGAGGGCAAAAGTCATTGCATTTTTATTTGGTTGAGCTTTTTTATTCAAGCTCAGAACATAATTTAATAGCAACTCCCATATTTTACACACACGGGGCAATAACATACAAATACCTTATTGACATCTAAAAATTTAGAAACGTATTATTCAAGACTGTTATACTTTAGGGATTTTAGTACTTTGTGTCATGCCTGCTGCTGAAATAAAGGCATGTTACACCTAAGCAATTTCATCACCTTGTCATTCAGACTGGACCATAACATGACTTGAGATGATGCAGGCAGGGAAAGTACAACGTATAAGTCATTTCACTAACTCACATGCAACATACTGAAAAATGTTACTCCTTGTGAATAACCCTGCCAGACCTACTTCTACTAAGGCTTCACAGTTTAGTCTTTGGAAGTCACTGATGATGTTGAAAATGATGAAGAATGATGAAAATACTGTATGAGCTAAACTGTGAATCTCTCTGTCCTCTCTCAATCTGTTCCCACTGTTGCTTTCCCTCGCACATGGTGTTGTAAGGCAATTAATATAAATTGAGATTATTCATTTTGCTCATCCCAGAAGTATGAGGTTTCATGCATGTATGCCAAACTTATGTCTCGTATACTGCAGTTCTGTTTATCCATGTTTGGAAGTTTCAGAGAGCTCACCAGAGGAAAATAGATATAGTTTTTCCATTGCATAATGGAGCAGACACAATTTTAGTCCAATATTATACCTGTGTCCCATTGTAATATCTTTGTTGGTTTAAAGACTCCAAGTCCCTCTGGGAGTGTCACAAATTTGTATAATGTCCCTTTGTACTAGATTTTTGTATTTCTATCTCTGATTTAGTAGACAGATGTGAAAAAGCATATGATGCCAGATAAATCCCTAGTAACCACACAGCTGCAGATGTTGAAGAGAGCAAGTTGTTCTGGCTAAGGCCAATATTAATTTATCCTCAAAACTTTCCTTCCAGACACACCATTTTTTGATGGTATAATATATCTTACTTTTATTTTGCACTGATCCCTCCCACACTGATCAAACTGTTTCCCCATCTGTGGCCTCTTGTAGCATACAGTTGCTTTTCCTGGGCAACGAGAGTAGTCTTAATTCACAGACAAAAGAAAGAGTAGGTTAAAAAAATTTCAAGACAGCGGAATTTCAAGGCTTTATGATCATGATTTCAAGGCTATCTTATATCTATGACAGTCTGAAAAAATTGTTTCTTCTCTACCTTCATCTTGTTATTTCTGCTCAGAAGAGCAGAACAATCAACAGAAAAAAGTTCTGGTTTTCTTTTGTCAATGGCCAAATTCTGAATGTTCATGTCTTCTCTTCCCTTTGATCTGTCTTAACCTCTTACCAAATTCCTATTCTGCTATGACCCCGGGTTTGGCAGAACCACAAGTTGAACTCTGTATAATATAAACAGATAGTACAAAATAAAAGAGCTGCTTCATAGTCAGTTGGCATTAGCTAGTGGTCATTCACAATAGGGTAACATGGTTGCCTAATGCTTTAAAATTCGAGGTGGTCTGGATAACCATGCAGTTTTAAAAGCTTTTTTAAACTACAAACTGACCTCATTTAGCTTGGACAACTGCCCTTCCCATAAAGGAGAACGCTAGTTTTAATTTTTTTAAAGTATATTTTAAAAGATTCTAGGTTAGTGAAGGTCATTCAAAAGTCTTAAAGTCTCTTCTGGCATAATTCTGAGTTTAGCACAAGTCTTTCCACTTTTGTTAAACATCATTGAGTGTTGAAAAAGAACAGGCAGCCTGCCTTCACCTGCACAAAATATGTTGTTTAGCTGTACCTACAAAAGATTGCCCCACATACACAATTGTCCAATGTCAAATCAATTTGTCAGATTAGGACAGTATCCCAGCAAACGATCTTATTGACTTTGGGAGCAGAGCAAGAGGAATTCATTTGGAAAGGAATTGATTCAGGTTTGGAAAAGAGTTGCAAAGGAAATATCATAAACTATTGAAGCAGGCTAAGAATGGTACCAGCACTTCAGTTCTCCTTGGTATTATTACTCAGAAATTAATTATGCCTTGAGAGAAATACCTGTTTGTGTAACATAAGTCGTAACTCTTTCCTCACATGGGACAGAAATACCATACAATGGTTTTAAACTAAAAGAAGGTAGGTCCAGACTAGATATGAGGAAGACATTTTTTATGATGAGGGTGGTAAAACAATGGAACAGGTTGCCCTTTGGAAAGGTGGAAATGCCCCATTCCTGGAAACATTCAAAGTCAGGGCTCTGAGCAACCTGTTTTAGCTGAAGATGTCCCTGATCATTGTGGGGGTGGTTGGAGTAGATGACCTTTAAAGATCCCTTCCAATCCAAACCATTCTGTGATTCTGAATGATTCTATGACTTGTGTCACAACACACAGTATTGTGGTGTTTATGCCTGGTTTTTGGAAATAGCCACTTTATTCTGCAGCTTACCCATTTTGCCTGCAGGTTTTCCTCCATATGCACAAAGGTTCAGTGTTTGCATTTAAGGCAGAGCAAGAGGATTTTTTTTCTTCCTTGTAGCCACTTGTACTGGAAATTAAAAGAAAAAGGAATATGCTTTTTCAGAGGAAAAGCATATGGTCTCAGAGAAAAAAAAAAAGGCGCTTGTTTGTGCAAAATTCAGATCTGAAGGAAAAATATGAGCAGACTGTTATTTTTTATAATTCAGCAAGTCTGGTCATCTTGGTTTGGGTCATCAGTACACACTACACAATACCAAAGTACTTACTTTTTTTGAAATGAAAAATTTTACCCCTGAGAAAGCCCTAAGAAAAAAAGCCCTTGAAAAAAGATACCATGATTCTAAAAGTGAGATATGCATCAATCCTAAAGGATCTGATCTCTATAAAAGTCACTGGAACAGTTCCCACCCATTTCCACTGACTTAGATTCAGGTCTTAGGAAACTTTAGTTAACTTAACTCTTAAACCTTCCCTTGATAGAAAGCTGTCATGTGGTGTTGAGCAAATAGTAACTAAAAGTTGCTAAAGTAAAAATGCCTTGAATTACCATTGTGTTATTGGTTTCTTGGCATTCTAGACCAGGGGTCTGGCCAGAGCATGACATGGTTCCCTCTCAGCTAGTGTGCCTGTGTTTCTCTCCCTGTAGTAAAAGACAAAGTGGGAGCCTGATGAATGTGTATTGCCTCACTCAAATACAAGGCTGTAACAGAGCTACGTTGCAGATCCAGGAGTCTGGGAGTATTCCGAGTGCTTAACTTCAGGTATAGTTACTGTGATCTTTAATAACAATAAGCCTGCATGTTAGGTGAGTGGGTTTGATAGGATTGTAGACTTTTGCATTCTTTGGCTTTTGCTGTTTATCTAGTATTTATGCTATTAGATACACATTTAATACACTCCCTAGGTCCTCCATTTTATTAGTATGTCTCTACTGATTATGCCAGTGGTTGGATTCTATTCTGAGAGGTGTTACTTTGTCATTATACACTGCCCCTTAAAATCACTCTTATTTATTGCCTACAGCACACATGTAATATTCATCTCTAGCAATTTGCAGATCTCTTGGAAATGCTGCCAAAATTTCAGGAAGGCTTCATGATGGGTACTTGCTGGATATAGTGTCTAATGGCGAACTCTTTTCATAAATACTTGCCATGTTTTTTCAGCTGTGCACCTGCTTTGGAAAGAAATTTGTAGTGGAGCCCGGTGCTGCCTTCACAAGGCAGAGCATCTCTAACCTAACCCTAGGCACAGGATCTCACCAGGCAAGCAGAGGGGCGGCAGCAGAAATTCCAGTTACCGTGTTTTGGAGATGCCAGAGCTTAAGCTTCAGTTCTCTAGCACTAAGCGGCAATGTGCCATGGATCTCATGCCAGAATTAAGGTTGCCTGTTCGTAGTATAGACATGTCTTTCATGTTTGAAATTATGTCTAAGGAAGAACTGGAGATAAGAACAGATACTGGCAAAGGGAGAGAGGAGAAAGGAATTTCTACATTTATTAGTCATGTTATTGAAGAAAGAGGGAAGATTTTATCATGTCTGTCCTGCTGAAAGCAAGGCTCTGGGCTCACAAGATCTGCTGGTAAGAGTTTGCAACAGAGTCTGCTTTCCTACCACTTGGTGCCAGAGGGTTAACATCACTTTCCTTTACAGTAAGTGGAAGAAAGTTCTGTCAGCAAGGTGTGTGCTGCGTGTGTGCCTCTGTATGCATAGCCAGTAAGTGAGAACTAGGCTGGCTTTTTTTTCCATCCTTCATACAGTTTGGGGGGAAGGGGGACGGGGGCACAGTGCTGATCCAGGCAGGGATGGGAGGAAAGCTATGGAATGCATACTCTGCAGGCCCAGCTGGATGAAAGGGCTGAAGTCCTCCCAGCTACCCACTGCTTGGTAAATATGTACCTGCTGATTAAAGCACTTATCACAAGTAAAATAAAGACTAATGGTGTGAGGAGAACTTCAGCATTCCTACTTTTGGAAATCCCTCTAATGGACAAAAAACCCGACTTACTAACTAATGGGATTTGCTGTTTTACCAGTAAGAGGAGCACGGTCCCTTTAAAAGCCTTGGCCTCCTTTCCTAAACGCTATTGCCGAGCTGTGCCCCACCCCTGCATAAGCAACACCTGCATACCTGCAGGATACTGTCTTCTTGATAGCTTGTATACCTTAATAATGCATGCTGGTGGAGCGAGTGGTCTGGATTTGTGACGTTTCACTATCCAGTCTATTAATGTGAGGACACTGATGTAGCACTTGCCAGATCCCCAGTGATGTAATAACACACAGTGCTTCTAATGGCCTTTCTGCAGCATATGAGCTCTTGGTAGCCACTGAGCTGATGAGTTTCAGAAGGAAAAAAGACACACACAGTCACACACACACACCCCGCAAGATAAATGGCAAATCCTAGCAAGCAGAATGCGAAATGATTCCACACAGCTTGGTGATGTGGGAGCTGCACACCACAGTTTTCTCAGCAAACTGATAGTGTTTCAGGGCACTTCCTCAGTGTCGACTGACTGCTTATGGTGTATGTTAAGCTGAATCAGGGTATGTGCAATTGCTCTGGATACAGAAATGTGTAATGTGTCCAGGAATCCTCAAAGTATACATCCTATATGCTCTGAGGAAGCCTGATTGTTTTTAAGGAGAAATGAGGCATTTGGGAGTGATAGGATACTCAAGGCCTCCAGAAACCTTTTTAAGCAAGCTGTATGTATGTGCATTGATTTGAAAAGAAATAGTTAACTTCAGAAAAAAAAAAATGCAGAGGATACTGTTTCTTTGCATCTTGACATAGATGCTGTTGGAGTTCTACAAAGGCCCAGACTGCTGCTCTCAGGAGTAGTGTATTTACTAACAGGCTTAAGTCTACTTTCAGCCTTTTCTGTGTCTCATCAGTCCCAGAGTGGGGAGTTTGAGTGAGCTGCACTCTGATGGTTATCTTCTGGTTAAGATCTGCCAGAGCAGAGCAGGCATCCCCCCATCAGGTATTTTGGGTCCTCCTCACAGAACTGTATTGGTAGATTAAGGTCACATTTTCCTTGTTTAGTGGAGGACTAGGGAACTCAAAGACATTGCATTTTCAGTTTTTTACACACTTAAAATGTAAAAGGAGTAAATAAGATACTCCTTTGAAGCAATTAATGAGATCTTCGTTGTGTGGGAAGTGGGGAGAGAAAGAAGAAAATGTTAGGCGTGAGACCAGGGAGGTAAATACACAGTGGAGTAAAAGAGTCATGGAGCTTAAACACAAGGGAAGCTGCAAAAAGAGACAGAGGAGAAAGAAGTGTAGGGCTTACTTGGTTAAGACAGCAGGAGTCAGGGAGATGGTTGGCAGGGAAAAGATTAAGCCATGTGTATGCCCACCGGAAGGAGCTGCACAAATACCAGCTACTCTTCCCAAGGCTTTACAGGATCAAAGAGCAAGTGCAGTGTTTTAGTGTATGTTTGTATAGTGTATAACACATGCAATTTCCTTCCTGATTACTATTAAAAGATAGTGTATACACAATCAAAAATTATCTCATAAAGGCCCCAGTAGGAAAGACGACAAGGGGTTAGAAAATCATTGGCTGACCTAGTCTGTCACTCCTTGTTTTATTCCCAGTTACTCATTGTAGAAATAATTAGTGGCAAATTGTAAAACTGAGGTCATTAAGACTTAAAACTCTTTGCATCTTCTCCACCTGATTTTAAAACCAACCAGAGTGTTTTGGTATGTTTCCTTTTTGTAGGCAATGGCACTGTATTCAAACCCCCCTTGCCCTTTATTTTGGTATTTGTATAGGGTCACTGCCATTAGTGGGGCTTTTTTCAACACAGTGCAAAGGCTGGAGATTTCCCAGTGTAGGTAGGCTGCTGTTCCTTTCCTTGGACCACAGTCTTTCCCTGGAGCACGTGGGAGCAGTACCCAGACTCTGCCCCATGTGTTTCACATCAAAAGGACCTTAGAGTGGATTGAAAACTGAGCTGCCCTAGGAAGAACTTCCAGGATGACAGACAGCTCTGAAAAATCAAATCAGATTTAAAGAGAAACACACCACATTTAGCTGTCTCCGTACCGATAACAAGTATTTACAATCACTAGATCCTGACAACTGCACCATGCAGGGATAATTGGCTGTTACAAATGGCACTGTAAGTAAGGAGGAGACCAGTGATCTGTCTCTAACATGATTATACACCACAAATCAATGATAAGGCAGGCATTGCTCCTCTGATTCACTTTCATCAAAAATGACTGACCATAAAGCAGAGAAAAACAAAAATCAAAACAAAGCACATAATATGTGGATGCTTTTCAGCCTAAAAAAATAATAAATCTAGAAATTAATTCTTTTGTAGACTGATAATCTGATGCATCTGAGCGGTACAGTCATAGAGGAAATGCAAGGTTTATAAATTAATTTTGGCCTTATCATTCACTCTGCAGCATCCTGCACCAAACAGCAGGCAGGAGGTCTTCTGCTGAGAGGGTGACTGGAGAGCAAAATGAGTCCTGACCACTTGAAATTACCAAAATACTCATGACCATGTTTCTGTTGAGCCACTCATGTCATATCAGTGTCCTGGCTAAATTTCAGTTTGATTAGTTATATTCTGACTACCTAATTTCCCAAGCAGCATAGTTGTTCATTGTCTTTGATTATTTGGAGACAAAAATTTACATGTTTTTTTGAGCACAATAGTTAGCCATAAAATTCTACTATCATACTGGGGTATTTTTGGGCAAAGAAAAAGATGCAGAATTTGAACCAAGGAGCTTAAAATTATCATAAAGATGAAACCACTTTAGAACAGCGTCTAGGGAAATCAGATGAGGTAAAGATTTTTAGGTGGGAGTGTGAATGGATGGAAAATATCAGTGTAAAGGAAAAGGAATGTATTTGTAAAGCAATAGACTATATAATTTGCTTTATTTTGCATGTGTCTTGCTAGAAAGTTCTCATGATGTTTGCAGCCTTAAAGGAATTTAAATTTCCTGCTTTTGGTGCCCTAGTATTGAAAATCTTTAAAATGGGATTTTGCAGAGAGAAGGCTAGCAGGTTTTACTAGGATCACAGAAACCAAACAAGCTCCTTTTCTCCATTTATGATGCCTCTGAAAATGTCATGTCCACAAGCAAAGACAAGAATGATTTATTTAATTAATCACAAGGCATGACTGTAATTTTATTTCTCATCTGAAAAATGAGAAATGTGGTTCCAGCAGTACAGTGCCCCTTCTACATAACAGAACAGGGACCTGTTTGGGTACCTCAGATGTCTGGGAATCTAGCCTAAAACCAGGATCATGCCTTAGGATTTTTGTCAGATGAATCCTAAATCCGAATCCTAAACTGTTTCATACAGTATCTGTGTTTTCCCTAGAGTGTGTCTCATCTGAACACTGACCAACCTTGACCTATTTTATTCAAGATTTGATTAGATCACAGTGCAAGCCTGTCTAACTGCAGGCTGTAAATTGTAATCCTCCATCTGGTCACTCTCTGGCCAGTGTATGTGGTCTATCAGGGCTGTCTTCTGGGTGCTGAAGACCTTAGGCACATGAGCAGAGTGGGTAGCTGTAGGGTTCCCCAAGATATAGGGCTCCTTTCCCTTCTCTCTGGCACCTCCAACAACAGCAGAGTCTCTGGATGTGCGTAGCATGCTTTGGTCCTTTAAACTGTGATATTAGTGGACTGAGATCACCCCTTCTAATTCAGGTTGCCCAGTACTTCCCACATTGAGACTATATTGATTTTATGTGTTTAGAACACCAACAAACATTAATTGTCATTGGTGTGTGCTTCAAGCAGAGTCTATGTAGAAAATATCAGCAAAGCAGTGTAAGTATTTCTGAAAACAGGATAAAAACCAATGAACTTATTTGCCAGGGCTGAAAATACTTTTTTTCTTTTTTTTTTTTCTTTTCTTTTTTTTTTTCTTTTTTTTTTTTTTTTTTTGAGAGAAACTCTAGTGCTCCTGTCCACTCAGGAAGAGAGATTAAATTTGGCAGGGATAGGAAAGATGAATTTTGTGTCAAGAGATGAGCTATGAATTGTAAGTCAGTCTCAGTTTTGTAACTAAATATTGCAAAACCAGCGTTCATAATGGCTGCAGCATGAACCTGTGGAGAAAACAAGATAACTCTCCATTATTTGGCCACTGTTTGTTCTGTTCCCTCAATAAGACAGGGGTCTCTAGGAAGAGATGTATTATGAGCACAAAATTAAAGACAGGTACCAGGATGCACTTAAACACAGTGCTTAACTAAGATTATACTAACAATACTAATTTTGATTGGTTACAATTTTAAAGAGTTTAATTTTTTTTTCAATTTTTACTTATAGAGATAATTTACAGATGTGATTTGTGTAACAGTGTATGAAGTGTAGAAAGGGTTTCTTTAAAAGCTGCTCAAACCTGTTTGTTAAAAATTTGGCTTCTTTAGGTCGAGTAAGAAAACAGTAGCATTTAAAATTGGTGTAAATATTTTTGTCATGTGGGCAACCTTTTTCAACACTTCGTGTGACTGCCAGGTTGTCTGAAACCTACAAGGTAATTTCCTCCTGAAAGTGCAAATGAAAACTAATCTAACACATGTACATTTATTGTCAGGGCTGTTTCTTGTTGAGAACTCACAAGAGCCCATTGTCTTGTGATGACTAATTAAATACTGATTTACTTACTCTCCAAAGTTCAGTTGCTTCCACACCTTAAGCAAAGAGCAAAGTAAAACTCTGGAGAATACAGGTAAGAAAAAAAATAAGGGAATATAGGCATACCCAGTGCTCAGGCATAGGCTTTTTTAAAGCCAGCTGAGCATAATTCTGCCTTTTGAAGATTGATTATTAATTCGTGGTGGGATCCTTGCAATTCTTTGGCCACTGTTGGTTCATGAACAGCAGAAGGGCAACAGGTTTATTTTTTTCCTTTTTACCACATAATGCAGTGTGCAACAGCTGCCTTTTCTAATTTGCAGTGATGACATCAGCTCACTGAATTTCTCAGTCCTGTCACAGGTTCTCCTTGTCTCCTGCTCCCGTGGTAATACAGTTCTCCTAAAACCATGTTTGCAGTTATGCTCAAAATGAAAGCATTTTTCCCTGGTTAAAAAGAAGCTTGCTTAGTCTATCACAGTTTTATAACCACTTTAAACTGGCTGAAGCCAACAACACAATCAAAAAGATAAGTTTCGCCCTTTCTCCTACCTCAGTCCTGCCCCTGCACAAGATCAGCACAAGGATTTGGACAGCCACACAATGAGCCAGATCAGGAAACTGATCCAAATTAAAAATGAACTTGGCCCCTGCAACATTTGCTTTCCCCAGCCATCTGAGTTCCCCAGGTCTGTTCAGCTCGCAGCTGCACCAAAAACTGTGCCAACACAAAGGGGGTGGGTGACATGGGGTTAGGGATGAGCAGCAGTCATGGGGGAGGGAGGGTGGGACTGTTTTACCACTGACTTATCCAGCCAAGAATGATACTGAACTCAGGCAATGTGACTTAAACTTGCACCAGTTCAGAAAAATTCAAAAGGGGTTTCTAATTTACTCAAGATAAGCTCCATTTATATGGGGAATAAAAATAAGACACAGAGCCCTTTTTTTAAAATGTTTTTATCTATTGAATAAAATGGGCTGAGTATTTTGTCACAAAATAGCAACAAAACTAGGTAGTAAAGGAAAGCATTTAGATGTATTCTGTGTAATTTTATTAGTCTTCCAGTGATGTAATACATTCGTCTCCTCTTTGGGTATAAAGAAGGAGATAGAACCCTGTATCCAGACAGTTACCCTGGTTTGCCCAGCTGTCGCCCATTGCCACAATCCAGTCCTCCTCCAAGGCTCATGGATGGGAGTGCAGCTGTGTGGCCATGGCAGTTCCAAGTGCCACGCAGCCTGCTGTGGCACACAGCCACTCACACAGTCCAGACATTAGTGCACTGCTTGCACAGCCAGTGCAACCAAGTGACCAAGTAGTAACACCTCAGGATTGCCAAACCACCTTTGATTTCTTTTCTCATAGAGTTATTAGCTTTAATTTTGTCTCTGCCACCTGTCTGAATAAATTTTAATATATCATTCTCTGGTGGTTTTCGCAACAAGATGTAACTGGGACAAGGACTGTAAGAACTTGAAAACAGTAATTAAAATGGGAGATAAGATTAATCTTAGCGGTGTCTTCCAAGAAACCAGTAGCAGAGCTAAGTTATTCCAGTTATGTAAATATTTTTAAGCTGAATGGCTGAAGAGAAATTTAATTTTAAAAGAACCAATAATGTTTGATTACACCAAGTCCATTATCTCTTGCTGAGGTGATAGCCAGGAGAAAGTGAAACTACCTTTCAAAGCTTCTGCATAGATGCAGGCAAGATCCAAAGCAGAATGAATGAAATCCAAATTTAATTCTCCAGAAAGTACAATACTGGTGCAGTACAGTGGGCTGGAATACTGTGCTTCATGGCAGCACATAATTAGCTGTCAGAACAGAGGGCAACCTCCCTTCTTTACCAGAAGTGTAACATCGCTGGAGCAAAGTCCTTACAGCAGAGACTACTAAGAAAACAACCAATAAAGGAGATAAGGGAGTGCCCTGCTTAATACTTTATTTCAGCCCAAGCATTTTGGATTCATAACTTTTAATCAGTTTGCTGGCAGCTTTGGCTGGGTGCATTAATCTTAAAAAAGTAATGAATTTTGGTCTGATTCTCATCATCTCAAGGGTGGAAATGATGAACGACTATCCAGTCTGATCAAAGACCATTCCAGTATCTGCAGATAGATTTAACATAACAGAGGGAAATACACATAATAACCTTGTAAAATTATCTGTTCCACATTTATTCAATATGAATCCCACTTAATCATGGTGGGCCTGTTTAGGAAGAACTTCTAAGAGTGAAATGGGTTCTTTGTTCTCTTGCATATGACAGTTAGTCAGAAAACTAAGGCAGGGCCCAAGTAGATATTTGACCCTACAGAGACAAATGCATGAAGGGTTCGCTAGAAAATGGCCAAACGCACTACAGCAGGAATACAGAGAGGCCTCATATCACAATTTCTGTCATCAAGGCCTTTCACAACTTAGTTCCTTTTTTGTGTGTGTAACCTACGCAGTGCTAGCTCAAAGCTTCTCTTCTTTCCATGAGGGAAAAATGAATCTTGGCACTCAAGGACACAGACAGATCAATTTCTCCCATAAAACATCTTACTTTGGTTTCTGCTGAGGGATGCAGAAGTCACTTTTGTGAGGATGACACCAGATCAGTTTCCCCAGGCACCAGCCTCCTTACATAGCTCAAGGCACTACCATCCTGATGGTTCTGCATCCCCACCAAAGTGCTGCTGATGGGCCTCTCTGCTCAGCCCCACTCAGCCAGCCCTGGGCAGGTGCTTGGGGCTGCTGAGGCTGCTGTACTTCTGCTGCTGGGGTACCAGGGAGTGGGAAGGGACAGGAGGGCCACCTGCCCCTCTTTAGTGGGAACAGCATTTTGATGACTAGCTCTGCTGCTGCTGTCATTTTGCTGCCCCATTCCATCTGCCTCTAGAGGCCACAGTTTAGTCATCCCATGCCACTGTACCACTTCAGCTGTGGTGCAGGACTGAGGTATTTGAACCAGCTCAAAGCCAAGTGCCTTTCTCGACAGCAGAAGTCAGCTGTGAACTCTGCTGCTGTGGCTAGACAGGTCTTTATATCCACATGGTTTTGGAAAACCATATGCAGCACTGCACAGTTATGATGACCTCCTAAAAATGCTCCTTACCTTCTTATCCCACGTGCTGTCTTCTGCCTGAGGCATCTTTCCCAAACAGATTTGTGTACTTGCTAAACAGTCTGCATATCCTATTTTAATAATGTTGAGGTGGGAGGCTTGTTTGGTACCTCACCTATTCAAAGATGAAGCAGACAAGCCACGAAGGATAGAGGTTGATAAATTTTACCAGCCAGCCCAGGAAAGAAGTAAGTAATGAAATCCAGTATCCTTAGAAAGCTCTTCTTGAAAGAACTGCCTCTTCTGTCTGAAAATATTGTTGGTATTTTCTCACACTAGGGCAACACTGTAACAGCTAAAAAGAAAATTAGTCCATTAGTGATTAGTGATTTTAATATAAATAATAAGTTGTGTATGTGATACAATTTAACTATCCATGAAGCTGTAATTTCTAGCAGAAACCTGGTGTACATAAAGGTGAAACAGAGTTACTGACCTTGGAGCTAAACTGTCTCCAGAAGGCACTCTCCATCCCTGGAACTTCCGGAATAAACCAGATGAAAACTCGCTGAGGTTAACAAGAAACACCAAATCATAATCTACATACAAACTTGGATTTCAGAGGAAGATTGAAAGTTAATAGTAGTAGCAGCAGTATTAGTATTTCAAAAACACTTGTTACATAATATAATAGTATAAAATACACAGAATAATGAATGTCTCGTAGCACTCTACCTTCTGATAATCTGTTTCTGAGACACAGATTTTAAAGGTGATTGGGCAGATGCTTGGTGAGATGTTAGAAAGTGTCTATGAGATTAAAGTTTCCTTTGAGAATCATTAGATGTTTATCTGCGTAAGCGCCCCAACTCCATTAAAATTCAGGTTCACAAGCCTTATGACTGATCATCAGATTGTACAGATAATCTGATGAAAAGTCAGGCTGTTTATAGAAATGGTTCTTCTCTTTCTTCATTGCCGCAGCCTCATGGCCTGTTTTCCTTGCACCAGTCTGAATGTAGTTGAAGAGTAAAAGGAGAAAAAAAACCCCAGCAACTTCTCTTTTGCCTCTTGAGGTAGCATAGCTATTCAGCCCAAGGCAGAGGAGGAACACTGTTGTAGGAGTAGCATCATGGTCAATACCCAGGTGCACATGCCTCTCTGCTCTTCTTTTTTACAGTTTTCTCATGTTACTCAGAAAAGCTAGGAAGATGCTATTGATACTGTGTACATTAAAAGTAGCCAATGGAGTTAGAAGTGGTGAATGTACAAGCCACTGACACTACTCACCCCACAGACTGATGAATTTGGACAGTTAGCTGTGAGTTGCACATCCTAAAGCGGGTGGCGGAAGTTTTGACTCAGCTGTGTACCAAACCAGCCAGGCCAGGGAAGCCCCAAGGCAGATCTGACCATGGCACACTGTTTCTGCTTGTCTTCTGGTCTTCTCATACCACTGATCTGTTTGAAGCCAGTTCTGGCCAGCTCTCTCCAGAACAACTACTCTGGTTATTAAACATCAGTGAAAGGCTATACTAGGCTGCTTTATAGCCCTTTTTAGGTAAAGGAGCATCTTAATGTGATCCTCCCCAAGCCTCAGTGTAACTAGAAAATAATTTAATTCTCTCATGCCAAAGCGAACCAACCAGTCGACCCTAACAACAACAAAAGTGGTAAAAACATGGTTCTGACAAGACACCTGACAAACTGCAGTGCTTCCCTTATTATCTTCTTGTCATATCTGCTTAGTTTGAATCATGAATTGCGTGGATACTTGAGCAACCAAGATCCAGTGGATGGAGCTTGTGCCCACCAAGTCAGAGCAAAGCAGAGCAGACCTCAGGCACATGTAAGGCCTTTTCCATGTATTTCTCTGTGTGAGACTGGATCATTGAGGCTGCCAAGCTCTTGGGGCGGATACCTGCTGCATCCACCACTCTTCATCCAGGACACTCAGCCCTGGATTAAGCACTGCCACAGTTCCAAAAACCAGTATCAGTCTTATGTTTCTTCTGTACCTTGCTTGCAAGTATCTTAATTACACTGCCAAAATTTAAAGACCTTTTCGTTTGTCTTGAGATAAACTTTTACCATTTATGTCTGCAGCCCAGTGCCGCACTGGATCTGTGTGTGATTGTACATAAAAAGAAAAATTTACTTGCTAACTGTAACTGTATACAGTACAAGCACAAAATACAAGTTAAAGCTGATTACCAAAGTATTCATCTTGAATCATTAAGATTCAAAACTTAAGCAGTAATGTACTAATTTTATTCCAGGCTTTACCATCAATATTATAGCATCATTCTGTATGTGAGTTCCTCACTACCCTCGTATCGTAGCATAATACCTAAGAACATAGTGCAATTCACTTGCTTTCAATTTATATAGTATTTATGTGACAAAGAAATGGATGAATTTTAGATGATGAAGTTAGAAAGAAGCATTTATATCCTCACAGGCTTTGTATTTTTTACTGCTACTATCATGCTCCTTCTATTACCTTGGGCAAGTCATTCCAGTTCTGTGCTTCAGACTCCCAATGCACCTGGGTGGGCAAGTCCAGGACCAATGTTCATCTGGTAAAACTCTCAGGGCCTTAAGTCCTCTGGGCCTCAGTGTTGCTAGTGTTTAAAATGGTGTTAAAACCATACCTAGAACTGAATATACACGTGAAAAATTACTGGCTTAAGTATAGAGATGTAATTATGCCAGTATAGGCGTATCATAATATTTTGCCACGTAGAGAAACATCTTGCACTTGTTGCTTCATACCTCCTTCCAGGAATGATGACTGGGTAAAAGCCAGTCTTTGTTAAAGAATCAGTTTCAGTTCAATCTTGCTTGCACAACACTTACCTGACTACTGTAAAGATTCCTGTAAACACAGCAGGCAGGAGAGACTCACCAATCCGCATGTGCGCTGCAAGCTTTCAGCCAGGTCGGGAGCAGACACTTACAGATTCAGACAAGAGTTCAGGTTCATTTCAGAGGGACAGCGGCGTGAGGCTTCGTTATCATGGATCTGGTTGCACAAGAAGCCTCACGCACTACAACACGTTTACTCGCATGAATGAGGAGTAAGCGCAGCATTAGTACCTGCGGGCAGGAGGATGTCCACATGTACAATACATGGGGACAGAGAGTGCTCCGTCACTGGGGGACGTACTACAGCAATTACTTGAGTATTAAGAATAGACCAAGTGAGGACTGAATCACCTGTGGCAAGAGTCAGGACATAATCCAGTTCGATCACGAATTGACTTTAACTCAGAGTCTGACAACATCTACCGCTGCCAGAGCTCCCAAGCTACGCTCCGGCCGTACAGCAGCGCCCCGTGAAAGTCCCCGAGGGTGCCTGGACACCGGGACAGTCTGTGGGTCAGCAGAGCACAGCGACTCGAGCTCCCGGCCGGGGCCGCTCGGCGGCGGCGGGCGCAGCGCTCCCAGCGGGACCTGGCGGCGCGGCGGCGGGAATTTGGGGAGGATCCCTGGCCAGGCCGGTGCATGTATGTATGGGGGGGGTGTGTGTGTGCGCGCGTGTGCCGGTGAGCGGCGCGGGGCGGCTCCGGCCCCCTGACGCCAGCCGGACCACATCCATCCCGCTCCCGGCGTGAGGCAGCTGCCCGCTCCCGGCGCGGAGCCGCCCGTCCCCGCCCGCCAGCCGGTAACAACTTCGGGTCCCCCCCGCGCCTCTCCTCGCTCGCTGCCCGCCGTGCCCACACATCCTCCTCCTCCTCCACCTCCTCCTCCTCCTGCTCCCTCCCCCGGGTGGTCCTGGCCCGGGGGCAGGACCGCGGCGCGGGAGCGGCTCCTTGGCAGTGCCGCCCGCCGCTCTCCTCCCTGCCCGGCATGATGGCGTCCTTGCGGCGGCCCGGGGGGCACCGCTCCCGGCTCCAACTTCGAGGGTAGGTGCTGCGCCGGGCCCGACGGGAGGCGCAGCCTTCCCCCGCCGGGAAGCCACCGTTCTCCTCCTCCTCCTCCTTCTCCTCCCCGTTCCTGGCCCCATTATGCGCCCGCGGGGACGCGGCGGAGCCCCGGCCGGCCGGGGCAGGGGACGCCTTTGTGTGTGCGGGAACAGCCCTTCGCCTCCCGCCTCGGCCCAGCCGCGTCCCTCTCCCTTTAATTTATCTTTTTCTTCCCCCCCCCCCCTCCCCCCGTCCTTTCTTTCCGCAGCCCCTTCCCCTCCTTTTTTTCTCCCCTCCCTCCCCCCTTTCTTTTTTCTTTAATGACAAATCTGTGCTTAGAGGTCAAAGAAAGTTCACTTAATTTTTTTTTTCTTCTCACTGTTAAAGGGTGATTTCCCCCTCCTCAGTGTAGTTTCTTCATATACTCGTACAGCCAAATAATTTCATCCTGAATATAGATCTTTAGAGCTTATTAAGATTTACTGACGTGGAAATATTTAATCATGCGTTCGAAAGGATCTGGGCTAGATACTACTTTTTTTTTTTTAATATATAAACCGAAGTCAGAGGGAGTTCTGAAAGAAGCAGGGTTGCTGCGATTGCTCTTTTGTTAGTAAAATAATCTGAAGAAGATATGCGGTCTAACCTTACAGTTTGATTTTACAGTATCTGAATAATTTGAGCTTACTCTGAAAATTAATTATTATTTTGGTGTATTTTAGGATAAAATGATGCTCACTGCATGTTGAAAAGGGTAACAGTTTTGTTTGGGGAAGTATTATAAACAGAGGTTAATAAAAGCAGTACTGTTGGATCCAGATGGGGAGGACTAAAAGTAGATGTGTATTTCAGATACAAGCAAATGGAAAAGATCATTGGCTGAAATATGTCAGCGTTTAATGGATGTCAGTGCTTAAAGATACATTGTCTTGAAACTAATATGCTTAGGAAAGAGCTGTCATAGCTGATAGTTTGAATCTCTTTTGCACACAGAGGAGAAGTCAAAGAAAAGTTTTTTATTTTTTCTCCTCTCGTAGTTACATGTGTTTTTAGCAGCACTCAAGAATAAGGCTAAAAACTGAAGCTAACCCGGACCACAGAGAACACTTTTCTTTGCAGGCATGTGTCTGTAATTCTGTCAATCTTCATGTGGCTGACTGTGTGCACCTTGTCTTGTCAAACAATGGGGGCAAATCATGTGAGAGAACCTAAGATTGACTTTATTTTTTCTTTTACTTGTCAGTAATTACTCTGCGGAATTATGGGACGTGAGTTTGTTAGTTGTAACTGATTAATACTCATTTAATTTTCCCATTGAACCAGAGAGCAGCGCTATGAAGCTTTTTAGAGGTTCTCATTGGATTTTAGTGCAGTTTTGGAGTGCTTGTTATATTACTGTGACTGGAAAAGTATCGGTGTGAAAATGAAAGATATCTGGCCCTCTTTGAAGTACTTGCTGTAGTCTTAGGGATGAAATCTTGCAATTTATTTCAGACTGTAACTAGGTGCTAGAGGGAAATTTCCCTTGATTTGGGTGATCCAGAAGCCTTCTACAGCTACCAGAAGGGATCAGTTCAAGGCATGATCAGGTTACCCTAAGTGTAGGGATTTGTCCTTGCGTCTGTTTTGACCCCATTACCATTGGGTATGTAATCAAATACATTTTTTTCCTTCTCTGTCCTGTTCAACTTGCTTTTTCGTGTACCCTTGAAGATGTGATGATCCAATGCATTTGAGAAAAGTGACTGAATAAACAGATGGAGATTTTTCTGTTTTGGTATAAATATTAACTATCAATCAAATATTTGAAAGCTGATTGTGTTTATTGTTTGCTTTTCCTCTGCAGTTTGAACACAGAGTAAAGAGCTGGATGTGAAGAAAAGCAATACAAAGGTTAATTAAAGTGCTACTTGTGTTTCTAAGTACTGGGAAATTAATCAGATGAAACTAAGAGTTTCTTTACTTGGTATAAAGATTTTAAAAAATGAAGAGGTTATGATTTTTAATTTATTTTTTTTTTAAATTGAAGCATGAATGCACTGGACATTACATATAGCCAGTGTTCCATGAAGCCCAAGTTGTAAAATAAAAGCTCATTTGAGTAGTCTTACAGGCCTAATGGAGGCATCATCTCAGCTTTATAAATAATGTAAGTTGTGTATAATGTGGAGTCCCCAGAGACTGCAGAGAAAGCATCATTACCAGCCTTTTCAACCTGCTGGAGATCTTAAATTGATTTACAGCACTGAACTGGTGCAAAATGATACATCAGGATGACACAGGGTCAACCTGTAAAAGTCTATGATGTGAGCCTGTTAGTTCGGTCATCATAATTAAACCATATTATGAGGGCAGTGAAGCAAGTGTCTGTGACATGTCCCATTGTGCTTCAGATACGGGTGGTTTAAGAATCAAATAAAGAGAGCATCACATTTTTTATTTAAGTTATGCAAAGAGTAGTTGAAATTAAAGCTTGTGGCCCTGTGAAGAGAAAATGCTGAACCAATTTAGGTTGACTCTTAACCTCTTCCTTGCAGTCATTGGGAACTGAAATAGATGAAGGCATGTGCAACTTCGAGATGTGTGTGTGGGGAAGTGGTTGTGAGTGAATCTCTGAATTTTATATATTCTTTCTCAAGCCTCAGAATCAGCTAGGCCTTACCTGCAGACTGTGCTATCAGATATCAGTGGGACAAACAGCCAAACAAGCTAATTGTTTAGGCTTCCCCCCCCCATTACTTTTATTCTACTGAAGTTTGTAATTTACTGTTGAAATGTTCCTGCAAATTTGAGTTCTTGTATAAGCATTTTAGTCATATCTTGAACTATATGACCAAACTTATTTTAGAACAGACACTGTAATTTTGAATATGGCTTGGCATAGCTCACTCTGCTTTTCTTTAATGAAGGCAACTGTGGCTTCAGATTTGTTTTTCTCTCTAAGTGCCTTAGAAAGTAGCATGCCGCAGGTAGTAAAACGTTTATTAAAGACTGAGGATCTTAGGTCTTGCTGTTTCCACTCGTAAAATCACTGTGAAGTTTTGTGGGAAAAATTCTGAAAAAACTTCTTTTCTCCCTTCCCGTCTGCTAGTCAATGTGCTCTCAAATCTTGGAGATTTGAGAGTTTTGCATTTGTTAGTGGTTAAACCAACTTCTTATACCTGAATTGGTGTGAACTCTGCACTCAATATCCTGAGCTTCTCACAGCCAAGAAAGAAATATACCTTATTTTTAGTCACAAACATAAGTTAAATAAAATAAATAAATAAATAAATTGGGGCATACAAGAGAAGCAGAGAAAATAAATGGTCACTAGTGGTAAGAGAGATCCATTAGTCTCCAGGTTCTGAGGTGAGGTGCCTTCTGAGTGGCAGATAAGAGAATTAAAGCTTGCTTTTGAGTGCAGTGTCTTACAAAATGTGGATGTGGAGCCGTCTTCTGCTCTGTCAGTGCAGATAAAGAAACCACCTTGTTGAAGAGAGAGCCATAAACTCTGTGAAAATTAGTCAGGTTGCACAAATTGCTTTATGGTTAATGGCATGATTCTGCTGATCTGTAGGTTTGTGGTGTTTTGGTTTTTTTGTTTGTTTGCTTGTTTTAAATTTCTGATTTAGGTTTTCATTACAAACTCACTCAGTTGTGCTTTCAGAGTGGGGAAGGGTCTGTTCTGCCCTTAAAAACTTAAATGATTTCACATTAGTAACAGCAGACTATAGTATTCTTCCATTGGCCTTTCTTCTGTGTATAGCAAAAGATTGAATGCATACCAGTTTTAATAATTTAAAAGATGATACGCAGGTCCTAGAAATTTAGTTTTGAAATTAACTGAATGGAAAATGCGAGTTTAAAACATAAACCCCAAGTTGGCAAGTGAGGCTTGAAGTGCTGGTGACCTAAAGGCTCATCTACACAGGTATCTTGAAGTTCTCAAGCTGTTATGATCAAGCCATGATGGTGTAACTGTAGAACAGCATAGAGAATTTTTCTGTTAGAATGCAGGTCTTTGCTTGGGATGAAAAAGAAGTTTTTAAATTGATGCTTTTTCATTTATAGAGTTGTATCCCTGCAGGCTGGTGTGTAACTATTTCTGTTAAAATGTTACTGTTGTTTAATATTCAAAATAATGAGAGAGAGTGTTAGATTGTGCCTTTTGTGAAGGGCTTTGCAGAGGGTGGATTCTGAGGTCGAGGAGGAGGATGCTCTTGGCTGGCTAATGGCTGCCACAAAGATCCCTATCCTGCTCCTCAGACAAATGTTCATTTGCATTACACAAGCTTTGTGTTTGAGTGGGAGACGCCTTTGCTTTTTAAAGGGATAAAGAAGGCAAACATTTAATAAAATAGGCTCATTTCAAGGAATAAAAATGTTTTCTAGAATGAATGCAGGATCTCTCCCCGCATCCGTTTGATGCCTGCATGTGTTGGCACTGGAAGTTTCTCCTAGTTCAATAGGAACAAAGGTCGAACACACTACTCCTAATTAGCCCCTGTGAGGTCAAGTATTCGATGCATGTAGTGCTGAACTCGCCTGAGCTGTGGAGATGGGTGCATTTTCATTATTTCTTTAATTTTGGGGAAGGAGGGAGGATGTTGGTCGGGTACCGCAGCACTAGGATTGCTCTGGTGGAAGGGTTGTGAGGCTGTGTGACCACAGTGCCAGTCCTGACAGCTGTCCTGTGTGTGGCACAGCAGCTGGGCTGAGCTGGCATTGGATGACAAAGGGTTTTCTGCAAGTAGGGGTTGTTTTGCCCAGTTGTGCTCTCCTGGTGACTGCTGTCTTGGGAGACTCTGTAGAAGCCGAGTTTAGATCAAGAGTTGAAGCTTTTCCCCCCGCCTCCTCTACACTTACCAGTGCAGGGAACCTGACCAGTAGAGCTATTCTGGACACTTGCACAATTCAGTCATTCTGTCATAGCTCTGTAATGATACTGGACTGTATGTCACTTTTATTTCCATAAAGGTTATCCACTTGGGAGAATGATACTAGAACAGATGTCACCAGCCCTTTTCATTTAGTTCTTCTCCCACCCTTTCCCTAGCATGCACAGGCGAAGCCTAGAGTACAAGGAGGAAAACAAATTATTTTTAAACATGCCTTTATAGAAGTCATTATATTTAGGCATTGTTCAAAGCACTATCATCCAAAACCAACTATTATGTCGAGTTGCCATGTAAGCAAATCATTAATGTGGTTCACCAGTGATTTCTGAAGCATTATTTCATATTTTTTTCACTTAAAAAGGGACCACTCTTCCCAACATGGCAGCAGATGAGACTGTCTGAGTAAGTTGGTATAGACAGCCTGAATTATAGCACTTAATGGTATTCAGAAGTATGCCACTTGCAAGTTTTTGTTGTTAAAATCGTTAAAATGCCAATCCACATCAAAGTGATCTTTGGACTATCAATCCAGTATTGGGGAACATGGAAATAAGATATCCATTAAAAATTTATACAATGATGAAGTGATTATAGACAGAATCATGAGAGTTTTCCCTGTCTCCTCGTGTCTGTCCCCAGCATAGGTGTCATAATCACGCCTGCCCTCCAGATTTGATTGATGGACCTTCTTTCAGTACTTGGAACTATTGTTTGAGGGAAAGCTTAAAATATATCTTCTCAATGCAGATTTTATCCAAAAGTAGAACTTGGATTTCAAGACTTACAGCATTACAGAGATTCTTCTACAGAGGTTGCAAGACTGATATATGTGTTTAATGTGTAAGTAAATGAAAGCAAAAAAAAGCATGCGTGCACACAGAGCTAATACTTGACACTTCTGTAGCAGGTTGAAAAGTTTTCCATGAGTTCAGAGAATCTTATAAGTTCGGATTGCTTAGGGCATGTAGTGACTGTAGTTGATGATATTTTTGCTTTTCTTCTCCACTTTGTTCAATACCTGCTAATTAGTATCTCATTTTTCTGTGTTTACATGAAAGATTGGTTTACTGAGGATATTTTTCTCGCAAATAAGTTCAGATTTCTGATTTCAAGCATTTTAAGACACTGAAAATAATAGCAGCATTCTCTCTGTTGAAACAAGGATATGAGATTCTTAAAGATATCTTAAAGTATGTAGGATTATTCAGAGTGGATGGGTATGCTATATGTGCACATGTGAATACCTAAAATAATAGTCACTGTTGAAAGTTAAATTATTTCGATCAGACAAAGGAGAACCTATATAGAGTTAAGAAGAGCTTGTAAATTTGTCAAGGTCTGTGTGTGTAATAACTGTTTAAATATAAATACCGTTTAAATGCTTAAAAGCGTAAAATCAGTTTTGGTTAAAGATGAAGCATGTAACTGGAGAATCATGTTGCAACAAATCATGACTTCTACTGAAATGTATTCCTAAGGGTGATAGGAGGAGGAAACATCTGCTGTTCAGTCAGATGCTGTTAATCAGCTGCATATTTGACTTTATTCTGCCAATGTATTTCACCTTTATATCTGTTAGGTTGCATTTGATTGTTGATGTGGGAAAACTTAATCAAGTGCCCTTGTTGTCTTACATGTATCTTACTAGTAAGGACTTCCATTTGACTGACATGCTGAGGGACAAAGTATGTGGCTTGTCACTCACTGTATTTTCTGTTGCAGGGGAGAGAGGGCCCTCAAAAATGTTCTCAAGACAAACGTGGTAGTGTGAATAAGAGAAAGGGTGGAAGGTAGTGTGGAACTGACATCTGTTCTTTTGGTTGATGATTTCATTCTCTGTGGTGTCCCTATAATCTATAAAGCTGAGGAATAGCAAAAAATATACAGGTTAGGGTTTTTTGCTCTTTGTTGTTTTTTAACTCCTTGCCCTTTTCTTTCTAGCCCTCCCAAGACATTGCAAAACAGACTCTGCCAATGTTTTGGTGGGACAAAAAGGTTGGCAGAACAGCCTTGCTCACTGTTGGCCAGTTGGTTTTTTTTCAAGGCTTTCTGAGTCGTCTTAGATGAATCAAGAAAGTTACTTCCAAGTTAGGCCACTAGCACCCGCTTAGGAGTGTAGATTATGCTCACAGATCCTGAAAAGTTGCTAATGGCTCATCAATGAAACATAGTCCTGAATTGGATGAAGGGTCTTTCTCTTGATATCTAAATGCTTTGTTGTGAAATTTGACATATTTTTACCACTGTTATGGTTTCTTGGCTGAAATATACTACCGGGAAGGCAGGTTTGGTTTTATTTTAACCTAGGAAAGGCTTTATTCGGGTTAGTACAATTACACGTTGTCTGATTAATTTTTTTTTTTCTGTTGACCTTACTCCCTGTACAATAAAATAATCCATCTGGCCTTTGCAGATTGGCTGGGAGACAAACAGTATGTGAACATGACAGGGGTTAGTCATGGTTGCTGAAGGTATCTGGTGCTATAGTGATGAGCATGGTATGGGAACCTCTGTAGATCAGAATCTTTCAGTAGCTCCCAAGCAGTGAAAAAGGGGGTGGAAAAGTGGCTTCTTACCAGGGCTGTTTGTGAAGCAAGGTGACAGCGATGAGGACTTGCATTTTCGTGTAACGGAGCTGTACATGAAGCCAAACTTCAAGGGTACAGGCATGAAGGAAGGAAGAGTGATGCAACTCAGAAGGCTTCTGGATTCTTTAAAGTGGCCAAAATCAGGGAAAAAGCAAGTTTTCTTATGTCTCTGCCTCTACACAGCAAACAAGAGTTCAGTCCCTACCCCTGGTAGCACTTGATGTGATTTTGTAGTTGTGCTGAGGCAAGCAGAGTTCTATCTAGTTTTCTTGAACCAGTTGCTGTTTTGATGTGAACCAATTTCTTGTTTCCAAATGATTGGCAGGTGGTTGTTTAGAGAACTTCACAGAATCACGGTATGGTTGAGATTGGAAGGGACCTCTGCACGTCATCTGGTCCAGCCCCCTACTCGATTATGGCCATGTAGGTTGCCAGGACCATATCCAAGTGACTCCTATTTTTCCGGTTATATGACAACTGCACTGCTGTTTTGTCACAAAAGAGAAGAAAGTAGGTTTGAAATTTATCTAAACCTCACAGGCCTGACCACGTGATGGCTTCGGGGATTGTTTTATGTGTTATGCCATTACACTGATTTAATTTCCAATGCGTGGTCTTTCAGGAATCTCAAACAGATATAAGGCATGTGCTTCCCTACACGGGGATGGAAGAGGGAGGTGAGGGAGACATAGACCCAACCTGAGTGGCTTTACTAAGGTCTTATCATGAATCTCCAATGTTCAGAACCAGAATTTCATCTTCCTTCACACAATCTTTCCTCTTGTCAGACACTTTTGCCTTTTTATCACTGAGGAGAGAGAGATAAAAAAGACAGTTGTTATGTCTTTGTCCTGCTAATTGTTCTGCTGCATTCTGATGAATGCAATGAGGAACTACAGTGATTTGAAAAATGTGAATTTTGACCTGGCTGAATGGCTCGGAAAGGTTGCCATCTCGACTATTACAGTTTCCCGTTTTGCGTTTTTGCCCACTGCTGGCTTTACAGTCTGGCATATTTAATAACAGGCCCTTTATTATCCATGCTAGCTAGTGTCAGTGTTAAGTGCTTTCATTTGGATGTAGTGGCCAAAGGAAAAGCCTTTGTCTTTATTAGCTTAAAAACTTAAGATAACGTAATGACAGTTTCTGTAATGTGTCGTATTGTATTTCATTTGGGAAATATTTTAAAAATGCTCTCAGCTTAAAACTCTGCAATGTATGGTATTTTTGAATAGATGGATATGAAATCACTATTTTTTTCCCCAAAGTTTGCTGTTGAGTTACTAGAGTAGAAGGCAGTGGCAGCAGAGGGGGAGTTGAAGTGCTTGCTGGAGTGTTGGTTATTCAGAACTGGCCAGGGTAGAGCTCCTTGCTTTGGGAATGAGACCAGGTTTTGCAGATCAGCTGAAGTACTCGTGTCTGAGTGTGAGCTAATCTTTGATCTGGATATCATCTAAAATTCAGGGGTGGCAGCTCCAAAAGATAGAGAGAACTCTTAGCAGTTGTGTTTCTCTCAACCCCAGACGTCAATTCTTTGTGTTTGCTGGCTGGGTGACTTCAGTGCTTATACTGCTTTTAGCTAATCCCCTAAACCAATTTTTTGGTTGATGTTGTTTTTGCCAGGTGAGGAAGAGGAAATTATATTGGAGTACTTAGGCTGGCACACGGGAATAAAGGGAAACCTTTTGTCTTTGGGTGGGAGTGAGCTCTTGAGGCTGCTCATCTGCTTGTGGGCCTGTGACCTTGCTGGCCCAAGGTAGCCAGTTATAAAGGAGTGCTGTAGGACTCCCAGATGAAGACTTCCTTAATATGCTTGCCAAGGAAAGGTCTAATTTACAGGTTTTTTTCCCAGATGCTTACGTTGGTGATTAGCATGGTGAGGCTAGACTGCCAAGAGTTACGTCAGTCTCAAAGCCCCAGTGTAGTTATATTGGCAGCAAAATGACAGTGATTAACAATACAGTGTATTTTAAGGGGGGTGAGGGAGGATGGATGGGCAGCAACACTTACACAAGCTTTTCTGGTCAAGTGCTGTTGTGCTGGTATAAGCTGCAAGCTGTGTTAGAAACGTTTTTCTAGTTTAATGCAACTGTATGAGTAGAACACAGCTAGTGCACATCCTGTGTGAGACAGGACAAATGTTCTTCCTCATGAGAAAAAAATCAATGTCCTTCAAGTTTAACTTAGTAATAGAAAGTTTGTTTTCCTCTTTAGAGGATGAAATAACTTGAAACAACTGGCAGACCAGGCATTGTTAGCAGCATTATCAAGAAACCAGCAAAAAGGTAAATATTAAATCTATTAAAAACTGTTCTGTAAAAGCAAACTGGTGTTTCCAGAAATCACTGCTAGTGAAGACAATTAGGGCACCTCCAGATGATACATGCTGTGAGCCAGTGCACTGCTTACAGCTTTCCTGGGTTCTGCACCACTGCATAAATCACTTCCAAATTTTTGGCTTTCAATCCACTTTTCTCCAAAGAAACTTAGAAAGCATTTGTTTTGACAGCATATGGTAAATGTGTTTAAAAACCTTTACTCTTTCTTGTTTCTTGCACCTTTATAATATATTTCTCAACTCCAAGGAATTAGACTATCTACAGATTTAAAATACAAAGTTTAGGTATTTCTCTAGTGGTAGTGCTGGAGCGAGGTACTCGCTGAATTCCCTTGTAGCCTTCCTCTCTGCTGAGGAACTGTCCGGAATCTGGGAGGCCAACTGCAATTTTATTTTTTTCCCTCTGGCTTGACTACAGGCTTCTTTGAAATTTTTTGTTCTGTGCAGAAAACATCACCATAACTAGTATAAATACTCCAAAGATATTTAGTACAGTTTACTGAATGACTGTTGCGTTTGTCCTTGTCCCTACTAAGTTTATCCGCTATGACTCTTGTTCATGGTCCAACCTGATGTGTCTCCTGTAGTTTGTGAAAGGGGAGTGGCTGAGAACTTGGAGTTCCGGTGGCAGGCTGCTTTGGCTGAAATCTCGTATTTCTGATATTTTTTTCATCACACCTTTGCCTATCTTCTTGCTTTCCCTGACTTGGGTCACAAGGGTTCTTAATCTCCCAGGCCAGCCAGCAGTCAAGGTTGTTTGAGCCTAAAGGCTTGTTATCTCGGCAGCTGGGGAGTACTGGTGTCATCCCTAGAATTAAAGGCATATACTTTAACAACTTCAGGACAAGGAGTCTGAAATCTTGGTGTGTTCTTTCTGTACACCAGCTTTTAGCCTAAAAGTAAGTAGTCTTGGAAAGCTGCAAGTCCTGGAAGTTCAGCCTTGCAGTCTCACTTTGTGACTTTGGAGCTTGAAGCCCTTCTATCTGTCCTCTGAGTAGGGCAGCTATGACTGTTCAGTAGCAGGCAGCAGTGGAAAATTTGGGAAGCATTATAGCTGTTTTAGCTCTCCTGCTGCTGACCTTGCAGAGCATGGTTTCTTTGGGAAATGCTGTATTTTGGTGTCTCAGCTGCAAGGTTGCAATGCTGCAACTTTGCAAAACCTGAATGTTGAAACTTCAAACTGCTCTTGGAAAATTAGGGTGCAGTGAGTAATAAGTTGCCTTATTTCCATATGCAGAATCACACAGGCTCTGTTAATAAAAAAAAATAAATTGTAGATAAGGCAAGGGTACTGAGTAGTTCTTTATGTGGCTTGATTCCTCTTCTAAAAATCATAAAAAGCTTGGAGATAACCAGGGGATCAGACAGATAGATTACAGCCCTTTTCTTGTGTTGTAAAACTTCCGTATTCCCAGTAAGCAATGTAGGAGGATATCTCCCATTTCCTTTCAAGCTATGCTGTTCCCAACTGCTGTATTAACTATCAGTTCCTATCTGTGGGTTGAAGCCTTTGTACAAAACACTCCAAAGCCTTGATCTCTGGAATATGAGAAAACAGTTTGACATGAGATTCTGCAGATGTTCTGGCACAGGACTGTGACAGCTGCTTTTGCCTCATCCTGCAGTTTTTTGGACCTCTCTGGCTCCTCACATATGTGTGCACCCTTGTTTTGCCTTTTCAGAAGAGGAAAAGTGTGTGTGTGACTTCTGGGCCTATGCTTGGCCTGTTCCCTGTGGGCAGTGGTTAGGAGACATGTTTCCTTGGTTGTGGTGAGAACAGTAGCACTGGCACATGACCCAGTCTCAGCCACTGTGCCTTTCCCTCTGTCCCCTCATTGCAGTGGCCATGGGCTCTTGCTCAGGGATGAGTGACTCAGTGGTGTGGTGGTGGTGCTTGAGGTAACGGCAGGTGTTGTTACAGAAATGTCTCGGTGCCATCCTGTCAGCAAACATTTTGTGCTGGTGGCCACCTTTCCGGCTTTCTTTGTCTAATACTTGCCTCTTAATCAGTAGCTTTCAAGAGTTTTGTTATGTACTTGTTAGCAGGAGGTGCTAAGGCTTGGCGTGAGGAAGTGGTGTGCCTGAAGGGAACAGGAGCTGTGTCTGCTGAGCAGCCGCCCAGCGCTCTCCATGGCAATGCTCCTTCTCCGGCAAGGTTTTACAGGCTTAGGTATGGCAGGAAAGAATTGAAATGTCTCTAGTATTGGCAAACTGAAGAGGTATTCTTATTTCAGGTGTATAAATGGTGGATGGGGGACTAATCTGTGATTTATTTAATTTATTTAATTTATTTAATTTAATTTAATTTAATGACAGTTTGTTCTGCTTTGCTGGGGCTCGACCCAGTAGTTCTTTTATTAATGAATAAGTAATTTTTCTTCTCACTTTTTGTCATATCTTACTTTCGTGAAAGATTCCGCTTTAAAGCTGGGGATCTTGAGCTGTAATTTAACATCTTTGCTTAATCTCTGATAAATGAGGTCTGGGTCACAGTCTTTAGAAGTGGTTTAATGCAGCTGATGTAACTGTATTGGTAAAATGAATCATTTGGAGGTGCAGTGACTTGCTTTAGGTCAGTGTAACTGGAGTGCATTTGATGAGGTTCCCTCAAAAAATACGCTGTTATAGCACTGCTCTGGCTGGGACTGACAAATCCCTTTCTAAATTCATGCAGTTGTGCTAGACTGTGCCATTCCCTGAAGACAAAACACATATTTTATGAGCTTTTACTCAGAAATTTTGATGCCTGAGTGCTGATGGGCATTTTTCTTAATTTTGTTTTAATGGTTTTCCTTTATGCTGCAGATGTGTTTTAACTACTGTTAAAAACAATCCCTGAAAATGATATGTCAGTAAATTTTCCCCATCTCACCTGTGAAGGAAGTTCCTCCCACCCTGTGCTGATGAATTGGAGGGAAATGCTTTTTTCAGCTGATAAAAAGAAATAAAACTCCGTGCCCTTCCCAAAGGAGGAATTCAACAATTGGACAAGTGGCGTGGGACCATGTGTTGGTTTGTAAAAGGATATAGTTTGTAAAGATGTTTCCTTTGATGCCTGTGATGAATATGGATGTGTTTCCGTTGGAGAGGGTTTTGATTAAATTATGCAATTAGAGCTGACCAGACAGATCTAAATATAGGAAGAGGTTTCAGTTATCCTGCCTTTGTGTCTATTAACACACCCACACAGATGTGTGTTTGTTATTGTTGTAAACAACACCTGTTTTCTAAAGACAGTTCAGAAAGTCAGGAAAGGGAATGGTCTTTGTGGAAAAAGGGAGTTACATAGGAGTTTTATGATGAAAGGAGGGGAAAAAAAAATCTGGTTTCCCCAGCTTTTTGACCTCTCTAAAAGGACTTCCAACTTAACTTTAATAGCTAGACTAGTCCTGTCATCCGTGTGGATATTCCATGTTCACAAGGCTATAGCCAGTGCTCTGGACTGGTCTTATAGGTTCTTCTGCATTTTTCAGGACTCAGTCTGTGTCATCTAATGATGCTGACTGAGCTCCTTGGCTGCTCCTGTACTCCTGAGTGCTCCTAGTTCCTGGTGGGACAATGTGTGGAGTTTAAATACCCCACATCACAAGTGAAATTGATAAACCTGCCCCAAAGATGCACAATGAAATACTCACTGTGATGGCTGATAATTCATCCTGCCTCTTGACAGCTGTTTGTTTGGATATGTTTTTCTTTTGAATGTTTTGTCATAATTTGAAGATTTCTTTAAGAGGCCTTCAGCTTGGAGAGAGTGAAAAATTAGGAATCTCTTCCCTTGTTAGCATTTAGGGGGAAAAAAAACACATGAAAACTATTCTGGTAAGTTTTGAGGTTCACAGCATTGTATTCATCTTATAGGTTATTTTAGTGAAGTTCACAGTTTTGCAATCCCATCTGTGCCAGAGTTTTGACTGAATCATCAAGTTACATTTCCTTCCTGGCTTCAGTTAAAACACTAAGTTGCGGTTTTAGAGATAATCATTGGAAGTGTATCCGATGCAGTTCAACTGCTTTCTGACACCAGAAAGGATTTGTGCACACCTGGATGTATGTTTTGATCTATCCTACTTGTACTAGCCCTGGTGTGCACCAGGCTTATCCGGCTTCCAATATCTTGGCAAACTTGGTTTTAATTTTTTTTTGTGTAGTCTTGGCAAGTCAAATGAGGATGGGGAGGAGACCAGCAGGCATTAAAGGAAGAGCTGATGGTTTGTAATTTTGTGGAATCTCAGGTGCAGCTGAATGCAGGAATGGGTGAAATTTAGTAGTGCCAAGCTAGAAATTTACTGTTTCTCATCCCTGGTGAAAAAGGCAGGATTCGAGGATCTGGTGATCACTTAAGAGGCTGTTGGTGTTGGTGTTTCTTGTAAACAAGGTGGAGCTGTATTTTAATGAAGGTGTAGATAAAACTCATGCAAGGTGTGGTGTTCAAATTTATTCTCTGGAGTATGGTTTTCAATATGTCAAAACAATTGCAAAGGCATTGGGAAGAAATGTTCTTAACCAGGTGAAGGGCAAATTTAATTGTTGATGAATGTGTGTCGAACCTGGGAAAGCACCTTTGCTGTGTTCTTTTCTCAGAATTATGTATTTCCTTAAAAAGTTTTTATGCCATTTTAGTCATGTTGTAACACAGGATTTGGTCTCTAATGTGTGTGGAAAATGGTTATTTTTTCCTGGAGAAGCAACAGTGAAGTTACCGTAAGTCTTTCAGATATGGTAACTTGAAGTCCAGAAAACCTGCAAGAATTTGCAATTGTTTTTCTCTTGTAATGGTGATAATGGAGGCTTTAAGGGCAGGGATCAGGGCCTGGTCTGCCAGGAGCTGAGTGGGGAGGCGAGCGGAAGAAACGCTGCGGTTCCTTGTCGAAACTGGCCGAACACTGTGTTCTTGCTTTGAACTGTGGTGAGCATTGGAAAGGAGCTGGCAGATATTGCTGGTATGAGGTTATTCCTTCATGCTCTGGACTAACAAAGCAGTAGGGGCTTTATTTTTCGGGTCACTGTTGCCCTCCTCCCCTCCATTGGTAAACTCTACATTGCCCCTGCGATTTCATTTTGAGCGAGCGGTGCATCTGCTTTTTGTTTCACATTCAGAACTCACGGATTTGATTTGACTTACCCAATAAGTCAGAACTTGTTGAAGGCCTTCTTCCAAAAGCCAAATGTCACAGCCTTATTGAGAACAGATTATTTCTTACAAGAAACTGTTAGGGCTGCTGTTGCACTCACTGCAGTCCCTGCTCTTTGTGTGACTCTTGCCCTCCCACCACCCACTGAATTAAAGGGTATGTGTAGTATCTGACAGGATTTTCTCTCTGGGCTGTACAATGAGATTTTCTTGGAAGGGCAATCCCTCAGGCAAATAGCATGAGGGATGGCCCAAGAGGAGGCTGGACAGACCGAGTGTTTTGGGCTGTGTCTCGGTATCCAAGACATAGGTTACTTCGTGGAACAGGAGGGAGGTATCCTGCCTGCTCTTGCTGGGCCTGAGTAAGAGAGTCTAATGCGGTGTCAGGAAAAAAGCTGCCTACTCTGTTAGGTAATGATGAAGTATTTTCAAGACCCAGTGTGCTCCTCTTTCCTCAAATAATATGTCATATATGAGAAATTAACAAAGGATTGCATTTTTTCCTGGAATTCTTTCTACCATGCCAAGAAGGCATATAAAAGTTCATTTTTTTTTTTCTCCTTATGCTTTTCAGAACTATGAGGAAAGCCAATTCAGGTTCTGTATAAACTCTCTAATGAGTTCTACAGCACTCTGAAATGAAACTTATTTTCTTTTTGCATGTGTATTGTAATGCCACTGAGGTTTCTACCAGGTTTCAGCGCATTTTTCCAAGCTAAGCAAGATCTGATCTTCTGCCATAAGGAGGTGCAAAGAAAGAACTTGTTGATTAAAAACAGAGTAATTCAGCAGAAGACTTTGGACTTCTTGTTTTACAAGTCGCATTACTTGAAGAAAGAAATTGAAACTTTTTGCTGCTTGCTCCAAGAATAGGGAGATAGAGGAAGTGAGTGCACAATATATTGTTACACATTCTAGCATTACAACTGCTTAGACTGCATGCTTTCTGTAAAGGTCTAAATATTATACTGAATACATGAGTTGCTGAAAATATGTGTCTTTCAGAGCAGGTAAATTACTGAATATTTTTTAAAAAGCGAATTAAAATCTCTGCTTTTTATTTCTTTATATTGTTATTAAATAATGGACACTGGGAGGAGGTATGTTGACTAAAACAAGATAAATTGAATTTTAAAAATGTAGTCACAGACTAGACAGTTTTCTCTATTAACAATTAAGCAGATTCTCTTCACTGTGGTTCCTGCCCCTTTTTATGTCTAACTGTATTAAGCATATATTAATAATATTTAATAGGATCCTTTTTGCCTGCATCACTGAGCCTGTAATACAAATAATGAAATTAGTAGAAGAGTTAGAGCCACTTGTTTGCCTGAAACTTGGGCTAGAAGTTGTTTTGCTCCCCCTCCACCCCTCTGGGAGAGGATCATAATTGTCCTAACCTTTTCTCCACCCACTAAAAACAGTCATTTATGCAAAGTGGGACAGTTTCCTATGGGATCTTCTGTGGGAATTCGAAAACAGTCTCATTGAATATTTTACTGTCTGCTTAAATGTTGCTGACAGAGTTTTGAGGGCTAGAAAAATAGAACTTCAGTCTTAAGCATTTTGCCTAAATGTGTTTGTTTAAATACAAGGTGGCGAAACATATATATGTACCTAAAATGCTCATTTATTTTTTTATAGGCTTCTCCACAAGCTTTGTGCAGGTTTGTATGTTAGTGTAAAGATTACACAAATCTTTAAATATTGTACAGCAGTGAAGGAAGACAAATAAAGCAACATTGGGATTTAAAAGAAATTTGTTGATTCCAACTCATCCATCAGCAGACAGAACACATAATAAAAAGTGCATGGGTTTTGATGTGTAAAGTGTGGCTGATAAGTGGGTAACAACTCAATTTCCTCTAAACTGATTCCAGGCTGCCTTTTGGAGAGCGTCCTTTCATTTGACTTAAGTTTCTGTTTTGTCCCTACCTTGTGAATAAGCATACCTTTCAAGGGCTGGTGGTCACTCAGCTACTGGAAATACTAACTCCTGCTTTCTCTCTCTGAAGGTCACGTGTATTTGGGGAAAAAGGATGCAGACTGTGTCATCTGCTGACTCCTGGTTTAATCTTTATTTTGCACTTCCAGCTGATAAGACCACTTTGTGCAGAAGTAATACAGGAAATGATGCAGTGCAAAACCAAGTGTGGTAGAAAGGGAAACGGAATGTACTGGCAAGGGCTCAGCCCTGTGGACTGGCTCTCTGTTTCTTGGAAACGAAAATCTCCACATACATTGCTTTCTCTATTTTTTTTCTTCTTTTTTAGCTTACTACTGGTACTGGAGATTAGTGTGACTAGTGTACAGCAGCCTAGAAGTTTTCTCCCCCTTTCCTTATCCTGTGGCTTGTTCAGGGCTTGGAATGTTGCTCAGGCTTTGTTGGGGCAGCAGGAATTCAGCAGGAGTCACTGGGCTGGAGGCTGGTGGCCAGCTGGGTCCTGCTGAGCTGCTTTGCTTCCAAGCATACCTACGAGCTAATGGTATTCCTCATGCTCTCCCAGCAGTTGTGACCACAGAGATGCCAGCTGTTAAGATAATACCTGTGATGGTGAAATGTGTTTTGGAGAGCCTGATCATGCGAGTGGGACGTGTGTTGTGTTGCAGGATTTGATCCAAAGACTCCGGAAAATCTGTTCCTTTCATCTGACTTCTTGGGGCTGCATCTAAATGCCGTCTTAGTCTTTTCAGAGCTTGTGTTAGGGTTGTGTTTTCAGGCACTAAAATAAACATACAGTCTTAATAGACGGGACTTTTTCACAGCAAGTAGCTTGGTGAAAATGGGTCAGGCCTAGGTAGAACCACATCTGCAAACGTTATCAATGTTGAGATAGGTTTGGGTCGAAATTTAAACATTATACTTTCTTATTTATTAGAGCTTCAACTCAAGCCTTTTGAATCTTTTTTTAAGATTTTCATTTGAATGGATGTGAAGTAGAAAGCTTTACTTGGTGATATACTACTGGAACTTGTAACTTTTATGTGTGGAACTTGTATCTTTTGTTTGAAAAATAATGAAAAATTATGTTTAGAATATTGATTGATATATAGACTATATATGAGTTGAGAATAACTCAGTTGCTTAATAACCATATTTAAAGCACATGCACTGAGGTTCTGGTAATTCAGTTCTTAAATTAGCACAGCACTTTAATAGAGCACTTAAGTGCTTTAATAGTGCATGTAAGGATAAAGTATACCTGGAGTACGTACAGTCAATGACAGTAATGGAATTTCAGTTATTTAACTGTATGGCTCATGCTCAGGTAACAAAAAGAATTCTTAAATTTGCTGCAGGCTCATGCAAATCTTCCATTGCATTGCATTATTTCAAGTGCAATTCTTAGCTTAAACAATGGGAAGTAGCAGTATGAAGTGCAGGTAGATGTGGCCTGTGTCTAAGTCCATAATCATTATTCACATAAATGTAGTTTATGCATTGAGCCCAATAAAACTGAACCTCTGCAATTAGGTAACTGTTTTAGTGACAAATTAATTTGAACTAAGTGGATGGTTTTCAGCTTAAAGTACTTCAAATATAGTGTTATACTATGAAACCTTTACAATGGATGACAGTCAAGAGAGTAAGTGTGCCATAGCATTTGCAATTTTAAGTTCTGCAATAATTTCTTGGTATAACTAACAAATCCTGTCTGAGGTGGGTGTGCTGACACCTTCTGTTCTCTGTGTGTGTAGGTTGCTGGTTGGCTGGGGTTTTTTATGTCATTCTGATGGCAACAAAAACATTCATATCCTTTTTCCCTTCCCCCTTCCTCCGCAACCTGTGAGTATCCAGTCCAGGATATATATCCTGTCTTGTCTATCTATTTGAAAATGAGTGATGTTGTGCTCTTTGTCTCATTTTCCCCTCCCTGCCATTGCTGGATCTCTTCTACTTGTCCTGGCAGAGCCTTTTGCCTGCTTCCAGCACGAGTAAGTACAAAACTTGCTGCTCACAGCAGGGACTTCTTCCTGTGTGGAATTCCTCCCCCTCTTCACCCATCGCTTCAGTCCCATTCCACATCTCCCAGCTCAAGGACCACTGTGCTGTCTAAATTCCTCTTATCAGGACTTCTCGTCCTTCCCACTCCTTCACGCGTCCTTGAGAACATCAGGCAGACATTGCAACAGGAAGGGTCAGGATGTAATTGGTGAAGTTCATGATAGCATTCCCTCACAGTCTGCTTGTGAGTTGTGAGGGCTATTTGGTGGGGTGAGGAGATGCAGGTTTTTTTCTCATGTGAGATGAGGGCAAGGATCTTTCTAGTTTCATTCTTTCTTTTTTTTTTTTTTTTTGCTTTGTTCCCCAAAGTAAGTCAGGGGTGAAACTGAACTGTTTTTGTTTCAGATCCTGCTATGCTCAAGTCTAGTGCATCTTGGGGTATATTGCCTCCAGCTGCTCTCTGAAATAAATAATAAAAAAAGCACTAGTGGTCTTGCATGGGTTTCTTGGGATGTTTCGCTGGGTAAGGATGCAACAGCTGACAGGCATGCTTAACAGTGAAAAATGACATCGAGGGACTGTTTTAGGCTAGATTTAATGTGGGCTACATTTCTCATATAGGATTCTTGCCCTTTTATGGAGTGTGTGTGGGAATACAGTCATGACTTCTTGTGTTCTGGCTTTTTCTATGGAGCTTCTCATGGTGCTAGCTGATGCCCTGCTTCGGCACCAAGCAGAAGTATTGTTTGGAGCTGGCAAACACACTTGCTGTCCCCCTTGCTATGTGGCACAAAAATCACTGAGGCCACAGAGCAAACTGGATGAGGAAGCTGAACTGATGGAGATTTGTCTCACCATGTACCTTCACCCCTTACCCTCTCCTCTTACTAAACCTCCCCCTCAGCCTCTCTTGGTTTTGTTTATAATGCGTCATTATTTTCCAGGGTCATCACATCATTTATTCAGGGCTGTTTTGGAGAGAGGAATATACAGGGTTCAGCAGCAGACCCTGCTGAAATCTTCATCAGATATGCCTCAAGGCCAGTTCTGGAGGCTGTCAACACTTTATTGCTCTTTGTTTTGATGTTGGTTGGTTTTTGGTTACACCACTCAAAAAAGTGTGTTGGATCGGGGGATGTTTTTAACTGCTGTATGATAACTTAAAAGGCAAAATCCTTTTTTTATCTCCTTCTGATATTCTCTTGCAGGTTGTTGACCAGAAGAATTTAGAAGAATGAGAAGGTCACGTCCATCAAGGGGGGATGTCAGCACTGCCTTCCTGGGACTGGAGGACTGAAAAGGAGAAAGGACCAGAATTATTTGATATAGGCTGCTTTTGACTACTGACACCCTGGTGGTGGTGGAAGAACAGTACAGTCTCTCCTGCTTGGTTCTGTGGTATCAACACAGTAGGGTCACCATGAATGTGACAAGTTTATTTTCCTTCACCAGCCCAGCAGTGAAGAGGCTGTTGGGATGGAAGCAAGGGGATGAAGAAGAAAAATGGGCAGAGAAAGCTGTTGATGCATTAGTAAAAAAACTGAAGAAGAAAAAAGGTGCTATGGAGGAGCTGGAAAAAGCATTAAGCTGTCCCGGTCAGCCCAGCAACTGTGTGACAATTCCTCGTTCCTTGGACGGCAGGCTCCAGGTTTCCCACCGGAAGGGGCTCCCGCATGTCATTTACTGCAGAGTGTGGCGCTGGCCAGACTTGCAGAGCCACCATGAACTGAAACCACTGGAATGCTGTGAGTTTCCCTTTGGCTCAAAACAGAAGGAGGTTTGCATCAATCCCTACCACTACAAGCGGGTAGAGAGTCCTGGTAGGTTCTTCCTTGTTTGTGCATTTACACCTTAAGTGAACAATGTGAAGTGTGGCAATTAATCATGTGACTCATCAGCTCAAATAAGCAAAAGTGGCTGTTTGCCCATGTCAGATTCGTCCTCTGCACTTTATCTGGATGGAAGCGTTAATTAACAGTTCTCCCTTTCATATGACGAATGCCTCACCTAATGTAAATGTAAATGTTTTATCACTGTACAGACGTATAGTCTTAATATATGGTGCCCACTATCCCTCAATTAATTTGTTATTTACTGAACTGGGAAGATCAGTGGATTTATATGAAACATTGCAAGGTAACCAAAAAGGATTATTTGCAGTCTGAGCATAAAAACCATTCTAACATTATAGCAGCAGCAGTACTAGTAGTACTTCCGAATTATTATTTCACTTCATCACTTTTGTGTCTTCACCCCCCAGAAAATAATATTGTATTTAGGATCTCCCACAATTGTTGCCTTTTGGAAAGACTTTGAGTTTAGACAGCAGAATATAACCCACTCAATTTAAAGCTTTGATAGCCCTGTTTGATTTTATGTGAAATTTTGCTGTCAGCTGTTCTGCAAGCGCAGTTTGCTTACCTGCTACCCTCTGCCTCACTTCTTTTTTTTTTTTTTTTTTAAGGTGCAGTCCATTCTCTCTGTCTCCTCTTCAAAAGCCAAACCTCTTTTTGATAACTCTGTGCTTAATTTTACTTGGTGCAAGTTTATTATCAGGGAATACTTCCAGTGGCTAAGATGAACTGTGCTTGGGTGTATCATGACTAGTCTCCCAAGTCTCCTGCTGTTTTTGAGGGAACAGAGGGAGAGTTACAGAAATGCACTGCAGGCATGGGTGGACTTTCCTGGTTTAGAAGTGGGAAGTCCATTGCTGTTAGTCATTTCATAAACTGTGAAGCTGTGTTTAGAGTGGCAAGGACACATAGAACTATGGTGGAAATAAGGTTATTGCAAAATTGTTTTTCTATGAATGGAAATGACATTGGATTTACAATGCATAGAGCATATCTTGATGTTAAATATTTCCCTTTGGTGTGTTAGTATTAACTTGGAAACCATGTGAATGGCAGGGGTAGTACCCATAATGTATGTATTTATGCAACAAAAATTTGAACAAAGGTACTCAGCACTGGAAAAACAGTAGATTCCTTAAAAATTTAAAATTGAGAAAAATTCTTAACAATTTGATATTAAGTAGAAGTGGAATAGTAAAATAGTCATGTCCTTTTACTGCTAGCTGTCTGCATGGATCTGCATTAGTTGCTTGCATTCAGTATTGCAAAACACTGACAATTAGGATTCCTGAAAGACATCAACTTCTGTTAGACTGAGCAACAGTTGGGCTCTTACTGTAATGCCAAATTACATGTTCTAACTAATTTTGGTTTAATATTGAAAACAATTACTGAGTTTGAGAACATTCTCATTTGGCCCATTTATACCATATTTTTAAAAAAGGTATTTTAAAATATCCTGTCACTTCAAAGAATCACAAAATCACAGAGTTTGTTAGGTTGGAAAAGATCGCTGAGATCATTGAGTTCAATCTATGACTGAATCACCACCATGTCAACTAGATCCAGTCTTTTCTTAAACACCCCCACGGATGGTGGTTCCACCACCTCCCTGGGAAGCCCATTCCAATGCTTAACAACCCTTCATGGGAAGAATTTCCTCCTAATGTCCAACCTAAACCTTCCCTGGTGCAGCTTCAGATTATGTTCACATTCATATGTCCACTTCAATGAGCTATGCAAGAGTAAACTAAAACTGTGAAAAGGTATCTAAACTAAAATATACATTTTAGTTGAGTGCTACCAAGTAGTTTAAGGGGTGGGGTTTTGGTGTTAAGTCATTTTACAAATTTTGTATTTGGTAAATGGAGCAAAAGGTTACAAACTGTAAGCCCGAACTCTGGGTTGCTCTGAAGTTGTATTTGGATGAGATAAAAATCTCTTTGCTCATATAACTGGGAAAAAAAATCTGAAACAGTAGCTTAATCAAGTTGGAGACAGTAGAAACAAAATGCTTCCTTTTTTTTTTTGTCCAGATACTACCCTTCTTCAGGAAAAAACAGCTATTCTTGGTCAATTGCCCAATAGGGAACTGGGCAGTTTTCTTGTAAGCAATAAGGCTGTAGTTAGTTTGACAGAGCTGACAGAAATATTCAGTCCTTCACAAGCTCAAAGTGCTACTCTAACCACTTAAAATATTCTGGAGGTAATATTCTGCTGACCAGGAGTGAGTGTTTCCTTGTGCCTGGGTGCCCTGTTACACCCAGCTCTGGAAGTGCAGTGTCATACATGTGCTGAAGTTACATCTTGAACCTGTAACACCTTGCCAAAGTGCCATAGTGGGAGTGAAGCCCACTGTGGTTTTACTGAGGTCTCTGGCTGGGTATGTAATGTAGGACGGTTTTGTATTTAGTCAGCCACAGATCTGCCATTGTTATGAGGGATATTGCATGGAGATGAGTGGGAAAACATGGCTTTTGGAAACAGGTGGTAGCTGAACTCCCATTTGGCTTGGAGAGCTATGCTTCATAATGTCTGACTTCTTTTTTCCTGTCCCTTTCCTTGTTCTTGCTGTTCTCCAAGCATGGTTTTTATCTTTGTTTCCTGACAGTCACTCCCAAATTCTGCTAACCGTTTTTTCCTCATTTTTGCCAGGACATTAAAACACCATTATTGCTTGTGCTTTGAGATTAATTCATGCATGAGTCACCATTTACAACAGTCTATGGACTCGAGCAGATACCAAGGTTTGTGTTTCCAAGGTTATCATTGCAGAAGGGTTAAAAATGTACTTTCTCTTCACAAAGCGAAATTGGAAGCTCAGATTGTGTGCTATACATATTTTGTGTGCAAGGTACATCCTGAAATTGTGTCTCTGATTGACAACATGGTTTGGATTTAACTGTTGTGTGCAGAATTAGTTACTGGTGAGCTGATGTGTATGCTCCATACATAGGATGGCATGTATACTTTCACTCTTCTGCTGATTGTCATGTGATTTGTTTCTGTGTTGTGTGAGTTTTGAGGAATGGATTAGTGGTAAATCCTCAACTACATAAAGTCATGTAGTGGCCTTTGTTGGGAAATCAGTCTCAGTTTTCACAGTGCCAGAGGCATGCATGGATTTTCTGCCTTGATACCTTATTGCATCCTCACTGTTTAACTTGAGAAGATAAGCTTGGAAAACATGAAAATTGGCACTCTGTGGTGTGTCTGCTAGCTACAAAGCTACACTTGAATCCAAATGAGATTTTTCTGTTGGCCAGGCTAGATAGAAGCTGGTTGTAAATAATGAGAGAAGGGAGAAAACTATCAGCAGTCTCAAACAGGGAATCTCCCAGTGTCCCTGAGCACTGGCTGCGCTGCTGTCCCCACACGCAGAGAATGTGGCACCTGGCAGGCATGTGGGTGTGACATGATGGGACCATACTCATGGCTAACTTGATCAGGAGGCTCTGCACAGGCATGGCTGCCTGTCTGATCCTGTGGAGCGTTGATAAAAAAAAACTAATCAGACAGAAAACTACTCTTTGGCACGGCTAACTTGGCAAAGCTCAGTGCCCTCAGCTCATTCTCTGTGGAGCCAGATGGGGGCACAAGGTGGAGGTGAGGAAGCATGACTTCCTGTGACACCCACCTGAACAATCAGCCTGGAATCTGTGAGCTGCCCCTCAGGAGATGGAGACTCAGTCTGTGGTGGGATTTGTGGAGCGCTCCTGCTCGCTGTGTTGTGCCAGCGCAGCTGTTTTCGTGGCCTTGTGCTGAACTGGATTACAGTCACTTTTTCCCTCCCCTGCTGTGTTATCTTTCAGGCTGATCAGAGCAGCACAGGGGCTTGTCTCCTGCCTGTGAGAACATCTGTACCAACAGAGCCCTAAGGAGGACATCTGGGAAGGAGTGGAGGTGGAGGGAAATAAGAGAGGAAACTAGAAACTCTTATTGCTGGGATTAGGAAAGCCAACCTCGTCCTCGAGTGCCAGGAAGAAATAGCTCCTCTTGTGTTACAGTAGCTCACTGCTGTTTCCTACACTCCTTGTGTGAAAAATTATTTCTGGAGCAGGGTAGTTAATGGCTTGTTAGATTTCTCCCTTGGCAAGGCAAAGCAGAGCTTTTAATTAAGGAGGGCAAGGTCTGAATTTGATGCCTTTTAAAAACTGGCATGCTTAGCTGAAGTGGTGTACTTGCTTGGCTGAATCTGCCTTTTCTCCTCAGTTTTATTTTTGGGTTTAGAGATACCTGTTGGGATTATCCTTAATTATGATCAAGACTTGAGAAATAATTAGGTGTATAGCATACATAGAAGCTGTGAGGAAAAAACAGACACGATGTTTCTCATCTCCCTGAAAAGGCCATGAATGACCTCTCAGATTTTGCAGGAGAATCTGTGAACTGACATTTGGAAGTCCTTCCTGAGACACTTCCTTTTCTTCTTTTATCCTTAGGTTTCTGTGGAGACACACTCTCTGTTCTTGCCTCTGTCCTCAGTTATGTAAGTGGGATCAGATGAAAGATGCCATCCAGAATTCGGGGGGGGGGGAATTTCTCTTTTTAAGCCTGGATGGATTCTGTTTGTTCTAACTGCAAAACAAAAGGAATGGCATAGGGAACAGGGAGGATGAAGAGGTGCTTAAATTGACACTGCTATTAAAAATAATAATTATAAATCACACCTCTAATGTGGCTATAGGGGAGGAGGTTCAGTTTTTTGCCTTAGCTAAAAGGAAGGAAGGAGGATGAAGAAACTGAATATTTAATTTTCTTAAACAGGGAACACTAGCTCCTTGCTGTTCCATGTGATGCAGAATTTTGTTTGCCTCTACTAAGCATCCTTGCCCATCAGCTTGCTAGTTTTTGAATTTATAATATGTTACAAAGGAGGCAAAAGAGGAATTAACTTCTCTCTCATGTTTAATGTGTGGAAATGGTTGAAGGTGCAGAGCGTTTCTCTAAATGGTTACCCCCACCCCACATGTTGTCTCCTGAGAGCGTCCAGAGGCTGCCGATACCTTCTCGGGGTCAGGCCTGGGAGAAAGTTGTTCTTCATTGATCTGGATGAGCTTCAACCTGCCTTGGGAAATGCAGTGGTTAACTTTTCGATATTCATTTGTGGAGGTGCTTACAGATGCCCTGCTGTGTTTGAAGCTTGCAGTGCTGGGGGTACTAAAACTGGTCAGTCCAGAAGCAGATAATTTGTCCTCCGACATATTCTGACTGGAGGGACCAGCCCATTAGTGCAGACACTTGGAGGCAGAATACAACTACAATGGTCCATTTTTTTTCTTTTGCAGTAAGCTGTAGATAAAAAAAGACTGGATAACTTTCCTCAGTTAAGCTTCTTTCTTCAGAGAGCTGGCTGCAGACTGCTCTACATTGAGGGGCATTATGAAGCTGATGGTGCCATTGTTCCACCCAAACCAGGGGGCAAGCAGTGGTTACTTTTTCATGATACAGACAAATAACGGTTGAATTTTCAATTCTGCCTAAAGATTGTGATGTTCCCCTCCATTATAACCATGAATTCAGAGTGTGTGTCTGCTTCAGTGAGCTTGTTTTTTGGCCAGAAACATTTTACCTATGTGTATAGCAGCTTTTTGCCACAAGAACAGACCAGGTCCCCAGGCTCTCAGGAGAGTGGTGGGTGTGTCATGCTGTTTTTGCTCTTGGTGTGGACTCCCTGCCTATGACTTTAACCTGATTATTTTCATATTTATCTTTGATCTCCTCTGCTGTTTGCTTGTAAGTGTTTCTCTGTAAGGCAGCACGCCTACTGCAGGCCCCGGGGGTGCAGAAAGATACTTGAAATGTTGGAAATCCTGGATGAGGCAGGTTTAGACTGATGTGATCCTTGATATTCTCCCGTACAGCACTGCAGCTCTGGTCCTCAGTGAAAGAGCAGTAAGGCATGCTTAATGGAGCTTTCTAATACCATTTGAAATCACATAGGTGTTTGATTGTGTGTGTTGGTCTGGTCATGCTTCTGAGCACTCACTCTCTAGGTACTTTACTGAAAAATGAAATGGGTCAGTTAGTCATCCCCATCTCATCCCCCTAGGATCATGGCATATAAAAATAATGTTCCCAAATGGCGTCTATATGGGGGAAATTCAGAAGAGGATCTTTAAAAACCCACCATGGTATACTCCCACTGCACTCCAGAAGTCACTGATGCCTCTTTTGGCAAGCACCAGGGTTCAAACATAGCTCCTGGGACTGTCAATTTTCAGGTGCTGCGAGTCTGTTGTGGTCAAGTTTAGAGCCAGCAGAGAAAATCTGGGAGTAAGCGGCAAGTCCCTTTGGGACCACGAGCTTGCCTAGCTGGGCATTTTGGGGGCTTGCTCAGTGGCTCCCACCCCCCAGGCACCTGGGCAAAGGGAGGAGACAGCGTGAGAGCCTCTGTGCTGTTTCCAGTCCAGTGGAAGAGCTGTGATGGCCCAGGAGCAGCTGCTGGCATGGCTCCCATGGCACCAGGCCTGTTGGAGGATAATGTTGGCAGTGCCAGGCATCCTGAAGAAAAGGGGAGAAGGAAAGATGAAAGGGAACCTGCTCTAGGGGTATAAGGAAGGGCAAAACTGGTGCATCCCTTTGGGGTTAATATGTAGAACCAAGTCAGAGAAATCCTTGGTCCTGTGTGATTCCTGTAGCAGATTTCTGCACCTCTGTAGGCTGGGGGTGAGGGAGCAAAGTGTGATTGATGAGAGGTTTTGCTGTAGAGCCGTGTAACGCTGCTCTTGGGTGTGACTTTAAAAATAGCATTGCTACAACAGGTGGGCACAATTATAGGATGGTTTCCTGAAATAGAAAAAGCAACTGTCAGTTTGCTTGGCAAGCATTTTAAACTTATTTCATTTTGGCTTTGCAGAATTCAGTTCTAAAATTCCCCACCAGAGCTGATCTGAGAGAGAGGAATTGAAATAGGGGGGTGGAAGGAGGGAGTGGTCCAACAGCAAGGCTTCCCTTGTCTAACCTCACCACATGTCAGAAAAATAAGCAACAATAAAGGAATAAAACTCGTCAAGAAATAATGTTTTTGTCCTTTTTGTGTGTGTATGTTTTCTTTCTTTAAAATTAAACAGATACAGATATTTCTTCTGACTTGAAAGACCAGACTCCCAAGTTTTAACCTCCTCAGTAGGGTGGTGACTGTGGCTTTCGTACAGATAATTTGAACTCTGGTCTGTGTAAATGTCTGAATTAATATACACCATCACTGTGACTTCCTCCTGTATCAGGACTGCTTCTCCACCGAATCTGCTTACAGGGACTCCTTCACTAATGTGCATACAATTAGTACTAAGTTCTGAAATTGACCTTGAAAAATGTCAGTTTAATCAAAACGTTAGCTTATCAGAGCATCCGCAAATAAAATCTAATATTAGCCGAATATTGTAATGCAGGAAATGTACTAATATTACTTGTCAAATGCATTTAGACCAGATGTCTGATGTAAAAGTAAAGTCAGTAAAGTCAAAACTGTTTTGCCTTTTTTTTTTTTTTTTAAATACAGTCTTCAGTCGTAACTGTGTAAAACAACAAATCAGGTTGTGAGGTCTCCTGAAACTGCAAAATAAAATTAAGTGTTGAGAAAACCAGACCGCTCTCGGCTTTCTCCTGGAATAGAAAGTTTGGCATGTTTGTCCACCTGTCACCCAAACACAGGTTGCTGAAAAGCTATTATTGAGCCTTTTCATGTGCAATTACTATAACAGGGGTTTGGAGCAAAAGTCTGAAAGACTGGAATGTCTCCTTTTAAGAAAACAGCAAAGCAAAGCTGCAATACCACACCCAAGGTGTTATTGGAAAAACATAAAGTAGTTTGATCCTTAGAGATTGCTTTTGACACAATTCTTACTAATTTTTTATTTTTAACAAAGAGTAAACCCTATCCTAACTGTAGTCTTTGTATATGAGAACTTGTCGTCTGGTCAAAGAATACCCAGTTTTGCCGGGTCTTGTTTTAGGCAACATGAGAAAATGTAATGATATTAAAACTTCTTTTTCTGCATGGTGTCTTACTGTTTACAAGCAAGATCTTGGCAAAATCTTGCAGCCAGCATGTTTTAGAGACTCTCTAGTGCCGCAGACAGCAAGCTAAACTAAGCACATTCATCTGAGCATATGTTGGTACCTGCTCTGTTCCCACTGTGGGACTGGAGAGCTCATCAGGATGCCACAGCCAGCTTCAGATGCTGTGACCTCAGAGGCAGGAAATGAAGCTAGCTAGGAGTCTTCAGAAGGGGTTTAAATTTGTTAGTTTAACACAGCTGCTGGGTTTCGTTGTTTGGTTTGGGGTTTTTTCGTTCTCCTAATTCTTAATTTTTTCTTACAACTGTGTCTTTGCAGGATTTTCTCTCTAGAGCATGGAGTACACACACCACAAGTTCCTCCCCTGACCATGTTTTTATACCCATTTCCAGATAACATGAACTGGTGTGTGAGGATTTCCCTGTTTCCCAACTTGCAGTTTTAATGTTCCAGCAAATCATATGTGGTTTTGTATAAATTCATATGAAAATGCAGCTATGTATGATGCTTGGAAATCTAAGTGCATTGTCTAATAGTGGTGCTATCAGGTCGTCACTAGCACCAAGGACCCTGTTGTGGTACAAACCCTTCTACAGAATATATGTCAACCAAGTCATCATGATTTTTAAGAGCAAAAAATGCAGCAGCAATTGCTTCTTTTTTTCTTTTTTTTTTTTTTCTTTTTTTCTTTTTTTTATTTTTAATTTTGTAATTAAAATTTTTACAGAAGTAGAATCTACTTTGTCAAGGTCTGCTTTCTTATATGGGGCCCCTTGTATTTTATTATTTGGTGTTTCAATTTCTATAGGTGGAAAGAGATACCTACCCAGATCTTCACATAACATGCAAAGGAGGTGGAAAAAATGAGCCTTTGAGGGAAGCCAGCAGTGACCTGGGCTTGTGTAAGATAATCAAACCCCATCTGGATAGAAAATATGCTACTCTGAAAGTACAGAAGGTCCTTTGGGTTGGTTTGGGGTTTTTTCATAGAGAAACTTTAAAAAAAAAAGAAGTTCTATTCATAAATTGGAGACTTTCTCTGTTTGCTAAAATCATCATCTCTGAAATGTGAAAATAGAACAAAAAAAAAAGAAAACCAAGGAAATCTTTACTTTTAGGACAGCACACTTGTTAGTTTTCTGAAGAAGAGCAGGGTGACATGCTGGAGATAAAAAGAGTGTAGCACATAAAACCTTTTAATCTGGTGTTTGAAGAATTACAGAAATCAAGCTGTCAGATGACTTGTGGTTCTACTCCATTAATTTTAATGAGGTTGAGTTTGCAAATCTCTTGCAATAGCTTTTTAAGAAAACAGTGTGTTCAGTAATGTTTCCTTTAAATGTATGCATCCCTACTGATGATAACTTAAAAAAAAAATATTTTTTTTTTTATTGTATCGGTGTTCCCTTCTGCTGAAGAGGATAAAGAGGAAGGGAGAACTTGTGTCTGCAAATGGTTAGAGCCACATCCTGCAGAGATCTGCACAGCAAAGATGTGCACTGCTTCATTATTTTACAGCAACAGGTGTGCTGGCTTAGCACCGAATAATTCTCTCATGCTTTCTCCCCTTCAATTATACCTCTTCCTGGAGCTGGCAGCTGCTGCAGAGATCAGCCTCCTCCCCTGCTGTACCGAGTCTCAGTAATTTGTTATTCCATATGGTTGAGGTCTGCAACCTGACCAGAAGCTCAGTGCCTTGCACAGGGGCAAGGGGAGCAAGAAGGGTGTGCATCCCCCTTTATAGTTTGAACTCCTGGCTGCCTTCCATACTCGGGAAGGGCCTGGACCCTGCTCATGTCTTCACTCCTGATTGAACAGCGCTCAAATTAACTCCTCTGTGATTCCAGTAGGAGCAGCTTCCCTGCAAAAGAAGCCTGTGAGCTGCAGAGAGATCAGGGTATGGCAGTGAGCGACTGCCTTGGAGCTGGACTAATTGGAGCATTGTAGTTTCTGACCTGCCTGATGTGGCCTTTCAGGGCTTTTTCCTCCTTCTTTAAGGTTGTGTGTGTGCAGGGAGGATGTGAATTAGGGGCAAAGTAAATTCTGCAATGATATTTTTAAGACTGTTTGTGCTGTATCAGTATCAGTTGTATTCTTTTCCCCCCTTCCCTCTTTTCTGTGTATAGTTTGAAGAAGTTGGCATTTAGTCATTTGAGGTTGAAGTGTTTGGACAAAAAGGATAGGTCTGCAAGGAGGAGACTTGGGAAGAGGAGACTTGTTTTTATTTCAAGTCCTTCTAAACTTCTCCAGTGGTTCTGCCCAACAGGAGAAAACATGTATATATACCTTGGGAAAATCTGGCACTGCATTAATTTAATTACAGAAAACTTACAGAAAATATCCTGTTCTCCTGCTATTTTAAAATGCTGTAAATCATGTGGCTTTCTCTGATGTCATGTGTGTCATTGTTTAATATGAGGTAGAGGATGGGAAAGGTAGGTGATGTACTCTCTGCACAAATTAACTTCAGAAAAGTTAATGGTTTGACCTTCATCTGTAGGAAGGGAAGAGATGGGAAAGCTGTGTTTTTAATGCTTGGAAAAGTAAGGAGGAATCATAAAGACAGGAAAGGGAAAATACATTTTAACACACGATCTCATTGTTTCTTTTTTCACTGGCTAATTTATTAGCCCAGCAAATGTGGACTATGATGATTAAATAGTGCTTGACCCAGCAGGAAAAAGACTGACTGCTAGGTTTAACAGAAAAGGCGTAATTCCGAGAGACTTCCATGTTCAGAGAGCTTGTCTTTGACATGTTGTGAATCAGGGGATTTGTGATGTCCACCTAAATGTTGTGTAACTCTTTTTTTAATGGCCTTTTCCAGTGGTATGTGAGAATAGTTGTGTTGGAGGTGAGAAACAGTCTGCACAGCTGAGGGAGATGCAGCTTGTTCTGGGGTGTTTTACAGTTGGGAACTTCCATAGAATGACAGAAGATGTGTCTTGTTTCAGAAAACGCCATAATTAAGAACTTGTAAAGTGGAGTTGGTTAAAAATTTAACATCTAAACAAATCTACTTAGAGGTGACATCTGTCTCAAATATTTGAGATCTGTTGGAATCTCAGTGAAATTGCTCTTAGAAATGGAGACATCAGATTACATCTTTGAAATCTGCTTCTGACTCTAATGAGCAGCCTTAATTTCAGTAGTGAGGGTTGGGTTTTTTTAAGTGTATGTTCAATAAGGATTTCTGGGATCTGACTTCTCATGCATTAATGCCACTAGCAGGCAAAAATGGTGGCTTAATTTCTCTCTTAGACATATGTAGAAAGAAAGCAAGGGAAACCTCTTTTTTTTTTTTTTTTTTTTTTTTTTTTTAGTTAATCCGTGATTTGAGGAATAGAGAGTGAGTTTTCTGTGTGGCATGCATTTGTATCCCTTTTAAACACGGATCTAGACCTCAGACCTGGGCTATGTGTAGAGCAGTATCCTGATGTTCTTGGACTTCAGGACACTTAAATAAATATCTGAATGCAATAGCAAAGTGCTGAAAGAGTAAAGATGCCCCAGTGTCCTCAGTGTCCTGGAAGAACCTATTTCTCTTGACAAGAAAATGTTTGGGGGGTTTTGTGTGTTTGGTTTTTGTTTGTTTGTTTGTTGGTTGGGGTTTTTTTGGGGGGTGTGTTTTGCTTGTTTTTTTGTTTTTGGTGGGGTTTTTTTGTGTGTTGGTTTTGTTTTGTTGTGGGTTTGTATTTTTTTTTGGTTTAGTATTTTTTTTTTTTTTTTTTTTTAGTTTGCAATTTAGTTTGTAATTTAGCCTTTTAATGAAGCAGTTGTCTCCAGAACACCTTTCTTAATCTGTTCTGGATGCCCAGGTGTTGGAGCCATGGCAGGAGTCTCAGGGAGACAGGATGGTACCTTTGGCTTGCTTTTCCTGGATTTGTTGGTTTTTTTGGCATCCCCACTTGAAAGCAGGCTATCCAGGGGGGATTTCTTCCAGTCCTGCTCAGCCAAGGAGTTGGGAAACAGGTGCCAAAGGGGCAAGATGTGAAGAGGAATAGCTTTTTCATTTCTCCTCCACTACTTTGTGCATGGATCTCCCTCTCTGCCTCTCCTCTTCTCCCCATCTCCCAGAAATCTCTGCTAAAAGACTAGCTTTTAATCCTTCAGTTAGCTTGGACTTTGCTGTGAGGCACTCAAAGATAGAAGCTGAGGCACTGGAAAAAGAGTTGATTCTTTTATCTTAGTGTATCTGGTATCATGTTCATATTCCCAGTTTAAAAGAGACCTTTGTTTCTCTGCTTGTGAGAAGGCTTCTGAAGTGTGGTGAGACTGGTAGTTTCTGATCTTTCTCTGATCCCACAGTAGCATACAATTGCAGCTCAATTGCTGCTCAGTTGGTTTTTCTGAACTACATAATTTTGTTTAAATTGCACATTTTGTAAACCGACTTGAAGAGTTAATAACCATTTTAATAGTGACTTGTAAGAACATAGTCCAGGTTAAAAATAAAATTACAGCTGTTGGGACCAGACTGAGTTCAAGGCCTGTTAGTATTGTCTTGAGAAAAAAAATACCTGTTCTTATTAACAAGGGTTTGGGTTATGGGTCATTATGTGATCAGCGGGATCGTGTCAGCCCCGTAACATGCTCACTTCCCAGCACTTCTTTGTGCGAGTAAAACTGGAACACAGAACTGTGGTTTGTTCTTGGCTCTTCTTTGCTGGCCCTCTGTGCAAACAAGCTCCCCTCTGGCAGACCAGGTATCCAGCACGATCGCTATGAATTCAAGCTCTGAGGTAAACAGATGCAGGGAAGAGCTCTTGCTTAGACATGTGCCCCTAGATTTGACTACCTTATTTATAAGACAGATGTGAATATGCCGTAGGGGAGGAAGAATGTGGGATTTTTTTCCTAAATAGCCTTCAGAACTGAGTCTCTAACACTCTGGCTTTTCTCCCTTTTTCCCTTTCCAGTCCTTCCTCCAGTGCTGGTTCCAAGGCACAGCGAGTACAACCCCCAGCACAGCCTCTTGGCGCAATTCCGCAACCTGGGACAAAACGAGCCCCACATGCCACACAACGCTACTTTCCCGGACTCTTTTCAGCAACCCAATAGCCACCCCTTTCCCCACTCACCCAACAGCAGCTATCCAAACTCTCCTGGAAGCAGCAGTAGCACCTATCCACATTCTCCAGCCAGCTCAGACCCGGGAAGTCCTTTCCAGATGCCAGGTACAGTCAACTTGGGTTCCCCTTCAGAAGGGAGAAGGTGGTTGGACATCACTGGTATCACAGTTTTTTTGCCTGCTAACTGTTGTGTTCAATAGCAAGCTGAGAGATGTAAGGTAATAAAGACTGTATAATCTCTTTGTCTGGTAATAATATTGAAGGCTTTAATATTATGCCTGTTTCAAGCACAGTTAAACCACTACAGTAAAACTTGTGGGGTGGGGGGAGGGATTCAAAATGTTTCAGGGACCAGTTCAGCAGTTTAGCCCACAAAGCTTACTGTGTTTAATGCACCAGAAGTGTAATGCTAGAGATCACTCTTGCTTAAGGAAGAGATCATCATACCTTCAGCACAAAGTTTTAGTTCTGCAGAAAAATGGTATTTCCCAAGGTGATCATGTTATTGCTACTTGATAACAGTTTCTTCACACGGTGATGTAATTTCAAGATGCAGATATACTTCAGCTGAGAAACAGGCCCTTGAAAGAAATCTTCAGCTGTTTTGCTAGCTAAAGTCAGAGAAATAACAAGCTTTCTTTGCTGACTGGTGTCTGTAGAAAATCTGTTAAATTGTCTTTTTTTGGTCTTTACATGGGGGTTGATAAAACTACTGCAGAAGCAGTCTGTGGCAGATTTCTTGATTTAAATGCTGGGAGAAGGACTCAGTACAAATGCTTACTGTTTTCTTCAGGGGCTGAGGGAGGGCACGTGTAAACAAAGCAGCAGACTTGTGAAAATCTGTTTCCTATTACATGAAATTAACTTCCATGGATTTCTGATGTTGATAGTTGCTTCTCTTTCAAATTTTCCTCTTCTGGGTGAAGACTACTGAATTTGCAGAGGCTGAAAGGAAGGAAAGAGAGATTATATTCTAATAAAATGTGAGAAGTTGCCATGAAGACAGCTGTCTTTTTTTTTTAATGTGATTGGTGTGGTTGGGACTCTTCCAGCAGAGATAAAGACCTAACAAGGTCTTCCTGAATGCTGGCTTGTGGAAGCTCACTTGATCTTTGAGGGTCTGTTCTGTCCACATGTCCATAACATCAGCAGCTGCAGTGAAGAAATTGAATTAGAGGAGAGGTCAGGATACTTATGTCCTTGACGTCCGTCAAGGACAGATACAGATACAGCCACCTTGCACTAATGGGGAAAGGAGCTGACTTTTGGAAAATATAAAAAAATACAAAAAAACCCCAAACCAAACAAAAAAAAAAAAAAAAAGGAAAGCAGTTTTCCAGAGATCTTGAAAACTTTCTAGATACTGGCTAATTGATTGCCTGTGGCCATAGAATCTGTTGCATCACTCACATTATGTTTGCACACACACAAACACTCAAAATCAAGTGCAGTCTGTTAAGCTTTTAATGCAGCCATCTCTGCCTTTCTCTGCTGCTTTCTCATCCAACTGAGGGTATTCAGATAAGAGAATTAACAAGGTACCCGCCAGCATTAGATGTAAAGCTCTCAACAAAATACCTGCTAAACAATAAGTAGTTAATAAATGTCATGAACATTTCTTTTCTTAAAAAATACATTAAAAAAAAAAATCCAAAACTTACAAAGCATTCTCCTGCCTTTCGTTGATGCTAATTTGATTTTAGGAGTTTTGGAGACCCCTGTGATTATTTGCTATGGTGGTTTGCAATCCATACTCTCAGTAATGGAAGTAAATGTGGAATGAGCAGCAGCCGTGTTCACCAGATAGCACAGCGGTAACCTAAGCTCAGCTTCTGCAGTGAAAACAAGGGTTTCTCTCTCTTGCATGTACCTCTCTGCAATTGATTTGGAGAGAGTCCCCTGGTGTTCAGCTTCTTGTAGCTTCTAAGAAACCTTTTGAGAAGCTTTCCCAGAAGTGGGATAGGAAGCTGAAGGGCAGTGTTGATACCTGGCTGGAACACTTCAAACAGGGCTGAAAGCAGTATGTTAGTGAGTCCAGTCATTGTACATGGGCTGGGTTTGTGCTAGTGATGCAGTTCTGAATGGACCATACGGAGACACTGACTGATAAATCCCAGACCCAGGCAGCTGCTTCTGTAGAATTTGGGTTCCTGAACACTTTCTACTGTTCCCAGTCTAGGGAAACAGGTAATACACTGCACTGACAATGATAAGGTCCTGGATATATCTGGGATGTTTGCATACTTTGCTAGTACAATTGTGTTAGAAACAGAATAAGTTCACACTGAAAGTTTTCTGCTCCAACTTCTGTTCACATTTACTATAACTGATGTCTACTTGTGGCTGGGACCTCTTTGTGCCTTAATGTGTGTATGGCACTTTCAACCCTCAAAAATGTGAGCTGGAAACACAGCTGAGCTTTCTTTTGTGGCTTTACGTGGGGCTGAAGTGACTTGTTTTTACCGCAATTGTGATTAATATGCACAGTAATTCTTTGCTTTCCTGATTCAAGGTCCATGATTGCTTTTTCAGATTTCTGGTGGGTGGAAGTTTATAGCTGATTCAGGCTGGAAGCATTTGCAGGCTAAAACTGTTTATGTGGATATGTAGATATTCTTTAAAGAGAGGAAAGGACTCGTGTATCTCTGCCTTTTCTATATTTAGCTGATACTCCCCCTCCTGCTTACTTGCCACCAGAAGATCAGATGACACACGATACCTCCCAGCCAATGGATACCAACATGATGGCACCTGCAATTCCTCCTGACATACACAGAGGAGGTAAAAACACTTCTCCCTTCTTGTTTTCTGCTTCACTTCTTAAGAGTAAAGAACCTTCAGAGCTTATTAGTGGTAACTGAGTTGTAATTTTGGATGGATGTTGCTTATGGAAGTTTTTATCTGTAGAAAAGAAAAAACCCAGTAATTTTTTTTATGTTGTTGTAAGGGATGAAATAGTGAAGCTGGAGATTATTTAAAAATGTAAATATTTATTTACAACAGGAAGCTATCCCATGACTCTTTAAAAATGTAAAATGTGTTGGATTTATTACTTTCTTACTTCCAACCAACTTAATGGCTAAAGTAATTTTATATTTTCTATTCTATTCTATGTATTCTATGATTACACTGATTTATGGGAACACTGCAGTTGATGTTATATAAAGCCCGCTGAATTGTGGATGACAGTAGATTATAGTCAAGTATAGCTCTCCATGCAGAGACTTGATCAGAGGATGGATACTAATAGTGTCAGTTACGTAAATGCCCAGGAACATGTTACATGGGCAACTGAAATATCTGTATTTTTTCCTCTGAGACAGTACATCTTAAAAAGTTGTGCTTTTTTGTTATGGTTTTGTCCTGAATTCTAAACTTCAATCCTTAAAGACTATGCTCTGCTTTCAATAAGTTACCCTTCTCCTGGTTATATGGACGTTTGAATTTTTTTGTATTTTTTGTTCCACTCTCTCTTTTTTACTTTCATCTTTGAGTCATGCAGTGATAACTCTCGGTTCAGAACACAGAGTTGTCTGCCTGAGGTGTGGCATTGCTACAGACTTTAAAAATGTGTACTTGAAAAAAACCCTGTTGCTTTATGTACTGTGACAAAGACATCTTTTTACACATCGCTTTTTAAAGCCTTCGCAGCCAGCCGTGACTGCTGAGTAAAGGATTTAGTGCATTCATCACATTGTGAGAAATGGCCCCTTTAGAGAACACATGAGCTTACATAGTTGTCGCCCATGCCAAGAAAGTGCAGCAAGTGGGATGCTGTGCCAGAATGTTTATCAAGATCACAAGCACATGAACAATTTAACTCTTGTGTTTTGGATTTTTTTTTTTTTTTTTTTTTTGGTGCTTGTTTTGCTGCTCCTCTTTATGTCCAGTTTCGGGAAGTATATTTGCCCTCTTAAAAACAGTTCAGATAGCTTTTGTGTTAACTTGTTTACTCTCTGCTTGGAATGAGCTTTGCATGTGATAAACCCCGTCTGTAGCATTTCCACTTTTTGCTGATCCAGTACACTCTGTGTGTGTATGAACAGTTTTTCAGGAATTTTGGGTCTAACTGCAAACCTTTGCATGTGTGTCCCTCTCCCAAAGTGCATAAGTACCATAAAATTCCTCTATTACATGAGAGTTGATAAAGAGAAAAGGGTTTATGTTTTTCTTCTTGCTTTTCAGCATTCAACCATTTCAAAATAAAAATGGTGTCTATTAGGATTATCCCCTCCTAGTAGTTTAGCACAATAGATTTTCATCCCTGTCCTTTCATTTAAAAAAAAAAAAAGTATTTTTTATGCCTTCTTGTGTTTATTATTCATATAAACATGCTGTGATTGTAGTTCTCTAAAAAAAATCTGCTGCAGATAGTGAAAGAAGAGTTTTTACTGTGAACTTACTGTACCATTTTTTGCTGCAAACCTTTTAGGAGCATGTTCTTTATGGTGATTTGTTAGTCTTAAGAGATTTGATTTAACAAGCTGCATCCTGTCAATGAAGTTGGGTAATTTCCATTGTTAGCCCATGCTGGGAATAGAGAGGCTAAACGCACCTGCTCTGCATGACTTAAAGCAAATGTGAGGAAGTCAGTATGAAATCTGTGTGAGAGAGATATGATTAATTCTGTAAGAATGGCCAGCTGGCAAGATTTCTTCCTGACTTTGAGAACTGGGGCAAAGCTGCAGCTTTGATAATCGCTGGCATCTTTATGGGAATTAAAAGTGTAGTAACCTCTTACTAATAATGTTTGACTGATTTTTATTCTTTTTTATTGTGTTGGGGTTTTTTTAATTTTTTTTTACAGTGATGTGAAGAGATAGAAAGTGCCAGAGTGTTGAGAAAGATAAGCTTAAAACCAGTGTTTCAAGCAAGTTATTAACAGTAAACACTGTGCTCAGAAGTTTTGCACGGTGATGTAGGATGTGTTATCCTGCTTTTGATTGTTTTGCCACCTTTTCTATCTATGATGTACTGCTGGTTTTTGGGGGGACTTCTGTTTTTTTGTTTCGCATGTAACAGAAACTCACAAAGGTGTGATCTGTGAACAGAGGAAGATGTGAACGCTGATTTTAGTTGGCTGACTTTTATAAAAACTTGGAGCTGGTAGAAGGAAACCTCTGGCCAGAAGAACAAGTTTTCCCACAACACCGGTCTGATTTTCATTTTAGGATTTTTACCTGTAGTTGGTATCTGCAAAGTTGGTATCTTAGCAGCAAGTCCAACTTTGTTAAGCAACCACATCCCTTAGCTAGCTTTTATTTGGAGGCATTTCTCTAATTTGTAGCTGTATTTGGCACCTTAAAGGATGTGGAGATTTCTGAAGAAGCCCATGCTGTTGTTGGACACTCACTGGGAAACTTTTTGGTAAAGACCACTGGTATCATCTGGAGAAATTGTTCCCCATGCACAGTCACAAGGGTTGCTTCAAGACCTTCATGTGAAGTGAACCAGGAATTTCCTGCACAATTCCCAGCTTCAGTTAGGAGCTGCTGAGGAGGAGCTTCTTGTTCCCAGTGTCTGAAAAACCCCATTCTGAGGAATCCTTGCTATAATTCAACAAGTAAATCTTTTGGTCATAAACAGTTGAGATTTTGCATTCATGGTAGCAGTTAATGAATGAAAGGTCATCATTAAATAATATCTTCCTCCATTTCATCTGCTCTCCAGCCCAGTGTAACTGCCAGGTGTTATTCCCTGTTCAGCCTCCAATCCCAAGCAGTATCTGTTCATATTGCAGATGTGCTTTATGCATGTTCTGCAGACAAATACCAACCTCTCTTACATTTTTGAAGTCTCCTACCATTCCCCCAAAAAGCCCAGGAGGAAGATTTGGGCACACTCTGAGTGCTGAAAGATTGACTGTATATTTAAGTGCCTTGTTATACTTCTTTGTCCCCAAAGTTAGAAATGGTGTTTGGTGCACTGTGTGATGCTGTTTCTCCCTGTTACAATACAGCTTTCCAGTAAGCAAATAGGTGAGCTTTTATTTGTTAGTAGAGTAAAATGAAGTAGAAGTTCATCTACTAAATTGGAAAGAAAGCTGAGCTGTAAGTTGCAGCATTTCTCTGTTGTGTGGACTTGTACCATAGCATGTTGTAAGAAGATGGGGCAGGGATAGTGGGGCACTGCTTGGTATGTGCCCAGGAGCTTCCTGCACTTTTCTGCTCATATCTAGTACCAGCCTTAGTCCCTTTTCAGTTGAGTTGAAATTATTATACTATATGTTTGTGGCTATGAAAAGTTCAAAATGACTGAAGAGAGAGGAGCCCTCATTTAGCTGCATCAGTGATCTTCAGCCAAAATCTGCAGGGTTATGACTCTTTACACTTCAAGCCTGTATTCCAGCACTGTTAGACTGTAACCTTTCCATTGTTGCTGTACAGATGTCCAGGCAGTTGCTTATGAAGAGCCGAAGCATTGGTGCTCCATTGTCTACTATGAGCTGAACAACCGCGTCGGGGAGGCGTTCCACGCTTCTTCAACCAGCATCCTGGTGGATGGCTTCACTGATCCTTCCAACAACAAGAACAGGTTTTGCCTGGGGCTGCTCTCCAACGTTAACCGCAACTCCACCATCGAGAACACCAGACGGCATATTGGCAAAGGTGAGGTTTGGATCTTCGCATCCATTTTGGAGTAGGGTGGGGGGCATTTTCCCCGGTCAGGACAACCTGGGCCACTTGCCTCCAGAGCAAGCTGGTTTCCCCTAGTATGTGGGATGAGTGCTTGTGTCAGTAAACATATAATTTTCTGGCCTAGCCTTATAAACGAAGTATTGCTCTTACCTGGTGTGTAATTACAGGAAGCTTTAACCCTTAATCAATTTTATAATTGCCTGAAGACTATAAAAATCTTAATTTACAAAGAGAGGGTAAGGCAGTTTGTCTAATGAAATGTCTTGATTTGTCTTGATTATTGGTGTATATGGAAGTGCAAACTGTGGTTCTTGGCACCAAACTTTTTAGCTACCCTTAGTTCCAACATAAATTAGCTATTCTAACATGTTTTGGGAGGCAACCTCCTAGAACAGTTTATTCCAAATGCATTTTTCACAGGCTGGTGATTCTTTCAGTGAGAATTTTGTGCTTCCCTTCTGTGGTTGTGACAGTGTCTTGCAAAAAAGAAAAGCTTCTGGTTCATGTCTGACTAATGCAGTCCTCTTTTCTGGGAACTCACCTTTAATGCAAATGACAGGCACAACTGAAATTGCCCCCTGCAAGGGGCCATTCCTGCCAGGCAATTTTTTTAGGCATTTACATTATTAGTAAACTCAAAATTTTCTGAGACAGTTGAGGGTTCAGCATGCCCAAACAGTGGGTTGGATGTTGTAAGTGCCAATTCGTGAAGTATCTTCCTCAGAGGAGGAAGGAATTGAAACTGAAGAGAACAGTCGAGTCCTTTCCTTGAGTCTGAGCTCTCAGTGTGTAGAGCTCTCCTCTACATGGGAACCGGTGCAGCTCTCAGCAGTGCACCACACCTGTGCTCTGCCACTCAAGTGCTAATACTTCTTCCTTCTTTTCCTCCCCATCCATCTTACCAAGTATCAGGGTATTTATTTAACACCTCATTCATTTCTTTTTTTCCCGTTAAAAGTAACCCAGCTGCGAGCAGAGTTCTGCTGAAGCACTTAACTGCGTATGTACCGCAGCAGGGCATGGGGGAGACAAGGATGCCGTTGAATGAGTCAATGTGAGCAAGTGATGATGATGCAGAGCTGTTTGTCTTTGAGGAAGGAGGAGTAAATCCCAAACTTGAAGACATAGCCATAAATGTTTTTTGCAGATCAGATGGGAGTATGTGTGTACCCACACAGGTACGCACATAATCAACAGCAAAATCTTCCATAGTAGAGTACAGTCAAGGCTTTCTTACTGGAGTGCAGTTGAGTGTTTTATTTCTGTGTGTTCACCTCTGTGATTTGTGACATTGTGGGAGGTGAAAGGTTTAAATAGCAAATAAACCATTTTTAAACACAGAAAGGTGAATTTTCTTGCTTTCTCAAAGCCTTTGGCATTGACTCCTAGTGACACAAAGGTTCTCTGTATGGTGCTTTTCTGGGGCTTTGCTGCCGTTGATAACAGGTGAGGGAGCAGGAGGGGAAAGGACTGCAAAATTGGTGTGTACCATTTTCTTTTTTCCCCCTAGCTTTCTGGAATTAAAGCTAGCTGACAAAACTCCTGCTACGTAAATTACCATTCAAGACTTTTCCAGAGAATCCAGCTTGGGGCTGCTTTAGTAACTACACGCTATGCAATGATTTGGTTTCTACTCTCTTAGCTCACATTCCCAATTATTGTTTTACATAAATATGATCAGAAAAATTTCAAACCGTTCAATGTAGTGTATCCAGTGCAGTTCATCAGAACTACAGTGCTTGCTAGTTTATTCTTGTTGAATATACAACATGTTGTATATTCTATTTTATATACATATATAAGATACCCTCCTTTCAAATCTCCTGCTGATGAAACAGAAGAGTAAAAATCAAGTTTAAAGGCAGGTAATGTTTGATATGCAGTTAATGTTAATCTCTCTAAGCAGAAACACCAATCTCTGGGGAGAAAGAGCATGAAAAACAGATGCACAGTGTGAATTTATCTAAACAACCTTCTCCTCCCAGGTGTCCATCTCTATTATGTTGGTGGGGAAGTGTATGCTGAATGTCTCAGTGACAGCAGCATTTTTGTGCAAAGTCGGAACTGCAACTACCATCATGGGTTCCATCCCACCACAGTCTGCAAAATCCCCAGTGGCTGCAGTTTGAAGATTTTCAATAATCAAGAGTTTGCTCAGCTTTTGGCTCAGTCCGTGAACCACGGCTTCGAGACAGTTTATGAGCTTACTAAGATGTGCACTCTCCGTATGAGTTTTGTAAAGGTATGTGAAAATTTGCTTGAGATTATTTCATAAGCAGAATAAATTATTGTTTTGTAATGTGGTGACTTTGAATGGTCCAGTATATATTAATATATATAATATTAATATATAAAAATATATAATATATATTAATATATATATTAATAGGTGTTGAATTTTAAGTATGGAATGCTCGTTAAGTGTGAGACAGATCTTAAAGAAATGGAGTTGTATTTGTGAAAAGAAATCCATCTGACACACATACTTTGAAAGCTCGGGGTGACTTGAAGAAGGTGTTTCTTTCACATAAGCTCTTTAAATATTAACCAGCTGCTCCCAAACTGAGAGCTGCAGTAATTATTTGGAATAATAACCTTTCTATTCTAGGAGGGCATGCAAGGTCAAGATTTGGAATGTGGCTGATGTGAGTGTCAGCAGAGGCACTGATATAAAAGGGCTGGTCATACATATGGGAGTAATCGAATTACGGTAATATGCTGAAGTGCTCTTCATGATAGGAGGATGGAAACTTTCATACGTGTTAAGACACATCTGATTCCCAAAATGGAATAGGATGTTTATAGTTCTGCCTCCCACAGAGCTGTATGGCGGTGCTACCTGAGCAGACAAACAGGACCTCCTGTGTATTGGGTATTGCACTGCAGTGTTCAGAGCTGCTGCCACCTGTGTTGGGAACTGGGTAGTCCCTTCATTAGGGGTTAATACTGAGCAGAGCAAATTGCATCTGCAGATGGATCATAGGTCTTGTCTCCAGACCTGCCCCTAGAATTACAAAACAATGTTTAAATATCTCTTTATATCTTTGCTAATTGCTGTAACTGAATCAAGTATGAGCTGAAATAAAACCTATCTTTTCTTAACTTGAGATCACATGGGCAATGACCATGCCCTCTTTCTCTAAGGAGTGTTTCTGACTTCACTGCTCAATTTACTCTGTCCGTCCAGAGAATGACACTTTGGTTCTTGTCACACAGATGCCTCACCCCTACTTTCACATCACTCTTAGACCTCATCTTTTAATTTGGTGATCTGTTTGGCAGCATTTTCCCTCAATTTGTTCTGGTTTTGATCTTGGCAGAGAAGACTTTATTACTCTCCTCTTCAGGATCTTTACTAGTACCTGAGGCAACTGGCAGTGATCTATGGTGAAATTTGCACTGCCACAGGTTATGTCTTTAAGATTTTAAAGACTTCCATTCCAAGAGATCAAGAGATCTCAAAATGATACTTTCACCACATTTATTATTTTTTTTAGCTTCTGGTTAGTTTGTTGAAACGTGATAAAAGTTGGTTCGTCAAGGGTGTTATGCTACCCTGCTGATAGTGACTCTTGAGAGCTAATTTGTTAAGAAAGAAGTATGCTTCTCACATATTTAATATTATAAAATAAGGTGATTTTTTTTTTTCTTTCCTCACTTATGATTCTGTTTCCAGGGTTGGGGAGCTGAGTATCATCGCCAGGACGTAACAAGCACTCCATGCTGGATAGAGATACATCTTCATGGTCCCCTCCAGTGGCTGGATAAAGTACTTACTCAGATGGGCTCTCCTCATAATCCTATCTCTTCAGTGTCTTAAAAGGCCCCAAACTCCTGCATTTTGGAAGCAGTTGAGCCTTGCATGTACTTGAAAGACCTATGAGTCAGACACACACACATTTATTTTTTTTTCCCTCTGAACTGGCAACTGCTGAATAAGAGCCACGTAAATACTTGACTTCTGTGACCAACTGTTCAGAAAACAAGATAAATAAACCCCTCTGACATACTGTTGGTATAAAGGATGTTAGTTTATGTTGTAACGTGCTGTGGTAAAGTTGATTTGCTGGCCTTAGTACAACAGAGACGACCGACCCAGGACCGCAGCCTGTGGGACCGAGTTCCCGAAGGATCTTCCTGTAGCTGGTGCTCTTGAGGTTCTCCTTCTTCCTTACATCTGTGTTTTCCCCTGTGTCCTCTGGAGCTAAGAGCCGATGTTGGTGAAGCCTGCTCTTTGCAGGCTCTCCTCAGTACTTCTTAAAAACGTTTGTCTCAATTGATGGTTGCTGTTCTCTTTAAAAGTAAAAAAAAATTCCACGAGGCCTAATCTCAGTAACTATGTACTATCTTTGAAACTGTGTCCTGACCATACTGCTGTAAGAATACTAGGTATGTCTTTTGCTAAGTGTATGTATGGTGTATTTGAAAGTTTAGAAATTAATTAGATTTAGACCATAAAGGAATTAGGAATATTTGAACTGGGGGGAGGTGGGTGTGGGAGGGAAAATGACAACTGAAATGTAGAATATATTGTAAACATAGCGTGCTAGTTTAAACTGAGGTCTGAATTTTGCTGTGCATTTGTTCTTATAGTGGCTTCATCTTGTTAATTCTTTTTGCCTCTTCGTTTTCCCCCAAAACAATTGCAAAGCTTCTTTTACCCATGAAGAGGACAAAATGATTATTGCTGCAGTTTGAAGGCTGCAGCTTTGTGTATTTCAAGACAAAGTTGTACAGAATGCTCTTTAACTATTGAGCAGTTTTATACAGTTTATGTAACAGAAGTAGGCTTTTAATTTTGTAAGAGAACCTTGTTTTGCCAAATCTAGTAACTGTTAATTGTTTGGAGGACTTCAGTATCCCTGTATGGGTCTATTTCAAACTTAAAATATATATATATATTTTTAATTTTTATTTTTTTTACTGCTTGGTTTATTTTCTTCTCTTTGATCTTTTATATTCACTTAAGCTGTAGTACTTTTAAGTATCTTTATTCCAAAACTAGTGGGTCCTCTTTACTGGAAGTTTTGAATAAAACCTGTTGTTACTGCTTACATTTGATTAAAACCTTGTCTTGTCCACTTCTTAGTAGAGTCTCAACAAACCAGATAAAGATATAGTCTTAAGTAGGAACAAGTAGAAATGAAGATATGCTGAGCTGAACTTTCTCCATGCTTCTGCTTTTGCTCTGAGGAGGGGTGAGGTAAGGACTGTCCCACTGCAGCTGGAAAGTGTCTGTCAGGTGCTGGGATTATGGAGTTGGAGAGATTGGGGGTTGACCGGAGTTCCAATGCCTGTGCCTGGCTAAAATGGAGCATGCAGCACTCACAGGAGCATGAGGGAAATCTGAGCAGCAGAGATGAATGTGTGTTCAGCCAGACATATCAGTGTGTGTGTCACTGTAATGAGTAATTGCCCTTTTTGGAGAATGAGTCAATCCCACTTTCTTTCTTTTCTTCTTTCTTCCTTTCCTCCTTTCTTTCCTTCCTTTCTTTCTCTCTTTTCATTCGCTCTCTTTCCTTTCTTTCTCTCTCTTTCCTTTCTTTCTCTCTCTTTCTTTCTTTCTCTCTCTTTCTCTCAGCTTAGTATACACTTCTAAAATTCACAATTCTTCCCCTGCTAAAGGGAAAAAAATCCACAATGTTCGAGGTCCCAAATAAGGCGCACTTGGTTAGTGACTTTTTTGTATTTTTAAATTCCAGCTATTTTATTTTTTTAGATGCAGTTTAACATATTTTTTTCATAATGAGTCAGTCATAGCACAAATGTAACTCTTTAAAATAAAGAAAATTTAAAGATGACCAAAAAAGGAAAGAATGCTTTTTGCTGCTCAGTCACTGTCTCTGGCTTTTCTGTGCTCAGCCCCTGCTACACTGACTCACAGCCAGTTTCATTCCTTTTGCTGGAATGCAGCTATGAGGTAGTGACTTCTTTTAATTAGTGCCCATCCATCATGCAAGTCTCAAGAGTGTTTCTATTTGGATGTTTACATGTTTGGAAGATCCTGTGCAAGTTTTGGTAAACTTTGAAATACATTTGGAATAAGAAAAGACCGTTTTATGTTCTGACTGCTTTGAATGTTACTGTCTTTTGTGTTTTGGGCTGTAATGCCTCTCTGTTTTTCCTAAGCAGAGATTAAAATTAGAAAATACTCTCTCTGCGGTACCTCAGAAATTTTCAGTGGTAATCCAAATTAAGTGGGACCGGCAGGATCCCAGTTTTTGTAAGTTCTGAAAAACTGTTGTCAGTTTTTCTGTTTTGTTGATATTATTGAAATGCTGCGTACACAATATTTTCTTTATCTGTTACCCAGCTTTTTGTTTGTGGCAAGGGGGGCAAGGCAAAAGTGTACCTTCATGTGATGGCCCAGAGTATCTCAGCTGTACTTTATTAAATAGGACGAGTGGATTGGAATGGCACCTGAGACTCTGTTGTGGTTTTGGATTTTTGCTAGACACAGTGTTGATAGAGCAGGGATGTTTTTGTTACTGCTGAGCAGGGCTTACACAGTCAAGGCCTCTTCTGCCTCTTATCCCACCCCACCAGCAAGGAGGCTGCAGGGGCACAAGGAGCTGGGAGGAGACACAGCTGGGACAGCTGACTCTGACCCCAAGGGATGTCCCATACCACATGGTCTTATGCTCAGAATGTAGAACTGGGGAAAAAGAAGGAAGAAGGGGACGTTTGGAGCAATGGTGCTTGTCTTCCTCAGTCACCGCTGTGTGTGATGAGACCCTGCTGTTCTGGGGTTGGGGTGCAGGGAATGAATTCCTTGTTTTACCTTGGTTGTGTGTGCAACTTTTGCTTTACTTACTTTATCTCAACCTAAAAATTTTCTCACTCTTACTCTCCCACTTCTCTCTTCCACCCCACCTGGGCTGAGTGAGCGAGCAGCTGTATAGTGCTTGGGATTAAACCACAACAGACTAGTAGCCAGAAACACAGGAGGTAGGGCAGAAGTTATCTGGGAGGAAGCATCTGCCAGCTTGAGGCTCTTGTGAAGATTTTTGGAGCATTTTGAATAAGTTTTCTTACTGATCTGCCCCACTTGGGATAGTTGGAGTCAGAAAGCTGGAAAAGGCAAAGGACAAGACAGATGGAAGAGAGCTTCTCACTGACCTCTTACAAAACAGAGAATGACGAGAGCTAGAAACTTGGACAGAGCCTACAGTGTCAGTTCTGTAACCAGGTGAGTTCCTGCTGCTTATTTGGTTTTATTTCCTCATAGTTTCCTTGGTTTAGTCTTCTGAACAAAAGAGTTGAATACAGAAGACACTCCTTGAAAAGCCAAGACAAGTCCTTGTTAGAAGAAACTGTATAAAAAGTACTGAGGAAAAGCAGTGAACAGCGTATGTGGAGACAAATAATTCCATGGAGCTGAATATGCTTTGAAATGTCGGCTTTGGCTTTTCAGTGCTGGAAATAAAATAATTCTCCCCAGGTGGAGATGACTTTTTAACCATTTAAAAGTCTCTGGTGAACCTTTAAAAGATTTGTTAAAGGCTAAGAGAGGTAGTCATGGTTACTGTCTGGTTTTAGGAAAGTATGGAGAGAAATAATTCATGTTTTAACAGATCTTGTAACAGAATCATGGACCTGATCTTACAATGCTTGCTAAGCTGGTATTGCTATCTACTTTGCTAAAGCCATTTGCTTACTAAATCACTTCTCTTGCTACCAAAGCTATGTTTTCATAACTGTAGTTGTCTTTTCTAGCCTCAAAGGATGTAGTTCTTGTGAGTATCATTTTTTGAAGACAATAAAGCAGTGCAGAGATGTCTGAAATTTATATGGACCTTCCTTGGTGTGCCTGTCTTCTTGACTTTTCCTTTGTCTTGCCACACTTTAAACCTTTTGATTGACATCTTGGAAGTTGGCTGTGTTTTGATGCTCTCTTTGTTAATTGCTGCTGGTTTGTTCTGTGAAGCACATTGTAGCCTCTTATCCTGCTCTTGAGATTCATGATTCATAACTGTGAACTGACAGTCACCTTTTTCTGGATGTGTGCCTAAATACACAACATAACTCTTCCATCACCCGTCTTGGTAGAGCAATATATTTTTTACATGCATCATCTCACAGTTCATTTTCTTCAAATAAGTTTGCAATTCTGTACAGGAAAAGAGGGAAAATGGCTCTTCTTTTCCTCTGCTCCTTTCTGCCCTTGACCTAACAAAGAGAGACACACTTGTCATGCTGTCCTTTAGGGGATCTAGTATCTTCTCTGTTTCCTAAGCCCCCCTCCCTGGCTTCTATGTTCTTGATGACTTTCCTTATTTTTTTGAACTCTTTGCAAATAGCTTTTTGTCTCATTCTTTTCTTATACCTGCTGGATGCTGGATGTTTCAGTCAGACAGAAAACCTTCCGCAGGATGCCTGCCAAAGGCAGGTAAAGAATTATGGGTTCCTGTAGGCACTGGAAGCCACCCATAAAGATACACATGCTTCACAGGAACCACTTTTTCAACACCTCCTCTCTCAAATCTTCTTGGAAGAGGAAGGCGAAGTGATATACAGGTTTGTGCTATTTGGTCTCACTTTTGCTTGGGATTATTGCTTTAAAGTTTTTTTACAGATTTAAGATTCTCTTCCCTCCTCTGGTTCTGGTTGTGTTCCCTGACTGCTGCCTTCAGCTCTACAAGGAAGCCTGCCACTTGTTCTTGTCATATCTCTCTCTCCCAGCAGGCTCCAGAATAAATAACTTGTCTGGTTTATGAAACAAAGCTTCCATACTCTCCGCTTGCCTTGGTGACTTGCTCAGAAGGGAAACCTCTGCGGGACAAAACGAATCTCTGTAGCTGTAGCTGTCTCTCATTGGTAGGGGCCACTGACACGTGCGGGCTGGCAGAAGTGCTTCTTGTTGCCAGGGGCTGCCACCCTCAGGAGGTGCTGTTCTTGTCCCTGTGCCACTGCAGGTCACATGTCTTGTGTGCCTTCATGTGCCGTGAGCTGACTGGAATTTGATTCAATCATCCTTCAGGAATTTTTTTTATTCTAGTGGCTGCAGGTTCATAGTTTTTTCTTAGGAATTGGTTTGTGTTTTCCCCTTTTCATCCTGCTGCTAAGGCATGAGTTGAAAAATCTGTATCGTCTCTTTATGATCCTGTCAGCTCATCTGAGACTTTAAATCCATAAAGCTCAGAGGAGGCTGTTTTAGTTAAATTTTGAAGAAGTAAGCACCTTCACTTGCTTCAGATTGTAGACAGGAGTAAAGATATCTCATAGCAGTGATAAAACGCTGTACTGTAGTAAATGTAAAATGAGCTAGAGGGGACTCTGCACATGCAAAACAGGCTTTCTTTTCTCAAGGAGTTTAAGTGGAGAGGTCACTTGCTTAGACGTGGTGGGAAGAGCTCAGTTTGTCATTGTAAAGCACCCTCTAGTTTTCCTATTGCAGCTTCTTTCTTTCCCCACTATCCCTGTAACATGTAAAAACATTCTTTTATATGAAGAAAAATGATGTGCCAAACTTCCCTTTACCTTACTCTTTCATGTATGATAACTTTGGTTTTCTACTCCTTTAGATTACTGAGTCGAGCTTAGTACAAGCAGAGAATGAGAGTTGATGTGTGTAGTGCTGCAGTAACACTTCACTATTTTCTTGGAGCGTTTGTTTCTTGGCAGGAGAGCAGGGTCTGTCTCATCTCTGAGTCCTTCACTTCTGCCTTCTGTTGATACTTTAGGGGCTGGTAATCCTGAGTGTTTTCAGATGTATATGTGGAGACTGAAAGACGGCTGCTGTCCCATCAGATATTCCTTCAAGCTCGTGGACCAGTCTCCTCAAGTCAAAATCACCATAAGCCATAGTTCTGGCAACAGCACTGTTTAGAAACTAGATCCAAGCATGGCTTCATTTTGAACATGACTCGGGCAATGGTTTGACTACAAACAGACTTTACAAACCTCTCAAACACAACTTGATCCCTGTGTCTGTAGGATTTGGTCCATGCTGTTTTCTAAAGAAGCACAGAAAGAAGCTACCTTGATCTGCATGCTCTGAAGACTTATGAGTCCAGGAGATGGATTCTTGTCTTGTGCCAAGAGAGCAGCTCTGTAAATACTCTTTCATGGGGTGGCTTTTAATTGGGGTGTGAGATTTCTTTGTACCCCTACTGATATGGCTCTTAATTCAGAATACATTCTGGGCATTGTGGCCCATTCAGTTTTCTGCCACACTTGGTCTTTCAGGAATCATGTCATTGCTTTAAATGTTCATGTGATTTCCCCAAGTCACAGGAGAAGATTTGAGCAGATATAGCAATAATGCTTCAGTTGAATTTGATGAGCCTGCATTGGTAGGAAGCAGCTATTTGCATTCTTACTATCAAAATGTTAAACCACTAAGCTTTCTATAAATTTATCATCTTCAATTCTAAGAAAAGCACTGGGACATCTTAACATTTGCATGGGCATATATGGCAGTTTAAGCTCTCACCTTGAAGTAGGAGCCTCAAGTTGGAGGACCCTGATTCAGCAGCACATACTTTCAGCAAGGGGCCATCTGTTCTGACTCAGAGGATCTGTTAGCACCATACAAGTCCCAGAGTAATCCCTATTGTGAGTTATCAACAGAGGCAAAACAAAAAAACTGTGGCAAGGGAGGGTTCCTGATCTTTCAGAGGGAGGTTTAGTGCAGTGGCCTCCAATTCCCCCACCCTCAATACCCCTCTGCCCCTTCGATTGAATATCGATGTAGTGCTGCTTTTAGGATAAGCAAAGCTGCTAAGGGAGATGAAGAGAACTGCAAGCTGGTCTTAGTCTTATTTCTCTCCCTTTTCTGCACCAGTTAACCTAAGAAACAAACACAAGCCAGCCCTGTGTCGATGACTGCCTTGTCAAGGAGGAGCCAAGTGAGCAGCAGCAATGACACTGATGTAGCCAGGGAGCTGAGCTGGTGAAGAGCAGGTACCGGAAGGGTGACTGGCTGAGGAAGTATCAAGAGAGTGTGTTCACAGCCAGGTTTTCTAAGCATCACTCGATAAAGGGGCATTCCTTGTATTTTGTGTGCCAGCAGCAGTGGGTGGGTGACTGGGGTACGGCAGTGCCATTACATGGAACGATCCCAAACATGATCAGACCTGGAACTTCACAGCTGAACATGCATGTGGAGGCTGTCTTGTATGTGTGCACTGTGTTGCACTAGCGTGGGGGGAAAGGATTGTCTGATGGTGCTATGAGTGATCTCATTGTGTGTGGTGTTTATTCTCATTGTCTTGCGCTGTTGTTCCTTCAGTAATAAGGTAGATGAAGGGATATGCGGAGTATGTGGCCTTTCCTCTGATTTTTTTTCCACCCTTGTGTTTTGTAAAACGTTACTGTCTCTCCTTACATTGGGAATTACCATGGCCTCACACGGGTGGTGTATACAAGAAGCCCAATCAAAAATAATTATTTCTACAACTGTATATGGTGCGCCTGAAAAATGTGCCATGGCCTGTCACATAAACAGGAAACAGCCCTTGTAGGGGACTGGGTGGAACTGAAGGCCTAATCCAAATAACAGTGTTAGTCATCTCCATATGGTAACCTTTCAGTACCATGCAAGTTTGGAAAATGTGATTGTAACTGGCTTCCACATGCTAGATGAATGTGTAGATACCAGATGGTGCCTTACTTGTTTAAGTCTTTTCCTAAAATCAGTCCGAGACACAAATGTTTCATGTACAGGAGTTGTGGGTGAAAGCCTGCAAACGTGAAGGTTGGTGTTTACACAGGAACAGGGCTGAAACCTGCACCATTGGAAGGCTGAGGTTTCTCTGATTATCTGAAGCTTCTGATAAGTAGTAAAAACTAGAGAGGCAGCAAATACTATTAAAGCCATAGTTTTGGAGTGGAATGCAATGTACTTTTAAGTGCTAGTATGTCAGTAAAAGCTGGCCTAATTTCCTCAGGGAGAATACCATGTAATGTAACAATTGACTGATGATATCCTCTTTAGGCATATATAATAATTAAGCACTTTTATTTTCCCTATAATCAAATGTAGAATCTATGGATTAAATTCTCTGTCTGGTTTTAGTTTTTCAAATGCAGAATGAGAAGACTGTGTAAAGTTCCTCCCTCTCATTCCTTGTAGCCTGCTCGTTCTTTCCACAACCTTGCTTCTCTGGGTGCTTAAGGAGGTTTTGAGAGCATAATAAACAGGTTCATTACTGGAAGAAAGAAGAGTATGATTTGATATGATACTATGTGAAGATATTTAGTGTATACCTGGAAAAGCAAACAGTTGTGTGTGGGGTACTTTTAATTTCTGGGCATTTTAAAGTATCCTGTTTATTTTTGTGGGTTGTTGAGAGTGTAACTTCCCGACTACAAGTCTGACATGGTTAACTTTTGCTGTTTTGCTGGTTTGCTACCAAGGTACATATTATGTGATTGGAAATATTGTTAAATTCATTTTCTTTAGAGAAGGCAAATTCTATAAGACCCTAATTTTTAAGGCATGGTTGAGAATAGAAAATAGTGATATTTTGCCTCAGTATGCGTTTGTTGTGTATTTCACCGTACCAGAAAAATGGAGCTCAGTCGCAAAACCACAGAACCCAGTAGCTACTAACTGACACATCAGTTGCACAGAGCTTAGGCCTTCATGGGGTCCTGAAGTTCTTTTGCTCCATAGATGTTTTTAGATATACTGTAGGACCTCTCAGTGATAATATACTAGGGGTTAAGAAATTCAAGTTGAGAGACTGTGATGTCTGACAAAATGAAGCATGCATAGTGTGTAGAATCCAACCCAGGCTAGATTGAAAGTAATATTCATGTGGTACAACTGTTTGGAAATACACAATGTTAATGCACAAGCTTGGGGTGCATCACTTTATTTTGTCTCATCAGATGTGCTTAAGTGATGATCTTTTGTAGGTTTGAGGGTTTTTTGTGTTTGCTTTTTGTTGGGGTTTTGTTTTGCTTCTCCTGGAAAGCTGGATGAAAAGAGGTCAGAAATTGCAGTCCTGATATCTGGAGAGGGGGAGTAGAGCGATCTGCTTCACTTCCTTCGCTTCCACATCCCCAAAATGAATTCTTCCTCTGCAGGTTTTATGGGAGGAAAGGGAAAAATCTGGAGGGACTTGCTCCATGTGATTTCCCTCTGGGTAAAGCTGACCCAGCAACAGGGGGAGATGTCACACTGGAACAGATGCTGTGTTCTTCAGATGAATTTTGCATTTCAGCCTCTGAAAAGATCAGTCTAAAAGCCTGAGGGCTACGAGGGGAGGGAAAATAACTTCGAAGAACTGAAACACCACTTTGGGTGCATAAAGATGTGTGAGAAATTCTTTCAGGAATGCTGCATTTGAAGTGCATTTGAGCCTCATACATGTTATGCCTATGTAGAAGTGCAGTAAATCCCAGTCAAGGGATGGGCTGGCTGCATCATGCATGCCTTCAGGTGCTATATAGTATGGTCAGAAGGACTTCATAGAGGGATTAAGCAAATTCAAATAGAAGGGAGTTTTCAGTTTCCCTACGTACCCTGCTCCAGCAATTAAACACCATTGTAGTTAGAATGTTTCTTCTGTTATTTGGTTTAAATTTGCCTTTCTACAAATTGAAGTGATTATTTCTTAGTCTGCTTTCAATGGTAATGCAGCAAATCATTCATTGTCATCTGCATAACACCACATGCCTTGAAGAAAGATATGTTCCCACTCCATCCGCTGCTCTTCCAGTTCTTCTCTTGCCAATAACCTCATTTTTAAGGTCTTTGTTTTTCTTCCCTTTTAAATGTACTTGGTGAGGTTTTCCTCTGAGTTCCTTCCCCTTCTAGTCAGGAGCCTGAAACTGAGCGCTGTAGTTGACTTGAGGTCTCAGCAGGGCTTCAAAGCTATGGAGTGTAGATTTGGGTAAAGGGAAATGGTGGCTTCCTTTCTTCATTGTAACACTTCTCTTAATACATCCCAGAATTGCATTTTGCAACATCATTTCCAGTCTGCAATTTCCAAACATTTTTAGTAGGATGGGTGCCTTAGCCAAATGACCTTGCTTTATAGTTACGTCTAAGTATTTTATATGAAATGTCTCTTGCATTTGCCTTTAGTGACTGTCCCTCCACTAGAAACATAGAGGATTTCCATCATATTTTCCTGGGAATCTGGTGGCATTCATCAACTCATGATATTTCCATAAAGCACTTGTGAGAATGAGCAATGATTCTGTGAAAAAGTTGGGCTAATTCCAGGACTCTTACATAATTGAGCTAAAAATCTTAAATTTTGTATTCCCTGACCATCGCTCATGGGGAATGTCCAGATCAGTCCTCAGAAAAGATTAGTTAAGCTAATTGACAAAGATTATTCCTTTGGATTAAACTATTTTTCCTTTTGCTCTTTTCATTTTTGACAGTTTTTCTGGTATCTTTTTAAACTAAACCTCCCAAAAGTGTTGTAGTTTGCTTTGTTTTGTTTTTTTAAGTATTCACTGTTCTTTTCTCAATAAGAGTTGAAATATTTACCCAAGAAGCACCTGAGAGTCACAGTTAAAAAAAAAAAAAAAAAAAAGGGGTAATGACACCTTTCAGCAGTTGCATTAAAGTGAAGGAGGGAGGCAAAAGTTGGGTGGTTTTTGTTTCCTCTTATTTCAGTGGGAAAAAAATTCATGTGCTGTCATCTTTTTCTTAGATCACAAGGAACTAAAAGCTTTCTTTTACAGGTCAGGCTTTAAAATGTGGTCTTTATTACTTAGAATGTATGAATTAAGAGTATGTGGTTAGATAACTAGCATTAGGTCTGTATTTGTAGTCTTTTTCCAGAAAAGCTGACCATAAACTTTTCAGAAGTAACCTTTGCTGAAGTACATGCTGTCCTGTTGTCTAAGCTCCTGAGACACTGCAGTCATCAGTAAGTAATCTAAGAACGTTTGTGAACATGGTGGCAGAATCAAAACTGCCTGCTCACTGTTCTCGCTGTATCACTATCATTATTTATTTCAAGTTTTGTTCTAAAACATAATGGTAAATAAATATGATTTAAAACTAACTGAAAAGGTCAGAGTGGGAGGTTTGTTTTGAAACATGCATAGAAAGCTACTCTGAGGAAGAAGAGTTCAGTCCTTTTTTTTTTTTTCTACTTCATGGGGAAAAGGGTAAGAACTATCAGGCTTAAACTGCAGAGAATAAAATTTAGTTTAATATTGGGGGAAGGGGGAAGAAAGTTGTGTCAGTGAAGATAGTAAAACACTAACAAGTTATCTGGATAGGTTTTGGAGAATTGGTCATTGGAGATTGTCAGTGACAGGTTAGGAATAGCACAGGTGTCCTGGATGCTTTCTTGGATGTTTTCCTGCTGTGTGCTGTGGCTGAATGTTTAGGGTTTGGTCTGAATATTGAAGAACTGAATTCTGTCAGATGTTGAGGATCCCTTCATCACTTTAATATATTTTCATATCTATTGAGACATCCTGGTTTAATATAAAACTGGCAAGAATATTTTTCTCCTCTTTTCCTTGTTCCATATGTCTGTGTAGTTAAAATGAAGATGAGTTGCAGCTAAAAAATTTAATGATTTGCACAGCCATCCTCCTTTTCTGCTGGGGGGTGTGTTCTCCTAATAGCATTTAACTGTCATTGAGAATGCTGGAGTATGAATGCCACATACAAAACCATCTGGAAAAGAGCTTTTTCCAGAAGCTTATCAATATTCCTAACAGGAATCTACCCACAGTCTTTGATCTCAGAGCAGCAAGACTGGAGAAGCGGTGACAGCTATAATGGCAGGGCATTAATGACTTTAGAGAAATGTTACTTTTGTAATCAGAAATGATACAAAACAGTGTCATTAGAACAGATTGTTGATGCCATTTTTATTCTTGTCATAGGCTTAATTACAAGAATGGATTCAATCTAGGGCAAAGACATCAGAATTTTTATGCTTTCCACATTTAGATGGACAGATCATGAGGCCTTAACTCATGAAATGCTGTTTTTTCAGAACACCAGCTCAAGTGAGTGTGGATTTGAATGACTGCTTACTTTTCCTTCGGTTGAACAGTAGCACAGAGGAGGTGAAATGTCATTGGTGTGATTCCAAAATGAGTCTTAGGAGCTGAGAGCTCTGACTTGAGCTCTGATTTTCTTGGTCTTTTTTTGATTTGGTGTGTTTGGTATAAAATGTGAGAAGCTTTTATAAAAACAAAATCAAGATCTTTTCAGCAAATTTCTCATTCTGCAAGTAACTGCTGTTTTAATCCTTTGTGTCTCTACTCTGTCTTTTTTAGAATCAGTTGGTACAAAAAGTCATCAGCAGAAAGGGATGGTGATGGGAAAGAGACTGCAACACAGGAGGCCTTCTGAAATACTTTTAATGCAACACTACCAATTTTTTGCTTATCTCATCCTTTTAGGTAATTTTTAATGGGCATGTAAGGCCTTCTGTCAGACCTCCACTGTTGGTGCTGCATCCTAATTGAAGTACTCAGCATCTGTTTATTGTGTTCTTGTATCAGTCTTGTTACATGGGACGGAAATAGCACTAGGGATGTATTCTCTTGGTATATGAGGCTGTTTGTATATAAATTATATGTGTGTAACACGGCCTTATATTTTGGGGTTCCTCTGTTTATTTTTTACTGTTTCATCCATTGATGATTTGAATAGTGTGCCTCCAGCTGAGCAGTGAGTAGAGAGTTGGAGCATTCCTGGAAATTTCTGCCCAGAAATGGGCAGAAAGTCTGAGTCTAGGCCAGACTGGAGGCACATAGACAGATGTAAAACAAGACATTTTGGACAGACCTAGATACAGCTTTTGGCATCTGACTGCTGGTGTTTCTTTCTACAGCACCGTGAGAAAGCCTAGTCTGACACATCTGATAGATTGCTGAAGTGTGAGTACTGCAGATTTCTTATTTTCATTCTCAACAAGAAAACATTAAGTCCCTTAATGTTGATTAATTCAACAAGGCAACTCTTCATACCTCTCATTTGAAGTTTTCAGTTTGTTTCCCACACTCAGACTCTGAATAGGTGTCTTAGCACAGCGGCAGAATTACCAGTTAAAATTTAAGCTCTGTATTTTGTTTCTGGTTTAGGTGGGAAATAACATGGAATTCCTATGTAAGCTCTGCGTTACACAGAGATCCCTGACTTACTGCAGTGACTGGAGAGAGGGCAACAGCAAAAGTCAGAAACCTGCTGTAAAGGGCTTCTAAATAGGGTTATAGCCACTTGCTGTTAGTTTTCTGCGAGTAACTCTCCAAGCAAAACTGAGACAGAATTCCTGCTGACAGAGGTGTGACTTTTGCATTTTTACATTCTGAAGCCTACTGAATGCACTCTGAATGAATGTTCAATGTGTTTAAGTTCCCTAGGTGGTTAAAAGTCTGCCGTGAGCCAACAGGATAGATTTACAGTTGGGATGATGAACTAAGACCGACTTCCTCTGTGTTCGGAATACAGCCGGCAGTGTGACAAAAACGGAGTGCACTGGCTTCCCCTTCTGGCAAAAGGAAGAAAGTGATCCTGACGGCAGGAATCACACGAATTATATCTCAGTTTTATTACTATGTACTAAACTAGTTTTCAGAGAACAAATTAATAGCTAACTGCCAGCGTGGGGGGGGGGGGGGAAGGGAGGAAGGCTGGTGGAACGTCTTTGCTTCTTGAAACATAACACAGTGTTATATTGAGATGGGGTTGCTGTTTGAACATAGAATTCTTTTCTAAACATGGACCTAACCTGGAAAGTATTGAGATATTTAGGGAATATCAACTTCTGGATAAAAAGATTCCTGATCTCCCTTCTAGACATCTATTAGCTATTCTTAGAAACAAATACTTTACTTCTTTTCATATTCTGTATGCTAATTTTCCCCATGCAACTGCATCAGTTATGATTGTAAATTTCTTTTTTGCTTGGACTTTGGGCTTTCTTTCTTGCCTTTTTGTCTTATCTAATATTTTCTTTAATTTTATCTCTATGGTATAAGATTTTGTAGCACTAGGCTAAGCTTTGTAAATAGAGGATGTACTGGCACAAAGGTGTTTCCTTTGTGGTATAAAGCAATGACACACAATATGATCCAACATGCTTTTTAACAAGCTCTTTCTATGTTAGTTTGCCAGCCTTTTACAATGTTGTTTTGCCATATTTCTGGATGAGTTGATCATATAAAATTAAATCCTAGCAGAATCTTTCCTCTTTGTCATTTTCACTCCCACTGCCTGCAAAAAAAATGGAACACTGAAATCGCTACACAATTTTGCATTATAAGAAGACCACAGTCTTGCTTCTGTGGGCATGTTGGAGAGCAAGCATGGAAACACAACATAGATGCACATACATATGTAACAGAGAAACAGAAATTCCTAGTGTGATAAACAGGAGCCTCATGTTTAAGGCACTTATGTGGGCAGCCAGAAATGGGCTTCCCTGTTCATACCATGGCTTTGGTCCCAACTGGAAACACTTAAGTTTTCCTATTTCTCAATTTTGAATCCTCACTATCAGATGGGCTTGGTCTTCCTTTTCATCTTGGCCATGTCATCCTGAAACAGAAAGTGTCTTGGTATGTTTTGCTGCAATGTTATGTTCCTATGGATAATTCTACCCACTACCTCACTTCCACCAATTGTGGTTTTCACCTGCCAGTGAGGCACTCAGAATAGGGATGTTCAGACAAAGACCTCTGAGCATTGATGCTGTTGGAGATGCAGGGAAAAACATTTGCATGCATGAAAGATTGTGTATGTTCGTGTTCATATTGTCTACCACGATAAACTGAGTTATGCATTCACCATTCCTTGCTTCACTATATGCTTCACCTTGGCAACTTTAAGGTATTCACTTTTTGCTGTATAAGACTGTGCTAAGTTCATTCTAACCTAATAAATCTTTAGCACCCTGGGGTAGAGAGAAGGAGGACTGTATTCAGTCACTTGAAAGTCTCAGTCCTCTGCTCAGGGCTTTGTCAACTACAGAACTTAAAAATTGCAGCAATCAAGCCTTTCCTTAAGCAAAAAGTAGCTGGGAATGAGGGTGGGTTGGCAAAGTCAAGTGTCAGATTGTATTATGCCTCTTATGTTTACTAATATACTTGCCATGGTTTCATTGCCGTATTGAAAAGAAACAGGAGGAGGCAATTAATGATTTCCTTTTCAGCTGTGCAATCATGAACTACATGAGAAATATTTTCATATCATGAGTCATTGGTGGCCATGGAGAAAAACATACTCTTTAAGCCAAGCTTTAAAATACTTTCTTAATTGAAAGAAAAAAATATAATATTTTACTGGCAAGTGAGTTGCTCTTTCAGGTTCATAATTTTAACAATGAATCAGCTGTGGAGAGCATTATTTAAGTTCCTTTTACAACCAGTAGGCTTATATGAATAATGTTCGGGGGTTTTCTGCCTATATAGTAACTTTTTTTCCCTAAGAAAAGTGAACATTTGTAGAAAAGATAATTGCTTTTAAAAGAAAATATGTTTTTATCTGTCCCCTTCAAATGTCATTTTATATCAGGCAGTTCATCATGAACAAATAAAAAACTTGTGCATAAGCCATAGAAAACTTTCCTGTAATTATGTACTTTCTCACTAATGTGCAATTATAGCTCAGTTCATACCAGTAAGAAAATGTTAAAGTTGCTGCTCTAAGGTTTTCTGAAAAAACTTCAGCTCTCTTGTTTATAAAACTGTTACATAAATATAAACCATAGCTATTTAAGAATAATTTCTCCTCCTCTTTCTTCAGATTCTCTCTTGTAGGTCTCAGCCAAAGCTCAAAAAGCAAATTTGTTTTTCCAGGCTCTCAAGCAGCTCTGTGAGCTCTGATAACCTTATGGCTCCTCACCAGTGAATCCACTCAAGCTGCTGGAGCCATCCCACCTTTGTAGGTGGCTGAACCTGGCAAGCTGGGGTAAGGCTCTTGACTCCAGACCTAGCCAGGGAGCTGACTTGCTGCTCTGTCCTGGCCTTTTGGGTGTAAAACCTTAGATTGCCTGCAGTCAGCAAACATTTGTTTGTGTAGCTGTTGGTGAGTCTCTGGGGAGATGAACTTTTTCATGCTGTTTTCTTGCCTGAGTCACAATTGCAAATCTAAGGTCTGGGCTCAAGTTACATTTAAACGGCAGACTTTCATCTCTGAATATGCTTCCTATTGTTTTTATTTCACATCTTTTAAGATGAGACAGGAGGTATATTTTGTATAAAATGCTAAGACTGTTCTTGAAAGGCTAGTGCTTTCTCCTTGTAAGGAAGGCTGTAATCAGCAGAGAGTTGTTGTGGTAATTATGTGTACAAAGATTACTTTGGGGCTGCTTAAAGAGAGTGTGAACAGAGCAAGGAAATCAGAGTGCTGCCAGAGAAAAGGAGAACGAATGAATCCAACTAAAACTGCAAGGGGAAATCAGTTAGATGGAATGTAAATCTGCATGGTTGAATTTGGCAAAGATGTTAATGCTAATACTATTTCTGCTTGAGAAGTTACAGAAGGGTCTACTATTTTAGGACGATTGGGATTCAGTTGCACATTTTGTCTGAATACCTGTGCCTATCTGCACCCTTAGTTCATGGCACAATACTTTATAACACTTCATAGGATGTTAGATTTTAGTATTGGCTCAGAAGGAAGATTTGCCATTTCACGAGTTACCAGCAGTACTCTTTTCTTTAATATCTGGGGTAAACTTGCAGCAAAGAGGTTAAACCAGATAAATTCCCTTAAATCTTGGACAAGTTTGCAGATGGTGATGGAATAACTATGGGGTACACATTTTTATTCCTTTGACACCCCTGGGGAAAAGCAGCAGAGAGAACACAAAGGAACATGAGTTAAACAAACAAACACACACATACACATGTACATTTGAAAGATTATTTAAAAAAATAAGAGGAGAAACAGAGCCCGATGTGGAAAGCTACTGAATTACCCTCCTGAAAACCACAGCTACAATGTTAAGTAAATGAATGATGAATGCATAGAATACATGAGCCTAGAGCAGTTTGTATGCTGGAGATCAGAAAGCACAAATACAGTGAATCTGACCAAAATTTATTGGGCTCTGTGTAATAAAGACCAAAAAAAAATATGCATATTTGGTCATATACCTTAAATGATCATAAAATCAGAGGTGGTAGAAGAGTGCGCAGTTCTAGGAGACCTGTATAATCTCTTTTCCAGAATATTCAAAGAAGGGGTGTGTCTAATTGATAATGCAACAGGAAGTCTTCCTATCATATCTGATATTTGGAGACTCTAGTCTCTGACTGCAGAAAAGCAAACTTACGTAATAAGAGTTGAGAGGAAAGGGGGGGAAAAAGAGTGATGACTTGAACAATTTGGATTTCCAGACCTCACCAGTGTGAAAAGTCTTGAAAACAGTTCTTGCAGCAAGACTGCTCTAAAGCACGCACATGCATGTTTGTGGTCATAGCAGATTGGCAGTGCAACCAATGGACTGTATAAAATAGCAGAAATCTTGTTCTGAACTGCTGAATGCTCAATTTAATCTCATTCCTATTATTCCAGTCCACAAGGTTATCATAGACAGAGAACTGAACAATCCACTCTCCTCTTCAGTTGACAAAATGTTTTGCATATCCATTCATCTAGGTCAATGACAAATTATTCAAAATGAAAGTACACAAAGTAGAATAAACTACATGCCATAGCAGAATGGCTTTTTTGTTGTTGTTGCAGCTGTTACTAAGATAATAACAGGGATATGCTACCTAGGTTTAAGTACAGCACTTGAAATACAGAGCCTTAGAAAGCTTATTTATTGAAGAGATTATTGTAATACATGCTAACTCTGATGAATAAAGATCTGGTTAAACAGAAAGACTTCACAAGGCTATTTTCAAATAGGACTTCTTGTCTCTTTTTGCTGTGGTTCCATCACACACTGATAGGGACACAACACTGCATGTTTTCTCAGCTCTGAAGAGTGTTCAGTTCTCTGTGTATGATAATCTTCTGGACCCAATAAAAGCAATGAGAATAAATTGTGCGTTTAGCCATAAAGAATAAAACTTTCGCTAATTTATAGTGCGTCACTTGCACTGCCCATGTGACGAGACTGTGAACGGGTCTGGTATGGTAAGACTGCAATGCACTAGGAACAACTCAGCCAAGATGATTCCACGCATTTACATTTTCTGGAAATAACTATGTGTACTTTAACAAGGAGATGGGCAGAAAAGCGGCTGTAAGATGACTGAAGAAACAACAATAATTTTTAAAAAAGTAAAACAAAACCCACCCCGCAATAAACCAAATTCCATGGCAGGAAATTTTAAAAATCAGGTTTAGCTTGCCAAAAACGAAGGCTGAAAATAAATATGATGTAATAAGCACAGGAAGGGGTTTAAGCATTTCTTCTCCTTTCCTGCCATCTGAAATGAAACGAGGGGAAGAGTAAATCGCCAGGCGTACACTCAAAGCGGACATTTCTAAGATTTCAGGAGAGAAATGAGGGTTTGCAACACCCTTCTTTGAAAGGCTAGGGCAGACGGACTGTGGCTCCACCGGCATGGAAATCCGTGAGCTCATGGAATGCCCAGAGCTGATTCCTGAGGACTTGACATTCGCCTTTGAAGCGGCAAGTGTGGCGAGGCGAGGGCGGGGGATGGGGGTGGGAATCCTTTCCTTTCAGCACCCCCAGCCACATCCTACACTGCCTGTTCCCTGCCCGGACAGCAAGTTCCGGCTCAGCCTGAGGGCGTCACTTCCCGGGGCGGAGCCGGGGGGACACCGGTAGGTGCCGGGAATGGCGGGGAGCCGTGGTTTTTCCCGCACCCTTAACCCCGTCAGCGATGCCGCCCGGGCCGAGGCGATCGAGCGGCTGCGGGGCCGGGGCTGCCCGGGATCCCTCGGGAGGCTTCAGCTCTTTGGGTTATTCCTAAACCTTCTTGTATCTGAGCCCTCCCCCTTCTTCCCCAGCCATCCTCCGGAAATAAGTGCAAAAAACCCCTCATCCCGAGTAATTGTTAAAAACAGCCCCGCGGCCGTGAGAGTGGGACACACAGCGATTTCAGGGAGTGTAAGGGTTGTTTTGTTCCTGTAGTTGCGGCGTGCTGCGTGTGCTCTCAGAGGCCGCCTTTATTTAAGAGTGCTGTTTATGTGTCTGCTTTTTTATAAAAGTAATATTTTACTGAGTATGATAATAAAGAGAAGATGCGCTGTTGACGGTTGTGTAGCTGCTTTCTGTTGTGTCTTTTTAGCGGGAAAAGGGAACTGTCTTTATTCCAGACAGTAGATACGGATAAAATAAAAGCTGATGATCATCTGTATAGATAGGTTTCATTTGAGTCCTTACCAGTGCTTTGAAGAAGGTAAAGATGTTTCTATTTCTCTTTAGGGTGTCTGCAAACATAAGTGAACTGATACCTCTCGTACTTTTTAATTCCAAACAAGATGAAGATCCCCTCTTTGCTAATGGGATTCCCTCGTTATTTCTTCAGAAGAACTTACTTCATGAACTTCCACTTCGCTTCCAGAGCAGATTTTCTGTGCACTGGATCTCTTGCATCAGCGCACCACTGTCGTACAAAATGGATGTGTTCATCAAATGGTTTGAGGAGAGAGCTCTGTCAACAAGTAGCCTCTGAGCAGCAAATAGAGGGACTTTCTGACAGAGAGCAAAGACTCGTGGACAGACTCTACAATGGACTAATCCAGGGTCATAGAGCCTGTTTAGCCGAAGCCATTACACTTGTAGAATCAACTCAGAGTAGGAAGAAGAAAGTAGCTCAGGTCCTCCTTCAGAAGGTATTATCCTACCACAGGGAACAAGAAAAGTTAAATCAAGGAAAACCACTTGCCTTTAGAGTGGGTTAGTCCTTTTATATCTGTCTAGTAGTTGCTTACGTGGAATTGCAGTTCTCACCTTTCATTATCACTATTATTTGTGGTCTGTAGTCTTGGATTGTTGGGTTTGTGTGGTTTGTAACCAATTAGATCACTTCTGTTGTCCAGCGGAATTATGGCTTGATATGAAAAATGCTTTTGAAAAAGCTTTAGAAATTATTGTTGCTTTTTGGAGGTGTGTTATGAGGGGTGTTTTTTTGTTATAAACTGAAACTTTAGCAGATTGGCGCAGATATTGTCTACACCTAGACAAGGACGGATGTAGTCAAGTAGACATGATCTTTCCCTGAAGAAGGTGTTTTCTTGAATCCCTTTTTCAATCTACAAAAGGAAAAACATGTGCTTTCCTGTTTTATGGCCTTCCTCTAAAGCAGCCTACTGTTCAGCTGAAAGAGACTTGAACCTGGTTCTCTTGGAAGCTCTGAAATATTTTCCCCTTGCAAAGAGATGGGCTACTAATGTATGTCATGCCCAGCTCTTCTGTCTGAAGAAGAAATTGGGTGTGGGAGTGAGAATAGTTTGGTGCTAATCTTAGTTTGCGAGCTTTGACACACAAGTAAATGGTCTCATTTTTTTGAAGTAACAGCTGTGCAAGGTGAGGGCTTTTGCTTTTACAGTGTTTCTTTTGTAAATGTCAGTACATCTGAAAAGCCCAGTTTTAGGATAAAATGTTTTGAAAGTTCTGAAAGATAAGTCAACATAAGTAAATTTATTTGGAGGGAAGTAAATATGTGTGGATAAGCCCAATGTTATGTTAGTGTGGGTAGGATGAAGGGTAGTGAAGTGGGGGCTGCTGCGTTGGGTGAATGAAGACGGTGTATTTTGAGTGAATTACAGCTGCTTAGGTGGTGTAAGAGTTTTGACATATCTTCTATTTGCCTTTGCTGTGATATTGTGTTAAAGTATGAATTATCAACTTAGATGTTGATGGTGTTCATGTGGTATATTATTTATTTGATTAACAAAATGTTTTTTTCTTCCTAATATGATTATTTAGGGTTGTCTGGTCCTCCCGGTGCTGGGAAATCGACTTTCATAGAGTGCTTTGGGAAAATGCTTACAGAAAGAAAACACAAAGTGTCTGTGCTGGCTGTAGACCCTTCCTCTAGTACAAGCGGTGGTGAGTGAGAATTAAAGTTTGAGTCAGGTTTCCAATACCTTGTCAACTATAAGAGTATTTCTTTGGGCAAATGGAGGAAAATTTGCAGTCTCTAAAAGAAAATATTAAATGTATCAGGTTTTCATTTTTTCCCCATCTGATATAAAATTGGGAAATAGGTATCAGTGTCCTAATTTTGTGACATTTCCCCTTTTTCAGTGTTGGAATGTTCAGCCTTACACTTTGGTTTTTTTTCTGAATTTGAATTTCTTTGAAGCTGCATGGCTATAAAGTGTCACTTTCAAATAAAAGATCGTAAGGGATTTTCCTTCAGAAAAGTAAGCTGACCATGCTTCATTCATGGTATCTCTGGCATAAATATAGAATCTTGATTTTGATCTATTTCTAATGGGCAGCTTCCAGGGAGTATCATTACTTTATTCAGCTTCTGGACTGTTAGAGAAGATGCTATCATATGTAACTATTTATAAAGACAAAAAACTTCAGCATTGCAATGACCTGGAGCTAAGACAGACTGTATTCTTGAGTGCATGCATTCAGGATGCATCAATAGAATAGCAAAATATGATAACAAGGCTGCACCAGTTGAAAGAATTGAGCATCCCTCATCTTTTGGAATGTGTGTTGTGTGCATAGATCTTGCTGAGACTGATGCACAAGTTGTTCAAGTAGATTTATGTCATCTTTCTTAAAATAAAAAATCCACCATCAGGATGTATCAGAATCATAATGCAGGGATTCGTTACTTTAGACAGAAACAGCAAAGGTTTAGTTGTGTGGCCTGGTGTGTGTATAGGCCTCAAAAAGCCATTCAGGAAGAGTAGAATTAATTCTGATCTAGAACAAATTCTTTGTATTTGATAGCAGTAGGATCTGCTTATCAGGCATTTCCAGCTTCTGATAGGTGGAAGAACCAGGCCATAAATTTCTAGTCCTCAGCAAAGTCTTGAGCAACTGTTGCTGGGATATTCCTCTTTGGCTGACTTAGCCCAAAAGATCTGTCATTTCCCACTCATTTATTGGTGGGAGGGAGAAGGGGAAGTTTGACTGTGTTGCACTTCTGAAATAATTTACCATTACATGTTTAAGGTTCTCTGTTGGGTGATAAAACACGGATGACTGAGTTGTCAAGAGACATGAATGCTTACATCAGACCTTCTCCAACCAGTGGGACGCTAGGAGGTGTAACAAGGACCACAAATGAAGCCATTCTGCTGTGTGAAGGAGGAGGCTACGATGTTGTTCTTGTGGAAACAGTAGGTATGTGCTTAGGGCTTCCCTTTAATTACCCTGTTGTGATATCTAAATAAGGTGTGTTACTAATTGCATGCTTTTATCTTTTATTTTGCTCATTTCATACCTGGTCACTGGTTGAACACAAATGCCCATTCTGTCTATTTTCTTGTCCTCTTTGTCTTTTACAAAACTGTTGTGTTTCCTGTAATCTTTGTTTTGTTAGTGGGATTTGTTTGTGGTGCAGTGCTGGGATCTGTAATAATTACTGTAATGAATGTGACTGAAAGTTTGCAATAAATGGTGAACTGTGAATTTAATTTTTAGGTGTGGGACAGTCAGAATTTGCTGTGGCTGATATGGTTGATATGTTTATATTACTGCTACCACCTGCAGGTGGAGATGAATTACAGGTATTTCTCAGTTTCTCATATTGTTTACTACCTAGGACTAGAAAAAGAAACTTAAATTCGTAGTATCTGTGCAGAAAGTCCACATCAATAGTGTTTTGTCCATTACACTGCTACTGTCAGAGTATTTTCAGTGCCGTCAATTTATTGCACAGCTAAGATCCGATATGCTCCCCTGATTTTGGAAGTATTAAGATGTAAAATTTTGATACTCTGTGACTTAACTTTGACATATTCACTAGTTAAATAATATTTTGGGGAGTGATTTTGCGTTACAGGAAAACAGAAATTTATATAAGTAGTTTTTCAAACTTGATCATGTTTTGGGTAAACCTGAGTCTCAACACACAAAATAGGTTTACATATGAACTCTGATGTCCATGGACAGTGTTCTTGTGCCAAAGTAGAATAATAACCAGTAATGACAGAGGGTGTTGGTACTACTCTTGAGTGGCTAGCACATACACACACAAGTACACACAAAAAAGTCAGTCAGAGCCACTAGAAAGTGAAATAGCATTTTGACCTGCTTTTTGTGATAAATTTTGTGTTAAAGCCCTTCTGGGTGTTCACGATTTCTCTCCATGTTCTGCTTAGGGTATCAAGCGGGGTATCATTGAGATGGCGGATCTGGTTGCTATCAATAAGGCTGATGGTGATTTAGTTGTGGCTGCACGGAGAATACAGGCTGAATATATCAGTGCTATGAAGCTGCTTCGCAAGCGTTCGAGGGTTTGGAGACCAAAGGTTTGTGTACTTCGCTGTGGTTTGTGTGTCAGTTTGGGTATGTCTTTGTTTTGTTTGGGTTTTGTTGGTGTGTTTGGCTTTTTTTGTATTTTTTTCCTTCAGAAAAAGTGCTGAATGAGTTAGGATTGATATCCTCCCATCTAGCTGTCCTAGTCTCCCTGGGCTCTTTTATAAAAATTTCAGTTGGTTGTTTAGTTTTCCTTTGTGCTGGAGAGCTAATTGCTGCTGTTTCTGTGTCGCCTCTGATCTCAAGGTGTGCCTCATGAAACACTATGCAAAGCCAGTCCTCCTTCCCATGAGTTCTGTCCTGAGCTACAATCTCAGCACTGTGTAAACTAGGCAGACCTATTACTAACATCAGTAGTGGAACAAAATCTAATTGCTTTTTGCAAACTAAGCATATCCTACAATGTCCCATAGGCCATTTCTCTCTCGTTTATAACTCTGAAGCCTGTGGTTATCTTTGTTCTTTCACTACTACTTATGTTTCGTTTGCTTTAATATTTTTTCGTTGCTCACATAATGAAGGTTCTTGGGCAAGAATCTTACCTATTTGTGTATGCAATGTCTAGATTATTGGAATTCTCATCCCTTGGGTCTCCAGTTTTGATGCTGTATTTCACCTATTAAAAGGTTATGGTAAATTATAATGGAGAAGGTCCAATACTAATTTTTAATGTGTGTATATAGAATAAGCACAGGCACACACTCTCATTTCCTTTATTTATGTCCATGTTATAAAGTGTGTTTGCTCTACCCTGGTATTGATATTGACCCATTGAATTAAGATTAAATCAGCTGGGCTGCCTGAGATTTAGCCATTCTTTTGTAAGTGGGTAAAGAGAGAGACTTCAAAAAACCAGCCTGTTCCATTTAAAAGACTGTGTTAGATACTTGAAATACTGGCAAAATTAGTTCTTAGTCTGGAAAGCTAAGGCCAAAAAAATAGTCAAAATGCCTCATTTCTGGCATATCTTAAGTGCAAAAGAATAGCTACCAGAATATGTATTTAACTCTAAGATCTTAAGATCTCATTAAAAGATCTCATTAAAAATTATTCTCATTATACAAGCAGTTGGACAAGGCCTATTAATCCCAAATACTCTCAGGGTTCACTTAGAGTTGGTAGAATCCCAATTTTGAGACCTCTTTTCAAAAAAACCCCACAAAACCGCCAGAGCCTCATGAAGTGAGCATATTAAGGGAAGCTTGCCTTACCCGTTTCTTAATTTTCATGGAATTTACCTGGTGCAGTAATTGAAGGATTTTTAGTGGTTTTTTTTAAGATTCCTCTGAATCCAACAGGTAATGCGCATCTCTGCCAAAACTGGAGAAGGTATCTCGGATATGTGGGATAAAATGACTGAGTTCCGTGACCTCATGCTCACGAGTGGTGAGTTGATTGCCAAACGACAGAAGCAGCAGAAAGTGTGGATGTGGAATCTCATCCAAGAAAACATGTTGGAACATTTCCGGAGTCACTTGGCGGTCAAGGATAAAATTCCACTTCTGGAAGAAAAGGTTCTTAGCGGAGTCTTGTCTCCTGGACTGGCAGCTGACCTGCTACTAAAAGCATTCAAAGATAGTCTCTAAGTATTATTTTCTTACTCTGTTTCTGATAAGTGCTTTATGTAAACATGAACATTAAATACACTTTTTCTGTGTGTGGATTCAAATGTTTTACTGCAGCAGACATTGATGGAATATGTAGCTACTACTCTGCAAAAGAATACCACTGGATTCTGTATATGGGATGATCATGACAAATCCAGACACTCAGAGATTACTACAGGCTATTGGAAAAAAACACAAGCCCAGGTCTTCTATTTGTATACACCATAGATGTGTTGATAGGAAATAGATGTGAAAATATGACTGGTTTTGGAGACTGTGAGAGTAAGGTTTGTGCTGGTGCAGGGTTTTATTCTGGTTATGGGGTCATCTTAGGAGCAGTTGACACTGCAGTTTTCCAATATATTTTTTCTAATATAGCATACGCTGTTGCCAGAATGGATTGCATTTTTTTCTTTCCTCACCTTGAGTGACAGCAAGAACATTGGACTGCTTGACAGCATTCAACTAAGACCAAGTCTTAGTTTTAAATAAATTATATGCATATAAATAGAACATGGTGGTGCTTGATCCCTGTTTGGAAGCTGTAGTTAGTTATTATACACTATACACAAGGAGAAGGGAATTTTAAGCATCCCAAAATAGATATTTTAATACAAAAGCAAAATTTAGTTAGACTTTTTTTAAATGCAGACATCATATGGAACAAATGTTACCCATGATGTTTTAATAGCTAATGTCTTTATACTAGAATAATAGATCTCTAGAAATAATGTTTTGAGGTTTTCTGATCTGACTTATGTTTTCTGAATTCAGACAAAATAGCCAGTTGCAGTTTTGGTACTTTTTTTCTTCTCTTGCAGAAGACATGGCTGCTTACAACCAAAAGCACTTTTATTTTTTATTTTCCTTCGAGAAAAATCTGGAGGAAGCATTTTCCTAAGCCATGATCTAGAAAGCAGAGCTCATCTGGTACCTACTAAATGTGGAGGATAAAGTGCAAAAGTGCTGATTTTTGGAGACCTGACAGAAAAAACAGTAAAATAGGAGAGTTTGTGAGCCTATGGTTGCTTAGGTGAATTAACTTTTTAAAACATATATTGAAAGTGGTGATTTTCATAGTTTTGATTTTCTTAACTTGTACATAAAATGTATGGTATCTTTAGCTCAGTTTCACCTGTTTGGCTTGTAGCAACCCAATTCCAGCATAGCAGTGAATTGGTTTACTTAGATTTTCTTTTTTCCTTAACATTCTTTTCCCCCCAAAGTATTTTTTATTCTTCTTTCCCCTTGTCCCAGTTGTTATATTGTGCTCCCAGCTGAGTTTACTTTTTCCTGCTAGGCCTCTGAGCTTCAGAATTTTGATTCCTGCATAGGCATAATTTGGGAGATGTCAGAAAAGATGAATGAATTCTGAAAATGCTGTGGATTTTGTTTCCTTTTCTTTTTGAAAGTGGCACAAATTACACGATGCAGAAGAAACCTCTGTCCTTGATGCCAGTGTTCCAGTTATTTTTCCTCTTTTATGATGGTGTCTGTATAATAGTCTGGATATTTTTATTCTAAAAATACAAGGTATGACTAGAAAGTAAAAAGCAAACTGCAAGGCAAATTAAAAGTACTCATTAAAAGCCTAAAAGCAATGATTTCCATGTATGTTTGCAGTGAAATACTGATGAAGGGCACTGTGGTGTTTTGTGGGACACACAGCTGAGGCATTTCTTGGTTAAGAAAACTTGCACTGGTGTAGCTGGTATTCGTGGTTTCCACCACATAAATGGTCAGAACTTCAGGGCCCTGACCCCTTATTCTCATTTCATAATCAATAATTTGGGGTTGCTGGAATTGGTTACATAGAAGCAGCTGAAGGAATAGAGGGGAGTGGCAGAAGTATATTATGACCATGCTGAGTTGTAAAAGAAATGTAATGCTTGTAGTTTCTTTTTTATTTAAACAGTCTCTATTGGATATGACAGAGAGTGCCCCAAAACAAAAGTAATGTCTCATGGCCTTTCAGCTTTAGATATTGACTGTATTTTATGGTACCTAGTACAAGAAATGACAGTCAGGTGGAAAATGAATTAATGAGAGCAGCAGCAGCATTTTAACTGGTGAGTTCACAACTTTTTGATAGTCCATTTGTTTCAGGTGTCAGTTTTTGAGGTGACCTCATTTGTGTTCGTCTGTTAGATCAAACCCTTATTATTGTCATTGCTGCTACTTCTGTCAGGGACTACTGTCTTTCCTTGTCTGTTATACATGAGCTGCCAAGCAAGTAAAATAGAACCTGCAGCTTTGTTTAAATGACAGCTGCTCAAGCAGAAAATGTTTTGCCACTTCTTCAGTATTTGTTTTCTGGTTGAAGATCTGTTGATGCACTCAAGCCATGGGCCATCATTATTTTCTCATTTTGTTGCTTCCTTTAAAGTTGCTTCCTTAAAAGTATCATTAATTTACTAATGAAATCTTAGCAGAAGACAGTTCAATGGCTTAAGCAGGTTCTTTCAATTGCATTTTCTCCTTGAAGCAGAGCATTAAATGAAAATCAGATTTGCTTTCTTTATGTATTCGCTTGTGCCTCATGCCTCAGTAAACAGAGAAATACCCTTATACAGCTTGTAGAGTTTTGCTGTGCCATGTTTTGGAGTCAGCTGCTGTTCAATTAATTGTGCACTTCTGTTCATGCCCTCACAGGCTGGGGAAATGCATTGTCTTCAGAAGAGCTGCACAGCTTTAGCTGGTAGGCTACAACTCAGTAAACAATGTGGTATTTCCCAAGACAGGGAAGAGCATTTCCAGCTCATCATTTTTAGCTCTGTGGGATTAAGCTGGCTAAAATGCATTAAAATATTGTCATTCGACTAAACAGGCTTCTTAAAAATGATAGTAAACAAATCTGTTGAGTAGGATGTTGACATATTCCTAGTTGGTAGAGTTGTTAAGTTGCTCGCATGTTAACATTTAAAACCACAGCTACTGCAGAATAATACGAGAAAATAATATAACTTTATGAGAAAACAATAGCAAGATAAAGTGTGTAACTGAAAGTATGATAAACTGTTAGACAAATTAGTATGGGAGGTAAGGAATAAGCTGCTCAAATATATGAACTCATTTCCTATGGAGTCCTACACGTGTCTGTAGGAGTGAAACTTTTCCTCAGGTCTCTGTGTAATAGAATTTGCTGGTGTTTCACAGCTGGAGGAAACAAGTGTGATGAGATCAAGTGATTTACCCAGGACTCTGAAACAGGTCAGTAGAGTATAAAGGTTACGGTTCAATAGTCTTTTTACTCTGAGCCCCATGTATATTTACAGCCACGTTACTTAAGGTTGAAAAAATGCTCTTAGCAAGTTCATGCTCTTAGTGTGACTTATTCTCTTCATATCTAATCTCTCTGTTTTCAGTGACAGGACCCAGTGACCCCTTCTTGACTAGTGTTCTGTTGTAATGTCCTGCTTTAAGTAATAAAAAACTTTTCTTTCATATCTAATCTGCCCTCTCCTTTTGTAAATGCATTACTTCTTGTTGTGCATGCTTTTCAGTCTTTATGTTCTCCTCGCATATATTGTTTCTATATTAGTGAAATCTGCAGTGTGTTGGCTATTTGCGGCTCTTGAGATTTTTGGGGATGGAAGTTGAACAAAGTTAAAGAATACAAATTAACCTTTTTTTTTTTTTTAACCATATACAGTTCCCTTCCCAAAGGTTTCTTTCTAAAAGTAATGTGGCAAGATTCAATCACTGACTTGCTTTCTACTGGTGTAAACATACTTATTTCCCTTTTCCTTTCTTGGAGTGTTCCATGGCTCCCCCCTTGGATGCACAGTCAATAAGTAACGTTGTCCATGAGTTAAAATGAGAAACATTTTTACAGAGCTTAGTGCTTCTGCTAGTGTTCCTGCTGGACTAGTCTCAAACATATGTAATTTGAGGACTGATTGAACAGAAATTGATAAAATATTGTTTTTAAAGAAAAGTCAGTATTGTTTATGTTTCTCTGGAACATGTGATTTGGACAATCAATCATCAGTGCACGGATTGTCTAGCAACAGGATTCCTCTTCCAAAAACTAGTTCAGATGTTCCATGGTCATATTTCTTACAGTTTATTTAAAAAAAATCCACCCACCTCATGATAGAACATTAAAAAAACTTGTAGTTGAGAATAAAAGTTTCAAAATTGAAAATTCATAAGCAATTAGAGTAAGTATTTAGAATGGAAGGATGACATACTCTGTTCCCTGCTGCCTTACCAAGGTATGGTTCAGCTGGTGAACAAGCAAGGAAAAGGGGAGCTGATATTGATGGCGGTGTGTGGAGAAGGTACCTTATGGAGCAGCAAGAAGAATGTCTATTTTTCTCTTTTATTTCCTCCCATTGGAGCGTAAGAATTATCTTGAATAATTCACTGGCAAGTCACAGAAAATAGTGTTGATCCAGAGTGTTTGCTGTTTGAGGCTTACAAAAGTTATAAATTCAATTCCCTTTCCTGTTTTCTAAGGATTTGTACATTGCATGGGACCACTCTGATGTGACACTTTTTGGAACTAGGTGGATTTGTTTGTAATTTTGGGCTAAGTGGGGAATAGTTAGAAGTTCTTGTAGTTTGAGTAAATGATTGCTTACGTTTAGGAAAAGTCAAAATCTTCACTTTTCAGAATGCATGATGTCTTTTTCCTTAAAATACTGTGGCAAAGTGAATTCCTGCTCTATGTTACTATGTCTTGATTTTCTCTTACTTCCATTGGTAGAGTAGCCCAAAAAAAAGCTTTACTTGCCCATGTTTTAATGTTACCAAGTATTCATGAAGTTAAACAGGGATTAACGCTATTTTTGCTCCGTTTCTTCAGTTGAAAGTGACTACTACAGCCTAAAGATTATGACCTGTTAGAACCCCAGGGCTATTACAACTTCAGGTAGTTGGGGTGACCTGCACTGTGCAGACTGCAGTGTCTGGGGATGTGCAATGTGTGTATAATGAGAAGATGCTCCATGGACTGTGTGGCTCGCAGCGTTACCCAGTCACACTGAAAAAGGTGATCTGAATCTGCGATCCTGTTTGCAGTTCTCTAATTGCAACCAGCAGAAGGCAGGAGTAATGTTAGTTTTTGTGGCTCCATTGCTTAGCAGTGGTGATCAACAGAAATACAACCTTTTCTTTTTCCTGTAACCTTGGTGAACCCGGGCTTGGACAGAGCTCACCAGCAGGGAACAAGGGGTTCTGAAGTCGTGTGAAACTGTTGCTCGGTGTCTGTTAGCAGCATCTGAGGGAAACCATCTCTTCTTGACCTCTTTGTTACCTTTGCCCTTTAGTCTTCCTTCTCTTTCTCACCAAATCTTAGAATAAAGCAGGCAGCATCCTAGGAAGATGTGGAGGATGAGAAGTTTGGAGACAAGTCAACCATGCTAAGATGTATCCTGGTGTTTTCCGGCAAAAAGAGCTGAGCTGGTTCCCAGACTATGGTGTCAGACCCTCCTCTCACGGAAGGAGAAACAGACTTCAGCTATCACAGTAAGGTTTACTCTTATTTAGAGAAGCTTTCCAAGTATTTTAGAGTAGGCAAAATAATCCATAGAGGAAAGGGAAATTAGGGTGCTAAGAATTTGCTGGTTTACATCTTTTAGAAGGGATTTCACAAACTGAATGAGAAGGGTTATTGAAGGTGTTTGAAAATTATTAGGGATCTGCACTGAATGTGTGTTTTTTGTCTGATCAAAGCTATCAGAGCCTGTAAAATAAGTGCAAAGAGTAAGTTGCTTGTTTCACCTTAATTTGAAACTGTAAATTGTTAGTCTAACTGGGCAAAAGCTCTTTAGTGGCATCGCAAGCTGCAACAATTAATGTGCCTTACAATGTCAGAATCTTAGGAGCTTCTCTTGTTACTCTGATGCTTGTCTTTTACTTCCGGACCTGAGTAAGAAAAAACTAAGTATTTTGATACTTTTTCTGCCAAGAGTGTTATGATCCTGAGACACCTGTAAGCTTGTGGACATTGTGTAGAAAATAATGCCTTGTCAGTGTGCTGGTTTTCTCCTTTTCCCCATAACCTCCACTACTGACTTCTCCCCTCTACTTGTTGGTAGCTTTTAAGAGCAGCATGGGTCAACATATTAGAAAGTCAACATGTGTTTTACAAGCCTGTTATGCTTTGGTGTCCCCTCAGTTTTGAAGTTCAAAGAGAAACTCCGCTGTTCAGCTATCCCAATCTCATAAAATTCCCCGAGAGGACTAATATTGCTGTAGTTGCACAATTGAGATCAGATTCTCATGCCAGAACAGGCAGCCCCATAAGAAACTTTTTTGTTCTATACATATCATGTCAAAAGTGTGGCAAGTGCATGGTATCTGGCAGAGCTCAATCAAGTAAAATAACCAGCAAATGGGAATGTGAATTACATTGGAAATATTGCTCTCTTTTTTTAATTGCATTAATCTTGACAAAGTGATCTACCTAGAAATCCTGACTGCTGTTTGAGGCTAAGAGGAATGACTTTTCATGCCCTTGCTTGCTGAACAGAGCAAATTGTGTTCACCAAAACAGGATTTCTTTATTTTGAGCTGTGAATATGATTTTTCTGTCTTCACTGAACAACAGCTACAGGACTCAAAACAAGTAACTGAAGCCATGTTTTTAACTTCTGATTTACAGAAATAGAGAACTTAGGACAAGAGCTACAGATGAAAAACAATTTCAGTAAAAGTAAAAAACCCCTTTTGTTGCTTTTAAGTGCTGTGATGCAGCACTTGTTCTTTCTGCATGCAGTGGAAATACAGCCTGAGCAGATTTGAAAATTAATGCTTCAAACTGTAAGTAAATCATATACTGTTATCCTTTAGTTTTCCTTTTCATTACCCATTAGAATGTGGCATTCTCTTGTAAGTGAAGAAGTCTTTACTGTGGGACTCTTTGGTGTTGTCATTTCCACATCTGCAACAACTGGGCAGACCATGCCCACTGTACAGCACTAGGACAACTTTAAAGCCACTGAATGCTTTATTTCTGTACCAGGATTATTTTGGTTTTTGGATTATTATTCAAGTTATTTTGAATTATCATATGTTGAAAGTCCTGGTTTTGTGTCTTGCAAAATGCGCATGGCTTTCAGTTTAGCTGGAAGCCGCTGCTCCACACACCCATTTCCACCACACGCAATTCCTTGCTGTGCACTTTCTTTTATTAGAAATGCTACTGACCCTCCATACCCCGAGGTCAGGAAAGGTCAGCATTTGAGCATGTGCCTTACACATGATTGAATAAGGGTCCTGGAATACAGGCTGTGGCTGAGTTTTGTCCCGTTAGATGAGTCAGTTTTCCAGTTTTGGGTTGGTAAATTTCATATGCAGTGAGACAGGAAATTTCAGAGGGAAACTGGGATAATTAAAATAATCCTGTTTGGCCCATTGCCAGTTCTTTCGTCTTTGAAAACATTGCTGTGGAGACACGCACAGATCCCATGAATTAGTCTGGTCTGGATAGCTCTCATATAACATTTTTGAACATTTGAACCGTAGTGAACATCTGAATTGCAAGGACGTTTCTGCCGGACGGTTTGAGTGCTTTTGGTTTCATAATTTTTCTTTTTCCTCTGTTGGTTCCTCCTTGAGATTAAGGCTGGACTAAGGGGATCCTCAGGCTAGTGTGGAATTTCCTCGTGTAGACTGCATGAAAAATCACCCCAGAAGAAGAGATTTTTATGAGAAGGCTTGTATAAATTAGGAAGAAAAAGAATTTTGCATTGAAAAGCTGAAACATATTTAAATATTATATAAGCTGGATAGAATTAAGGCTAGTCTTGTTTTTTAGTTTCTAAACTTAAAAGCCATGACATCTTCTCTCCTCCTGTGCCTAAATCTAGAGAGTTAATAATAAGCTACCTTGTTTGCACTCCGAGACGTTGCCAGAGAGAGAAACAAATTGCTACCGGTGCCAAAGATAAATCGTGTTATTCTGAAAATTATTCCACAGCCAGCTTCTGGGTAACTTAATTTTCTAGATGGTTCTCCATGAAGCAGTGGTGGAATCGATTGCTCAGAGAGTTTTGCTATGACGACAGCGATGTGAGGGCAACGAGTGTGACCGGGAGCCCGGCTGGGAGCAGCCGCAGTCCCGTCCATAGGGCTCAGTCCATAGGTCCCCTCAGCAGTACCTATGGAGAGCCCTTAGATGGTGCTGTGTAACAGCGCTCGGCCCTTCGGCGCGCTGCGTCCGCTGCCTCAGGGATGCCGCTGCCCCGCCTCAAGGTGGGCTGTAGTACACTGGTAAAAGGCCTCCTTAGCCTTTCACACACTCCCCTCCCCCGATCTTGGCCTGTGAATGAAATTTCAACTTTTTTTTTTTTTTTTTTTTAAACTCACGTACTTCATTAAAAAAAAAAAAAAAAAAAAATCCAAGGTGTTGCAGGAATAAGTTTTAGCAGCAAAAGTGACCACCGGGACCTGTGTGTTCACATCAAGGTGTTCCACTCAGTCACAGCTTTCTGCCCAGGAGAGGAAATGCCCCCCTTTGTTTCCTAACACTTATACTCAACCACTAAGTAATGTGTTTTCCTGTCCTGTATATCCATGTATCCAAAACCCAGGTCAAAAATTTTACCATAGTTCAGTCTGAAGAACCTGAAAAAGCTGTCTCTGGGCACTGCTAATTAGGATCAGTAAATGAAATCTGTCAGTAGAGACATATGAAATATTAAAATCAAACATGGATTTCAATAACTGCCATAATTTAATTTTTATAAAACTTGAATCATGCCATGCTTGAACATCCATGTCAAATATATTGCTATGTTTCTGTAAAACAAAGTTCTTTTTAAATAATAGTTAAGGAGTTTTTGAGGGCATTTGAGGATCATCGTGATGGAAGAATAGTGTTCACCCTGGGAACTTCCTCACATAAATACGAGTGCAGTGTTGTGACTTTCGGGTTAAATCTTCCATACTGTGAAACTCACTTTATTTCTGAAGAATTAGGGATGCAGATTTAGGAATTTGAGTTGTGCTGTCAGTTACAAAGAACTGAAGGAATGGAGTTTCCTCCAGCAGAATGGGTTTCAAGCCACAAAAGTAAGTATTTGGAAGCCGTTTGTGAAATTATTAAAGAGAGTTATTAGACAACTCTCAAATACTCCTGTTATTTAGACTTTTGTAGTGAAGCAGGAGAGAACTGAGATGTTGAAAACAAATTGATCTCTGCCCCTCAGAAAAGAGCTTGTTTTTTCCAAGCTGGGAATATAGCCTTCCTATAGTTTTACTGTGTGCTTATGCACGTTCCTGTAATTTGTAAGTGTTTCCCACCTGTTACTGCAATTTGAGAGGTTTAAGCCTGGGAATATTCTGCCAAAGCAAATGAAATATGCATATGAACTAATTCATGTTTTCAGAATGACTTAATTTAGTCCTGACTTTTATTTATTTATTTAGAGAGAAAGAGCTGGTGTTGTTACAGTCTCTGCTCTATTTTTTTGATCTCTGTAACTTCCTATAACTCAGCTTTTATTTTTTTGACATTTGAAATGTCCCAGACTGTATCAACTGAGTATCCACTGTGCGTTCCTCTCGTCCCAGTAATTGTCATCCTATGGTCTGTGTATGCTGTTATTTTAGGTGTATCCTTTGCCATTATGTAGATTGTTAACATTACCGTGAATTCTGCTGCCGTGGAGGCGGGAACTAGTACTGAGATTTTCTTTCTTGTGTGTTTAGAAACTCTGTAGCTGAAATCACTGTGGCAAGTTAAATGTTACTTGGTGGTGAGTTGTAGCCTAAAGCTAGTGGCTGTAAGTTCTCACCTGTGAAAGGGGAATCTTGAGGGTCTGCACGATATGTTCTTCCAGCTGCAGCTGAATTTCTGCTGTGGTAAAATCCTTAAGCAGCTGTAGCAATATGTCACGCTGATCTGGCATTTTGCATCCTCAGAGCTCTGCTCAAATATTTGAACTGAGTAAGGCAATCCACTGAGCTCAGAGGTAGGTGAGTGTCACTACAACTTCACAGAAAAAGAAACAGCACCTGGGAGGTTAAAGCAACTTTTCCTCATCATGCAGCAAGTCAACGGTGGGGCTGGAACTACAGCCCAGGAGGTTCCTGATTCATGCTACAACATGCTGTGGAGAAAAGTCATTTCCCAAAATAGTACAGGTTTGTTAATGATAATAGGGTAACAAAGGGCTCTAGATGTATTAATAAATCACTGTATACTGCCCTTAATAATACATAAATTAGCAACCTTGCAAAATGGACTACATCATATTTTTCTGCAGCAATATCACTTTCCCAGCAAGTTTTGTCTACTACACTCCGGTTAGGTATTTTTGTTTTGGCTCTTCTAACACAGCTTTATTTAAAGTAAATAGGGACATTTAAAAAGTAGGCATAAACAGCCTCTTGATTAGCAGCCACATGAAGCTGCACGTTCAGCTCCTCTTTCAGGTCAGCACAGCTCCTCTCCTGTGCTCAGTGCGTGTTCCTGGGCCCACAAGCAGCAGCCAGGGCACACTCCTCTGCCACTTGGGAGCCACTGAGCAGAGCCCTGTCTGCCCAAGGAGAATGCAGAGGTGATGGAAGATTTTGGTGGCAACATTGTCCCTGTGTTGTGTGAGACACAGCCAGTGCTGTCATATCTGGGCAGTGCAGGAGCTGAGGTGCAAGCGCGGGAGCCCACAGAGCTGCCAGATTTGGTGATGGTCTTGGGCCTTCCAGGGAGGAAGACAAACCAAATCCCCACCCAGTGGGACAGGGTAGAGGGTGCTGAATACTTGTGAAGGGTTTTTCATTGAAATTTGGTCCCAGCCATTCCTCAAATGACCTTGGGGATAGGATGTTTGGTAGTTATTGTTAGCTCTTGTAAATTTTTACCTTAATCTTATCTTTTATAAAATGCTGTTGATCCCCTTTGAACTTTTTTACTTCAGCAGTGTACTTACTGAAGGTTTCTGTTTCTTCTCAAAATGAATTGAACTGCTAGGTTATTTAGCACATTCAAAAGTACGTAAGCATGAAACAAATTTTTCACTGAGTGCCTGGGTCTGCATCTGCAATTGAGAGATGAACAAAATGGTATTTTGTCTTAGACAAATCTGAAGAATTGCAGTGAATGATGGTGAGAAGAACAAAATTCACAAAGCAAATAGATATCAAGTCAATGTACTCAGCCCTATTTTGGTTTGAGTTTGGGTGAAGTGTTTCCAAAGAGGTAAACAAAAGGGGAAATAAAGGTGGAAAACAAAATGTATAAGGAAAGTAAAGAAGCAGAGCATGTATAAGATACAGAAATGGCAAGGGTGCTGTTCTCTTTGTTTCTGTAGATATACATATTTGAATTAGGAAGCAATGGGAGCTTTATGTGCTGCAATTGCTTTTTAATGCATGTTGGTTGAAGTAATTGGATCTGTTGTTGTGGGCATGGGAATGCCAGCTTGGCTCTTGAGGTCACTGACTTGTGAACATGACCTTCTGGAGGTCAAAACACTGGAGAGCTTGCTCTATTTGATTCTCAGAGGTACAGTCATAATAGTTATTGCTTTGAAAAAAACAATGTAGATGTTCCCTGCCTCTATCTAGTTTGTTAATTGTACTGAATTGTGGGATGTTTTTTGTGGTTTTGTTGTTGGTGTTGGTTGGGTTTTTTTTGTTTTGTTTTGTTTGTTTGCTTGTTTGTTTTTAAACTATTTTCTAGTGGACTCAAAGTTTTTGAGGTTTGTTTCTTATGGTTGTTTTTTGTTTTGTTTTGTTTTGTTTTGTTTTTAAATCACGGTTTAGTTTTCACAACCAAAGTTGATTGATCAGAGATTGAATTGTATATGTTAGTGTTTGGTGCTTGATCAGACATCCTGCAATCGTTTTTCCCAATGATCAAGTCAGCCAGATATAGTCAAACAGTCTCACATAGGAAAAACTGTGTACTTTCAGGGAGAGAGAGAGAGAGGGAAAAAAAAAATCTCTTGTGGTTAGTGCCAAATGATTCATGGCAAATGCTGGTGGCTCCATAATTTCAGCATTGAGTATTGAGTACATCTGCCTCTCCTACTAGGGGACTCTAGAGAGACCTGAGTAAAACATCCTACAAAAAAAAAGACAAATGATCCCTTTAGAGAGAGAGAGTCAGTTCATGCTCCTGGGCAGTGCAAAGCCTGAGTTCTTTTGGCAGAAAGGGAGGTTTCAGGGTCTATGTGGTTTGTATTTTCTGGCATCAGATGGCTTTGTGGTTCCTCTTGTTATGAATCCTTTCCAGGAGTGAGGGAAATAGCTGTCAGTCCTCAACTTTCCTCATCTGTCAAAACATGTAGTATTTTAACACCAAGCATGACATGATTTTGTGGTCTATCACCCAATCTTCTGGACTTGCAGCAAAGCAATCACAGCGCTGGTGATTAGATTGCCTACCATGTAAAGTTTATGTTCCTGGATAGTTAGTTCACATGGGGATAGTTGTACTTCCTCAGAAATTCTTTACTTCTGCCTAAAAACTCACCAAGATACAGCTATCATGATGCCTCTATCAAAGATTGAGTTGGAGCTGATTTGAATGTGTGGGGGCTTTTTCCCAGTCTTGGTGAATAGCCTTCTTGCACCGCACTGCTCCTCAAAATGCTGCTCACATTACCAGCTGAAAACTGCCTCTGCTGTAGGGCTGTTTGAGACCTATGGGTTGGCTTACTCTGTCTAGATAGTGGTGATGATTTTCTGGATTTAGGAGGGTTCAGACCTCCTTAAACTGGACTTTTACTTACAACAGATTTGAATATTTTTATGTTATGTAGCTAGAGAAGATACAGGGCTTGAAAAATTAGGAGTCCCAACTGTTGTGTAAATAACTTTATGGGCATAACTTTTTTTCAAGAGGCTTGTTTGTGGTTAAATAGTTCAAGGCGTTGCTCTTAGTCAGCAAACCTGTTTTCTGTAGCCCAAAACAGATTTAAATCCATTTGGATCCTTCCTGCTTCCCCCCACCTCCCTATTTTTTTTCCCTTGATATCTTTTGTTTACGTGTTTTGGCCCTGCTAAAACTATCCATCTGTCAAGATTTCCTTTTGCTCAGACTTTAAGAGTCTCATGAAGGTGTATTTCTGCAATCTTTTTGGCAGTGAATTGGACTGTGTGTTGTTCCCCTTTTTCTTTCGTCTGTCTGTAGATGGAAAGCTGTTAATGCTGGTTGGAAATCCATGGTACTTTTAATTACTGAGGGCAAAGTCCCCCTTTTGCAAAGCACTTCCCTTTTGTTTCTTTCCCCTCGGTATCTTTGCATCACTGTCTTCTGACTTCTGCCTGAGAGGGCAGGCTGCAGCCCTGGCAGTGAGAGGCACCTGACAGGTGCAATCCTCTTCAGCACTGGTAGATAAGGGAAGATGCATTTTTCAGCTGCAGTTAGGAAATGATCCACACTATAATCCTGACGGTTTCTCTTCAAAAGAAGCTGAACTTCTGTCATGCATCTGACTGGCTGATGCCACAGTATGGAGTCTTTATTTATAGATGTGTACAAATAAAAGTAAATCTTCCCCTGCAAACCATCAAATTGTATCTCCCAAAAGCTGAAGAAGCTGCAGTCCACTAAATCTGGATGTGATGACTGAGCCTAAGTCTCTAGAAAAGAGCACCTTTTGTTTAGAAAAACTTGTTTTAATTTAGCTGCTGACATGGGTTGTCTGCAGTTTCTTCCTGCAAGAAAAAAAAGAAAATATTGTTTTTATTTTTAATGCGTTAAAAAAAGTCACCACACTGTGGTATTTAGTGTGCTTGCATTAATTCATGTTTTGAGTTAAAGAAATCATGCATAGTTGAGGGGTTATATGCTATAGTGGAAGCACAGACAAAACAAGATGTGCAGGCAGGGGATGAGGATGGATAATTACTTTAAGAAGGTATTCATCTCCTGACATTATTTGTGCAAGGAGGAGGGTAGATCATTGGAAGCAGGTGTCCTGAGCAGTTGGTGTAGCTGTTTGCTGTTCACCTTTCTAGGATGTGGGTTTGAATTACAGTGTACTGTTTGATCATTATCAGGAAAAGAGAACCATATTTTGAACTGGAAGTACCTTGAGGTTAACTTCCATGCCTTATAAATTAAGAAAAAACGCTTCCTTTACTTCAGGGCCAGCCTGTGAGACATGGAGGATGCAATACCTGTTTCCTAGTTAAGCTGCATTATTCTGTTTTCTGACATGTCACATGTCCAGAACAACCAGCAGGCCCTGTCAGGGCACAGCCATATTGAGCTTGCTGGTGAGAAAGGGTTGGTTTCAGGCCCTCCTACAGGTCTTTGATTAGAGTCTCAGATTCCTGCCTCCCTTTCCTAGAGAGTTTTATTGCCATTCTCAGGTCCTCCTGTTAATAAGCCAAAGACTGGATGGGCTCCAGCACATGTTTGATTGTCCATTAGTAAGAGAAACTGTGCTAATTACCAAGAATACCTCAAGATGTATTGCTCCGGGCAGATGATGGTGTGTGGACAGGCTGCTGTCTTGGGCTGTCTCTGCCCAGTATCCCAGACTGTCTGCTGGAATTGAAAAGGGTGAGACTTTCTCCCTGTGCTTAGCAGCAGCCTGTGTCTGTGGGTAGGAGGTTTCCCACCTTCCTGGGAGATCTTTCAAAGATCTTTAAAAGAGGTGGCAGGGAATCTTTCCTTAAGGGTAGCTTTCTTCATTTGTTGTCCAGTTTATTGCCAGGATGGCAGGGTAAACAAGGCTACCATCAGAATTCAGGTTGAATGCTTCTGTGGGATGGTTTAAGATTTCAGATTTCACTTGACTGACAATATTAATTGTGCTATTGGGTTTTGCAGGTGCATTTTCCTTTTTTTTTTTTGTTAACAGGAAAAAAGTCTTCAGAAAATCCCCCTCAGAAAGCCTGTGATGAGATGATGTGAGAGACTCGGCAATCTTACCTTGGAAGCAAGATAATTGATATGAGTTTGTTAGGACATTGCAACTTGTTACAACAAGTGAGAAACTGGACACAGCCACAGAATAGAGCGAGGAAACAAGGTATGTGCACTTCTGCTGGGGTGGAAGTTCTCTGGCTTTTAGTGTTTGCACAGTAAATTCAATGTCAACATACATACAGACAGCAGATCTCAGAGGAGTTAGAGGTAAATAGCCTTTCTTTTTGAGGTTTCTACAAAAAGCTGCAGAGCTAAGGGATTTCTTTTGAGTTTTTTGCCTGTCATGACTTGGCAGATGACTTGGGAGGAGGTAGTCCCTGGTCATTTGGCAGTGCCAAGAGCAAGCTTTGAACCATGCAAGCCTATGGCAGCTAGGAAACATTCCCACTGGACACTCCAGAGTCCTGGCCTTTCTTTGGCTGCCAGTGACAGTTTTGGGTGATCTTTATTTTCATTTGGTCATTAAAAGTAAAAGTTAGTTGTCTTTGTTCCTCTCTTAGACTAGCCCAGGAAGCTAACAAAGTTAAATGGGAAACATTTTCTGAACTGTATAGCAACATACCCCACCTGTTTTGTTTTGGCTCTGTAAATGTGGAGGATTCTTGAAGTATCTACCACCAAATGAGAGCTTGGGTCTTGACAAGCTCTTGATTAGGTGACAAAACACTAATAACAACACTTGTGACTTGTGCTGCCAATGGCAAATATAAAAGTTGAGAAATCGGCTTGTTAACAGTGACAGAATCAAAAAGTCTGATGGAAAATGTCCAGTTTCTACAGGTTGCTCAAGAAAAGTTCTCTGTGTATGGGAATTTGGGAACCAAATCCAAGGGCAGTCAGTTAAAAGATGGACAGTAGTGCTCATTGTCGGGAGTCACAACTTCTGTTCCACAGGAAATTCCTATGTCTTTTAATGCTTATCTATGACAGCAAAACATTCTGCTGGAAGAACCCCCTGAGCAATCCCAATTTATGGACTTTTTTTCTTTTTAAATTATTCTTTCTCCTGAAGTTTAGTCCATAGCATTTACCCTGAGAGCGGGATACTGGTTGGAATTGAGAAATGAATGGGTTCATCTAGCAGGGTCAACCCTTTGGCCAGTCGTGGAAGTGAACTGTGAGCAGAATGAGCTTTTCCTGTAAGTGGAGAGGGCCAGAGGAGGATAACAGTGATGTTCACAAGTATGAAGTGGCCTCTGCTTGTGGTGAGAACAGAGTGGGACTATATGGCTCAAGGCACCCATAAAGTAGCTTGGGGAAGGCTAACCAGGAGCTATTTTTGCAGTGCAGGTAGTGTGGGGTAATTTCGTGTATGGCTGTAGCAAACAAAGTACTTCTTACATACTGGGTTTACATGTAACTTGTGCTAGGGATATGAGTGGTTTTAAAGAGAAGACCAGATTTAGTGACAACAGCCAAATCCTGCCTCCGTATCATAAGTACTTCTGTCTCGTGCAGTCTCGTTAGGAATATGTCAGATGTGATTACTATGGCAGCAGCAAAGGGACCTTAATTAATTAAGTAGTTCTTAGAAGAAAACATGATTGGATGCTTTTTTCTCTATTTAATTCCTTGTTACACAAGCTGAGCTGAGCACACGGGTCTGCTCACTGTCGTAAAGCAGAGCTGCTGCAACCAAGTTAAAGCAGGTACTTGCAAGAGCTTTAGACGGTAGATACACACACGTAGATGTGTACAATAACCTTTTACAGGGCACGTGGCATTGTTTTCCTGTTAAAATTGGATGTGAATTAAAAGTTGATATGCAGTTATTAGCTTTAATAGACTAGCCACAAGAAAGTAACAATGTGATAAGAGGGAAGACCATCAGCCTGGTTGAATAGGGAGCATTTGCTGGAACTTGGCAGGGGAGGGGAAGAATTTATGACCTTTGGAAGATGGGGCAGACAACTCAGAAAGGGTACAAGGGTGTTGTTAGGTCATGGAGAGAAAATTAGAAAGGTGAAAGCACAGCTAGAACTCAATCTTGCCACTGCTGTGAAACATAATAAAAAGTGTTTTTATAAATATGTTCACAACAAAAGGAGGGCCGAGGAAAATCTCCATCCTTTATTGGATGTGGAGGGGAACATTGTAATCAAGGATGAGGAAAATGCTGAGGTACTTGATGCCTTCTTTGCTTCAGTCCTCAAAGGAAAGACTGGTTATCCCCAGGGCAGCTGCCCCCTGAGCTGGTGGAGAGGGATAGGGAGCAGAACAGACCCCCTGCAATCCAGGAGGAACCATTTGGTGGGCTTCTGTGCCACTTAGACACTCACAGGTCTACAGGACCAGACGGGATTTATCCAAGGGTACTGAGGGAACTGGTGGAAGAACTCATCAAGCTACTGTCACTGCAGAAAGATACTGAAGTGCTGGAGCATGTCCAGAGAAGGGCAACAGAACTGGGGAAGGGTCTAGAGGGTAAGTCCTATGAGGAGCAGCTGAGGGAGTTGGGATTGGTTAATCTGGAGAAAAGGAGGCTCAGGTGAGCCCTTATTGCTCTCTACAACTACCTGAAAGGTAGTTCCATCCCTGGAAGTGTTCAAGAAATGACTGGACATGGCACTTATTGCTATGGTTTAGTTGGCATGATGGTGTTTGGTTAATGGGTGGACCTGATGATCTTGGAGGTCTTTTCCAACCTTAATGATTCTATGAAATACATTTATCCATAAAATGTGATACCTCAATTTTGGGAAGTGCTTAAATGCACCCTTAATTATAGTTTCCTGGTTTAAGTGGCTGGAGGATTGAACTTCCTGGGTCTGTCTATCTTAGAGAAATTTGTCACTTTGCCTAAGAACAAAACTTGACTAGTGAAAATGCAGTCTTAGCAAAGCATCACCATATAACTGGATCTTATTAATTTTTAATTGAAATGTCAACTTAAAAGATGCAGTGCATATTTTTAAATCACATTGACATTATATTTGGATCTTTTAATTAAGTTCTAGGTATGCAGTCCCATTAAAAATAGGTAGCTATAAGTATAAAAACATGAAGTCTTAATGCTTCCTTACTAAATATTCAGAGTGCAGATGGGCATTGCTCTGGTAACACCTGTGGATAGAGCTATTCTGGTACATTTTAAAAGTGTTACTGGCATGAGTTACAGCCATCAATGCATGCATATTATTTCAGAATCGTACTGATGGCAGGAGCTCTCTTGCAACTGTTTATCTTTACTTATAGTCCCATACCATTTAAATTTTTTTTCTCAGTTTCAGGAAGAAAGGATTATGTGATTTTATTGCTAAAACAACTACTGCTTCTAACTGTGATGGAATGTAATTGTACAGTCTAAATATCAGGAAAGTGTTGATCCCTGCACTCGAGGAGTACAAGACATGCATAGTTTGTAGTAATTTATTTTGCTGCTTCTATCAAGAAATTCTGCATTATACTGCTCACAGGGTTTTAGAGAAGTTAGTCCTACAAGGAAGCCAAATGACTTTTTGCTTTCTTCACAAGGAACACTTGCTCTCAGTCCCCAGGCAAGCTCTGAGTGTGTAACACTACACAGGGTGAACTGTGTGATGGTGTGGAGGTGTCTTTCCTGAGAAGGGGCTCGTGTCATTGTTTGTGTCATTGTTTGTGGCATTGTTGTGTGTTTAAGGAGGCAGCGAGAGCAAACCAGGGAAAACATGCTCCTATTCCTTCCCACAGTCCTGCAATTTGTGGTTCCAGAGTCCTACTCAACTATGTGTGAGCACATTAGTTACAGCTTTGACCCTCCCAACTGGCTTCCTGTTAAATCTGTTAAAAACCAACTTCTTCGGTCTGGCATGTGAATGAACATTCCAGTATTAAATAACAGGGAGAGAATCAAGAAAGTATTTGATGGTTTTTTGACTAGCCAGAAAGCGAGGCCTATTTTTGGTTTTGGTCACTTTAGGCTGTGCTGCAAACATTGGCATGAAGATCTAGGGGCTCAGTGAGAGAGCATTTTTCTCTTTATTTAAACAGGCACCTTCCCAGAAGAGTAACAATCCAAAGTTTACACTTCCAGTGAAATGCTGCCTGAGAAGTGCTGGATATAAAAAAGATATGTGATAGAAAGTAGAGGTCTGAAGAGTAAAGTAGAGCAGAACCAAATGCAAACAGCAGAGGATACTACAGGAACTTGGAGTCTTTTTTCATTAGCTGGGGGTTTTGCATTTTTTTTTCCAAAGTTGTGCCATATGTTGTATTTTAATCATGGTTAAGGGGAAGGGAAATTAAACAATTAAAAAAAAAACAAACCAACAAAACAAAACAAAGCAAAGCCACCTTCTAGCAAGGAAAGCCCTCTCCCATTTTAAAGTAGGGAAATAGGCTGCAGGGGCTTCCACAGGCCACAAAAAAGGTGCCAGACCATCACTTTGTGCTCTTCTGGTGTGAAATTCTTGTTTTTTTTTTTTTTTTTTTTTTTTTTTTTTTTTTTTTTTTTTTTTTTTTTGTGTGTGTGTGTGTTTTGGGTTTTTTTTTGGGGGGGGAGGGTTGTTTTCCTTTTTTTTTTTAACTTAATGAAACATTTCCAGTTGGTCTGTCCCGATCCCCCCCCACTACTGCTCAGCTCCAGCTCCAAGTTACCCTTTTTTTTTTTTTTTTTTTTTTTTTTTTTTCTTTTCTTTCTTTTTTAAAATGGTCAGTCATACATGTAAATCTGCCAGGTTGGTCAAAGACAGCTGTTGTGCACATGTGGAAGCCCAGCAGCTGCATTTCTGGTGTTATTGCCTGGTATCTGCAACTGGATGGCTTCCTAGGATGCATAGTGTTATATTCCCAAGGGCTGTGCAAGGAGCCCAACAGCCAAGTAGAATTCTGGTCTTTGGTTCAGGTGTAACCTGTTAACCCAGCCTGGGACTGCCAAGACGTGTGCCCTCTGAGTTCATCTTGATGATGGCCTGATGCCAGCAATGCCCTACTCCAGCTGGTGCACTCATCTAGGGAAACAGACAGCAGGCTGCTCCCTGCAACCCCTCATCGGGATTTTAGAGCTAACATTTTTAAAAGCATTTAGTGGATTTGTGTTTGGTCAACACAAGTCACCTTGAAGACCTTTCACGGGGCATGGGACACTAAACCCAACCTTCATGCCTTTTTGAGGAGCTCCTGCTGGACGCTCAGGCCTCGGCTGCCACATGTTCAAGGTAAGCTGTCACTTCAGGGATTTTTTAAGTGCCTCTCTGGGCGTTACTAAAACTTTGCTGCAAAAGACAGTGCCTTTTCCCTTGCAGACGACTCAAGTGCCTCTGTGATGACATACCTGTTGCTGCAGCTCCACAGACACCATAGAGGCTGGCAGACCTCCGGCTAGGAGTGATTGCACTGATGTTTTATTATGCACTGATATTTTATTAGCTCTCAGAAAATATATAGCAGGGAAGAGGCCGAGCAGGCTCCTGCACCATCTGCCTGAGCTCTGACCCTTTGGGCAAGAGGCGAGATTGCTTTTACAGCCAGTACTTAACCTTGCCGCTGAGACTTGTCAACAAGGAGGCCAATTAGCAGCAGATATGATGGTGGGTGATATAATGGAGATGTCTGTCTGTTAGGAGCATAACTGATATACTTTGAACACAACATGTATCTTAAGACATGGTTCTGCATAAATGATGCCATCCTGTAGAAATGATGCCATACTGTAGAAAATCCCTCTCTACAGTGAAATGTTACAGAAAATTGCAGGTTTATTGTTTTGAGGCTTTTTTCCCCCCAGTCTCTGGGCTTATGATGACTATGGCACATACACAATTGTAAGAAATAATTCTGCTTGAAAAACATGTCAACTTTAGGTTAATTATTTTTTAAAAACATATATGACATACTAAAAATGTACGTAGATTCAGAATGAAAACTTCTTGTCTTCCTGAAAGGGTCAGTGCCACCTGAGATGTTTTCTGTAATCACATATGTATATTGATATATGTATCAGAAAAGACAGACTAGGGAAAGTTGAGTTAATTGATTAAAATCATGTAGGTCTATAAGCATGGTATAACCACCTACTGAAAAGGACAGTGGCTCTTTATGCCATATAAGCATGTGACACTAGTACCCCTATTTGGGTGCATGTAGGGGTTTTCTGTCAGATTATGAAGCTGGAGAGGCTGATTGCAGGTGGGTGGTTTATATTTTGGCTGAGATTGGGCCTGAGCTTTTAAGCAAAAGTTTATTATAAGACTCAAGGACTGGAGCTACAAGACGACTTGCGCTTAACCGTTAGCTGATACTTAGGCAGTCAGATAATTCAATCCCCTTCCAGCTTATCTTAAGTAATTCTGCTGTCTGGTTTTGGTGATTTAGGACTTAATTAAACAATTAAGCCGTTTCTTCATAGAATCATAGAATGGTTTGGGTTGGAAGGGACCTTAAAGATCCAGTTCCAACCCCACTGGCATGGGTAGGGACACCTTCCAGTAGACCAGGTTGCTCAGAGCCCCATCCAGCTTGGCCTTGAACACTTCCAAGGATGGGGCATCCACAACTGTTCTGGGCATGATTGTATTTTAATTGCTAGGATAACTATGTCTAGTGCAAAACAACTCCACATAGAGTATCACTGTATATTTTCTATTACAGATACAGTCTGAGAGGAGAGACCACCTCTGGTTGCACATGACCTCCCAACCCAATGTCAAAGCTCTTCCTTCACTACATAGTCTCTAGCAAAAGAGGAGCAGTGGATTTCAACACCCAAGCTGTTAACAGCACCATGTACAAGGTACTGATGGAGGCCCTATATGTTAGTATCCACGCCCCAGTGGAAATAACCATTTTCCAGTTACTTAGACCTTAACTCTGCCCTAACTCAGGGCAAGAGCAATCCACATGTATTTATTGTTCACATTAATCTATCTGAGGATAATTTTAATCTAATGAATACCCAGACTATTTTTTTCCTTGGTTAGTATTTAAATAGTTCAACTTCCTTTTAGGAAGTTGAGCATCTTTTTTTGTTCAGGGGAGTGAATATACCTTTGCTTCTTGGAGATTTGTCTGCTTTCAGGGTTTCCTTCTTTAGTGTCCTCTGTGCATTTTAATTATTTCATTAATCTTTGGTAAAAAAATACGCTTTTCTAAAATGCTGATAAGTACACGATGTTTTTACAATTTAAAAAATTAGATTTTTCACTACAATATTTTAGTGCACCATGTTCTTTTATTCACTGCGTAGCTCATCTTTAAGGAAGGAGTTTTCCTGATTTCATTGGGGCCGCTCCCAAACAAGGCCAGGTTCACTGAACTATACTGCTGAAGGATCTGATTTTTATGAACTGCATGTCTGATTAGAGTGCTCAGCAGAGGCATTATCCCCTTGCAGAATCAACCTGGAAGGCTGGTACAAGGACAGAGCCCACAAGTTGAAGTCCCGTAGCCGTCCTAGCACTATTTGCTGTATTTCTTCATCAGTAGTGGTAATCAATGTTTCAATTTCAATCACTGATAACATCTTCCCTTTTCTCTTCATATTGTCTTGTCTCGCTGGAGAATCCTTTCTCCCTGCCTCCAAATATATTTAAGGTGGAAAAAAAAGGAAAGGAAGGAAAACCATAAGAAACAAGAATATAGCCAACCTTTTTAATTAGAGTATATTGTACTTCCAAACTGGGTACACTAGAAATTGGCAATGCAACATAAGATGCAAAGAAATATACCAGTTACTGTCAAAATGACCCTGTACAGCCTTATAATGCAAAAAGCTTTATACAATACAAATTTTTATTAATGTACACAAACCTTGACAGAATGATATTTGAACATAATACAACAAGTAAAAAAAAAAAAAAAAAGACAGAAGAAAGAAAAAAGTGCTGAGAACTTTAACTGAATTACTGAATGGAAAAACACGCTAGCTCTCATTAAAGAATGCATAGTGAAAACCAGTATGAAATTACCTTTATGGTGGGGGGAATTTATCAGAACTGTTGGTCATTAATCAATAGGGGGAACCTCTGGAGAACATTTCTTTCCTTAGCCTTGAACTGCAAACAAATTATTTTAATATGCATGAACTCTGATAAATAGTGTATTTTTTTCTTAAAAAAATAAAAACCTCCTAACACACTTTTCCTTACAAAGAAAACTCCTATAACTTGCCAGAAAGAATTAATTTATCCTTTCCAAAGTGCTAAACAAATTTCCCAGGTACACTAAACATTACCATGTCAGATACTGGTACAGTGGAACATTGGTGAACACGTGGCGGTCACACGCTGACAGCTCATTCTTGGAATTTCCAGCCCTATTTAAACTGCCTTTTGGTTTATATAAAGTGTCCTACTAATATTCCTACTTCTTCCCCCTGGACAGCTGTACTCTACCTGTCAGTTTGACAAACAAGCTTTTTTGATTTGTGAGTGTTTGCTTTTCTGTGACGCAGTCAGAGATACACGCATGGAGTGTGTTTTACAGAACTGGTATAGTTTCTGGATGCAGATTGCAGATTTCATGCTGCAGAGATATTACACTTTTTATGCTTTGAGTATTTACTAATACAGTATTTTCTATTTTGTCTCTACTCCTGGGGAGGTGTTACCAGGAGTTATGATGGAGTAAAGCATGGTTGTCTACAAAGGTTTATACATACTTTGGAGCAGACGGGTTTTCTTTACTGTGTAGACAGAACCACCACATGCTTGTTAGAACCAAAGCTGGCCTGCTGGAATGTAAACAAAATGGTGAGACTTCTCTGTCCTGGAATTAATATTTCCAAATGATAACCTGCTATGATTTTAAATATTTCCCCCTTGTAAATAGCTTCCAGTATGTTAACGGGAGTGCACAGATTAGGGTGTCCTCCCCAAACAGGAAGAACTTGGTCATGACAGTGGAGAATGTTTGGCCATCTCAATGGCCAAAACAAATGTAGTAATCTTGCAAATGTAGTAATCTTGCAAATAGGTTAAATGATGCAAGTTTTGCATCCAAAAAGTATTTCTACACAAGCTTCATTTCAGAACTAATGAAGATTGAGTTATGTTTCTAGTTGTGCATATGGCTAAGAGCCCTTGTGGACAAGAAATGCCTTCCTGAACTGGGGCGTTGCTGTACTGTTGTCACGAACAAGGGGTTGTTGGATCCCCCCATCCCAGAACAACCTGCAGGAGAAGTTCCTTCAGGACAGCACGAGGGTGGTTAGATAGCATGACAGATATGACTCAGGGCACCTCCTACAGTAGCTTGGCCAAGGGGCAGGGAGAGGACTCTGGCAAAAGCTAGGTCGGACATTTCTAATACCTGGTAAAAGACAGCAAGATCCAAATCCATAAGACACCATGGAAAACAATAATAGAGTAAGAAGGCATTCCTGTACATCATTTTGAAACGCTTCACATTTTATACCTCCAATTTTAATGCAGGGTGTTTTTAATCCCGATCTTTCTTCCAGCACGTTATGTTGTGTAAGGAGCACAAATCAGCTAACAGTCGGTTAGCTTCTCTTAAATTAAGATCACTCTTGGCATTTTAAGATTAACGAAGGTTACACGACCAATTCGCATTTGCTTTTTCCTGCAGTAAAGTGCTACATATAACATGTCATTTTAATGACCACAAGTAGGAGCATTAAAGAAGTACAAAGTTAGTTTCCTAGCAGGGTACACTCTATCTGCCATTAACAAAAAGGAATAAAGTGTTAACTAATGACATGGAGGGTAGCAATAGGACTGTCAAATTTGCAAGTACAATTGAAATACTGAGGGTATAAAAGAGAACTGTGTGGTTCCAAAAGCGTCTTTTTATAGCTTTATATTTCAAAGAAGTTACTGGTACCTTTTCAAAAAAAACAGTCTTATTACCTTCAGCCCACAATTTGTTTTTTTCTTTTATTTTTTTGCAAGTGAGAAACAAACTAGTGCAAGACTAAAGCACTGTGCAAAACTGCCTTTTTTTTTTTTTATTTTTTTAGTCTGAGTATTTATACCCAGAATTTATCCATACCCTTTTTAAAATCCCCTTGTTGGATTTTTTTTCCACCATAGAATTCTAGTTATACAAGTTGTTCCTGCAAACTAAAATGTAACCACTGCATAATACAGTATATATATATATATATATATATGTATATATATATATATAATATTTATATGCCCTTTTAAAACAAAAGATGTATGCTATGGCCCAGATGCAGGTGCTTGTCACACCTGTGTAGCAGTTAAGAATTGGGCCTGCTGTGTGTGTGTGTACATACTCATGGTTTTTGTCATACTCTCATCCTGCAGTGCTGAAAGCAACTTTTTCCTCATCAGTTCTACCCCAAATCCTCAAACCTTGACAACTGAGTACAAGGCATCAAAGAACTAAAGGAAGCTGCAAATAGCACTGAAATAATACACCGGTTCCCCCTCCCCCAACCCAAAAAATTGCTCCTTCCACAACGCTGCAGTTCAGGGGGAAACAGGGGGAAGGGATGGAGCGAGTGTGTGAAAAGGGGGAAAAGAATAATAATTAAATAAGCCAATCCAAGGGATGTGCAAAAGCAATGTCATGGCACACTACAGGCATACTCTCTTTTCACGCACCCGCACGCACACAAAGCCCAAAAAATAAAATGCATCAATATGTAATCTTACAAGTGCTGATTGCCATTAAGGACACTCTTTTTTTTTTCAGCTTAACAAGACAAAATAGTTTCTTAGATAAGAGTACTGGGAACATGCCTCTGAAGGTAGAAGTATGCAGTAGGTCACCTCTTGGAGATTTCATAAAGCAGCTTTCATGTCAATGCAATAAGTATACACACAGAGCCATTTGCTAAACCTTACTAATGATATAGTACAAGTGTTTGTTACCTCTTCAGTCTACATTTTGCAGCCATGTATACCTGCTGGGTTTGCTGGGGTGTTTTTGGTACAGAATGCAACTGCCCTCAGACAGTTTCTGCCCTTTCTGTTAGTCCAAGATAGGCAAGGAAGGAGTGTTTAGGTGAAGAGGCACCTCCTGGTGCAGTCTGAGGTCGGGGTGGATGGAATGTGAGATCGTAGTGGTTTTTGGGGAAAAACATTGTTAAAGGAATAAGGTGGGCAAACTCTGAGTTCCAGTATTTATCAAAGCACAGGGAAGTGCCGTTGATGGCCAAGGGTTTCACTGCCAAGTTTGGCTCTGCCCCACTGCCCTGTGCAGCTGACATCGCGACTGTTTGCAGAGCCTGGGAGGCAGACATAACTGAGAGGGGTGACAGAAGGTTTCTGGAGCTGTTCACCGGTAGGAGCGGACTGGCTTCCTTGGAGGTTGAATACTGGCCCTTCTTCTCCTCTTCGGAGCAGTCCCCGTTCTGGTGCTTCTTCACGTGGCGGCTGAAGACAAAAGGGTGGGTAGTCTTGAACAGGCACTCGTCGCAGCTGAAAGTCTGGCGTGGAGCATGCTTCAGTTTCTTGTGCAAGTTGAGATTGTCTTTGCGTTTGCAGCTGTAGCTGCACTGGTCACAGTGAAAAGGGCGCTCGCCGGTGTGGACACGCATGTGCTCGATCAGCTTGTTGGCCGTCTTGGACAGGTACCCACACTGGTCACACTTGTAATGGTTGCCAAGGCGGTGTTCCCGGATGTGTATCTCCAGCTCCAGCTGATTTGCTTTCACTGTCTGGCAGATCCGACACTTATACTCCATCTTGTAGTGAGTCTTCAGGTGGCACTCCATCGCTGCGGGGCGGTTTGTGGAGTAGATGCAGAATGGGCACCTGGCAACACAGAAAGGCAGGCACGGAGAAAAGTCACTCAGCTTGAAGACCTACAGCCCTGGTTTAACTCTGTCACTCAGCCCCTCTCTGACCTACTACAGAGAAAAAGGCACTTAGTTCTCCCCGTGAAGCCTCTTGGTTTGCCTTGACATATCTCTATACTTTAGGGGTTTTACCCATTTAATGGCAGTAGAGTTTTCCTAGGAAAACACTGATTCACTTCTGGCTTACCTTGATGGGGAAGATTCTGCAAAGCAGGCCGGGTAGTGCAGAATGGGTGACTGATGCACAGGTACTTTGTGTAACGACATTCCTAGTGTTTGCACGGAGTCACTTTGGCCATTTTTTCCATTAAGAAGTGGTTTAATGTGAGTGTTTACAGATGAGTATGAAAGCAGCTGTTTAAGTAAAGATGGAATAAACTTGTAATACCACATGTACAGCAAAAGCTTAGGAAATTCCTTTTATGTGACCTTGAATAAGTTTGCTGTGTATCCTGCTAGGAGCAGCTGAAAGCCAGGCTGTTAGGATGCTTTGTAGGGATTCTCATTTCTGGGACATGATCTAGGCACGCTCAAAGGGGTGTGTGTTTGGCAGTGTTTGCCTACAGCCGCCTCTGCCATGGCAGGATACATTCCTGTGCAGGAACAGGATGTGGGTTCTGCTTACTCACAGCAGCAAGCATCCGGCCCAGGGTGGACATGGCAAAGGGCCTCACCTCAGTTCCTGAACTGGGAAGGGCTGAGAAGGCTAGAGGAGGGAATTGTGCAAGCTTGGAAAGAAGCCTGAGCTGCACGCTGAACAAGCCTGGACACCACCAAAGGCGAAACACACCCGCTTTTGCTTTGTGTAGCTGAGAGGAAGCTGGTGAGGACAATTAACTGCCAGGGATCTCTACACTGTCAAACCAAGCACACAGCCTTTCAGATTGAACTGCTGAGCTGAAAGAGCAGGGCTGGATAAAGAGATACAACTAAGGCACCTGGCTACAGTCTTACAGGTATCCCCAGCTGCCACAGGTCCGAATTCACTGCTTAGCAAGTCTGCTAACTGTGTTCTAGCATTCTGGACACTTTCTAAGATGAGACCCTCTCTCTGCATGTGTGTTTTTCTTGCTACAACTGGTTGCACATACAGGCTTAATATTAATCTACAAGATAATCGAGAGACCTTTCAGGAAAGTGAGTAATACAGGAGGACAAAACCGATAGTAAAACATCTGGACTTTTCCTGATCAAGTACTCTGATCCAGAGAGGGAGCCTGGCATTGAGGCTTCTACTGTGATTAGCTCTATTGCAACAGAGGACTTGGCTGTCTATTCACACATACCTCTCCTGGGCTGGGTGCTCTCTGGATCAGAATCTCAGATTTTGACCTGGAGCTGGAAGAATCATGTTTTTTTCTCTTCCCCCACAGCAAACAGGAGACAGAAAAATACAATTTACTTAGATCTCTTCAGGCTCTTCGGGATGCCTTAAAAAAAAATAAATCAGAGCTTTTTCTTAGGTGCAGCTTTCAAGGTACCTAATTATTACTTGAATTGGGCAGGAATAACATATGTAGACTAAAAAGCACATTCTGTCAGGAAGACTTGAGTCATAGGTCATGGTTTTTTCCTTGGTAAATAGAACAGATTTTGTGCAGCTTAAACCAAATGTGCATTAGACAACTGGTCTGTATGTCCAAGACAGACATCCCATCATTCTGGCACATTACTTGTTTCCCTATCTGGTCTTCTTCCCAGATTCAGTCATCACATTTCAAGTGACCCCAGATCTCAGTTTATGGAACTACTGAGCTGGAGACCAGACGCTGCCTGGCAAACAGAACCAGTTTTCAAAAGCTGCAGCACAAACCGATAGAGCCGCGTGCAGTAACGTTAAACATGGTGTGCTCGTCACGGCACAGCTACAGTGCACTGAGAACATCAGTCTGCTTAGCAAGAGCAACAGAGGCTGGGAGCCCTGTGCTGAACCCCATCTGGGCTCAAAGTGGTCCCAGCCTTTTTTCCTGCAGCAGCTGGAACAAACAGAGACCAGGGATGTGCCTCTTTCATAACACCGTGTTGCCTGCCCACAGAGAGCAAGCATATGGCCCCAGCAGTCGCTCCTTCCCACAGGGGTCTGACTTTGACATAAGGGCACACTCATTCTCTAGAAACACTGCTCTGCACCAGAGGGCCTTAAAGTACACCTGTAGCCAAAGTACACTGTAGCCAAAACCAAATGGCTTTTTTCTCAAAAGACTGTATTTCTGGTTACAGGTTAATTTATACAACAGTGATTATTCTGGGGCATGTAAACCAAAGCGGAAAGCATCAAAGTTATTCATTCCTGGAGAGAAATTACTTTGCTTTAGAGTATGCAAAGGTTACAACCTTTAAGGTTGTGACTTGATAGCTAGATTCAGAGACCGCATAGGGTTTAGTTTTTGTGAGTCAGGTGCAGAACAGAGCTAGTGCTGTGTGCTTGCCCTGCTCTAATAAAAAAAAAAAAACCCTTACTCTGCCAAAACCTCTGTGTGGTGCTGCCTTGTTCTCTGTAGGAAACATCACATACTGTCTCCTCTTTGACTTGAAAAGGGAAAGGACCACAGTTTGTAACAGCTCCCAAACACCAGTGGATGGTAGCTTACCAATCTGCTCTAATGATGCAAGCCTAAAGGACAGGGCATGGGTCATTAAATAAAAGGAAGCCCCAGATCTGGATTATCAGTTAACCAACCCTTTCTAATTGACTTCCTTTTGTCCTATCCCCACAGAATTAGAGATGCTTAACACAGTAAAAGTTTGTGTACTTGCTTTCCTTACTTGAGCCCACCGGTGGGGACAGTGTGGCATTTCTTGTGCTCCAGTAATTGTTCGGGTGTCTTCATGAACTTGTGGCACACGTCACACTCGAACATCCGTGTGATCAGGTGGATTTGCAGGTGACGCTCAAACATATTTTTTGTTTTGCAGACAAAGTTACAGAAAACACATTCAAAGCCTGAAAAATAGAACAGGAAAATGTATGTATCCCTGACATTGTGGCCAGATTGACTGCATAGAAGGGGACAGTTTGCATTTGTTAAACGGTGTTTTACCTTTCTCTGACTTCTCTTCAGTGTTCACTGAGGTCTGACTACCAGGCACTACAGAAATGACTAGCAGGTTGTTTGACCCCTTGTTTTTTGGGGTTATATCTGCATCTTCTTTGCTGTTGGCAGAGTCGCTCAGTGCTGACAGTGAAGATGAAGATGGACTGTTGGATTCACTGGGTGTCTTCCTCTCTTCAGCTGAAAAACACAAAGAAGAGCAATAACTGCTTCAGCAGATTAGATGGAATTTCTGTGATCCTGTTTTAAATTTCAGGAAGTATTTATATTTAAAGTTAATTTAAACATGCTTATAAAACAAGGCAGAAATTAATTGAGCTGATAAAATCATTGTTGGGCCTCCTTCCTTTTTTATTAGCACTTTAATGATGATACATCTCTCAGTTTATTCTGCAATTGAGTTTATCTGTAATGGTAGTGGGAAGGGATCATGCAACTCTACCTCATTACCAGACTAAAAAAATCCCAAGAAAACACTTTGATTACTCTGAGTTCAAAACCAATGAAGAACTTGTCATTTAGAAAGAAAATAGAACTTCTGTAGTTTTGGAGTACAGAAACCAAAAGTGCCTATTGCTCCAAGCTAAACTTCCCCCATCTTTCCATTTATGTGGGTCCAATGAGTAAATCTGGGATGAAGAGTAATGGAGAATAATCTCACTCACTGTACTGAAGAGCATCCTCAGCAATCACTGTAAGAGATAACTGTGTGGTCTTGAGATTTACCTGGTTTTATTAGGATCTCTTACTGAAGATAATTGAAAACAATGTTATTTAAGCAGACCCAGAGATAAAGCCCATCAGAGTATCCTTATGTGTGCAATAAATGTATGAAGTTCAAATCCCAAACCCTATCACACACTAGAAGTGAACAAGAGTGAGAGTTCTCATATGAGAACTGCTGTGAGCCAGCAAGGCAAGGATGGGCAAATTATTACCTCCCACTCATGTCTTGGTTCAATCAGAGCTGTGTTTAAAACAAGGCTTTACTAAAACTTCAAATTCTCTATGTGATATAGTCCCCTGATCAAGGCCTCTGCAAACACCAGCACCTATATGCCTGACTTTAAACTGATGAGTGGCACCTTTAAGATAAAAATGTAGGAATGCACTAATGAAATCTGAAGACCCAAGCTGCCAATAGAGAGAGGGACTGGATATCATTCAGAAAAGATTCACTGACCTTGGGGACCAGAGTAATAGAAATAGAATGAAATTTAATAGCATAGAATACAAGGTTATGACGTGAAGGGCCAGTAACAAGAAGTTTTGCTACAAATGAGAAGTGTTTAAGTTGGAAACAGTCAAGGAAAACAAAAGCAGAATTTGAGGAGAACATGGGATGAATACGAGCAATCAGTGTTGGGGAGCCTTCAAGTGAGGTAAATATGATCACAGAATGTTATTGTGTGAGCTATTCCCAATAGCTGCTGCTGTTTTACACTGCCACCACGACTTATTTCATTTCACCATGTACAGCTGTGATTGCACGTGTCAAGAGCAGGGTTTCTAACAGGAACATACTCAGTGAGGGATTGGTACAGTGAGAAAACTGTGTTTCATATAAGAAAAAGCTCAATGTACATTTAGAGGGGAGAGGGTTGTTCTCCATAAATATACTAAGGGAATAAATACTGTGGAGGGAGGGAGAGGTGGACTGCTGCTTCAGATAAAGGGCAGTTCTGGCACAAGCACAATGTACATGTATTCCAGTGTGTGTCTTGTATCTTACTGATAATCAGAAATTTGAAAAAGGTCCCTAATCTTTAATGCAGGAAAGTCTACAGATGCCTGTCCATAGAAGTAGCTTGTTTAAAACAATTACACTTCTTTGAAAGCATCTGCCAACATCCTGACAAACAGTCTGTTTATGACCTGGTAACATCACAGGATAAGGGACTGGAGTCAAGTGACCCAGAAAATCCATTCTATTTTTTACTCTGTATTTGCCATATGTGTGAGCATTTGGCTGAATCACCAGCTGAATGGCTCAGTTGGGCAGGGTGAAGGAAGAACAAAGGGCTTTTTGCTTTTCCTCAGAAGACAAGTAGCAGTTTAAATCTTGTAGCCATGATAGGAAAATACAGTAGAGTAAAGCTCAGTTTTGAGCTCTGATGCAAGCTTTTCATGTGGCTATGGGTGGCCTTCCTCATTTGCCTTGAATTCCTGTATATGAAATAGAGTAGTGCTGAGAGCTGTGCTGGCATAAAATCGCTTGAGAGCTTTCCAGTAGTTTGTATTTCTGTAGTTACATTTAACTTACACATCTTTGAACACAACGAATCACATTCTTGTCTCCCTTCTTTTCTCCACCCCTCCCTTTTCCCAATTTTACTCCTGGTAGGACAGGAAAAGCAATTTAGCAATGGAAAAGTTGTGCTGGATGCAGTTCAGCTTCAGTATCGTAAACACAACCGTGAGAAGTTTGTGGCAGCAAAATGCTTTTGCCTGGTGTTACAAGAGAAATCAGTTGAAAGGATTTTAATATTCTTCTCCTTAAATTATGCCAGACTTCATTAGTTCAAATAAGCATAGGGAGCTTGTTGGAAAACTGCTATTGCTCTTATCCTTGGCTATTAAGTGAACAGGACCAGGGAAAGAACACGAGTTGTTCTGTTATTTAATATAAAGTTACATTTATGGTATTGTTGAATCACAGTGTCAACTAAACATCGGTGTGAAATTCCAAACTCATGAACTGTAGGGCAAACACACCCAAGAGGCAAAGCTCAACATAATGTTTATTTCAGACTTCCAGCCAGGTATGCACAATTAGCACTCAAAGTGACCTTATCATAGAAGTCAAGCTAGGATTTTGATGAAATAGTAAACCAGTCAGAAAAACAGATGAATTATGCTGACTCCAACAAGGAGGGGGATTTGGGGGATAAGGGGAATAGGAAGAAGAAGGGCTAAGTAGTCCTTCATTTATTTTACTAAGCTTCAAATTTGATCTGCACTACCAGATTATTTGCCTGGCTGGAGTCCAATTCACTTCAACTTTGAGAGATCAGGCCTTAATTAGCAAGCATTTCAATGAAAGCGGAGTGCTAATGGGAAGTGTAAAGGTTGCATCTAAAAAGCAAGGAAGAGAGAGATCACTGCAGCTGGGAGAGAGGGATCATCACCTGTGTGCTTGTTGTTGACATGAGCCTTCATATCTGCCTCTTCCATAGTGACAAAATCGCACGCTGTGCAGCAAATGGAGAACATCCACTGTTCTTTATCCACGTGGAGGGACATGTGACTGACAAACTGGACATTCATCTCCGTTTCAAACCCACACACATGACAGCTGCAGGCAGAAGGGAATTCAAGAGTGAGTAGGAAACATTAAAACACAAACCACAAACAGAAGCATGTTGCCCTTCCCCCAGATTTGCCAGAGAAAACTCCCTGCACAGATTTCTGCTCTTCCTTGCTGTTGAATATTCACTGCAAAATTCTTTTGTCTGCTGAACTGCCTTTGAACTGATGGCCATGCCAACGTGATTAAGGGCAGGCACAATGCAACAATCCTGTACATGCCATAATGATGCTAAATAATCATAAAGTTAATTAAAAACTACAGAGTCCAGATGCTGTGCATCACCTAGCTGATTCCTTTGGGCAATAAGAGGCATTGCAGCTTTGCCAAGGTGTTTAGTACAGCTGATACACTGACAAACACAGAGCTTGCTGCACACTCCAGGAGTGATTTTCAAGCCCTGGAATGGTTCCCATGCCAAACTGGGATCTTGTGCAAAACTGCCTGGCAGTTTCAGTGTAAGCAAGTAAAAATGGGTTCAAACATTTCTTATGCTTGACTGGAAAACAGCAGTCATCAGCTATGCGAATAATTAGGAGGGATACAGATTTTGCAGCCAGCACAAACAGAGTGATACTGAGAGGCAATGGGAAGGACCTTTTAATTTAACTTTCTTTGCAGAGTCTTCCTCTTGCTTTGATTAGGCCATTAACATTTAAAGCAAGCCAAAAAAGATTGAAAAAGGCATATACTCTACGGCACTATTTTGCTTTCCCAGGGGGAAGGACTAGATAATCTAATCCAGCAGGTCTCATTTATTTCTTACTTCTATGATTTAGTAATTAAATCTGCTCTTGGCACTTTGACTAAAAGTAAGAGTGATTTGGTAATCTGCTTGGCCACTAGGGTGCACATCACAATTTGCAGAGGGCACATCAGTGCACAGGCAACAAGAAGAATGTCTAAATATCCATTTTCTCCAGGCAGTTCCTTTTAATTTTTCAGGCAAATTCTCCTAAATGTTTTCTTTCTTTGGCCATGTTGGTCACTGACCGTATATAGCTCCAGCAAATGCAGGAAATCTGGATATTGATACAGCAATTCTTATTATACTTTAATTGATTTCATAGATTTGGCTGAAAACAAGGGAGCTGTCAGAGGCAACTGGAAGCACAGTGCTTTAGATTTCACAGAATAATGGAATCAACTGGGTTGGAAAAGACCTCCGAGATCATCAAGTCCAACCCTTGATCCAACATGGTTACCAGACCATGGCACTCAGTGTCACATCCAGTCTCATCTTAAAAACCTCCAGGGATGGAGAATCCACCACTTCCCTGGGCAGCCCATTCCAATGCCTGATTACCCTCTCTGTAAAGAATTTCTTCCTAATATCCAACCTAAATCTCCCCCGGCAGAGCTTGAGACCATGTCCTCTTGTCTTACTGAGAGTTGCCTGGGAAAAGAGACTGACCCCCAACTGGCTACAACCTCCTTTCAGGGAGTTGTAGAGAGTGATGAGGTCTCCCCTGAGCCTTCTCTTCTCCAGGCTAAACAACCCCAGCTCCCTCAGCCTCTCCTCATAGGACTTGTGCTCGAGCCCCTTCACCAGCCTGATTGCTCTTCTCTGGACCTGCTCCAGCACCTCAATATCCTTCTTGAACTGAGGGGCCCAGAACTGGACACAGCACTCCAGGTGTGGCCTCACCAGTGCTGAGTACAGGGGAAGAATCACTTCCCTGGTCCTGCTGGCCACACTGTTCCTGATACAGGCCAGGATGCCATTGGCCTTCTTGGCACACTGCTGGCTTAGAATCAGTGAATCCATGTACACAGTGGGATGTTTCCAAATAAAACTTGAATGAACACAGCATAAAGAGTTAAAGAGACTTCTAAGAGCCCAGTTGCCACTTAAAAAAACCAACCCCACACCAAATCCCAGAGTCCTTCCCAATGGACAGCCAAGTCAAACAGCACGAGGCAGCCAGCAGGGGTTTTTGCTGCTCAGCCCAAGCCAGATCAGGGCAATGCAAATACTTCCATCATGGTTCTACCCTGCAACACCAGCAGGGTGGCCCTGTAACATGCTTTGAGCAGGCAGGTAAGAGTGTCTGGTGCCCAGCCCTTGCCTGGATCCTCACCTGTAGTAATAAGGGTGCTTCTTCCCATCGCTGCCTTCGGACGTGACAGCGCTGACAATGTCCTCAGTGTCTGTGCTCACCAGCTTCACGGAATGTACAGTCAGGTGCTGGTTCAGGTTAGCACGGCACTTAGCAGCATAGGGGCACAAGTGGCATTTGTATTTTCTCTCTTCTGAAAAAGAAGAGAGAAAACCCTAAATGTGTACCTCGTTTTGGAGCTAGCTGCTTTTAAAGCTGCCAGTAACCGAGCATGCATTCCTTTGGGTTTCTCCGAGCAGCTTTCGGGATGAGGTACTTTGGAAGCTCAACATTTTAAAAGCTTATAGGAGTTCACAGCAATTACTCAGAAAAAAACTAATATGAAGGCAGTTTGGGGCTAGGTTTTTTAATTTGCTCTACCATTTGTTGTCAGATAATATAAAACTTTATAAACTGGAAAACTGGGGCAACTGCTGCTCTCAGAGCTGCAGCAAAGCCAGTAGAGAAACAGGTCAATTGTCTAAAACTACTTCCTTTACCTAGCATCTTTATATGATTTTTGGGCTTGCAGTGATCACTGACAGTTGATGATTTTGTATTAAAATCTAAGGTGATACTGAGAGGAATGAAAAGGATCCTTTAATTCAACTTTAAAGGGGAGGAAAGGTAACACTGTATCATTAGTCCAGTTCCAAACATAAACTAATGAAACAAGCTCATTTAAAGAACAGTTGAAAAAATTGAACAAATTCATCACAAGTTTCTGATGCTTCACAATTTAATTTTTTTTTAAATTTTAAATTAAACATTTCTAAGACCTGGCAGCACAGTTTTTGGATGTGTGCCAGGCTCTTTTTTGCAGAGAGCTGACTAAAATAACCAAACATTACACCAGCTTTTACAACCTTTTCCTCTGAGAATCTGCTGCTCTAAATTTGAAATATACTGCTAAAAGTGCTAGGGGAAAGGCATTCAATAGGGCAGCTTAGGACCAAGGGAACCCCACGAGGCCATGGGACAGAGCATCTGAACCTTTTCAGCATGGCTGTACATGGCACAACATACACAGCATTATACCAACAGTATTTTTCAGCAGTACATAGGAAATTCTTGCATTCAAGTCTTATTTTGTGCTGTGCACCTCGTCAGGCTGACAGAGTGCATCTTCTGTATAAAAACTCTGTTTGTCTCATTTATTTGAAGCTCATTCACTTTAAGGAAGTTGATACGGGGCAGAGCCAGCCCCTGTTGCTCTCAGAAGTGTATGATAAGAGCAGAGATGAATGAGACATTAAATCCTTTCAGTTCCACAGGTCTGAAACACCATGGCCAAATCTTTTGTTGTTCAGTGACATTTAAAATGCTCATCAGGCAAATGATGTGTCTGTCCAAGAAAAACCTCCCAAATCTGTCCAAAAAAAGGCCATGCCTTCTCTTCAAAACTCCAGGTTAACCAGTTGGTTTCTACAGTCTGGTGTACTAGAACCTGAACAAACTCGAATTTACACATTTCGAAAGGATAAATTACAACTAGGCTGCAAAGGACTAAAATGTCATTTAACTCCCTAAATGCCACTCCAACATTCTGCCCTAAGTGTGAGGAGCCAGGGATGGCTCACACACTCTTCTGCTTACTTTCTTTCTCTTCCCCTTAAACAGTGATAAGCACACAGTGCTGGAACAACCAAAAAGCATTGGCTCACCTGTGTGCAGTGAGAGATGCCGGGACAGAGTCTGCTGTCGACCAAACACTTTTCCACACACATCGCAGGGAAAGAGCTGGTCGTTAAATTTCCAAGATGGCAATCCGTTTCCCACCTCCAGCCCCAGCTTTTCCGTTTCTATGCCAAAAGACACATAAAGTTCCATCTTAAGAACATTGAAGACTTGCAGCTTTCATTCAGTAAAGCCCTGTAGTGTCATGTAAAATGCAGCACTTCAGCTGCACGCTGTGTGATCTGGCACATGAGTTCACGTAAAAAGGAAACTCCCAATGATGGAGAGGAAATGAATCTTTCATGCAGCACCTTTCATACATACTCTAAAGCAGAACACTTAGCCAAAGTGCTCTGGACATAGGCATAATCAAAGAGTTGAACCAGATTACGTAAAGAGAGAAAGTCAAGAGTGAGCAGGGCAAGGCATTAAACTCTAATTATGCCTTTGTGGAACGACCACTCCTTTGTCTTTTCCAATCAACCACCTTTGCCTGGTGCATGAAGAAGGCCTGGTCTGTGACGGTGGTCTATTTTACACTGAATTATTAGTCATGGCTGAAGGAAGATTTCTAGAGATTTTCTATTAATGCAGCAATTTTTGCTACACAGAATCACAGAATAATTTAGGTTGGAAAAGACCTCTGAGATCATTGAGTCCAACCATTACCCTAACACTGCCAGGTCCTTTAAGTGTCACATCGACACGTACATGAGCAATCTGTCACTTGAGTCCAGAAGACTGCTCAGGAAAAAAAAAAAAAAAAAAAAAAAAGAAGACAGCACATCAGTGTGTGGCTGATATCCCAGGCAAGCTCTACTCAGCACCTGCTCTCCTCAGGTATCAAAATCCCCATCAGCTTAGAGGGCCACCCACTGAAAAACTGCAACTCAGAGCAAGTCAGTATCTTTAAAGAAGTGGTTTTAATTGTTTCAGGAACAGAGTGTCTGCAATACAAAAACAAACTCCACAGAGCAAAAAGTGCTGATATGAAGGCACTCTGTAAGGAAGTAAAGGACTGGGAATGTGGAAAAGGAAAAAAGGTACACAGTGCTTCAAGAAGTTGAAAGCATGGCCGGTTTCCATTTGGACAGAAGGGAGCAGAGAGGAAATGAAGACTATGGAAAGCAGTGGAACTACTTAAATCAGTCAGAGAAACAGTATCAGCAAGTCTTGAACAAAAAAATACTCTGTGCAAGGGTCCTGTTGCCTGAGGGTAAGGAACTGCTGTTGTAAGAGGTGCACAAACCCACAAGGGTATTCTGCAGCTTTCTAAACCCAGCAACCAGTGGCGAGGGGACTCAGTGTAAAACTTACTTTGCTAAAAGACCTTCCAGTTCCACTGGAATGAAAGATGCCACATGCAGAGCACCTTCCTCCAAACTGACACCACCTGTGGGATCGCTGCCCAGAACTATCTCCATCAGTGCACATGCACAGGCCATGATGGAGGAAAATCAGTTGGCTGGGATTTTCATTTAAACTGGGGGAGGGGGAAAGGAGCTGGGGTCAGGAGTCCAAAAACATCTTATTGAGCGTAATTTAGTGTTGTGGAGGCTGGCACAAACCAGAAAAATCTTCATCCAATGAAGCACTGAGGGATAAACATCTCCCTTGTATCAGCAAACCCTCATTTACAGTCTCCCACCACTGCAAATGTGACTGCCATGACTGAAAGAGCCTCTCCTTCACAGAGAACTGTCCAGATGACTCCACTGTGGTTTGGGCAAAGAGCTGTCAAATACTGTATTTAATTTAAGCAATAATAAAAACAATGCCTCATTTGGGGCAGAGAGTCCACATAGCAATCTCAGCAAATTTCGGGATGATCATACTTGCCAGCCCCTTTTCTGCTGCTGTTACATTCTCCTGTGACCCTGAAATATGTACAATATTCACACCAGAGGAATTGTGAGGCACCTCTGAGTGCTACCAACCAACAACACATTTTTCTTAAAAGAATTTCTAGTTAGAAAACAAGCTCTGCCTATTCAAAATAGTCATTTTGTGACATTAAAAAGAAAGACCTCCCCCCATCCCCTGAGGGCTGTAAGTGACCCATAAACTCTAAGAACTTCAATAAAGAATTGTTCTTTTTGTTACTATCCTTAAGTTCCAAACAATGGAAAAATCTCTGTGCTAATGCTACAGATTTTCTAGTGGAGATTTTTGAGTACATAATCAAAACAATGCTTCAAAAGAGGAAACTAGTAATAATTATAAGAGAAGGTCACAAGGGTATAGGTTGCTTCAATATGGTCACAACAAAAATGAATTAATTGGGAGACATACCAAACAAGTAAGCTCAATTAAGTAAATAAGTCTCTTAACAATTCATTTCAGCATTAGTCATCAGCCCTCCTATATATTTTAAGAAAAAGAAATAAAATATCCTCTTCTCTGTGATGGATTGTTCTGGGAAGCTCATGGGAAGCTGGAAAAAATAGCAGCTTTCTGATTACATTGAGCTGGTGAAAGCTAGTCCCTTGCAAAACTGCTACATATTTTTCATTGATGAAAAGAGGATACTGTAGGTGGTTTGAAAGTTCTTCTGTTTACTTTAAAGATTTATTTCTGGAGTCCTTAACTACAGTGCTTCTTTCTTTTCTTTTGACCAACTATTCTCCCTGTAGCAAAGTCCCTTTTCTGTTCAGCAGGCTTCTTAGCTTGCTCATGGCAAACCAGAGTTGGTGTCTGTTGCAACTGGAGCCTCAGCACTCTGTAAAACACTTCTCAGCTCCAAGAAAAACCACCTACTTCCACCCATCTTACCCTCTGGGCAGCTTTGTCTGCAGTCTGGAAGCTGGAGCCCAGGAACTCAGCTCGCCAGTGACCTGAAATATCATGGGAGCCAACTTCCACATCCAGTGCTTGGGCTCTGTCTCTAATTAACGCTGAGAAATGGTGTTTTCTGCAAAGTGAGGACAGGTCCAGTGACTCTGAGACCATAACACTGGTTTGTGCACAGTGTTCCAAAGGTTTGTACATCCCAAAGCCTTCTACCAAGACAGTCAGCATTGTCATCCTTTAAGAATACCTTACACTGGCCAAGAAGATGATGGACTGGGACCAACCAAAGTTAAATAATAAATCACCATTGTGAGAGATGTCTCATAGAAATCCATCTTTCACCACGACATCCCTATCCTAATATAAAGAGGAAAACAAAAAAAAACCCAAAAAACAACCAAACAAAAAAGGACTTTATTTCTGCTTTAAATGAACACTCCACAGCAAATTCCAAAACTTCTATGTAAAAAAGCACACATGACAAATTAATATTGAACTTATTAAGTAATAGACTGCATTTCTGTATGGGGTTTGGAGTTTAAAAAAAAATATGCTTAATAAAATAAAAGGCCTCCAAGTTCTCCAGTACATCACTAAAAAGAAACAGAAAGGCAGAAAAGAAACCCAGTATATTACAGGCTAGTAATAGAATTATTTTGATATAATTTTGCATAGAATTGTTAAGAGGTAAAAAAATTATGTAAAATTTGATTAAATATAGTGGAATAGTTCTTTATGGATACCTTTCCTGCCTTTCTGCATCACCTGGTATCATTTCCCTACTAGCCCTAAGTCAGCTTCCTAACGAGTAGCTGTGTAAATCCGATCGTCCAAGAAGGGGTTAGGAACTACCAGGACTATCACCAACTGTGTCTTCCCTGAGGTCAGGACAAGGTGGACATTAGATGCAGAAACATTGTTTTGTCCCTCTTCTTGGCCCTTCAAATACATTAATTTCTGGCAAACAAAGCACAGCAGCTTGAAAGAGTTACTATTTCCCCCTTCCCTAAGCTGTTGGGCATAAGTGCACACACATATTTTCAATTTTCACATTCAGTGATTCTTTTTTTCCTCTTCCCCTCAAACTGGTAATATCAATATGGAGAGTGTATTAATCACCTCTTCTGACAAGTCTTTACCCTGTCTTTTGTCAAGATATGCTTGGAGAAGGATACCATATCTGGTTGAAGCTGTAACTAAAGAAGAGGACAAAGTGTGACCTGAATACATAAGTAACTGTCTGGAGTCACCAATGCAGCCTTGTGACTGCCAGTGGATGTCAGGCACAAAAAGTTCCCAGGGACTGACTTTGGACTCTGATATGTGGTACTTTGATTACTTATTTTATTTTACTTAGCTTATGTATTTTTCAATTACTGCTTCACAGTGTTTGATCCTACTTTATGTTTTAATCTGTTTTACAATGCCACACCTAACTTTCTATCCTTATACTAACAATGGAAAGAATGGAACCACTATTTAAGTGAAAAAGACAAAACTAAGAAAACAAACAAAAGGTATGCTCAAGTGTCATTCAAAGAAGATAAATTCATATTTATAACCTTTACTGGTTTACTGTCTGCTCTCACACCCTATAACTCACTTAAACAGCTGCTTCTCTGTTTTATCTTCACACCTCCCATACATCTTGGAAGCAACAAAATCCACAAGGGTGGTTCCTTATGGTCAGATGGAATCCTATAGAAATAAATTGACTGTCCTTTGCAATAAGTATTCCTTAAAGAGATGGAAGCGAGAGGTGCTGATACGTCTTAACAAGGAAGGTCAACATTAATTTTCTCTCCATTCTTCTGGAAGTGTATGTCATAGTTGTATTTTGGGTTATTCAGACAGCTTGACACCAAGAGAGTGGTGTTAGAATATTTTCAATAAATCCTACTTGCAAGCCAAATGCGATGAAGAAAACAAGTTAGATGTCCAGAAGTTCTGGTGACAGAACCCAGTGTGGGGCTGAGAGCTAAGAGAGAGAGATGGCCAAACTCTGAACATGAGCTGAACTGGGAAAAGGTGGATGACAGATGATAGAAAAAAAGAGGAAAGGAGGTGTGTGGTACCTCCCTCCTCATCCCCCTGGTGACAAAACTTTATGAGAAGAGTACAAGGTGCAGAAGGAAGCTCCCATGGAAGAACATACCTAAAACATTTCACCAAGCCTTAATATTAATAAACTGACTAAGAAACAGTGCTGGACAAGGTAATCAGGTTTCTGTGAGCTCATGACAAGAGAATGAACATCAATATGCAGATACAAAGCACCTCACTTTGCTCTGAAAACTTGGGACCTTGAGCAGTCATCAGTTAACTTTTGATCACTAGCAGCCTGACATGAATTGCTGCTTACCTGTCCTCTGTGATCTTTTGATTACCCCACGTTTACCCAAGAGGCAAATAGACTGTATGCAGCTCTACAGGAATGGCACAAAAACTTGTTCCATTTTTAAGGTTATTTCTGCTTTGTTATGTTTAAAAGACAAAAAGTTCAAGAAATTATTTATTCAGAAAAAAGGTATTAAGGTCAGATATTCACACAAACATTGCTTTAAAAACATTTATTTGCTCAAAGAAATTTTCTTTCCTCCTGTCTGCATTTTTCTATCTTATTATATTGTCTTCCTACCTTCTGCAGTATTCCCATCACCAAAGACTCATTTTATTGCTTTGGAGCCTTCCCCTTACATGCTCATCTATCACCTCTGGCAGGCACACTGTATTTAAAAATTGAGAACTCCTTTTATGAAATATGTAATTAAGGCTCTGTTGCAAGCTTGTTTGCAGAGAGCCTATGAAAGATTCCTAAGCTCAAAAATATATTGACTATATGAAATTGCAGTGCCCCAAATACTATGTATCTTACTCCCTTTCTAACTTACATCCACAAAGGTTTTATTTGTAGGACCAGGATTCTTATTTCTAGTAAGTCAGTTAAAATAAACAGTGGAATCCTTCTAGATACTGTAGCTCCCTAGGAAGATATGTCTCACAACTTATATAAGACATCTGTGATCCTGACTGGTCCTGCAGTCTTCATTTGTTACCACCTGCATCACAGCATCCTGTCTGGTCTTAGTTTAGGATGTATCTTTCACTGGGAGCAGACTTGTCCACTACTTACTGAGATAAGTAATTGCTTTCTTGCCACGGAATTTTTCTAAATTCCCCACAAATCAGTACATAATCAGTCTGAATGCCAGAACAACTCCACAGAGTAAGGAGAGAAAATCTCCTTTCCAAATAAAAAACTTTACCAATTAATGCTCTTATTTTTATCTTTGCAAATATTTAACATTACTATAGAGCATGGTAAAAAGCAGTAATATTACGATAATTTAAAAATCCTTGATATGGAAGAAAATAGAACCCAAGTGGTTTTATGTATCAGTAGCACAGTGCTTAAGCTGCCCTTTCTAAAAACAGCAGCCACAAAAGTTGGAAATATTTCAACAAAAAGCTTGCACAGCCCATAAAAAGAAACATTAACATTGTGCATAAAAGTATTCCGAATGCAGAACCACAGACAACACTACTTGCAAAGGTCACCAAGAAGTGATAAAGATGTCGGGGTTTGGGAGAAGAATAAAAATAGGTAAGAGATGCACTTAAAAGTTGGCTTCATAGAGAAACATGGGAAAACAGTGAAGTCCACTGCACTGCTAAGACTGGGCCCACTGCTCAAAAATGGACAGTCAGAAGCAGGGTGATGGAAGTCAGGGCAAAGACAAGGTCGGGACACACTGACTTCAAAAACCACTCCCCATCTTCTACCTTTGCGTCAAAACTCGCACCTATTTAAACTTCAATATTAGAAGAGACGACTTCTGAGCGAACCATGAGGCTTGTGATAACCTTCATCTGCATTATAAAGCTCTGAAATACTGCCTGTATTAAGCTCAAAACTTAGGAAACAACCAAGAAGAGAGCAAATCCCCAGCTCAAAACTTAAACGAGTATGTAAATTCTCCAGCAAGGTGGCTGGAGTTGCAGATTTTTAAGGAACCCTAAAGTTGTAATAATGTTGCAGTCACTTATTAAAAAATATTTTTACAACATGTACACTAGTTGAGAGAAAAACATAATATGTTCTCTGTTACTTTTGCATAATATACTTTATTTCGTTTCCTCTTGAAAGTATCTTCATGACAACAGTAAGATGTGCCGTAATGGACTTACATAAGTTCTCTCTAATTCACTCCCAAGCAGGTGGCCCTTGCATTTATCTCAAGCATTTACACTGCTCGTAACACTTTTTTTGGGTGCTACAACTTTGAGTTCATGCGAATTTATGAAAGGATAATTTGCTCCTATTGTTATTTTTAAACCAAAATTAATTCATTTCCATAAGGCCAAGAGGTTTCTCCCCTTTCAGTTTCTTTCCTACAATTCTGCTTAGGACACACTTCCAAGAAACCCTTTTAAAAATCACTCAAACAGTTAGGACCATTATGGGCCATTTAAAAATTTTCCTTTTTTTTTTTTTTTTTTTTTTTCTTCTCAGACTTCTGCATCTTTTTTAGTGATGCAAAAGCTTCTGTACTGGAGGAAGCTGGTGACCAGAAACCTCAGTGGGGGAACAGAAAACAAAGCTCCAAATGCAGAAGGAGTCCCTCTTCCTGAGCTGACCGTATTCACATGAAAGAATTAACACTAGCTGAACAAGTAACTACAAACATTTGGCCAGATTCACCTTTACCTGTTTCAGCAAGCTCCTTATGGTTGCTGCTGTGGAAGAAAACATGCTTACTGCTTTTACTGCAGATTCCATGAGTGATAAGCAGTGAATTTGCCATTTCCTTAGAGCCCTTAACTCACTCTTTTTAGATATTCACATCTCTCCTTGCTCTCTTTCCTTATCACCAGCACATCCACCTCCCTGCAAAACATCCTTTCTTTGGGTTGCATTTGCAGGGTACCAGTGAGCATCACGACTGCCCCAAATTCAACTAAAACACCCATCAACAACTTGGGGCAGATTTCTGCTCTGATTGAAATCATGCTGTAGAGGAAAAAACCCCCAAACTTGTCTTCAGCTTTGCTTAGATTATTTTTAAACAGAAGTCATTATATCCATCTATCCATCTGTCCAAATAGCTAATGAATTCTATATCTAATTTACTCTTAGGCAGACAAATGTTATAGAAGACAAACTTGTACAAGGTAAAATAGGTGAGGTTCGGAGAATCCCAAGGTAACTCTAAAAAGAAATGTCAGGAATGATGTGTTCCAATTCCTTTTGCAGAGCGACAAAAGTAATTTTAAAACCAGTCCTTCTATTTCATGTTGATCTTGCATTTGGAAAAGTTTCATATTCAGGAAACAGTCTGATTCAATGCTGATGTTCAAGTTTACAAAGGATTCTGATATTAAGAAAGACAAAAGAGGTTATGAAACTAGAGATGGAACTTTGAATAAGATGCAGAATCTAAAACACAGCATGCTGAGTATCTATAAACCAAATACCTCTTCTATCAAGTCTCTTTGTAGAGGTTATTTAATCATCATTATAGCTTTGCTATTGAATTGATATCACAGAATTAGAGCTGTAAGGGACCTCAGGAGGCCAGGTTGTCTCTCCCTTGCCTAGAGACACACCAGCCACATACCAGGCTTACCCATTAGTCCTGAGAGGTGCTTGTCTAACATTATTTTAAAAACCCTCCCATGACAGGGGCTCCACAGCCTCCTGTGACAGTTGTGCCAGTGCAAAATCACCCTACTGCTAAGACAATTTTACTTGGTGTTTAACTTCAATCTCCTCTGCTGTCATTTAAGCCTGTTATTCCTTATTCTGCTCACATTACCACAGGCAAGGTTTGTTATTTTCCTCTCAAAGCTGTCCTTTTACGTATTTGAATGCCATTATCATGTCTCCCCTCTTTTCTTCTCCAAACTAAATAAATTGGCAAAACTCTTAAACCTCTACGCACAGCTTGTGTTTTCTAAACCTCTGACCACCGCTGTCCTCCATGTTGTTCTTGGATTATGGAGCCTAGAACTGAACTCAGGGCTCCAGCTGCAGAGCAGAATTACCACATGTGCCTTACATTCCCAACATCTCATCCAGATGTTTGCCCTTTCTGCAATGTCTGCAATGTCAGCTTTACACACAGTGTCTGACCAAGACTAATCCACATTCCTCCCTTAAGCTGCACTGCCAGGGCAATCATCCCTCCCCTTTTTTTGTGGCACTCCTCATTCCTCCAGGCACAGGAGTTGTCCTCACTGCATTGGCTGCTATTTTTTCAGGCTGTTTCTTCAATTCCTCAAGGTAAGACTGAACTCTAGTTCTGTCCTCTGAAGTGCTTTATGGCACCTCTGTGCATGGTGTCACCCAGACATTTAATAATCATGCTTTCTCTTCCATCACTTACAACATTAATAAAAGGAATGATGAATACCAGAGCGAGCATAGACTCTTTCAGAGCTGCATGTGTTCCCTGGGGTTTGACAGCTTTACTTGACCACTTAGTTACAGTTGTGCCTACCCTTGGTTTTCCCTGTTTACTATGGGCATATTGTGGGAGGCAGCCCCCAAAGCCTCACTCAACTCAACAGGTCGTTAGCTGTTGCTAAGACTTCTTTCCATACCAATCTCCAAGCTGGTTAGAGCTGTCCTTCCTGAAGCCAACATGTGTTATTTTCAACATATAATATATGTTTTCTCTTCTTCTTTTCCCAAAACCCACTTCGTGGTCATTCTTGCCCCAGATGATCTTCTGTCACCTGCATCAAAACACAGGTCCCAAGAACTTGCTGGACAGCCCTGAGTTGTCCTAAATTCACTTCCCAGAACAAATACATGGTAGACAAAGTCCCACATTTCTCACTGAGTACTTTGGATGTGCGTAGTTGCTCAGAAAACCCTTCTCAAATTTGACCTCCACTGGTGTTACATATTTCAGTATATTTATTGCAACCATTATTTTACTTTTTAAAGCGTCACTTGCTATTGAGTAACTAACTATTAGAGATTCAGAAAACTTATAAAAAATTATAAGATATGCCAAAACCTGCTGTTTGAAAGGGTAAAAAAATCCAAATGCCAAGTTTTATTTTTCCACATGGGATGAAACTGTCAACTTTGGTCATTTTGGTTTGGATTTGATGCTGATGACATTTCTCAACAGCTTTTGGTTTTCTGGGGTTAATGAATGGGGTCTAGTTTGGGTTTATTCCAAATGAAACCAGAAGGTATTTGTTTTGAGTGAAATTACTTTGTTCTTCTGTCCTTTGCTATAAGTTGATCGTGCTTTAGGAGGAACAAACATAAAAGGGAAATAAAATAAAAAAATAGTATTTTTGCCTATATGAGAAGACTGCACAGTATTAGAGGGGAAAATAAGATTTATCCTGTATAGAGGCAGCCCATAATGAAACAAGAAACACAAGTTTTCAGGTGTGTGTCAAGTGCCTTTCAAGGCAGCCATTAGACATGGACCTGAATGTGTGTCTTTCTGTTGGTACCTTTCATCTTGAAGGTCCTGTAAATAATTGGCAAAATAATTAGTGCAGCAAACTCTGTATGTCCACAGCAATTCATGCAAAGCCCTGCTATTTAGCCTGTGCTTCATTGGGAGAGAGACAGGCCAACTGACCCAGAGTTTCACAGGTTCCTCAGAAGAATCTGATCACATTCCCCTTAGTTGCCATGGGAATGGCCAATAAATACTGAATGTTAAAAAAATACTAAGGAATGAACAACTATGCACATGCTGCACATTTCACTTGACCAGAGAACACACCATGCATGCTGGAGCAAGAGGCCATTTGATGCTTTGAAGTGTTTGTTCTGTGTGATAGTATTTTCTGTTCTGAAAGGGACTTTGCTAGTTAAGAAAACTGTGTGGCTGCTCAGGACATAGTCTCTATTACTGCACCACAGATCTGCAACACACGTGCACGATATGCAAACCTGCTTTGGCAGCAGACCCAGAAAAAGCTGCAAAGGAAATGTAATGCTGTAATCAGTCACAGTCAATGTGTGGTTATGATCCCATGAAATGAACCAGGAATTTGGAACCCTCTGCTGTGGTGCCGAGTGGTTGTCAAGGCAGCTGGGTGCATAGTGAAGGAAGGCTGCACCCAGGCATGGGAATCTGAAGGCAGGATGCAACAGATAAAAAACATGCTAAAGCCACAACAGCTATCAGGCCATTTAGCACTGAATTATGTTGAACAAATTCTGCAAAATCTGTCTTGCTTTGGAGAACTATGCCAAGCATGGCCCACTTCTAGAGCAGTGAAACTATCTCACCTTCCTAGAATCACTTTCTACAACTTGCCAGCTATCTGTCTCTTCCCATCAGACTGCAGAGAGCCACCATGATGGTTCACAGTCTTCTCGAGAGCACAGAGTGTACACCAGTCAATGTGTACCCATAAGACATTCTCTTTGTGTGAAGAATTAAAGTAAAATGCATGTTGGAGGTGAGGAACTAAAATCAGTTACTCAAATCAATCTGTCACTCTGTCACAAGAACCTTCATTCCATCAGCTTCAGCTGTTACACTGGTTGGATTTGTCAGAGGGACATCTCTCCAATACTCTTTTTGTCATGCATCTGCATGGATTTTTACATAAACATGCATACACATGCACACCCATGCATGTACATGCACAAAAAGAAGAGCATCTGGTTGAATCTTAAGCCCAGGCAAGTACCAGAAGAAGAATAAAATTAGGAGGTTGCTTTTGAGGACTGAGAGAACCTACCATTGTGCTCTGTGGGCAGTGATGGCTGTGTGGCCTCTACCTCCAGTGCCGCTTCCGCTGAGCACATTTCACAGAAATACCAAGACAGAAAGGAACAGCAGGACCAAGTGCCTGATGGAGCATGCCTTGGGAGTGAATTAAGTGCCTCTCTCACTTTTCCACCCTGCCAGGAAGCCAACAGGGGTCAGGCACTCTCATCATCAGGAAAACGAATGGGATATCTAATGTCTTGGGTAGGCAGAGCTCATAACTCAGACCAAAACTGAAAGCAAATAAAATTATCATAAGCACTAATAATGGGATAAAGCAAGGGGTGGTGGTGAGGAAATCCCTATGCAAGTCAATTCACATGCATGTGCACTCCCCCTTTGCAACTACACTGGCAATAAAAATTGCTGTTTCATCACAGGGACAGAAACAACTGCCAAGAACTTGAAATATTCTTTTAGACTTTCAAAAAAGTCTGAAGTCCAGCAAATATGATTAGGGGAGTGGAGCATCTGTCATACAAGGAGAGCCTGAGAGAGCTCGGGCTTTCCAGGCTGGACAAAAGGTGACTTGATGGGGGGGTCCTAAGAAGATAAAGTCAGGCTCTTCTTAGTGATGACAGTGGAGAGGAGGCAGGGACACAAAACACAGAAAATTCCATTTAAACGTAAAAAACCACTTTTTTTTTTTCTTTTTTTTTTTTTTTTTTTTGGTGAGCAAGGTCAAACACAGGTTGCCCATTCCTGGAGATATTCAAAACCTGACTGGACACAGCCTTGAGCAACAAGCAAACTCAGTTGAGAGGAAATGGTGGAACTAGACTTCATAGGTCAAACATTGCGTGATTCTCTCAAAAATAGTATTCTACAGGTTCTGCTGTCCTGAATGAATTAGAAATCGATTGCTTGTAATGATACTCTTAAACCCTAGCTTTGCTTTACAAATTCTAGCATTTTGGACTGCAAAGAAAGCCTTTTTACGGTAAACAGAGGATTACTTACAATGTGAGGTTAGAAGCTTTTTTGGCAGATGTAAGCAAACAACTATAAGAAGGTGTGAATCATTCTAATTAACTCCATGGGTACATAGCTGGGAAATCATACAAGGGCAGTTTAAATGCCAACATTTCATCTGATCACTTTAGCAGAAATCCTCAAGGTTTGTGGGTTTCACATTCTCCAGGGGCCTAAGGACATTTTCCAGGGTGGCAGAAGTGGCAACAGTCCCCTACACAGAAATTGAACCCTCAAGGTGTCCCTTCATTTCTGCAGTGGTTACAATGGTCTCAGGAAAACTGTAAGGTAAGTTAAAAGCGGAAGGCCTGGCAGCAGGCGAAAAGAGACCAAGAAAGGTAACTATCACCAGCATCCTATGAAGAAATGCTAACCATGGCTGGATTCATTCTAATCTCATACTCAATAAAGACATATTGACCTTAAAGCATCTTTAAAAAGGAATTAGGCAGGAAGACACATGCAAACTCATACTAAATAATGTGGTATCTGCACAACAGCACCAGCTTGATTATTTATCACATTCAAGTGATAAATGATTCAAACCCTAAACCCTCTGGAGGTATTTTCCAACTACACTAACAGAGGAAAGTAAAGAAGATTAAGTGCAGTCACAGGCACATCAGTCTCATAAAAATGCTGAAATTTCACATGGCCAAAAGACACAGCCTTGCCTTCAGCCGGCTCACATCCCACCATTCCCACAAACTATCAGGAAAAAAAACCCCAGGAGAGTAGCTCACTACTTCCCCTGATCTGACTTACAATGTGGCCACCAATATTAGTACTGCTGTGTTGGATAAGGTGCAAGGAAGGTTTTCACCTTAAAGTACACTGAAGTTACAGTGGAATTATTGCTTTAGAGAAAAGGACACTGCGAGTATGAACAGGAACAGGAGAAACGTGTGCTGAATAGCCCTGTGGTTCCAAACATACTGGAAACTTTGTTACACATATTACCTCAGTTCAGTAAGCATAAATATGGGATGATGTCACTAATTCAATGAAGAAACAACTGACAGTACCAAAATCCCAAATTTTTGCGCTGTGTTTCCAGATTTCTACTGAATAAAGATATCATGCTACTGATTCTGGACATTTCTGAATAGGAAGAATGGCCTGTCTGTCATCTTACAGGTCAGTAAAGAGTGTGGACACATATGACAGAGGAGGCTCTGATGCATTTCAGAAAGGTACTTGGGCACAGAAGATTTACTGGTTTTATTTTACCGAAACTAACACCACCAGTAAATTTAGCTGTGGTGAAATTTAGTAAATGAGGGCTATTTATGGACTAGAACTCCCCAAATCCTATAACTTCCAGTTCCAAAGTTTATTTTAACCATGTAAAATTCATTTACCACCATCAAAATTACAGCTTTGCAAGTACTAGTAAATTTTCACAAAAAGATGTTGTTTAGGGTTTTTTTTTGTTTGTTTTAAACTTAATCCACTTCAGATGGGATTGTTTCAATGTTTAGCACTGTCAGTGTAAATGAAGGTGACCAGGAGAGAAAATAATGAAATATTATATGAAACACAGATATACATGGAGAAAAATACTCCCAAAACCCCATGGCTTGAGTTTTCACCAATATTAATGAACTAGACAGAAAAAGAGCAGGGAATATCACTCTCCTGGATTTCATGAAGGCAGGTTTGATTTGCAGAATGAGTCAATGAGATAGTGGAAAACTATTAAAACACAATAAAGATTGGCTAAGGGTCAGGAACAGCAGCATAAGATCAGGTTTTTAATTTATCTAATGATCTGAACTGAACTATATAGTCTGACATAAAACCAAACTCTATTCTGTCAAAAGAAGAGTCTTATAAAACAGAAGATAAAAGTGTCCTTTTAAAGTGACTGTTTGAAATGAAAATATTAATTTCTTCTCCCTCAACTTTCGCTAGGTAGAAAAGGCCATTTTGCTATTCTTACAGGGGACAGCTGAAGTTATTGAATTGTTTTGGATATGGCTTTCTACTAGATATTACTTTGAAACTATGGTAATTTTGGGGCAAAGTGAGTTTGATTAATGTGGACATCAAAACTACTTAATTTCCATTTTTGAGTAAAAGTGAGCTTATTTGGACAGTAATACTAATACAGAAACGTGTTATGAACATACAAAATACCTGAAAAATTAAGGGGTGCAATTCCCCAGATCTATAGACTACAGGAAATTATTCTCTTCTCAGAGTATTAGGAATTCACCACAGATTATCAGGGAGATACCATGACTTCTGTGAGTATCTTCCCTTTCTGACAGCTGTTGGAGATTTCATTGTTATTTCCTTGGGTACCAGACAACAGCTTACATATGAGAATTGACTTTCCTGCCTGTGATACTGCTGCTGATCAGGAATACTTCACCTTTATTTCAGGCCAAATCCATCACTATATCATTTGTTACTTAGTGTGGTGTGTTCCCCCCCACCCCCAAATGCTCTGATCAGTACATTGCTTTCACATATCTTTTAATAATCTTTCCTAATTATTTTGTACTCCTTGGGGATCTTATATACTTAATGCCCTACATAGAGTGCTTTTCCACTTAAATACACAATGTTGCAATTTTCTTATAAACTGGCTATGCAGAGAAGTGGTTTGCACAGAGGAGGCCACTAAGCTTAAATCTCAAGGACTGAACTTTGTACCCACTGTACTCAAAAATACTCTTTAATAGCTTTAACACAAAAAATCTGAAACAGAACTGCATTAATGAAAGCAATATCAATATGCAGAGATTTCACAGTATTAAAGAAATAATCTTGAGAGCTAGAGCAACAAGTGAAACAGTTCAGATTACAAGGTCATATGCCTAGAATGTAAGAACAGGAATTTCTGTTGCATGCTGAAATCATCAATTGGAATTATAAAGGAAAAAACCCACATGTTACTCTTTGATTAGCAAGAGAGTCATCAGCATGTTCTAGTTACAAAGGAGAGGCATTTCTAACATACATATAGAAGATTGCATGTCACTGAAAAGGTCACTGGTAAAACCTCCCATAAAAGAGCATATATAGTTCTGACTAATCATCTTTGCAGAAATTAATTTCCCTAAACAGAGGCAGGAAAAGGCTAGGAAATGGAAACCCTATCATACTAAAAGAGACTAAAAGACACTGGCTGGCTTACTTTTCCAAGATGAAGACAGGATTAGAGGAATGCAAGATGGCACATCAGATGGTGAACATCACAAGAGAGAATTATCAAAGTTGAAGGACAGCGCTGGTGAAACAACAAAAGTAGAACTTGCTGTGCACAAATTTAGGCTGAAAAGAGAATGGTGCTAGCTCTTCAAAGAGTGAGCTTCTGAAACAGCACCCTCATGCAAATAATAAGGGTGACAGGGTTTAAGATGGAGCTTGGTAATGAATAAGATGGCATAATGCTACCTATTACAGAAAAACACTGAATATCACACATGAAATATCTTACTGTCCTACGTTCTTGTCACTTTTCCCAATTCCTCTGCAGCTAGGGTGCCAAAAAGTCTGCAGACAGAAAGTTGGCAGAAGTCTGGGGATACAACTATCCATAGTGGTGCCCTGCTTGTAAAGAAGCACTGCGTACAAGGGGGGTTTCCACCAAGGTCACCCAGACCAAGTGGCAGCACAGCCTTCCCCTTGCCACTCTGCCTGCCTGAGCCAAGGCTGGCTGCAGGGAGCCAGCACAGAGCAGCAGCTCAGGGCCCAGGCTTGTGGACCAGACTCTGCTGGATGTGGTGACAGGAGCACTGAGTCGCACTGTTTGACATGGGCGCTCTAATGAACACTCTTGGCCATTAGCAGTTAATCTGCTTGGAGTTTAGCTGATGGCTTGAAGGTGACACTGGACTTGGTATTTCCTGTCATTTTCTTGTGCTGTTCTTTTCTACTTCTTACTGTCCTGTTTCAGGGACAAAGTAACCCAATACAAATCTCAACTGAAAGCACTTTTCCATGGGACACCACACGCACATTTTCACAGCATTTTCTGTAAGACCTTTTACAGTTCTTTGTTACAGTTCCTTTGTGCTGCTCTTTTAAGGGATAAAGTTTCTTCTGAGCTATTTCTTCTTGCAAGGCTGACACTAGTAGGAAATTTACCTGAGTGTAATCAGCTGTTCTTTTACATGAATGTCATAGCTATAACCGATGAAAAATTTAAATCACATTCTTGGTGCTACTGTGAAGGTGCACTTCAGGTCCAAGAATTTGTTATGAAGCTGAGAAGAAAAACAACATACTTGGAATGATAGAGCTGTTCCAAAAATAAAGATGCAGAAAAAAAAATGGCATTTTAAAAATTTTCAATATACATGCTCCTATTATATATAAAGAGTCTTATCACCACGGAGCAATATGTGTTATAATACACAGACTTATCAAGGTAATACTTATATCCTGTAAAACAGATTGTGGAGCAGCATAAGCATACAAAACCCCAGTTCCTCAGAAGCCATTCTAAAACTCCAGGATTTTCTAACCAACTAGATACTTTACATCTTTTAAGCAGAAGAGCAAACATGTCATCAAAACCCATCCCCAGTTCTAGTGGCCTCACTTAAAATGAAGTCTTAGAGAGAATTAAAATCTTGGTATGATGTAAGACTATTGCTGCTAGAGGCCACGTCCTCCGAGGTATCGAGCACTGCCTGAGGAGTCTATGAGTTCTCATCTTTCATCTGGGCATATGAATATTCCATGCCATGCCAAGGTCAAAAGCCAGGATTAAAGTGCTAACCTGGTTTATATTTTAATACTTAAAAGCACCTGCTCTGGTTCTCCTCACCTAGAGTTAAAAAATCCACTACTTCCTTGAAAAATGGTGTTTGCAGCTATCCTGAAGACCCTTGTCCTTATGCTACAAATTTTTTTCTTCGTGCTATGCATATTTACCCTTAGACAGCATCTAGCTCTTACCCTCATCTGCCACTTCACAAGCTGTCAAATGACCATTCAAGCATTAAAAAAAAATGAAGGGTCTGTTAAGTTTTAAATTAAATGACAGTCTATAGCTGAAAATTAGCAGTAACGTGCCCAAAACTTTATTGATTGCTAAGAAAAGGTGAATAACCCCCCCTATGGCTGACTGTGTAATTACTGACCTTTAGAACCCGAGAGCTATTAATTTAAGAACAGATAGCAGTGAACTAGCAAACGAGTCATTTTGCAACAGGACAGTAAAGGCACATATCAAGTTTTTGCATGTGTTCAGTGCGACCTTGAATAGTATTATTACATGCCTATATTTTCCATTTAGTGCAGAATAAAACCCAACTACATCTGGACATAAAATGCCCATCAACTAGTTCAGAAGATCCATGGGAGCGTACCCACAGATAATGTACTGAGGCTTTTCAGTACATTTGAAGAACTCCACATCCTTCCAGAAAGGTTCTAAATTACTGCTAAAGGCAGGAAAATTGTATTGCCAAGCTCAGCCACCCTGGTACATGTACTGCAAACATTTCATCTGTACTCTGAGAGATGGAAATGGCCAGGAACAGGAGAAGAGCAGACAGTAATTCGACATCAGTATAGTTCTTCACACTGGGGATACACACAACCCACCTCCTCCCAACCTCTGTTGATACTGCTGAGTTTAATCAGTTATAGACTATTGCAAAATTCACAGAAATAGTAGCCTAAAGACTATTAGTCCAAATGCTTCAGCAACATTGAAATTTGTTCCTTTTCTTTTTCTTCATAATAATAAGCACTTATTATGGAGAGATAGTTGCCTTTTGACAAAGTGAACTACACTTTAAGAGCATTGGTCAGGTGGTGGAGTTTACAGTATGAAAATTTTAAAAAGATACATTAACTGGAAGTAATGAAAGAAAAAGTAGTCTGACCTGGTGCAGATGTCCTTCCATGAAGAGTAGTTTCATTAGGCAGGAGATCTTTTGAGTTGGAAGTGAATGGTGATTGTCTAAATGTGTCTTCGGAAAAGAAAGGGCTACAGGAAAAAACAAGATGCCTTTTTTTAAAGAAAACAGTAGTTAACAGAAGAAGTAAATACGATTTTTGACCCCAGCATCTTAATGTTACAACAAATACCATCTTGTTAAAAGCCCTGTCTCATTTACAGAATTCACACTGAAAAACAGGCATGTTGGAACGTAAGGAATGTTGTGGAGAAGCAGCATGCTTCAGTAAAATTGCACCTCAGAGTGAAAACTGAAGTCCTCATAAAAGGCTTTTAGCTACATTTCAACATCTTGGATTTGCTATATATCACAATTCAACATGGATCATTAAAATAAACACTTCAAAAATTTATATTGTCATATCTAGAGATGGCAATTGGGAAAGTTAAAAATATTATTCAATAATCTGAGGCATACAGTAGTTATCTTTAAAACAAAATTTTTCAAATTTTAGGTTAAGATGCTTAAAAGCTCTATTTGATATGGCATTCCATGAATGAAATTAACTCCATAAGTTTAATTTTTACAGCAGGAAACAATTAATGAATGTGTACTTCCCAAACAGTATTAACTACAAAAATTTGACTCCAAAAAGCGTATCTGGCTTTGGTTTTATTTAACAGTCAGGAAAAAGTTAATTTCAATAGTGAAATGGCATTTCTGTTGAAGTACTTCTTTTCTACTCAATTAAAGACTGTAACGGAAATAAGAATTTCTTGTCTACAGTACAGACAGACATAGGTAAGAGGTACATAAAAAAATTAAAAATGGAAAGTGACAATCTTTCTTCGAGAACTGTTTTCTAAGGCAGTGTATTCCATCTGCATGCAAACTACCAATTTCTTCTAAGCAAAGTGAGAATTACATTAAATCTGATCTCTCTCAGATTGAAAATCCTTAACAGGCTGGTGTATAGTAGGTGTTTTAAAGGTTCAAGGCAGGAGGCCAAATCACTTCTGCAGCCTGTTTTTATTCAGTAATAAAATCCAAGAACTTTTTCAGGATAAAGAACGTACTAGGAGGTCTTACAAACCACTGCATGGTGGGTAGCCCAGACTCAGAAAATATGAGCCAGCAGCACCAACCAAGTTGACCCTACTAGCCCAGATAGTGTGTGTCTAAATAATGGCACTTGCCTATGTTGTCCCTAATGCAGTTTTTCTGCAGAGGGTGAACAATGTGTCCTCCACCAAGTTACTTGTACTCACAGTCAGATCTCATCTGCCTTTGGGAAACTCGATGATTAGTTAACTTGATCATGAAACACTTTTGGCAATCACATTGTTAACTTTCTCATCAAGTCTTTTTGGACAGTAACCGTGACAGCGAACATTAGGTTGTGCTGAAGGGGAAGGCATGAAGTTGCCCCAGACCTGAACAGCTCAGTGTATGCTGATAGCTGAACAATGCATAATACTCAAGAAAACAAGTGAACAGGATAAAGCAAAACGGCTCCAACACATATGTGCAAAACTTAACTTCTTCCAAGACTCACACTCCCACTCAGGGGTGACATAATACGAAACAGACTGATACTGTATAAAAATATGGCACGATTTATTGCAACATTCCTCTCACTGGTTTAATAACGATTTGAAAGAAAAACATCAATAAAAAAATGTTTTATTACTATTGTAACTCTTCAAAATCTTGTAATCCACTCAGGTTTCCTTGTTGGCCATCCTGCTTGTGCCTGAGATTCAGTCACTGGGACACTGCTCATTGCTGGTTCTAAGCAAAATGGATGATGCAGGGCTTATCTATTTCAGGCTAGGCCATATACCAGGAGCAGGTTGCTGTAGAAGGTTGCATAGTGGCATATCCCAAGGATTTCCCTCTCCACCATCGGCCTCTGGTGAATTACAGAACCATCCTTGGATACCTCTTTTCTGCCTTCCTCTAGAATGGCAGCTGAGTCTCTTCAGTGTTGGCCCTATTATTATTTCTATTTCAGCAGATATGTCCTCCAGTTCCCAGTGCAAAGTATAGAGGGAGGAGCTCCAGCTTCACAGTAAGAAATAACATAAATTGTTCTCAATCACTGTGCAAAGTCCTTTCTGATGAAGATTAAGCTTTAGGATTTTTTTTTCCCTCTGGCTGCACTTTTCCAGTTTCACGGCTATACAGTTCTCTAGATGAAAGAAACTTATCTTGGCATCTTACGCTGGCGTACTCACTTCCAGATCACTTCTGTTTCTCCACTTTGACTTCTTATCACAGATGGCAGGCTCTACCATCTCACTCAGCCACTGAGCTGTGAGGCATCCTTGCCAGTTTCAGCTGCTTAAGCAAAGTCATATGGAAGTATATGCTCGCAAAGTCCAGGAATACTCACAGGAGGAACAGCAACAGATAGGTGACAGTTAGAAATGTTAATAAGGAATAAGACAGCAAAAAGTGCCTGTGTACCCCATCTTGCTGGGTTTTCCTGATTTAAGATTTACCAGTGACACAGCTTAATCTTTCTGCTCCCCAGTTACTCACAAGTGGACAACAATGATCTCACCTTGGCTCTCTGCAGCTGTCAGCAAATTTCACACAGCAATTGTGATTCAAATGTCTTTCTGTCATTACTCCAGATGTGGGCTGGTGAGCCAAATTGCACCACCACATGTTTTCTTAATGCAGTCCAAGTGCCTCCACTGGCTGCTCCATCACATTCTATTTTTGAGAAGGCGTCATACCCTTACCAGTAAAGACTTCCAGCTGTTTGGGTTTGGGTGGAGTTTTTTTTGGCAAGGTCTTTCAAGTCAATCAGTTTGAACTAGCAGGAGTTAGTAGACTGACTCACTTCCCCTTTAGAAGCTCACCTCATTCATGTCTTCTTCTGTTGATAAATAGGCAAGATAAGAAAAGCACCCGAGACAACTGAACCAGGTGCTCAGCATTTCATGCCCTGATGGGCAGCAGCCATTATAAGGACATCTCAGCAAAACTCAGAAGAAGTCTGACAACAGCCAGCTGTGCTACTCTCTTAAAAGCTGGCAGCCAGAAGAAGGGGAAGTTATCCTTGAAGTGTCCTCAACCTTTTCAATTTGAATTATCTTTGATAGATCCAAAAGTAGCTCTGGATTCTCACACCAGTCCTGCTGGTAACATCATGAGACACTGAAATCTATTTTCAACTATTTGTCAGCCCCTCCTTGCAATGCACACTGGCTGGTTAATGAGCAGTTGGACAGTATGTGCATATATCTCCCTTTGTATCTCAAGCTTATGCTTTTTAAGTAGTCACAGAAATGCTATGCAGGCTGCATATCCCACAGATTCCCAAACTAGCAAATATAGGAAGCATTCACTGTGACCAGAAGCTAAATGCTCAATTTCATTATCTTTCAACTGGTAACATAAAAAAGTCCCTGATGTGCATTTACTGAGTCGGTCAGTTTATTAAAAACAAATTATTTATTTATTACAGCTACCATGAATGAATGGGATAAGCCTAGAAATTCAGGAACAATATAATTTAGAGATCTTTTCTTTGCAACTGAACTGCTTTTCAATTCTGTCTGGACAAGGTTGTTTTAAGTTAGCAGGCACTGAACACTCTGAGAACTTCTGTAGAAGGGGCTGCAGAGGCACTGAAAATACTACTCTACCTTTGAAGGGATTCTTCATCACTTCAGTGTGCTCAGTCTCCAACCCATCCACAGTAATTAGGGAACTTCCAGGTTGGAAATAAATGTATCCTTACCACTTCCTGCCTGCTCCTCACCATGGGCACCTAAGTCTCTAACAATTCCAGCTACCACTTATTGCATAAGAGCTTTGAATATTCCCATAGGGACACCTCACCTTGCAGCTCACATACATGTAAACAACTCATGGGCTTGTTCCCAGCCACAGTGCCGTTAAGTGCATATTTCTTTAACAGCATATGCTACAATTGGATCGTGTTTTTAATTCCTGAACAATTTAAATTGTATTAATGTGACTGTCATCTTTAACAAATGTTTTGTTAGTACTGTCTTACTTTCAAAAATTCATCCCTAGAATGTATTGAGATGACAGAAATACTAAACTGAAATTTTTCTAAAGAAATGAAGTTTGACAGAAGACAATCAAAATCACCTCTTCTAACATTGGTCCATGTCTTAAAATCCAGCTGTCAGCCTGGTCTGCACTCAAGCACTGCACCTACCATGCAGTTCCTTTTAAGTTTCAGTTTTTGTTGAAAAAAATAGAATAAGGAATTCTTAAAATGATGTGTGAATACTTGCTCAGAGGAGAACAGTCATTTTTGCCCAAAGGGCTTTGACTCTAAGCAATCAGCTCTGTAGTTGTAATTTTTTAGATATAGGTTACATTACTCATGAATATATCTTACATTTACAGTATCAGGTCACATTTGCAGGAGACAGACACATTTGAGTTCACAAGGTAAGATGAAGCAATGCTATTTACAGAACAGCTTTGCAGATAACAATGGACTGAACTTACCTGCCTGTAGTTCTAACGGTGTTGTCTTTACTGTGATTGTGCTCTTTGCTCACCTTTTCTGCAGAGGAACATACATGTTTTTCTGTGATTAGCATATAACATATATTCCCTCATCAAATTTTATTAATCAGAACTATTTTAATGCTTTCAGATAACAGCACAACCCAGAGCAGTTTAGGATAAATGGTTCAATCATGAGTAGAGAATGGGCATGACTTCATTTAAACTAACACCCAACACTTTTTTTCAGCTTCCTGTATCGGTGCTACTGCTCCATGCAAAGTGTGCAATACAAATGTTCATTAAACAGAGTGCTGGTACCACTGCCTTTGTGTGATAGCTGAGCTTCACCTTCTTTGCCACGAGAATCAGACAGTGCAGCCCCAGGAATACTGCCTGCTGCAGCCACAGGTCATTTAGGCCAGTGACTGCCTATACTTGAAGTATAGGCCTGGATCAAACCAGTTGTCACAAATTACTTAATTAGCTTTCAAAAATACAGAGGTTGAACTTCAGCTTTTCCAACTTGGTTCAAATGCTGTGAACCTGACCTGACTGGCACAATGCTTTAAAGGATATGCTGAATATGGGGGGCATTTGGCAACACTTCTGTGTTTCAAATGGGAGGGTAGAAGAGCTCTAATTTCCATTATTTTTCAGCTTTAGTGATCTCACACTTTCATAGCACCTTAATGGCTATACAGAAGTCTCGTTTTGTTCTTTAAATTCAACTAACTGACTAGTTCTGCAGCTTTTACCTGATAACTGGAAGAGCAGCTCAGATGCCATCTTCACTGATATATCTTGGCTGAATAGATTTCTTTCTGGGAGCACACGGCCTTCTGGTGCCTTCTGTATCCGTTCACTAATGTCTCTCCCTAATAAAGTGCTGTAGCCAACATTTTGGCTGGGTTGGCTGGGTGACACTGAAGCCTGCGAGTCATGAATGTCAACTTCCATTGGTTCTTCCTTTATCTTTACCATCTGGGTTTCCTTGAAACTCTCAGCTGCAAATATTTATTTAAAACAAAACAACAAACAACCACCACAATTATTTAATTAGGCTACAAATTTTCAGAGCACTCAAAGCAGGAATCACAATTACAAAGTTATAATTTGTATACCATATCATTGCAAATGGTAAGAGAAGCAAGCAGCTGACTGCCTCAGTATTCGTTTGGCACTTATAAATAGAAGCAATCTCTTGAAAATAATTTTTCAAACTAGAGTGCAGAAAACAGTTGCATATTTGTAAATATGAGAGTTGTATCACTTTCTATGAACACTGGGTGATCACATACCAGTTAGTGAAGCTTTGTTTCTATTTATTAAATGAAGTTGCAACTACACACCAGCTCTCCTAAGGTGAGCACTGAAGACCTCTTACAAATTCTAAATTATTCTTTATCAGCAAAAGTACCAGCACAGACAGTAAGAATTATTGGTATGGAGACAGGACGGGAGGAGGAAACTTAATCTGCTGCTTTTCCACTGTCTTTCTCTTTTACAGAAAAGTCCAGACAACTACGTGAAGGCCCTATTTGTTATACCTGCACATGCTTTCAAAAGAGAGGCATATTCTGGGGCTCATGTTTTTTCTGAAATCTGATAGATACACTACAAGATCCTTAATGACCAAACTTTCATAAGTCCATATTCTTCGCTCCTTGCTTTCCTCTCCAGTGTCTCAAGTCTAGCAAACAGAACCATATTCTAGAAGCCAATTTGTAGTTCACTTTCTACACTTGAGATTCCTTGGGTGTTGCTGAGTGCTCTGGTTTGGCTGCAAAGAAAGTGATAATTTTTTCTTCAGAGTAAAAGCTATCAAATCTCAAAATCAAGGCTCCAAGGTAATTTGTCTACCACACCCCAGATACCTATACAGCCCTTTTGATTCAGACTTTCTGTTGTGAAAAGAGACAGTGGAAACCCACAGAATTTATTCTCAATTTAGTTTCAGAGAAAGATGATTATTTTTTTCTATGAATCTGAATGATTTTCATTCAGAGCACTCCTAAAAGGACACTTGGTACCATGGCAGAACTGTCCAAGTACATGTTGCCTCTGCTGTCTGGATGCTGACCAGAAACTCCAGAAACAAGCAGTCTAAGAAAGGCAATGTGCCTGGAGAATCAAAAAAATAAAATGAAAATGCATGAACACAATTAAATACCAGGAGGCACATTCAGATAAGGATTCATTCCAACAAAACTGTATATGGGATTTATTAATTTTGCTCAAACATGTTCACATACTTCTGGTACTAGCCAAAATAGTGAAAACCTTCAGGAAAATCTGCTTTATTTCACTCATGATTAGCACAAAATGATCACTCATGTAGCCTTCACAGCTGGAGGCAAGGGAAAGTCTGAATTAATCAGACTTCCTGAGCCAGAAGGAAAAGGCACCCAGGAAAGGAGGCCCCAGTAGAGGGTAGGGACAGACACACTGCAGCACACAGAGCCAGGGAAGTAGAGGGCTTGGATGCTGAGTGGATTAGTATCTGAGAGCGCAGTCTGGCCCTTGTCCATACTGGGGGGATGTGATCAGATCTATAACCATGGGCCAGCATGTTAACTGGTGCAGACAGGGGCTGACCACCCTGAGAGCATGAGGTCACTGAGGGAGGGAGGCACTCTGCACAATGAGTTTCCTCAAATGGAAGTTTCCTTGTCATCTCTCAAATTTTACTACTTAGAAGGCTCTGATATTTAAAAGAAAAAAAAATGAGTACCGGTTTGTAAGAAAAAGCCTAAACACAAACAGCATTTTCTACTGACTTCAGGTCAGAAGAAAAGGAGGGTGGGGGTGGGTTTCCACATCACCTGATCAACTAATCTGTTGCTGCTGTTTTTCCTGTCCTCTCTAACTCACATATAATTGTGTCAGCTGCACAGAGCTTATTTTAAGTGTGAAAGTTTCAAACACCACCAGGCCTTTTGTTTTCTATTACCCAATATAACAATGAATCTCAGAGGTACCAAAACACAGTTTGGTTATCCCCAATCCTCAGGCTATTCAACCAGTTGGTGTAATTTTTTATTCTCTAGTGAAAGACGAACAGAATCCCTTTACCATGAAGGCATAAGCATTCTACCTAAAATTAAACTGATGCATGTCACCAAGTCCCTCTTCATTACCTTGGTTTCTCCCTCTCCCCAAATTCCTGGTGTAGAGAAAAAATGGCATTACTTTCTATAGCTCTTAAAAAAAAAAAAAAAGGCAGCCAGGAGATAAAAGCCACTTGGGTATGTTCCAGGAACGATTTACATGAAGTGCTTTCAATCTTTTCTTATGACCTTTCTTGACCTTTAAAAGAAACATATAAACATTGATAAAACTCTTTACCATCTACTATCCACAGATATATTTCAGACTTGAGAAATTTTTATAGGTATAAATAACATAAAATGCCTTTTTTTTTGTACTGTTAAGCAGATTTTTTATTTTTCTTTCTTTTATTTAAAGCTTCCATTAGTCTCTTATTATAAAACCACAGAACACTGCATCTGTGTTCAAAAGTGTAAAAATAGCATGCTGTGCATTGAAAGTGAACACAGAACAGCAAAGGAACGCATCAGGTAACGCTGTCAATCAAAAGCTCAGGTAACTCCACAAACAAATGAGTTCTTCAGATGTCTGACAGACTGAGCTCTGCACCCAGCTGCCAAATTTAGGTGCAGAGTCAAGCTGACCTCTGCTGCTCTCTCTGCTTTTAAAATATTCTTTCTATTTATGTTCCTGCTCCACACAGTTTAATTCCCTGTACTGCAAATGCTTTTGTATCAGACAAACTGATACGACCCCAACTAAGGCAAGAGTCAAGCAATACCGATGACCTTCTCTCCCTCACCATCAGCGAGCACTCACATGGCCTTCACTAAATCTACATATTTGATCATTTCCTTTGACCTTTATCTTCCCAGCTGTACCCTTTTGATGTTATAGAATGTCCCTGCCAAATGTGAATTGTGTCATACTCCGATTCCCAAAAGCATACACAGAGAGAAGATTGAAGGAGGGTTTCTGATAATTTTACAAGAGCTAATGAAAGGGAAACACAGTCAGTCTGTTCCATGAGCAGCAATCACAAGCATAAAACCCCACAGTGCTAGATCCTGTGCTGTCAAAAGACTGTAATTAAGGTTATGCCCATACCCATCTCACCATACAGGCAGTCAAACTACAACTTCTTGAAGATTATTTTCCGTTCTGTGCTACAGACTGTTCATTAGTGGAGTAAAGTGATACCCCTTATTTCCTTATCTCAGATGGTCAAAGTGCAGCTAAAGTTTTTTCAAGTCAAAGATAGGTACACCAAAAGGTCCTTTGGTTCAAATAATGAAAATCATGGTATCTTTGACTTTTATAGCAGACCTACTAAATGAGCTAAGTTAACTAATCTGCAATGTATCAGAATACAAAATCAGTATATGATAGTATTTTTTTTCCCTTCATGTCTAATTTCTATAATAGCATAGACTTGGAATTCCTAGCAAAAATCAGTGGGGTACAAAGACTCAAGTAGTTCAGGAGCATCCAGATCATGATCTTCTAAACATGGTCTGCTATTCATTCAGAAGAACCTAGATGAAGCTCAGAACAACAGCACAGCAGTGCTGGGACAGTTCATCTGGCAAAAGATGAATTAAATCACCCACTGTCTTTTTCTGCTGTTAACTTTGTGATACAAAAGCACCTTAACAAAATAAGAGAAAGTTATTTTATACATGGATGTGCTTTCATCAAGCCACAGAGATGCAATTTCTTTACAGAGCAGTATAACTTTTAATCAGCTGATCTATAAAAGCCTTAATGAACTTCATCCTATTCACATTGAAAGAGACAATTTTCTACATCAGCTACAAAAAATGGAGTACTGAACAGGCTTGTTCCAGGAGGAAGTAATTTCTTCCACAGGTTTCAGGTTCTCTGGCATTCACAAGTGCAAGGAATCCCAGAGTAGGGGTATTTGCTAACAAAAAAAACAAAAACAAAAACAAAACACCAAACACCAAACACAACAGAAACATTGAGCAATACTTGTGCTACCTAAAAACTCAGGGTACAGCATTCATCCCTGAAGGCCTGACAGTGTCACCTCAATCAGGTGCAGCAGTAAGAGCACCTCTGAAATTCAGTCTCAGATAACATCCCTCTATGGCCTAAGACAGAAGCTGGCAAGTTTTAGAAAAAGCTTATTAAAGCTACTTCTCTCAGAGTTCAGACTACCACATCCAACCCAAAGTGTGCACAAGTCAGCCAAATGCCCCTGTGGCAACCAAGGCCAACCATATTCCAGGCCACGTTAGCAAATCTGTAGCCATCAGGTAGAGGGAGGAGATTCTTGCCCACTGTTCTGCACTTTTGGGGCTGCATTTAGAGTACTGTGCCCAATTTGGGGGTCCTCAGAACAGGACAGACACTGATATCCTGGAGCACAGTCAGTGGAAGGCCACCAAGATAGTTAAAGGGCTGCTGCAAGACATAAGAGGAGAACAGCTAAGAGAACTGGGTCTGTTCAGCCTTAAGAAAACAACACTAAAGGGGACATTTACTGCTGTCAACAACTCTTTAAAGTATAAAGAGAAGGTACAGAGAAGCTAGAGTCAGACTTCTCTCAGAAGTACACAGTGATAGTATGAATTGACAGATAAGCTGGAACATGGGGAATTCTGTCTATGTATACAAGAAAAAAAATTACTATCGGTACAGTGAAATACTGGCCCACATTGCTGAAAAAGGTTGGGTTCTCCATTCTTGAAAACATCCAAAACTTAGTAAGACCCTTGGCAGCCTGCTCTTGTTGGATCTGCTTTGAGCAAAAATCTGGATTGGATGAACCCTGGAAGCCTCCTCCAAACTAAATTAATTCATGAACCTTCAGCACTAGGTCAGCTGCAGGTATTTCTTGCAAAACCAACAAGGAAGGGAAATCTACAGCATCCTTGGATAACAATTCTAATGCAGCACTAGAAATTTTTCTCTAATCCACTTCAAACTTTCCAAGCTGCAGCTGGCAGCTGTTCCCCCTTTCTTTACCATCTGCACTAGAGAGAAGAGTTTGACTCCACTGCTTTTCTAAGTTTCCTTCAAGTAGGTGTAGGCTGTGATTAGATTACCCTTTAGTTCCTCTTTGCCTGACTGAACAGGCTCAGTTCCCTCAATGCCTCCCTGCACAGGAAAGACATAGACCTGATCAGAAGGCTGGAACATCTCTTCTGGGAAGACAGGCTGAGAGAGCTGGGGTTGATCAGGCTGGAGAAGAGAAGGTTCCAGGGAGACCTTATGGCAATTTTCAGTAAGAAAGGTGAGGACAGATTGTTTACCAGGGCCTGCTGTGATAGGGAAGGGGTAATGTTTCTAAACTAAAAGAGGGTAGATTCAGACTAGATATAAGGAAGGAATTTTTTACATTATGAGTGATGAAACACAGGAATGCGTTGCCCAGAGAAGTGGTGGATGCCCCATTCCGGGAAACATTCAAGGTCACGTTGGAAAGGACTCTGAGCAATCTGATCTGACTGAAAATGTCCCTGCCCTTTGCTGTGGGTTGAACTTGATGACCTCTAAAGGTCCCTTCCAATCCATATCATTCTGTGATGGTCTGTGACCACTCACCTCCTCTAGAGGGGACACACTGAACACACTCTTCTAATGCAGCACAGTCTGCTTTTCCCTTTGAGATTAAAGTCAAAGCAAGGGCACAGATTTCAAAAACGTCCCCCACAAGTCACGCAAGTAAATATGGCTTTTGCTGATATGATAACTGTCCAATGACTTTCCATTGCTGAAATCAAATGAATACCTACTAAATCATTCATGCTTCTCCTCACCATTTTATTTAAAACTTCATCCTGCAACTAAAGTTTTAAGTTGCTCACATTTGCTGAAATGCCTATCAGCTTTACAAATCAACTTTATGAATCAACTTAAAAAAGAAAGCCTCTCCCATATGTCTCATAAATTGAACTCATGTACTCGTTTCCACAATGAAGCAGACAGGGGTAACTAGTGGGTCAATTTGTACCATCTTCAAAAGCTTTCAGTACGGAGAATCGGGCATTTTCTCACGCTAATTGTTCTGATTTGCTAGAAATAAACATGCCCTAAAACATCTTAAATAAAACCTCAGAGGTAGGGAACAGTTGGTGAGCCCTGAAGGTTCTGCTACAGAGACACAACAAGTAACATCTGACGTTCCCTAGGGCGCTGTGCCTGACGCTTTATTTTGCTAGTGTTTTTTTTCAAACTGCTGTTTTATATAAGACAATGTCAATGAATCACTGTAACAGGATCCTTCATTAAAAAAAAATATCATAAAATGGCTTGTATTTGTTAAAGTGGAAACTCTGAACTCCCATGTTACAGAATTTTGCAGCTACAAGCTGTTTCACAGAAATACAAGCCAAGAAAAAAAAAAGGAGCAAATTAAAGCAATAGACTAATTAGAGTCGTGATACACATCTGCTGCTCTTTCAATTTAAATGGTAGGATTATGGTGCTTACCTGCAAGATCCTTACTTGCAGAACACGTTCAACCTCCCAAAACAGTTCAACAAGAAATTGATTAGAAGTTTACATGTGCAGTGAATTCTTACTTTACAACGTTCCAATATATCCCAGTCTCAAGTTCAAGAGAACTCTAGTTCAGTATTCTGCAGCAAGATGTACCTTTGCAGGGAGCCTGGCTCCAGTTATCCTGTCTTTACATGCTGACTCTCCAAAGGCAAGGGGGGACTGCAAGAGGCCTTTGCAAACCCTGTGTATCCGCAATCACCTGACACTGAACAAAACCAACATGCCCGCTTTTCATAGCTTTGTGGCCACTCCCACCTGGCTCAAAATCATCAAGGAATAGTAATAAAGTGAAGCACTGAGCACTAGAACACCTAAAGAAGTGCATTTGAACCACAGATATGATGATTTCTTATTATTCCAAACTATCTAATCTTTTAAATTAACATAGTTTTCATTAAGTGTCAAGGTTACCCTGGCCTGGAAAAAAGGAAGACGAATTACAATAACTTTAAAGCATAGTACAGCATCTACTGAACTAAAAGCTAGGCTTTCTTATGAAATGCTTGTTTTTGTGTGATACTTGTTGTTTTGTGGATTTTTAAAGACCTCTAGAAGAAAAAAACCACACTATTTAGACTTCTCACCCTATACTTTTCCTGTGAAAGAGCAGTATTTTTTCACAGTTTTCCTGCTTTTGGGTTTAAACAGCAATGTTGTCATGAACATGGCAAAATCCATCAATAGGTAAGAATCCATTACTAGGTGTTTATGTTTATTACTAGGGATTATGTTATTATCCAAATGTCATGGAAAAGCCTATTAAAATGAATGAACATTCTGCAGCCTGATGTAAACTTAATGTGGTACAGCACTGGCAGGAGAGTCTCAGAGTCTTGAAAAAAAAAAAATCTGGAAGGGCACACATTGAAATAATAAATCTAGCTACCTAGAAACTTACATCTTTGTCCATACTGTGGAGAAAACACAGCTTTGCTCTGATCATTCAACATCAATTTCAAGTTTCTGTTGGTTAAAAAAAAACACAAACAAACCCACAAAAAAAAAAGCCCACCAAAACCAACAGAAACCACTTGGCCAGTAGCAGGATTTAATCCCGTAATGTGACTTGCCATGGTTTGCCATTTCTCTAGTTTCATCATGAAAATGTCTTATTTTGAATCACACACTTCCATGCTTACTTTTCTGGGCTTCTACAGAAGCACCTGCTGCTGCCCAGAGCTTCCTAATTGGACCAAGGAACAAAAGACTTCCCTGTGTTTTCTCTCCACTGCCCATTATCAAGGCTTTCTAAGCAGGGATGAAAGCACTCTTGACACCTCTCCTGCAATCCAGGTGCAGAGACTCTTCTGAGGTACTGGCAACAGTCATCTCCAAAGGCAGCAGCCTAACTCCACACAGGCACTACCCAGAACAGTCCCCGAGTTTATGAAAAAGAAATATGAAGCAAGGTTAGTTTCTCTGTCACTGATAGTGCTCCCTGGTTAGCAAACTTTTAAAAGTCATACTGTTATTTAGTTCCTCTGGAATTCTGAGCTTTTTTGACAGATACTTCTCAGACAGTCCTTCAGCTCACTGTGACCTAACGCACCATTGTGTCATTTTTTGGGATGGGCATGGCATTAAGGTGTTCTGGCCTTCATCTTACATAGAATTGTACTATCATTCTTTTTCCTTTGTCTTACACTTTTTAAATAGAAGCTCTAATCCATGTGATTTCAGTTAAATATATGATATAGTGTCAAAAAAATTAACTACAAGGCATGAAACAGGAAATCAGCATAAACACTTTTAAGCAGATAATGGCTTAATCAAAAAAATGCAAACACCCCCCCCCCCGACCATAATAACCAGTTGTGCTGAAAGATGGACTGTCATATAATTAGGTGATAATAAATTGAGTTGATCAAGAATGCTTTTGGAAGCAATCGTAGGCAACATTTTACTTTGTGTGCTGAGGTCATGAAGTAAGTATGCACTAATTGCATCTGCTGATAACCCAAAATTAAGACATATTGTTTGTACTCATGTATTACAAGCAGCACTGTATGACCTGAGGACTGAAGTACAAAAAATCCAAAGGAACTAAATAGTACAAAGGTCATGCATTTGCTAGCAATAACAAGGATATGTGCAATACATGGGGAATTGACCGACTGAAAAAAGAGAGGAGGGAAACAAGCTCAGTTACTACTGAAATGCAAAATGTGTCCTATTTGTGAAATGTATTCATCTGAACTAAAGGCAAATGTGATTCAGACAACATTTCTAGGAAAGACAGGGACATACTAATGTCAAGTTCAAGGCACTAGGGTAAAATACAATCTATAAAGTGCTAGTACCTGGAATAGATTTTATACACTTCCACCTATGCATTCATTTTTGGACAAGAAGGCAGAACACCGTATGCTTCTGAAAGCTAATACATGCTCCAAACACATTAGCAGCATAACTGTTTCAACAGAAAATGAACTTTTAGGCTCAAACATTGGCCCATAAATGCAAATATTTATTTTAAATGTCAGTCTCCTCTGAAACCTACCTTTCAATTTACAAGACTGAGTGTATAAAACTGACCAGGTATCACTGAGTGCACCACTTAACTAAACATTTTGAGAAATAAATTAGCTTTTCCATGAAAGAGAACTGGTAAGAATGTAGAAAACAGACGTATTTGAAATATATTACTTCCATTTCTTATAACTGGTTTTATGCAACGTTTAATATAAGGAATTTAAAAACTTGCAGGGATGGCACCCTTCCAAACAGCAATTTACCCCACTCCACTATCTCTTCAAATCTGTTTCCTTACCCCTGGCTCTAGTCTCAGTCAAGACTTAGTAACAGACAGTATTCACAGCTCACCTTTGTACACTCACATATATAATTTAGTAGTAATTTTATGTTCTTCTGTAAAATGTAGGTTGAAAGTCTGCACTGAGGCTCAAACTTTGCCTGCTAATCCTCAAATACCATTTCTTTCAAATGAGCGTTTAATTTATTTTTAAATACTAGTTTAGCTGTTGGGAAGTTTTGTTCTGACTATCTGGGTGGAAATGGGTTCTGCCTAGACCTGCTCAAGAGACATTAGCCTTCTTAGCTTGGATAATCCTTTGGAAGAAGTGTGAGTAGGTATCAGGTGATTAGGTATCAAGTCTGTGAACTGTGGGTTAGAAGACCTGAATCCAGTTGGAACAAGGCAGAGAAAAAAATGGTATAAAAGGGCATAGCATGTCCAACTCCACCAAAGTAATATGTGAGGTAAGGTCCTGATCTTAAACACTGGTTGTGTGTTGCTAGAAGCCTGTACGTGTCCCAACAGCCCTTTAGCTTGAAAGAGAGAGAGAGCCATGTGTGGTAGAACTAAAATAGATAACTGTGTGTGATTTTCTCTTGTTTCTGTACATCTACAGTGACAACTAACAAATGTTCTGCTGATGTTCTACTACAGTAAAGTAAGTTTATTCTTCTAACTTTTCCTAGCTTTAGAATACTTTGAGTGGCTGACAAGTGCCTCCATTACAGGGGCTGGTGATCTGAAGTCTAATTTACAGTATCCAGTAAACAAAATTAGGATTCAGAGCTACAAAGTCCTTCTACTACATTGTCCAGCTAAGAGCTGGTGACACAGCTTGGGAAATAGATTTCCTAGTGAAAAATATCAACCAGCATATCCTTTACATGGAGGAGAGAACAAGGTCTATGCCTAAATCCCAAGAGGCTCCCATGGGGCTGAAACAGTTAGCAGTACTCTTGCTCAGAGGATAGCGGCAGCATGTATGTCAGGAATGCAGAAAGCAAAATACTATTACGTTGGAAATCCCTTGCTGAATTTGTATGTGGTGCAGGTCTTGGTAATTAGTATTAAACAGAAGAAAGTGAAAATAACAAAGGGGAGGTTCAGGTCAAACATCAGGAAGAATTCCTTCATGGATAGGGTTGTCAAGCATTGGAACATGCGAGGTGGAGTCACCATCCCCGGAGGTGTTCAAAAAACAACTAGACATGGCAAATATTGCTGTGGTCCAGCTGATGAGGTGGTGATCAGTCAGTGGCTGGAGTTGATGATCTTGGTTGTCTTTTCCAGCCTAAATATTTCTGTGACCTTTAAGGTCCCTTCTAACCCAAAGCAATCTATGATTCTATGAAGAAGTAGCTTAATTGTTTGAGTTTTAAATCACCAAAACCAGGTTATAGAATTGCTTAAGATAAGGTGGGAAGCCAAGAGTGATCTGGTAGCATTCTACCAGATAAAGGTTTAAAAAAACCCCAAGTCCAAAACACTAAGGAGGCTATTCATTTTGGATTTTCTTCATATATTTGTCCTACATTAAACTGTATCTTAGCATTTTCCTCCTTTATAGTCTCTGCCTTATATGGTAATTCAGTTTTCAGGTAATTCAGTGCAAATTGAAAAACTGCATGTGATAAACTTTGTGTAACCCCACCCACTGGCTGATGCAGGAATACCAACTGCAGCAACACTGACTCAGTAAATCCTAGTCATTCTTCAAGTTCTAACCTGTGGATTCACCAAAAAGACCACTTTTGATTGAGCAAAAATCTCAGATCATAAGAGAAATGTCACAGCAGCATATTTCTTACTACAGCCTTTGAAGTCTGAGAGGTCCCAACAGAAGGGACTGAAGACTTGATCAATATTTTATACATGCAAGATTTCACTCATACAAACAGATATGTAAGGCATAAATATTCTAACATAATAGTCAGTAATGAAACTATTTGAACACAGCCTGCTATTGCTGAACTCAAGATGCACAACCCAGAATCTTTATGTCTCTGAAGTACCCAAGAAAACATTAAGTTACAGAGCTCTTTCTTTATAAAAACAGTTACCTAAATTTACATGCACCAAGCAAAATAGAGTCACAGCTTAGCATTCCTTAGGCTGCAAAGATTTGACACCACACTCAAACCAGTTACCAGTAGCAACAGTGAACTTTACCAGTACCTAAATGTTTAGTATTTGTGAGTATTTTTGAAAAGTCTGGAAACTTCTGTTCTGATCAACTTTTGTACTAGGAAAGTATTTTTGGCACCATTAATGCAGAAAGGTTGCAAATCAATGATTCAAATTCTTCAAATTAAAGTGTGAAGGCACAAATAGGAATGAATTAATTACTTGTTTTATGGGGGAGATCTTGGTCAGTCAGAGTATTTCAGATACAAATTTGAGTCCAAATTCAATTTTTTGTTTACAGGATCTAATGTTTACAGGATCTAATCAAGAAAAATAATTTCAGGTAGATTGAGAGGGATCTCAGAAGTTACTAAACTTGTAAGCATTTCCACTGGCACTTCTTGCTTGACTTTGGCATAATAAGTTTTGGAGAATTCTGACTTAAAAATTAACAGATCCAGTTCAGGTGTGGAAGTACAAAACCCAAACTGACAGGCTGACCTTCACGTCTAGGTCCTAAACATTGGTCTGTTAGAAGTTCAAAGCCTTTTTGTCATTCACTTAACCTGTTCCCAGCAGGAATATTTCAACCCTTTTACTTTCCCTTAAATTTAAACATTGATTCTGACAGTTAGACATAGCATAATTAGCAGAACATACATTATTTGAATCCCTCCAGTTTTAACATTACCTCTGTGTGTACACATGCACACTGTCTACTTGTCTGGCAGCAGGATGTATCACTAAAGCAATGGAAGCAAGTTAAAGTAGTCTTGCCAAATGCAGAAACCTGTCTCAGTTTATATAATTTTTTTTAACAGCATATCTTGTCATTTTGAGTACAAGATATTTTCAGAAGAAATAAAAGGCTTTAAAAGTCATGTTTTATAAAGCTCTGTCAGTTACAGTTCAGTACAGACACACATTCTTACAATGTTAATGCAGTGACACGTGAATAAATTAGTATTAACATGTTTTGGTACATTTTAAAAATTACAGCATCTGAAAGCTTTAAGGCATAATTTCTTTTGACTTACTCCATAGTCATTAATTTGAAAAACAGAGCAGAGATAATTAGATACTATGGTGACAGACCAACATGCTTTATGTAAGTGCAACTGTGTAGAGAGGCCTTTTCAATTGCTCCTTGACTTGCTACTAAAGCTAAACATACCTCCTTGCAAGGTAATCCTGTTGGCACACATGAAAAAAAACAGTTAGGAAGTTCAATAATATTAAATTAAATATCTACCTGAGAGCTTCATGAGGAGCTCAGATGCTGCCTTGACTGACATGTCCTGCCTCATCACATTTGCCTGTGCTTCCTGTGGCTTGAGTTTCTCCTCAGGGATGTTTGGAGCTGAGGCTTCAGATTCTTGGCTGAACATATAGCTGGACTGAGACACGGTTGAACTTGCAGCTTCCTCATCCTTAGGCTCCTCTTTCACTTTAAAATTAGGAGTCAAAGGCTCTTTTTGATTTGCAGCTGTCAAGAGAAGGAAAGAAGTGAGACTTAAGGCAATGCATAATCCTTGAGCAGCTAGTAACAGGAAAAAACCATAACCTGAAAAGTGCTAGGGCAGGCATGACAAACTGTTCAAAGATGCTTCAATGGGCAAACAAAACTTCTGCACCTTTTGTACAAAGGGGAAGTTTTAGAACACGAAAACTGCATGTATCAAAGCTCATGAAAACATCCACTTATCTTACTTTTTTGCCCCTTTTCCTCCTAAAAGCACTTCCCTGGTCCCCTGGTTTGTAGGTCTTCTATAGGTTTGGTGGAAATTTAAAACGTCATTTCACCTTATGTAAAGTAAATTTGGCAAAGCCTGTGGGTATGACATATTAAGTTTTTAGAGCATGGAAAAGAGGCAAGAGATAAAGAGTAGAAAGATAGAAAATCTAAGAAGGAAGTAAAAGGGAAAAGACAGCAAATTCTTGGGTCCTAAATGTTGTTACGTTAAAAAAGGGAACAGAGGGATTTTCAAAAGACAGCTCTGCCCTGTTTCAATTTCTATACCCATAGAAAGAAAGAGAGTAAGTTAAAATAATCCTTTCACATACTCCATGTAAGCAGCTCCACTGAGAAGGGTACAGAGAGCTTGGGGGGCTGTTTAAAATCTACACGCTGAGCAGTGTGGTTCCAAAGGGTCTTTCCAATAACCCTCTTGGATCCTTTGCACTGTAGTAGATCCTTTGCACTGCATTTGGCTGAACAGATAAAACCAATTCCAGATCTTAAAGAAGACTTCCAAGCCCAAGCAATATGAATTCACAGGCAGAGTGCATGACAAGCAGAAGGCTAAAGAAGTTGCACTAAATTTCAGCAGCTCTTCTTACAGTTTTTAAGCATGAAGAGATAACTACTTCCCTGTCTCCTAGTGACTTATTCTCGATCGAAATTTCACTTTGAATTCCCAGTAACACACCAGATGACATGTTCAGTGCCATAAAATCTGACGAGTTTACATCTCTCCCACCTCTCAAAACTTCTGTCTCCGCAAACATGAAAGATAGAGCACTGTCCCCATTTTGTTATCTTTTAAGCAAACTCTCTCATAACTCACCTTACTACCTCCCCTGCATATTTTCCTTCTTCCATATGGCAATCTTACCTACCTACTGTCATGTCTCTTGCCTATGATCTCTGTCAAATCTCACTTGGACTATGTAAGAAGGATGTACCCCACCACCCCCCTTCCACGGGCTGGAGCAGGGTATTAGAAGCCCATGTGCATCACTGCCTGATGCAGAGAGCTGTTTGTTTTACAAACCCATTACATGGACAGGAAAAGCCTGGCACATCACAAGGATGATAATATCCAACTGAAGGGGCAAAGAACTAACACAGATCAACCCAGCAAAACCTGGCAACCTTTACTTGCCTAAGTTCTTGGTCTACTTTCTCCTCCACTTCACTACTTCTTACCTACTCTCAGTCTCCTCACTTTTCTGGCTTATTTCCTCAGATACTCTCCTCAGCAGTTCTCCCAAAATGTGACTCCTAGAGAACCTGAATTCCTGCATCCCACTGTGAAGTGCTCAGCATTTCCCAAAGACCTAAACCCTAAAATATGAGGTGCAATCCCCATCTTTATGAGAACTGGACACTTACACTTGTTACTTTGAGCTTTGTTCATTATCACCCAGTCCATTTTTTGTGGTTTTCCTTGTGTTGTTTGTGGTTTATTGGGTTTTCGAGTTTTTTTAAATAAATTTTAAAGCTACTATATTACCCCATAACAAAACACATATTTTCAGTTTATATTGAAGAGTTGTTTGGTTTTCCTCCTTTCTTGTTGGCTGGCAAAGAACAAGATTAAAGCAAAGGGTATAAAGATCATGCACATAAGCAACATGAACATACACACTGGTTCTATTCGCTGCTTCAGAAATTAAATTACCTTATATGTGCAATTTTTAACATGACCTATAGGCACTTTTACCAGCATTAAGAATTGCATTTCCCCCTTATTTAAAAAAAAAAAAAAAAAAAAAGGCATAAAAGCAGAAATATGACCCATTTAGGCATGCTATAACTCATAAAAATACAGATTAAAGCTCTCAATTAAATCTTAACTTTACCAAGGTACTAACAAAAAAATTCCATCTATTTTCTTTATCCAGGCTTCAGTCTACTCTGGGGTTTGACCTGAGGTGATGAATGGTCACCAAAAAAAAAAGACCCAAAACTTCAATGCCAAATTACCTTCTGCTTTCCTTCATTTCCTACTGCAGCTGCTACTGATATGAAAAATACCTCCACCAGGATCTGAGTGCACCTGATAGGGAACGTTCTGCCTGAACTTTCAGAGAATGTGGAGGAAAAACAAAATATCTTTCAAATTTAAATTTTGAATGAAAATTTTGAATTTTGAACTGTCCCAGAAAATAAAGGAATCATGAGTCCAAGTGAGGAGGTAAATACAACCCAGTGAGAACAATCATAAACCTGTGGATCCAGTCTTGTCTCAGACCATGAAGCAGGGGAGAAAATGAACCAAGTAGAGGAAGTACTATACACCAAGTCAGCATACTCTTTTACCATTTAAAATACAGAGGTGATATTAAACTCACATACACAGATCAGTGTATGTGACAACAACAATACACTATGGTCCATTATAAGACAGCTTTAGAACAATGTAAAAATATCCAGACACAAATACAATCACTGTAACAGAACTCACATCACAGACTTAAACTAGGAACTTTTTTTATAAGTGCTACTATATGCAGTGGGAAATGCTTATTGGATTATTCTACCACAAGAAGGAGGATCAAAAGGGGTGCTTTTGAAAGAAATTAGCATTTATTAAACCCTCTTATCACCATGCGAAAACTCAGCAGCCAATCTGACCCAATCCAATGGCAGGGGAAAAGTGGTGCCTCTATGCTCTTCATCCCATCCCATCCACAAAGAGCACCTTCAAACCCTACTAAGATAAAGCCAAATTCTAGTAGCTCAGAGAATCAGAAATTCAAGGTAGGTCATAGCAGAGTTTAAATAGTTTAGTGACAGTGACACATCCAGAATGACTTGAACATCAACTTTCCCTCCTTTCCTATGTCCCCCTTTCCCTACCCCACACGTGAGCTCTCCTACTGTGATAGCACGTGCTTCTATAAGCCACTGCTTCCTCACACTTCTGAGCCATCATCCAAGGATAACAATGATAAAACTATGTTGATAACAAGTCTACTAGCACGGCATCAGACAATTTAAATGAGCTCTTCATGAGATATGTACACTGTCACCTATGGGTGTCATCTATGAGAAATACAAAATACGGTCAGGGTCCCACAGTCCAGAGGAAGCTCTGAAGATGTGCATTTGGCAGTGCTACAATGAAGGGGAAAAGAATATCCCAGACTGTTGTTCTTACCTATTTTCCTGATTCTGCCTATTCTAGCTACTTTGTTTTGGACAGAAGAGGGATTGAATAAATAAGGAAAGTTTTATTTCTTTAATTACCCTGGCAGCACATTCCTTGAACTGACCATGTGTTCAAAAAATCAAACATTTTAATTGTAGATAAATCACAAAAATGGAAAAGCCTCATTTTACTTCCCCCAGAAAAAAACCAAAATCAGACAACTACTGGGTCAGTTTCAACCCAATGGCTACAATTAATAGAGGTTTTGTTCTAAAGTAGGTTCTAATGTAAGTGAAACCTAAAATAGAAGACCATGTAAAGAAGGGGGATGTTGTCCAGTCCATCAGATCCATACATTAAAACTAAAGGGAAAAATAAACACCACACAAAACAAACAAACAAAAAACCACAAATAACCCCCTAAGCAACAAAAGTCCCCACCACTCTTGCCTCTCTCATCTTGGATTCACAACTATGGACAAAGTTGCTAACAGATGGTATATAGCAACTATGATGCATCCACTAGTCAGTCATATTAGGGAAAACACTAAACAGATGTAAGAAAAAAACATTGCAAATAAGAGAAATAGAAGTTTACTACGATTGGTTTTCAAAAAAAACCCTATGACTGAGGAATCTTTAAAAAATTAGAACTAGACAAAAACTAAAAAGATTATATTGAAGACTAATAACATAATTTGAATGACAAAAATGGATACACAAACATAGACTTGTATTTAATTTACATTCATTCTGAACAGCAATGAGAACAGAATGAAGGATGTGTTGTCTGCAGATTGAATCCAAAAAACCCAGCAACTTAATTTTGAAATACACAGCAAGTTAAAAAAACAAACACACCCAGCGAATGCAACCAACAGGCGGGAGTCTCTCAAGCAGGGCTGATAATGCTCCATTTGTTCCATTCCATATCCAGAAAAAACATAGACCAAAGAATATTCCAGACTGCTGATTTTTATCTTCCTGGCAACTAGAATCATTTGAGCCATTTGGCAAAAGTACTTTCCTCAAACTGCCAAATGCCACAAGAAAAGCTTTGGGCATCTGCCACTAATCTGAAACACTCTGATAGAAGCTGCTAACTGCATCAGTCCACTTACAAGGATTTCTAAATACTCAAAATGCCTATAATTGAAAGAGGGAAAACGGGCTGATTACTGCAAGCCAAGCTCAATACTATAAGTCACAATCAGCATGGAGTTGGTCACTATTCCATCTGTCTGTGCAAAGAACAAGAGAAAGAAAACAGAATCCACAACAAAAATGCTGCCACACAATAGAGGCCATGAGAAAAAGCATCTACAGAGTCTGAATCAAAAGGAACTATGAGAAAATGTGTGTGCAACAGTTTGTCGTTGCACTATCATATTACTTTGCCAGTGATGCCTGACTGCAGCCACAGAGATGAGAGACTAGGACAGTCATGGCTGATGGGAAAGGGGAAAGTGAGGACACGTTCCAAATGTACTGCAAATTGAACTGGTCTCAAGATTTTCCTCAGAGCCAGCATGGCAAGAGAACCATGGCATGACTTCTACCTGAGGAAGAAAGGGCAGTGTTTTATCCAGGTCTTACTGGAGTTAGAGAATCTGAATGACAAAAAGCCTTCCACTCCAGATGGTAAGTTGTGAGTAGGGGTGTTAAAAGAAACCAAGGACCTTTGACAGATCAGTTCTGCAGTATTTGGAAGACACAGGTCCCTGACAGTGGGCATCACATCACCCTGAAGGTAGCTCTGGTCAATAAAGGGTATGACTTGGGTCATCTACTGTTTTCTTTCTAGTAATTGAAATGTGCAGGTGGATATCGGCATTCTGCATGGATACTATGGCTCATATTTGATGACATTCAAGAACTGAGGAAGAGGTACAAACACTGCAGAAGCAGCCATCGGTGAAAGAATTGCTTTGCAAGAAAAATCTATGGAATTGGAACCTGTTGGAGAATCTCCAGACTAAAATCCAATTGGGCAGATATATTATGCTCAACTTATTAAACACAGAGGCTGTATACACTAAGTGGCCCAAAAGGAGAAATACTGTTCTTCTAGCAGGCCAGTCTAGCTGGGCTCTCATTTCTTTTTAGCACCTTCTGCCCTGGAGTGTTAATCTGTTCCAGAGCACCTCATGTTACCTAACCCTCCTGGAAATCCTAAATCAATCAGAATAGACAATCGTAAATATAATGATGCCAAGGACTTGACACTCCTGGGCTTCCAGAGAGCATTGAAAATACGTGATCTTCCAAACCACTTTGCTTAAGTATGTTAAAAATTGTAAGCAGGGGCTCAGAATAGGCCAGCTAACTATCCTAATTTTCTCTGAAGCCGCTCTATATTTAGGGAGATGGAGTCAAGCAAAATGAGGCACAGCATTGGAGAATGACCAGTGCTGCTACCATGCCCTAAAAATTTCACAGTGTTCTAATCCCAGTGGAATGGAGGAATTAGGCAAATTGCTAAGGCACCTGTAGGACCACACATCCCTCCATGCCCCAAGATGTCTGTTATACAGCCAAGTCCTACAGGCTAAACAAGGTTGTAATCTCTGCCAGACCATCTTCTCCTTTCCAGGTAAAAATCAAAACCACAGCAGAATAGGTAAAATTCTGGGAAAGCTGGAAAAAATAGAGGGAGGATAGTGAAAGGAACAAAGAGAAATCTGTTGCTGACAGGAAAGAATTGCTTGCAATATGGAAATATCTTCTCTACAAAGGAATAGAAACAAAGGCAAGAAACATCAGGAGACTGACCTTGGTATTTGTTTAAGAAAACAAAAAACAAAACAAACAATCAGAGATGATTGAACTAACAGCGTTTTCAATTCCCATTTTGGATAGATGTGAGAGAAAGGTTCATGAGCTCGGACTTCTGCCCAGAATAATTGTGTAATCAGGGAAACAAAATAGCCATCAGTCTAGTCTAGTCTTATACTCCAAGTGTAAGAGTGAAAGAGATTATAAGGGTGATGATATATCAGTAGCAAAGTTTAATACAAGGTTTTATTCGTCCTAGTTTCAAGTGGCTGTGCTACTGTCCCTTCACAATTTTATTTTAAATTGAAGATCTATATGGAAATTATTAAAATGTGAATCTGGAGAGACACTTCAATGAGAGATCTTCATGACAATAGGAGTATATGCCTTGACAGCAGCTTTATGGAATTCACAGTATTTTTAAATTAAGGACATGGCTCAACAATTGCCAGCCCTGTGTACTTACATATACTAATTGAAATTTTACATTCTGGCATAAACTATGAAACCTAAATATAGGCAGCACAGTCTTTTCTTTGGAACTTGCTACACAAATACATCAATTATAACAATTTTATTGGACATGCTTTTATTTTATTAAAAAGAGCTCTTTGAAGAGTTCAAGCCAGTCCGTTGAGTACTGTCAATGGCAAATGCTAAAACATTTCAAATTACTTGTGTTACCTTTAAGGAATGCAGCAATTTTCAAGAGCCAAACAGAACAAATAATCCAAGTGATTACTTAGCTTATCTACTAATACATTGTATGTAGCTGTCTGATGTTTTACTCTTTCATTATTCCATTAATGGAATCAGCTAATAAAACATGAATTATGCAGAGTCCCAATACTTTGGACAGTCACCAAAGTCCCACAGTGGCATTATTTTCCAGAATAAAGATTTCACTTCTCACAAGACAGTGACAGCAGATATGACTGTGGGCAAAAATGTATTTTCTCATTTGTTTAACACGGCCAGTCCCAAACCCTCAGCATGTTAGCTCCTTCCTCCTCTCTTTTTTAAAGTTCCTCCATGTGAGTAACTTGGGGAACATAAAAAGAACGCCAGAAGCAGGGCCCACTTGATAACACTTCAAAAGATGAAGAGACATGCTTTCCAGAGTAATACACTTGTTTAACACAGAGCGGTGGGGGAGAGAGGCCAGCAGTGAAGTATGTGTTACAATTACTGTTTCCACACAGAATCCCTTTGAGAGCAATAGTGCAAGAATCCCATTCATTTTGTTGGGATTCATTTATTTTCAAATGTTAAAAGTAACTGCAGCACATAACACAGGCACAATAATAACACCACTAGGGTACACTGGGCCATTGTAATTTGGATCATTGTGAAAGACACTTTTTTATTACAAAAAAAATCCCAAGCCTTAAAAGTGGGTAGAAGGGCATCAGTATTTAAAGAGATGGGTTGTATAATATCTGCCACTGAAACCTTTGAAACAGGAAAAGCAAATACTCTTCAACTTAAGATATGAATGCTGTTACAAAGTTTCAATATGGAATTAATGGACTGGAAGAAGAAAACATTCTGGCAAAGCACTGATACCACAAAGTACCTGGGCAACCTCAAGCCATGCAACCAGTCCTACTGAAAAAAGTGAGGGAAGATTTGAAGGTAAAAATATGCCCATACTTAAATATTCCTCTGTTTATATGTTCAGAGTCATCTGCTAATTCTCTTTACAAAAAAATGTAAATAAAATTTCAGAGAACCCTTTTAAATTTCTTGTGAATTTGAAAGCCTCTCCTAATTTAAACTAGGACCTGGAGAATGGAATCTAGTTTAAAAAAAAAAATCAAGATTTGTTTTAACTTTTAGATTTACATTTGGTGATTTGCGTTATGCCTTATTTCATAAAATGTAACTAAATATCTTTCTGGCAAGCAATGGCACAGAATTGGGGATGAAGGGGTCTCAAAAGGTCACCCACACCAGTATTTCTCAGCCTCTTTAAAGCTCCCCTAAGCTTTTCTGACCATATTTTTAAATACGTCCAGTGGCAGAGATGCATCAGTCTCTCCAGCCAACATAGGTTTAAACCAACATAGGTTTAAATAGCTCAGCTCTGGAAAGATTTTCCTAATGCTAACTTAAAACTTACAGCAATATAATCCTGTTAGTTTTTGTCCTAATTATGATGATGATTTTATGATTAATTATTATAATTTCCACTCTCCTGGAAACTATGCTAAGGCATACAGGAAACAAAGAGGTGATAGGTGACAAACCCACATAGATTCACTAATGGAAAAAGTAATGCCTGACGAATCTGGTGGCCTTCTATGACAGGGCTAAGAACTGGTGGATAGACATCATCTGTCTACATCTGTCTACAGGGAAGCCAGAGAGGGACTGTTCATCAGGAACTGTAGCGACAGGACAAAGAGTAATGGGTTCAAACTGATAGAGGGGAAATTTAGGTTAGATATACAGAAGAAATTTGTTACTGTGACGGTGGTGAGGCGCTGGAACATGTTGCCCAAAGAAACTGTGGATGCCCCATCCCTGGGAGTTTTCAAGGCCAGATTGGATAAGGCTTTGAGAAATGTGGTCTAGTGGGAGGTGTCCCTGTCCACGGCAGGGGGGTTGGGACCAGTTTATCTCTAAGGTCCTTTCCAACCCAAATAATTCTATGGTTCTATGATGAATCATCAACAGATTATTTCCTTCTCCCTGTGGCAAACATTTTAATGCATTAAAGACTCTTTAATGACTTTCCTTAGTCTCCTCTATGGGCTTCACAGTCTACTCCCTTTTAGCCCTCCTTACTGGACATGTTTTCTAAACTTCCCAGTCATTTCCACTGTATCCTTTTAAATCTTTCTACCTATCTGCACTCTTTATAAGCTATAGTGCCAAAACCTTGGACTTCCGCAAGACTGAGAAGAGCAGGACTGTTTCCTCCTTCTTTGAGGCTATTTCTCTATTGCATCCCACTACAATTATGCCCTTTTTAGCACCAGTATGATGCTGTTAACTCCTGTTCCTTTCCCACAGAACTGTTACCTAGATAGTTGTTCCTGGTCTTGTGTTTGTGCAGCTGTTTGTTGAACAGTTGCACATTTTTCACAGATCTCTTTTGACTGCAACTCTTCTCTTTTGACTGTGGACTACTTTCAATGTATTGTTTTCCAACCATCTGACATCCACTTCACCTAGACTAGAGAGGTGCTGCACTGCACACTCAGAAATAATACTGAGAGTCAAGATTATACACATGCTTATTAAGATTCAGTTTTAAAATTCACAACACCTGATAAACACCAATTTTGTACCACCTTTCACCCTAGGTGCTCCAGTTAAACTTTTGGAAACTGGAACTCGGGCCTGAAGGGAGACAAGCACTCCTCTGAGTCACACACTTGGAAAAAGTTGAGGCTGAAGCTGCACAGAAATGAGAACCAACAGGCCCGGAGGTTTCCCATGTAACTGAAGTTATACAAATTGACACCAACCAAGAAGAGGAACAATAAGCATTGGCAAGCAAAAATAAACCATCAATATTCAATAGGAATAAACGCCAAATTCTAAAAGTCTGTGTATCTATCTACTGCTTCTTTCTTTGCCACGAGGCCTGTCAGAGAAGAAAATTAGATTGTTTTGACATAATTTGGTCTCACAGATCTGTGCTGGCTGTTGCAATTGGCATATATAATTTGAGATGTCAAAAGATTTATATAATTGGAAAGGTAAGGCAAATAATTGAAACTCTGATGGACCTAACAAGACTGTGGTAATAAAGAAATCACTCAAAGGAACTTTGTTCAGCATAGCAAGCCATCAAAAAATGCAGCTAATACTCAGACAACTTGCTAAAAGAGAATTATTTCTCCTCTAAATTTATGCACACTATATGGAGGAAAGCACGCAGTAAATGTATGTAACAAAATAAATCTCAGAAGAAAAGAAATTCCTTTCCTTTGGACATTGCTCTTCTTGTGTAGCAAACTTGGTGACTGGCAGCCCATTTTAATCCAAATATGCGCACATACAAAATTACAGATACATCTCGCTCCCCCAGTGACTTTATAACATGTTGCTAGGTAACACTGCATACAAGTCAGGTTTCAAGACCTTTAGTAAGTCACCATAAAATAACTGCATAGGCCTTTTGCATGAATAATGTGCATTATGTATCCTTTTTCTGATGCCAATAGATCAGACACTGAAAACACGACCGTCTGCCAAACTGTAAACAGCTTCCCATCAACTGCTATATGAAAAGCAACACATCGAAATGTTGTATGTTTTCTCAGCTTTCAGGCTTTCCTCCCCCCTCCTTCTTTCTGCTACATGCAGCCACCATGAGCACTACCATCTCCAGGTCAGTACTGCTGACATGCAGGAGCCACTTTGTGCACAGCAACCCAAATCTAAGATTGACATCAGAACAGCCCCGAGTGTGGGACAGCTCTTAGGTACCAATGTAAAATGGATTCCATATAGAGCCCAAATTTGAAACTCAAGTAAAAAAAAATCTACACGCAAATCAAAAGAGACTCATCCTGCCTGCTTTTTGTTAGTCATAGCAATAAATTATATCAATGGATTATTACATTTTTGTTTAAAGGGCAGGTTCTATGGCTTCTTCCAACCCACACAGCAAACCATTTGTGCCAGCCCAATTCAACTCCTGCTTGCCCTTAGCTCTTTTCTGTTTTCCAGCTTGGCTCCATGAAGCCTCAGTCTTGATTTTTTTGTTTACCCATTGTACTCAATTCCTCACAGAACTGATCCCAAAGGTATAAAGGTCTGGGCAGATGAGGACCGCAAGCCTCACCTAAATAAATGGCTGTGGTTCCACCAAGGCAATAGCATTAAGACAGAGCTAATTCCTTAGTTTACATGACAAGAAAATTTGCTAAAATGACTTATTTATAATAACTTACTTTCCATTTAAAGGAGAAAGGTGACTAATTATTCTCTATTGAAAAGGTTATCTTCTATCTCCAAAGTCTAAAACTTGACTTGGGAACTGACATCTCCTTGTGAAACAGAAGTTTCTTCAGCGACATTTTTCCTGACTTCTTTCTCTTTAAAAATTCAAGGCCAATTTTGAAAAAATTTGGTGTAGAGCACCTCCCCAGAAAATCCAGAGTTCTGAAGTATTCAGTCACATCAATAAAAGAGCACATAAAACATAATAGATTCACGCTAAACACATCCTCCACTTCAGAGTCTCACATATGAATATAATTCCTACAGCAATAACCTGACAGTGAAAAAACATTAAACACATGCTTTGAATCAGGTATGATTTAAATTAAAATAATAAAAAAATTAAAAGCTGTTCATGAATCTGGGACTATCCTTTAAAAAAAAAAGTGTTAATAACCAAGAAATGCAGTAACACTCATACTTCATATGTATTTATTACTTAGATCTCAAATAATACTCAGAAAGGAAGGTAACCAATATTTTATTGGTCCTTTTTAAAGGGTGTAAAGGCAGAGAACTTAAAAGCTGAATTTTCAAACCAGGGTAATTTCAAACCAGAACTACAGGTATTCAGCATGCCTTAAAAACATGCCAAATGAGATTTGCCAAGGTAATTGTCAATGTACTTCAAAGCCTCAATAAAAAGTTCGCACTCCCAATCCCAGCAACTGAACAGCAAAATCCCTCTCTTTCCCCTCCTCCCCCCATTATGCACCTCTCCTATCAAAAGAAACAAGAAATTTTAAGTTAGGAAGCTATAGTGTTTTCCTGCTGGTGACTTAGCAAACCCAAGGCAAAGCATTTCTTAGCCCATAAAGGAGCAGCTGATGCTGCCGCTTGCTGCTCAATTACCTGACAGCTTCATAAGAAAATCTGATGCCATCTTGACAGAGATGTCTTGGCTGAATAGTGCTGATGCTGTGTTGGCCACAAAGTCAGAGGAGTCTTTCAGCTTTGTGGTGTTGGGGGCTCTGTCAACAGTGCTAAGAGCAAAAGGTGCAGCTGAGACACCACTGTCATCTTTGGGCTCTTCTTTCACTAGTAAAGGTGGAACACTCCCACCAGGCTGTCCAGCTACATCAGGTGTTTTAGATACAGATGCTGATCCCATGAGGTCAGGTCCGCCTCCTTCCCTCTGTGGTCCCTGGCAGGGGTCACTGTTTAGCTGAGGTGACCCTTTCACCTCAGTTTCTGGTATTTCCTCCTTCACTTTAGATTCTGTCCTGAGGAAATGTTGATGGCAACGCATATGGAGTTTCAGGCTGAAGTGGCGGGAGGAGGTAAAAGGGCATAGCTGGCATTGAAAGGTCTCACCCCTGTCTTGATGCTGATGAACCTGGTTCAAGAGATGCAAGATAAAAGCATGTGTTAAGCAAAACAGATTATTAGCATTGTAGAAATCTCAACTCTACATTTTCCGTGCTATTTTAAATAAAAAAGAAGATGATAACTAATGAGTCAACTCTTCATTCTGATCACTTGGAAAGCAGTCAGGCACTAAGAACAGTAGGATTCTTTCACATGTAAGTCAAAGAACACAAACATCAGGCTCAACTAAAACCAGAAAAATCAGGAACATCTGTTTCTGCAGCTTGGAAATTATGAAGTCTGCTTTGGATCAAATAGTCCTTACAACCAGATCCTGATGACCTGTCAGTACATAAAGACTTCCAAACTATAACTAGTAGCTTTCTTGATTAAAAAACAAACATCATTCTTTGCAACCTCACAAATAAAAATTGTTCAGAGCAACCCAACAAAAAGCCCAAACCAACCTGCATAGCAATGTCCTTCATTGATTTATACATCATTAAGGTAAAAACACAGCACCTGGCAATACCAAGGAGTTATTGAAACAGTTTGCTGCTACCAGAAAATAAACAGCTCTATTGCAATAAAATACAAACATGAGAGACGGTGTTTGCAATTTATTCTAGTTTAAGAGTCAATTAAGAATCACAGTTAATCTTACTGTCCTCATACTTCGACTGCAGGCTCTTTCTCACAGATCCTGCATGCTCCAGTATGAACACAATGCCTAGTACCCTAGGTACTAGGTTTGATCTTGATTACCTTTTAAAGAGAACTCCATCCACCCATATGTAATGGCTAAAACATCTACGAACAGACACACTCAAACTATATAAATTATATACATATAATTATACAATTTCTTGCTTAATACAGTACTTGTTAAAGGGAAGGAACCACTGAGCCCAGAGTAATGGCAGCAGTTCTATTGAAAAGTTTTTTCACTGTGACTCCACAAATAGATTTTAAATCCTGACAGTGGCATTCTGGGCTAGCCTTGCAGAAATACTGGCAAATACATACATTTGCTCCTTACTAATTGATGAACATGTGACCAGGGCAAACTGGCACCAGACTGAGCTTTCACCTGTGACTCGAGTTGGTTGGAAACATTTCAGTGAGACAGATTTCTGTTGGAAAATGGCAATTTGTTGTATGCAAAATATTTCACCTGAAACATGGAGAGGTTTTATGAACTCTTGGCAAACGAGATGTGATTCCGCTACCCTACTGAGTGGCACTTTTTCCCTTGCTCCCTGGGCTTGGCTCAGAAGCAGCCAGCTGTGCCAGAGATCCAAGACTTGCTGCTACAGTTTGGGAGTCCAAAAGCCCTGAGAGCTCCAGCTCGAATCAAAGCTCAGCTCTACACCAGGGAGCTTGGAAAACCCAGCTTTAGCTAAGGCTTTTGGCACTTTCCAGTTTTCTGCAGAGCTGAGATCTACATCCCAAGAGTCCTGGTGCAGACACTGCAGAGCTCTGGGATAACAGCAGCATTTCCCAAACACAGCCTTGCCAAAATTCAGGCTGGAGTTTCCCATGGTAGTTGATTTGGCCCAGTTTATTTTCTGTGTAGTAAGAGGAACTCAGTCACAATCCAGGATTCCCAGCTCTACATACACAAGACCTCAATTCTGGTCTGCTAAAATGGGAAGCTGGGAGATGTCCCTCTTTTTGTACTTTTTGCATTCAGTGAAGAAACACTTCACTAGTGCTGTATAACTTTTCATTCAGCAGTTCTTCCAGGGCTCCAGAGAATAGTACTAGACAAACACACAGCAAGACAGCACTTCTCTTGGCCAGCTGTTTCACAGAATGACATTCTCAGTATTTTATATGCACGACATTTACAGACAAAGTACATTTACAAAATTCTGGAGTCTTATAACTGCACCTGACAACAACAACACCACCAAACAAAACAAACAAAAAAAACCAAAGAAAAAAAAACACAACAAAAAAAACCCAACCCAAACCAAACAAACAAAAAAGATAAGCTAATGGTAACCTAACAGAGATTTAAAGCAACCTCGCAGAAGAAAAGCAGTACAATAAATTCTAAATATTAACAGGTCCCAATGGAAATGCCAAGCAGATTGCCTGTCTACACTATTGGAAACAGGATGGTCTGTGACCACAGCAGTATTCACAGCACCCTTCATGAAGAGCACCAAGATGTACTGATGGCAGCAAGCACTCTCACCATGGCAACTCTATTTCTTACACCTACTGAGATTCTGTGTCAGGATTTCTCTCCAGGATCCCCTTCAATCATCACTTCCCTGCCTACATATTTAAACACTTCTTCTAGAGGTCCTTATCACAATCATCAATATGATGCCTTCAGAAGGCTGAGTCAATGTGGGAGCCCACCTTCTCTCCTTGGGATTATGGCACGCCACCCCTGCAATATCTTTTGAGAATGGATGAAAATAGGAGTAACTGATTCATTTGATTTGGATTTTTCTCCTGCTCGAAGAGAGTAACAGCTGAGAAATTTTACGGATCTCTCATAAAACAAAGTACATTTATAACTTGCAGCCAAAGGAATGACAGAATTCAAGCCCAAATATTTTCATACCGAAAGGAAAAATTTTAGATCTAGAAAAAAACAAAACAAACCAAACAAACAAAAAAAACAAAAAAAAACACCAAAAAAAAACACCAAAAAAAACCAAAACAAAACAAAAAACAAACAAAAAAAAACAAACAAAAAACCAAAAAAAAAACCAAACAAAAAACCATCAAACCAAATATTTAGCCTCCAATGTCCGAAGTCCACTGCCACCAGAAGATTTTAACATATTTAAATTATTTATTTTCAAAAATACGTAATGTTCATTTTAAAATTTGAACACTATTAGAAACAGAAGCTAAAGTCCCTCTAAAGGAAAAACTGTTCCTTATTTTCCAATTCAACAGCAGCCGAAAGAGCCAAGAATTGGCTATTCTATGCTATTTGGAGGGAAAAGTCAAGGCAGCAACCACTTGCTGCAGAATGAAAAACAAGAAACCCTGTAGAGCTACACAGAAAGCCAGAGGGGAGATCTAGGCCACTCAATGTTGCAGTCCAAAAAGCTGCCTTCTCCCTCCATGAGACAGAGAATGGCTCTTACACTGTGTTAATGCTACTCAAACCATCAGATGTCTTCTTTAGACTCAAATAGGCCACTCCTGCAAGAATCGCAGGCAGGAGGAGACAAGAGTGAAGCTGGCAGGTTTTTCCCAAAGTCCCAGTCTGAGCCCAGCTGCTGCCAGATTTGGATCTCTCTGAATTACACTGCAACAAGCCACAGTGCATAACCTGCTCACGGAGAATGCTTCTTTCAAAATCCCATAAAACTACTGTTTGACTTATGTCAGAAACACTTACAGACTTCTGGCTTCTGAGTTTATTTCCTCTAACCATGGATGTTCTCCTTGCCAGTGCAAAGTATTTCTATCATTTTTATTAACCCTACAGTCTGCCCACTCTCAAATGATATTTTGTGTTTCTACAGTTATTTCAGTGTGTGCTTGATGTTTTCAACAAAACTACAAAGCGCTTACAAACTTTAGGTTGGTTTGAGGACTTTGATACGAGTAATCTATTGGTCACAGTTTTTAATTTTTGTTTCTTTCAGTTCCTCTTGCTGCCTCCTCATTCTCAAATTACAAGAAAGAAAAAAAGAGGCAATTCAATTTATCTTCTCTATCAAATGAATTATTCTCATCACATCTCCCACCTTTGATCACACCTCTCACTCTCCTGGCAGTCCCATTCCTTTCAGCTTTTCTTCAAAGGGTTGTTTCTTTGCCATCCCACTAATAATTTTCATTGCCAGCTTTTAAAATCCCTTCCATTTCTGATATGTCTCTTTTGATGCAGTGACCAGAAGTGGCAGCATACCATATGGTAATAATGGCATTGTCATATTTTCAGTGTTATTTCTGTTCTATTCTCCAGACACTCAAATATTTAGCGTACTTTTTAACCACTCCTGCACATGCCAAGGAAAGGTTTTCATTGAACTGTCCACAATGATATCCAGATATTTTTCCTGAGCAGTTACAGTTCATTATATCAGACAGCCAGGTGCATTATTAGACTCTGGTTTCCAAAGTACAGTACTTTGTATTCGTCAACAATAAATTCATTTGCCCCCTTGTTTATCAGTCAGCCAGCCTTTTTTTTTTCCTTTCAAGCTTTGTCTTTTCTAATCTTGGTTCATGCACATAAGGTTGTATCATCTACACTACTCTTACGCACAGTCATCATTTTGTGAAGATCACATTTGCCAAAATATGCACAATTCCACTTTTAGTAATGGAACACCCCTCTGTTAGCCTTTTGTCATGCTTAAAATTGCTAATTCCTTCCTACCCTTTGTTTTACTGTCTCTTGGTGGATTTCTAATTTGCCATAGTACATCATATTGCTTAATTTATTTGGCAGCTTCTCTGTGAGAAGCTTTGCCAAAGGCTTTTTTATAGACCAAATAAATTTCAACTGATTCTTAAGTTCATGATTCTCCTGATGTGCTCAAAACATCTTAGTAGAAGAACACATGATTTTGTTTTACAGAAACCACATGTGCCTATTGTATCACATCATTTGTAGCACTGTATTGTTTTTTTCTGTTACATTTTCTGTTGACATACTAACTTTTCTGGTATCATAAGATGTTTCCTAAGTTGTCTTCTCATACTTAAAATTAACATCCCTGCTGATTCACCAGCCATACAGATGTACCACAGTCACAAATACATGCGATCCCACCCAACAGGGTACACCAGGGAGTAGGGAGGAGCAATACAGTGACACAGGCATGTGCTGCAATTTTGTAGTATTGCTGAGGTAGAACTTTACCCCTTCCTTAAAACTGGGGTAGTGCTTTGCACAAACTCTCCCTTCTAGTTATGAGACAAAGGCATTCACCTTTCTTTTGTGGGATTTAAGAGGGGTTTTTTACTATTATTTTAAAAATACTCAGAGTAAGAGGAATTTTTTTTTTTTTTTTGAGAACCTTCATTCCTAAGCAAGAGCAGAACATGAGGTGGTTGTGGTGCTGAATCTATTCACTGCTGTATTAGCTTCTGGCTAGTAACTCTTTATTTACTTTCTGTGACCTAATTATCACTTTTTTCTTTGCCTCCTGTAAGTTTTGTTTTTTTCACCAACTTTCAAGTGGATCGACATTTTCATGAGAGGCAACTGTTTAAGCAACTATTACAAATCAAAAGCTACTACAACCCAGCCAGTCAGTCATACCTGCCTACGTACTATTTTTTTCTAAGTTTGGTTTTGTTTTAACTCTCCTTTAGTAAAATGCCGCCTTTTGCAACTGCATTTGATTACACTTTCCATTTTGCATCTATCATGTGCCCTCTGTTTTTTCATTTCATGCTGTTTTCTGACAAGTTCCCTAATTTTTAAAGTATTGCATTTTCAAAAGTTTAGTGCTGTGGTGTTAGTTTTGATATGATCCTTCCCCTCAGGACACATACATTATTTACATAGTATTTTCTTTTTGAAACTACTTCTTTGCTTTGCTTAAAAGCAAAGGAGGGTGGGGGGAAGCCCCTCTGCAGTGCTTGACTGGACTAGGTGTTAAAAAAACAGTAATTTTTTTTCTTGGAGATTTAAGGTATCAATGCATATCCTGTGTTATCCTCTTGTCATATGCAAAAAGTGACAAGATTAAAAGGCAGATACTTGAAGTCACTTTTGGCACTTGTCTGAGACTCTGGGCAAAGATTTTACATGTTGAAAAGCTGTGCAAGTTTGTATTGCCTTCCCTCAGCTGATGGAATCACAGGTGGCTCCCAGTGCTCTTTAAGCTCAACTTAAATCAAACTAAACAAAAAGCACTCATAAAGCATACTCAATTTCCTCTCCCAATATGGTGAAGATGTTTTAAAATAACCTCTCCTATACTTTACAAAAATGGATTAGGAATGCTTATTCAGTTGTCTAATACTAGCTGAGGAACAAAAAGGGGAAAAGCAAATCACCAAGGGGCAGTGAGCATCTGGCTACATTCTTCAGGGCCTTTCCTGATTCCCACTATCATGTAATTAATAGCCTCTCCCTAACTGAGAAGCTGATTATAACCCTCTTCATATTACACAGAAACATTAATCTGAGATCTCACCACATAGTCCCTCTTCATAAGCAACAAATGCAGGAAAATCCTGTGGTTGAGCATCACATGATGCCTACCACTGCTTACCACTGCATCTAACTTTTCTGCTAAGCTTCATCTTCTCTCTCCTCATTTTCTGCTATACCATCACACTTCAGCAGGTGTTCACAATTCCAAACTTCTTTTCCTCTAGGGCTAGCTCAGCCATTTCTGCCTTATGTCTATATAGCAGCACAAGAAATGTTTGTAGATATTGGTTTTGGCCATATGCTCCTCTTCCTCATTCCCCCTTCCAAGTGCTCAGGCTAATATCCTGTTGCTTTCTTGGAACATATCTGTATGATCTCAGAGTCTATCTGTCCACCAATTGCTGAGGAAGATACATGCATGATCCAAAGACACAAATTGGCCAAAGTCTGACTGATGCTTGTGGTATTGCTCTGAGGTAAATTTAATCCCTACCACAAAAAACAGAAAAGCCTAACCACATCTTGCTGAATTATACCACAACTTTCCATTACTTTCTGCAGAGAAAGTTCATAAGATACTCACTCTCTCAGGAAGAAAACATATTCCAACTGAATGTATATTTAGATAAACAGAGAGAAGAACTCAAGCACAAAACTTGTGGCCTGCTTGGACAAGACATCTCTCTGAGTTACCCATTCATTTTTTTCAGCTTCATTTTCAGCTCAGTATTCTCAGAATCCCTGGAAACCATACTACGATACCAGAATTAGGTCCTGAGATGCACCTCTCAGATTCCTGGGAATAAGGACCAAAACTTGTGGTTATGTGTGCACTATAATTTGCTTCCAAAACAGACTAATAAAATTCTGTACTGTGTCTATTTTAGGATTTCTCTAGGTGCCTATCACAGTGGAATCTAAACACAATATAACAATTACAGATAACACTGTGTGCCTTAAAAGGCAGGCTACTCAGCCTCCCCTGCTCCTTGTGTGTCAGTGTGGAAACTTCCCTTTTGTTTCCCTTCTTGCACCTTTCACTTCCTCGCCTCCAGTTGTGAGTTGGTCCTGGCAAAGTGCCCTTGCTGGAAGAATGTTCCATCAGCGTGGTGGGTAGCACATGTAGATCTGAATATGGGTCAGGGCTGGAATCATTCCAGTTCTCTATTAAGATTTTCTCCATAGCAGGTGACAAGACACAAAAAACGCTGGCAATGTTGTATTCTGGTTCAGTCAGTTAGACATGTTATAATTACCATGAAATTACACAGTATTTATATTTTATAGCTATTGGTCATTAACCTTACAGACAGTAAGGAAGGGCCTTATGGACTCACACAAATAACTCATGAAAATTAAATCTCTGAATAATCAGTTTCAAGAGAATACCTAACAAGAACCTAGAAAAAAAGATAAGGTGGTTCAAACTCTTGGCTGTGCTGCCTAGGAAGAAAGAAAGATAAGACAACTAGATTTTTTTTGAGGATTGCAGCTGGACAGAACACCTCAACTGGTTTTGCCTGTCATCCTTTATCAGGGAGCGTAAAACCTGAAAACCGAAGAGCAGCATAAAGGAAAAAAGCTTGATTTGTGATAGCATTCTGGAATAAAAAAAATTGGCTTGTAATGGACAACAAGCACCAACCCAGTACCTCAATTTTGAGTAGCATTTTTGGTTTTGAAAAATGTGTTCACTTGTAGCCACAGTTGCCTCATGGGGAGGGAGAGAGGGCTGGAGAGCTGGAAGCAGCTCTGCCTTCATGGGTTGCCTGCCAGGAAGGATATAAGGCCAGGTGGTTCCCAAAGGATACTAAGACAATGAAGACAACTGAAACATCCTACTGGCATAACCAGAACACTGCATCCTAAGTAGCTCCCAGCTGTGCTGTACCACTTCTGATGTGTATTCATTCCCTTTTGAACGCTGTTGGCTTATATATGTGCCAGGTATTATCATCTCATATACATAGAGATTCAAAGGAAGCACTGTTTTATAATGAGAAAAGAAATCTGGTACTTTTTATTTTTCATTTGATTATCAGTTATTTATACTTCCACCAAAAGGAACTCAAATTATTTCTGCCACTTTTGGACACACGACTGACACGCTCTTACCTCATTCATCTGCCTCCATTTTGAGGTGATAGAAAATATTTTTACAAAGGGCCTAGTCAATTGAGAAAGTGTATGAAACTGATTGAAATTAAGGTGAAACATAACCTTTCAGGTTGTTGTCCTTGTGATTCTTTACATCTATCCAGGAGACTATAACAAGGACAAAATCAAAATGCAGACCATGTGGTTTTTAAAGACAATTACTTTCATCTCAGATAAGGAGCAGCTTTACCAGAAAAGACCCTCAACTCCATCATGACCTGCATGACTGCACTGCATTGATTGAGGAGACTTTAGATACTGCCTTCACAGTAAGGCTAAAGGAGGCTGTAATCTCTTACATTGAGTCAAGCAGCTCTGGGCCTGACTCTGACCTCAGTGCTTTCTGAGTACTATTTGGTCATAATTTCCATATTACCAAATAATTAATGCTACATGTTACATGGCTGTACAAGGAGGTCTGTTCTAAGTTGATGCAGGCTCAGTGAATGAAAGGATTAGTGTTGGGAGTGGAGCAGAAAAGAGCATAAAGGCCTCAGACACCAATCTGAGAGCACGTAGAGACAGTGAAAAAGTCCCCAGTTTTCTCCAACATCCTACCAGTGACCACCTATGGAAATCACCATGACAAAAAGGAAGAGGTAGGCCCTCAACCTGCAAACAATTTTTGCCAAAAAGACAAAAAAAAAGCAGAGAACAAGTATCTCCGCAGGGAATAAGAGGGATGTTCTTTACAAAGGAGGGGAAAAAAACAGGTCTTTGCCAGGGAATAGCAAGCTTGTAGGTGATGCATGCTTTTGTGCAGGCTGTCAACAGCTGAAAACAATAAAACAACAACAACAAAACCAACCAAACAAAAAAAAGCCAAAACAAAACCACAAAACAAAACCCAAAACACTCTTTTTTTCATGCTGTGTTCTCATTCTATCTATTTATCTTCTACTTAGAGTGTGCCCTCCAGTCAACACAGAACACCAAATCCCTACAGCAAGAGCCATAAACACCAAGCCTACTTGATAAGGATTAGCATGATACACCAAGGATGCCTGGGAGCAGTGCACTGATTCGCAGTTGAAGTGTTAGGGAATGAGCCTTCAGATTTTAGAGGGATGATTTCAGACCCAGCAATGACCTAAAACATGGCAAGAACTGATGTTGTAGAATCTGGATAATTTACACTGAAGTGAATAGTTACTTGAGTGTAAGGAAGGCCAGACTCCTCTCTCATGAGCTCAGATTCCGCAATAGCATATACAAAACCTGAACAGGCATTTCTGTCCCCATTCACATCGGTCTCTGTTACACACATTTGTCTAAAACAGATAAAATGCTAATTATAATAAAACATTTTACTATTACTATAAAGCTCAACTTCATTAACAAGGGAAATTTTTTTGAACTTCAGGGTCTTCATCGAAGGCCTAATAGGACAGGTACCATTTTTACTTCATCAAGCATATTATACAGCTTGCAAGACCAGGCATTCTTTATGTTGCAATCATGTAGTACTTCAGCTAAGTAGACATCAAGTTTCTTTACATTCTTATATTTTTCTGTATCAACACAATAGATTCCTTCAAAAGGTCATCTCCAATTTGAGCCTGAAACTTAGGCTGAGTTAAGAGCACACTCTAAACTTAACGGAAACACTTGAAAACAAAACATTACAGTATAATCTGTCATTCACTTTGGTTTGGATGATTTGCTGCTGAAGTGCCCGCAGTTAAAACCCACAGCAAGAAAAAAGTTAATACTGCAGGCCTGTCTGTAGAAAGCAATGGAGAGATCCCTCCTAAGGCTGGCCAAGACGGTTTGCCCACGCAGTGCGAAGCATTGGCATGCAGAGTTACTAGCTGGCATCCTGAAAAGCAGCACTGATGTGATTGCTTGCCACATCCCAATCCAACACCCCTGCATCTGGTGGTTCCAGGTCCAGAAGTGAGTCAGTCACAGACAACTTGTGCTGCACCAAGCTGACATAACCTAAGGCAGTTTTCCACATTGCATAAAATGGAAAGGCAAGCAAGGGAATAAAAGTTATTTCTTTATCTTTTTATGATCTCTTTGCTTAAATAAAGGCATCACTCATAGTAAAACAAAGGAAATTTTGTTCTTGTAAATGAAATAGTTTTGTTATACCATCATTTTTTGACTGATATTTCAAGTATTTTGCTTGTCAGAAAACACTTCCCTTACCTTCATGTGTGACTTGAGATTGTCCTTGCGTGCACAACGAAATGGACAGAGTGGACACTGATGACTCTTCAAACCTGTGTGAATCACCATGTGCCGCTTCCAGTAACTCTTTCTCTTGATAACCAAACCACAGATCGGACACTGGAAAGGTTTTCCCCCTTCTTCTTCTGAGGCTTAACAGAAGGGGGAAGAAAAAGAGAGGATCATTTACAGCCACTTGGCAAATACTTTCCCCTTGCAAACATACTCAAGATTATAATTTTTCAATGCTAGAGTTTCATCTGTAAAGAGACGTATCAGTTAAACAACAACAGGTACTGGAAATTTCAGTTCCTCCCCCTCTGCATATGCCTTTTCCCCTTTATCTAGTTACTATCCCTCTAAGAAAGGTCATCATAATTTATATAGGTTAATGCCCCAACATCCCTTCACTAATCAGTAGAGGATGCTACTTGTCGTGGTTTTGCCCACCAGCCCATCCCTGGGGCTGAAAATGGTTTTGTCCAAGTAATTTCCGGACAAAAAAAGCCAATCAAAAGTCCAATAACGCCTTTGCTAATTACGTCTTTAAGAAAACGGAAGAGAAGACTTGTTGCGCAGTTAAAAATTAGGGGCAGCAGCCATGTAGAGAAGCGGCAGGCCCGAAGAGGGCCAAGGCCCTCTCCTCCCCCAGCTTGGGCCGGGGGGGGCAGGTGTAGCACTGAAGCCCTCCCTTTCTCTCTGGTAAGAGAGTGAAGAAAAAAAGTTTAAAAGACAAACTGTTTGAACAGAAACCACTGTGGAAGAATTCCAGCCGAGAGACAACGGAGTTTCCAAAGTCGAAGCTGGTAGCCGGAGGAGAGAGAAGAAATTCGAAGGGGGGGAGAGCTGTTTCTCCCCTTGTCGCTCTCTCTCCTCAGCAGGGAAAAGACTGAAAAGTAATCCCTGCTACTTGTAAAAATTTGTTGGAGTAAGGAAACCTCCCCTGCGGCTGACGGAGGAGCCTGTGGATGTACCAAAGAGAACTGAGACTTCATGAGGACTGAGGTGAGGCAGAGTCCTGTTGAAGACTTTGTGACCCTTGAAAGAGATGATGCTTATGCCGGAGCAAAGATGGCTCAAATAAGCTTGGGATCCGTGTGTGTGTGGATCCATACTGCTGTTAAAGATTTATAACTTTAAAAGAGAGAGAGAATCTCATGCTGGAGCGAGACGGCCCATGTGAGATGTTGGGATCCGTGTGTGTGTGGATCCGTGCTAAACCCACTGAGGTGAGGCAGAGTCCTGTTGAAGACTTTGTGACCCTTGAAGGGAACGATGCTTATGCCGGAGCAAGGACGGCTCAGATAAGCTTAGGATCTCAGTGAGAGATCCATGCTGCTACTGGAAATTTTGTTATCCTGAAAGAGATAAAACCTACACTGGAGCACAGAACGGTTTGGGTAGGGATGTTGGGATCCGTGTGTGTGTGGATCCATACTGCTGTTAAAGATTTTGTATTCTGTCTCTCTTTTGTCTGCAAAAACCTTCTCTCAACTAATAATAATTGTGTGGGGGGTGGAAAGCAAATTAAGCCAAGGCAAAACCACGACACTACTCTACCTCACCTGGTCCTAATTTTCTTTATAATTTAACTGAACTGAGATGAATATCTCTCATAATCATCAGTTTGCAGCTCCATTTTCTATCAAAGGCTGGCTGTAGTAGGGTATAGAAAATATGCTTAACTGTTAAAAACCGATCCATTTCCGTATTTGATGGTTAGCCAGCAGGGAAGCAGGATATAAAACACAAAAGAATCCACAACTTCACTGTAAAGCATGCTGCTATTGCATATTGGATATATTTAACACCAGAAGTGAAAGACTTCAGAAGCCCTGCTGCTGAAAATTGTTTAGTTATGGCTCAAGCAGATACTGCTGCAATGTCAGCCATCAAAGGTCTTTGGGTCATAGGTTTTCTCTGCTCCTCTAATTGCCAGGGCTTTAAATATGCCTTCCTAAATGTCTGCACTCAGCTTTACTGCCCAGTTCACCTAAGATAAGGAAAGGATTTGGTGGTATTGCTCAGGCAAATATGGTTAGTCACAAGTTTGAAGGAAAGAGAAATTCCTTGTGGCTGACTTTGCACAACTAACCATCCATCCACTTTCTTACCATGGCTTCTCCTTGTTATTATAAAGAAAGGCCTACTACTATGGTGGAACTGGATGCCTTTTTCCTCACTTTAAAAGACAAGACTGTTTTCAAATATTCAGAGCTCAGCAATGTGCATATTACTATTCAAAAATTCCCTCAGACTATTTAATTTCATTATTATCAGTTTTTTGCCTTCTGATAAGGATATAGAAAACATCAAATTCCCTCGATGAGGAACTAAGTGATAAAAACCACCAGAAAGATCTGTCACATCCTAAAATATAATTCTTGCTATTAAGTGGGAAACAAAACCACCATAATTCAACTGATTAGGCAGTCATTATGTAAGTACAAAAAAGGACACAATGTCAGTGTGCACTACTACAAGTTCAGAAATTCTCCTTGTGAAATATTCTATTGCACTTAACATATCAAATTGTTCTCCTCTCTGCACCTCTAAAGGGTAACCCAAAACCAATGCTGTAATTACTTGTGTTTCAGTTTTTAAACATCTTTACTTCTTCACAAAAGGCAGGAGAAGGACAAACCACAGAAAAAAAAATCATGGGTAGCATTTTTATGTATCACTTACTTTCTTTCTGTCACATCATTTCTCCAGCCTCTGGTTACCATTCAGAAAAGAAATGTGTTACAAGGTATTACCTCTTTCTGACCCCCTTAAAAATAAGTCTGCAAACAAGATGGATCAGTGATTTAGCACATTAGAAAATATGCAAAGAACTGGGATGAATGCATGTGACTTCAGTGATAACAATGACAATTAGTGTTACATAGGAATTATGCCAATGCGCTCTGAAACTGAACCATGTTAGCTCTATACTATACTTCATAAAGCTCAGAATAAAAAAAAACCCATGGGCTTCAGATTTCCTTCATTTATATCGATGCCTACTTTGCATCACACAGTGCTATTCGGCTGGAAAGAGTTATTCCAGTGAGGAGAGAATCAGCCAGTGCTTCCCAAAGAAGTTTTGGCAACCACATTGCAAGCATCGCAGGCAAAAAGTTACACCAAGCAAGCATTCAGTCAGTAAAATAAAGGTCTGCTACCCATGGTCTTTCAAAAACAATCAGAACAGAGATTCTACACTTCCTTTCAAATTTCAACCCAAAATAGTCTTCTCTGTACCACTTCACTATTAAAAAAAAAAATAAAAATGCACTTAATGATTAGGTTGACCAAACCTGACATGCCATTTCAGAGGCAATTACACCCGGATAAGCCATAGCCCCAGCTTTTTTCCTGAAATAATTCTGAGCAAATAGCTCAACGTGGTAGACAAAAGAGCAGCAGGCATACCCTTGTTATTAACTTACTCCTCTTTAAATAGCCTCCATCTTTGCTGTTCCTTACTTGTTGACATCTAATTAATCTCACTGAGTATTGATCTCATAACCAAAGCTAGATGCTGCTGGTGGGTAAGTGAATCAGATTCATAACAGCAAAGCAAACTCATCAGTGCATTAAAAGTTCAAAGTATGAGAGGGAAAAAAGAAGACCACTCAAGCTATGCCTCCTGGGAAAAGATGTTTCTCTTTGGGAACAAGATTTAAAAAAAAAAAAAAAAAGGTCTCAAGGAGCAATCAGACAGACACAAAAAGATAAAGCATTATAAGATTAAATATTGGGTTTTTGGGTTTAGTGCCATAAGGTTGTATGCACAAAAGGAATTGGGAATGTGTGACATTTATTTTCATGGCAAATATACACATTCAGCCGCTTTACTCAACTTCCAGAGAAGTGAAGTCTTCAACCAAAGGTCACTAAACAGCGACCTCTTTTCACAAGCTGTATTTCTCCATGGCTGAAGGAATGGAGGTGTCTGGCTTACCATAATCAACTTCCAGATATGCTAACCAACATCTTGCTTTTTATATTCAGTCAGTTAACTATTTAGGAAGGAGAAACTTAAAAACATATCAGAAAATGAACTTCCAGAAATGTTGTGAAAATTACACTTTAATGTTTTGTTGGATGCCAACTGGTGTTGGCCCAGTGAATATGAACTGAAAGGAAACACCCTTCCTCTTGGGATACTGGTCCCATATATCATAAAAAATGAGCAGTTGTTCCTTGGCTACCAAGGACCTGAGGCAGTCAACCCCCATTGTTATCTTCTACCAGCACAGTATGTTTGGGCCTTCAGCAAAGAGAACAGTTGCTTACAACTTGCTGCATCAGAGCTAGTTTGTCAAGTGCCAACACTACCAGGCACACTGGTAACAGAGCAGTCCCCTGGTATAAGCTGCACAGACAAATCTCAGTTTCTTGGTCAAACACAGAGCCCGGGTTTTACTGCAAGCATGTACTTTTCCCCAGTAAAACCTTATGAAGTGAACAGCTTCTTCCCCTTGCAGGAAATAAAGTAGGAGCTTGAAATAAATTTTAATGTTACTTCCTTTCTATACATTGCCGCCCTTCTTATATGAAGGCCAGTCTCTGTGGGGAGAGTTACATTAAATTAATGACTACTTTCACACTGGTGTAGCCAATGTTGGTACCTCTATTTCCACATGAAAGGACCTTTTACTGGTTTAGCTTATGCTAGTCCATAAAGGACTTAATTTAAACTAATGAAAACCTTAGGCTAGACCTGTGCCAAGAATAGTTTGCCACTTTAATTGCCTTGGCAAAACACAACAGCAAAGCATTTGTAGAACACATGTAACACAGAGAAAAAAACTAGTACTGGCTGCAACTCACTGCATCCCTTCCTCTCCTCTTCCAAGGGAGGGATGAGCATTGCAGTCCATCCCATACCTTCTACCCTAAGAATTTTGACCTGAGCTGCACAGGGACAGATCAGACCTCATAATACCCCTAAACAAAAAGGTTAGGTCAGAGAGAAGGGCAGTGCAATTATACAACATCCATGTCAGGCTTCATATCTGTACACTGGCTTGCTACACTTGTACAGCCAAGCTAGTATTCCTCACAAAGCTCTAATGTACTAAACCACTGCACATTGTGCATCTGGTGAAGATAGCTGCCATGCTTCCTTTTCCTCTGCAGCAGAAAACCACCCCAGGAAGAACAGTGATGACTTGAAGTCCTGTGTTCTACCAGAAATACGAATCCGTGATGGGAACTTTTTATAGAAAGAGATGAAAGAAAAATTATTTTTCCTTAGTTTGAAGATGGATCATTTCAATTCCCCTGCATGGCTTGGGCTTTTGTTACCCAGAGAGTTTCTTCTTCTTCTTCCCTATGAGCCTCATTCCTTGACTGTCAACAGCTGGAACTGGTGGAGGGAAGTCAGAAGTGTAAAATGGTTCTTGTTGAGCAAATTAGAGAAATGCAGTTTAGTTGGGGTTTTCTTGTTAACAACAAAGGGTTGTAAAAAAAATTTAATGAAAAGTGGCAACATAATAATATACTCTGGTAAATTAGGGCAGGGTAGTAAGCGATTATACAAAAGTCCATTTGTGACAGAGACAGCAGGAGGGAGAATTCTCCCTTGTCCAGTATTTCAAAAGCACTAGTTTTGTACATGCTCACTGATACTGTGAGCTCCCTAACAGAGATTCTTTGATCTTCTCTATTAAATATTTTGTGGACTTATTCTAAACTTGGTAAGAGAGGAAAATACTATTGTATGGAATAAAAGAAAAGAAAAGGTACTGAACTGTACACTCCTATCTTTCTAATATGGAAAGATTTGTGACAGCTTGGTCTCAAAGTGGTATCTTAAAAGCTTTCCTATTGTTCACCTAAAGTATCTATTTCTTATTCTCATAAGACATGGAATCAAACCAAATCCAGAGCCATTGAAGAGATTTTATAGAAGCCTATAGCAAAACGAATACATTCTACTTAGTGGCTCAAATTGTATCCATACCTGTACTAGCGGGTTTGGACGCTCTTCCCTTAGGGACCGGTAGTAATAATAATTCCAAAGACTGTGGTGGAGTCGCTTTCTCTTGTTTCATCTCCAAAAGCTGCAGGGGATCCTCAGGAACCAGTGATTTCTTCTTCTCAGCCAAGAGGGTGCCTGCAGCCCTTGCAGCAACCTCCTTGAGAAGGGCAGCTGAAGAGGTCATGGAAGCCAGAGAAAGGAAAGAACTCGCCGGAGGCGGGTGCTCCTGCCCAGGAGTCATGCTTCTTTCACTCACTTTCTTAGATAAAGCTGCTAATGTGGAGCTGGCTGACTGAGAACTAAAAGGTGAGGAAAAGGATTCAAATCTTATGGGGTCTTCAGTCCTTGAAAAAGATTTGTCCTGCAGAACGGCATTGGCTGCAGCTTTCAGTTTCAGGATAGCTGAATCAGGGGACAAGCCACAGGTGGTGGTTGAGTTTGGCAGCCACTTACCTTGATTCCATATGAAGTGACTGCTTGCATTGTATTGGTCACTTTGTTCCTGTTTCTCAGCGAGCTTTCTGGCAAGAACACTCAGCTGCTGGGCATGATGAGCAGGTGGAGAGAAGGAGACATTCGAGCCAAGATTTACAGGGGACTCAACTCTGCCATTGACTGTAACAGCGGCATCCAGCTTGAGGGAGCCAGCCTCCAGGAGCCGCCTCAGGTTACTGCTCAGTGGCTTATTTGGACCAGGAAGTTCTTCTTCACACAGAGATGACACATCAGGAGAAAGGTGCTCTTTGCTCTGTAATGTGTCTCTTAGTGCCTCATTTTCAATGGATCCCAGCTCCGCTGTGTTGCTGCTAGGCGTTGCACTTCCCAAAGAGGTATCTGGGGAAGTGGACTGCTCTTGGATTCTGTCCTCAAGAGACAATTTAAAGTTCTCCTGGACTTCTCCATATGATGCTTCTGAAGGAGTTTCTGAAGAATTTCCAAACCAGCGTTCTTCTTCACTGAGTTCCACTTCTTCCTGCCTGGTACCATCTGTGTGAAACCATGAACAACAGTATTATTCCCAAATCTGCATAAAATAGTTTCTTAGCATGAAGCATGCCTGACCTCTGCAAGACCCTCCTGAATAGTCACATAACATCCCCCTAAAGTGCCTGGGCTTGAAATCACCCTGGATTGAGTGACCATGTAAAGTGTTTTTTGAAAATGAATAAATCTTTCTTAGAAGACAAAATCATGACAAGCCTGTCATCTTTCAGACAGCATAACTAAAACAGCTAAAACTGCAACAATACATACAAACATAACATATATTCATATATTGCAAATAAATCTTTATTGGCATAGTCTGTATATCCTGCAAAATATTATGAACTCTGCGGTATAAAGCAGGGATTTATCAAGCCCAAAAATACACAAGTGTTTGTATATTTGTCCAGCTAGCACAGGTGCACCTTCAAAAGCAGATCAGGTGTGCAGCAACTCAAATCTCAGCCCAGTCCTGCAGTGACCCCTATCTAAAATAAAATAAAATTTGTAGTGATAATCCACAATTGATTCCTGAATAGCTGAAATGACTAATACATGAACGCAGGCTAAAGCTCTCCAGCTTTGGGAAAAGAGTATCACACACACAGTGTCATCTTATACAAACACTATTTGCTTGCCATTTGTTTGCCACTGTTTAATAAATCTTTCAAGACCAATCTGAACTGAACTTAGTTTAGCTGAAAAGAAAGGAAAAAAAAAAAAAAAAAGTGTTGGTCTCACTGCATTTAAGTTACATTTTCTCCCCTCTGGTAACTGCAACACACCCAGTCTCTCCTGAGACCCAACTGCTAGTGTTTAAAGCACTGTGACCCTGGATTGCTCTTCTCCCTGACAGGTATTCAAAGTCATACAGACGTGACCAAGACACTTTCTGCAGATCTTCCTGGCCTATCAGAACATAGTAAAGAACAGCAGCAATGCTAGAATTAAATTCACATTATCTTCTCTTGCCAGATACCTCTCACATTTCTTGCTTTTAGACTCAGTGTCCCAAGCTACAAAAGAATCTTTATAACCATACAAAACAAAAGTATTTAGTATAACCCTCCACTGACATTCTGGAAATAAGCCTGAATGATACACACTGTATCTACGATAATATATTATTCCCAGATTCCCAATGTAATTCTAGCAAATTACAAAACTTGAAGAGAAGCTGATGAATAAAAACTTAGATTTATGTTATTGCTTTGATCCAATGAGTTTAAGGAGGAAAACCCCAGCCAAATGTATCATGAGTACAGAGATACCAACAAACACTCTGAAAGCAAAGATTTATTTGGTGTTATACAGAATATGAAGAACGGTTTCTCAGATAAAGTTTCTTTTACTCAAAACCCTTTGGAGAAAAATTAAAGCAATATTTTAAGAGCACACAGTCAACCTACTCAGTTACCTTTGATTAGTAATTCAACCAGAAGAGGGCTAGCCATCTTCCCTATTCAAAACAAACAAAAGCCAAGCAAAACCCCAAGCACTTGCCTAAATTATTTTGATATTATCCAAGTTAGCATCACAAGCACAGCAAGATTTACAATAACATGTGCATAAAGGTCAGTACCATGCCCATTCCAATAAAGATAGATGCTAATCAGTTGAACCAGCACTTACGCAGGTCAAAGGAGAACTGAATGTATTCACTTTTCACCCTGTGAACATTAAAAAGTAACTTGAGCATATCTGTACAGCTGGGTGCACTGAGATGAGAGATCTGTTCACTCATCTCAGATGCAAACAAGTTCTGGATTGGAAGCCAAAAAAGCATCTTACTGGCACTTCGTCTGAACTGATACACCAAGTGCAGGGCACATCCTCTGGGACACAACCTAGAGCTGACACTACTTCTGAGCCAGGGCAAGCCTGCTTCCTACCACTTACATCCATATGCCTGCTTGCACGTCTCTGTTGAAACAATCCCTCCTCTCCCCTGCAAAACCTACTCTCTGTATCTCTACTTCCTATCCATAAATAGGAAGAATTGCATTTCCCTTCACTCAGAAAGCCATTCAAACCTTAGTTTGAGAGATATTTAAGTGTAAATGGATACAAGAGGAGGTGGATTTTGGTTTGAGAGAAATCTACAGTTTACTAACCCCCCAAACTTCTCTGTTCCTTGCCAAGTACCTCGATTTCTTAGTGTTGATATGCTTCCTAGTTGCAACCAGCCTTTACAATACCAGTTAAATGATGCTGCTTTACCAATATCTCAATTTTGCTGGAAAGGAAACCTTTGCACTGGAAAGGAATTCTTCATTCTCATCTGCACCAATTATTGCTCCTACTATAAAAGGTAGTGAGAATATATGTGGGACATTACTATCCCTCTTTTCTAAAACTGGCATCTCAGAGAACACTCACAGTAGCTGAAGAACAGGACACTGGTATTTTAAGTTAATGGTACAAATGCGGGACAGGGTGGGAGAACAGCTGGAGAGATGTGGGACCAGGACCCGGGTTGCCTTTTTTTTTTCAGACAAGCACATTCTCCATTGGTCTTGCCTATATGAAAGAGCAGCCACCAACATGCTATTGACAGGGAGCAGCAGGAGTGCAGGACTCTTCATTTCAAGTCTTGCTCCCAAGCTCAGAATTTCCCTCCTCTTTGGGAATGCAATGAGAGCTCCCTCTCCTGTTCCTAATCTACCTGTAACCACTCAAGCCCTCTCAAGGCTCCATGCAGTTTCTATAATAAAGGGCAAATTTCCTTTGCAGCATCACTGTCCCAAAAGCCAGCTGGATACTTTTCTTCCCCACCAGTCCAGTTTCTCTCTTTATCCAGAAACCAGACCTCTAACTGCTGACATAGTTCTAATTTTCCACTTCTCAGAAATTTCCACTTGCTGCCATATCAAACCCACTGTATTTTAAGGCTGTAAGGTTAATGCTGAAAAAGTCAGCATCAGTGTCTTATCACGAGTTCAGTCAACCCTCCTTTTAAACAGCAGTGAATTGGTTTAGAAGCATAATGGCGAGGCCTGGCAATTTCATTTCTAAGCAAAGTTGCCATTCAAGGCCTCCAGGGCAGAATTTTGATTCACATTGACTTGTGAGGCTGTGAGTTTGAACAAGCTTGAGAACTCCAGAAGAAGTCAGACCAATCCACAACTTCCTCTTGAATTCATATTATATGAAACCTTCCCTCAGCCCAGAGGGTTCATGGGTCACCCAGAGCAGGTTTGTCTGAAACAGGAGGCAGCCTCCATACATCTGGCAAGAAACTTCAGCTGTATTTCACCTCTCTGGCAGAAGATCTGCATGACATGTTTTTCTCTTTTGTCACAACACAGCTATGGAGTTCCAGTGAGACTCTTTGAAAGCTAGGAATAGAAATCTAATACCACATTTAAATTTCTTTTCTCTACCATAAACACACTATAGTTCATTATTAGAGAATTACTTTAGGCTACTAGCATTTCATTTCTATTGCAGTTTGAAGTGCTAAACATGGGTAAGAAACAACATGAAAGTTGTAAAGCAGGAAAAGGTACTTCAGAGTTAGAGGTAAATTCTCACTGACTTCATTTGGAAGAAGACATGGCTAGGTATCTCACTGGCTTTTACCAAGTAACTGTTCAACAGCTTGCCTCTTCTCAACATGATACGAGAGTCAAGACCTGCCAAAGCTGCTTTTTCCTGATTTCCAAGGCAGTTCTGGAAGGAGAACTGCTTCCCAAACCTTTTGCCACCAGCAGAGGCTAGTTAAAGTTACAGATGTCCTGCATGCTTTGGGACTATCACATCACACAGTACCCCAGAGCCTCACAAAAGTGTTTTCCACTCCTGTCAGCAATGATAAAAGGCACCAAAGTACTGTTGGGTGACTGCTGCCACTGATGTAGCCCAATATCCATCTCTGGCAAAGCCACAAGTGTGTGCAGAAGCACTGTTTGAAGAAGTGCCACTTTCCCTTGCTCGCCAACTCATCAGCTTGTTAACAAATACAGCAAGTTCATTTTCCTCTGCAAGAGATCAGTCTGACAGACAAATCTTATTGATCCCAAAGTGTGTTATTTCACTTTGTGACCATGTGCCCTTTTATTTAGAGTGCTGATTAGAATGTGACCCTGGTGCCAATAGAAATGTAAATATTAACTTGCTCATACTACTTACATCGGAAAACTGAAAAAGACAAACATGTTTGTTGATTTATATACTGAGCCACCCAATTCAAATGCTGGAAACTTTAACTGTGACCCAAGGTAATGTACACATGCCATTCCTGAAAGTGGCAAGTGTGAAATAATCCACAAGCTCCACTTTGTAGGACTTGGAGTGGAGAAATACGAATGTAGCAGGCTACATCTACAGAAAATTGTGGCACAGAGCAACAGTAATGGGCAGCGAAAACATGATGGAAAGAACACCATTTGGACCACCAGAAATTATCTGAGAAGAGGCTACAGCCAAGGAACCCACCCCAAAGAGACTGAATTTTCATGTTAAGTGGGACAAAATCCCACTTTAATCATTCACTGTAATGAGTAAATTAAAGAACTTCAATACAGAAATCCATATGCTACAGTGATATGAAACATATGGAAATTGTAATGATGGGATTACAGAATGAAAATAAAAGCAAATACAGAAGTAAGTAGAAGTTGAATAATTTCAAAGAAATGCACAGAGGAAAATTGCTGATGAGATGAATTAAGGAAAATTGCCCTTTTTTCAGCAGTTACATTTCAAGGAAAATCTGGGGGTCTACAGGACCAGGATTTAAAGATACAGGAGAGCCAAACGTCATCTTTAATGATATTAATTATCTTGATCTATATAAGGATTTCAGATATCATCATTCAAATTTGTGTCAATCTAAACTCAAAGTTACAATTGCATTTGTTGTCTATTTGACACCCAGGTCATCTTAATTTGCTGCTCTGACAGTTCTATCATTCCATCTCTAACGCTTACCATGAATCACTCTCTGTATTATCTTATACTGAACACTGTACCTAGGCCTACTGAAAGAGCTTGGATTAACTGATAGGTTTACACTAGGGAACTGAGGAGCTCTGCAAAGATACCTAAAGAATTTAAAAGAACACATTAAACTTAAATGAAGCAGTAAGCCATCCAAAAGGAGTTCTCAGGCAACACCGACTGACTCAGTTGAACAATCAGTTTAAGGCCAAGTAAATAGGCAAATGCATCAAAAATAAGGCAGAGACAACACTTGAGCAACCTAGGACTTAGCCTCATGTGACTTTTATCAGTGACAACAACATAAGTTGAATGAATGAATGAAGAGAAAGAACAGTCAGTGACCAAGAAGGTATGGACAACTGTCACAGGTTTTCAGTAGTTATGGACAAGAAAGAGGTGAGACAGATAGTAAACTGGTATGTTCATATTTGGCCTCCAGGATGGGTTCTGTCATGTTCTATTCCTTCCTAGTTGCTTTCTCAGAACCCTCAAATGAGGATTAGGGAATCAGGCCACAGGCCAAAATTCACTCTCCTGGCAGTCCATATCAGAATACCCTCTCTCTTTACAGGTGATGTAGCACAGATTCCATCATGACTGTTACCATCAGCATCATATCCAAATAAAACAAGTTTTCTGTCACATGATGGCTGTACATTCAAGCTTAACACGTCAAGCTCAAAATGTCTCCATCTTACCTCTGCAACAGTCAGCCAGCTTACACCCTCTAGAACTAGAAGAAAGGAGGATCCTCACTTACTTCATCCAAACCCAGTAAGTATCACTGGTACAGAAGCCCTGACATTTGCCAGAGACTGGTTGCTAGTTACCCTGGGCAGAACAGTTTCAGGGGAACCAGGAAAGAAAAAGACATAATAGAGAAGCTCTAGGATGAAATTAGGAGAGAAACTCAAAATCCTAACTGCAAACAGCATCTTTCATGAGGACTATCAGCCACAAAAGTGTCACATTCAGAATTTAGCGCAGACCAGATAATACAGAAAAGAATGAAGGAGCTAAAGACTGAATACAATAGATACTTTTAGATAAATTATGTACACTGTGTAAATGCATCACTTTAACAATGGTAAAAAATAATTACAAGAGACCACTTGCTAATAACGCATCACTTTCTAATTCACATTTTCTCTAGCTCTCAGCTGCACATAAAGCCTTGCTGATTTCACAATCAGGTACTATAGAAACCAGAAGGCACAGGCCCAAAAATGACAGTTGTATCTGGGAAGTTTATTCTGTGATATCCTATATAAATTGCTGAGTCTAGTTGCCTGCCTACAAACTACCCTTTTGGTATTCAGGCTGATCTTTAAGTTTTACAAATAAAAAATGTTGCATGTAATTTCTTCGGGCTGAACAACTTTTGTGGGTTCCTACAGCCACCAGACCATGCAGATGTGTGTGCAGTAGGACTACCTCCAAGAAGCTGGGCACACTGTGCACCAACACCCCACAGCCTCCACCTTTAAAAAGCACTTGCACCTTTGATTAGAGTATATATCCAGAGCAGCAGCTACGTTGATTTTCCCATAGGGATGCCTACTAGAAAATCATGATTTTAATAAAGACACAAAGGCCTGCCTTAACTCCTTTTAATATATCTACAGCAGCAAATAAAACTTAAAAGTCACAGTTACATAAACAGTCATGTGCTAGAGTGCCCTTGGTCCTTCGTTTTCCCTTCAAGATTTCTGTGACCTATAATAGGTAAAGCAGCACAGGGAGTCACTGTCCTCTTTGAATGGAATTTCTGGTTTGCTCCCTTATCAACGGGATGATTGTTCAACTCTTGACCTCCTCACAAAATGGTTTAGCAGTGTTGTCGGTGCTTGAACCAAATTTCTCTGCTGCAGGCTGACCTAGAGAGAGCAGCACAGCTGCAAGAAGGAACTGCCAAAGAGCCATAGCTCTTCTGTTCTGTCCTTCTCGCCTGTGTTCAAGTTGTGTGAAAACACTCACACAATTAGATAGGGAAAGAAGCCCTAGGTAGGACTCTGTACTTCAACTCCACATCTTCTAAGATAATGATTTTCCTAACTGGAGGAAAGGAGGGGAGGAGAAAAGCAAGGCACAGTTTTTAAAGACAGTGCATATACTCTCTACTTTTATGCCTGACTTAAATGACTTTGAAAAAAATCCATGTACAAGAAAGCCAGAATATTCACCTAACAATTTCTCTAGTACTGCTTTTTTGAAAGATGACTGCAAGATGAACAAGATTAGAGAACATTAATTACCTTTCAGTGACTAGAACTCTTCCAGATGTTTTGCCTATGTGCACAAACAACTGAATGTGCACAAGTATCATGCATTCAGGTTTGTCAACTGCTAAACAGTCACAGAATATCAAAACAAATGTACAGCATCTCAGTTTCCTTTCAAAGGCAGAATCTAGATGTGATGGACTCTTCCAAGGAAAAAAGGGAATCAGGACAGATTACTGAAAAAGCTTGTCACAGACAACATAAAACTGTCTTTATTTCCTGTCCCTTAAAGGAGAGGAATTTTATGGTAGATGGGAAACAGAGGCAGTGGCCTTCTACTTTCAGTCACAAGCTCCAGAATAAATGTGTCAAGTGGGTTTCATTACCTGCCAAAAAGATCCATCTTTTACTAGCAAGTATCCATGGAAGAGGACAGAAATACACAGTTTCTCCTGAGGAGAGCTGTCACCACGTGAAGAAGATTTTCAGGGCTGGCTGACAGACCACAAGATAGGACCTTATGGTGACAACAAGTCTGATCTCCCCCAATTAAAAATTCAAAAGATAACTCCTAGAATGATGGATGTTTGACATATTGTCTCCAAGAAAGATTAACTGTTCTTCTGTTCTAGACAAGCGGTTATAGTTAGTAGCTGTGGGATTAGTATTTGAGGAGTGTTGGTTCTACTGGGACTCAGAGAAGGAGTACCAAAGGAACAGGCATCACCTTATGGTGCAGTGAGAATACTGAGGTATCAAAAGCTCAAGACTGAGAGAAGAAGTGGTCCTGTGCCCTCTCTTAGATGTGCTCTGTTGTTCGGCTGCTTGATGAGCCACGAATTAAGAATTTTAACTCACTAATCTGGCAGAAAACTACTCACTCTGTCAAAAAATCAGGAGAAAACTGATGCAAAGGAGGCAGGAATGAGAAAACAGGAGGAGTGGATAATCTGAGCCACCTATTTCCTCTGGTGTTGTGGGGTGCAAAGTATATTGTGTCCTGTCAGTGAAAAACACCAGACGATTCTCTCTCCCATCCCAAACCTTGACAATGTACTACACCTCTCAGGGAAGAGATGGCCCATGTAGTCAGGATGGCCACAATATCATGCTTTAGACTGCTTTAGAAGCCTTATCTGGGATATTTGCAGCTGGGTTGGCCCCCATAGACTCTGACAATAATTAAAAAAAGTCTGCTCTAGAATTGGCTGGCAGCACCTTCCTGGGAGAAGAAAAGTTCTACAGACCCAGAAATAGTACCTTTACAGCGAGGCCCAGTAATCAGCAACCATGAAAAGAAGGTAAGAGCAGGATGTGTTATAAAGTAATAAATAATGTTACATATAAATAGTATATGTGTATCACATTTGCCTCACTATAATTTTCAATGACTTGCTTGTAGCTGAATTTTGCCACAGTTTGAGGCTCAGTGATCAGAAGTACCTGTGTGTATGTGCATGAAACAGAAGGGAACACACGTGGCCTTAGAAGAGGGGAATACTTTTGAAGACCGTTTCTCAAGTGGTATGCATCCTACACAAAAAGCTTTCATCAGCTGTCTTGACCCGACTTGTTCACCACGGAGGTGATTCTGCCACTCTACTCAGCCCTAATGAGGTTGCTTATGGAATACTGTGTGCAGTTCTGTGCTCCTCAGGACAAGAAAGACGTGGATTTCTTGGAATGGGTCCCAGGGAGGGTTACAGAGGTGATAAATGGACTGGGGCATCTCTCACAGGAGGAAAGGTTGAGGGAGCTGGGCCTGTTCAGCTTTGAGAAGAGATGACTGAGAGGGGACCTCATCAGTGTATAATACTGTTTGAAGGGAGAACGCCAAAAGGATGGATCCAGGCTCTTCTCAGTGGTGCCAAGCAATAGGAGAAGAGGCAAAGGGCAGAAACTAATGCACAGTAAGTTCCATCTGAATACGAGGAAGAACTTCTTTACTGTTCTATACTTCCACGTACTGGAACAGATTTGCCCAGAGAGGCCGTGGAGTCTCCCTCACTGGAGATATTCAAGAACTGTCTGGACACAATCCTGTGCATGTGCTCTGGGATGACCCTGTTTGAGCAGGGAAGTTGGACCAGATGACCCACTGTGGTCCCTTCCAACCTTACCCATTCTGTGATTCTGTGATCAACATCTAGAATAACTGGAGAGAAGGTAGACAAAGACAGTTGATTTTTATGATTGAGGTTTTCAGAAGAAACAAATATTTCTAAAGCCAGCTTATGCTGCAAAGGCTGGCTAGTAGTCCCAAGACAGGTTCATAAAACATACCAAGTGTCAGTAAAACAATAGAAAATCATGCTCCTTACAGAACATATTTTATGTTACCAATGTTCTTGTAACAGTTTTATGAAGACTGAGCAAAATACCACAGCCAGACTTATTGAAAGTTTCTTCCACAGGCCCTCACAAACATCCTATAATAACCTACAGCTGAGGTTGGGCACACGTTTCGTAAAGGACAAGATATTGATCAGACTGATTTACACACTAAAGGAATATGGCCAAATGAAAACCTGAAGTCTGTACATTAACATATCAAAGGAATACACCTCTTCTGCCCAATGTAAACACAGAGGATGATGCACTATTTGCTATAAAACCAAACACTTTTTTAGACAGCAACTTCTGAGCCAGATTGAAGTCCCTTATCAGGAATTTCAGGCATTCCTTGGTCTTTTAAAACCAGCTATGTTATCAGTTTAATACTCTCACAGATTATTATAAATTTGAGGACAAACTATATATTCAGGAGCTCAACTGTTATTCCCACAGCTCTGGTGGGAATGGGAAACAGCTTTAACAATCTTTGATGGTTCAAATTGAACTGTCTCAGTCTACACAGAGACATTCCCTGCACCTGGAATGGTAGTGTATCATTTGCATCAGTGCACATTCATTATTGTGGGCTCACTTGCATGTTAAGTTCCATATAGCAAACGGAAAGACTACCTTTTCTTAGTTATAAGGAACTATAAAATCTCCTTAAAATTACTTCTAGTAAGCCAAAATTTACTTTGCTTGTTCACTTGTTTTGCTCTAGAGAGATGTCTAAGGCAATAGTGTTTTGAAAGGGGAAAGTAGCAAATTACAAAAGGGATGCTGGCACCTCCAAACTAAGAAGAGCTAAACACTATTCTCAAGACTTCTGTTATCCTTAGCATACAGAGACAAGACTTATCATGTCAGCCTACCTCACAAAGGAGGGAAAATATCCTAAAATTTCCCAACAGGAGCCTTCACAAGAAATGAAACAGCAAACAATTCCAGCTGCCAATTTGGGAAAGCTGGCTACAACCAGAAAATCCCTAAATGAGGAAATTTAGTTTCCGTTCTAGATCAAATTATTATGGGAGATAATCACTTGAATGCCAATGTTCAATATAGATATCCACAATATTTTAAAGCCATCATTCAGTAACATGTAACTCCATGAATGCAGTTTTATTCCTTTGGCAGATCATTAATGAAACCTTCTTTGAGAAGTTGCTTATGGAACATAGGACTAGTGTCTCTATTAGGAAATTCTAAGCAGAAACACAAAACTACCTTATCTTAAACATAGTCTATTTGCAAACCAGAGGCTCAGTTACTTATTTCCAAATGGCTACATGCTTTGTAGTAGTCTGGTTCTCAGTCATAGTTTTCTGTTGTATATTTGAGGTAGAATACATCAATACACAGAATTTCTTTTTTTTTTTCCTGACAAAATCACAGGCTGCAATTATCCCTGATTTACAAATGAAAAAGAGATAGACGGAAGGAAACCTATTATCAGATTAGACAATCTGAAAGAGCTCAAGCGAGGAAGTAACTCAACACTCTCAATCTATCATGATACAGCTCTGTTGAGGTGTTATGGAAGACAAGATCCATTCACTTGGACAGTTCTGCTTGAGAAAATTGAAAGATCGTACTATGTTGTTAATATATCTAAAATAAAAAAAAGCAGAATAACAACCTCAGTTCTTTACAACTATCATCCCTTAAAAAGTTATGGAATTCGAGAAAAGAGGTGGGCACATGAGAATTAGACAAAAACTTTACCTATGACATGGAATAAAAGGCTCAGAAATAAAGGAAATTTACCCATTTCAGAGAGGTAAGCATCTCCCTCAAATGGCTCAAGTAAGACCTGAGGAAGTTCTTTCTGCATACCCTACAAAACTTTTTGGTGCTGTGATGATCAGTCTCCAAAACTAAGGCTAAGTATACGACATGGTTTAGAGAACCCATTTACTGACTCAATGGCTCAAGGTATTTTAAAGTGATTATATTATACTTGGATGCCAGTGGTATCCACAAGGCTTTGGCAAACACCAGAGGAAAACTGGGAGAAGTACCCTTAACAGTAACACTTTTACGTAGCAAGCACCACCCAAGAAAAGAAACCTCCATAGCAAAACTGAAGTAATTATCAACAATACAGGTTTTTACCTGTATGATGTAGGTATCAAAAAAACATAGGAAAGCTTTGCATATTAATCTTCATTTAACTTGGTAACAAAATTGGCATTTTGCGTACCTGTGTTCTCTGGTCTTGAGCTACGTCTATAAACTGCCTACTCTTACTGAGTGCCTTCATCAGCTAATAATTCATCTCAATTAAGGCCTGCACCTAACCTGCCACCTCCCCAGAACTGGCTGCAGTGATAGCTGTCCCAACTCTTTACTGCAACAAAACACATCTTCAGTCACTGAAATGCACTGCAAGCCTCATCAGTCACAACCCCACAGCAAAAAAAAGAGGCACAGAAATCCTCAAATATTCTGCACAATTTACAGCAGCCAAGAATAAAGTCTATACTATAGATTATTGTAACACTGATTAACCCTCAATACGTGCAACTCATTTTATTGTGGTTAGTCATTCAAAACTGACAGGGTCACCACAGCAACGTGATTTTTAGTCACCCTTACAGTTGGAAAGGAAGTAGATGAGAAGCTGCAAGTGTCAATTCAGCTGGCAAAAAAAAGTGAGAAAAGTATTCAAACATGCCACACTTTGCTGCATACAAACAATTTGCAATGAAAATAACTTACTGATCACAACTATAATTTATCATTATGGCCTGGGAATGACCATAAGTGTACAAGAAGTTCTCACTTTACCTGAAATATTAAAATGGATCTAAAAGCTCCAAGAAAAAGCCATAATCACCTATGTTCTGAGCTGTGCTATGCAGAGCAATTCCCAACTTTCCTAGGGGACAAACCATTGACCAAGAGGCTAATCAAGGCACCAAAACCACACTAGCTGATTACCCGCTCCTTCACCCATTCATTTCCAAGGGCTGCCCTTGTGTGTTGTGCACACCATATAGGATCATGCCCTTAAGCAATCTAGAGTAAATTTACCATAGCCACCATCATGTATCAGAAAAAATTGTCTGCTAAGGTTGATAAATCAGTCAATTACCTGCTTCCTTGACTTTTATTCTTGTGTAAATGTTTTCAAACTGACATTGCCAGCACATGTGAGAAGACAACCTGCATATTGCCAAAACCAACTATCTAAATTACTAACAAATCCTTAATTACTCTAAACAAGATTACAACAGGCTTATTTAAAAAAAAAAGGTTTTTAAACAGCAAAGTGATAGCTCCAGAAAATAAAGCTCCCTTGCTGTCACTATTTGAGGCTGCTGTCTCCACATTTACTCTTGCTCTGTGTATGACCCTCGGTGCTCCCTCAGCCCACCTGAACGCCACAGCAAGAGCACCTGCTGTCTCTCCATTGCTACTCCTTACATGGCTGACCATGTACACGGGGTTCCCAATCTCCTCTCAGCATCTTCTATGAGGTCCAAACCACCTTCCTCCCCAAGCCATGTGCTCCCTACACACTATAAAACAGGAAGAAATAATTAATATACCAGAGGAAGGTAAGACAAGCAAATATTACTAAAGACCTGCAGTTACTAACTTTATCTTCAAGGCAGAGCTGCTTCAGTGTCCCTGGTGGGAATCTAAAGAACAGTCCAATGCTCCCAGGTAGCAGGAGAGTGTGGAAAAACCATAGGCCATCAACCTTGCCAGTGAGCTGATCTGGGCTAAAACCAGAATATTAAATCTATGGCAAGGTAGACACACGTGAGCTCAGGTAAAATTCCACTTTCCAAGCTTCCTGTCTCACTGGTAAGAGCAAGAGATTTCCAGAAAAGGAGAAGAGAAAATACCTAATACAAAGATACTGAAACCTAAAGTACAATTATATATCATCCCCCTTCCTCTACACATAGAAGTTATTAAATACAATGGACCATGCAATAGATCTGGTTTCCTGTATCTCTTCAGAGGCACAAAGTTTGGAATTGAAAGGTGGTAAGCTCCCACCAAGTTTGTACACAGGCAGACTAATGTAAGCCTAGCGTAGCTCCAATATTTGAGAAAAGCTCTATTAGAAGTTTTCAGCAGCACTGGAAAAATATGCAGCAGCACCAGAACACATCTAGTCATTTCAAGGACCATGCTTTCCAACTTTCTCCCCGCTTACTTCTGTTTCCCCTGTAGCATCATCCCAAGGGAAAACTGCTCTACAGATGCTCAAACAACCTTAATAACTATTACCTGTTTCCCTGAGAAACTGCTAAGTGTATCTTTCCTACAGGACCTAATCAGAATACAGGCTCTGTTTTAGGCTGAAACTATTTTTCTGTTGGGTCACATGTGCCTGGCACAGCAGGTCAAATCCCTGGCTTGTACTTCTACGCAATATACATAACCAACAAAGGTGGAGGAAACAATATCTCCTTGACTCTCTCATGCACAAGATAATCCTTGAGAGCACTTTCTAACTACTGCCATAGAAAAGAGAACTCCAGGAGACATTCCACTGAAGGAATAATCAGAAGTCCTAGTGAAGAACATGGTGTTTCTGAGCTGCTTTCTCCATGACTATTGTCTCTAATTTCCTGAACCAGGCCATCAGTGCTGAGGATAATACAAATGGCAACCTTCACTTTTCCTCTTCTCTCCAGTGCTTAAAGGCCTGCTGTGTCTTCTCTTGAACCAGTTCCAAATAACTTCTCATTCTGAAACCACCAATAGTCTTCAGGGAGTGACACTGATAAAATACAGATATTACCAAAACGAAAAATGGCTATTTCTCCACTTTCCTACCTTTCCTCACCAATCTTCTTCAGCTCGCATAAAAAACTTACCATAAATATTGACTGGCAAAAGGTGAAAAAGAGAAGAATTATCAGTGATAAAAGCAGTGATTACACCACAAGTGGTTTCAAAGAAGAGACAAAAAAGGAAACTACTCCTCCTCAGTGCAGTATTACTACACAAAAATTAAAGCTGAAAAAGGCTGTGTGTGAGTGAAGCTCTGCTGATAGGTGTGAGGATTCTCTAGAGAAAACTTCCTGTTCAGCCACAAGAAAAAAAAAAAACAAACAAACAAGCACTAAAAATGCCAGAGATCTCATGTCTGTAAACTATGATGCCAAGACTCCAGACATCCCCACAATCACCATATAACCCCAACAGCTCTGTCATTGCAGTCTAGAGCTCTTGGACTCAAAAAGGATTTGAACACAGATACAGCTCACAGCACCAGCAAAATAGCATGAAAAAAAATTCTTGCTGGCCAAAGAGAGGTTTTCACCTCCCCAGCACGAAGTTAACCCAGGCAGCTTCTAAGGAAGGAAGAAGAACACAGCATCTTTATCTCTGTCTCTTTATTCCTGCAGGAGTCTGGCTGTCTGCTGTTCATATAAAGGACATATTAGAGCTCGAAAAACTGTCAGAGAACTGGTTGTATTTGCCTACCTTGATGAGATGATGTGATGTTCTACACTCTGACCTATGCCTACTTTGACTTTTTTGCTTAGCTCATTACTTCCTTCTCTGAGCATGAATAAGACATCTCACCTTCTCAAAAGTCCCAGTAGCATTCTGGCAAAAGCATTTCATTCCACTCGATTGGGAAGAATCACTACTGCTACATATTCAGTAATCCAAACACTTCGGTTTATGTGTAGGGCCACATTCTCTCCTGTGTGGCATGTGAGTATTTGGCAAAGGAGGAACACAGCATGAGCTCTGATTCTCCCTTGTGCTTTCTAACCTAGACTCAGCCTGGGACCGGCTTATCAACAGCAGCTGAAAATGGTTGTTAACCAGCAATAACTAGATCTGAATGCATTCCAGCCATGGCTTCATCTCTAAGTCTTTCCATCTCTGATTCATAGTCTATTCTAAGTTGCAGTGCTATGAAGATGTATGAAACAACAGTATTATTTCTCTCCTAGAAACATCCCCCACTCCCATGCAATAAGAATCCTGGTCTGGGAAGGCCAAGGCAACTTCTGTAATACTTGCATTATCCTAACAGAACAAGGGAGATCAAAGGAAAGCTGCAAAAATGGCCTATTTCTGATAATAAACATTAAGTTCAAATTTAAAAATAATGTTAAGTGGAACTCAGTGAGGTCATCTTAAATCATTCTAAACAGTGAACTCAGAAAGGTAGTGTCACAGTAAATGCTGTGAACTTTCTTTTCCTTTTATTAACATACAGAAAGAGAAAAACCCACAGTAAGCACTCAAAACACTGACTCTTAGGAAAGGACTTTTAAAATATATGGAATTGTTGCTTTAGAACACATTTATTAAAGTTGTTTCAGGGATCAATAAATTAAAAGAAACAAAATCTACTAGAAATCCTTGTCACCTTAATATGTAGCTGGCAAAAAAAAACCCAAAAACCAAAGCATGGGAAGCCTCAGATCAACCTGCTGCAGTGCCTGTAATTATCCAAAGTGTGTTTACAACTCCTATCAAGAGGTCACAAAGCAAAGGGAGGAGCTCACAAACTGTATGTATGGCAATGTTCAACTACAGCAGGTAATAACAGACCAGTGCACCTGCCTACAGGTATGTTAGATCTCTTATGGTTTTGACTAGTTTCTGTTTACTTTTGCTGTATGCAGCTTCTCCTGCTCTACTTTTGGTAAATAACATTGCTCCTCATTTACCATTGTATTCTGCCTGAAGTGCTGATGCTCATTAGCTTTCCAACTAGTTCAGAAACAAAAGGTTTGGGTTTCGGATACTGAAATTATTCCTTCCTGTACATGTCATGGGAATCTTGTTCCCTATAATTTAATTTTTTCCCCTCCCTCCCAAAGTCAGATTAAAACATGGCAAATTATACTCTCTGTGTTTCTAATTCCTCCCACAAGCATGATATTATGGTAACGTATCTAAGGGAAGCTTCAAGAAATGTTTGTTTTGTCGTGCTATATTTGCTACCAAAAACAGCTGCTTTCTGTGTCCCTGAGAGGAATGCTTGGGGTTAACAAGTGAAGCCAAATAAGAGGGGATTAGGATGCTACTCCTAGTAGGTGAACACATAGAAGCAGACCATGTGGAACAGGCACTCCTCAATTCCAGACACACAGTTTTAGGCACTACCTCAGCTTTCAACCTCAGGAAGTCAGAGGTCACATAATTAACATGCAAGCACTGAATAAGAAGTGGGCATCCCTCAAATCTTATTTTAAAGAAATCTAGGATTCTGTGCCGAGCACCTGGTACAAAAAACTAATGCTGTGGCTACTTAGGGCACAGACACAGTTTAAATGACAGCAACCTGTTTTGACATTCTGCCCAAAAATCCACCTGAAATTCAGACGTAAAGGAATAGCTAGAAGTGAAGTGGAAGTTTCACGCTCATGTCCATTCCATTCCTGGCTCTTTCTGCTGAACAAACAAATAAGTGTGACAACTGCAGTGGGATTTGATTTTATTTTTCCAAAGTGCATTTCTCGGCTGGAAACTCTTGTGAGCTTTACCAACACCTTTTTTTTTTTTGGTGCAGGCCAATAAATGCCTTCGAAGACAACAACTCTGACTCTCACGAGAGCATGTCTCTACTAAATAACGCAATGCTGTGTAGTGATACCTGAGCCAGCTTGAGCGTACCCACAAGTAGTACAGCTGAATTAACCTGGGTAGACTGCTGTGATAACAGCCTCCCATACACAAGGTAGCTTATTTAGAGCTTGCTTTGTTATCTCAATGTGGCACAGCACTGTGCAGGAAGACAATATAAACAATTATGATGAAATCTATTTAGGCGTTATGGGCAATGTTCAAGTACCTCAAGGTGGGCAGAAGAGCCCCCTGCAGAGTTATTCACCGTGCAAAGAACTCCCTTTGACAGTGCAGAATTGACCAAAGGATTATGTCAGCCTTTCGTTCTCAGAACAAGGAGCAGGGTAAGAGCCTGGGGGCAACAGAAATTAGAGCAGCTCTAGGCTGTTATGATTACACTGGTGCCTGAGAAGGGCTCTTCAGGGGCTCAAAGTGCTAGAAGTGCAGAGGTAGGTGAGAGGAAGTTCAGCTCCAAACACATAAAGGAATGGGTCCTCAGTCATTAGTTACCAGGTCTAAGACTTGGCACAGTGGTTTATAAAGGGAGAGATTCTGGCTGTGCTTCAGTAAAGCAAGCAAACAGTTACACTACCACCTGCTATCTAAATACATTTGCCTACCACTCTCTCTGTTCCTTCCTTTTCATTCTAGGTAACGATCAGCTAGTTGTGTGTGTTTGTATTTTAATATTTGAGATGAGTAATTATTTGTATGACTACACAAGTCAAGTGAAGTCTAGAAGCTTGCAAAGAATTTGTGTCTATGGAAGACACACATGGGGATTACTCATTAAGCTAAACGCTTACTAAAACCATCAGTTCTTTTAATGCGTTTTTCTAAAAGTGACTTGCCCTGATACAGCATCTTACAAAATCTAACAGGCACCAAGATTCAGGATATGTCCAAAACATTCATTCAAAATAGGAAGTTGTAATTTTAAAGCAAGCTTGTGCCAAATCTTCTCCCTTAGAGAAACTTTCAGATAGAACTTGGGACCACGCAGGGAAGAATTCTTTGTACCTGCACACAAAGTCCTGCCATAGAGGAAAACCACATCCAAGCAGTAAATCCCAGATGAGGGCCAGAAGAGCTAGAAGTCCTTCCTGAGGAAGGGAATCCCTAGAGGCAGGACCATGCAGAATTCAAAGAGATGATGACAGTAGCTTGGCTTTGGGTTGCTTCAAAAAATTTATTTCTACCCTAGTGAGAGCATCCCAAATAAAAGAAACAAAACAGTGCAGATGTTTGGAACCTAACTTCATTTTCTACTGATTATACTACTCATTACAAGACCTCTATCACTTGGTAACCCTTTAATTTTTAATGTAATTTATTCTAAACAGCAACTAAATTATCAGTTTTGCATAAAAATTTCCCAACTTCTCTCTCCTGGTCTATCTACTGTGCTATCAGCACTACTCACTCTTTCCCCTCTACTTCTGATCCTGTTGCCAAAGTACTGAAAAGAGCAAGGAAAATTTCTGTTTATGCAGCCCAGTTTTTCTGCCTTTACTGCATGTTTCTCAAAAGGCATAACTCTTCTGCAATTCCAAATTACCCAAACTTGGACTTTGTGTGAATTCTTAACCTGCAAAATGTAACAGGCTTGTCTTACTGTTAGGATTAACTTAAATTCTACTACTCGGTATAATTACACCACAAACAAGGAAACCCCTGGAAAAGCAGGAATAATTTTAAGGAATAGAGCTAACTACTAAGATGACAAGTTCAGGTTGAGCATTCAGAATATTTGTCATCTAGACCAAGGAGGACACCAGCCTGTAAATGCTACTGAAGATATGTGAGGTAAAGAGAAATTGTTTTTGGGAGCATAACATCGCCATAATTGTGACCCTAAGTTAGTCTGGAGAAGAGGGAAAACTAAAAGACAAGCTCTCTTGAGAGCTTATGGGTTACCAGCTGCTGAATCCTTCATTAAAGTAACCACAGTGCAGTGCTCGGTTGCACCCATCAATGCTGTCTGCAGCCTGCAGCGTGCATCCTTTCAAAAGAAGTATGGATCAAGTATGAGTTTCATTATTTAACTACATTTAAAAAAGAAAATCTTTGGAGAAAGGGATATTATTCACCTTTTAGAGTTGTTTGGTTTTTTTTTTTTTTTCCTTCAGTCAAATGTAAATTATTATCCTTCATGGCCATATCACCCCATAGCATTTATTGTTCTTGAGAAAGAACACTTAAAGTAGAACAAAAACAAAACTTTTCTTTGAGGAGCAGAAAGAGAGAGAGGAAGAGAACCCCCCCTCACCCCTCAGGAAAACTGGATTCTGTCACATACTGCTGGCTACTTTGTAGTCCAGATATCTTGCATATTATTATTTTTGTAAGGCACATGATGCTTTAGCCTCCATACATCCTGAAAAGTTTTGTGTGCTTAAACCCAAATGATACAAAGCATGTACCATGAATGACAAACTAGGCAACAAAAAATGGTGTACTAGAAGGCAAGACAAAATTTTACAGAGAAGATACGTACTTCAAGCATGACTCTGGAGCACTTTAACGTCTGTAACAGTAAAAGTATTCCAGGCACAACCCGTATTAGCATTCCCTAACCATCTGAACTCATGTCTGTATCATGATTTCTTTGCAATGTGAAAGAAAAAAAGAGTCCTCTATACAGTGCTTCATGACAAATCACATGGCTTGTGATGCTTCATGTTAGAAAACCTTTTAACTTCCAAAAAGTCCTCTTTTGTAGGTCATGCTCTCATTATCTTGCTCTGGGATCTGGTCTGATTAAATTATAGGAAATTACTAATACTTCACTTTGAACAGCCAGCTCCTCCTGGCTCCTCTTCTTCCTTCTTTTTTTTTCTAAACTTAATTCCTCCTACTCCTGTCTTCTTACATATGAAAAAGACAACAATTGCTCTGCTACAAAGATTAAGTCATACTCTTCTTCATCCATTTTAAAAGTAAAAATTCCTTCTGTCTGCATGTTCTTACATTTCCCATTCCACTGCTCTATCTGCAGGTTTTCCTGTTCGGCCAACTAAAAAGTTTGCACTTTCATTTTAAATCTTGGGCACCCCTACCCTCTCTCTCATTCATAAGAACCTGAAGACTTAAACTAGTTTAATGCGCACAACACTCACTTTTTAGTAGTCTAATCTATACTCCAGTGTTAGTTATTTTTATTTTGTACTATCAGACAACACTAAGACATAGTCTACCATTGATCTGCTGTAGACATTTATGACTGAATGAGCCTTACAAGGCTGACTTAGTTTGCATAACAAAAAGAAAATTATAAAACAAACATAAGGAGCAGAGACTTTACATGTCAGACAGCATCCCCATAAAGGGAGAAGGTATTTCTGAGAAGTCTATGACAACTTCACTAGCACAACAGGGACAAAATAAGAACAGTATCCTCAGATGGAACAATGGAGATGTTACTCAATCCACCAAAAGGCTGCTGTTCATTTGAGAGGCGTTATTAACCTAATTATATGAATAATAATAATTTTCCCTACATGGAGTCTCTTGTTGACTATGTGCTAGATCATGATCCCTGCAGTGGTTAAGAGGTTAAAAACAGTAAATATGCTAGAAGACTAAAAAAAAATATGTTAGAAGAATAAATAAAAACTTCCCATTACACATGCAATCTGTACTAATATAATAATTTAAAAGAGAAAGATTCTTGTTCCTGGCAAAATCATTTTGTCTTGGAGACAACTCTTAAATGCTAAATGACAGTAAATGCTTTCCTGACACTGGGAGGTCTTTTGAAAAATCTATCCAACACTTCCTCTCTTGCTATCAGAAAGTATCAAATGAAGCAAACTGCAGAAATAAACAAGAAGGAAGCTCTAAATCACTGTTAATTTACTTGTTTGACAGTATTTTCTTTGTCCTCTGATGATATAATCGAGCAACAAAAAACCAATATAATAAAAAGCTTCACAGAGTTCAAGAGTGTTTTTTTACTGTATAGAAAGAGCTAGCACTTCAACAGGGTATCTGGAACATCTAACAGTGTACCTGACTATGAAAGTAAGAAGAGTTACGCCCCCTTATTATCAGATATCTAGCTTTTGATATGGAAACTAATATTGTATCAATTCCACATCTCCTTCTTGAACAAAATAAATCCAACAGAAAATTCCACTGCAGTGGAATTCCACCTACATTAAAAGCATTCCTCAGAAACTAGCAGGAGTTCAAACTTCGCAATGTAGCATCTGCTACTCTGTAACAAATGCAAGCTTTGAATAAATGGAACTGTGGCATTCATTCACAAATTGCACTGCTGACAAGCCTCCCAGAGAGAATCAAACCCCAAGGAGTATCGATTGCTACACTTAAGGCAACGTAGTGATCTAGATCTTTACTCGAGTGCCTCAAGACTTCCCAAAACTTTTACTTTTCAGGCTGAGCTCTTTCAAGTCACATGGAGCAGTTCAAAGGAGACAGACTTTTGGGAATTTTCAGTAAAGAAAATAATAGTCTGAAGTAGAATGGAAAGTGAGACAACAAGGAGAATAAAAGCAGGGTAAAGTTGTATTTATACGTGTATTTTTAAATACTCTTATGCTAACTGAATAAATGAGAAAGAAGTATCTAAGTGCTGAAGTGGTTGAATGGGAGGAAAAAAAATCTCCAACACACACATAGGAATGAGCAAAATTCTTTAAACATTCCAGTGAAAATGAATTGACTTGCCCAAGTTAGTCACGTCCAAAAATAATCATAGGACACCTATACTGGGCAAATTTGTAAGTTATAGACCTAACTCTGTCACTGTAAACTGAGTCTACACTGCTGCAGTATTTAGTTCAGATATTATTGAGCCATTGTCTATCCAGGAACTCCTGAAGTCCTTTCCTCATTCCTCTGTATATTAAATTAAGAAGGATGCACTTTCCTTAGTTTTTCCCAGAGTGTGATTGAGGACGTTCTGCTGGCATAGGTGGCTAAATAGTTCCCAAAAACTGACTTCTTTACACATGAAAATTCCTCTTACAATACATGCAAATATTGGAGTCTCAAAGGGCCCATCCATCTGACTGAACCCTGAGGTTCACCCTGCTTTGAGCAGGGGGCTAGGCCAGATAACCTCCAAAGGACCCTTCCAAACTAAATTATGTTGCAAACAACTCCAATGACTGAAAGCTCAAGCTTAACTCTGCCCTTTTAAGCAGATGCCACCAAAACACACTATTATTGCATCTAATTATATCAATCCTTCTCTTCCTTCAAACACTGAAGCGTCAGTATCCAGCAACTCCCTTGAAAATGAACTAAACTCTCACAGCAGTCTCATCAGCTCTAGCAAACCCTTGCACAGAGGACTTCTTCACCACGGTGTGTGTTTTGGCAGTGCAGTGTTCTCATGTGGAACTACCTCTAAATTTACGTGAGGGCTGTCCAATGCAGTCAATGGACAGAAGTATAAAATCAAGGTCTCTACCAGCAGCAGCTCCATACTATCAGTGCAAGCAGCCTGACAATGTTCCTCAGATGCATTTCAGAGTACATAATAATTTATATGAAACTAATTAAGGCCTAGAAATCCTGAGAACACAGCCTCCTGCTCAAGCTGCATTAGAGTCGACAAGGACTTGCCAGACCAAGTTACAGTTGCTCAGTTACAATGTAACATTGGTAAGTTATTCTGTGTATCAACATCTGACTATTTATTTTCCCAAACAACCGCAACAGAATTCAAAATATCACAGGGAGGTTCACTACATCACTGGAGACCATTCACGCACCAGCAGCAACCTGTAACATAACTCAGGAGGGAATCACAACAGCAATGCTCTTAGTGGGGCAGAGTGAAGGTTGAGCACAGTACTAGCCAGCTTCTTTTGGGATGCACGTGGTGCATTTTACAGTTCTTCTGCCACCGTTACTACTTCACGGTGAAATACACACACCATCCCGCTAAGAAATGTATTGCTAAAACCTGCGAGAACTGTGGAATAAAAATGTGTTTTACACTGAGCACCCTTTAAAGCAACATGTTGCTAAAAAAACAAACAACACAAAAAATCATAAAACCCCCCCAAACCCAAAGACAGACCCCTAATCACTATTTATAGCATCTGCATACTGAATTCCAAGGCATTTGCTGAATCTAGAACACTATTATTCTGAGTGATTTGAAGTATTATTATTGAAAATAACAGCTTTTTGATTCAATTGCAAAAGAAATTAAATTAAATCCCACTGAAAAGTACCGTTCATGTGGGGCATACAGCATGTGTGTGTATCACACACCAGGAAGAAAAAAAAAAACAAAAACAAAAACACAATAAACACTCAAACTCCTCTCGTGGACTGAACTAAAAAAAAATTAATCCCAAAGAACTACAGATTAGGCCGTGTAATTTAAAAAAAAAAAAAAAAATAGTAACACACGCCGAACTCCATTCGCACAATGAAGGCAATTGTTCGTCGGCCCAAAAAAAGCCGCGGCTTTCCCCGGCGCGGCGGTCAGGAGGTCGGGGCCGCGGGCGGCCGCAGCCGCAACCCGGCGGCGGGGGCAGCGCGGGGCCGGGGCCGCGGGGTCGAGCGGAGCCCCCGAGGCCGGGCCGATCTGAATCTCCTCCGCCACCGCCTCCTCCGCCGCGGCGCGCTCGGGCGAGCCAAGATGGAGCCCAGGTTTGATGTCAGCCCCAGGGGCGGGCGGAGGGCAGCGCCGGGGCGGGGGCGAGGGCAAGGTCAGCCGCCAGCCCGGCTCGGCCCCGCCGCCTCCGCCCACCCTGAGAGCCCCCGCAGGGCTCCTGTCGAGCCGGTTCCACCCCCCCTCCCCCCGCGCCCCATCACCGCCCCTCCATGGCCGCGCACGGCCCTGCGCGCCCGGGCTTGGCCCGTGCCCCCGCCCGCCGCGCCGGGGCCGGGGCGCTGCAGAGGCGGGCGCCGCTCACCCCCTGCCCACCCGAGGCGAGCCCCGCCGCGCTCAGCGCGGGGAATCGGCGTTACCGGCTCGGCTCCTCCGCTAAAGGGCTACGCGGGGGCAAACGGCAATAGGAAGGGATGGGGAGAGGGGAGAGGAGGGAATAACCTCCCCGCCCAAAAACCCAAACATCAACCCCCCACCAGGCAAAGCCCGCCACAACTCAAGCCCTTTTGACTCGGGAGGAAAGGAAAAGGAGTGACAAATATCTGAGGGGCTGCAAGTGCCGCACCCCCCCCCGCCCCCAGCCCGCCGCCCCCCTGGCGCCGACACCCCTATCCCGGCACTGGAAGGGCGCGGGGAGCGCTGCCCCGGCCCCTCCGCCCGCAGAGCCGGGCGGGAGACTCGCCGCGCTCCGCCCGCAGCGGCGCCCCGCGGGCAGGGGCAGCCCCGGTGAACTCCCGGTGACCGAGCCCAGCTCCGGCACCGGCGGTTCAGCCCTCGCCCTACCCCGAGCACGGCGCGGAGGGGCCGCAGGCACGCTCCGAGCAGATGTGCCGGGGACAGACAAATGACCCCTCCATCCATTCCCCGCTCTCCTTAAAGCGGCCCTGGGGCCACGCAGGGGCAGGGTATTTTTAGGTCTCTTCTCCTCCCCTCCGCCTCCCTCTCAATAGCTGCCGAGCGCTGAATACGAGGAGAGGGTGGAGAGCGAGCGGCAGAAAAGTTAACTGTTTTGCAAAGAGGGGAGAAAAGAGGCAGGGAGGGGGGAGGGAGGGAGCAGGGCAGGGTGAGCCGTGTCAGGGGATGTGTGTGTGTCTTTGTGAGAGCGCAGAGGGTGCCCGCGGGCGGAAGATCGGATGCACTTTAGCCCTGTGCTCTGCTGCTCTCGTCTGGGGCAGCGCCGCCGGAGCCTGAGTCTTGCCTGGCTCGCCTGACCCTTCATTTCACTGCGGCCAGGAGGAGCCCGGAGCCCGCCGCCGCCTCCTCTCCCTGCTCTGCAGGGACCTCGCCTGCCACGGTCTGCCTCTCCGCCGCTCCCTCCCACGCCGCCGGCGGCGGCCACAGCCCCCTCCGGCATGGCCCCAGGGTCGGTGAGGGTGCCCCCGCCGGCCCCCTCCGCAGTCGCTGCCCGCCTGCCCCCCACTCCCGGGCCGCCCAGCCCCGCCGCAACCTTTAGCCGGGGACGGACCTCTCGGCTGGTTCCGCACAAGACGCCAGCAGCCGCTTCCCCTCTCGCCGCCCTCCCCTCCGCTGCTTAGCCCCCCTCCCCACCCCAATAAAATAGACCCCCCCCTCCCTCCGGCCCCAAAGAGAAACCCACACCCCCCCGCCCCCCCACCCTCAGCACAAATGCACAATCACGGGCGAGGGGAGGGAGAGGGAGGAAAGGGCGAGAGACGCGAAGAAAGAAGGGGGGAAAGGAGAGAGAGGAAAAATTAAAAGGGCACAAGGCTGTTCATCACCAACATGGCTGCCTTAGCTCAGACCTAAAAGAGGAATAACCCAGGCTGTGTCTTTGTCAGTTTCACCTCTGTAACCCTAAACTAATGCACGAAACGACGGAGGCGGCTACAGAGGGGAAGGAGACGGGGAGAGGAGGAAGGAGAAAATGGCAAAAAGAGGGGGCACTTACGTGAAGAGAGGCGCTTGGGCTGCTCCTGCTTCCTCCTGGGCATTTTCCCCCTTTTTTCACATTCTCCTCCTTGGTTTAACGGGAGATCAAATAAGACCGGGAGGGGGGGGCACGGACGGGCACAAAGCCGGGGCCCCCGGGGGAGCTGCTAACCGGGGCGGGTTTTCCCCTCTTCGCCGGGGGAAAGGGGGCTTGAAGCCGGTTTTCCCGGAGCCACCGCGAAGGGCTCCCTCTCCCCCTTCTCTCTCTTTCTTTTCCTCTCCCCCCCACCCCCCACCCCCCCTAACCCCCCTCCCCCCCCGCAACCCGGTCGTGCACCTGGCTTGTCCCCGGTCGCAGTATCCCTCAGCGGCCGGGGATGTGTTTCCCGGCGGGCGGGCGGGCGCCGTGCCGGGGCGAGGGGGCTGGCGCGGCGGTGCCGAGGGCTGCGCCCCGCGCTCCTGCCGGCCCCTAAACTAACACTAACGCCGGGATCAAAGGGCAGCGGCGGCGGCGCTCCCGGCGCGCCCGCGGGCAGGCAGGGACACCCGCGCACACCCCCGCACAGCCCCGGCGGGCGGGCACACGCGCGGGCACACGCACCGACACACGCGCGCCCCGGCAGGGCAAGAGGGGACGGTGCCCCCGCTCCCCGCGGGCTCCGGGTGCAGCGCGGCGCGGCGCGGCGGGCGGAGGATGCGCTGCCCCCGGTCCTGCACCCGCTGCTAATCCGCTTTTACGAAAAAAAAAAAAAAATTAAAAAAAAATATTTAAAAAAGGTGTCTGTGTAAATCTGTGGGTCTCGACCGTTCGCGCTGTAATTCCCTGGTTTGCGGTGGGAAAGAAAATGATAATATTAAACCTTTTTTTTTTTTTTTTTTTTTTTAATTAAGACGTTTTGTTTTCCTGTGTGTTAGAAACTGGAAAAAAAATAAAAAATTGTAGTGGTGCAAAGCTAACCTGCATAAAATTTCTTGGATGTGATCAGCACAGGGGGCCCAAGGGGCTTTGCTGCAGCCGAACTTCAGTTCAGTGTGGAGGGGGAGAACGGGGGGAGGGGGGAGAGGATGGTTTATATACGACTCCCTCCGTGCCAAAATAAGCACACAAAATAAGCAAGAAGGGAAGGTGGGCAAGTTGGTATTCTGAGGATTTCTAGTGCAGGTTTTAAAAAGTGGGAAGAATGCAAGCAGCGTGAAAATCACAACTCCTTGAGAGAGTGTATGTGTGTGTGTGTGTGTGTGTGTGGAGGGGGGAGGAAATCAAGATTAGGTCACCCCTAATGGTTGATTTAACTGCTACATGATACTTCTACAGTGCACACAGCAATCTGGACTTCTGAAATTTACTTTTTTTTCCCCCCTGCTATAATGCAGGTATATGAAGCTTTATCCTGAAGCGATTCCTGTGTGCACTATCAAGCCCAGATAGCAGTTTTCATTAACTGATACATACTTTCATTACCTCACAAATCACACATCTTTCTTCAAAGACAGACATGAAGGTGGGAAAAAAAAAAAAAAAAAAGAGGGTCTCACTAAAGCACAAAAGGTACTCTGTGAAAGAGAAGTGCTCTCTTTGTGACTTGCAGTCATTTGGATAAAAGTTCACACAGAGGTTCTTAATGATTTAAACTCCAAAACCTGTTACTACAATTGAAGTAAAATTATTTGAAGCACGGTTGTTTCATATAGCTCTCTCTTTGTGTAAGAAAACTTTGAACTTAGCAGAATACATAATAGAAATCATGAATCAGATGTTGCAAAACTAAAAAATCTGCATTATTCTGGCATGTATACCTGTGAGAATTTTTTTTGCTTTTGACAACCTGACTCATCATTTTATCACACCATTCTCCATCCTAACTTCAAAAAATTTTTTTAAAATAAACAACTGCCTAGGAAAACACAAACCAGCAAATTTGCAACCTAAATATTTTAAAACAGTCAACTTACACTCTTAATCACCTCAAGTTAGAATGGTTACACATAATCTTATACCCACTTCACAGCCAAATTTACCCTTTCTACAGGAAAAATTTTAAATAAGACTTAAAAGATTGTATGTATGACAATCTTAGGTCATGTGTGTGCAATTTTGAGTTTCAAAACCACATGTACACATCTGGTGAGACAAAACAGACTCCTCACTTCACAATACAGCTAAAATACTTCATTTTCATGTAGAGATTTACTTACTTTTAATCCAGAAGTAAAAACCAAGGTGCATAACTGACAACACTAGATATTTCTTGTGGGGAGAGATGAGTCCAAACAGCTGCCTAACTCTTGCTCATGACCAAGAGCACCAGCATCAGAATTCCTCAGAACATTTAGGTCCTGTCTTTTCCCTCAGTTCTCCATTTTATACTGGTTTTGGAGTTTTGTACAGCATTAGTAGTGATAACCAAAAATATCAGAGGCATTCCTTACTACTCAACTTTGACATGCCTGGGACTAACAACAGAACTTTGTTCATGAATAAGAGCTGCAATGCTGAACCTACTTAATTATTTTTTAAATACATTTTAATGTCAATTGTGTTGAACTAAGCCAGCTTTGTGATCAGCATCTGAATGATCCTACCAGTGCAAGAGGCCACGAAGTAGCCATTTTGGAAAGGGAAAGAGTACTGGCCCTGTGATATGATCCACAGCTGCTGTGGCAGCCCTTCTTCAGGTGCTCTAGGAGAACAGGATATAGGAAATACCATGTTCTGTGCTGTCACTCTTTCCACCCTCTACTCCTCATGCGTTTCTGGCACGTAAATTAATGTTGACAATGCCAGCATTAATTTACAATATGCTGTGCAGGTTTTTTTCCCCTCCATCATTTGAAAACCCCTCAAGGGGGGGTTGAGGTGGCTGCAGCAAAGGCGCTATGGGAACCCAGCTCTCTGAGAGGGCCATGGGGACTGGCACACTATAGAGCAGCATTAAATCTCTCTGAGGGTGACCTTGGCTTCGATAGACATCCCAACAGTTTTCCTGGGAGCTTAGTGGGCCAAGACTTAAGTGTGTTCTGCAGTGAAAGAAATCCCAGTGGTTGGATGAATTATCAGGGAGAAACTCAAGCTTTGAAGGGTTTCTAACCCCACACCTGGAAATACTCCATTTGTGAACAACCTGGTTCCTCATATCTCTCCTGGCTAATTGCATTACTCCACAGATTGTCCTAGTCAATAGATAGTATACAGTCATCACATTGAAATCATAGGCACATCAGTCCTAACTTTGAATTATTTTACACATTGGTTTAAGATTACTAAGGCCATAACGCCATTTAAAAAATAATCTTCCATTATGTGTTTGGTGGTATAGTACAAAAAAGAGTTAAGTCAGCTGACTACACTTTTGAACATTTTTAGTCCAAACACAAGAAAATAGTTGCAATTCTTCCACAGATAACATAATATAAATAATGCATCGCTTCTGCAGGTCCTTCTATTAATAAGTAATGATTGTACGGCACCTTCCAAACACCAAATCTAGTTACACATATGAATTAAGTTCAGCCTCAGAATCCACTCTTGAACAAAGTAAATATTTTCTTCACTTACACATGAAAAAAATGAAACAAATTGAGTAAATAAGGTTTTAAACAGTAATAAATGATGTAACATTCTTAAAACCTTTGCAGGGTATCTAGCATCCAAACTGTCTTTATGCAATGTAAAAAATACTTGAAAAGGTTTTCTAAACAGAAACTAAAAAATTAGCTAGCATCCTTGCTTTATTCTTTGAAACTTTAAAGAGTTCTGTTCCCAGGCTCAGATTTTTTTAAAGGAGTGGAAAAGCGGGACCATTTTAACCAGTTCTTGGGCCCTCCAAACCAAACTGTGGCCACCTCTACTTAAAGTATAGCCTACCAAAATGATGGTCAGGTCAGCTGTGTGTGCCCCTGAGCATGCAGAGGAGAGTTTTTCAGGCTCCACAGGCTCTTTTTAATGATACTCCTATCTTTGGATTAATTTCCTATTGAACATAGAAGGTATTTGCCTATGACCTCTGTTTCTTCCATGTGTAAGATGAGGCCCTCTGGTTTTCATTGAAATTATCTCTCTCTCACACCTGTTGCGTGATACCCCTAACAGCCTACTCCTCTTTTCAATTTTAATTGATGTCAATATTTCTATGCTTAGCAGTAACTATGATTCAATCCAGCAAACAAGATTTGATTATAAAACCTTCTCTTTGCTCTAAAGCATTTAAAAAGCAAATGCAAAGGGATGAACAAATCCATAGGATAACAGCTAATGGATACCCTCAGCCATGTTTGCAAATGCTCTGTAAGCAAGTAACATTAACTAGTAGGTTTGTAATAATAATAAATAATTACAAGTTAGACTGGCAAGGCTACCAACCAACTCCACAAAGGCCAATGAACAATGATCAGAAGCCATTGCTTTCTGATGAGTATCATCTTGGAACTCATAAACAATTACAAGTGGGAGATGCATTTGCATAACCAGCAGATCTTAAATGATAGACATAGGCTCTAGCTTTTGTAAAAGGCAATGAAGTTCTCTTTCCCCAAAGTTTTTAACCTTTTCCTTCCTAAAAGGAAAGGAAAATGAAAGTGCCACAGCCTGTTCTAGGCAAAAACTCTTTTTGCAACCCTGGAAATCCCTGGCAGTGCTCTCCCAACTCTTTAGCTGCCTATGTCTTGCTCCTAAACAAAGACCATACTGAATCAGAAATGTCCTTAAAGACAAGATTTTAATGAATTCCATTACAATCTCGCAGCCTCAGAGCAAAGAGGCATCAGGTAGGAGGAGTTCAATATAACCTGCATCTCCTCACTAAACCACAACCAGTGCTTTCTCAGAATCTGGCCTAAATCTTGGTAAACCTACTGGCCATCATAAATTTAAGACAATTTCAACACAAAACGCTTCTAGTTGAAATGCAAATTTAACATATTAATATTTCTTCAGAGGAACCATTGTGTTTATATTTTTTAGCTGTACTAACTACATAAATGTATAGCATACTACCTTGGAAAGGTGATACAGCTCCTAATTTCAGTTTAAAAAAAATTAATCAGCACTTGAAGCTGGTGGCCCTAAACCCATGCTGATATACAATACTAAATATTACAGGCTAGAAATACATTGGATCACACATTAGTGTCCACATGCTTTTGTTGTTACTCAGATACTATAGGATACTTCTTCAGATTTACCAAAGACGTTTCATGATTCTTATCTTACCATAAGTGCAGTTAGCTTTTCAGTTCCATAAATCACTATAGCACCTCTTCACAGCCCTTTTCTGTAAGCCTATTTCACAAAAAAAACCCCAACAAACCAGCTAAACGTCCCAATGAAAAACCACCAACTAACCAACCAACCCATCAATCAGTCACTTGAGCCTAGGACTACTGGACTTAAGTCTACAGGCACCTGAAATGAAGAATTTCTCCCCCAAATCCAAGCAAGCAAAATCTTCCCAGTACAGACTAAATGTAGAAAAAATAAATTAATATTTTACAACATAAAGCACTAAGCAGTATCTGAAGTGATGAAAAGAATATGTTTAGTCAACTGAGGACTGGAACACTTAGCTCAGGGCTATTACGGTTACAAATGTGGAAACAAAAAAGAGTAAATTTCTGCTCCAATTCTGAGCACTGGTTTATATTCGCCATTTAAATGCATTGAAATCAGTAACTTTATCCCATCTTAAGAATGGTCTAAGTTAAATTAGAGTGAGACCCAGAGAACTCCCTCTGTCATTTTACTTCTTAATAGTTTGCTAGTCACTGTTAACTGGAAATTTAGCACAGCCCCATTAGCAAACACCTACCATGGTTAAAGATATTACCATTCTCCTGAAAAAACCACCTCCAGACTGTCAAAACAGAATGCATTTGGCCTTCTATTTACTTCAGTGTGAAGTCTTGCAGCTTAGTTAAGCAGCAAGGCAACAGCATTTCAAGCCACAGCTGTTTGCTAAATGAAAGTGTGTCTAAGTTTTTAAACATCTTGTTACATGTACATTGAGAGGCAGAGTCTCTGCCGTACCAGCAAGGTGGCAAATTCCTCAGGGAAATCAATTGTGGTTTCTCAATTAACTAGCTGGTGTTCTGTTGTTAAATCACCAGAGTGATACAGAGACTGCGCTGGATCATGAGAACTGACAAGATCCCAAGGAGCCCATCTACTATCTAGGACTGTGCATTTGCCAAACTCCTCTCTCTCTCTGACAGCACCTTACCAGAAAGCAGGAGGAAGGCAGGCACAAAAAGGGTTGCTAGTGGTTCTGATGCCAACTATGGAATACCTTAACAGCTTAAAGAAGGGTGAGATGGAAGAGCAATTCGGAAACAAGGAAACATAGCGGTGCCAAGATTTTATGTTTTCAGGGAAAATAAATACATTAAGGCAAGGGAGAGGAGGGGTATGTGGAGAGGAAGCTTCTAGCAGAGTTCATCTGCCTGGTGTGATGAATTTCACAGGGCAGTCAGCTATACTCAACCATAGTGCATGTTCTCAGTAATCAGACCTCACCCACTGGCAGGCAGAAGGGTTTGGGCTGCAAGTCAGCCTCCTGTCACCACTGCCTGCTGAGCATGAAGTCATGCAGCCAGTCCCCTCCTGTAGGAAATATCTCTTCGCCCTGGCACTTCCCCATCAGACTGTACAACATAGAGGAAAAGGTTATTTGTCTTTTGAGATACTAGCAATAAAGTCTAGTTTCCTCAACCACTGATAACACTGTTTGATGCAAATACTGTTGCTAGACCCTGCTTTTCAGCAACTCTAAGGCCACCCAGTGTTTTCAAGTCTGTAGTTTACAGTAAGATGCAAATTATTTTTCCATAAGAAATAGACTAATAATAGTGAAAAACCACACAGAGTAGCACAAAATTCATGAGTAGGAAGAAAGTAAAAGCGCTACTACCTGGAGGGAAGCAGCTTACATTTCCACACAAAAAAGGTGATGATTGCATCCTCAACGAGATAGCTGAGTGCACCCTTAACAGGTTTGCAGATGATATAAAACTGGAAGGAGTAGCTGATACAGCAGGTGGTTGTGCCACCTTTCAGAAGTACTACCCGGCTGGGGAAGCAGTTAGAGAGGAATGTAATGAAATTCAAAAGGGGAAATACAAAGTCTTGCATGTAGGGAGGAATAGCCCAAGGCACCGGCATATCCTTAGGCATCTACCAGCTAGAAAGCAGCTTTGCTTGGGATCCTGGTAAACATCAAGGTCATCACGAGCCAGCAATGCACCCTTGTAGCCAAGAAGGCCACCATTAGGAAAACTGTTGCTAGCACGTCAAGGGAGGTGATCCTGCACTCAGGGCCACAAAGATGATTATGGGACAGGAGCACCTACCATATAAGGAGAGGCTGAAAAAGCTGAGGCTGTCTGGTCTGGAGAAGGGAAGGCTTAGGGGGATCCTATTCATTTGTACAAATGTCTGATGGGCAGGAATGAAGTTGAAGGAGTCAGAATCTTCTCAGCAGTGTCCATTGTCAGGATAAGAGGCAATGGGTACAAATTTAAAAAAACCCCAAACACACAAAACCAACAAAACACCCCAAAATGAACCAAACAACACCAGAATTCCATCTGAACACAGGAAAAGATTTTTTTTTTACCACTAGGATGGTCAAACACTGGCACAAGTTGCTCAGAGAGGTTGCCTGAAGAAGAGTAAATGCTCTAGCTTACCCTGTTTGAGCAGTGGGGCTGGACTAGATGATCTCAAGAGGACCCTCCCAATCTAATTAGTCCTGCGAAAGTGTTATAACGTGAGCATTTACTGTTTCCTAAACATGGTATTCATGTCTGGTTTTATGGCAGTAGTTTACAGAATACAATATTCTGCTAGGGTTTTTTAGCCAGTACGACTCTTCACCAAAAACACCCTTATGATATCCAGAATCCTTTAATGTCCAAATACTTATTCTTAAAATTCTTACTCCTTTATGAGCTGCTTAGCAGAAAACATTCACTGATCATTCTGAAACCATGATTGGTGTTTTACTCCCTCACTCTTCCCTCAATATGTTCCCTAGCCTGAAGATTATACCAACTAAATGAAGCTATAACTGTAGAGCAGGTAGAAGAGGGACTGTGTTTTTAATACCTCTATAATGCAAGCACTGGAAGTTTGATGTCTTTTTTCTCAGACATTTGCAAAGCATCATTACCTCCACCTTTCAGCTGGGGACATGCACTCTGCCTGTGGTGGTTCACTACCGAAGCTAGATGTAGAATTTTAAGGCTGCTGTTCCCAGCAAACCATTATCATCCACACATACCTGGCATATTATAGGTGCTGTGGCCACAGGGTTTAATTGCTTTACTTTCTAACCTGCAGCCATACTTCCTTAGTGCAATTCTCTTCTTTTACCAGTAGGCACACAAGCTTACTCATACAATGTCTCATACATGTTGGCTGTTTGCACCAGAGGTGCTCAGGTTACAGAAGTAAGATTCGTGAGATACCCGTATAATTTGACTTCTTATTGCTTACTCTTATTCTCATTTAGCTTTTGAGATGGATACAGATACTGCTGTACACTGAGGAACACCAGCTGATATCAGCAGTCACTCAAGGCCTGAGGGACTCAACGCTGCACAGAGATCATGGTGGCTCTCAGCAGCGAGTAGCGTGCTCTTGCCTGCAGATGGAGTCATGGTCCCATGGAACACTCTCTCACACATCTCCCCCCTCCCCGAACTATAGCAACAAACAAAATGAAGGAGTTGTGGGGCAGGGGGTTTGCCCCTCTGTATGCTTCCCTCCTCAAAAAGCAACTGTATGTATGAAGAGTTGAGAGTCTGAAAAATGGAAGAATAGACTTGAAAACATTTGAATGAATCTGTCTCTCCCTTTGTATATCCACCCCCTCACTGGCCCCAACAAAAAATTTCCACATTTTTTTGTATTAAAGAAGGAAAAGGGGAAGAGAGAAGATGAAGTAGAGGAGTACTTTTTCCATATTTCGTACACAGTGGTGATTTTGAACAACCTGATCAATGGAAGATGGTAGGAGATTGAAGAGTAAGTATTCCCTGCCAAGCCAGAGAAGGTATGGATCTCCCACTTCATCTTGGGAAGGTCATCAAGCAGGGGATAAAAGGGAAGAAGCAAAATGAACAACTGTTAGAGAAGAAGTCCAGCAAGGACACAAACTTGTGCAAGATTTAAGATGTTTTTGTTCAGTTTTCTTGGAAATTTTAATTATGTTTTGGAGGTTTTATTCATTCCAAAATACTGAATAGATACTAATAAGAAAACAAGTAAGCCTTCCTGGTCTCAATAAACATTAAGTTAGATGGCATCTACCTCAAGGTGTCAAGACCAGTGTCCATCAGAAACAAAACATTTTGGTTGCCTTATGAACCCTACAAGAGCTGTATCATGTCAATTCAGGAGGGAGGTACTGCGATGCTTTCATTTACATAGGGAAAAAACTCCCCAAAATCGGTGGCTTTTAAATCATCATCTAAATAGCAAAACAATTGGGAAGAGAGCCAAGAAGGTACTCAAGTGCAGCTTTCCAAGAGAAAACAGCACTGGAGAAGGTACCACGATGGAGCAGAGATTAGGAAGAGTGTGGAATGTCTTTCTCATCTTCTAGTGTAAAAAAAGAAAGTCTGCACTTGGAGAAGAGTAATGCAGAAAATATGACAGAAACTCTCCTTTTCAGAGTTTATTAGATTGATATGATTCATACAACCCTCCAGTCCCCACAGCTGTGATACCATGTCAGACATAATTACTTCTGCTGCCCAACTGGGTATGCTAATCAAGGATGCTGGTCAAGTTTGACCCCCCACCTACTTCCCTCTCTTCTATAGCTTTTAACCAACTTATTAAAAATGCTGAGAACTCAAAACACACTTCACTGGAGACTGTAAAAGTATGAAGACTGTCATCTTCCATTGCTGACACTGTTGGAGATCTTCACAACACGTGGTCTTTTACCAAATGTCCTGCTTTATGCTTTCAGTACCTCTGAGTTATAAAAGAATAAAGTCCAACAAGTTACCTACAGCTAGATATTCCACATTCCAATACACAAAACAACAAAAAGATGAAAAACTAAAATATCACCCAACTCCCCCCCCAAATTCCTCCAAAAGATGCTAAAGAGATTAAGACATTTTAGGTTACAAGGAAAGTCTGAAGACTTCTGGCTTGACAGCTCAAATGTTTTAGCTGACAAATTGTCACCCCATCATGTAATATTTAACTTATGAACCTTTTAAGCTTAGGGCCTCTCTTTCTCTTCCCCAAATTACCTCTAATCTGTTGCCTCATACAGTTCTTTGCATCTCCCAGTTTCTCCCATTTTATCTCTACAAATGAGGTACATCCCTCCCCTTCATCCTGTTCCAGAACATTCTCCTAACCTACACGAACATCTAAACTTCATGTTCTTCTTCTGATTGAACATCCTATCTATTTCAAAGTTTCTAGCGTGATTCATTTTTAAAAATCAACCATCCTTACCAAACTCTTTCCCACCTCCACCTTTGCTGTGCCTTCAACAGCTTCCTGCAGTATGAAGACTTCTCTGTCCAGTGTCTTTCAAAATGTGTCTATTATACTTTTCAAACTGACCTTCCTTGACAAACTGCTCATCTCCAGGCCTTTTAAAGTCTTCCATTACCTCAGTGACACTGTCCCCAGTGAGGCTTCCTGTACTACTGAGTCGCTTTACTCATTTCAGTTGCTCCTTTTACAACTGAGCCTCAGGTTTTTACTGACACATTAAAACTGTCTTATAGACAAAGTGGCATCAAATGATTTTTCCACAGTGTTAGGAAAGTTAAAAAAAACCCCAAAAATTAAAGAAATCTCAAGGGCATCCAGAGGTCTGTCCTAAGAGACTGTACCTGCTCAGGCCCCAGGCTGAGGCACCTATGCTAGCAGACACTTGGAAGGAAGGTGCTTCTTTCATGGCCCACATCCAAAAGCCAGACAACTCTTCAGGCCTTACTCACCAGTTCTTTAAGACCAGCAACATCCTAAGGCCTGTACTCAAAAACCTACTCACAAAAGGGAGAAAGTTTGCTGAGGGAAAAGGCTGTGCCAGAACACAGAGGACAGCAAAGTCACAAGTGCAGAAAGATTAGGTTACAGGCCAATACTTGTTTCCTAGTGATAAGGTTAAGAATACTGAAAATAAGAGTGACTTATTTATGGGTGCAGGAATTAAAAATTCTGCATGATTTCAGTGATTTGTGCATCTTTCTAAGCAAGGACAAGCTTGCCTTTCAATCAGCCCAAAACATGGCTGGGTGCTGAAACCCACCACACCTCTGTGATGAGCCTGAACAGAAGGAAACTGGTATTGGGTGAGTGGAGACAGCATGCCCAGAGCAGTGCTGCTCTCCCATGGTGCTCCCTTGGCTCTGTGGGTCCCTTTTCTGAGGGGGAAACTCGGAACTCCTGCCTTTGCCGTTCAGGGTGGGGAGATGGTGGCGGTGCCAGTGGGAGTTGCGGGCACTGTGGGACATGGCTCCAGTCGTCCCCGGGCACATCCCCACCCCGGAGGTACGAGCTCCTCCTGGTAGCCGTGTACTCTCCCAGAGCCGCCCTGGATCGGGACAGGATGGGGATGGACAGAGGGGTCAGAACCACCTCGCTGGCACACACAGCGGGCAGCACCTTCAGAAGCAAGCTAAAGGACGTCTGTACCCTGCTCTGTTGCGATATCGGAGCCTACTGGGAGATTCCGATCCTAACTTCAGCTTTTCTTGCTTCTGTCTTTATCTCTGATTCTAGCAGAGTGACTCTTAACATGGCGTTGATGATAGTCAATGGAAATGCTTACTTTCTTTGTGTTTAAAAAAAGTATCATTAAAAAGAAAAACAAGTCACCTAGAAACAGGTACAACAGTGTTACATTACTATTTCTGCTCCTCAAACTTAAATATGCTGAATCACTAAAAATTAGATGATTAAAGCAAAATTTCAGGCAGGCCTTTAGCAACCATAGAGTTGTGTCAGTTTTTGACACATAAGGATTAGAGGGAAATCCTCCAGCAAAAACCAACAAACCTGAAGATTTCGTCGATGCCATCTTAAAGCTAACCCAAGCTGGTTGGTAGTGTATTTGCATGGCTCAGTTTGTGCCTCACCATGTGCTCAAAGGTGTTCTGTTTAGCAGCCAACTTTTCCCCTTTGCTTAATTAAAACTACAACATGAGTAGCAATGTTTTAAAGAAAACAACATAGTAGAACAGCATGTCCACCTGCACTTTTTAAAGTCTCCTCACATACTATACTAGACTGCTGGCGAGCCAAAACTGTTGTTTGTCCCTTGATGCCTTCCCACTTTCAAGCTTCCCGAGTCCAGTATTGTGTCGGATCTGCTACTTGAGCAGTAGCCTTCACCTGGGCCATTTTCCTGTGAGTTTAGCTGTGGAATTGCTCGTTATTAATGCAGAAGATGTGAATTAACAGAGAAGATGTGAATGAGACTGGAGAAGTTATGAATTCCCCCCATTAATCTCAAACCAGTCAAATGTGTAAATGCTAATGCTGTTAACCATTCAACTGCCAAAACAAGTTTTCTGGCACTGCAATTTCTATCTGAGACCTTTCTTCACAAGATATTCATCAGTGTTACTACCAACCACTAAAGCACAGAGAACAATTGCTGCAGTAATGCACGCATTCCATAGCGGCATCAGAGAAAGTTAGACACAAAAATTAGGATATAGATAAGTCCACATGGTAAGTCATTGTGGTTGAGTAAGTTGCTGTCCATCAGCTGAGCTTCCCTAACCACTCTTGTGCACCCTCTTTGACTGTTGTAATGGCGAGTACAATGTGTTAGTCTAAAATACCTTTCTTTCACTTCAAATCTGCCAGAGAGGAGAAAAACATGAAGTCAGGTACCTCATTATGCTGTTGTAAATCAGTAGTCAGCACAATCCTAAACCAGTAGGTTTTCAAAGTCCAGATTTGGAGGGCACATACTGGAAATAAAGGAATCCCTCTGCCAACTCATCCTGGATTTAGGAGCCAAGGTTCCAGTTGTTACTACTAGCCTTTTTTAGTTCTACCGTTTTTATCTTTTTGATGGCCATTTACTAAGCATTTAGAAAATTGGTACTTTTACCACTGAAAACAGAATGATTTCCTGATGCCTGCACCTTCAGCTTGTTCATTTGATTTTATTAAGCTGGCCATAGTACTAGCATTGCTGATGCAGTCACATTTGAATATGAGAGAAAGCATCACACAGTGCACAAATACAGAAAAAAATGGTTAAAAAATTGATCTCTTTGTAGTCTTACCTTAAGGGCAGAATCCAGAATTGCGTTAGGCAACTGAGGTCCCCACATGGCTCATGAGTGTAGGTGCGTCAGAACTGAATGTGTGAACAACCCACACACACTGAGAAGCTGCACAGGGCTAGTATAAATGGATATTACTCTTACTAGTTGCTTGTGCATTTTTGTCAACAAGTTTCCCCACCTGACATACCCAAATATCAGATAGTATGTGCATGCTTTCCTTCAAGAAAGAAATAAATTGAATTTAGCTTACCTGTTTCCTGGAACTCACTGAAAAGTGGCAGCAGTACGAAAGACCGTGTGTCACCAACCCTTCTTCTAGCTTCTTCCCTTCTCCTCTGCTCCTTTGATCTGGAAGAAAATAGTAATGACCAGTGCCTTTACTAAGCAGCCCAAATTCTCATGAGTGCCTCTAGAAATGAGTGCTGGTGGACATGTGCTTGATTCAGGTTAGGCTAAACTACACTTGCTGTCTGCGTGTTATGAGTCAGTCTCAGTTTGAATCTGGAGAACTTTTAACAATGAAAGGTAAGTTTAAGTGCTTTCAGAGCTAAACAGCGCCTAAGGCTTTTTTATCCCATTTACAGTCTAAGATGTAGGTAAAATTTAGGGGAAAGAAAGCTGGGTAGGTTTGGGGTTTGGCTTTTCTTTTTTTTTAAATTCCTTTTTTTAAATCCACCAAAACCAACCAACCATTAAACTCTAACCCCTGAACACAGTTTCAGCCAGCAGAAGTGTGGGGCAACTCCTTGCATCTTTCTCACCATCACTTTCAGTTCAATTCAGTTTACTTTTGTAGAAAATATTTTTGTTTGATGGAAACATCCTGTAAAGGTATAGGACAAATGTTAAGGAGCTAAAGTAATGGGATTTTGCAATTAGTCTTCAGTTACCTTCCTGTCAGTCCGTTTCAGTCTGCTTCTTCGGTTCAGGAAAGTTGTCCCAGTGACCAGACTCTCTGCCTCTCCATGCATAAGTTTCCTTCTGAAGGAGACCAGGCAGGCCAGAAGACAATGCAAACCAAGGGGCATTCCAAGACAGACTCAGGTGGCAGCCAGGCTTCTTATCTACTTATCAAGACTTACAGGTGCAGCTGATCAAAGCATTATTTTTCCTTCCTTTGGTGGAACATCCCAACTATTTTTATTTTTTTGTCTTTCCCCCACAACCTCCTTGCTGCAGGAGTAGGGGCTAGGGAAAAAGGTAGACCAAATTCTGATGTTGAAATACTACAAGTATGCTCAAGTTCTGCTTTAGAGGATGGGCCAACTAGCCAGTATATATATAACTCGGTTTGGGGTATTCAGCTGGTCAGCTATGTCAACACTTACAGAAAACCAGCTTTTCATAAATCAAAAGCCCTTTGCACCCTTTTCCCAAATGGCAATTTTTTGCAAGTGAAAACCAGCTGTTTCTCAGACTACTTCATAGGCATAACCTCAACTTTTAAGTTTCTTTTCAATTGTCCTGATGAAGCAGCCAGCTCAGTGAACTTGTTTTCTAGGCTTATATATCTTTCACTGACTATCAAAGCTCTCTGGAGACCAGTTAGACTGGGAACAGAAGAGACCTATTCTGAAAAAAAAAAAAAAAGAGTATCCTCCAGAAGTATCTAAAAAAGTATCTATAACCAGAAATGGCTATCATCTCAACATAAGGAGAGAATACTTGTATTTATCACTGGCATAATGCCAGCATTTATAGAAAGACCCTTTTCTGCTACAAGTTCTTTTTTCTTTTTTTTTTTTTTTTTTTTAATCAGCTTTTTCTACTGTACCTGACTACATATCCACAAATATGTTGTGCAGTTATTTAGTGTACTTAGGTCAGCATGCAGTGCCTGAGAGCTTGAAAGGGAAATAATTCACCATTCATTTGCTTGAATAGCCCTTCCATGCATCTGCCCTCAACAGCCAAATCCTACTTTTTAAGTTACATCTTTCAAAAGCAATTAGCAAAGGGATTTATGAGCCCTGCTTCCAATGCTCAAAAGCTAAGAAAACCCTACCCAGAAGTAAACAGTTCAGCTCTATGCAGAAACCCAACTGTTGCACTTTGGCCATAATTAGTAATTACAGTGAAATCCTGGTCCCAATTCAATCAATGACAAAATCCTCAATGATCTGCTCATAGCTGGGGTCTTGCTTATGGAGGCTAACGATTCTAGCTCTCATGCATGGAAGCAAATTGTTCCAAGGTTGAGCCATTTTACTGCCCCCAACTGCTCTTTCTCTCCCTTTGACAGAAATCAGTTTTCCCATAACAGAGTCATCAGAATTAATCATACACCTTCACCTTAGCCACTACATTTTGCAGTCCAGATGTTAAGACATAGCGAGGCAAACTCAGTAGCTGTTCCTGATCCAGATTAAGTGGCTGCTGGTCCATTTCTGATGCCCTGGCACCCCTTCCTCCTCCTTCTTTTCTGCTGATTTCATTTTCTGCATTACCATTTTCCAGTTCAGATTTGCAATCTTATTGTTTAAAGGTTTTTTTTTTTGGTTGTTTTTTTAATTTGAAAACGCAAAACTCAGGTTGATACACTAAGCTTTTGCTGGGGACTGTGCTGTGTAGACAGCAGCCTATACCAAAGGAACACAGGTTAGAGGTTGAGTGTAACCTCATGTTTCTCCCCTCTCAAACCAATTCCAGCTAATCTGGCCACTTTGCTGTTGAGAGAGTTTCAGACATGGTCAGGTTTTGTTTCAAAGCTTTTTGAAATTAATGGAACATACCAGGCTTGGAGAGTTTTAATCAGTAGAGAACAAATACAAATTCTGCTAATCCTCACTACGATAGAGACAGTCATTTAATATAACCTAGATTTCTAGGTTACCTGTTGTCAAAAGAGAGAATTAAGCAGTACCAGTTGGCAATTGTTCCCCATCCCATGGAAGGTAAGATGAATTTCTCTGGAGAAGTCTTGCTCTCTCCGTGGACTACAGGGGGAACTGAAAGACTGGTTCTACTTGAAACATCAAATGTGTAGGTTCCTAAACTCAGCTTAAAGACAAACTACAACTTTCAAAAATCGATTGTAATTCTTTTAACTAAAAGGAATGCCATTTAGCTAGAATGGATGGCATTTAACTAACAGGAGTACTGTGTCCTAAGCCATCACACACAGTCTGACACAGCCTAGTAACATGGTGTGGTTTGACATTCAGTGGCAGTACAGAGTGAGCAAATGTAAGCAATTGCCACCCACCTTGTCTATCATTCCTTCTTTTCTGCACCACACCGGCAAAAGCATTTGTGCAGCACACAGTGAGCAAGATTGGACAACAGATGTTGCTAAAATTAACTCAGGAAAACAAAAACCCAAAGTCACTCATCATTCAGATGGGTTCCCAAAGACCCCACAAACTGCACCTCTAAAGCTGCCTATCACTGAATGGCCATTAAAGCCATGCTGACTCAGACCACACACTTTGCCTGCAGTTCCCCAGGCCACTGAACACTATTAAACATTTCACTCTATTCTCTTTCTCCACGAAGATCCCCATCTCTTAGGAAAAGACTAACACACCCTCTGCCTTACTGACTGTTGATCCTAAATATATTACCCATCATGAGCTGTTAATATGTATGTTATTGCATAAGCTCTGCAAGCATGTACACAAGAAGAGAGACACTATCAGAAGCCCACCTGCCAGTCTCTCTTCCCATTCCAAATCTGTCCCTTCCAATTGCTCAGCACACAAGGCAAGTTACACAAAGGTCTATTTGCTCATCTGCAGTTTATCAGACTTAGCTGTTACTGTGTTTCCTAATAACACTCTGAAACGCTTCTATCATAGATCAGCCTTCTACAAGGAGTGTACTAGACCCACCACAATCAGGAGGCCAGCACTATGGAATGCAAAGATTTTTCAGGACTGATGAAACAATCAGTTTCCTCAGATAAGAAGTGTAGAAAAGTTTGCAAATATCCTAGTACAGTGACTTGAGCAATTTTTACTTTCATGTAAAATACCAATTTTTAGCCTTGCCCTGGAGGTCAGCACTGCTGAAGTTTCTGGTTTCTCCGGCCATTTCTCTGCCTTTCCCCCTCCATCACCAGCAAGATGCAATTAGGTAACTTGCAGGTTTCTTGATCAGAATAAACCTGTCAGAGATTCTTGCTGCAGGAGCTTCTTTTCACTGCAGCTGTACTTCCTGCATTGCCATACTAGCAGGCTGCTTCCACCTCTGACAGAGATCAGGTAGCATAGCCCTACCCATGAGTTCCTAGATTATAAGTGAGATTATCATATAAAGGAAAAAACCCAAAACCAAACCAAACCAAACCAAACCAAAACCAACCAAAAAAACCAAACACCCCCCCAACTGAAATAAAAGAATCAATACCAAGTGTTTCACAGGACAATGACTGGGACACTCTGCTATAGCAAGCTCCTCTCAGACCCTGGCACTTTACAAACCAAGGCTTAGTTTGGCTGTGACAAGCCTTCTGACCCCCATCAGTATCATTGCCACTTGGTTCCCCAGACATTCAGCACTGATCTGTCTCTTGCTGCCTGGTTTGCACAGCCACAGGTCTCACCCTCTACTATAACCTGTTATGCCACCTCCTGCTTCAGCCCTCCCATAACACCTACACAAGCTCTACTACTCAGTCTTGCTCCCAGTGAGTGCAGTTTACTTCATGCATCAGACCCTTACAAAGACAGCTTCTGCTCCATCATCCTCCCATGGGGCAGGAGAAGGATCTGGGTCAGCAGTTTCTAAACTGGAAGGTCACATGTCAGCTGAGTGATCTTGCACGGAATGTAAGGAGTAGAAATTAGTAGGAATGGAAAGAGTAGGATGTTCTGCATCCATCATACTGTATCCCCAGTACAGCTTCTGTGAATTCAGTTTGCCACCTGATTAAATACATTCCTGAAAGTTACTTTAGCAACCCTTTCTGCAAATTAAAATAATACTTGTCACCAGCAATGAAGCTGAAGATAACAGAAGAGAAAGTGAAGAGGAAAAAAATCCCAGTATTTACATACTAAAAATACTTTGCCTGTCCCTTCCTCCCTCATTTGTGTTACTGATTGTTTTGTGATGGATTATTTGGCAAAAATTCTACAGGAACCTACACACCTTTCCCTGCTCTGATGATCTGAAACAAGTTGGAGGCCTTAAATTTCTACTATGCAACATTCTTCACACTTTGGTGCAAGGGATATTTAGAGGAAACACAAATAAGCTAATCAATACTTTATACCTCAGTCAAATTACCAACAGTCAAAATGTGGTTCTGATTCTCTTTCTCTTTGGCAACCCAATTAGTGAGGAAGCTTGGACCTAATTAGTGAGGAAGTAAGACAGAGGGGAAAAAGATTCGAGTTCTGAGTTTTTTTAAATTATTGGTTTACATTTTTTTTCCTTCTTTACAGTAAAAGTTTAAAAATCAGAATTTAGGATTTTTTTTCCACAATCTCTGGATGATGTTTTGAAATGTTTAATTAACATGCTACACAAAACAATGTAAATCAGACTGATTTCATCTGTTTTTCAGTGGCTGAAGTAATGAAAAAAATGTAATGGTAAAGAAAATGAAGGTTGAGATTAAAGGGGCCTACAGTTAATGACAGGCTGGAGTTCAACTGTCATGTAATCGAATATGTTTGAGAATGGACAATAATTAAAGTCAAGCAAAGAATGAAGCCCAGATTATTACAATGAGATATGATATGTTCTTCAGACTATTTGGAGGTTAATGTTACTTGGTTTCATATGGTTACGGGTAAGTGAGTACTGTACTGCTATACAGTAAAAATAATGTAACTGGATACAGTCTGCTTCACAGTGACCCAAGGTTAATGGTAGTTGCTCTTAGTATATTTAAAAGGTTTAAAAGAGATGTAACAACCTCAGCATTACAAATCTAGTGCAATGGCACTAGAAAATGGCACCAAACAGGTTAGAATAATACTGGTGTTCTTGGTTCCATGAAAGCAGCTTCCAATGTAATGTATGTTGGCTGTTATCTCTATAATTACACAGACTATGTCCATGAATTCTTTCATTCCTGAATGGCACCACCTTTTGAGTAATAGATCATTGGTATGCATCACTCTGATAAGGTATTACACTAATATATCATTAAAGCAACAGATGTATTAGTGTAATACATCACTGGGACAAAGCACTCTGATGATGATGTATTCCTGAAAAGATGGCACCATGCAGAGAAGACGAGGCCCAGGAGAAGGCTTTTGCTCAGTTTCATAGAATAAAAGGTATGCCTTTCTGGCACAAAAAATGTGATGCTCCCTATAAAGATATGGCACCACTATTAATTCTATTCCCATTTGTATTGGTAATTTGAAGATCATATGGTTTGGAAAAAATTTACTGCGGATGAGGAAAAGAAGTAATTTAAAAACATAACCTATCAGACTATTTCAGTCTTTTCCCATAATCTCTGATCTTCTCAGCCCCCCAAACACCTCATCAGAAACCTCACTGTGTTGAAAGCCTCAAGACACCTATCCTGCTCTGCAGCAATGAGCTATGGGAATGGTTCAGGGCAGTTGGTGATGACACGGCCTTGCAGAGTTCACCCAAGGAATGGGACTCAGCCAGACAAACAGGCAGAAAACGGGAAAATCCACTAATATTGGCCTTGGACTTGCTGAGTCACTGCTTCTGAGAGCAGGGATTATGCCACAGCCCCCATTCCAGCCAGCACAGGGGTTGTGCTTAAAGAGTTATGGAGCCACAGGCAGCTCCAGGAACAGACTGGCCAGTTCTGTCCCAGCTTCTGTGTGTCTGCCTCAAGACTTCCCACAGGCAATGAATTGCCTTCAAATTTACGTAAAACCAAGGTGCTTTTTGGGGTGAGTCAAATAAAAGAATGTGGACTTTGAAAAGGGGTTTGGGAGCTAAAGAGTAGCAGCCCAGTCAGTAGCATGTACAAAAAAAACTCTCTGGATTTCAGAAGTCCCAGGTTATCTCACTTACCAGGACGTGCTCCTGGACAGGCAGTTCAGGGATATACTCCCTGGCCCATGCTATTTCAAAGGAATTTCATATATTTAATTACAAAAGGTGCATGTTGATGTATGAAGCAAAGGAAAGGGCTGTGAACAATTAGCCCCCTCTAACATCCTTTGTGTTTTATTCATTTTCAGTCCATAAAATTTCTCACACAGATTACAATTAATCTGAATTAATCTGGAAAAAAATTAAAATATTTGTTTAAACACAAAGGCCCAGATTACAATACCTTTAGTCATGCAGAGTTGAGCTGCATTTCTCATCTCTTGTAAGGCAAGGTAGTGTTCAGATTCAGTGGTGACCAAGTTGGGTCCTAAATTAAAACGATTTGAGATATAATAGTGAGTACACAGTCCAGTTTCAAAATGACTCTAAAAAACTGCAATACTAAGGGGTAAGAGCAGGATAGCTATGGAGAACGAAATAGGAAGAGAAAAATAAGCATAGAGAATAAAAATAAAAGTGGTGGAAAGAAAGGAAGCAAAAGAGCTCAGAAAAAGAGTTGGAGTGGCAAGGGTAGGAGAAAAAGGCGCAGAATTCCCCCTGCCTCCACAATTTACAATGTTGATTTCAGTATTCAAAAATTATAGGCATACACACACTCACTCCCCCCCCCCCCTCCTTTTCAATATATTATAGAAACAAATAGGCCCATGGGAACTGATTTTACCATCTGATTTTGGAGAGGACATTAATGCTTATACAAAGAAAGTATAATGATTTTCCAGATTGATATCATGAAGTTTTTCAGGGCCAAAACAACTGCAGAAGGGCTGAGAGAGATGGGAATCAGGATCATATCATTTTGGAGATTTTTATTCTAGCAGTGTGGTATTGTTTCACTTAAAAGGTTCTATTTTCAAAATTATGAAGTGATAAGACAGTGTTATTAAGATGAGAAAAATGGCCTAACCAGATCTCTCTTTCTTTGTCTCTTAAGAGGACTGATGGGACTGTATGTTGATACATTCACAATTAGACCTATGTGCTCTAATCAGGGGAAAGTGGGTGATGTAAAATAATTAATGTGTGGTATGTCTTTATGTAATTTAGCTTTAGAGTAAAATTATTATCTAATTTTTCTCTTAACCAAATGCTCTGCAGCAATCTTCTATTATTTTATCAGAAATATTTGCATATTTGTTGCATAGCAAAAGATACAGGGTTGATTTTCCTTTTTTTTTTTTAATTTTTAAAATTTTTTGTCTTTAACAAGTGCATTTACTTCTCATATACAAAATACAGAACCAAATTCTCACTCCTTGTAAATGAAATTTTCTTGACAAACCTATGTTGATTTATCGTAGCTGAAGATCTTTTTCACAATGTGGCATTTGATTGCCATCAGAGACAGGGAAACAGATTCAGTCATTATTTCAGGACACTGGCACATAGGAACCACAAAGAAGGAAAAGTACAGTGATCCTTATCCCTGAAGAAAAGTAGAGTGATCCTATCCCTGAAGAAAAAAAAACCACCAAAACTACCTCTTGGCATGTAAGCCTCACAGTCTAGGATTTTCTTTCTGTTTGTGACCCACTTTCACAGATGATGACAATCCTTGCAAGTCTGGGTTGAGGAGATGCATCATGGGGGGAGATCATATGGAATATTTGGAGCCTTCTCTTTGCTTTTCATAACAGATGAGCATCTGCCAAAAAACGTAACCCCCAAAATCAGCTATGCATTTTACAATTACTCAGCTCTACAGAAGAAATATTACTACAGCATGAACATTGGGATCATAATCTGGTCGGTCTCCATGCAGATTTGCTCTCACTTTGCAGAAAGAATACAGAAATAGGTAACTTCCAAGATGGTATCTTTTCTGCAGGAGTTATCAACCTGTGGTCCACAAAACTCAGAGAGAACTAAGGGATATGCAAAAGGAAATTCAAAGAAGCAAATTTATTCCAAGTAGGTTAAATTTGCCATACACCTACACTGGAAATCAAAAAGGATTAAAAAGCACTGATTTATGTGAGATACAGATTTACATTCTTATATCCATCCTAAACATTTCCCTTAGTCGTTTCTTCCATATTTTACTTGCCTTCTATCCAATACCCTACAGTTTTCTGTTTCAGTTGGAAAATGAGACTATGCTTTAAAGTTTCTTTTTTAACATAGAAACAAATGATACAGTAAGTCTCTGTAGAACCTGTCACAGCTCTTTACTTGAATTCCAGGATGGCCAAGAATGTCTACAATAAAAGACCATTGAAACATAAGAAACATTCTCTGGGGTAACTCCAATGATCCATCGAGCCTGGTATTGTGTCTCTGACAGCAGGGAAAGGAATGGGAAGGAGGGGGTGTTCTGGCAACTGTTTCCATTTCTCCATCCCTGGAGCTCTACAGGGAGTGGTAGGCACATCTGGGTGCTTTTCTCTGTGTTTCCCTCCACTTCTCTATCTATATATTATTCATATTCTGACCCTCATACCCCTTCCCTCTTTTTTAGCTGTTGTACTTGGAGTTGTTTTTCCACCCTCCAACAGTAGGCTTCTTTCCTACTTTTTTTTTTTTTTTCTTAACTTTTTTCTTAGATCTTTCTCCCTGCTAAGTTTGGGGGAGGGGAAGGAGGGGAGGAAGGAAGGAAGGAGCTCGCTAGTGCCTGGCCCACAGTAGAGAAGCCAGAGAGGATAACAACCAAAGGAAAAGCTATTTCAGGTGAGCATGTGATTTTGGCAACTATTGGCAATGCATTCCTCTTCTACTGCTCCACATCCACTGTTGTAGAGATTTTAGAGGTTATCTTTCTGCACAATCATTCTAGCACCCTTCTGTGCCCATCCTGTCCATGAAGGTGCCTAGTTCCTTTCTGAGTTTTCTGATACTAGGAAGATTTAGCCAATCCACCATATCTCTGATTTTGTAAACCGTTATCACATTTCCCTCACTGTTCTCTCCAAACGGAAGAATACCAGCTTTTCTGTCTCCCCTCACAAGGCTGCTGCTCCATCATCACAAGCCTTTTGGCTGACCTTCTCTAGATATTCTTTATGTCCACTTAATGTTTTCCTCCTTCTTGAGAGGGGGAAAACAGAACTGGCAGTACTGAATACATGGGTGCATCACAGGTTTGTATGGTGACAAACTCTTCATTCTCTTCTCTAGCTTTTTGATGATGATATTGAACGAAACTGGTCCGAGGCCCATTTCCTGGGGGACTTTACTGCCAATTCTTCTCTACCCTAAGACATACCCATTAATCCTTACTCTATCCTTTGTCCAGTTTTCAGTCCATACAAGGACCTTTCTTCCAGTCTGACAGCTTTACTTTCTTTAATAACCTTAGACAGCTGGACTAGATGATGCATGTTGCTTTCCAACTGGAACTATTCTGTTCTATTTGATTCTTTGGAACCTTGGCAAAGGCATTTTGAAAATCCAAATAAATTATGTCCAGTTGATCCTCTTGATCCATATTCTTATTGTCACTATCAAAGAACTTCAGCTTAGTGAAGTAGAAGTAGCCCTTCTCAATGTTTCAAATTTATCCATGTGCTTTATTATTACTATTATTATTATTATTGATGGTACTCCACTATTAATTATGCAAGAATGCCAGTAAGGCTCACTGGTCTGTAGGTCTCAAGACCCCATCTGGAGTCTTTTGGTACATGGAAGCTGGCAATTTTGTAGATGGCCATACACCTGCCCTCCAGTACAGTGGCCCTTTGTTGTTATATTACACATCACCGCCAGCACTTCTGTAATTTCATTTCTGAGTTCCTACAGAACTCTTGGGTGGAAGTTGTCCAGTCCCGATGAACTGGACTTACTGACTTCTGACTTGTTTATTTGGATAAATATATCCTATATATTTACAGGTGAGCGAATGGCAGGGGCAGACTCTGAAAGGAGATCCAGAAGACAAACTAGGTCTGCCTTGATAAAAGACTGGGATTAGGATGAGAAGCCTCGTGTGTGTGCATGTGAGTTAAGGTTCAGGAGAAAGAACAGGAAAGGAGGCCATAAATGGAAAAGTGACAAGACTGGAACAAGGACAATATACAGAAAGTGAAACAAGCAGGGGCTGAAGTTTGTTACAGACAGGCAAGAGTACCTGTGTGCCCTTTGGAATGCTGCTGACCACTGCCCAGAGGTGAACTCGGTTTCCACTGACGTATCCGTGTTCCTTTGCTGCATCCCACTGCAAAAATTAACAATCATATAACTGAAGATAAGGAATACATTCCCAAAGGCCTGAGATAAGGAGCAGCACTGCTCTGGCACTTCCTAAATTCTGAAGGCTTCATTCCATAACTTAGTTGAACATGCTTTAAATACAGTTTTCTGTTTGTAGCAGCCACGGAGGCTGCAGGAGGGTAAGGCTGTACTGCTCTGCCTACTGAAATGAGCCAGACCAAGATGGTGATAAGGGACTAGCTCTGGTTGCTGTCAAGCAGTCTGCCCTTTGAAGACTGGGTTGCACTTACTCAGAAAGGGTCACTCCCAATCTGGAAAGGAAGTAAAAATTTTAAGGAACAATTAGGCTTCCTGCCAAAGTTGCAGCATAACTAGCAGATTTAAAGAAGTCCCTGTAATTACACCAATGCTTCTAATTTTGTTTGTTTTTTTCCCCGACCTATCTTGAGCTAGCTGCATAGTCACCTGCATTTACTTATCTTTAATTATTAATATAATTTTTAAATTAAACTATATTATAAATATAAATTGCCACCTGTTTTTTTTCTTTCTTTGGCATGATAAGTGAATATCTGTGTGGATATGACATTTTTATGGGGATCTTAAGTAATCTGTTGGAGGGTTTTTTATTTTATTTTTTTTTTTAATTTTTGTAGCAGAAGTGAATTACAGTGAGAAAACTCCAGAGGTTAGTTACATAATTTTGAAGATTCATATACATGCACATAATACACTTTTTAAGGTCTGCTATAAATTCAGTGCATGCTAAAGATTCAGTGATGTATATTTTACTGATATGTATAAATTTAAGGCAATGCACATTAAAATGGGAAGACTTGGTGAAGACTTCAAAGAAATAAAGTAGCAGCAGTGGTTCCTTGACCTTTTTTCTTATTTAAAGATTAAATAGGAACTATATTGCTCTTTTGAAAGCCTTCCTGCATCTTTCCCAGTGGCATAAGAGGTCAGTACAATCACCAGGACCCTGATATCCTTTTCTCTGTTATGAAAAATCTTTAATAGTAAGTATAGTTAATAAAATCTAATTGCAAAATTCAACTGTAATCTCAGTCATGGTACTTGTCAGTGTGTCAAGCACATCTTTCATAATATATGCTTCTGTGACATAAGCCCCCCCAACTCTCTTCAGCTTCCTCATGAGTAAGAATGTAGACTTTTAAATATTTAGTAATTGTAGCTTCTTGTCTTAACCCAACCAAATTTGGCTCACTGTAATAAAGTGAAAGGTCATTTCTCAGTTCCTGCTTCTCTGAAGGTGACATTTCTTTGGTCGAGCTTCCTGACACTGTGTAATTCTTTTTCTGTTTATTTTACCACTCTGGTACCTCATTAGCCATTGCAGAAATGGGATTTCTTTGACTGTGGTTTGCACAGAGGACAGAACATATCAATATGCACTTAAAGAGTGTTAAAATGCAGACTATGTAAAAGCCAGTGTTTAGGGACAACCTGTAAATGTAACTTAATGAACCAACAGACCATAGCAGCTTCAAAGCACTGAAAATATAAGAACAGAATCAATACTGTGACACAGGATTGTTAGTAGGTTGATTGCATTCTTCTGCAAGGAACACAGTTGATTTCATTACATCTAAATTCTTCTTACTAGAGAGATACCAGATCTCACCTCAACCATACCTAGGACAGCCATTTCCACACTCCCTGACAACCTCTTCTGGTTCTACAGAAATAAAGTGGGGCCAGAGTCAAGCTGTACCTGCTAGGCCTGGTGAAAACTGCCTCAGTCTCCTGTGGATTTGTAAGAACAAAACCCAGGTAATTAGATTTTGCTGGCTAGGAATAACTTTGGGGTATCAGCACAAAAAAGCCATGGCATGAGTGTTTTTCTCATCCTGCCCCAAAAGGTGAATTCCTGGCGTCCTCCTCTGCCTGCTTGAGTTGATAGACAGAAGGTGACTGTCTGCTGCCAAAAAGTCCTCATCCCAACATCCAACATTCTACTCAGTTTTCCCTGGCATAGCCCTCAGATGGAGTCAGCTACACTTCACCTAAATCTACAGTGTAGACTGGACTTGTCTTTTTTTTCTTCATTAGTAAGCCTCACTCCTCTTTTCCTTATAACATACTTTTTTAGCTATTTTAAAAATGATTATATCTCCCTTCAGCCTTGTTTTTAGTAGCCAGATCACGTCAAAATTTCTTAGAGTCTCTTCATAGGCCTAATTTTTCAGCTTTTGGAATTCTTGCTGCTGTCAACTGAAATCTTTCCAACATACTGTGGTAATTTTCAAACCTGGTCGCCACAACTGAACTAAACCTTGCAAATGAGGCTTGCACAGGACTGTCAAATAGAATAATTACCTTGCTTGTTTGTCTCTGCACATAATTCACTGCCAAAACTTGTACAATTCCAAGCTTTTAATGACAATGTCTTGGTTTTAATTCATGGTTGGACTGTGGCGTGTGTGCAGCACACAAATTGTTTAGCTTGCCTTTATTTGCTTAAGTAAAATTTTAAAAGCTGAGGAGGTAGCAGTAATAATTCCCTGTGAAAAGTAAAGAATCTCAAGGTGTTGGAAAAGTGGGCCAGAATCAGTTGACACTTCCTGCTTCAGCAATATCAAGGAATGAAGCTGGTCAAGAAATACACAGTTAAGGCAGTAAGCAATATGCATGTCTAAGCTGTGAAGCTGGAGATGCCTAAATCCCGGGAGGAGAGGAAGAAGCAGGCCTGCAGGAAGGTCTGGCCAGACAGAACCACGGCTGTGGTGGCAGACAGCAAGAGCTTGGCACTCAGAGAGGGGCTGACAGGCTGTGAGGGTGGAGGGGATAGTTGATAGGATCTCTGTATAAGGAACCATGAGGTGAATTAATTCAAAAGTTGGTATTCCCAGTTCCAACCCAGCCTAATGTTTGACCTCTATGAAATCTATGGGAACTGGGAGCCCGGGGCAGAGCAGTGCCCAGTGGGTATCCCACAGCCTCCTGCAGGAAAAGGCATAGTTCTTACACTAGGGGGTGTTGATTTATAAAAAATACTCTTTCTTTTTGGATTTAGTGCATATTTGCATTTAATTTTATCCTATATTTTTTGCCTCGATTTCTTTCCAAGACATGTCAAATAGTAACAAAACAATTATATCTTTAGCTCTTTCCCTCAAGTATTTTCTTTTCCTCTAATTTTTCTCTCATCTGTTGCCCTCTGTTAAACCTCCCACATGTCTAATACTTAGTCTCTACATTAATTTCACCTCCTAACAAAGTGAAAAGTGTTGAAGAGGGAAGGAAAGCACAGTGGACAGGGGTGAATAAAAATCACTATAATTTCCCTTAAATTTTCTGTAAAATGAAAAACTTTCTTTTACATTTCAAAACTGAGCATGAGGGATAATAGAAAAAAAATTATACTTTCTTTTACTTGTACTTACTTTTATTCAGAAAAGCATTCCTTTTATACTTCTCCAGTGGGGAGAAAAAGCTAAAAAACCAAGCAAAACACAGAGCCATGAGGTTAAATAAAAATCTGACATGCAGGAGAAGCTGAAATCACAAATTTTGAAACTAGACACTAATAGCCTGGTATTTCTTTTAATTTCCAAGTCATATTAAAAAGAAAATAAAAGGTTTTCGTCACACACGCCTTTTGCCTTCCAAAAAAGGCAAGGCATAATAACCCAAACCACACAAAAACCAGACAAGAGGTCTCTTTAGTTTAATTTAAAAAAAAAAAAAAAAAGTTACAAAATTTTGGTACTTCTTAAGAGTGATTCATTTAGAGTATCTGGGGGGATGAAAACAGAAAAATGAAAAAAAACCACCACAAACAAACCAACAACAAAAACCATCACCAACAAAAAACACCCAACTTGCTACCTCACCCTCCAAAAACCAAAGCAAAATGAAAAACTAATCCAAAACTTTACTTGATAATATAGAGCAACTACCTGAAGTCTTTAGTGATTTTATAGAGTATCTTCCAGTGAAATGGAACTACTGAAGAATGACTGGAGATTTATCTTATGCCATTCCTACACAAAGCTGAAGATACACAGAATACTGTGTATTATTGCCTTTAAAATAAAAAGGGGGCCTGTAAATATGCAATGTAATTAGGAGGCTCAGCTCTCCCTATCTTGACTTCCACGACACGTCTTTCATTGCAGACACCAGTGGAATGCTCAAATGAGACGTGCCACCTGAGAGGCTCTCCTATTGCTTTTTGTGCTTGGTAATAAGTAAAGGTTAATTGTGATCCTTGGAATTTCCCAAGGGAGACCAAAGAAGCCCAGAGAGGTTCAGGTGTCGGTAAACACAGCGACATCTGGAAACCTGTGCCAAAGGTGGTTATTTTGCCAGCTTTACCCTTTGTGTCCTGTAGTTCTCAGCACTGTCCTTCTGACAACATCCCCTGAAGTATCCATAAAATTATTTCACAGGACAATGGAGTGTCACAAAGGCTAATTGACTTGTGCTGCTGCAATGATCCATGGCTGTATACATACAGACAGCATGGTTTCCAGCCAAATGTATACACGCCTCTGCAAGTGCAAACTGGGATTTGAATTCATAACCTTTAGCTCCCAAAATTCAGGTCTTTATCCAGAGAGTTAAAAGAGCAGCTGTAGTCACGCAAAAATACTACTATTCATGAGGATGTTTTACCCTGTTGAGCTAAACAGTAGCTGTGTGTGCTCACTTTGGGCAAAGCGACATATTTCTCAGGGAAATCTACTTCTGGAAAAATGCCATGGTTCCTTTATGGTATTTTGGGTATCTGTGCCTGGCTACTACTGAACAGCACATACTGGAGTCAGACTGAACTTCTCAGTACCTTTTGCCTCTGTGCCTCAGTTCCTGGTCTTTTCCTTGTACACCCTATTCTTTCCTTCCCCTGTGTTTTGTTTGGCTTGTCTACTAGGCAGAAATACAGTTTACAAGTATATTCAAGCTGCATAAACTTAAGTATGAGGTGCACTACTCACAGTACCGTTACTGATATTTAGTTATTAAAGTGAACATGTTCATAATTGTTGTAATGTATCAGACCTTAGTAAAACTCATTTCTAAGCTCTCTATCTCATGTAATGCTCCAGTCTAAGGAGATCCCTTAGGATTTAAATATGTATTTAGAAGGATTTTCAATGCTTATACTTTTTAATTATATAATTAGGGATGTGGAGGATGTGTTTGTAAAAACTTTCTGAAGGATTATATTAACACACTCCCTGTTGAGGCAAGATAGCCTCACCTGCCACACTACCTGAATTAGAAAACCCCTGTAGCTACAGAAGTAACGCTGGTTACCTTCATTAACTTTCTCAGGAATCAGATCTATTTGTACAGGGCAAAAAGTATGCAAGATTTGTTTCAAGCATCCTTTAAAGAACTATTCAAAGCATTTACTCTGGTTTTAACACATCTACCCTATAGTTTGGAGGAAAATAAAAAAGCCTAATTGGCTGACATCCAAGGATCCACATCTCCATCCAGGAGCAAACAAGAGGCAACCTGCTTATCCATTCACTCATTTCCACTCATTTTCACCTCTGTACCCAGCCCAGGAATCACACATGGAAACAAGACATCCCCATTTGTTCGCATGGAGGCACAGAGATGCCTCCTTTCAGTGACCTGAATGATATCTGCTGTGGTGACATGACACAAGATGAAACAATATCCTACTAGCCAATGCAAGAGAGGTGGTGCCATTTCTTTCACAATGTCCTCAATATGGCAGTTAGGGACTTAGTGGGAGAGAAAAGGATTTAATGTGTCTTTTTGATGTGGAATACTGCATAGCCAAACCAGTAGACAGGTTATGATACTGTAACATGACACAGAGATGTCAGAAATGAAACATGAATCCATATCTTACTAACACTGCTGATACAGCTAGAGCTGTGCAAGACTGGTGCCGAACAAAAGCAAGATAGAGGAAAATGAGAAAGGTAATAATCAGCATAAATGCAGACCTGCTCCAAATAATCAAATCTTTTAAATATAAAAATTGGATAGTATACTCATTTTTATATTTTGCAAACACAGAACAGCTACAGTTCTTTTAAAATCATTGAAGGAAACGAGTCAGATTCCTTCAGTGTTATTCCTATTTTTAATAAAAATGCCATGGTGTGAAGTGCACATATCTTAGTTCTGCTTTCTCATAGCAGAAGTACAGAATAACAATCATAAAATCAAATGGTGCTTACCAGCTTTTATTGCCTTTCACATCTAAATAACCCAAAGCATTTTATACATCAGAAGGGTCAGTAAGACCAGGCACTCGGCAACTGTCAGTGTGAAGCTGCCTGCAGTGACATCAACCTGCTCAGGACAGGAATCCAGATGATACTGAAATTTATGAAGATAGAATTTAATTACCTAAAAAGGCTTGAGAAGGAGTAGGACTGCTACTCTTACAAAGAACCTTACCTGCCCAAAATGGCACCTCTAGCACTACAATCTGTTTTCAGAGGTAAGACTGCCAGGTATTTGTTAACTCCTTTTATATCCAGTTGCCCACGTATATGTAGTGATGATTTACCATTCAAATACACTCCTCTTCCAGGTTAATGAACTCCAGACTGGCTACTGCATCAAGATGGCCGGCTCATAAAATATAACTCTGGTTCTTTTTTACTTCAAATATAGGGCAAAAGGCTCTACTTGTACTGAACACCAAATACTGTATTTGGTACTGCATCAATTATGTTACTGAGGTATTTTCTGAATGTAATGCCTGTCCCCACTGCATAGTGATTTTGACTTTTGCCTGTCTGCTGTTTACACGCAATGGTGCTAATGCATTGTATAGCTCTTATATAAGCACTGGAATGTAGCTAAATACCAGCATAAAGGATATGACAAACAAAGTTAGAAATGGGGAAAAGAAGTGAGGGGAAGAAATTGCAAAAAGAAAAAAAAATCCATTTTAATAATAGCTTGACAATTGCAATTAAATAATCAAAAACTCAAGCTGAGCATTTTTGTTACACACCACATGAATGATGTTTGTACTTTGGAACCTCTAAAATATTTAAGCAGAGAAGAAATGAAATGAACTGCAACCAGTTAAGGTCATCCATTTAGGACAAAATTGATGAAATATTAAAATGAAAGAAATAAATTTTCAAACAGAGATACTGAGTCTTCATAGAGATGTATTATTCAAAGCAGAGGAACATGTGTGACCTCTAGGCTATTACATAATGGAGAAAGGATATGACAGTTCAAATGAGCAGGAACTATAGGCACCAGAGACAGAGAGGGAAGATGGATTAATCATTCTGTAAGCCAGTGCTTTGCTTCCAGGGTACTTTACCCAGACCCCTGTGTTAAACCATTAAATTCTCAGAGCCAGCTCTCGGACCCTAGTATTATACTGGGCTTAAAAAGCTTTGGAAAGATCATGGATTTTAACTAAAGATTGATTTTGTGTCTAGCTGATCTTGTTTGTTTCCAGAGGCTGGCATTTAAAGCAGGGGTGGTCCTGGGCCGGCTGAATTTCAGCACCTCATCTTCTTCAAAATCCTCACTCTGTCCTTACGCATCTTCCGTACAATGGCCTGAAGTCAGGACAGCACGGGCTGGCCAAGGTATGATGCATCATACTTCTCCCTTGCTGTGGTCAGCTTTGCTGGCTGAGAGCCAGCCTTCTCCTCATTCATCTCTGCCCTAACAGGCTTTGAAGATGCCCAGTTTATGCCTTGGGCATCTTCAAGGAAAGTAGTCAAATTCTAACAATAAATTATTCCTTTTTCATTTAAGGCCAGAGTCAATATTTATTATACAGGTTTTACTATAAAATGGGGTCTTGCAAGGATCTCGACTCTTTTATACCTGAAGTTCTTGGGAGAAATCTCCCCTAAATGAAGTAGCTCTCTGAAACAAGGAGTATCTTTAAATCCCAAAATCTGCATATGAGTAGAGACTATGCTCCTTTGAAAAATTAATTTCCACCTAGCAGAGGGCTCTTGCCTTCAAGCTCAGTGTTCTGAGGCAGCTCCATTGCTCTCCTGTTGGCAAAAGTTATTCAATATTCACACAGAAATGGTGTGCCTAATAAGGTTTGGAACTGCATGTCAGGGCCAGGCAACAAAAAGTTAGGGTACATAATGCCAAAGCTTTTTCTTGGACGTATATTAACCTCCCTAGAGGACATACAAAAGCACCTAAAACATTAGGAAAACTAGCGTCACTGACAGTCATTTGTGATCATGAGTCTTCCAAACGTTTTTGATCCTCTTCCCATTTTTTACACAGTTGCAATCACTCCATGTGAAAAATAAATCTTTGCCTTTGCAGTGTAAGCATTTATTTCTAGCTCTCTAAGCTCCTTTCAAAGCTAAGTAAAAACATTATTTGCTTGGTTTTATAGCTGTCCTAAGTGGAGAGATAGGAACCATTTACAAATGAAGCTCTATCAAGGATGTCAGCATAGCCTTCAACACTTCTTTTCCGCTCTTGGCATTCCAGGAGGCTTCTCTAGTGACCCTTGGCAAGATGTCCAGTTACCTCACTGGAAAACAGGAATAATGGAATGGGTTTGACCTTTTCGAAGTAGTATGAACACAGTCCTCGTAAGGCTTACAGAGGATGGAGAATTTCAGTGGAAGAACCCAAGCATGAGTCTTGAGCCTGGCCCTGTACCTCAGCCCTTTAAGTCTAGTTTGGAATAGAACGGCCATCAGTAATATCCTAGAGGTCTCTTTCAAGTTTCAAAGGTACTTTTGAAATAGAGGGAGTTGTGGGGTTGTTTTTTTTTTTTTTTTTTTGGTTGTTTGTTTGTTTTTTTAAAGGGATCAGCAGAGCTCAAAATCTCAAGAACAAAACCTACATTTTTTCACCAGTTTTGCAAAAATGATCAGACACTTAGCTATAAAAATAACGACAATTCTTAAAAAAATCACTACCCTTGCCCTTTATGGATTCTTGCCTTTCAATCTGTAGTGGTAAAATTTTCAGGAATACAAAGAAATAGGAAGTGCTTAATAAACAAAGAAAACCAGCAATCTTCAGGCTCTTATTCTGACATAGAATTCTGACATATTCACTCAAATAATGCAAAAGTTTCAAATAACATCTTAATTGCCTATATATTTTATCCCAGAAGTTGAAAATATGACCATGTTCCTCTTCCTTATGATTATCAAAAGTGAAAATAGAATACGATCCTTTGAATCAAAGTTAATTTTTTGTTGACATACCTAGGACTGACCATGTTGATCAAATCAAAGGCCCAGGCTGCCAGGTACTTTTCCTCCAGCAGAAGCCAATAGCAAATACCTAAGGAAGTCAATAAGAAGTGTCAAACATGCAGTGACATATTCTCAGTATAGTCCTATAGTATCTAGTGGTGTGAGATTCAGAGATTATTCTTTTTAAGTAGAGTTACTGCCTGCGTATTTGAAAGTCCCTCAGAGGTTTTTCTCTCATTAAGTTGCCTGAGTACATTTTCAATATATACAAAAAAGTGAGATTCACAAGATCCTGTAGCAATAAGTATCACAGTCTAATTACAGCTTGGGGGGAAAAAAAAACCCTTTCATGATCTTTCTAGACTTCAGCTGGCATTCCTCTTTCTGCTAAATCCAGCAGGAAAAAAAAATGAAAAAAATATCCATTGATATTGCTGTGTGGGAGACTGGTCTCAGAATTACCTAGAATAAAAACAAGAAGTATGTTTTAATTGAAGCCAATCTGTCTTCTCAAAAATCTGGTAAAAGGGATTTATGTGGCAAGACTGCAGAATAAGTGAGCTTCTTTTGCAGATAATAGAGGACCAAAACTACAATCAGATAACTTGGGAAACTCACACTAACTTTATTGAAATTTTGCTTAAAAAATCTGCTATGCCTTCAGTGCAGACAGGAATTTTGTAACCAACATCATTTTTAAAGCTAAGTATGTGTGTTGGGGAAGGGGATAATAAAGCTTCCTATAAATGGAAAGCAGTCCGGCTGCAGCCTGAACTGTGGTGTCTTCCCTCCCCATAATCATGGCTTTAATTACTTCATAGGTTAAATTATGCTTCTCTTCGGAAGAGTTTGGTGTCTACGTGAATCAGGGCATGCATATTTAGATCTACTGTATCCTCTAGTACAGGCTTTTATTCTTGCTTGATGCATGTGGGCTACTAATTTAGTTTTTCATTGAAGAGGGCCCTTTTTTTATCTGATGCACAATGGCAGTCCAGTTCCAAAATATATAGAACAAGCACACATTAATTGAATCTGAGGGCAAGTATACTTCCTCCTTCGACCATATGGACAGGATTTTCCTTTAAAATAAAAAGGCCAAAAAGTGGCTGGAACAATGCCCAAAGGGGAGAATAGAGACAGACATTTAAAGGTGAGCTCGCTAGATTTATAATAGCAGGGGACACTCTCATCCCTTCCAGCCAACTACCCAGTTAGCAGCAATGCTTATATTACAAGAAAGGCCCCGAAGATTCTTCTTTAGAAAATAATGGCTTCAGCTATTAATACATGGGGGAAGCTGTAGCAATCCACTTCAGATATTGATAATAAATTACATTGTTCAGATACGAGATTACGTACTTCAGGCAGGCAAACAGAAAAGCATTTCTTGTGTATCAGTGTTGTTTAGAAAAGCTCCTTGGAAACATTTTAAGCAGTTACAGTCCTTACGTCCAAAAGGAATAGCCAAGAGCTTTGAACAAAAATACTGCTCGTCCTTTAAGCATTTGAAGAGCCTGGATAAACAGGAGCTCAGGGCTCATAGGGAAGGTGCTGTTTCTTACATTACTTGATCCCACTGTTTGTGGGAACAGCTTGTGAAATTATTTTATATGTATCAGGAGACATACAGAAAACATCAAAATATTGTAACACATAGCAGGGCTTGTTCAGTCAGTGAAAGCCCTCTCATGGTAGCATTAGTACCACCTTTGAGAGGGTCAGCAACCTACCCACAAAAAACCCTATCAAGACAAGCAGTGTTGGTCTCAGAATTTTTTAGAGAATTAGCTTGCTCCCATGTGCAAACAGATGTAGGAATTTTGTCATCCAAAACATAAAATAAGAAACACAATGGAGGAACGGGAAATAAGTCTGAAAATGCCAAGGCTGATAACTATAAACTCATAAAACATACCATGAACTTGTTTCAAGAATTACTGTATTTCAGAGTCCTGTGATATTTCAGTTGTCTGGCCGATCTGCTGGTGTTGAGATAAATGGATTCAATGTGTTTACATTTTTCTCAGTCACAAAGACATTTGTTTGTTTGTTTGTATAGCGATAGCAAACATGCTCATATTACTACAGCTATGGGAGCTGAGAATTGGAGAAGTCCTTAAAAATCATGACCTTGTGATAAGGTTGTGAGTATTGTCATGAGTGAACTCCAAAGACCTTTCTGAACTGTGTTCAAGTTCCCTCTCTTCTTCCTATTTCTGACTGAGTGTACAGTACAAGAATTCCCACTGAAGCCTATAGAAGTTAAAATGCCTTTTACTTGAGGAGCTCCATGCTTTGTAGGATCAGAGCATAAGCAAGGCTTACGAATGAATACAATCAGAGCTTTTTTTTACTGTACCTTTTTAACTGTATTGCAATCTTTAACACCACCTTTTAAAAAAAAGACAGACTGTAAGAGGATAAGCATAATACAGCAAGTTTGAAAAATTCCCTGACTCCCTGGCACCACAGATTCAAGTCTCGGGGTCACTGAACCCTTCACCTTTCTCAGATAGATAAGATGACTACTGCAATATTTAATACAAGATAAGCCACACAAGCATTTGACTGGATTTGACCTCTCAAACAGCTTACAAACCCAAGAGCTGGTGTAACCTGAACCTCTGCAAGGATATTCCTGCATTCTGGCATAACTCTGAGAACTGGGGACTTAGGAAACATCAAATATCATGAGACGTGCTGAAGTTGTTAGCTAGAAACACTGCTGAAGACATTTCTTTAGCTGCATCCTCAAGTATCAATGGCAAAAGCTGCCGTTCACCCAGACACGACCACCAGGCTGAGCTCTGGGTGCCCATACACCTGCAAAGCTCTATTCCAGAAGCAGCTGCACATTGGAGATAAAAGGTACATATATAAGAACACCAGACAGCTCTACTAGGTCAGACCAAGGGCCACCTTGCCCAGGGCAGTGGCCAAGGGCAGATGCCCAGAAAGCAGAGTGATGACAGGGCTGTCTGGTCCTTGTTACAGCATGCATGCTGCCAGAGACTGCTCTGGCCTCTGACAATTTACGGTTCAGCCTCCCCTGGAGCCAAGGGTGCTTTCTCCCTGTGTAACATACACTGTAGTGCAGTACCAAGTATGTGTTCATAAATCACTTTGCATTCCCCACCTGCATTGTAACAGCTTCACCCATGACACTTCCAACAACTCCTCATGCGTAATTTGCCTTCTCTTCTGTTTTTCATTTGTTGCTTGGCGTTGAGCTGATATTTTCACTAATGACATATGATAACCCTGAGATCTTGCTCCTTAGTGACAACAGGCTGATCAGAAACAGCTGTTTGTATAGGAAGCCTGGATAGGTTCTCTGCTGTCCCAGGTACACCACTTTTGTTTGCATGTAACCTGGAGGCGTGGCAAACACCCTGCACGGTTAGACAGATATAAAAATATAAAGTTGTTTCCTTCACAAACAGGGAGGAAACCCAAGAGTTAGCTAAGAACATCTGTATCACATGGTTTTGCTGTCCAAGTGGTGGTGTAAGCTCTGATACACCAGAGAAGTAGGGCAGTAGAAGACACTTGCTACAGGTGGGCAGCAAAGACAGCCACAGGCCTGGTCACACTTCACTAACTCTCCCATTCTCCCTCAACCAGTTGGCCAGGAGTCCTTAGATTTCTCATACAGCTTCTACACAAGTATTTCTATTCACATGAAATACATACATTTTCAGAGCACATGAACCCTGTCTTCCTGTGTGACAAGGTTTCTTATGGTGGCTACTGCCACAAAAAACCCCCAAGGCCTGAGGAGAGGTATTTACAGCTTGCCTGACAGCTTAGCTCAGGCTCCAGCCCTTCTGATGGCCCAGCAGACATTGTCATTCATATCACTGTGCCACCCAAATCTGCTCTGAAAATATTTGCTCTCTCTTGGTAAGGACACAAATGACTTGTCTACATTTGAGGCTCCGGCAGCGTTACATGCAGACTAGTAATAGTGGAAAATTCCCAACTGCAGACAATCTAAGACAGACACAAATAATCTACCAAATGTCAACAAACTTATGCAAAGCATTCCTGCTTCAGAGGCAGTAATTCCTTATGAAAGTATTTCTATTTCTTCTTTCATACTTTAGGGTGCGCTTCAAGTTCCTCAGAAAGTCCAGGACAAAGATTCTTGTCTTAACCCAAATGTCCTCTAAATAGCAATAGAATTTTGAAATTGCCCGGAAAATGTCAGAAACCTTGGGATTTTTTTCCCTTCTATTATGGTATCAGCAGGAACAATAGATGACAAAAATTCAAACTGCATTGTTGGAACTAATATCTTCCTCCTAAATGAGTTTTAAACAAGAAAGGTACATGTCTTGTTTAGCATGCTTTATGCAGGCTTCTGGGGATACCAGGACCACCCCAAACCACTTTGACTAAGAAGAGAAAAACAAAATCACTGCAAAAAAAATTTAGGAAAAAATACTAAATGTAAGTTAATGAAGAATTTTGATAGGTTCTTAACACTGCACTTATTTGGTAAAAATTTATCATTTCCACTATAATTGCATTTGTCTGTTAGTTTCTGTTCCAATTTGGTCCTAACACAGCACTGTTTGTACCAGCAAGTAGCAGGAAAATATATGTTACTGTTTGTGACTGAGGCTATCTAATTAAGGACATACTTTTGGTACTGAGAACAAGTACAGTAACAGAACTTTATCTAGCCCACAATTTTTTTTTTTTTAAGAATGGAACCTATGGTATACTATAGATCACATCTGGTTATGATGAACTGAAAGAAAATTCTATTCAGGTGTTATTCTTTTTACTAAATGATTTTGATGTGGGCCATCTTTCCTCATTCTGATTGAAGTTGCATGAGCTCTTCCATGCCTTATTGCAAGTCGTTTCAAACTTTTTCGTCCAAATCACTTCACATTACACAATTCAACATTTAAAAGATCTGGGGTCAAACTAATCTATCGCTTTTGTAATATTAACATTGATGCTAACCAGCACCGCCCCAAATCTGAAAACACTTGCCTTAGGCTATGCAAACAAGGCACAATTACTTCAGTAGGTTCTATTGTCATATGTGTGGTTTCAGGTTCAGGAATCTGGTGAGTCTTCACCAGCTCTTTGCCTGTGCATCCTGCAGGGGTATATTGGCTGCAAAATGCTCCTGCAGAGTAAGAGATGAAATCCACAGGCTGGGCAGCTGCTTGCAAGATGGATAAATACAATCAACTTGCCAGAGGTACTTTTCTTGAGTCAGATTGTTGTGGACTGAAAGACTTGGCAATCTCTGCCTTCAAAAGCAAAGATCCAACGTGGCTAAGATCAGTTCACTCAATCTGACAAAATCAGGTATTAGGTATTATTTTCATGACAGAGACACTGAGCTGACCTAGATTCAGATGCAAAGGGTATTTATGTGTAAATACATATATTTCATGTATGCAATACACCCACACACTTAAATAAAAAAAAAAATTCTAGATAAGGATTCCTTGGCCTTATAGAATTTGCAGAGACCTCTCATTGCCTTCTTCCAAAATACATAGCTCTGAGTTTAATTGGTTTCATTAATTTTAGCCAAGCAGAGCTTTTCTTTCACTTCTGCTTGGGTGTTTTTTTGAACTGAGCTTCTAGGTAAGCTTTGTTCTAGCCACGGATCAAACAGTTTAATGCTCTTCTTTCCATGAGCTGCCATCGTATGGATTACTCACCACATTAATTTGGTAGATAAAGTCCAGTAGGGTGACCGAGTTCCTGTGATAGCAGACAAGGCATTACTGAGTTAATTTCCATTGCACTCCCCTTTTGGAGAGTAGTGAACTCATGTCTGAGCTGATGGTGGGGCAGACTCCAGCTCTTTCTCCTGTAAACATTTTTCAGATGGCAAGAGAGAATGTTTCAAACTCTTGTGGTTGTGATGGGCCTTCTGACATCAAGGTTTCATTTGGAAATCTTTCATGTTAACTCAGTGACTGACATATGAGAATTCTTATTGTGTGGCAATGGGACTTTATATTCTGTGGTGTTATTATCTTTAACTTTTTTTCCTTTTGAGCAAGCTGGTTATGGCAATATTAACAAGGTGACAACACCACAGCGCTGTGCCTCTTTTCCATAGATAACTTAGTCTGCCGGCAACAAATGGTATATATTAAAAATAAAGAAGAAATCCACTTTTAAATATTGCCTTAGGATGTTCACCTAAAACAATGTTTGTTTAGATAACTGGAAGATATTAATTTTAATATAGTGGCAAGATATAAGGAAGTTATGATCATTTGATTTTATAGTAGCTAATGCTAATTGAATATTTCATTGTAGACATGCTATATTTTAATGTAGACATTAAATAGACATGTTCTCTGTCCTAAGGTCATAAAACAGAAAGGAAAGATAACTGTGAAGGAGATTTCAAAATTTCAGAGTGACATTTAGGTAAGCAGTTTTTGTGCATGTTGAATATTTTTGTACCTTTGGAAATTCTGCCTTTCATAAAATAATTGTGACTTTTTTTCAGGTATCTTAACAATAATATAAATTAATTTTATTTGGGGTTTTCTCATTGAAAAATTAACATATTTTGTTCTGATATAAAAAGCTGGCAAATGTCTCTTGGGACTTCTTGCAAAGATCACTGAAACAAAAGGAAGCCTTTTGTAAAAACTTCAAGTGGATTTGAGGCCCATAAGAATTACAGCAGCAGAGGTAAGAGTAGGTATCTGTCACTTCTGAATCCTGTTCATACAGTCCTGCTGATATTGCTCTCTGTAAAGTATAGATGTAATAGAAGGAAAAAGTGCTTGTGTGTAATTCTGCATAGCAAAAGAGTAGTTTTATGGTGAAAAAAGTACTGATATGGGGCAAGATAAACACTTCTTGGATCACAGTTACACTTAGCAAAACAAATTTTTACTTTTTCTGGCGCTATGCAACACAATCATAACGAGCAGAACTCTTGACACCGCCGCTGTAAAACAGCCAAACACACAGACCCTAGTTTTGATAAACGATTGCATTCTATCATCCCAAAAATGGAAGCCATCTCATTCATTAGCCCATGAGCTGTCCACTCAGGACACAGCATTGCTGCTGACAAGAGGCACTTCGTGGTACGAGACACAACCCTCTTCTGTCATGGATTTCTTTTATTATTGACGGCTCTGTCCGGGTGGCATCGATCAGCACTAGCTCCTCCCTGACCTCAGCCCCACAGCTTGAACAGGAGCTGTGCTTATACTTGATGGCAATCACCCTGTCCCTCAAGCAGTTCAAAGGCACATATGAAATATAGCTATTGCTGCCACTGCACTCTGGAAGTGTGGCAATGTAATGCAACACTTTTATGCACCAGAAACGATTCTATCACTACAAAAAAAAAAAAAATAAAAAAGGTAAAAAAGGTAGCTGCATTTATTCAACATCTAAAATCAATCATCAGCTACCAGGAATGGATCATGTTTGAAAAGCTATTGCTTATCCCCCTCAGTCTCAACAGTGACTTCACTGTAGGTCTATCTCTAACACGTGTAAGTAAATGGGAGGGTCAGAATAAAGAAGTTTAGAGCATCAGCATATTTTTCTTGCTGTGGACATCTGTCCACTAATTGAAACTTCTTTCAAGCTCTCTCAGCAGGCTTTTGGGCTCCATGGGGATCTACTGCAGCCCTTTCTATTGTACCAGATGCAAAAACATGACTGACACTTCCAGCACATTTTTAATTTAATAAAGCACATAGTTATTAATAATATTTAATTGTAGAGAATATAATTGAAATTACATTAGCTCTAGAAAAATGCACAAATATAAAACCAGACAACATTTTAGCACTGACACACAGCTACTCCCCTTCTGTTAGTATGATCAATAGGACACTGACTGATGGGCCTGCACTGGTAGGTTCTCTAGGTACTGCCACACTTGCGCTGTGACTGCTGTTGCAATTTCGATCTATACACAAGGGAGGGACTCAAATGATTTTAGAGGGTGCAGAGGGGCTCATTCATTAGTCTGTCCTCATAAAAGCTTTCTCTACTGCAAACACCTAACTGGCTACACCTATTTTAATGCAATTAAAAGACTGCATAAATCAATGTCACCCCAGGTATTCCCCTTTAGGTACCCACTAATGATCTTAACTCTTAGGAGAGAGCTTTGCTTTCTTTTCCCTACTGTCAGGTCACTACATCTTGTTGGCCTTCCAGAGGCAGCAGAAGTCCAGTATCCTGGATAGCCCAGTGGCTACAGGTACTCTCTGGCATCACCAAGCTTTTGTAGCCTTGGCTGCCCCTCAACACACTTGCTTGTCTCCATGCTCCTGGCAGAGCAGGTGTGCTGGATTTTGCTTGGGTGGATTAAATTTTTTTCTTTGGGTTTTGGATTTGTGCTGGGAACAGTGTTGATAACACAGAGCTTGATTACTGCTGAGCAGGGCTTACACAGAGTCAAGGCTTCTGCTTCTCACCCCACCCCACCAGCGAGGAGGCTGGGGGGGCACAAGGAAGGGACACAGCTGGAACAACTGACCCCAAGTGACCCAAGGGATATCCCATACCATATGGTGTTATGGTGTCATAGTCAGCGTATAAAGCTGGGGAAAGAAGGAAGGGAGGGATGTTCAGAGTGATGATGTTTGTCTTCCCAAGCCACCAACACACGATGGAGCCCTGCTTTCCTGGGGACAGCCCACCACCTGCCTGCCCATGGGAAGTGTTGAATTCATTGTTTGCACGTGGGGCTTTCGCCTTACCTATTAAACTGTTTTTACCTGAACCCATGGATTTTCTCACTCTTAACCTTCCAGTTCTCTCTCCCCTCCCACCAGGAGGGAGAGAGTGAGCGGCTCCGTGGGGCTTGGTTGGTGGCAGGGGTTAAACCACAACAACAGACAACGCTGACACACCTGCAGCTCGCTGCTGTCCTGCCTCAAAGATCACTGCTACTGTTAGTGTAGCAAAGAGGCCCTGTCGCTGCCTCCAAGTGCTTCACAGTGACAGTATATAAGTCCCATTTTGCACATTTTATAAAAGAGGAAGCTGAATCACAAAATGTTTAGGTGGCTTATCCAAGATTCAAAGCAGCATCAAAGTGGTAATTCTCATGTAACTCTTTGGGAAAGCAGCATATTTCACTGAATCATGTTGCCTCCCAACCATAAATAATGATACTTGGATTCAGCATTTTCAGATGTTTTGTCCCTGACTGATGGCTAATGAAATCAATGACTTTTATCCTCCAAAACCTGAAGAGAAATAGGGTATATTTCAAGCTTATTTTATGAGTGAACCCACTGTGAAACAGATAACAAGGTGGTGGTTCCTGGGAAACTTTTCATTATAATCTTACATAGGCAGTTTTCTGGAAACATGCATATAATATTTAAAAATAGAAACTCCAAGGGAACACAGACTGGCAGAATCACAAAAAGGACTAGGTCAAACTCATATATCCTTGTCCACAGCCAACAGCCCCCCTCGAAAACCCTGTGGGTTTGCACTTAGGCAGGGCAAGGTTGCAGAGGCTTTTGAAGGTGGTCTGTCAGACACAGACAGGTGGACCCCAAAGTGCACTCCAGGTTTCATCCCTTACCTCTTCACCAACAGCATCCCATTCTGCAGTTCACAGAGGTGAACAAGGGGAAAGGAACAAAGCCCGTTCTGCACCTTCATAAGGTTTATATTTATCTGAGCATGGTTTCTATTATTGTTTTATAGTCTGGAGAACATCAACAGGAGATAAAGAGGAAATGAATTATCTGCAGTGCTGAGCAAACCTTTTTCAGCCCACTGTTGTTCAAATTTGACACCTGACATGGTAAAGTAAAAGAGGTTATGTTGCTCTTCAGCTCAAGATGCACCTGTCTGTGGAGTCCTAACATCCCTCATTAAAGGAGGTAGTGTGTGACCTAGCACTGAGGTTAATACTAATGTGTTCCTCTGGAGCCATGACTGTGGTCCCTCATTACCATCATCCTCTGGATGTTGTTCTAAACACAGGCACCTTAAATGATAAACAGAATCAGCCAGTTACAGACCTCAGAGATAAGTGGCCAGAATTTTAGATAGCCATCCTTTGAGACAGGCAAGGAGGGCAATTTTTATTTTTTTTTCTTTTGCATTAAGTGTCAGCAGAACTTTAATCCATCTTCATGTGATGCCTACAGTTCACAGATAGAGCTACAATGCCTGAAGGAAATAGGTTTTCTTTTCCCATTGTGAGCTGCTGTTTCCAAGGATTGTTTGATGCAAGTCTGAATGGATCATGCAATCTGAATTTGAAAGGACTATTAACCAGGAAAAATTAACAAAATAGTTAGAAAGGACCAAGCTTGGATGGCCAGTTTTCCAGCTATAACCTTTAATTCTCCATAAAGAGAAGGTGCTTTAAAAAGTCAAACATTCTCCCCAGTCTGGTTAATTAAACAGAATGGCGAATGATGCTACATCTGTGGAAGGAATCCCAGAACAGTTTGGGTGAAAGAAAAAAATTGCAGTTATAACCCAACCCTATTTAAAGAAAAAAAAATATTTAAGCATATGGTATATTATTTCATATACCTTATCCTGTGAGAGTAATGCAAATGTGTAATGGCTCAGAACATACATATAAATAAAAGGAAACTGTGGATGAAATATATTTGTTTTTTCTAAAAAAGTCTTTTAGAATACTCAGCATACACCTATATATATTTAGGGAGAGAGTGTAAGCATGCTAGCCAAGTCTTGCAACTTTTAAGCCATATTAAGTTTCTTATGTAAGACTCAGACTGATTAGTGTAGATTAGTTGGCCACATCTGACTGTCCTGGTCCAGCAAGGATGTTGTCTGATTGCAGGCCAAGAACAAATGAAACAATAGGCACTGCCAAGTTAAGATGTCGGCATCAGATTTGCTTGGTATTGTGCTGTCTCTAGAGGTGCAATTTGGGAATGAAATATTCAAAAAAACTAAGCTTTTGTACAGACAAACCATGTAGTTTATGTTGAAAATAAGCGGCTGCCATCCTACAGATCCTACTGATCAATTATAGGCTCAGGTATAAATTGACTGGCCCTATCCCTTACTGTCTTAACAGTTGAAGGATAACAAGAATTCAGTATAAGAAGTGATTGAAATTGGCCTATCTCCAATCACTGCCCTTAAACCTGACAGCAATCTGTAGGTCCTGGGACAAATCAGAAATCTGTAAGTTGTTACATCAGTCAGCTGTATTCTGTAGTACCCAAACCATGGCTAGGGTTATTAAATAATAAGCTTTGTTTGTGGAATGTCATTTCTTTTAAGATTCTTTAAGAAATCTCACAATAGCTTTCATAACTTCACACAGCACATGATCTACTGCTGAGCCCTAAAAAGTAAGTCCTGCTCCTGACTGTACCCTACGCTGTCATGACATCATTTTGCTAATACTTCCAGTGTTAAATCCAAGTGTAGGCTTGAAGAATTAGATCATACTTCCTAAGTCTAGTTACACTAGAAGGTATGTCTTGCTTGCCTATGTCCTTGGTTAAATATCTCCTGGCTTTTCAGCAAGGGCAGTTGGCAAAGGGATGTAGCCCTTATGTTTTCTTTCATCAGAAGGAAATTATGAGTTCCTGGTCCAAAATATAATTATTAAAAAATTGTATTATCATAGCACCTAATGATCCCAGTCACAGACCATCACCCTCTTGCACCTGGCACTGGATACGCACACACAGAGGCAAAGAACATTCCCCAGATAGTTTATGATTCAGTTATTAACAAAGATATAATAGAGGAATACAGAATGGAAACCCCAACCATGATATTGGTTGATGTAATGCAGTAGATTGAAAAATATTGTTTTGATGGGGCTCTTCTTACATATTTCTACCTTCTAAGAGCTGTTAAAAATAGCTAAAATCCCTCAGTTTCTTCCCTAATAATACTTTCCTAGGTGACCATATGCCACAGGGATGCTGCACGATCACAAATGGGAAAAATACCAAAGATCATAAGGGGAATGAGTCATGAAGCAGCAAGACATATTCCAAAAATATTTACAAATCCCTAGTTGGAAGAAAAAAAAAGGCTGCTGCAAATAAATTTCTTGGGCCACAGGATTCTTTGTGTGGACAAACGGCACATGTAACATAACAAATAGCAAGCTTTTCATGCAAGATCAATTTTCAAAGAGCTTGTGAATGTCTCTCTCCTGAATTTCTTCTTCAATTTTCACTTAAACTACCCTGAGTCTTACATACGGAGAAAGAACAAGCTTAATCGGGGCAACTGTTAAGCCTTTCATCAATTCAATTATCCGTTAAAGGACTCACTCGTTGAACTTAGCCATAAAATGTTAGAGTTGCAGTACTGCTCCTGTCTATCAGCTTGTGTCCCTGAATTCTTTGTACCCCTGGGGGATGTTTCATCTTTTGAGAAATGTGATAGTCTGCCTTTTGAGACTGGCCTCGGCACAGCTCCATAACCAGTATATTGACAGACATTAGGTAGCGTGCAAAGTGAAGCAGCTCACAACTTGTGTCTGTCAAACCGCTTTCTTCTTCAGACACAGGATCTTTAAAAACTATTACAGGACCTTACATTAATGACATCAGGTTTGGTTTTGGTTTTGTTTCTGTTTTTTCCAAGGATCTACGGATCAACACCAGTATGACATTGTATGTCACTTCCCAGTATTTTTACTTTTTGGAAAATATAATTTAAATATTATCATATCTCTAAGCATACACAGGGGAGGAGAATTCACTGATACTGCCAGTATTTCTCACATTTTCTACTGAAATGTGAGTAGATTATTTCTGAATTTGCAGTTTCTTTTCCCTCCATTTTGAAGAGCGATAAAGAGAGTTACCTGTTTCAAAGTGAATTAAAACCAATCACATCACCACTAAGAATATACTAATTTATAAAAATTTATAAAAATTTAATTCAAACCAATGCAAGACTAGATGTGGAATATTACAGGCATCTTCAAGAGGTAAACCATGATTTCAGATTTTGTAAGACACAGAGATATGCAGCTGTATTGACATCCATGCTTCATTTTGGGGATAACGCTATACAGACTGGGCAACACTATGATTCTCTCCCTGTTTTACCTTACCTGAATATCACTGTTTCTGTGCCTCAGCACCCCAGCTAGGAGAATATGATGGTTCAGATCCTCCTGAAAATCACTTTCATATAAAATTCAGATATCTAAAAAGATAATAGAAAACAGCAGAATTACTTCTTATGTTGTTCTTTTCCTCCTTATTACAGTCTCTTCAAGATCACACTGCCAAAATACCAAAAGACATGGTATCCAAAATTGATTTTCTGAAATTTTAGTTCAGAGGAAGCAACTCTCTTGTGGAGATATCTAAATCTATAGATGTGACCACATATTTTAATTTCCTGATTTTAACCAAAGTCACCAGTCTAATGCTAACACAATGTACAAGTTGGACTTCGAGATTTCTTGCTATTTTATGGCCTTTTAATCTAATGTTCTTGTATAGGATATTTAAGAATGGTGCATCTGCATAATGAAGTGATAAAATCCTTCAGTCAGGGGCTGGAAGTGAATTTAAGAAAGGACTTAAGAAATGTACATTTTAAATCAGCCTTAAAAATCACTGGCAAATATTCCCCAGACAAAGTAGTGAATTCCCTGCTCTAATGTAGTCCAAAATACTTAGGTTTTGGTACTGGGTTCCTGTCCTTTCTCTCAGTGAAATAATCATGTGTCCAGTTAATGGTGGACTATATTGCTGTCAATATCACTTTCAAGTTATTAGGTCCAATCAATGCTGGATGAAAGGAAAAAAGGTGGTCAACAGGCAATCTAGCTTTCAGTTTAACACTCCCTTGAGGATTTTCATTATCCTTTCCTTTTCTGTTCTCAAGGTTAGCTCTAGCTAGACTATTTGTAGCTTCAACTTCCTGGAGATAATGCACATCCACAATAGCCTTGCTCCTCCAACACCAGCGTGCCCTTCCACCTGAGTAAGCAGAGTCCTGTCTTTTTTCTATTATTTGTGACCTTTTCCTGGGTTAAAAGGTGACTCCTGAAGCAGACAGGTTTCACTTCTTATGGTGATTGCGGTGCAAAAAGCACGCTTCTACCTTGTTAGAAGTGACATCACTGTACATTAAAGACATCATATCTCCTTTCATATTAAAATGCCTGTCAGTTCTGCTGCTCACAGGCTGTAAATCTGCCACAGTATCCTGTGCTTGGGAGATTTCATTATGAAAATATGGAAGATAAGCACTCTGCTTTACTGTCAAAAGGAAAAAGTAGTCTGGTAGTAATGAGGTTACTTTAAAAATAAATACACGATTCCTCAAACATGGATTACTTGATGTGGGGCAGTTTTCAAGAGCAATCTTTTTTATTTTAATTCCTAAAAACTTTCAAGCTTAAAAAAAATGAGTAAAGGATGAACATACAGTCCTGTAGAATTTATTAATGCATAGATTTTGCACATGCTCATGCAGTAAATCATTAGATTTTCCCTTTGGGCTTTGGTCCTCCAGCCATGAGAGAAATGACATACTAGAACTTAACCCGTTTTTCATCTTTATATCATATAGATACAAATGTTCTTTGTGTCTATGTTCTACAAATCTTGCATGTTCTGCAAGAATGGGACAACATTCAGCTGTTGTGAATGTGACTTTAGAAAATATAGTCAGTAGATAAATACCTCCTGAACAGTGAAGAAAAATATAAATAATTATTGATCATTTTCCCTCATGACATTATTAGGATATTAATAATACCTTGCTATTATATAAAGTTTTCATCCATTGATCTGAGAGCACTTTAGATATATCCTTCTTCTTGTTTTACAAAGGATGAAGTGAGACACAGAGATATGAGATGGCCTGTCTTAACATTTGAGAGCAGCTCAGCAACAGAAGTGAAAAGAGATCCTCCATCTCTGGACTAAGCTGTCTGACACTTGAACTTCCTCACTTAAAACTGGAAATTTGCATTGTTTGCTGCAGTAACCCTGAGTTATTTACACAGCATGTGATTATTCATTTATTATTCATTATTCAATAACCTGCTAAAATTATCACAGATATTTATTTATTTAAAAAAATAAATTAAAATTCTCCTTATCCATTTTGTGCAAAAATACTAACCCACTGCTACTTCCCCATTAGAATCCCCTCCAATCAAGGAAACTTCAGCACGTGGACACAGCACAAGTGTTTTCAAATTTCATCCTCCAAATGCCACACTCCATTGTTGATACTCTGTTAGAGGAGCTGAAATGAGTAGCTCAGGAATTATTTATGGACAATGAAGCCTTTCACCTCCAAGGCATCAATTTTAATGACTGAACCCTATATCCAAGGACTGAAATATATATTTAGGCTGTCCTCTGTGTATTATGTGAAATCAATTGGTAATGTCAGTTCCAAGTAGAGTAGCACCCAGGTGAAAGCCACGGGGCAAAAAACCCAAAACAAAACAACCCTCTCCCAAGAAAACAGAAACAAACCCAAGAAAATTATTTGGATGAGGAGAGTGAATGCATAGGAAAAACATAGTAGCTGAGGAGATGACATGGTTGGGATATGGTCTGATGAGGTGAGACCGGAGGATTGCACATATGTCAAGGAAGAAACCAAGAACATGTGTCACTCAGTGGAGCCGGAAATGAAATGAAACAAGAAACCAAAGAAAAGCGATGCGTGGTATAATCACAGCTTGCTTCTGCACTTTCCAGTTTCTCCTGAATGCAGAGGGGATTTTCTTCCTCTGCTTTGTACTGTGTAGTCCTCTGCTGATATAGAGTAGAGCAGAGAGAAGTAATGAGAGCTATAGTTCTTTAATGATCCAAGTCATAAGGATTTATTTTTACAGCAATGTTGCCAACACCTTCCTAGCTACACTGACCAGGCTTTTGTATCATCTGTCATTTTGCTCAGAAGAGCCTTGTCGTGGTTTTGCCCACCAACCCATCCCTGGGGCTGAGGATGGTTTTGTCCAGGTGATTTCCGGACAAAAAGGCCAATTAAAAAATCCAGTGACGCCTTTGCTAAATATATCTTTAAGAAAACGGAAGAGAAGACTTGTTGCACAGTTGAAAATTAGGGGCACAGCCATGTAGGGGAGAGAAGCGGCAGGCCCAAAGAGGGCCAAGGCCCTCTCCTCCCCCGGCTTGGGCTGGGTGGGGGGCAGGTGTAGCACTGAAGCCCTCCCTTTCTCTCTGGTAAGAGAGTGAAGAAAAAAAAAAAAGTTTAAAAGACTGACTACTTGGACAGAAACCGCTGCAGAGAAATTCCAGCCAAGACATAACGGAGCTTCCAAGGTCGAAGCTGGTAGCTGGAGGAGAGAGAAGAAAATTCGAAGGAGGGAGAGCTGTTTCTTCCCTTTCCGCTCTCGCTCTCTCCTCAGCAGGGAAAAAGACTGAAAAGTAATCCCTGCTACTTGTAAAAGTTTGTTGGGCTAAGGAGACCCCCCATGCAGCTCATAGTGGAGCTTGTGAATAGAATATACCAGAGAACCGAGACTTCATGAGAAAGACTGAGATAAGGCAGAGTCCTGTTGAAGATTTTGTGACCCTTGAAAGGGATGATGCTTATGCCGGAGCAAGGACAGCTCGAATAAGCTTGAGATCTGTGTGTGGGATCCATACTGCTCCTGAAGATTTATAGCTTTAAGAGAGAGAGAGAATCTCATGCTGGAGCGAGACGGCCCATGTGAGATGTTGGGATCCGTGTGTGTGTAGATCCATGCTAGACCCATACCGAGAAGTCTATCAAGGACTGTTTCTCCCATGGGGAGGGACCTCCATAGGGAAACAGGGGTGAACTCTTAAGCCATTATCCCCTGTAACCCTGTAGTGAAGATCCATAGTAAGCAAGTGTCCCCTTGCAAGCCTATGGAAGGAAGACCCTTCAGGACCTGGGTAACCCCCAGCCTTCAGTCTTAGCCCAGGAGGAGGGTAAACCCAGCCCTGGGAGTCGACACAGAGCAAGAGAGAGAGAGAGAAAAAGTTCCAGCTGCAACGAGAATGCTGCTGCTACTGAAGATTTGTTACTGGAGAGAGAGAGTTGGAACTCTGAAAATGGAGATTGAAACCACTTCTCCTCCTTGGACTGGTATAAAGGGGGGAGGAGTATTTCTGTAAATAGCACTTTAACTTGAGTAGAAATTGTTGTAGATATAGTTCTTTAGTTTTTAACTTGTTAATAGTTTTTGTTTTACTAGTAATAAATGTTCATACTATTTTCCCCAAATCCTGTCTCTCTCTTTTGTCTGCATAAACCTTCTCTTAACAAGTAGTAATTGTGTGAGGGGTGTGAAAGCAAATTGACCCAGAGCAAAACCACAACAAACCTTTTGAACATTTCCATCTCCAGTCACAAACCTTGTCCCTGCTGAGTGCTTTCTTAGCATTCTCCACTGTTTTCTACATCCATGCAGGTCCAACAGCAGCAGCAAGGGTGCAGTTTTTAATGACTGTGGTCTGGATTGCTACAAGCACTTTATGCTACTGGCCCCTAAATTTTCTAGGTAGTATCAGGTGAGTGAGAAAAGGTGGGGTTTTGCCCTGAAGCTCCTACAGTTCCTGGGACTAGTGGAGCTGCACTGATGGCACAGATGGCAGTTTTGCCTGAAAGGCGTAAACCAGGCTGTGGAACTGTGAGTCAGTTGCCCTGCATCATTCCCCTCTCCTAGAAGATAACATTCCTTTATACCTGTTATTGGAGATCTGGAAGAGTTAGTACCTAACCTTCAGTATTGTTTTATATAATTTTTCCAGTAATATATATTTTCTTGTAGAAGCAGACGAGACTAAAGTATATTTCGAATATTTTCTTGCACGTGTGAACACTAGGGAATCACATCTGAACATTTTGTTTGAGGTTATGCTACCTCTGAAACTGCAGGCCCTGGGGACTGGGTCACAGGCAGCCACACCAGACTGACAGATCTATATTTATAGATAGCATCTTTATTTTCACTAGTGTATCCACTGAATTTATAATAAAGTTAAAAAGATAAGAGAGCTCTAAAATGTAGTCCATTAAAAATTAACATTTGACTTAATATGAAAGTTTATGCTTTTGTTCCACTCATAACAAAACTGATTTCATAAAAATACAGTTTCTAGTCCTCCCTTTTGATTTTACCCACTTTTGGTTTTACATTACAAAAGAAGCACATTATATTTCATACCCTTAACCTCAGAAATAACTATTTTTAGTCAATGGCCAAAACTTGGGGCCCATTGGAAAATATCAGCTCACAAATGCTCTAGGAGCAACCTACCATTGACATCAAATTGCATTTTATTTCTAAAGAAATTGAACTCTCCTATTAGTAAAGGCACAGAAAGAACACAGTGATTATAATATAACCTCCATTATTTTAAATACTTAGTTGCTTCACATCATGGATTAACAGTAGATTAAATATTTAATATTACTGAAACTCGGAATATTTGAGAGTTTTCTGCATATGTTTTTCCTCTTTTCCCTCCACTTAAAAAATAATTTATACTTATAAAAATAGCTGCTTCCATCTAATCAAATTTCGATTAATTGAGTGTGGGAACCAAGCCACTGAGGATGTGATTCACCCAAGGTCACCCTGGAAGCCTCTGACAGAGGCATATGAGAACCCAGGTATTTTGAATTACAACAAACACTATCTTTGCCTGTTTCCAGTATTTACACAAAAGTAATGTGTATCAGCAGGGTAAGCATGGACTTGGTAGCCTCCACACGTGCCTTCCAGTCTTGCTAATATCCAGGAAGGTGCTCCTCACATAGACAAATTGAAATATCATTGTATACTTATTTTCTCTCTAACATTTGATTATTATTTCTTCATTTGAATTTCAGTATGTCCAAGGAGGTTCTACATACTGGACAAATATAAAATACCAAGAAAACCAAAGGTTTGCAAGTCCAGAGCTTGAAACCTTGATCTCTTTGTTCATATTTTCATTTTCCAGTATTTTTTCTTGGTTTTTGTCAGCAAATGCTTTGGATTTCCCAGTTATTTACACTTCTTTTTTATATATGTTGTGGTCGGTGTCACCAAAACTCAATTTGCTCCTAATACAACTATTACTTAAACTGTGCTAGCTGCTCCATAAGAGGAATTGGCACTGCTGGGTTCAGGCTTACATCTCAAAATTTCTAGAAGACTGAAATGTGTGGATGAGAAAAACCTGCTCAATTTATTTTAGGCTTGATCCTTAATCTGCTGCCTGCAGAAATCCATGAAAAGGCTCTTGGGATTTTTCTGGGGAGTAGCAAAAACGAATTTCCACCTCATATGAAATACTTGTGGAGGGTCAGATAAATGGAAAAACTGATTTGAGAGGCTGGAAGAAGTCAGATGATGGCAGATCCAGTCACTTCCCAAGAAGAGACTTAATTATCCTATGAGTCAGATGATACTTCTTCCCCCGAGTATCAACTTGGTCCTTAAGTGGAAAGGGTTAGAGAAAGGGACAGCAAGGTGGCTGAACACTTTCTAATCTTCCCTCTTCACTGAATTTCAGGACATGGGATGGATTGTTTTTACCACACTACAAATTAGAGTTGCCGCATGTTTACTTTATATCCCCAGGTCAGAAGCATTTCTGGGAAGCTGGGGACTAACCTTGTAAATGGCTTTACACTAGCAGGTCAGCTTAAAGCAGCCACTTCAGCTCATGTCTGTGCTTAAATTTGACATCAGAGTTTTCAGCCTGAGGTACTGAATTAACGTCAAACTGGCTATGGAAAAGTTTAAATTGCAATGTCTTCTGGAATTGATATTCCAGAACTGATATTGGAATTGATATTCCACTGGAAATTCCAATGGAAAAAACCCAGAGAACGTGTATTTACTCTGATGTTAGTATTTTAGAAAGTCTAAGCACAAAAGGCTTTGCTCCATTTCCACCATATTTTAGGAAAAAACATCTAGCTAAGTGGTGCAAAAAGAACCCAGTGGAGCTTCCAGCCTTTACTTAATAGAAAGCACAATTTTTACAGGATCTGTAAAACTATATTTTAACCGGACAAAAGTAGAAGAGACAAACATGTGACGAAAGGTCACCATGTCACTTAATCCATATAGGAGGAGATGGACATCCCAAAGTGGTGATCACAGTGCAAGAACTTGAAGAAGACAAAATTTTATTAGGCTCTTCTGTCTAAAATCTGCATTTTAGCACAAAACCAACACTTTGAAAGAGGTTCATTTTAAAAATGCATTAATAATAAATATTATTATTATTCTCAATAAAATTCTCAATAAAAATTGAGCACATGGTAGGAAATCAGCAGTTCTGATGATCTAAGCATGGCATGGAAAATAATGTTGGATAACTAAGCTTTCATTTATGGGGAAAAAAATCTTTGGTCTTTTACTGTATAGGTACAGACAGACTATCACTCAAATGCTGAAAGGCTTGAACTCCCCATCCAAATGCAAGGAAAGGGGAATATCGAACCTCTTAAAGCTCATGAAAAAGCTGGTCCCTTGGGGAAGCCAAAGAGTGTATTCCCAGAAACTCAGAGGGAGTTGAAGTGAACTCTGAAAGTTTCTAAGGATCTTCCCTTTCTTTTGTACAGAACTGAAAGTTTAGGAGACAGAGAGAAAGCCTCAGGCTGAGTTCTCACATTATTCTCCCCAGCTCCCTAAAGACCTGCTGACAGTTTCTCGCTCACCAGGAAATTTGCGGAAGAAGAAAAAGAGAGAGGCCCCAATACTTTCTTTCTCTTGCTTCTCCCTGCACCCTTCAATTCCTTAATGTCCTATTCCTCACCTTCAGAGCATCAGAAGAAGACTTCCAAGAAGCACAAATCATAGCAAAAGAACACAGGTCCAGGAGGAAAAAGAAAGGGACAGAGGGTATGGGGGCTATGACCACTCCTGAGGTCAGCTTCAGCAGTCCTGTGCCAGAGTGCAAATCCGGCATGGATCTGATCTATGCCCTGCACACAGCACAGCCTCTGAAAACGACAAGTCACAGCCCTCAGCCAGCCATGCCCACTACCCTGCTATCAGTCAACAGTCTGGAGGACCTCAGCAGTGAGGGGGAAGCCAATCCTTGCTCTTCGGAGTTCTTTCAGGACTGAAAAGCAAAAGCTTTCGTCATGAGCTTCTCCCTTAGGAATCCTATGGGATAGGTGTGGAGAAAGCATGTACTGTAGAAAGCAGACAGAAAGGATCTGCAGCCTGAGTGTTTCATCCCGAATCAACCGGAGGAATTTTGAACCAGGCCAGTGGGTTGGCTGATTGTCCAGCCACCAAATCAATTGCTGAGAAGTTCTTAAAGCCAAGTAGTGACAACTGTCAGTCTAACATTTGTATTTTTGGTGCTAGCTGACCAAGATAGATTACTGTTGAGATCTCAGGAGTATTTTCAATAGCTTACAGAGGCATCCTGAGTACAGAAAAGTAATTAGAAAAACTTCTACTGGCTTCAGTGGGAGCAGAATCTCCCCTTCCACCTCTCAAACCCCAAACATACTATTGTGTTTACTTCAGGGCCCTCAGGAAACCCTGCAATAACGGTGCTAATCTTGAATTGTAGAGCTTCTCCACCTCGACACTATTTCATCGAGTCCGATATCTCCTTCTGCTCTCTCACTCTCAGAGGCTCTGGACAAGAAAAGCTTCCCTGCATTTGGAACTTGACCTCTTACTTTATTGCGTAATTTTCAATATTTTTTTTCTTTTTTTCTAGTCTAAGAAGGCACCGAAGTTGATTGTTAAATTCATGGGGTATGCTGGGATTATAGCCAGAATGGGTTTGTCCTCTCTGACACAAGTTTCAGGTGAGGACTGTTTAAAGATTGTGACCTTCTTCCATCTATTGGTTGTAGCTGGGGACTGTTTAGGCTGAATTTAAAATGTACCACAGAACTCTTTCATCATCCCGATTGGTTTTCATCTGCATTTAACTTACATAAACAATGTACAACTCACAAGAAATAGAAAAATTGGACACTCCTGACACATTCTGTGTTCAATAGCCTCCTTGTTCTATGGAAATGCTTTTATTTCATGTAGCTGGTAGGGAAAAACCTTCCTAACTTTGAAGTGAATTTTAGCGCATTGATGAGAGAGAGAGAGAGAGAGAGTGAGAGTAAAATTCCATTTCATTTTTAAAGTTAACTGTAAAGTTTTAATTAAGTCCTCTGAACAAGGATTCAGTGATGCTTTATGTTTAAGAGTTAGCAATAGTACACGAACCACTGACTTCATTCATTAAGTTCAGTTGACAAAGGCCAACACAACTCTTTTCTCTGTAAGTTTGTAACCATTTATGTTTGAGGTGAAGATGTTAATATGGAAATTTTGTGAGCTGGGAACAGCTACGAACTCTATCATTGTAATTTATGACCTTTCATCTGAGGCCAAATGTAAAGGCAATTGCAATTGTTCTATATCTCAAGGCCAGCACATAGCAGATGTGTGAAATTTGGAGTGCTAGACATAAACTTTTATTACCAAATTATAAATAATTTCTACCACTTACAATGTTCACCTTTCAAGTTCATCTTGATTAAAATGCAAGGGCAGCATCTCACTGATTTCCATAAGTTACACAGCGGAAAAAGTTCTGTCATAATACACTGGGAAAGGATAAAGCAATGCAGTGTTTAAAAGAATCTACTGACAGCCAGGTATGCAATGGTTCAGATCAAAATCCTTTTTCATCTAGATGACAAAAAGCAAAAGACAATTATTAGCCAATGACATCTGAATTCTATTTTCACTCTTGAAGCTTTGTAATCCTTAGGAAGTCCACTGCATGTGGATTACTTAAATCCTTTGAAGACCATCTTAGTGAGGTCACTGGGGTTTTGCCACTCAGGAAATAACACATTCTCTAGGTTGCCTAATAACTGCTGTGAGGGCATAATATTCCTGAATGTATAAGGTGGGAATTGTCTTTCCAGGTGCAAGTCATGCTACCCCAAAATGCTCAGCAACATATGCCTTCCTGCAGGAAGGTTGATTTGCCTCTAGGAACAGCACGTGAGACTGCTTCAAGACCTATGGCAAATGAAGGAAAATTAATGAAGATTTGGGTTTGTGACTTGGTCTCAAACTATAAGAAAGGGGAGCTAAGGATACAAGATTTGCCAATCTCAATGTCTGTGATAGAAATTAGATATGTTAGTGAGGCTAATAGGTTGTGAAGCAGGAAAGTACAAGGATTTTGTTGAACGACAGCAGACAACCAAAGTATCCATAATTAAGGACGTACCTCAGCTAGCTCGAAAGCGGGCTATTGAGCAGAAGGCAAAATAGCTCATCAGGTTCTAATGGCTCAAAAAAACCCCCACAAAACAAAACACCCAACAACAAAAAATAAATACAAGCTCTGAAGACAAACTCATAAGAAAGAAAACAAAGAGGAAGAGTCACAAAACATAAAACATCCCTGTTTGGATTTGTGAAATTGCAGGTTTACCAGCCCAGGCATGAAAATTCACTTTGCCCAATCTTTATACTGGAGATTTATAACAATGAAAACCAGGATATTTCCTTATCAAGACATTAAGCACTGAAGCCAGGCAGCCAAATAAAACTTTGCAAGCCTGCTCCCCAGAGTAACTATTTTATGTTCCTTTTCTGCTTCAAGTACTAGATATAATCAAGCACAGTTGGATGCTCCTGATTAACATGACGGTTGCCTGGAAACACGGGCACAATGTGGCCCAACTTTGCTGTCCATGCCTGTGCTTGAACTCTGGGACAGGCAGGTGAATGAGGCTGGGCTTGCAGTCCTGGCCTCTTAAAGCCCTTTAGTCTAAGCTTTGGGGAAAAACAATTGTTACTGGACATGTGTTCAAAAAGAGAAGATAAACAACTTTGGAAGGAAGAGGGAATACAAACCCGTATTCTGAAAAGCCATGGTACATTTTCTTTGTATCACGAGAATTGAGAGTTTCGGCAAGATACTAAATTAATAATGGAATAATAATAAAAAAAAAAAAATCTAGTCCAGAAACTTTCACAGATGATTAACTCCTGTCACAGTACCACATCCCTTAAAAAAAAAAAAATTAGCTGGAGGAAAGAAGAAAAAACAGGTGAGATGATGGGGAGAAACAGAAGATGAGCTCGGCTTCTTCTTGTGCCACATTCTTCACAGGTGACATTTGAAAAAAAAAAAAAAAAAAAAAACAAACCCAAACAACCTTAGTTTCTATGTTCAGTAGAACAAAGTTCCCTGTGCAAATTGAGCAGCACCTTCTTGTCTGGTCCTGGACAGGACACCTGTGAGGTGTTCACCACGTCCATGATAAGGCCCACGTAAGACAAGATCATTTGGGAATCAATAGGATCTTAGAGCAGTATACGATTATATACTGGATCGTATTGGACATTAGGAGGAATGTCTTCTCGGAAAGGGCGGTTAAACATTGGAATGGGCTGCACAGGGAGGCAGAGGAGTCACTGTCCCTGGAGGTGTGTAAGGAAAGACTGGATGTTGCGCTCAGTGCCATGGTCCAGTTGAAACGGTGGTTTTCAAAGGTTGGACTGGATGATCTCAGAGGTCTTTTCCAACCTAACTGATTCCATGATTTTTTTTTTTTTTCCCACTAGAAATCTTTTTTTCCTATAGCATTTCTCTCCCTGGAAAACCGATGGGGCATTATTTCGCCTGGAACCGCGAGCAAATACGTAAGAAAACACAGCTCCGCGAAGAGACCAGCGGCTCAGCCGCCCGGCGTAGAGGGACGGAGGGGGTCCCAGGGCGAGGCCCTCGCCGCCGGCCGATTTGAGGGGTGAGGCGAAACATCACCCGCACTTCCCAAAATCCAGAGGCCCCGCCCCGCTAGGCGCGTTCCGGCGCGGACTGTCCCGCCCGGCGCGCCGTAGTGGGGCGGGGCTCGCGGGCGGTAAGCGCCGGGAAGCGGCACGGGAAGCGCCGGGAAGGGAAGAGTCGGGAAGCGGCGGGCGGTGAGTGTGGGGCTGGCTCGGGTGTGCGGGAGAAGGAGGAGGGGGGCTCCGGTGCGGCGCTGTGTTTCCCCCCTTGCCTCCGCGTCCAGCCCTCGCTCCGGCTTCGTCCTGAGTGTTCATGGAGCCGCGGTCTCGCTCCGTCCGGGCTCTTCCCTGGGGCACGTTTGGTCCGGGAAAGGTTGGGCTGTGGGGGGCTGTGGGACGCGGGCGGCGGTGGGTGTCGGTGGGAAAACCAGCGAGCGTCCCTGGATTCGTGGCTGGAGCCGCCCGGTGCGATTTGCCGCGGGAAGCGACGACGAGAAGTCAGCAGAGCACTGGGGGTTTCTGCCATCGGCTTGAAGTGCAGAACAAACCTTCCTTGGGTAAAGAGACACTGGAACAGATGTTGAGCGAATATTGACTGGGGGGGTGGGGTGATGTGTCCCTGCGCTGGGTTTTTAAATCACATTATCATTTCAGGTCTCTCTCTAATTTAATCACAAGCCTTAACTTAGTCTACTTTAGCAGATTCAGTTGAAGAAATCCTTTCAAATTTTTTTCTTTGCTTGTATTTGCGAGCCAAGATCAAAACTGCTCTTGCTGTTCCTGTGTATGGAGCAGGTTCTGACATCTCCCTTCACCCCCTGAAGGCATTAAACACTTATGGCTTAGCTCTCTAAATTTAGTAAAAATCATTTTAGCAAAAGGTGCTAGAGATGATGAGGCCTTTGGCACTGCTGGAAGTTTAAAAGACCTGCAGCACGGCAAACAAGGATCCTTAGTGTTAATTTCAGAAGTTAAACCTTCCCTGTGGCATTTTTATAATGCAGTGGCTTTAGGAGCTCTGTCTCTCCGCCTCCACCCTTAAGGTTTTGCTTTTATCACCTTTGATATTCTCTCCTACTGAAAGCATTAAGAATCGGGGGTCTGTCTGTCTGTACAGAGTATTTAGGACAATATAGGAGTGTGTTTCTTATCCAGGTGTTTTCTCTTAACTTCTCAGCTTACCAGAGAAGACCAAGATGAGTCTCCGGAAGCAAACCCCGAGTGACTTCCTAAAACAAATCATTGGAAGGCCAGTTGTTGTAAAATTAAATTCTGGAGTTGATTATCGAGGTAAGGTCTCTGTCTGTCCCTCACTGAGTGAAGTAATTGAATGGGGAGGTTAGAATAGATGCATTGATTTTGAAAAGCAAACCCATGTGATCCAGAATCTTGTAGTACAAGAATACAGATCTCAGAATGGTGACATTAAAAACAGAAAATCAGCTCCGGAGAAACAAAGCAGGTTGACAGTGGATTTAGAGTTTAAAATTACTGATCTAAATTATTAGTGTCTTTAGTCACAGATGATTCAACAGGAGTCTTGGAGTGATTCCAAATTCCTGAACTGACATTTGTAAAGATTGTCTGGAATTACAGCTCCTGAAATGGCCCTTTTCAGTGCTCTGATAGCAACTCTTGTTGGAACTACCCTTTCCTTCACTTTTCTGTTCTCTAATTCCTAGTATGGATCTTCGTCCAGAAAAGCTTCAAAATTAGCTGTGCTGTCAGTCATAAGGTGGCTCTTACAGGAAGGAGGAAAGAGTTACTGACATCCATGGTTAAACAACTGCCCAGACCTGTGTTGGACCAAGACTCGCAGAGACAGAGGAGAAAGCTTAGTGTGGCTTTTGCTGCTGTATTCATTTTAACACAGTCCAGCAGATTTATTCCAGAATTCTTCAGCCTATCTGTATCCCGTCGTGCACTGTATGGAGGATTGTAGATGTTTTAAACTAGTACATTAAAAACTTTTCTGTGCAGTGAAATGTCCTGATCCTATTCCCATTATTGACCTGTCTGAGTAGTATCCAGACTTAATTAAAAAAACTTCTGTTGTGCACAGTTTAGAGATTTCATTCTGTAGTAACTTAAACATTGTGGTTCTGCTACAGATCACTGCTTCAGACAGGTTTACTTCAATTGGCTTAGTCTCGCACTTGTGAGAGGAGGTTTGTTTGTGCTGTGACAAGGAATCTTTGTGTTATGACAGTTCTAAACTGTTATTGTTCACTGACAGAGCAAGCAGTGCCTCCATATCCCTTCCTGTTTCTCTTTAGTGTCACGCAGGTGACAGAATTTACAGTCTCTCATTTCTTTGAGAACTACATCGTCTGAGCACTTCAGGTAGGGTTGGTGTCTTAAAACCTTCACTGCATCTCTGTCAGTCTTTCTTGCAGGAGAATGTAGAGAGAGCTCATTAAAGTCACTTAAAGCAAGTCATCATTTACCTGAAGGTACACACAAGGCAGGGCCAAAACCAGATTTGTTTTTTTTTATGCACTTTCTATTTTCTTTGAGACCCTTGCTATCTCCTGCTTGGTAAATGCTGTAGATGAGCTACTCAGCTTTTTCCTCCACAAAAAGCTACTTTAGCATGCCTACAGTGAGACCTACCAGGAATTGAACATATTTCCTTGAACACCCTTATTTGTTACTGGATTTCCCACCCTGCCTTCCCTTCCTTATTTTCCCATGCTCTCTGTCCTTCCCACTTGATGTGACCTGTGTTGGAAAATCTGTATGCTGTTTTCATTTGAAAAAATAGGCACTGTTTTGTTTTCTGCAGAAATGTGACCAACACTTGGAAAAGCCTTAAGAAATGGTGCCTTAGGCTTTTTGTTGCAGATCTGTTTAGAGTCTTCCCCAGGCTGTGTTGCTAATTTTTTGTCTGTACCTCCACCCTCCAATCCATCACATGCACAAGTGTGGCCTGATGCAAGTGTTGATGTGTAACTGTGAAATGTCTTGATTCATTGCCCAGTCCTGCACACGCCCTGGGAAACTAATCAGGAGTGTATTAAGGTACCATTTCTGTGTGTGGATATGGATTTGTACATTACAACATCTCTACATACAGATAAACCAGATAAAATGCTGCACAGGATGCACAGTGATAGTATTTAATGCCATTAGTGGCCTTAAAGTAAACACAAAGAAAAGGAGGAAGAGAATGAAACAGCCCTGAACCAAAGAGTTTGAAAATACTGTGTTTGGGGCCTAGGTAAATCTTCATGGTTCAATTTTAATTTTGGACAAACATATTTTTGTTTTCTATTGTTGCATGGAGCACTCAGGATTACTGGAATGGAAGAGAGTTTTGACCCTTGTTTGGTTTGGGTTTTTTGGTGCATTTTGTGATCCTTTGTGAGCAGTTTTTCTCATGTCTGTGGAAACAGAGGAAAGAAAAACAGGAAAATAATAATCTTTAAACCATGAGAAGCTTCAGAAGAAGAACTTCAATTCCTATTATAAGAGAAGATACTACAGTAACACTTCTGAAAAATGAGAATGAGGAGGATTCTCAGTTTTCTCCTTCTCACCATGTACAGCCAGTATACTATATTTCAAGTTTTACTGCCAGGTAAATAAGTGTTTTTCAAACAGGAAAAATAATTTTAGTGTATTATCTGCACATGCAAGGATGAAGTCAGGAAGACACACATCCAAAAAGGAGATAAAACAACTTGTAAAAAGCTGTATTAATTATGTGCATGATTAACAAATCAGGTTGCATTCTCTGAGCTATTCTTTACATCTTTTAATCCTCACATTCAGTTCTGTTGATCAGGTGAGTTAAGTTTGTAGATGGCCGTGATTCCGGGTGTAGACAAAGGGGAGAGATTTTGAATGAAAAAATGCCACCACGCTGCCAGTACTTAGCAAGTTCTGTGTGAAAAGGGTTCAACAGGTGCTATTAGAAGTGAGAACATAAATACTTGTCTAAAATAAGTGCTACTAAAATGCATATTTTCCTGATCAAAAGAACATCTAATATTACAGACATTTTTTCTTTAGTTGCACTAAACACTAAACAGTGTAATTTTATTTTTGTGGGAAGATTTTAGTGCCATTTGAAAGCCCTTTGTCAAAACATGTAGAACTTCGTTTACATCAAAACAGAGATTTTCAGCTAATGTTCTTCTAGATCTGTAAGCATGAAGATAAATATGAGAAAAAGCATGTATAGTGTCCTGTATGAAAAGAGTTGGTTTTCAGCTCTATCCCTCACAAGGTTTGGTGATAACTCAATTTACACAGCCTTGTCCTTAGCTTATCCATTTACTCGTAATGTCACAGGTTCTTAAAACACAAGTGAGAGGAGACAACATAAACTTTTAAAGTGGAAATTGTCCATCTTTTCAAAGTCACACCTTAATGACTTTTTTTTATCCCCACAAGTCTTACATCAATTGACAGTATCTCTACTAGAGTGCCTGGGATTCTTGTCTCCCAGCGGAATTATTTGAAGAATATATCTGGCTAGGCTTGGGCTTTTGGTTTATAATAAAAGATACAGATTTGGGTTTTTTCCTGTACTATTCAAACACAATGCATTGTTGTTTATTTTAAAATAAGTTTCAGCTGATTCTCTCAAACTGTCACTTTTCAGGTGTCCTGGCTTGCCTGGATGGGTATATGAATATAGCTCTGGAACAGACTGAAGAATATGTAAATGGACAATTAAAGAACAAGTATGGGGATGCATTTATCCGAGGAAATAATGGTAATTCCTCCTCCTTCTGTTATTGCTCATTAAAAAACTGTGCTTTGATATTTACTTCTGAATTTCAGCGGTGGCTGGGGTATAAGCAAGCTGCCTTTGAGAATATTAGTTTTAGGCCCTCTTGGAAGCCTTACCACATTTACTTTTTTACAATTTCACTTTCCACAGTCTGTGCTTTTCTGCATTCCTGTGGCCTTTTTTTGCCTCTGAACTTGAAGTTCATTTAGACAAGCACATTTTCTAGCCTTCCTCAGAGCTTTTTTTCTGTCATTTGACAGGCTTACTCTTTGCACTTGCTGCTTATTTAGATGGCATCTGCACCACAGAAGTTTGTGTTTTGCCAGGCAAGCTACTGCATAAATATATGCAACAGTGCAGATGTTACAGTGACACTAATATTTTTTGGGTGAGAGGCAGTTGTCCAGAACTGAGTGAATGCTGCTTATTAGTACTGGAGGCTATTTTCATCTCCAAGTAAAGATTTTACCCCCAGTCAAGAAAATCACTCATGCTTTACTGTTGAGCCTTTGAACATCCCAGTGCAGTAGGTGGATTTTTGTGTACTTCAAGGACAATCCCAGGCTCCTGGAATGACTCTCTGTTATCAGTTAGGCTGTAATAGCAGGGCATGCCAGGGAGAAGAGTATCTAAAAATAGAAAAGGTTCACAAGTCACATGTGAAGAGATTTGTAGAGAAGGTAAATGAAGCAGAGTTTGACTAAGTTACTCGAGAAGAAAATGGAGGTCAGCAAGGAGGGAGGGAATAAAAAGAAACAAGGACTGAATTCATGTTATGAAGAGTCAAAGAGAATGTGGCACCAGTATAAAAGAGTGTTTTGGGTGAAGAAATAGTCCTTAAAATGAGGCCAAATGGTTTTTGCGAGGCATTTGGACTGTTATGCCAAGGGATGGATTGGTATTACAGCTGGAGAATCAATTAAGGAAATAATCTATTATGAAAGTTAAAACAAATGGATGAGAGGCAGAAGGCTGAAGAACAGGCTGAAAAGAGAGCTGAAGACATCCAAGGTTTAGGAGCACAATATCATTTTGTGTTGTGAGTGGATCTGTTCTGGGGATATCATAAGCCATGCAGGTAGAAGATATCTGCTGCTTCAGAGCTTATCATTAGCTTTGCCTTAAGTGCTTGGGATTTACAGCTTTTGTTGAAAGATCACAGCATTAGTGTCTGACACCTGTAATTCTGCTGCTTAGGAACTCTCTCATGCTCCCCTCAGTAATACTGCAGGGTTCTGGCTTTCTTCTTCCTCTCTTCAGCCTCCATCTGCTGGAGTATGTTTTGGCTATGAGTGTAATAAATACTGAACCAAAGTAATACATAATGTCTAAATTTGATAGCATTTTTTGAAACCTGGACTTAAAAGTTTACTGACTTTGTTCACGCTGAATGAGATTCATTACAGTGTCAATTTACAAGCCATGGAAATAAGATGTTTTAAATAAACAGGCTTCTGCACCTTATTTACCAGGGCCCTCTTATGCGTGCCACTTTCTCTTTTTTACAGTGTTGTACATAAGCACTCAGAAGAGGAGGATGTGAAGATGCCAGAAGGAGGCTGTTTTGTACTTGTGAACCTCTTTGAAGTGATGAGCCCTATTTGATTTGTAGTTCATAATCCACAGGTGAAATACAGAAGTGTCTAAATATTTTTTTTTTAAATAAATGTAAACCAGTGTAAACTTCCTGGATGTTTTTTTTTTCCCCAAAGCATTGCTTTGTTCCATTATACAGAAAAAAATAAAAGAAGCATGCAATAGTGCCATAAGTCTAATTCAAAGCAACAGCTCATTTAATTATGCTAGCAGTTACAACAATACTGATTGGAAGGTAAGCAGGCATGGAGTAACTGCAAATCACAGCCTTGCATTGATGGCAAAACAATAGTTTGACTGATTTTGGGAAGGGAAATGCTAATGTTTTGGTGACAATGACCTGTCCCTTTTGTAAAACACAGGGTCAGCTTTAAATGCCAGTCTAGTAAGAGTCATTGGGTAAAAAGTTCAGCTGTCCAAAAAATCTTGAATTGTGGATTGAATCAAGGGATGTAACAGTGACACTTCAACAGTTAGGGGTGGAGAAAGAATTGAATCAAATGGAAGAAAAGCCTTAAGGGTGAAAAGAAAGCTCTGTGCCAGCTGGGGAAGTCAGTCAGAGGTGAAGAGCTCTCAGTTGGTGTGTCAGTACAGCGAGTAGCTGCGTCACCTCCTGCCTGTGTACCCCCCACCCTACCTCTGCTTGTGGTGACCTTTTTTTCGTGCTTCTCTACCAAACACAATGGACTTCTTCAGTAAAAAGCAATTTTAACTAATACCTAAAGCTACTCTGAAAACAGACTAGGAATCTAAAAGCTTTTGTAAACATGCCATATGTGTGCTCTTCAGACAGTTCAATCTTTCTCCCATCCACTCCCCTCCAGACCTAGTACTATCTATATATTCTCTTTTTTAATGTGCTAGCCAGAAATGAGAACAAATGCATTAAGCTTATAGTATGGGGTATGCATTATGGAGGGGAAACCTCTGAGCAAACAATGGAGTCAGAACTTGTTTGTGTATATTTTTCAACAATGTTCCCAGATAATCAAAGCACAGTGAGTAAATCCAGTGCAATTTTACATGGGTACCTATTCCAATTTATAAAATATGTTTTCTCCTTTTACATGCAGTCAGCCAAGAAAAAAACCAACTCTGAACATTCAGATGTTTCTTTGCCTGAGTGTTCCTGCACTTAATATCCACATACTCAGAATTTCTCATTCTTCATGACAAAGTTGTAAGTTAGGGTAATGTACCTCAAGGGGAGGTTATTGAGCCAATCTTTTAAACTGAGTTTTCTGAAGTCCTGCATTATTCTTTGGACAGTTTATAGTGCCTCCAGGAACAAAAATACTTCTAGTTGTGGATGGATCAACACAAGAGAATTGAGTGAATGTAACATTGGCCCATTCTCCCCAGGTACCAGTAGCTCTAATGCAGAGGTACTAATAACATATCAGTTATCAAAGGGAGAGAATAGAGGTTGCAAAATTTTAATTTTACTGTTTTTTAAGATCGGTAAATCATTCTAAATTATTTTTCAGTCATTAGTTAACCTTTCCACACAAAGCACTTCAGAAGCCATGACAGAACACACAAATAGAGTTGCTACTGAAACAATGTCCTTCAGCAATTTATCATTTTCTGACAAGGGTTGAAAAAGGTCCAGGATGTGAGACAAATCACCAACTTGCTCTTCTGTAAGTGACTTCTTTTTTTAAAAATAAAGGCGTACCTCCAAGTGGGACATGCAATTTCTCATTTGCTTTGTCATCTATATGTAGCTGGCAGGTTACTGTCTGCTTTCAGTCCTGAAGACTGTCTGGGTTTTGTTATTTTTAGAGTTTTTAAAATTTTATTTTAATACAGGTTTAAATTTTTCCCCCCTCTTCCTTCTCCACCTTTCTCTCCCCACACACACCTACCCACCTATAGCAACACATCTTGCATAGGCTTTGATTTACTCTCAAGAGCTTGCATTGCTGACTTTTCAAATGCAGTTCTGTTTCTACAAGTCTAGCTATACAATATGTTTCAGTGTAATCTGCTACTTCTGATGGTCTAATCACATACTGAACTGAACACAGAAAATACTATGTATCTTACGTGCCAAAGGGTTTTTTAATGTATTCTAGATCATGAAGTCACTATTTACTATGTGAGGTAGACAGGAAAATTTGCATTGAAGATCAGCTGTTGTAATTCATATTTGAATTGCAAAAGTAGTAAAAGAAATTAAGCATTTAATTCCTACAATCACTGGCCTTTTGTATATTTTACACTGTTTTACCCCCTTTAATTCAGTTTTTAGCCCCTGTGTTTAAATCAAGTAGACATTTAAGCTCAACTTCAATCAGGCAGCCCAGTGTTTGGATGTAGTCTGGTTTTGGTTGGATAAAACATTTATATTGGATTTATTCTGCTTATCTTTTAGATTTTGACTTACATATTCTGTAGGACAACAATCCATTTGCAAGTAAATCAACAGCTTTCAGAATGGGTCATGTGATGCTATCCAGAGTTGCAACACATTATATATGTACATAAACATCAAAGTAGAACGATATATATGTATTTCCCAAACTCTTGATAACTCAACCTAGTGTATAAGATCTTTATCCCATTGGGAGATACAAGTGCACTCCTACAAAAGCAGTATATCTTCATACACAAAAGACAGCATGAGATACTAGCACTCATTTCCTTCATGTCACCTCATTTACCACATCCTGATGCTCTTGCCCTGGTACTTGTGTATCAAACAGCTTTGTTTGGGGATCAAGCTCAACTAGATCAGAACTGACAATGAAACACTCTTTCAACAACTTGCAAGCATGTGTCCATCACTTTCCTTAGAAGAATGTACTCAAAATTAAGTAATCCAAAACTAACGAACAAAAATGACTGAATTTCAAAGACTGAAGCTGCATCATGTAGATAGTCAGTACTTTTATGCACATCATGAAGCAAAAGCCATTTAATCACTACCCCACCCTCAGCTACACATGCAGTTCATAGACAGACCCCAGGAAGAGCAGGAGCTGTGAATTGGCTACATCCCCTCATCCAGCATAAGTTTCTCGCTCTTGAAAAGACAAACTGAGCCACATTTTCTTAAACAAAAGCCTAGCTGGGAGCAGCAGCACAGCATATCCTGCGAAAACTAGAGAAAGCAAGTCTGGAAGGAGGAGGCAAATAAGTACTCACTATGTGGTGAGGCAGCCAAACACCAGGTTACCACTAGAACCTGCAGTGCCCTCGAGTACCACTATATAAAGGGAGCAGAGCATCCTAGGAAGATTTAGCCTTAAAGGTATACACTGACGACCAATTTGTTGCCACCTGATTACAAATTGTTGCCACCTGGTTCCTAGTTCAAAGGGAATCTAATGCAACCCACACTGAACATAGTTTATTTCAGTTCTTTCTATTTCTTTCTTGATGCTACAATGACAAAACAGCTACTCAAAAGTCCTTCTGGGTATGACTTGCCCATTACTTCCTAAGGCTCTTTGCCAGCCAGCTGTTCCCCAGAGCTGCACGTTTCAGCTGTGTTGTCCATGGTAGGCAAGAAAGCATGGAAGTGTTTGCAAAGTGACAGCCTTCCTGCGTTTGACTGATGATACCGAAGCAATGCCTGATCGTTAATATTCCAACTCACACCCGTGGCCAGCTCCAGCCCCGTGTCGGCTTTGAAAACAAGCAGACTGTGGAGTCAGCAGTTTCAAAGTCTCAGATCCCTGTGCCAAACTGTTCTCCAAGGCCTGAAATCAGATGGGAGGGGGAATTTCCTGAGCTGCTGCACTGATCTGGACCCTTGAATGTTTGGGAGTCAGTGACCCACACAGCAGCTGCAGGCTGGGCTGGGCTGCATGTTCAGCATGTCCAGCACGGCTTTCAGATCTGCACAGACCCCTTTGGCTGCAGGGTATCTCTGCAAGCTCACCCAAACAGCAGAGCTCTCAGGCAGCTCCCACCTGCCTGGCTTTGCCTTTATCTAAGAGCAGCAACAAGTTCTCATGAGAACATCCTTTAGGACAGAGGGTTGTTCTGATGTACAGAAATTATAAACGAAGTCAAATGATGGGAAGGGAGAGCACCTCTCCATGGGTGGGTTTGCATCTACTCTGTGCAGTGCACTGTGGGAAAATCCATCTGGGCTCTGACATGCTACATAAATGTGGGGTGCCCAGCATCTGAAGGGATGTTCATTTTACTTGCTGTCTGTATTCATCATCTTACTCCATCTTATTAAAACAATCATTAAGCTATTTGTTGCTAGACCTTTCTTTCTGAGACCCAGAAAGGGCCCTACACTCACTCTCTCCCCCTCTCCTCAACCCCCTTCTCTAGTGCAGAACAGCTGCCCAGGTTGCAGTAGTTATCAAATAAAATAAAAGGTTATTTTTTTTAATAAATCCCTCAACCTCAGCTTTTCCTCTAGGCTGAATTTGTAAGGGAAAGAGTCTCACATTATATGTTGCATGCATGTGTATATGTCAGTTCATTCCCAGTAGTAACATTTTAATCACTATCACACTTCACTAAATGTGATAGAGGAACAGCAAGAGTAATCATCTGAATAAAAGGGGAAGAACCTGCCAGTACTTCTGCCAACTCTCCACCTCACTAGTATTAGAAAAGCATCCTCTTTTTCCTATTTTCCCCAAATATAGAGCCACAGACATGCCCAGGTCAACCCTGAGATGCCAGTTTGTAGACACTGTTCTCCATTTTCCCTGTGGGACTACTGTGGGTTTTTACCACTCTCCTACTGTGGGTTTTTAACGACTCATCTTGCAGTTGGCCACTGCGCTTCGCTTTAAAGATGACTTGAGATGTTCTTAAATAAGGTGGTGCTGCCAACTTTGTTAGTTTAATGATCAGTTCCTTGTGATCTGGACTCAACTGTTGCCACCTTCAAGCTCTCTACTTGATCACCCTGCCCATTCTTCTCTAAGTGCTCTCAAACTTTGTTCACAGGACTCAGGTGGCCACTAGTTGAACAGGAGGGACTTCTAACTTTTTAAAACCATTATTATCTTGCAGTAGCAAAGCATTTCTCAACCTGTCAAGCAACCAGCTTGCTCTTGAGTGTCAACTCTGAATTTCTAACATCCATGTCCATATTACATCTCCACTGCATCTGCTCCACATCTGCCTCCTCTGTTGTGCCCCAGAGATGTGGAGATGTTGAAACAATCTGCAAGAATGAAAAGATTCTGCATCAAAGAGCCTGGGATGTTAACTGCGTTTATAATCCTTCTGTGCACATCGTCAGTGAAATTTCAAGTTATGCGGTTTATAGTCCACCTTAATTATAAAGCTATTATTGCAGAGCATGTACTGTTTCCCCAGTGTGATTTTAAATTCCCAACGGTGGATTTCTTTTTTTTTATTTTTTTTTTTTTTTTACTTCTATAAATCCACCACACAAATGCTGCTGAGAAAACAATAGGCAGGGGCTAAGTTGTCTTACATCCCCTTCTCCTTGCCAGCTTCCTACTGACAAAGACATTTATGCCAGGAAAAAGGCACAGCTCTCTAGTTTCAGAAGGGCCATGTGGTCTGGCTGGGCCCCATCGTCAGAGCGATGTGCAGAGCCCGGCTGAGCTCAAGTGACTCGTGCAGGTCAAAGCTCTGGCCAGAGAAGGCTGAGGCAATGCTGTCCTGGTGGGTGATGCAACCAGAGGCTCTGAGAGGGCTGTATTTCTTACTGCAAACATCTGCCTGTCACTTGGCATTTGAAAATGCAGTTGGAGGCTGCTGGTAGGTGCCTGTGTCACGGTAATGACTGTGACAGGCTTTTTCCATCCCTGAGCAGGAGATGGTTCTGGCATTTGGTTTGAGAGCAGCTTTGAAGCCACTGAGTTCCTTTGCTGGAGAGCAGGCAGTGAGGATGAATGCTGTGCAGGGCTGTGTTTCAGAACAGCCCAGCAATTAACCAGGCAGTGTTGTGCAGCTCTGCTGACTGGTGCTGCTAAACCTGCATACAGCAACATGTTTTGCCCTGCCAGCGGCTGCTGCAGCCTTGGAAGTGAGCAGAGACAGTTCAGCACTGCCCTTCATGCTATGCTGTTACAGAGGGGTTGGATCTGAGCCTCATTTCTTTGAGCCTCTTCTCCCTTCTGCCCATAGCTTTGCCTGGAGCCCAGGGAACACCCAACGCCGCTATTTCAGTGCCTGCTCTCTCCTGCTTTTCCCCTCTTTTCAGGTGGAAGCCAGTGGAGAAATGGTTCTCGCTTGAGCTGGCATAAAGAAAATGTGTGCCAAATGCGGGACAGCAGCTGAAGAAGACAATGCAATGCTGTAACAGTGTGTCATGATGCAAAGACTCATACTCACATGGAATGCTGTTTTCAGACCTGGCCATTGTGCCAGAATGGCTGTAATGTGTTTGGCATTTCTCCTGTGGATTGTCAGAAGCCTGGACCTACTACTTTATTATAAGCAAGGGGTGGTTTAGCCTAGGAATAAGTTAGTAAGGAAAAGCATAAGAGACTGTCTGGTTTCAGGAAAGGATTACTCATTGATGCAGCATAAAGGTATTCTCTTCTGTATATGAAGAATGGGCAATTACAAGCTGGAACAGAAGCAATAAACTTTTCCTCCCTTCCCTGAACTACACTCTGCTTCCACTGACAAAAGGAAAGAAAACTACAAGACTTACACTGTATCTTGAAATTCGTTGGTAACTTTACAGCCTCTTTCAAACACAGAGGAGAGCTGACTAATGAAAGCCCAGTACCACCAGTTCCCATATTTTTTCAACGAGTTGAACAGCTGAGAGCTGGGCTGTCAGCAGCAGTAGCTCAGTGCCAGCCCAGCATCTTGTGTCACTTCTGAAGGACAGGCTGTAGAGCAGGGCAAGCTGATGGGAGAAGTGCTGGTAAGTGGGGCATCTGCAAGCTTGCCTCCAGTTTTTGGGAGATGCCCTAGGCAGAGGCCACCAGGATGTCCACTCTGGACAGACTCCCACACTTGTCAGACTCCATGCAATATTAAATTTAGGGCACTGCTGGAGCTGCAGAAACAAAACCCAGTGGTGTTGCCTGTGCGTTGGTGTATCCTCTTTAGTCATGGCACAGGACAGAGCAGTGGTATCCTGCTGGGACAGCGGCCCAAGCACCAGCATGAACTCATTCAGCTGTCAGACACATATTTATCCAAGAAGGAGGAGGAATAAAGGGCCCCAAGCACTCTTTTGCCCATCTGTCTTAAATAACTTTCTTGCACCTCAGGGCCAGCCCTCCTCCCAGTGGCCCTGGGACACCTGACACTGCCTCCTAAGGGTCTGTTGGCTGAAGAAAGGCCAGACAGCTGATGGGGTTGTTATTTCATTCATTCAGCCCTACTCGGAGCCACAAGCTGCCAGCAGTTTGTTCAGCATCTCCTGGTGGCAGCTCTGATGATGAATTAGACCCTAATTTCCATCTGTTGTGAGCAACGAGCCACTGTCAGGGAGCGGGATGGGCCGGGTGACAGTGTCTGGGTTCGGCTGGGAGTCCTGATCACCAGAGCACCAGAGCAGTCTGCAGTGATGAGGTGGATCCGAGGAGGAGCTGGGAAGCCCAGAGACAGGATCAGCTCCATGACTTTCTGCCTACACAGCTGCAGCATAGCTCGAGCAAAGAGTAGGGCTGACAGCCTGGACTTAAATACAGCTCTTGTGCCGGGGGACAGTCACACAGCAGATGTTTAGTCCCCTGTGCTGGCTTTTGCAGATTTGGGGGGTGTTGATGGCTCCTTCTGGAAGGGTTGGCACATGGGATGTGCCTTCCCAGCCTTTCTTGCAAAATTCTGCTTTAACTGCCAAAATTAATCCCATATAAGTGTGAGAGACAGGGCACACTGCTTGGGGGTCATGGAGGGAGCCAATGTGGCTTTGCTTTGCTTCAGCACAAAAGGGGGAATATGTGTGTGGGGAGGGTAACAGGGAAGCAAAAGTCCAACCAAAGGAGTTCCAGGGCATCCCACACAAACCCCAAGACTTGCTGTGGCCCCCCCCTCCCTCCACTAGTTGCCTTTGTTTTTGTTGCAGAAGCTTGGAGATTTAAAAAAAAAAAAAAAAAAAAGAAAAAAAAGGGAGTGGGATGTGAAGAGAAAAACTAATATGATTAAGGCAGGATTTGGGCACTGGCAGAGAGCTGCTGTTGGTGGTGGGTATTAGCAGTAACAGCTGCTGCGCTTCCCATTAGAGGAGGGAGAGAAGAAGGTCCCTGAAAGGATGGGTTTCCAGCGGGCTGGGAGGGCAGTAGCGGCAGCGAGCCCGGCAGCACTCGTGTCCCAAGGTAAGCGATGGTAACACCGGGCAGCCCTGGGGAGCAGAGCATTGCTCCCCTGCCGTGATGGGCACAGGAGGGCAGCTGGGGGTGGGATAGGGAAAGGTGAAACAGCCTGGGAAACACCCGAATGAAAGAGCTGCTGCTCAGGGGTACTTCCATAAGCTCGTGTGAGAAATCATATCCAGCAAGAGAGGTTTATGTTTTATGAGAGGAGCGGCTGGCTGCGGGAGGAGAAGGCATCCTGCCGCTGGTCCACCAGGGGCTAGAATAGTTAGCAAAGGCTCCTGTGACTCCCACAAGCATCTTCTGGCATGTAACTGGTTGGAGTGGCAGGATGCTTGGCTGTGGAAGGTTAAACTGCATCCATCTGCTTGCTGCTTCAGTCTAGGCACGAACAATTTCAAGTGCAGTGGTGGTTTGTTAGTCAGCTGGCAAGTTTCAGAAATGCTAGAGAGGGAGGTGTAAGCTAGACCTCCTCAGCCTCTGGTTTCCTCTGATTCATTTACATCTACCTATTGACTAAGTGTAATGAAATCTAAGGCACCAAAAAAAAAAAAAAGATGTTAGAAAGCACTACATTAAAATCTGAACCACCTGCCTTATGATATCCATTACAACAAATACCCCAGGCTCATCCTTCAGCTTCACTTTCTAAAGTGCATTTTAAAAAATCAGAGTAACACAATACTCCAGTTAATCTGGAAATGTGTTTTGTGCCAGCCACCAAAGCCATGAGGTACTAAAGCCGCAGAAAACCAAATATTAAACTGTGAATTGTGTCGAGAAAAAAAATGCTAGTTTGGATTAAAAACTTGAGAATAAAGAGAAATCTTGATAATAGCCAAAACTGCCACCAAGTTATCTCAGGGTTCCAACTCTGACTTCAAAGACTGTCTTCACTACTGTCTTGTCAGCTACAGCAAGCCCTGATTGAGAAGGACAAGCCTAAATGCTGCTGGGTGTCCAGACAGGGGTCCAGTGGTCAGAAGCAGCCCAGCGTGAGGGGCAGCCATATGCTGTCAGTGCAGGGACATGGCTCTGAGATGGCAGGCAGGGAGAGGCTCTGCTCTGGGCACCAGCCCCACATGTAACGGGAGTCTGCAGCAGCTCTGCAGGTCTAAAGGCAGATGTTTTCCCCATTGGTCAGATTGTATGTTTGCACTGTATGTTTGGAGTGTGCCGAGCATGGCTGTACAGAGCCTTCTCCTCCTCTTCCTCCTAAAGCCCACAAGACTTTTTAGAGCAAATCTTCCCTGACTGCTCCCTGCACGGGCAACTTCACAAGAAATACATCCTCCTGTGGGGCCTCTTTCCTTCCAGCCTCAACAATCACTTCGCAATATGAATGCTGCGGATTCAAAAGTGGCTCCAGGTGCCTCTAAGATAATTTATTTCCCTTTGTCTAAACCCTGTGGGAAGGGTGGTTGTGCAGATCAGCTAAAGCCATGGCACCAGATGGGCTCACAGGCTGCTGAAGCCACTGCTTTGAAGTGAACCTCCACACTGTTTCTTGCTGTAGGATGGAGGATGGCAGGAGAGCCCACACTGCCATTGTTAGCTGGGCATGCACCACCCTGTGCTTGGTCTCCTGCGTGGCCGCCTTCTCGCACGGCGCGAGCCTCTCTGCCTGTGCCGACATGATGCCCAGGCACCTCCGAGTGCAGCTGCACAGCCCCAGCAGCAACTACGTCACTGTCCACACCAACATGTCCTTCTACTTCCCAGGGGACAAAGTTCCAGGTAAGGAACAGCTTCCTGCATCTGAGAAATACATAACTAATCCCGAGTGATGGCATGAATCTTTGTAAGGTTGGGGAAGAGGGATAACTGGTCTGAGTGAGCTATGCCACCCCTCTCATCATGAGGAAATGAATGTATTAACAGAGGAATTCTGTTTGCAACACTAGGTTTCTCAGGTGATGATTGACTCCAGGTTTTCATCACATTGCAGACCAACTGTTTGCTGGAGACAGCTGGTAGGTTTGGGTGCTTTGGGGGGGATTTATCTCAACTGTGTCTTAACCATACCAGACCTCATTACATGCAATGGCACATGAAAAGCACTTCCAGAGGGTAAAGTCACCTTTCCTGCTCCTCTGCACCACACAAAGGGGTCTGGGTGGCTCACCTGTCTCTTCGGCACAGTTGGAAGCATGTCCTGTTCCCATCATCACTGGTCCTGAGGTGTTTTCAGTGTCATTGCCCAAGGTTTTCTTTTGGTTTCAGTGCTATCACTGGAAAATCCATTGCAGACAATTCACTCCATAACTACAAGACAAATCCCTTCTGTCCCATGTTTTGTCTTCCAGTGACAGTGAGGAGCACCCAGGATTATATGGGCTTTATGCTCCAAGCTCGCAAAGTGTTCAACAACGAAATCGCTGGCACATTCATCTTCATGCCTCCTGGTTCCAAGCTGCTGACTTGTTCTGAAGATGGGGACACTGTCACCCACTCGGACAAGTCACTAAAGAGAAACCTGTCCTTCGTATGGAAAGCACCAGACCAACCCACTGGAGACATCAAGTTTTTGTAAGGATGTGCTGGTTCCTAACCAGAATTTGTGTCCTCTCAGTTTAAAGGCTTGGCTTTATTTTTCCATCGTGCTTGTCCAGCAAAGTGATTTATTGTATCTTGAACCCAGTACAGCTAAATACTTACCAAATACTGCAACACTATCCCAGCTGGTACATAAATCACCATTAATATCTGCTGGGTAGTGCTGCTTTTTTATTTACATGGTCACTATTTTCTCAGAACAAATACACTGGAAGATGACAGCTTGGGCATTTAGGAAATAGAAATATTAAGGCATAAAGACAGGACTGTGATGATATTCTCTGTCTTTGTAAATAACACAGCCCATAGGACTTCCCTGCCTACAGAATAATCTCGTACATGATCTCTTAAAAAACAATTAAAAATTAGTACTTTTAAAAAAAGTAAAATGTAAATAGAACTATTCACATTAAAAAGAGAGTGAGCACTCTGTCAAACTTGTCATCTCTGTTTTGCACTAAATTTCCAAATCCTTCAAGTAGTTTTGTTTCTGGAGTGAAATAGAAAGTCTTCTAACTGGCTGTCTTAGAGGAAGCACAGCAGGTTTTCATTTTGAAAGAGATTAAATTGTTATTTTTTGAGTTTACAAAACCACTTAGAAGCTGCTTGGCCAGATCCTTGGCTGCTTCCCAAAACATAAGCATCCCGGTGAGTGCTGTGGCTTGTGCACCTCATCGTGATTCAATAAAAATTCACTGAAAGAGAAATATTGCTGCTTGGAATTTCCACTTTTTGGCCATTGTTTTAAAGCTGAAAATACTATTAAAGACATATAGAGCTCAACTAACCAAATAAACTCAAATAAAACCCAACAACACCTAGTCCTAGACACCCGCTCTGATACTTCCTTCGCCCTTTGGCTTTTGACCCTCCAAGATGACTTCTGATAGCTTCTCCCTTTTTTCCCTATCACAGAATCTGGAAAAACTCCTTGTTAGGCTTAAAAATAGCTTGTAAGAATCATCTGGGACAGGAAAACCCAAACTGTTTTCCCCTTAGCTAACTCTCAGAAGCAGCTGACCAATCTGAGCTGAAATTCTCCCAAAATCTCCAGCTTAAATCACCCGGCCCCTCTGGGTGAACAGTTAAAGGTTGGCCAATACAGTTTTGGCACCTGACAAAAAGCAGAGGATTAGGCAAGCTCAAATATCAGAGGGCTGAGAAGAGAGACTTTTTTTGCCCTTACCTATTCTGATGTTTGTACAAGTTACATTGACTTGTTTTAATTAGTAAATACCACTGTTGTTTCCCTGCCTACGGAAGATTATAAGCAGAGCTAGTCCAAGTTTTACAAATGTACCTCTATCAGCATGGTGAATGTAATAGAGCTTTTCTTATTTCTTTTTATTTAAGTTCCCACACATTTTTGGCTGATCTTAATTATGGGTGGTGATTCTTCATCCTGAATCTTTCTTATGGGACCTGGTATCTTTTATTTGTAATAGAAAATGTATGACAGGCTAATCCTTTAAAATACTTTTGCATCCGTTCTCTCTTCAGATTAAAGCAGTCTTTGTGATTAGCTAAACAGTCAGATGTTTTATTAATGCTACAGAGCCAATAAATTCTTGCCTAATTATGTTTTAACAGTATCTCCGTAGTCCAGTCATACTTTGTTTACTGGGCAAAGATTGAATCTGCTATCGTGGCTCAGGGGGGGCAAAACAAGACACATGCTGGCAGTGGCAAGAAGCCCGACACCGCAGCCCCTGTGCCCTTGCAGGGACCAGCTGACACACACCCCCCAGGTAAGACAAGCAAAGGTATGGGTTTGCTTCCTGCAGAGTAGTTTTACAGCTTATTCTGTGCAACTGTTGAACACAAGTGACCCAAACAAGCTGGGGGGACCTGTTTAACTCCAGTGGCCACCAAGGAGATCAGTGATGGCCGTGGTGAGCTCCTTGAAGTGAGGGCATAAGTCAGCATTTGAAGTGATGGAACCAGTTCCAGGGAGGGTACCGGAAAGTTAAACAGGGTTGCCAGATCTTATGATTCAATGCAAACACTAATGTACAACATACTTTACCTAAAATCCCAGCTTTTGAAGATAAGGAAGTGCAATTAGCAATGTTGTCTAAGCAGAGGAACATATTTGTCTCTAAATGTGACTATTACTCCTGAGGTTTATATTTAGTTGTACTTATGCAGCCTTTGGTCAGTAAGAAGCCCCATGAATTTACTTATACCCAAAGCAGGTGTATTTCTCAGCATTTTTGTCATGGCAGTAACACTGAGTTTTAATTATTTCACTGGACCATAACATAAGCAGAGAGCTTTGCTGCTTTAATTTTCATCTGGGTTCCCTCTTAAAAACAAGTGACATGAAAATAAAAGACTCACTATTACGAACCTTCCTGGCAAGTGTTGGCACTGAGTGGGATTTGAAATAAACAAACCAAAGACAAGAAACTTCTGCTCCTCTCTCCTTGCTCTTTGTTTTGTCTCCCTGCTGGACAAGGTCCCACCTCTCCCGCAGGCTCCCCCCTGCACACCCCAGCACTGCCTTCCAGCCCCACTGGCATCGTGGCAACACCAGCATCAGAGCCAGGTTTTGGTGTCGGGTCAGATGCCCGTCCCATTGTTGAGCCAAAGCAGCCGGCACGGACTTCACGGGCTGTGTCCAGCGGGAGCATCAGGTCCAGAGGCCGGGCACTGGAGCCGTCCCTTCTCACCCAAGAAGCTGGCACAGTGGATGCCTCACAAGGTTTCCTCTCCCAGAACAATGCCTCCAGCTTCAGCACCTCTAATGGGTAAACTCGGTGGTGGGAAGAGCTATTTCTCCAGTCCTTATAGGGAAGGAAAATAGTACTAGTTTCCCTGCAGATGAACAAGGGCCTGTGTAGGAAGGTGTCTGCATCTGAGGGGGAGGCAAGATGGTGTTTACTTGCAGGGAGTTTGAGACATAATCCTGTGGAGATTGCACATGACAGACAGTGACAGGGAGAAAATCTAAAACTCCTAAGAACCCAAAGCTGCACTGCTCAGCCCAGTGCAGGACTGGCCAAGTGGCAGAAAAATGTGATAAGAACTACTGGCTGCCAGAATATATCTCTAAAAGTGCATGCAGTGCATGTATTCAATGAAACAGTGAACTCATCAGACCCATTTCTCCATCTGCAGGGAAAAGGGAAGAAGGATGCAAAGCAATTCTGAAATTTGGGATTGAGGTTGTCTGCTCAGAAGTCTTAGGGGGTTTGGGCTACATGAACTTTCATGCAACATTTCATCCTGTGGGTGAAAACAATGAGGATAGGAATAAATGATCAGGCATTATTAAAAATACAGCCCGTATGGTCTGTGTTGACTGCACATGTCCCAAAAACGCTCTAAGGAGCGGCACACTTCTTGGTGGTGTGAGAAACAAGGATTCCCATGCAAGCCATGGTGATAGATCTCACTTACTAACCCTGCCTTTCCTCTGTCCATGTCTTAGAGCAGGAAGTAATGCCAGCGCTGCCACCCCACGCTTGTGTTTGACGTGTACAGATCACGGGCAGGTAAGCAGTGGGGTCAGGGAGGACGCCTCCTCCAAGGACAAAAAGATCTAAGAGAAGATTGAGGATAAAACTTCTCTACTGTGTTACAGCACCAAACAGCCTGCAGAGCTAAGTGGCTAAAACTATGATGAGCCAGTTAAAAGTTTTAATTTTTTGTTACTTTAACTGGAAAGTAGTTTTTATATCCCTTTTTAGGTTTTTTTTTTTGAGCCCACTGCCTGGGTTTTAAGAGTCCCACTGTAAAAACAATCTAAACCAGCTTTCCCATATGTAGACATGACTACTGGGTGTTACTGGGCTGGAAACCTGTGTTTTATTCCTGTGGAAGGCTGAGATGTTCCTTTCCAGGGCGGCTGGATAGATACCACCCAAGAAATCCACAAGAGGTCAAAGACCTAATTTTTCCCAGGGATGGCCAAGAAGCTCTGTGCTTTCTGAGTCTGGATGGGTCAGAAAGGCAGATGTGGTGGTTGTGGGGGGGTTAACCACAGGCATGGGGTGCACTCGCCAGAGACAGCTGGAAGAGCAGGAGCTGGCAGGCAGGATGAGTGGGTAAAAGCACCTTTCAGGAAGGGGTGATGTCATGACAGGAAGCCCAGAAAGCAGTGAAAGGACTGAAGCCTCAGGGGAGTGGGGCAGCTGTACATGTGGAAGGAGATGTGGGAACTAGGAGGGCATCTGAGGAATTAAGTGGAGAACAGAGGAGGGAGAGAAACCAGAGAATACCAGGGCTGTGGAGAGAGAGAGAAATGCTCAGATGGGAATAGTGGAAAGCAGGGATAGCTTAGAGACACAGTTACAGTGTTAGTAGGCAGTCAGCAGAGGATGGAGAGAAGAAAAATGCAAATAAAGTAAAGAAGCAGATCTGGGTTGCAGGATGCCACAGGAGGAAAAGAAATAACCTCACAGAAAATAAAAGAGGAAGGAGACATACAGCAGAGAATGAGGGAGAAATATTTAGGAAGGAGAAGAGAACAGAGTACAAGTAAAGGAAAGATGGGTACCATAAGCACCTGGCATAGCCACGGAGAGAAGTGGAGAAATGGCAGAAGATGGAAACAAAGAAAAGAAAGAGTTATTGCACGAGGCAAGACAAGAAAATAATGAAATAAAAATATTGGAAAATTAGGCAAGAATGGAGTATGAAAAGAAAGGAGAAATGAGGTGAAATAGGGCAAGGACTTGTGAGGAAATTCCATTTTCTATCCCCAAGTCCCAAATCCTACAGTATATCCTCACAGTATGCTGTTTGCATTTTGAGGGCAAGTGATCCATACACATGCAATCCCAACTTCCCCAGCCAGCTACTTTACCGTTTGCGGTTCAGCCACTGAAAGTCTTCTATTTACTGCTGCATTTTACTAGCACCTTCAGGAACTGTCTCTTCCACAAAGGATGCTCTGACCCTCCACTACTTTGCTTCACAGCTTGCCAGGGCTCCTACCTCAGCTTTGTGCTCCTGTCACACTGTCTTCCCAGGAAGCCTTAGAAATCGCTAATGATGGTAGAGGGTGAGAGTTTCACTGGTGTAATTAATGGATGTGTGAAAAAGCCTGCTGGGCTGGACAGGCTGGAGAGGTGCCAGTTACTGAGGGCCAGATCCAAGTCTCACTGGAGCCAAAGGAAAAAAACTCCAGTATGTTTTGCAGGTTTTGGATGGGGGCTCAGATGCACAGTGGGAATGGAAAAATTCATTGGGGGCCTCCTAAATGGTATGATTGTTTCCCAGTCAGTCTTGGATAACACCTGCCGCAAAGCCTGGGCTGCAGAACTGGCATAGAGTGGCTGTCATTTTGTGACAGATAAAATAAGGTGCATGGAACCAGGTAGTTCCTAGAAATAGGAGCAGACAAGAACAGTAATTCCCAGTGAAATGGGTGATTAAGCAACATAGAGAGGCAGAAGATTTCAAACTGGCTGTGCTTAGACTTTCTATGCTTAGACTTTTCTATGCTTAGAAAACTTTCTAGTCTTAGAAAGCAAGGCAGGCTTTGGGAAGAGCTCACAGGTTATATCTGACTGCCCCAAAACCACTGATGTCAAAGGCCATCCCAAGTCTCCTGTGTCCCTCTGCTCCATGGTTTGATCCACAGCCCCAGAAGGGTGATACTGAATCCCAGTAGGCCCATGTGACCCTAAACAGGAAGCTGGGCTGGGAAGATCACACCTGCTCTTTCATGACCCTAGCATGACCCTGGCGTCACTCAAAGTGGTAACTGTTTATTAAGTGATTTTTTTCTGTGATAACTATTGTTGTGAAAAATACCACCACAACAACAGGAACCATGGACCTTTACTTAGGCAAAGCAGTGACCTTCCTCTCCACCTTTGCCCTTCACCCTTGCCCCTTCAACCCACTCTGCCTTTGCCCCTGGGACCAGCTCCAGTGCATTGTCCGTGCCGTGGGAATTGATATGGATGGAGCAGGGTTGCATCTGGCTCATTTTCTAAAAGCTACTGAGTAACGAGGGAATGGAGAAGGGTTATTTTAAGGTCAGAGGGACACACAGGTGTCAGAGTTGAACTGTACTATGAGGGAGTGAGAACATAATCATCCCCTTTCTCTTCCCTCCTCAAACACATTTTGGTGTGTTCTTGCTTTTCAAAGGGCAGTACCGAGAGTGGGGCCATTTCAAAAGCCTCCCTGCATGTGACAGCGTCTCCCTCTGCCCTGCATGTACGCACTCACCTGGATGACACTGCTGCAACCACAGCCTGGTTTGGGGATGACAGTGCTGCTGGCAATTTGTCCTTGGCTTCAAGACAAATGGCAGAAAGAGAGCTGGCACCGCAGCCAGAGGAGACTGGCACCTGGGGTGAGGAAGAGAAGAAGGAGGGGGCAGGTGGAAATACCCTGCCATGGGTGACCAGACCAGCTCCCAAATCTGCTGTTCTTGGGAAAGGGGAAGACCTTGGCACAGGAAGCCGACTCCTTGCAGCCCAACTCGGCATCCTGCTGGTCTGCACGGCTGCGCTGGGCCTGGCACTGGCAGCTGCCGTGCGCTGTGTCTGTGCCCAGCACTGCCACAAGCGGACAGAGGTGTCCTTCGGTGAGCCGGACCCCGGCATTGCTGCCAGGGAAAACGGAGAGGCGGTGCATTTCCAAAGGATTCGGGAGAACAGCTTCGTGCTGGTGCAAGCTGAGTACAACTGGGTCAGCCCCTCGAGCGGCGGGAAGAAGACGATCATCTGAACATCCGCAATGCTGAAAGCAGTGCTACAGCGGCCAGGGTGGGTGAAAATAGCCCAGGCTGCACAGCACAGGTTATAGGAAGTGGTGGTTTAGTTCCTCTGTGCTGCCATGTAGGTAAACAAACTCAAAGCAGCCCGTTCAGACATAGGCGTTAGTCAAAAGTATCTAAGCTACAGCTGCTGAGAAAATAGAAGTTGACAGATTGCTCACTGTGTTACACTTACTGCAATTAATATTGTATATCTGCTCATTAGCTGTCACTGCAACCATGACATACACTTCCTCTGTTGCCTTAAGGGTGTAGCCAAAAATAGATTCTTCCTCTGCACTGTGGTATAGACTCCTGTTTAATCTCAGCAAAAGTTTCTAGTGTTATATTTCTTTCTAGGAACTACAAACTCGTGATATAAACCCAATCATTCTCATTTAGGAGCTTACAGGTTTGATTCTGGTATCTCTTGGACGACAAAATATTTGCCAGTAGATTTTAAGTTTCAATTCGAAAATAGAAAAAGCAGTAACTCATTAGTGGAGAACATTGATTCGAAGAATGCTGAATTGATCCATGGGAGCGAAACACAGGGTGGCAGACACCAGCTTTTGGGGGAAAAACATGCCTCCTCATCAGGTGCAAATGGAAGAAAATCTTTCCTGTCCATTTGCACCTGATGAGGAAGCTTGTTGCAGCCTGACAGGCAGCATTTACTGAGTCTTTTACTTTGAGCCAGCTTGGTAACACCCTGTGCAGAAACACGGACTGAGAATTACCCTTAACAGGTCACTTTGAAGTTCCCCAGCAAAGCCTGCATGGGAAGTTAACAGCATCCTTGAGCTCTGAGTTTGTATAAACTTTTCTGCAACCGTGTGGTTTACTGCAGGATGCCACTAAAACACCATTGGAAAACATTACAGAACTGGACACCTCCTAAGAAAGAAGTGACAACAGCAAGGGTAAAGGCTTATTTTATTGCAACTTTAAAATAGTCAGAAACAGTATTGATGATCTTCTTGAGACACACGTTTTAGAGCCTTTCAGACTGGCCCTTCTGATGTCCTTGTCTTGGGTGGATCAGCTCAGATGGTCCCCAAGCTGTGCAATGGGGGACACATTTTGGTGCTGCAGCTAAATGCACAGACCACAGCAATTCCCCCTGAGCTAAGCAGGTAATGATGGGACCCTGATGGCTCACACAGCCTTCCTAGTGACAATTTACCCCTCTGTCAGGGTGAATCTTCAACTAGTTGGCCATCTGCACGCTGGATAGTCAGTCAAAGTCCTGCTCTCATGTCCTCCCTTAAAAGGCCATTGATTTCAGAGGAGACAGGTGGGACATAGATGAGTTCTCTACTCCAACCCCAGTGTGATGAATAGAGTGCATCTTTTGCTAATAGTGCCTCCTATTAGTGTTCAGAAAGAATTGGTTTCTGACCAGATTACTGTACTGTGATCAGGGACATAATGTTTTGTGCTGCACACGTGGCCAAATTTCTGACAAGTTAACTTCTAGGCCGAGTGAACTGCAGACAAAATAGATGAGTAAGAAAAGAAGTGTACTCACAAATGCAGCTTGTAGAGATGAGCTTGATGGTCTTAACCACTGCGCTTTGAAGAGAAAGGCAACTGCACCATGGCACTTCTGCTGCAGAAAAACCAAGGGTAGCACTGTAATTCAAGAGACATTTGCTTTAGGACTCAAAAGGATGTTAGGTGAATGGTTTCATATTCAGTAAGTTGAGCTTATGCCCTACCTACTAGTAAGTCTACAGGTTTTTAAATACAAGTCCAGACACAACGGCATTCATCTCCTGTGTCGTGTCTCAGAAAGAAATCATGTTTCTGTAACCCAGGGTAGCTGAACTGTGTAACAACTAAAGCAGACTGCATTCAAGTCATTGTTAATGCAGCCAAAAAAAAAAAAAATCCTAATTAACTGATAAAATAGGTCAACAGTCTTAAATACTTTAAGAACTATCATATATTGTTTTAAAAAGTTTCTTATGATGGCATAGCTGTTTATGAATAAATTACAAATGGCCTCCTTCACTGTCTCTTTAGGTTTAATGTAACCATGTAGACTGCTATAGTTATAAAACCTAACCTTCCTCTCCCCAGCTCTTTCCTCACAACCCAGCACTGCTTCTTGCCAGGCTGACTGGATCAAGTGAAGGCCTCATGGAGGTGTTTGATTAGGATAGTGGCACCTCAACACCACGCTGCCTTCTGCCAAACTCTGCCTTCTGTTAAATTTATACTGCTCCAGTATTATTATTAGTAAAGCCAGTAATGGTGAGCTCTGAGGGATCCAGCTCCTTTGAATTAGTAATGAGTTTTTCTACTTTGCAGACTTGGCTGAGACCTAAAGTGCTTGTGTCTTTTCCTTGACTTCTGAATGATGTTTCGTTTATTGTAGTTGCCATGACAAGAGGAACAGAGGTTTTATCTCTTCTTAAGGCTGTTAAAAACACAAGCACTGATTAATTTATTAAAAGGCAAACCATTCACACCCCCCCACTCTTAAGTGACTTGTCTTACATGGAAATTAATCTGTGCTCACACTTGGAACAGATTTTGGAGGGAAAAAATATTACAAAATTAGGAAAAGAAAGGCACAAACCATTCTAATACTTACTGAAGAGACAAGTGAAAGACTTGCCTTATCTCCTCTCTAGGTGCACAACTGTGTTGGTTACATATGTTCTGCTGGAACTGGGGATCTCAGTTCCTCCAGTGAAGGTCAGACTGCACATGTCTGTGGCTCATGTCAGGTCTCCATCCCTCAGCAAAGTGACATGGGTTTGGGTCAGAATTACTGACCAAAGCTGTGGAAAGCAGATAATGACCACCTAATCCTGAGCCTATCTCCTGACCAGTCAAACAGGCATCAAACACAGTTTTGGCAGTGAAAACGTCTATGGTTAAATCCATGTTATTTATGCCATTACAATGCTTGAGCTATCCTAACTAAAAATAATAATAATTAAAAAAAGAATTAACTTGCATATAGTCATACCCATTCGCCACACCCTTACTTGAATACTCATTTTCCCATCTCGTGTCGCCATGATTCCTGCTTTCCCTCTGCTGCACAAAAAATGTAAATCACTGCCCTATAGCCACCAGTCCTGCATGCTGAGCACAGAACACCATCACTAATTCTTCCTGCTTTTCCATAGTATCTGAAACAAGATATGTTTTGCCCATCCTCAAGCCCGTCCATAAATCTGTTCCCAGTCTGCATCAGAGATGTTTCCTCACTCAGTGCTGCACCTGCTCTATTAGAGATGCCCACCCCGACAGCAGTTAGTAGAGGACAGCAGCCCTCCAACAAATAAGTGGTACTCAATGTAATGTGGAGAGATTGCAATAAACAGAACATTAAGTCATTGTGGACATTTTCTGCACTGGTTGAATTGTCACTAATATGCCAAAAAAGCCAAAAACGCACTGATTTGGTCAGGTCACAGGAGAAGCCACGGGGCCCTGTGGGCCCAGCTGTCACAGTCAGCAGGGATGTGTGAGCTCAGGCTCTCGGCAGAGGCAGTGCTCACCCAGAGCCACGCGGGACTAGCCCCAGGCATTGTGGAGGTCTGGCTGGGTGGCTTGGCCAGCCCTTTTGGCACAGTTTCTGCAACTACTTAAAACCACACAAATCAAGGGAGGCGAAGCAGCAGGACCAGGAACACAGAGGATAAAAAAAAATTCAACACATGCCCTGGCAATCTGAGCACAGGGAGATGATGCCTGGGCTGCCTTCCTGAGGGTGAGGGTTTGTCCTCTCCCTCACCCCTGAGAGTTTGCCCCTGCTTCAGCTAGTTCCTTGGCAGAGCTAAGGATGCATGTGTTATTTATTCACTTGGATTTAAATAACAATGAGAAATGCCTGTAAGAAAGGAGATGCTCCAACAATTCCTGCAACATTCAGCTGCAAAAAGAGCTGCTTAGCAGCAAAAACTAATGACAAAGTGGTGACCTGACCTGCAAAGCTTGTTAGCAGCAGAACAAACCCCTCGCTCCTCCTGGCAAGCTGGACCCCTCCACTGCCCCTGCCAGGGTCTCAAGGCTCATTGTGCCTGGACAGCTCCACAGGGCTCCCTTCCTTCCTTTCCCTTCCCCTCTTTCCTGCCAGCTCCACCGAGGCACCACATCAGCTATGGGAGGGCAGGGAAGGACTTGGTGAGTCACAACTTCCCTTGGACCAGGAGCTGCTCAGGGACCTCTCCTGGTTCTCTCCTGCCACGGAATTGCTTCCCCTTCACAGGTCTTGTCTCAGCAGCCCTCTTTCCTCATTAGTGTATAAGTGACTCTCTCAATAAAGCATTTTGTTATATGATGTATGAAGGACTGTGTCTCAAACCACATTTCACTGTATATTTAAGTGCATGTTTTGCTGATTTACTGCTGTTCCAGAGAATGTCTCCCTTCCCAAGCAGGGCAGGCCTGTAACGGATATATCAGCTCTGACTAATGATTATTAGTACATCCCAAGGTTACATCCCACAATCAAATAACGTGTAGGAGGGAAGAGAGACTCCAGCTTACTCGGCTGAGGACAAAGATCACAGATAGTCTCTTTCAATCTTCAGATTGCAATATCCATTACAGATTGCCACCTTCTAATGTCAAAGCATAATTTGTTGTTGAGAAAATGTGTCGCTGTTTCAGAGGCGAGTCAAAGATCAGCCTGGCTGTATATCAGCACATGTTGATGTACACTAAGAACTGGTGGCCAGGTACCAAGGACATCAGCCTGCGGGAATGGAAGTAGACGTGACTTGCTGATCTTAACTGTGCAAACACACGGCCCGAAGTGGAAAAAAAAGAAAAATTAACCCAGTCAAGAGAGGTGTCACCAGTAATTCCCAGCGTCTGAGGCAGCACCAACGCGACGTGTCAGGCGAGTGACCGGAGCCAGCCGCTGCTCGGCTGCGGGAAGGGCAGGACTGCCCGCGCGGCACCGGGTAGGAATGGCCCTGTTAAGTGCGTTCCCGGCAGATCAAGGCGGGCGGCACACCCAAGCCAAAGGCATCCCTCGGCATTCCCGAAGGGCAGCGCAGAGCGACCCGCGCCGGCCGCGAGAGGGCAGCGTTGTCCCGGCGATGGAGCCCGGGCTGGGCCGGGCAGGGAGGGGAGCTCAGGGTGAGCAGGGGTCGGAGCCCTCCCCATTGCCCCGGCTCCCACATTCTCTCACGGCAGCGGCAGCGCAGGTGCGACTCCACCCCCGTCTGCAAGCATGTAGAAGTTTCTGCATCAGAGCTTGGGATGTTAACTGCGTTTTTATAACCCCGTGCACTTCGTCAATGAAATTTCAAGTTATACGGTTTATAGTCTATCTTAATCATCAAGCTATTATTGCAGAGCATGTACTGTTTCCCCAGTGTGATTTTAAATTCCCAACGGTGGATTTCTTTTTTTTTTATTTTTTTTTTTTTTACTTCTATAAATCCACCACACAAATGCTGCTGAGAAACCAATAGGCAGGGGTTAAGTTGTCTTACATCCCCTTCTCCTTGCCAGCTTCCTACTGACAAAGACATTTATGCCAGGAAAAAGGCACAGCTCTCTAGTTTCAGAAGGGCCATGTGGTCTGGCTGGGCCCCATCGTCAGAGCGATGTGCAGAGCCCGGCTGAGCTCAAGTGACTCGTGCAGGTCAAAGCTCTGGCCAGAGAAGGCTGAGGCAATGCTGTCCTGGTGGGTGATGCAACCAGAGGCTCTGAGAGGGCTGTATTTCTTACTGCAAACATCTGCCTGTCACTTGGCATTTGAAAATGCAGTTGGAGGCTGCTGGTAGGTGCCTGTGTCACGGTAAAGACTGACAGGCTTTTTCCATCCCTGAGCAGGAGATGGTTCTGGCATTTGGTTTGAGAGCAGCTTTGAAGCCACTGAGTTCTTCTACTTGAGAAGAATTTCTTCCTAATATCTATTCTGAAACTACCACTTTGGAGCTCCCTTTTGTCCTATCACTACTTGCCCTTGTAAAAAGTCCCTCTCCATCTTTCTGGTAGCCCATTTGCTTGTGGAATGAGGTGTGCACTGCCTGCCAACAGCTCACCGGAAAACACCCCTTGTAGCATCACTGCCTCTTTGGGAAGTTCACTACCACCCTGCTCTCTGCACCCATTTGCCACCAGCTTCTTCACAAAAAAACACACACCAGAGCACATGGCTCCTGCAAGGCAGCATGAGTGTGTCTGGGTGTGGAGGAGCCGATCTGGTTACAGGCCTGCTGGGTGAGCAGTGAAGCACATGCCCAATAAGCCAAGCGTTCCCAAACAGCACCACCCTTCCCAAGCAAAGCACAGGGAAATGCAGAGGCAGCACAGTCCACACTGGCCACGCTAGCTACAGCAAACCCCTCTGGCAGGCTCCCTGTCCTTGCTGTCTGTGAGATCTATTGCTGTTCCTGGCAAGGGAAGTTGTGGCACCCGGAACACTTGGCCAAAGATGCGCAGCAATTGGAAGGTCTAGACAGAGAAGGATGCTTCTGCTCTCAGCCCCAAATGCCATTCTCTAGGAACTGGGCCTCTGAGACTCTGCTGCAGGAAGCCTAGGGCAAAGAATCTTCTTTCCCATCCTGTGGTGATCAGGTGCAGGGCTCAAACCAGCAAAGCAATCAGCAGCTTGCATCTGTGCACTTGGTTCCTTGATCCTCTTTTCTCTCCATTTGCCATGTTTATACATCCCCTTCATCTTCCTCAACTCTTCCCTTTCTCTTCCCTTGTCTCCTCCCAAACAGGGGACCCACCCCTGCTATTTTTCCACCCTGGCTCCAAGGTTTGCCCTACCTGTGAACAGACTTGGTGTTGCAGGTGCTGTTAGCCAGCTCACCTTGGCCTTCCAAAGCATTACTGATGCAGTTTCCTGGGTCCCAATGGTCCTGCCAGGTTCTTCTCCACAACATGACCCCAGCTCTTCCTTTGAGCATCCGAGAAGTGTGGCCACCTCACACATCAACCCCACTTCACTACCTGTGAAATCTGGCTCTTCCTTAGGGCACTGTAGCCCCTGCCAGCTTCTCCCTCTCTTTGTGACAGTCACCAACTTTGCTTGTCATGCTCAGGAGTTTCCCAGGCCTGTTCCACTAGCTAAGGCTTAGGGCCTGTTTGTGTGCCTTAATGTATCCCCCAGAAGGTATCTGCACGTGACATTATTTTTTCCTGTCCTCTTCCTAGAGGAAGATGTGCCAATCTTCTCCATCCTGTGGTGGCTCTGAGCACCCTTCTCTCTGACCAGGTACAGTACCAGCCCTTTGAAGTGACTCTTTCCCTTTGTGCCCAAGTAGTCTGCCTGGAGTCTTACTTCCAAGGTCCTGGGCTTGCCCAGGAGGCAGAACTCATCTGAAAATATCATTAACTGTGAAAAAAGGCAATTTTATTTCAGCAAATAAGTCAACATTAGCATTTGTGTACATGCAGAGGAGCAGTGTGAGCAGGACAGAGCAGGCCTTTGGCACTGAGGCTACTTTTGGATTAGCAGGCATTGCCCCGGCAGGAAACGGTCGTGGTTCCAAGCAGCCTGAACTGGATCCTGGTCGTCCTGCTGCTCAAGCTGTTTTACCCTGAAGGGCCTGCAGGAGCTTCTCCATCCGAGTGAAGAATTCAACCAGCTTCTTGACTGGAAATGGGCAGGACTTGTCTACTGGTGTTGGTGGTGGCTTTGGCTTCGGAGCAGTGGTTGGTGGTGGCTTTGGAATCTGAGTGGTGGTTGGTCTTGTCCATGGCGGCTGTGTGGCAGGTGGTCTTGTCCATGGTGGCTGTGTGGCAGGTGGTCTTGTCCATGGTGGCTGTGTGGCAGGTGGTCTTGTCCATGGTGGCTGTGTGGCAGGTGGTCTTGTCCACGGTGGCTGTGTGGCGGGTGGTCTTGTCCACGGTGGCTGTGTGGCGGGTGGTCTTGGCCATGGATTCTGAGTGGGTCGTGCAGCGGTCGGAAACTGACCCCAGGGTTGTGCGGCAGTTGGATAATAACCCCATGTCCGTGCTGTTGTAGGAGCGCTTACATCTGGGAGCAGGCCTATCTGGGCCAGGATCCAGTTGTAAAAGTGCTGAGTGGAGGTATAGATTCCAGGCCGTTTTGCTCTTGCACAGCCTTTTCCCCAGCTGGTCACTCCAACTACCCAGAAGTTGTCAGCGTCATTGTCTTTGCACATGAGAGGACCACCGCTGTCACCCTGCAGCGGAGCAGAGAGGATTAAGGGGGTGATGGGTGGCCCCGGTTAGCAGCAGGGCTGTCTCCTCTCTCAGAGCCCCTGTCAGAGCTGTATTCCCAGCACAGAAGGGCTCTGAACATTTGCTGGAGTCTCCAGAAGCTTGGCTGTGAGTGGGTTGGGGGCCTGTGAGGTTGGGCTCGCTCTCATCTCTGCACAGTGATCCTGGAGGTGCAGAGGATGGATGTTCCAGGGTCACCATCTGGACCTCTGGGCTGCCAAGAGCACTAGTTGGGCTTTCTGGGCATAGTGCCAGACCTCTGGGACAAGGGGGACACTGGGCAAGGCCCCACAGATGGAGAAAGAGAGGGAAGCTACAGCAGCAGTGGGGAACCAGGGCTGGGAGGCTGACTGACTGGCCTGGCAAAGCCCGTACTGGGCTGTGTTTGGGCAGTGGTGACAGGGCTCCCTGTGCTGCTGGGGGCTGAGTGGCTCGTCACACGCTCTTACCTGGCAGGTGTCGATGCCTCCCTCTGGATGACCAGCACACAAGTTGTGGGTGTGGACTTCCCCTGCATACCAATCGCTGCTGTTACAGAGCTGGACATCGATGAGGTGGACCTGGGCCTCCTGCAGGACATCGCTCGATTTTTGAGCTGTGAGCACAGAAAGCAATGAACATCCAGCAGCCTTCTGCCAGTTCTCCTCCTCTGCCTGTAGGTGATCCCCCTCCCTAGGGCCTGGCTTTGCCTCTGGAGAGGCATTGGAGCACTGTGACCCTTCTGTCTGCCCTTAGGGATTGGGCAGCCTGATTCTGGCTTTGGCCTCTGCTGTTAGGAGGCCCAACCCATCTCTCCAGTGTGTTGAGCTTGCCCTGCCTTTTTGGGGACCCACCTCTTGCAGTGGTGGCACCCCAACCAGCGACGTAGCAGATGTCCAGCTCTGACACATCAACCGTGCCATTGGGCACACAGCCCAGCTGGATGTAGAGGTTGCACTCGGCAGGCCGGTCCAGTTCCAGCAGCGCGATGTCGTTGCTCTGATCTGCAGTGTTGTAGTCCTCGTGAACCAGCAGCCGCGCCACCTCGCGCACTTCGGCCGCAGTGCCCAGCTCGGTCAGCTGGGTGGCCCCGATCACCACACGCAAAGCGCTGATGTTTCTGGAAGGCAGATGGAAGGCGGGTGAGAGGGAGCAGAGTCTTGATCTGCGACAGTTCAGCAGCTGACAGGCTTCTGCTTCTCAAGGCAGAGAGGAAAGCAGCACTGCAGAGCCTGTGACTACTCCAGCATGCCTTAGGCTGCTCTAGCATGCCTTAGGCTCTGGGAATGTCAGCTGGAGGCTGCTAGGAAGCAGTGGCATGAGCCCAACCTTCCCCTGAGCAATCTCAACGGAGGCCTGCAGTGCCCAGGCACTGGGCACACTGCAAGGAAACGAGGTGGGAGCTACCAGTAGGGCATCTGCTGGTGGTGTGGGGATATCCCTGGTCCCTAGCCCTTCCTACCTGATATCAACAAAGCAGTGGGCCGCTGTGAGGACCCACTGTGTGCTGATGAGGGACCCTCCGCATAGATGACCCGTGCCTGGTATCTCGGGATCCTGGATGCTGACGAGCCAGGGCCAGGCTCCTTCCTGGGCACTTGTGCCACCCACAACACGGGTCTTGCCTTGGTCCTCATCAGAAGTTGTGGGCCGGACCCCGCAGGTCCCCCTGTAAGCAGAAAGTCATTAGGCCCTGCTCTGTGGCTTGCTGCTGCTCGGGCTGAAACTCAGCTGGCTGCCCTCCCCACAAGGCATTGCACGGACAGCAGGCCAGGGAAGCCTGTGTGTCTGTCCACCCCAGCACCTGGCCGCTGGCAAGGAACTGAGGCTCCCCCATGGGGTTTGGGAAGCTGTGGTGTGGCCACAGGGGACAAGGGGGCCCCTTCAGGGAACCCTCAAGGTGTTGCCCAAGCTCCCTCCCAGAGCCTGGGGCCACGTACCCACAGGTGTTCCACGTGCCCAGTGCAGGCCCGCAAGCGGCCAGCAGGACGAGGAGGCAGAGCAGAAGCATCGCTGCCAGCAGCACGTGTCAGAAGCCAGAAGTGAGGGCTCCTCGCCGCAGCGCAGCCACCAACGCGGCCCCGGGGCTGATGTCACAGAGTGGCCTGTTCTGTGTTCTGGGCATGGGGGCCTCTGGCACGGGAGGAGGGAGCAGGAACAACAACAGAATCATAGAACCATAGAATGGCTTGAGTTGGAAGGGACCTTAGCAATCACCCAGTTCCAACCCCCCTGTCATGGGCAGGAACACCCGGCACTAGACCAGGCCTGTCCAATCTGGCCTTGATCACTGTCAGGGATGGGCCATCCACAACATCTCTGTGCAACCTGTTCCAGTGCCCCACAGTAAAGAATTTCTTTCTAATATTTAATCCAAACCTACTCTCTTTCACTTTAAAGCCATCGCCCCTTGTCCTATCACTACTCACCCTTGGAAAAAGTCCCCTTCCAGTTTTCTTGTAGGCACTGCTGCTTGCAGGATGAGGGTGCTCAGGCCCTGGGGCACAGGAGAGCACACATCCATTCATTGACAAGATGGACAATTTTGCCTTTAAAGTATGAAAATTTGACTGACTTGTCCTATCATGTAGTACCTGAGTATAAGTTAATTCGGTCATGTGTGGCATTTGGGCCTAAGAATGTAAAATGGAAGATACCTGTGTCATTGTTCTCTAGGATTACTTCTCAGCTGAAGTTAGCACTCTCTCTGAAGGACTATCAGCTGCTAAGTACTGCTCACAAAGAACAAGGTAAAGAGAAAACACCGATGAAAGCATGTTATTAACAAGCATTGAGATATATCTGATAAAATCTAACTTTGCTTCCCACGCCTGTTGCATATAATTAAACAGATGAAATTAGGCTGCACTGTGCTCTAGACAGCCACACCAGGATGCTTCTGATTCCCAAGCTGTTTGTTTAAAGGTAGCTCAGAAATTTCTACAGCTTATTGTAGTTTTCAGTCTGCAGGGGTGTCCCACAGACTGATAACATTGTCCCTGTGAATAAATCCACTTGCAATCCCTGCTCTTCAGAGTATGAAAATCTTAGAGAGCCCTTTCCCAGCTGCTTCAATGTGCCTTCCAACACAGCTCTTGAAAAACAATACCATCTCTTGATACCTTAGTTGCATCGTACTTCCCATGTAATTTACAGTTTGAATTTTGGAGACTATGCAAGTTAAGGCAAATCATCATAGGCTTTTCAATGGACTGTCTGCATAAGACTCACTCTGCTGCTGGAAAGTACAAAGCTAGGCAAAATTTGAAAAAAATATGGTGCAAAATCCTCTCTTTCCATCATCCAAGATATTCTTGGCCATTGTTAATGCCCAACCAGTGACCCAGAGGTCTCAGTCCTCCTACAGCCATCTTTCTGCCTTCCTGGACCCAAAAAATAATAAGATCCAGTGTCTGGAGATGTGGACCAGAAATAAAGTTATGGCTTTTTCCACTGAAAAGCATGTCTGCTCTTCATTTCACTACTGCATCTCTCACCAGAGCAAAATGAAGCATTTTGGTATGTGGCCAGAACAATAGGGCAGAATCAAAGTTGCATTTTCCACTCACAGTGCCTCTGCTGTGTATAAATGTATATTTTGAAAATCTCCTGAAAATCTTTAACCAACCAACCAAAGAAAAGAAAAGATGTAATGAAAATGGCATCTAAAAATTAACCTGCTGACTGATAAGGAAATATACAACTAATATGTGCATATATCCGCTATTCTAATCCCATAGGTTTTTTTCCCCTTTTTTTTTTTGTTTCAGACAGAGCAAGGAAGAAAAGCCAGAAAGAAGGAAGAATGAGAGACTTGAGAAAGAGGCAAAATCCATAGTTGCAAACCAAATTAATTTTTGGACACCTCAGTCTTTGAGTGCTCTTTTTTCAATCTTTTTAAAAGAGCACAGTTTTCAGAAAGAACCTGTCCACCCAGAGTGATGGTTACCTGATGTGTCAGTGCCAGCTGAGCATCTGCCATCACTTCTTATTTTGGGAAATGTAGGCCCCGTGTGTTTACACTTCTTCAGATCTCTTTCAAGGATTTGGCAAAAGGTTTGCATTTGCATTGGTCTTACTTGCCTGAATAGTATTTCCATTCTTCTGATCACCTTTTTTTCTCAGTGAGAGGCTGAATTTCTGGTGCTGTAAAATCCATCCACTTAAAAATAAGAGCTCAATATATTTTAAAAAGAAGAGACATTTAATTATTTATGAAGGTACAATATTCTAAGTAAAAAAGCCACTAAACATCACATATGGATTCCTCCCGTCTTCCTCTCTCCTACTTTTCTTATTTTGTTTGTTTGTTTTCTGGTACCTGTACAGATGGGTTTTTGATATTACGAGGTAGCTAAACTTCAAGCATGGAAGATACTGAAAGATAACAATTAATAACAACAATAACAACAATTAACATTCAAACAGTCCTAGTGTTTCTAAACATATTTCTTCCTGTGAAAATTTGTGGTGTACCCAAGATACAAAATGGTGCTGCTTTGCATGACTTGGCAAATTTATAGTGCATCATTTTAATGACAAACAGGAGAAATTAAAAGTATGTGGTCAAAGCATTTGGAGAAATACCTCACAAGGAATGTTAATTCAGTAGTATCAGCTAGAACCACAACTTCTACTGGCGTAAGGGTCAACTAGAAAGTCCTGTTATTGGTGAAGATGCTGAACAGCCAATCTGAATGGGATATATGTCTTGTGCTGATCTGAATTTTACTAGAGAAATACTGACTTTGGATAAACTACATTGTTGCTGTCTTCTAATTTCAGCCTGTAGCAGCATCCTCTGTGTGTGTGTGTATAAACACTGGTATCTAGGATAGATGCTAAGTACATATTAGTATTTGTTAATTCATACAATTTTGTGGTATTATGTCTTGCAATTAGCTGAGACATGTTCCCACTCTAAATCAATTCCCAAACAAAAAAAATAATTGAGGGTACTTAAAAACTAGTTGGAAGTGGATGATCAGACTCTTCAATTAATTAGGAAAAAATCAAAGAGATGATGAAGCATGTGCTGCAGAGTCACAAGTGACTGTACAAACTAAGCTCAAATCAACAAACTGCTAATAAGTTATCACATAATTACCTACATTGTACTCTTGAAAGACAAGAGGAGCACAAAGTATCTACTACTTCCAAAACAGAAGGAACTGAAACTGTGGAAGATACTTGAATACTTCAGGACCTGGGCTGGGCCCTGGACCGTGACACATAGACAGACACACGGACACACACTGGCAAAGGTGATGTGAAGTTCAACTCTGCTGGTGGTTTCTGGCTTCTCAGAAGACTTGGGGCGCTCGGTACTACTGGGCAGGGATAAATAACTCAACCGTTCATTAACACACACCAGTTACCTTCAGTCTCCACATGTGGTCGAGTTTCCTAGAAGGTAAGAATCCACACTCACCAAGAATCTGTGGTCACCAGCCCTCTCATTTTCCAAACTGCAAAAAACCAAAAAATAGTCAGGACCAAGACAACTATCAGTCCAAATTTTTTACTTCAAGTCAAAGGACTTACTTGACTTTTGATTTTTAAAGGACAACTATCATGGCTTTTAAGCAATAATCTGCAGAAGAGATGAATAGCACACTTAGCGATCAGCATGATTTATTTGGTAAAGCCTATTAGTTCTTTCTGGAGCAAATTAATAATAACTCTCATCTGTTTGTCAGTGGGGATTTAACATAGGCTAAAAAGTCATTGAGTTTTCTTCAGATGGAAGTCTGTTCAAAACAGAACAAAAAAGATGAATTTGAGAAAAAAGCTTAATAAAGTCTTCTTTAAATGAAAACCACTCAAGGCTTGACTGTTAATCAAAAGAACATTACTTACCTTACTCAGCATCGCTGAAACCAGAATCTGGCAGCAAGGTTTAAAAAGGAACACTTTTCTCTTTCTTTACAGTCATAATTTATAACAGGTGAATTATTGGCTATAAATACTGTTTTCCTTCTGCTAATGTATTATGCTTCTGGGATTGTTCAGAGCCACTATTTTGTTACTAAGACAATAAACTCCTAAACTGGGGCTTCTGACAAAAAATTCCTAGCACATTCAAAGCAGCAGCTTTTCAAAGAATACCACTATGCCACCTAAACAAACTAAATTTTAGTTTCACTAGTATTGGAAAATACTGAAATTTATCACTAAATTAATTTTTTAAACATAAAAAGCTGCTGCTGGCAATACACTGAAGCATATTTTTACATGTACCAAAGCTAAAATTTCAAATGAGACGAGTTGGCAAAGAGAGTTTGCTATTGAAAGTAGAGTATTAGATAAGCAAAATACATTCCTAAATATTTGTAAAATATTAAATCACAGAGCCTAGAAAGTAATGGTTTAACATATGTCATGATACACATGGAAAAGTGTTTTTCTACATGTACTATGCACCTTACTTAAAAAAAAAAAACCTACTACCTAAAAATCTTTCAAAAAAACTGATACCAGCAAGATTTGAGTTTCCTTGGTTTTTGAACAATGTCTCAATAGACACTTAAAATGGGATTATTTGGGAACATTGATAGCTCTTTGTAGTATAGCTCTACACAATTCTTTATGCCTTTTGTAATCAGAGAGGTTACACATTGATGTTTCATATCTCAAATAAGTGTTACCTGAACAGAAGCACGATAACAGTCGGGCTCCACAGACAGCAACACTTCTGTTCTGTTCCCTTGACTCACGCAAAATCTCTCATATTCCACTATGTTTTTACATTTGAAGAGGCCAGAAAGCAGGGAGCTTGTGAGCACAGGGTGGCACAGTACTGCTCCCATACTGCTGCTCATGCTGTGGTATTTGGCTCCGGCTCGGGGAGAGATCCATGCGCAACGCTACCGGACAGCCGAGCTGGAAAGATACAGGTTTCTCACATTAACACTCCATGAGCTGCATCAGAGAGACTTACCATATTAGCTGGCTGAAATTGTGTCATACTCTTATTTTTAGTATGCTATTATGCCTCTGGGATATATTTTATTTATCAGGGAATTGGACCTAAAAAGATGTTGTAGCTGTTTTCTAAAAAGGGCTCTAAGCAACTCTCTGTGAGGTACCTGAAAGAGTGTATGGTTTGGGGATGGGGCAGAGTGAATGTGTGAGGCAAATAGAGTATATGCATCTTTTTTAGTCCTGAGCCACTATTTGGAAATTACAGTTAATTTTTCAGACAAAAAGTGACCTAAAATAAATTAAAAAAAATTTGGTTTTTTGCAATTTTTATACAGAAAAATAGAGGTTCTCCCAAAATGTCTCTAATTTAAAACAATATTATGAAGCAGGACAAGCAAGAATTTGCTGGAGAACTTGGCAAAACGTATCAACAGTGGTATGGGATTGCCCAAAGGATGGACAGTGACTGTAATGGATAAAGCAGTGAGCTGCAGGCCCATGTGCATGTGGGTGTTTCCTTCCAGGGGAGCTGCGAGTCCTGATGAAGAACACAGGAATCATAATTTGCATGGGCAAAGTTCTTGTTCTTCAGTGTCAGCACAAAAAGCTGAGTTCTGCTTCCCCAGGCAGCATCTTGGAAAGCTGCCCTGGTTTCTTGGCTACAGGATGGAGTCTCTAAGAGAGCTTGCAGAGCAGATGAGAGCATCAACTTGGTGAGACACATGTTAGGGACAGCTAACTGGGAGAAGTTAAAAAAAAAAAAAAGGGGGTATTTTGATTGAAGATAGGGAAAAAGATATTTTATCACGTGTTTCATCTAACAGTGTTGACAAGAAGTGGCAAAACTACACATGGAAGGCATCAGGAAATAAAATAATTTTGTAACATCTTGGGTATGGGCAGTGCAGCAGACAAAGGACACCAACAGGGATGGACTGCAGTCACATTGCTAAGAAACAGAGGGAGCACAGAACTGCAAAAGCTTTTGTCAATAGAATTTCATACTCGGTTATTGTCACAGGGCTCTCAAATTTTATTTCCTTCATTTATTTTGGTAAAAGGCCAGCCTTTTACATGACCTCCATAATTCTTTTAATTTTAATTTTATCAATGAAATTGTCTTTCCTTCAAGGAAGGCCATTTTCTTCCCTTTTAAGGCAGTTGATTTCCCTTAGAATTTTGAATCACTTCATAAGAAAACTGACCACAAATATTAAGTTTTCTCTTACAGAGATGAACCAATCCCACCATGCTAACATCTGCAAGCCTTTAATTTTGTGACTATTATACTAGATGGAGCCCACCCACAGAGGAGACCACCTAGAGGCTTTTTTAATTCTTCTTAACTGGGTGAAAAATGGTTGTGCCAGGTGGCAATTTTAACACAGGTAAAGAGTGGACAATAAATATGCACCAGTATGGGATCCTCAGAAGATGCGTGGCCTCTTCTGGGTGCTGCAGCTGCTGGGTGTTGGCTGCCTCTCTGAGCAGGGATCACAACCAATTTCAAATCTCATGCCTGCTTCTGGTCAGGGCAAGTACACAGTCTGGGTTCATTTGAACCTACCAGATAGCCTAAGAATTCACAGGTTATTTAGTTTCTCAACAAATCCAGGTGTTGCGCTGGGCTCTTTTCTGCACAGCAATTCCAAAGGCCTTTGATTTACCTTCCCTCCCTGCCCAAAACTGTGGTCAGGAGGGCAGGTGGCAGGGAGCAGAGGCTGATTCAGCAGCAGCTACTGCTCATTTTCTTGTCACCCTGTAGGTCACTGGCTGGCAGAAATCTCTGTGGAAATGCATCTAAAACTATTTTGAAAACTTGGCCTCCACTGATGAGAAAATTAAATGGTGACTCATGCTCCCATCAGCTCCAGACTTGATTACTGCAATTTGATGGACTGAGAAGCTGATATTGCATGGAGATTGCTTAGGGGGGGAGCCAAGAGGCCTCATTGGCACCAGTTGTTTCCAACACATGGATCTCTCTTGTCCTTTTGATCACTAACAAATTTGATTTCACTTCTCACTGAAGAGCTCACTCTCCACCTTTCTGTCAAGAGAAGAATTCAGAGGCTGCTTCCATGACCTCTGCTATACTTCTAGATTCCAGAAGGAAGTAGACCTGCCTGGAGCAATGCCTCACACCTGCACTTCCCAGCATTGCTTTCTCTTGCTTTCTCTAGTCCTGCACAGCTAAAGCCATAGGCAAGTCCTTGTCCATGTGACTGCAGAAGATTACTTACCATCTTGCAGGGCGCCCTCTGTTGAATGAGAATTCTACAGGAACCATTCACATAAACTTTCAAGAGTTGAAGTCAAAATGCTTCCTCAAAGAAGGCACAGTCTAATTATTAAAAGGGATAACGTGGTTGAAGTGAGAAAATGACAAAGAGGCGACATCCCTCATCTGACACTGTCCTGACAGGATGCCTGGGAGATTGGGGCTACCCATGGAAACAGGGAGTCAGAAAGAGAGATTCAGTTTGCAAGATGCTGGAAAGGGCAGGCCACCAAATCCAAAGTAAAATACTCTTCATTTACTCTCGTCATGTGCTACATTATCCCTGAGCTTTGTTAGAACAATGGCAGGGCTCTTCAAACAGCTTCCCTGGGGAGACCGTTCAGCAGCTTAACAACCTTGCACTGGAGATGTGCAAGTGTAACCAAGGGCAGAATTTAGTCTCTTGTCTATTTAATGTGTTTGCAAGGGACTGCCTGTGTTTCTGGTACTTTATAATAACAGTAATAAAAATGCTTTTGGATTATAACAAAATGGAGAAACTATGATTTAGCCCTTTACTGTGCTGTAATTCCCAAATGCATCAACATCTATTTAAGTGCAAAATAGTCTACAGTTTACAAATACAAAGCCATGATGGTCTGCTGTAAAGCTTCTGTATGAGATTATGATTTAATACAAAACACAGTTCAGTGTCTGAAATTTCATTTTTAATGGCAGAATAACATAAAAAAAAAGGTAGCTCTTTCTCCTTATGCAGTCTTGCAAAAAAATGTATACCAGGGACTTGGTCCTTTCTAGTCATTTCTACATATATAACTGCTCATCTCTTATGCACGTATGCACTTGCACATAAATCAATGTGCTAGCAGACAGACCATATTTCATCTTGCCTTCTAACCTCCTGCTGTCAAGATATTTCCACAGAAAACCATACACAAATAAAACTAACAGCTCCTTTTTCCCTGACTGCCAGAGTAACATAGGGGACTACTTCTGTAAAACCAAGCTGCTGGATTACTCTCCTTCTGCTCTGTGAACAAGCACAACTGTGCAGCTTCTGCTGACACTGCCTTTCCGTCACATAACCTATTAACACTAACTAGAGGATCTATAAGAAAAAACACAGCCACACTTTTGATTTTAAGTACATTAAAAATTATTTATCTTGGTAAGATAAATTACTGGAGTCAACAAAAGCTTTTCGATTAAGTGTACAAAAAGGGAAATAACATGTTTGAGTTACTCAACACAAAGTGCTAACATTCCCTGGGTCCTCTGAAGTGCTGTTTTGCTGTTTGGGTGGAGTTTTTTACCTCTGCTATCATTAGATGGGATTATAGAGATGCATATAGAGAAGTGTTGATGATCAATAAAATCCTCATGTTTTAACAGAGGCAAAGCTCTCATTTTGCCTGATTATGTTTAATATTGGTTAAATTTAAAGTCAAGAAGTTGAAAAGATTTCAGAACTGTTCTAACCCTTTACTGGAAAATTCTTTGGGTTCAATGAATTAATTTTCAGTTGATGACAACTGGCAGTATTCTGAGGACTTTCTTTCCCCAAGTTTAGTTAATAAAGTATTTCCGTACAGTTCATGGATTTGTTTTTTTTTTTTTAAACAAACCAAAAGTTTTAAAGCTCACCCACAAAAGAACGAAACATAGATAACAGAGGTAAAATGTGACCTAGAGGATAAGTAATTTTATCTTGTTTTCCTATTAACAAAATTAAATTCAAAACAATTGTGTTTATTAAAGACATAACAAGTCATAAACCAAATATCTTAACAGTCTTTAAATGTAACAAAATTGATGTACATAATTAAGTTTCATTAAGTATGGATTTAAAATATGTATTTCAGTTTTGCTTTATATTCCCTTAAGACCAACACCTCTAACACTCATACACAATATTTAGGCTGCTCCAAGCAATCGACAAGGACTTTGTAAAGACTCCAACAAAGCTACATCATAAATCAGTTTGAAATATTCTTAACTGTGGAAAGAAAATTAACAAAAAACAAAGGATGTGTTCAGTGGAAAATAAGCAAGTTGTTGGATGTACTGAAAGTCGAAGATTCAGTACACAGAGGTAGCTCAGTAAGGGTACCTGCAGTGTTCTGACTATTCAGCACTGACACAACCACAGTCAGTTACTGTCTGCTTGAACTCTTCCTATATATTTTGAAGAAGTGGACACTCTTTCTGGGCCTGTTGTTCTGCTGTTTATAATCAACAGAAAGAATCACTGATTTCAGTGGAATTAGGATCGACTCTATATACTCTGGAAATTCAGATTTATGGAAACAGAACAAAAGGAAACTGTCCTGAGTTGAGAAGCAGTCCCCTGCTGCAAGAAGGATTTTTAAGCCCAAAGGAATTTTTTTCCCATACGGAGCCAGTTACCACTTAACGTGCTTAGGGAAGGTGAACCTTGAATTCGGCCCAAGAACATGCATGCTATTCTCTCCAGTTCCCCACAGGTGGATCTGCCCATGCTATCTCAGGATGCACTGATCAAATCCATGAGCTCATTGCCCACTGCCCTTTGCATCAATGGCCAGTGAGTAGAGAGCACAGCCCTGGGGGACATGGGCACTGGACAGTGTCCCTCAGCTGTCTCACCTCCTCTGTGGGAAGAGTTCAATCCCCTTCCAGGGAAGGAAAGAATTCTGCATGTTGCCACCTCCCACACCTTTGTCACATGGTTGTTTTACTGGTGATAACAATCCTGAACAGGGTGATGCTGTCAGCATACCCCGTAGTTTCTCACACAGACGGCAACAGAGACTGACCGTCAGGTAAAGCACCGACGATTGGTACCAGATTACTTTCCTGTTTTCCACAGGAATAACGGACTAGAAATAACAGACTGGGTAAACCAAGCACGTTATTTTTTCACTAAGGCAAAAGGATATGAATTTCACGTGCCTATTGTCACACAAAAGATGTTTAGCTTGTGTAAATAGCTACAGCCGTATCAGAGCTACGGTAGTTTATATTTCCTACAGATCTGCTCCAAGGTGTTTGCACTCAGTTGCACTATTAGCTGCAATGTTAACCATGACACACATGGAACTTCTGCATTCATATCGATCTAAGTTTGACCTATTTCTTTAATTACTTTTAATATTTTAATGCACAATTGCCAGCATACTTTTTGCACATGGGTACACCTCCCAGTCTGGACTATGTACATTTCTGAAATCTATCCAGACAAGATGCATTGCTGGTTATATTTTAAATACATGCCTGCATTCCTTTCTCTTCAACACTTCTCTTATAAATAGTATTTAGTATTCTTTTGTTATATAAGTTTATTAAAAAGAGTAATATTATTTTTTAAAACCTTGTGGCTGATTGTCAAATGAGCTAAGATAGCATTTCTGTTACTCTAAGGATCCTTTTTATTACAAAAAAAAAAAATTGTCAAGTTTCTTGTCCTCACAAGCTATTATTCATTACCAATGCAGCAATAAAGAAAACATAGCTTGGCATACTACAATAAAGGCTCTGTTTCAATATTAGCATCCTAAAGTCTGTCACTGTAGGTCTCCGGGCATTGCACAAGGGGAAGGAAAAGGAAAAAAAGGAACCCAAAAATTTGTCTTCTTCAAGGGTAAATTACAAAAAGATAGCTGCAAACACAAATACTTCACTCAGAACCCAATCACCAGACCATTTCTTTGAAGAAGCTTATGAGGCATTTAAGATATACAATGGCACAGTATCATACAATGGAATTGAAAGAATTTTCTTGAGAAACCATTAACTTTGAAGGAATGTCTAGACAACTGTGTCAACAAATGCAAATGATTCATGCTTCTCAGCTTCTATCCAATGGATGGCCCCATGCTGAGTATACACAAACTCAGAAGAAAAAGGCATGTCACAGTCATATGACTACGGAGTGTAACAGAGTCACACAGAAATTCAAGTCAATCTCAGAAAAAAACCTTCAGAAAGCTCTTCCCCAGGGTAAGCCAGCAGTGGGATAGGCTTCTGGTCATTTTGGCTAGTTTAAAACAGAGACTCACAGCTGGTGCACCTTGGCTTCAAAGCAGGGGCAATGGAAGAAGCAGCTGTCAGTCATGACCATTCACTTGGTTAGAAAAATAAAAAACTAAAGGACTCCAAAATACTGTACAACCTCTTGCAGTAACCAACACAGTGGCTTCTGGAAACAATGCTTTTGCCAAAAATGCATCTGTAAGGCACTTAACAGGTATCTTTTAATATATATATATATATATAAAAATAAAATATGCACTGAAGCAACATTCACAAAACCCAGTTGTCTCAATTGTCCATGTGTACAGTATAGTACATATATACATTCACTGTGACACAGGCCATCTCCAGAATTATACCTTCACGGGTGCTTTGGGCTGCCTGGTTAACTTCAGTGCCTGTGAACAGCAAACAAAACAATCACTATTTGTATTTTTAAAACACAACCAACAGCACAAGATAAGATTTTCATTTATAAGGGGCAACAAAATGCTGCGTGTACTTCTGGGAGGCTGAGAGAGGAGTCAGCACGGAGCTAACAGACCACTCTAGGTTCTGTGATGATGTTTCTGTCTATGATAGCCCATACACATACACATACACAGACAGCCTTCACAGAGGAAACACAAGGGCTATGCTTACAGGGCCAGGGATGGAAAAGGAGATGGGTCTCAGATGCCTTTTAGAAAGCAACTATTTGGAGCCCGCTCAAACTACTTGTGGCAGAGACAGAGGAGCTTCTGACCCACTTAGGAAAAGCACGCAAAGAAAATTTCTGCCAACACCTTTGTTTTCCCTGGCTTCCTTCCACATGGCTCAAAGCCTGCTCAAAGGATAGTCACTGCTGCAGTGGTGGACGTCATGCACCTCAATAATTATACCTTCCTTCCTGAGAAAAGGTAAGAACAAGCCAAGGCCCACCAGTCCAGAGGTGATCTTATGCCACGGGACACCTGATGTGTTTGAAGCTGTTAGGCTACTACTGCTGAAGAAGAGAAAAACCCCATGCCTTTATTTGGCAGCAGGGTCCAGCTCTGTCTTCCCCACAGAGTTGGCCAACTATGGTAGCTGAGCCATTTATTCAGTGTGCAACAGAAGTTCAACGCAATGACAGATAATCATGCTTCCAGTTTGGAGGAAGGAGCCTCTCTAACTTAGGAGAGAAATGTGACAGGCTCAAAGGGTGTTAGTATACCTGTATATTAACTGTATACCGATGTGATTGCTCCAAAGGATGCTGGCTGTTGGTGTGCTCTGCAACAAGAAAACTTAGTGCTTTCTTGTGCAGGACAAATTGACCTGAGTGAGAGGGAAATCAGTGACATTTGCAAATGCCTAAAACCTGGGACCTCTGTTTTCCTTTGGTCTTTTGGGTGAAAAGCCCTGACAGACTGGCATTTGTCTGTCAAGGGCAAGAATTCTCATCTCCAGTGGGTCAGCTAAACAAGCGGTTTTCAGTCTGAGAGATGTCTGATGGAGTTTCTTATTGTAAATATTAACCTTTAATATTGTACATTTAAAGCCTGTAAGCACTGCTTGAAAATCACTCCAGCAAAATGTAAACCCTTAAAAAAAATCCAAACCTTTAAAAATAAATAGGCTATATTCCCCTCAGAAACACTAGCATTTAACTATTGTGAAATCCACTTGAGATTAGTCTTCTGGATATTATTCAGCAAGAGACTTTGGAGAGAGACATCATCCCACATTTTGTTTGGGGAAACAATTTTTTAACTTTGTAGTTTGGCAGATTCTGCTGCCATATTTACAAACTAGAAATACCTTAGTGAAGATGAACCTCTAAATATTTAAATTCAATTTCATACAACCAGATCACATGTACTATCATAATTAAGTAAGAATGTCACTGCAGTTGAGTACTGTGACTGGATAACTGCCTCCCCCTGCAAGAGAGATGCCAAAATGAAGCCAAGGTGCTTGTAAAAAATAAACATCAAGGGTGATGATGACATGTTTATTTTCAAAGCGGGAGACCATTATCCAGTCAAAACATTCACTTCTATTATACTTATTGCAACTGTACCAGACCCAACCTCATTGATTTTTTTCAAAGAGTAATTAAAATAACATTTGTGAATAATACAGAAGACCAACTGAAGAAACTGCTGCAACAGAACAATCCCCCAAAGTGGTTCTACAGTAGCATTACAGTCTGATTAGCACAGGAGGTTTATTTGATGCTTAATGAGTAAGAAACTAGTGCTGGTTGAACTGTAAATCTCTCCAGTGCTGGTTGACTGTTCTGAAGCTCTGTTTAAAGGCTGTTTTAACTTGCAGCAGCTGACAGCAGCCTCTAAAGGCCATTATTGCCCTGAGGATCAGGGAGGTCTGGATGAGCTCCAGCTCCACTCCTGATCTTGGCAGTAGAGAGCAGTGAGATGCTGAAGAGAAGTCAGCATTGCAGGGGTTGTTCTGTCACTGAATCAACTTTAGGCTATATTTCTGCAGGAATAGCAAGGAATTTTCTTTATACAACCAACCTGAAACGTTTCCTGATAATTTATGATTAAAAGAAAAACCATGGCTTTCAGACTGTTGGATAAATGACATCTGACTCTCAAATTTCCATTTTTGGAGGCTAAGATCAGTATATCTTAAAAAGGTTTGATTTCTGAACTCACTTCCTGAAAACTGAAAGTTTCCCTGCTTTTTACAGTTCAGGCAACACATGCAAATCATAGATTTTTAGAATTTTAGCATCCAGGTTAGCAAGGTTACTTTAGTAGAGTGAAGCTAGTAAAATGACAGCCTGTTGGGTTTCGCTGAAAATTGGAAATATGAGAGTTATAAATAAAATTTCTGCACTGGTAAGTGGAGAGTGTGGAGTACTGGTGAAGCTGGGCTTCCCACAGTATGAAGCATCACTGAAACTGGCTGCTTCAGTTGCCACTTGATCTTTATTACCTCAGAACATTAAAAGACAGCATTAAAATCTATTTCATGGACTAGCTTTTTGCAAGGTGGTTACTATTATTCTGAGAATCCAACTAAAACCACTGCAATTATTTCAAATAAATCACTGAGTGGCTGTCAGATATCAATGCCTTCAATTTGTACTGAAATAAGCATAATTTGAATCAGTGATATTGATGCCAAACCCTCCAGGTTATAATCTATAATCCTACAAGCTATTCCATGTCATAATTTTGGTATGAAATGTGATGCACTAGACTGCTGTAGACTTCTTGCTATTGCAAAAGGGTGACCCAAGGAAAAAAAAAAGTTTTCATCCTGCTTCAATCCAGTTCAGAAAGTGCCCTCATTTTATCTGATTTGCCCAGCTCCCATGCCAGGGGACACATTTTTATCACTTCTCCATAAAGGAGGTCCAAAGTTGTGACAATTAGCTCAAGATGGATCCATTTTTATGGGGCATATTCTGAATTCATAATTTGAATGAATTTTTAATCTGAATTAAGTATAGAGGTATAACTTCAAGCTTTGAACTTTTTCAGAGTCTTTTCAGCTCCCATTTCAAAGAGGGATAAAATTCAGCACTTTTAATTTGATACTGCTCTGATTATCACTGTCATAGGGAAAGCAAAGCAACAGAAAAATCCCCACCACAGGATCACCAAGAAGGAACCTGAGGAGTTTAGGACTTTTGTTTAGGTATTTTTTTCCCCACAGCACAATTTCCATTATAAATCAAACCCAGCAATTCTTACCTTTTGCCTAGAAACCATCCAGGATTTTATCGTTGGTACCAACAGGCTGCCAAGAAGAATCTGAGCAGGATGATAGATGAGCAAGGGGACGGAAATTAAGGACAGATGCTCATAACCCGCAAATACGATTTTCAGCATGGGAATCCCTGCAGGCAGAAAAACAGGAGACAGATTCTCACCTCAGTCTTTCAGCTCCACATAAAAGCAAAGTACTATATGTTACATTGGCATTTCACCAAAAAAAAGAAAGAAACCCAAAAGAAACCAAATGAAGACTCAGAAGTTTTATATATTAGAAAATCCGACCTAAACCACCAGGAACGTGAACACAAAAAAATACACAGCGGACAAAGTTCTGTGGCAGAAAGGGAGGAGAAGGGAATGTCATAAAAGATCTTTTCTAACTATTTTAAGAGTTGTCGAACTGCTGCTGAAGGCTTCACATACGGCACATTCTGCTATAGGATGACTGTTCAGTTGCTGAGTATAGTTCCCTACTGCTTATTTACTACTTCCTCACACTGCTGTTTTGTGTTTGCATGACTGTCCTCCATACAATCTGCCCAATTCCTGCTTGTGACCTTTCTTCAGTCTGTTCACCACTGGAGAAAGGTCATGATTTCCTGGCACACTCCCTTGCCAGTTGGTGAGCACTCAAATGACAGCCTTCCCTGCTTTGACTGATTCATGCAGTCAAGGCAGAGTCAAGCATTTTGCAGGTGTCTCTGCTCTACCTGTGTGTTTCAGGAGAGAGCATGAGAGAGAAAAGGTTTAGTAAACTGAGTGAGCAGTAGGAGGTGCTCATGCCTAAGAAGCAGCTGGAGTAAGAAGCTGGTAGATGCAGAAGGAAGTGAAGTGAGTGTTGAGAGCTAAAGATGGGCCGTTTTTCCCCAGAGCTTGAATTTGCACTCAACAGCGCTAATTTTTTTAGACAACTCCATGCATAGTCTTCCCACTTGATGATATGATAAGTAAAATCAAATGTCATTCAGTTTTCCAGTAATGAAATTGATTAGGTTTACTTTGAACATGGTATTGTTCAAAATTATCTGTTTAAATCTTAGAACTTTGCTTACATGCTCCACAAAGTGCAGGTGTGGGCAAAACCTGCAACCAGCTCTGTCTTGCCTGACCAGATATTTGCATCATCACCAACGAGAGCAGCTGGGATTCCTCAGGAGCCTCCTGAGAATATACCTTATTTTCTCCCTCATCTTAAATGTCCTTCTAGGAATTTTCTGCCAGCATCACCCTTGCAGCAAAGCACACTAACCACCGCTTTCACAGAACTCATCTGAATGTCCCATAGAATGACAGAATGGTTTGGGTTGGAAGGGACCTTGAAGACCACCCAGTTCCAAAACCCCTGCCAAGGGGATAACCTTCCACTAGACCAGGTTGCTCAAACACCCATCTAACGTGGTCCTGCCTTGTCTCCTTTCTCAGCAATGGCCAAAAGCTGAGCTTTGTGCCACATGCCCCTCCATTTCCATATTAGCAGATGTTTCAGCCGAAGTTGCCATGCTTATGTAAATTTTTCTTTTTATGTTGGATAAATTCCCATTCTCAACACCCTTTCAGGTTTCCCTTCACAAAAATTGCCTCCTCTCTATGTTAGCAAATGGCTTATTTGTTGAATATTACCACTTCACTCATGCCCCACCATTGCTGACACATGACTAGGCTTGCTGAAATCTTCATGATGTTTTCACAGCACCATTTCTTGTAAGTACTTTTATTAGCTTCATCACATTACACCACTAAAAACCTCACCCCCATGCAAGTAGCCCTTACTCACAGGGGTATTTCCAGGGAATGACCAAATCAAATAAATAAAGGCTTGCATGCTTAATTTCAATATTATAATTAAGTTCAAAACATCATGGATCTATTGCACCATAGGGGTGCTTATTATTAACAGTACTTTCTGGGGCTTGAGAATAGATAATATTTGGATAGAAATTAAATGGGTTTTTTCATTATATTCAGACACATTATGTATTTCCTATGCCCATCATTCTGGTTTTTTAAACAGACAAAGGTTCTATTGCCTTTTTCCAAGTCTCAACTTGACCCTTGTGGGTCCTCTCCTATTCTCTAATCTCAGAAAAATATACGAGAGTTCCAAACTATGAACTTGGTATATTTATGTGTATAAGACGGTACCTGGTGTTTTGATAGTGCAATTTCATCCACAGATCCAAAACCACTTTACTAAGCTGAACAGGGCTCCTACAGAGAATCAGAAACACTAAAATGACCAGCCTAAGATCACACAGAAAACTAACAGCAGAGACGTGAATAGAATGGACCCAAAGGGACTGAGACACGCTTTAGATTACTGTACATTTTCTGAAAGAAAAGATAAGAAATTCCATCCTAAAAGGTAAATTCTCTAGAGAAAAGCTATTTCAGTAAACTAGGAAAAGAAAATTAAAGTTGTCAAATATAAATACAAAATACTATAATTAGTGTGACAATGTAATTAGATCGCTGGGTGGAAAGAGGTTCTTAATTCACAGCTTGTTTAAGTACATGTCACAACAATAGGTTCCTGTAAGCTACTAATGTGCAATTAAAATTCCTGTTATTTACCAGGAAATGCTAACTGGTGAAAAGAAGAAATAATAATCATTTTTGCATGTAAGGAATAGTTGAATGGAAACTGAGAAGGCCCTGTTGCCTTATTAGGCACTTTCTGATTTTTATAATTCCAGCTCTGCCAGTCTGCAACTCTCTCAGAAAATATTTCATGACAGAGATCCACATAGTATAATCACAAATTCTTGCGTCAGTAACATAATAAAGCTAAAACAAAACAGCATGGATTTTATTTTTTTTAAGGTTGTCTAAACTTTTTAATAGCAGTAATTGAAAGCATCAGTATGACTGCTAATATTTTCCAAATATATAAAACTCATGTAAACATCCAACTAGGAAAAACATGTTTTAATACTTTTCCCTCTCTTAGAAAACCTCAAACCTGTATTTTTCTTATATATAATTTTTTTTTTTTTTGAAACATAGGAAAAAAACAAAACAGAAAACAAAAAGAAAACCCAAACCAAATGAGAACCAAATCCCAGCCAAAGGAAGAAAAGTGACACTGTAATGCCTGGGCTGTATGCTGAATCCTAGCCCATTATGCATTTTCAAGTTGAGATTATGAACTAGCACTAAGAGCAGCTATAACAAAAACACTGACTGGAACAGGAGTAACATGAGCAGGCATGGCTATGACAGAATTAATAAAGTAAATGAAATTTCTTTGACTCTTTCAGGAATGAAGGTGCTAAGCAAAACGGTTATCTTTGTTTTGGTCTGTTCACTGCTCTCTCCCTCATTTTTTATAGCATATTGCTTCCAGTGCCAATGGAGTGTGATAGCTACACTGAGTCTAAGGCAACTAAAATTCTGCACAAGATCAAGTTACATATATTAAAAAACCCAGACCACTACTTCAGTCTTCGGCTTCCTCAAAAGTACATGGCAGCTCCTTTCTCTCCCCATACCCCAGTATTACTCAGGTACTTACTTGCCACCTGAAGCATTAAGGATGCATTCACATGTATAAAGAATAGTGCCTGTAAGGATTTTTCATTTTGTTTTCACAGAGCCATTAATCATCCTTATCTGCATTTCAGGGTAAGTGGACTGACTTCTGGTGGGTCTTCATCTTGATTGGCACCGGAGGAGGAACACTGGCATTATCAGTTTCCAGATAATCTTTTCCTTAAGTTTAGGATTGCTGTCATGGTCTGAAGGCTCATGCCACAAACACCCATTCATGCTGCTGTAGTTTAGGAAATTTCAGGCTTCCAGCAGCTCAGCTCAATTTCCTCTGCCAAAGACTCTCACTCATGACATATCAGGAGACCTGAATGATGAAGTTTTTGTCCACGGTTTGGTGACAACTTGGGCAGCTTTGCTCAAAGTAGGGGTTTAACAAGCTATTGAGTTGCCAGAATCTTTTAAAGAGCTTTATTGCATCAATGTGTCTCCATCTCTTGGATCAGAGCTGACCAAACACCATGACAGGCACAAGTAAGGTTTGTATCCCATCCTCTTCCAAAGAAAGAAGGAACATGGTATCCAGCTGGATTAGAAAGCAGCACCCCACCTGACCAGGAAGACAGACAGCTTTAGCAGAAGGGAGGAAGCACAGAGATCATTCCATATATATCCCTTTCAAACAAGACCATTTTTAATCCAAATTTCCCTCTTCCCTTTTGCCTGGCTATGTTTCTCCTACCAGTGCATGTTCCCATCTTCCTCACTGCTCTCTGGCTCTTTTTCCATTTATATTTTCTCCCTTCCTCCTTTTTCCTCCTGTTCTCCACTCCCATGTTTCTAGCCTCCTTGGGTTTGCTTCCCAAGACCTTTGATTCTGCCCATTGCAGCAGTGTAGATTTTGGGTACTTTCACTAAAATCACTAAGCTCCACTAACAGCAGTGGGCACTGACATCACAATCCCACTGCAGCCAAGAGAAGATAGGGAGTACATTTCATTTTTCTCCCTGTTTGCGTCCTCACTCTGCTCTTTTTTTCACATAGGCACTTTGCAAACCAGAGGAACAACTAGTAAGAGAAACACTGTGTATCCATGACCCTCAACCAGGGCAAGGAAGAGTGAGAGGACTGCTCTTACAGTTCATAACAAGAAAGCCCTCTTTGCTCTCCATTGCTCCAAGGTGTTCCAGTTTGGCTCCAAGGCTGTGGTGTATCAGCCCTGGCCAAAGGCCACACTGTTTCTTTAGCAGCCTGCAAAAGTGAGAGCTATTTAATCCCTCCTCCAGCTTTGAACACAGTATAGCTTCCTACATCCACCCCTTTCCCCTTTGCTACTTCTCCATTTTGCAGTTACCTTCTTAAAAGGCCCATGAAAATTATGCTGCACTTCACTACATTTAGTTAACTGTAAAATAATAATAATAAAACCCCTAAAATATTTGAAGGTATTTTTAAGTTAATTTAAATATAGGACTCTTTTCATCTAGCTATCACTACAGTAATATAAATGAAGCAAATTAATTTTAATGCTCCTAGGTACTGATTCTGTGTCACTGTCACTGACAGGATTCAACTAGACTTTATGAGATGGCATTTGACTTTATGGAAGTGAGCACTATGCACGCATTTACAATTTTACAGGGACTTTAAGCTGTCATGCTGAAAAATGTTTATAAAACATTAATCAAAAAATGCCTCTTTAATACAATGCATTGTCTGAAAGATGTTAGAAGGCACATATTGTAAATGGATTCTTTTTCTGACTAAAGTAATTTCTACCAAAAGCCTTTCCCCACTGCTATACAAGTACACAGTGTGGAGAGATAAAGAGCACTTTCTCAGCACATTACTACCTGATCCAAACACTTGGGAAATCACTAATGTACAGTATGCCATATTTCCATGTCACACATGACACATTTGTCTAAAATTACCCAACAGAGTTTGACATTGCAGCATATTCCTTAGCAGAGCTTTCAACTGACATCTGCCAAGTAAGAACTTCAAGTAGGAGCTTTCTTCTTCTAACAAGCAAGTAAGAGTTTTCTTTTATCCTATACCCATGATGGAAGCGATAAAACAATAAGTACTGGAAATCAGGGGTTTTTTTTCTATTTTAATATGTTTATTTTATGCTCACTGGATGTGTAAGCTCCCCCTAAAGCACTCATCATTTGCTGTTTTCTAGCACATTGCAATGGGTTCAGAGAACTTAATAGAACATTTTTATTACCACTGAAACACAGGCCATTATCTCTCACACCCAAAGCAGAATTACTGCTAGATGCTCTACTTACATACCTCACTGTATGGGTCTTTCCTCTTCAATGTCTTCATAACAAATAAACTTTACTACTTACATTACTGACACATATTCCACAACACAAAATGCTGCAGCATTTCTTCTCAGGAGAAGAGATTTGGGGCAAAGCAAAGAGGTCATCACTAGGGCTGTGAAACCACCAGGCATTCAGGAATCAGAATGCCAAAGAACCCTCACAGAGAGGCAGTGGAAATACTTGGAAGAAAAGTCTTAGCCTCTGGATTTTCACCTCTCCCTTCTACTCATCTAAGCATTTCAGAACTCTCAATTGCCATAATCTTCAAGTACAGTACACAAAATGAATCAAGTGTAGGATGGCAGCTTCTCTGCTGCTCTCCATGCTACACTCTTTCTGGAGGATCCTCTCAGGGATAGATGTGAAGAGAATATTATTGGTCAAATAGCTATTTCTTTTTTCAACTGAGAAGAGGCCTGTAAAGAGGGGCATATATTGCATTAAACCACTTCTGAGCTGCAAGAGCAGGGGGGTTCTGAACTTTGGCTGCAGAGACAGTGCCAAATGACCATCTGAAATTTTACTGCCAAGTTTCAGAATAGCACTGCATGCAGGCAAAGGGTGGTGAGATTCAGGCAAAGTCCAGTTTAGAGGATTAGAAAGAAGATGTTCATGCAGAGAGCTACCAGAACAGCAAGTTGCTGCCAATCTCATTTAAAAACTTTCTTAAGGGTTTTCCTGTTTCTTCACAGACAAATCATTGCTATGGTTAGTTTTAAGAAGACAGAAGTTCATACACTATTCCTGTCCTCAGTGAAGGCTAAGGAAGGATAGATGATGTTTTTTGCCCCCATTCAGACTCTGTTATGACATACCAGGATCACGACGGGAGAAGATGCTTTTGACAAATTAACTGATTAAGGATTCTTTTTCCTCCATCCATGCCCTCCCCAAAGCATGCCCTGAATTCAAGTTAAATGTGCTTCCCTCAGGACCAGTTTCTTTCAGGTATGGGAATAGCTGAATCATATTTGATAACACATAACAATACAAATGTTTGCTTGCTACCGAGTATTCCTATTTCAACCAAAGAAAGCACCTTCCAATGTAATAGGAAATCCCATCACATTCGAGGGAAAATTGTGTCTTTTTGCCCTCGTACATGTTGTAGTAGGAAGACTTGTGCTTAAAATATTTTCAGGGAATAAAAACATTTTTTTCCAGTACATTTTCATATTTCAGGTCAGTGACAAGTGTAATGGAAAGCAAAAAACGGGCTCACAAAGTGGTAAAAACAAACATCTGAGCAGGAGATTTCACAAGGGACAGTGAGACATTAAGGGAGTCTGGAAGAAATGCAGGGGAAACTGGAAAATGGAGGCTTGTCCCGGATCAGTCTGGAGGTCTGCATGGACCCTAATCTTCAAAAACATTTTCACCTTCATCCTTCTCCTTGGGAAAGAATAATGATTTATCTGAATATCCATCATGCCCTTGCATTACATTAAATGATTTACCTCTTTTGCAGGACTAGAATTATTGGGAAGGCTTTGCACCGAGTAAGTGATGTGGTCGTATATTGGCCATACAGTTATGCTGGGATGCAAAAATTTACACTGTAAGAGGCTGGACTGGTCTAACATTTAAGTGAAGAAGGAGAAGGAGAAAGAGAAATAAATGAGAAAAAAGATATTTCTTTTGCTATAACTCTAACAAGAAATAAAAAAAAAAAGAAGAAAAACTAATATGCTTTGAATGCTTTCACTAATTCTTTTTCTTCAGGTAACTGGCTCACTATACTCATCAGTATGGAGATCAGTAATTCAACTGCAGTGTAAGTACAGTTACTAGGGAACAGCACATCTTGATACTATCAAAGTTTTAAGTAAGTAAAACTGTAAAAGCTGGGAAGAAAAGAAAGAAAGTAGAGTTTGTCTATTTCTGGGTTTTCAATGGGTACAGTCAGATTGGAAGTGATGTTTAATGAACAACACAGGCAATCTTACCAGCTGCTAACAATGAAACATTTAACACCAACAACTGAAGACTAGTGACTCAGACCCTAAACACCTCCACCTGTCTGACAATCTGGTAGTAGTAGTAATTAGTTGACAGGGCAGTCAAGAATGATTTGAACCACTGTAAGTCATATTTTATATGTGACTTACCCTTAATTTGACACTACAGTGTGGGCATAGCAATGTTGTAAGCTGATACTCACACTTCAATGCTTTTATTTCTGCTTGGATATCAGCTCACTCTTCATACACATCATCTACTCAAGGCACAAGGTAAGTTCACTATCAAAGTTTAAATGAATAGAATTTAAACAATTCCTCCCCTTCTCTATAATTTTTGTAGCAAATACTTTTTGAAGGTTTAATAGGTGAGAACTACTAACGAAAGGAATTCTGGACAAAGATTGACAAGTGTCCTAAAACCACGAAGTTGAGATGTAATTAATTTTATTATTTCCTTGAAAATTACTGCCCTCTCCACATACAGCTGAGGCTAAGATTTCTCAGCATTAAAGTTTGGATTATATGGATTTTATTTACAAATATTGTTAAAAAATTCAGCAAAACCATGTTTTATAGTTGTTCTTATTATATTTGTAAGCAGGAACAACCTGTTTTATACTATCTTTTAATTAGATTTTTCTTAAAGCTTTTTTCCACCTGACACCTTGATGCAAAGGAAAACATGAAACACAAATTCATTAGAAATGGTAAACAGGAAAAACATTTCTTTTCCTAAAGAAAAAAATATTTTTTAGGAATACCAGCATAATTTTTCCTTTCTTCATGTGATTTCTGTAGCCAAGAAAAGGAGATATGAGATCAGAAAAGCTTAGTGCTCCATTAGGGAAGGCATTCTGAGAAAACAGCTCCCTACCTAAAAACACTGAGGGATACTATTTCCTGTTCTAAAACTCTGAGGACTAGTGCTTATGTGCTTGCAGTGGTCATGGCAGCTTTTAGAGGTAGATCCCTCTTCCAGACTCCCAAACTGTCCTGTAACAGGAGATTTCTAAATTTTGCCGCTGCTGTCGATTTTTCACATCTTTGCACCCACCGCTTTAGAAGTGTCTGGAGTCAGCAGCTCAGACTGGCTGCCAGAAGGTGCACTGAGAGCAGCAAATGTAGGTGCAACTGTCTCAGGGAGACTCAACATCATCTTCAATACTCACCAGCTTTAGTATGGGTGACACTTGTAGCCTCTGCCAGCTTGAGGTAAAAAAAAAAAAATATCTTGAGTCATGTCCAAACATGGATCTTCCCAAGGGTAACCTGTCAGCTGTCTGCTAAATATAATGTAGTTTCTTAAAGTAGATAAATTAACTTTAACTGGTTTTGGTAGGGAGGGAGAGCTCCTGTGTCATTATCATTTTACAGATGGATATGTGTGTTTATTTTTTTTTATTTCATTATAAAGAGGTATGAGCTTGCTGTCATTAAAAACCTGCAATCTGGTTTTTAGTGTCTGATCCAATTACGTGTACAACTGGAAAGACACACAACCAAATAAATAATTGGAGAGGTGCAACTCTGAAATGACAATTGTTATTCATCGATCTCTTTCTGCAAGTCGAGACTGAGAGATGTAAACTTCAAGTGAATGAGATCTCCTGGGTGAGATTCTTCAGTTCAAACACAGTAAACAACTGTTGTCCTCTGATGCACATTTTAGTACTGCCAGAGGCAAACTTTCTAAATATTAATAAAAAACCTATACAGACGAAAAGGAAGCCCTGGGAGCTGGTACAGAATTTCTTGCCACATTCTAAGTCTAATCAAAGAAACATACGTTTCAGGTCAGAAAAGAAAGGAGATTCTCTAGTTTACTCTAGTATTTCCCCTTCTGGAATCACAGAGAGGTCAAAATTGAGTAAACCGCAACAGATTAGATATAGTAGACTGTGATATTTGCGGTTAAAAACTAAAGAGGAGTCAGGTATTCTATGCCACTATAACTCACTGGGCTATGCCATTTCCTGCTTCCAGACTGGCCTGCCAGCACATTTCCCTCCTGAAAGTACAGCTCCTAGGGATGCTCTGGTCTGAAGAAGGCAAATGGGGTGTATGGCCAGCCACATATAAGTAACAAGGGAAAATATTAGAGATGCTCTGGCACAGACTATACCAGCCCCCCTGAAGTAAGCGGTGGATTAAGCATTACAGAAATGTTTACAAACGAAGATGGCATCTCAGCTCAGAGGGGATTGGTCCGTGCACTCACCCTATTCCAAGTTAGAGAAATCCTCTGTCTATATTTCAGTTTGCTTATATTCTGACACACACATATATATAAACATATCTATATAACATCCTATATATATATATATATATATATATATATATATATATATAAACCCCATGTTTTTGCAGCTGTATTTCCCAGAGGATTTCCCAGGCATTCTTTGGGGTCTACTGAGAAAGAAGACATGGCAATTACTTAGTAATAACCTAAACAATAATACTGTTTAGTAATAACCAAATGTTGGTTCTAGAAAACTGCTGAGCTAAGAAATGTGATCCACCTGTTCTCAAGTTGGCCTGCAAAAGAAAGATGCTAAAATGAGAGAAGTGCAATAGATCCAGGTGCTTTTGCTCTCTCCACTGTACATCCCCTGTAACACAAATCCCTGGGTTCTTACATTCCAGAGACAGAGAGGAGAATCACAGAGCTGAAGAAAAAGCCCAGCCAATCACTTACTGTTCCTCACAAGCACATGCTGGGCAAAGACTGAAGCAATGACAAAAAGTTTTCATTTTGGCCCAAAGAATCCCTGTATGAAAACTAAGTCACTAAGCCCACTTCTGAGGGATCTCAGAAGCACGAATGGGAGAGTATCTAGCTCTCTGGCAGTGGTGAGGGGTACAGACACAGCCTTCAGAAGACACTCATTTTTTGACGCATATTCCTCCCATCAGCCTCCCCTCTGCCCCAAAGGCCAGCACCCACCAGTTCTAGGCAGAGGAGTAGCCAGATCATTTTTACATACACCACCCTATCAGACATCTGGGGAAGCAATGAGATTAAAAGTCTGTAAAACACACAATTTGCAAACTCAAGCGCTAGTAGCACCAAGAAATACAACAGGGTTCCAGCAATAGTGTCTGCTGTTCAACACTCACAGGAAAACTCTGAAAGTAAAAGAGAGCATCAAGAGTCTTACTCTGGAAAACTTTCAGAGAGCAATCAACTGGGACTATTTTCTATAGCTTTATGTAGAAGTCAGAGGAATTATTCACACTTTTATAGCTAGTCACAATTAGTACCTTGATGAATAACTGCCTTAGAGGACAGTTCTCTGCCGGGAGCAGAGAAAAACTACCATATTTCAAGAATACCAGAGATTAGCCTGAATACTCAGGGCATTGCATCCGATCTTGCAACTCCCATTTTATTAGAGAATTATTAAGAGATGCTTCCTTTTTAAACCCAACATTATCCACCTTTTATCTTAGAACATTTTGGCATTTTTCTATTTAAAGGAAAAAGGTGATTATCACAACACAATAAGAAGAGGGTGCACTTGATTAGTACACATTTCAATATATTATTTATCCTGAAAAATTTTATAAGGAGCTATCTGTAGAAAGCATGAGCAAACTGAGCAGATTGGAGCTATATGTGAGCATGATGCACTATGTCACACTGTGCAGCTGGGGAGCTTGGGGGCAGGTACGGGATGTAAACCCCTCACAGACAATTGAGTTGTCTCTGAACCTACTTGTGCACTACACCGGGTCTTTTAAGAGTTGTTCAAATAATACAGGTTGTCTACTTGTGCAGTAAGAAGCTGAGTGTTTAAAAAAATCAATCCAAATTAAATTAAGACAACACAAAAGAAACTTAGTGCCTTTGCTTTTATTTCTAAAATGACCTCTATTCTTTCCTGAAAGTATTTGGTAGCCTAGAAACTTTGATTCCACTACTTTCAGAATTCCACAGTGACAGAACTGCTACATTGCTAAATCCAAATGAGGAAAAATACACTCTCCATCACAAACAATACCCTGATTTTATTATAAGGTGGGGTTATTATTCTTGTTTTGTTTTACCAATCTGCTATTCATCATACCTACTGTATTAATATTTGCCCTTATGATAGCCAAAAGAGGTAGCAGTACTTGATTTTTGCTGATATAATAATTTTACATAGTAAATACGAAGAATTAAAGTGAACATGTTTTTTGACAAGCCTGCATTTTACTTTCAGAGTTGTAACTTCTAGCCAGCAATTCACTCTCTGAAAAAAAATAAAATAGTGTTCTGTATTTGGCTGCAACTTTTGTGTAAGTGCAAGCAACAACTGCAGTATTTTTTAAATGAGCCACAGTGATAGCTTTGCACTTCCTTGAGGCCTCTTCTCACTGAATGAACTCCAGGGAATGGCATCATGTCGGGCTTTCCAGATGGATTATGTGAAGCCATAGCTCAATGTCATTTTCAATAGCAAGGCTCATAATTAAAGGTCAAATAGTCACTTCATCTGCAATCAATCAATAGAAGAAGTACTAATACTAAGTACTAATCAATCAATGGCAAATGCACTAATAAAAGCCATGCATCAAATGTCCGCATATGTGTGTGCTCACATGTACTGTGCATATATGTGAGCAGGGAGAGGGAGAGAAAGGGAACAAAGTGTGGGTGAAAATGCCAGAGGGCATTGTGGATACTGTATTTATCCTCTCTCCTTCTAAGTTTATATCTCGCTCCACTCATTAGGTGAAATACAAATAAACATTAGTTTTTCTGCACATGTGATGCCCTGTATTCAAAAACTTGCCAAAGCACCCACCTCTACACAGAAATACGGCTTGTATTCCTAACCAAGGAACACAAAGGCACCTACCCTGTGTAATTTGTCCTTACACAAACACACCCTGCACTCTGATCTTTGAGACAAAAAGTGTGTCAACTCTTCTGTCTACAAAATAAAACCCAGCATATGGGAACAGCACTCATCTCCAAGCAGAGCAAGCACTTATTCATGGATTCAACAGTGGAAGTGGCAGTTGGCCTCATGAGCATGCACTGCATGGGAATTAGTTGGTTTCATAATATGGTGTGGGAGAAAGTGACTTACAAAAGTCTTCTCATGCCTCTCCTATTACCACTTCTAAAGCTTTAAAGCTGTCAGCTCTTCTCCCACTTTAGTCTGTGCCATTCTAAGCTCCCCAGGGAAAGGGCCAGACGTACTTATTTGGAGTTTCACCTGCCAAGCTGAGAGAAATCAGTTTCAAAGCGAAAGAACAAGTGTTGGGGGTCATTTAGACACTACCACTGGAATCTTGAAGACAAACAAAGCAGAGCTCCAGAACGGATGTGAAATGAGACCCTGAGCTGTGCTTTCAGGCATTGCAGTGACAGAGGAAGAGGGAAAAGCTCCCTCCTCCATAAGCGAACAGAAGATCTCTCTTTGCATGGTTTATAGCAACCACCTAGGGACAAGTAGGAATGTGCCGGAACGACAAAAGAGGAAGGGCCAAAATGCCTGTGTCTGTCTTATTGCTGCTAAGATCAGGGTGGACAAGAGTGTTCTATGGAAAGATTAAAGTGTCATTCAGAAATGGCTAATCCTTAAAAACAAATTAGACCTACTCTGCTTCTACCCTTCAGTGAAAGAGAAATCGCTACCTGCTCTGATTAACATTGCTGTTTACATCATCAGCTCGGGGGCACATCTCATCACTCTGCAGCTTTGTAAAACCCGATCCTCCTTATTTTCATAAAAATGTGTTTTCATACAGCTCTACCTTATCTGGAACTGGTACTAACATCAAACAGAGTAAAATATCAGTGCTCCCAAAACCGGCCAGCTTGAATCCGAGACACAGAGGGCACACCTACGTAACACACACATGGTGTAGGAATGCAAACGAGCAGCAGGGACCTCAGGCTTACCAAGGACGGGCTCCCAGATACTGCCAAAAGGAACATTTTCCCATCCCTCGTCCAGGATGACTGTAAAGCCGACTGTCCTGAAGCTGACAAACAGGAATGGCCTGTAGCCAAGGAACAGCCCTGCAGTACTGCATTCCAACATCTACCTGTTTCACTTCAACTTGTACACTTAGTCACGAGACATCTGTGTTAGACAAAAAAGTATGTATGGCTGGGGAGAAGCCGCAGGAGTCCTTCAATTCAAGGTGGACAAAGTATTTTTGCTGGTGTACTTGGGCAAAGAAAGGTGCAAAATACAAAACCTGACTCCTGGAGCTATGCTAATGAGAGCAGTAGCTCAGAATTTGGAAAATGTGAGCCAGAAAGTCAAGGGAGCTAGGAATCTTGAACTAAGTTCTTCTAAAGGAGAAAACAAAATAAAAAATGGAGTGTAGTGGCAGAAGAAAAATGAACTGACTCAGCTGTGTGCACAGAGTTCAAGTCAAGACAGGCTACATGAGGATGCTTGGCAGGGTGAGTAAAAGGAATGAACAGTACTCATCTTTTCCTGGGTGATGCCAAGCCCCCTCCAGGACTTGAATTTTTAAAAAAGGCTTTATGCTTATTTTCTTAGTATCATGGCAAGCTACAGTAATATTCAACAGAGCACATATATAACTGTTTTCACTGGGGAGGGAAGGAGAAGCTTAAACATTTATGCTGTTAAACACAACCAGCTTCTCTAGTCTTTGTTCTGTAGTATCACAGTTGCGTCCTAAGTTTATACAAACCTCCAAATACCAAGCATGGTAGCACGTTATGACTTACACATGCAGTTGCTTTCTACAAATACAAGTGTAACTGCCCTGAATATAAGCTTACTTATTAGTGGAAGCTTCAGTTTGGCTGAAAAAGACCTAATGCCATTTAATCTATGTTCTGCTCCAAGGCAGGATCGACTCTATTTAATTTCTGTCTGAGGCTCCTCTACAATGATAGGAGATTGAAGACATCAATAGGCAACACGTTCTAAAGCTAAACTGTTCTGTATTAGACAGGTTTCCCTGATGGTTAACTTAAATCATCATCATTGTAACCAAGTCCCTCCCTTTACAAAGTCTACTGTGACAGAGTTACTTTCTTCCTTCTTTGCATTAACCTTTAATGCATTTGAAGATCAGTACTGTGTTTCAGCTGTCTTCTCTCAACAGTCCCAGATGTTTCAATCTTCCTCTGGGTTCACATTTTTGAGGTCTACGATCATTCACAGTACTCTCCTCTGATCTCTTTCCAGTTATTCCACATAATTTTTGAGTTGTGGAGCCCAAAACATTGTGCACATATCAAAAGCTGTAGCACTCCCAGGTCATATAACTTTTGCTACTTCTCTGCAACCCACAGGACCTTGTGTGATGGGAAATTAGATTAGTTTAGTATGATATGCTACGGGGCTGCTACTCATTTCCTTGTTCTTCCTACACTGTTAAAATAATTTATTTAATTATTTGGTTCATCAGTTTTCTACACAATGAAGTTAAACTCACTGATCTGTAATTCCTCATCCCCTCCTTGTGAAAAAGAGGCATTATGTTTGACTTGCCTTCCAGGAACTCCTTCACTTCCCACAGACTTTCAAGGGCACTTGCTAACAGTTCTGCAGCACAGGCCTGGCTGAAGCAAAGAACCCTGAGGAGAGTATATCAAACTGGCTTGGAAAACATCTCACCTAAGTCCCAGCTTGTTCTTCCTCTGCTTCAGACTGAGTTCTTGCCTTTGTTATTGACACTGGGTGTGTTCCCCTTTGATAGATACAGTCTTGAAAAGGCACATATTGAGTCATATATGCTTTACCAAATGTTTGTTTTCATATTTTGAAAAATTTTCTAGTCGTTTCACTGACTGAACATAATGGATGAACCAGTAGCAAGTGGCTGTAAGCATATCTGATTTAACAGTGTTCTGTGAATATCCATGAGAACATCTTATTATCACTAAGGGGTCATAAGTGACAAATATCTCAATGATGTTTTGAGAAATGAATTCTAAGGAATACAACTATCCAAAATATCTGCAGACTTAAACACATACATTTCGTTCATGTTAAGCAAGAGTATTGTCTATTTGTGATTTCTGAATACACTATATCCTTTGATATTCACTTATACATCTCAGGTTTTAGGTGTAAGATGTTGTTGAGAAACTGGGCAGATACACCTTACAATCTCTTCAGTAACAAATCTGAAATTTTATCAGTATTGAATTAGGCAACAGAACAGAATAAGAACAGAATGAAAAATCCAGGTTCCACAAATAAGATGGTCTTACTCTATTACCACTAAAATTTCAGCTGAGAAGACTGTTCTCTGCCCTGTAATAAGCATCTGTGCAAGAATATTATCCTACTATTAGTATCATACCGTTAGCATTACTTGTCACACTAAAACCAAAACCATTTAAGCAGAAAAACCAGCAACTAAAACCTTATTTTTTTCAACAAAGCAAGATAATAATGTTATTGCTGTTTTGCTCACAAGCTTATCTCCTGACTTACCCAGGGTGAGGGATTTGTGTGTGGAACAGAAAACGATAGCCACTGTGTCTGCTGGTGTGAAAGTAGAGTTATTCCTAGAAAATAAAAGAGTTTTAATAACCTCTGATAACAAAAACCTTCTTAAAACAACATCGATCAAATATATTACTTTGAGGATCTATATACATGTTCACATCCCTTTGATCAGGTCTAGTGACAGAAATAATTCTACCCATAAATGAACAGTAGTGTTTATTTTTTTTTAAAGCAGAATTGCTCCTCAGTTGTGGCAAACTCTCTAATGAATACACTTCCATGTGAAAGAATGGAATTTTGAAGACATGGTGTGTAGGACACAACTTTATTCCAGCCAAGGTTATGTTGTATCATAGCAGTGGCCAGTTTGACTCCATAAAAAAAAAAAGGGAGAATGACTCACAATTTCTTCTCCTAGTATGTAATATTTCAAAAATGCTCAGTTTAGATAGCATATTGAATCTACACTAGAAGCACTGCTTAGAACACGGAGCTAGCTTCTACTTCAGAAAAAATTGCATCTAAGAGTTTACACGCTGGGACTAAGGCCAGGAAAGGTGGGAAAATGATATAGTGAGAGAGATACACAACTGGCCAACGGATCATCCTTTGGTCCACATTAGAAGTAATTTTATGGGATTCTAAGTATCTCCCATACTGACTTGGGACACAACTTACCACAAGGTTAGGTCTAGCAGTTCAAAGATTACTTAAAAATGCCTTTTAAGGCCAGGATATGATCTTGCCACAGAAAAATTTTCTTGGGGTACTAAAAAAGCCCAAACAGCTTTAAGACATTGAACTCTTCTTTGTGATTCTCCCTTATAGATATTGTATAATTTATCTAAAGCGTATGTCTGGATTCTGGCACTTTCCATTCAGCAGACTGCTGCTAAGACAAATACTCCAATATGTTTAAGTGAGAGGACAATGGTGGAGACTCCAACCAGCCCAACTGATGCACTGAGCCACTGGCTAATACCATTCTCACAATGCTATTTTTTGAGAATTGAATGTACAACAGTCTTTCCTTTTTGATATTTAAAAAGGAAAAAAAAATAGCTCTACCAAACATTAGCTCAGGATAACTGTCTTTTAAGAATCCCTGTAAAAATGCAACAAATTTGACATTTACAAAGAAGAGTGAATTGCCAGCCCAGCAAATGTATCTTGAGATGTAAAAAGTCAAACTGAGTTCTCTCTCTCATATGTCATCAGCATGTCTGCAGGGCAAATTATATCTTCAGTGACATCTGTGCAAATCCATTTTTTTCAGTGGATGAGGTATAGCAGTGATTGATTGAGATTTAACAACTCTGTAATTAACACACGAGAAAGGACAGAATTCAGGTCCTGCTCTCTTAGCTATGAAACTCTAACAGAGAAAATGCTGTAAGAACAATATGAAATACCAAAATGAGGTCACCCTTATTCAGAAACCTGCCTTTATATATTTCCATAGACTGTATCACCCAAAATAAAGATATCTCGCAAAAGAAATATTCAAGGATTGTCATTCTGCTCATCCGATTACCTTGTGGAGAAGAGGAAAGTCAAAAACATGAAGCTCATCTGAAGAGAAAATACTGAAAGAGAAATAAGTTAAAATTAGAGCACAATAGCAATTGCTGTGAACAGGCCTTTTGTCCCCATAGTACAGGTCAGAAGCAAGGCTGGACCAAGTCTATTCAGAGAAATCCAATGACAGACCACCTCTAAAAAACTGCCTGGAAGAACAATACATATCATCACATGGAAGAAAACTAGAGCTAATGTTGTTCTTCCTGGGCTAACTTTTCTGAATCACGTATTTTTTGATGGCAGGAAAGGTCACTAGTGCAGTGCTGCACATCTCTTTGCACTAGCTTTTCTTAATTGGATGACTTCATAAAACCTGTCAAGACATGCTCTTGATGCTGGTTATTTAGACTTTCTATTTTACAGGAGGAAGTACAGTGTGTAAGCATGATCAAAACAAATACTCTCAACTCCAGCTATATTAATCACGATCATTCATGGGGAGAGTAAGAGAAGATCATCACAGACATTTCAGTTTCGCCTGAGACAAAAGCTAATTCCTGGACTGGGCAGTGCACATCAGACAAAGCAGCTTTCATTCAAACTCAGTCAGCTTTGTAAGTGTGGATAGTTTTGAACATCCTGAGGCGAGCTCTCCTCTCTGCCAGCTCTGCTGACATCCACAGGTGCTGTAAGATGGACAGAGCCCACCCTTGGACTGTGGACATGTGGGGAGAAGCTGGTGGCTTCCCCGCTGTGCAGCTGGGACTGCAGAGAATGAGCGTCATGCCAGAGCACAGGAACTCCCACAGCACTGGAGGAGAAACTCTGTGACCTCCACAGACCTTTTCTCTGTGTTTGTGAGTTATGGGGGAAGGGCTTTTATTTGCAGACGAATCTGGGGTGGGTCCTCTCCCTTTTCCTTGCAAAACTCTTGAATGCAATAAGGCTTTCGTATCCCACAACATAGTACAAGTCAAGACAATACATTTGATTTTGACTCCAGTTTACAGCTGGGAAACATACCAGGGATATTAGCCATTACCAGTGACATTTTTTTATTCTCTTACATACGTTTCCTAGAATGTATAAATGTCACCTCAGCATGCACTTAATTCTTCCTTTATGAACTAAGGAAGCAATTCATTTTTCCTCAATTACAATTCTTCTGCAACTAAGTACATTAGTTTAATAGGCACAGAAAAAAACAATCCCTTAATACATATAATTCTGTAAAGCGATAAACATGTTTTGCTACCAATTATTCCTGGTGCATACTTTGCCGTGGCTAGAATGGCTAGAGTAGTAACACAAAAACTACACAAAAACATTAATCAGCAGACTAAAAAAATGCAGTTTCATCTCAAACTCCTCATTCTAATTTCATTTCCTGGTGTAACAAAATACATGCATCCACCCAACACATCCAAAGGTAATACAGAAACTTTTTCTAGAACAAAATTGTTTTAGAAACAATGCCCATCTAGAAAACAATTTCTAGAATAAAATATCCATCTCCAAAACTTCCTCAGTCTTTGGTTTTATAAATATTCTAGGGAAAAAAAAAAAGAACCAATTGTTTATTATGTTCCAAATAGTTTCAATGCTTATGTTAATATTCTTACTAAGAAATTCCAGTTATGCACAATGGCAATGTAAATGTATACATAGTGATTTTCAGAGCATTGCATGACAAAAGGTATATATAATTACACATGGCAAAAGTGCAGAGTTGTCTTGAAAAGCAATAAAGACCAAAAAGGGCAATGGAAGCAACACTCTACAACAACTTTTCAGGAAAGAACATGCCTTTTTAACTAAAAAAGAATCTTTTTTTTCCCAAGTAGCGGTCAGCACAGTAATGCAAAATTAATTAATTTTGAATTTCTCTGCATGTTAAATCAGAGTTTAAAATTTCTGTGTCCTTCTTTTTTCCTGACAACTCAGCACTGATTTAAGTGCATCGGGGATGTGTCCTTCTCAGGTGCCTGTGCAAAGTAGTATTTCATCCATTTGGAAAAAAAAGCCATAGCATTGCTTCCTCCTCTCTTTGCTTTCAGAATATTTATATAGTATCATTTATAATTCCATGTATTATTTTACATGTACAGTGTTTCATAATCCAAAAAACTGCCACAATTAGGAGAGAATTAAGAGCTGATGCACAAAGGGTAGGGGCAAATTTCCTACTGACTTCAGTGGAAGCTGGATTTGTAGCAAATACATTATTTTTATTAGGCAGAAGCATGTGCAAACAAACACACTTCAAGGTAGGTGATGCACTGATTTCTTGAAATCTAACAGTTTTAGAGTATGAGATGTGATTTATACTGAAGTATACTGTAGTTACCTCTCCTCCATGCAAATTGAAACTCGTGTCTCTGGACAGTCTAAAGTGAGATGGGAATTCCCTGCTGGGAGAGGAGGCAGTGCCTGTACACCACTGCCTTTCCCTGGGAGGTGGTGATCTGCAAGTGTATTTTTAACTGATGCAAGGATACCAGCAGGCTAGTCTCATGCGTATGTTATTTAAGGTTGAATGACTGGAGTGCTTCTAACACAAACTCTGTAATAAATGTGTTCATCCACAGAAACAAACATATCAACACATTCAGACTTGCAGCTAGTTTCTAGATTTATAGTATACTAGGGAAGAACTGTTTAAAAATTATAACAGTGCTTCAGAGTAACAGCTCAAACCCAGATCTTTCCTTTCTATTTGGAATGTAACAGCTGTGCAGTTATGCCAAAGCCAAAACAGAATGCCAATAAATGTTTGCAAAGTAATGCTTCGCCCATTTAGAAAGGGAGGATCACACGGCAATTTCAGACACACCTAAATCATCCTTCTCTAAATGCTTACTCGATCCCTTAAAAGCATATAGCCCCTTAGAAGTCTGGTAATCTGGTTTATTAGATGCTTTAAAAGTACAAGCTCTATCCCCATGCCAGTGTCCCCCACAGCTCCATCAGGACGTACATCTCATTACAAACCTGAAACACAGAGAGAAGAGATGCTTTAAGGCTGCACTTACTTATGAACACTATTATAATCAAGCTAAATTTATCCAGGTCGATATTTGGATTGGCGAAAGTATCACAGAACGTTGTGTAGATGATCATCAGGAGCACACAGCTGCTGATAGCACCAAATGGAGGTTTCTTCCTTTCAAGCCAGTCCTTGATGTATCTTCGGACAATCTGAAACACAGAAACCAACAGGTTGCCTCTTTTCAAAGATGCAGGGAGCCAAGTTGGGCATCACAAAGTGAATCTGACAGCGGAAAGACACAAAGAGAAGAGAGTAATTTGGATGACGGCCACAGTGGATTTCAAAGCTTCCCTGCCACACAACTCTTCTTCTGGGGAATTTAACATTTGTAGTGCAACTTCCACTGGGCGTCCATAATGAGAGTATATTTTCAAGTACATTCAAATCCATCCTTAATCATGCCAAATGTTCTTTGCTAGCTGTCACTGAGACATGCCCATTAAGCCTCCCCAAAGTTTATCTCCTCTGCTGATACTAATGGATGTATGTAATTATCACAGTCCCCTTTGCATCAACAGACAATTCCAAGTGCAACTTTGGGAATCTTAAAAATCTGACATCTTCAGGAATTTCATGACGGTAGATAATCGAAAGTGATCCATGGAACATTTTAATATTTAAATAGCTAGCGATGCACCAGAAGTTTTTAATTAAATTATAACTCAAGCTTGAAAAGCAAAAGTGCATGTGTTGTGGGAGTTTAAATAATTCAAACTCTGAATATCTAGAGTTTTTGTAAATCCAAAGACAAATGCCATTTGCACGCTTTTAGAATACCAGAATTAACACATAAAAACAAGGAAACCTACAGTACTTAGCAGAACTTTTGCACTTTCAGGAAACAGAATCTGAAGCTGTTTTTCAAGAATTTTTTAGAAACAACCATAAATTTTAAAGTAACTTCAACTTTCAAATTATGCTGAATAACACAGCACTAAGCCTTAGCAGATACAATGCATCTATTTCAGTCCTGCCTGGGGAGTTGCTTTTAGTCTTTCTGTTTACTTTATATGGTTTGAAAAAACTTTTTAAAGCTTTTATCACACTGCTGCAACTTGTGTTAATTTTTCAGCAATCACATTATCTTGCCTAATTTCTCCTGAGACCTCTTGATGTTGTCTGTTACCATGCTCTCTCAGAAATAATAGCATGAGATCCTGAAGCACTTCTACCAGAGGGCTCCAAAGGTGTCTCGTTACCTTCCCTTAGCAGTACCATTAATACACATCACCACCATCACTTTAATAATACAGAACGTCTTAGATTAATATCAAAGCATCATCACCAGTGCTACCACAGGACCCTTTCACACGCTGACTGCCAGAGCTGAGGGACTGACCTCATGGCTGTCATTTTTTCCTCACTGCCTTCCCAGCTTGTTTGCAAGTCTCTCAGTAGGGAAGTCCTGGAAGCAGCTATCCCAGTCACCACAGCAAACGGACTTCATCGACCACAGGGCACACACCAAAAATTTGGCACATGGGGTTCACACAAAGCTAAGCAGGCTGAAGACCAGCACTTACCTCCCTGCATTTCTGGGCTCCCACTGGTGAAAAAAAAACAGATTTGGAGGAAACCATGTAAGGGAATGATCAACACCCCAGTGAAAACACTGAACTTTAAAATTTCACACTTGCCAGATGTTAAAGACAGAGCATAATTCAAGGCCAGACTTCTGAAAGAGTTCATGGAGCTCCTTCAGCCATCTCCTGGCAAGCCACTGGGTAGGAATAAGACACTGCCATTGATGGAAGAGAGGCAAGAAAGCTGAGGGAAGACATGCGATGAGCAGTGCAGAAGACATCAGATGGGAAGTCCAGGTTAGTCTAATCTGAGCAGATTTGGGACTCTGTAATTATCAGAAGTAAAAGGTAAAGTCTTTCACTTTTAAAGTGAGTGCTTTTTTTAAGAAAGCTAAAAAAAAATCTATTATCCCCTAAATTGTCACATTGAGGAAAAAGCAAAGCTACTTAAGACCACCTATTAATTTATGGTCCTTCTAGAAGATCTATACCTAAAGTAATGAGATGTTGAAAAAGGAAAGTGATGGTTCATTATGCCACGGTACAACTTTTATTAGAGGTATTTTTATTGAGAAAACTATAACCTTCTGCCTGTATAAAGTCTAATACTAACAGACATGACAATAATAACATTTTACACGTAATTATCATGGACTGGCATATAATAAAAAAAAAAAATCTAAAAAATGAAACTGCAAGTATTTCCTCAAAATCTTCAATTGAGTGGTATCTTCTTTAAATAGCCACCATTATCTAGTCTGGAACTACTGTGAATCAGCAACAATAAATACCAGTACAGCTTCTTACTGCACATGATATTTTTTAAAAAAAACTCCATAGGCAGACATTGAAGAACTAAATTGTGGCTTCAGGAAATCATCCTAATCAAACCAGTGCCATGCTAAATATGTACAAACCGCAGAAAAAACACATCCTCTCTAACACAGAATCCCATATATTTTGATCTTCTCACAAGGTTCAACAGGATCTGTAATTTCAGAGGTCAATTCACTGATTTTAGGTAACCTAAATTCTTGTATAACTTGAAGGGAGAAATATAACCTTACAGAAGCTCATGTCAGCTGATTCATTTGGACTGAAAAACATTCCCTTTGTTATTCATGCCCAGCAGAGTTGCTTTAGGACAAGGCTACTTTGAAAGCCTTTTAATTCTTAACCCTATTCTACAACTTGTGGAAAAGTTGAAACCAGAGAAACAAGCAGTTGATAAAACATCTGAAATAATGATTCTGTGGAAAGAAATATGAATGACCAGCAGCCAACTAGATGCATCACAGTGATGGAAAAGAGCAAAAAGGGGATGTGTTGTGTTTGTGTGACAAGGTTTTGGTAACATGAGTGGGGGGACAGGGATGGTTTCTACGAGAAGGTGCCAGAAGCTTCCCTCATGTCTGATGGAGCCAATGACACTGGGCTCCAAGACAGACCAGCTGCTGGTCAAGACTGAGCCCAATAACAACAGGGTTAGTGCCTCTGGGATAATACTTAAGTTCTTTACTCAGAGGGTAGCAGGACACTGGCACAGGTTTCCCAGAGAAGCTGTGGGTGCCCCATCCCTGAAAGTGTTCAAGGCCTATTGAGTGGGAGGCCCTGAGCAAGCTGATCTAGCGGGTGGTATCACAGCCCAGGTCAGGGGAGCTGAAACTAGATGGTCTTTAAGGTCCCTTCCAACCCAAAACATTCTATCATTCCATGAATATTCAGAATGTGAAACATAAATTCTAGCATTTAAAAATGTACTCTAGGGGGCAGATACTGCAGGCTGCTATTATGCTGCAGATCAATGCACAATTTTTAAGGTACAGAGTCCTTGCAACCTGTATCCCTGCTGAGGCCCCTGCAGAATTATTTCTGTGAGGAGGACTTCAGACTTCTGGTCCTATAGTAGTGATCACATTAGGTATGATGAACTGTAAAGATTTTTGTGCAGGTTCAAATTCCAGCCCCAAAGAGCAGGGAATGACTGACTCAGAGGTTGCATATTAAATAACAGTGCATGGTGATCCTTTCCTCAAACTGGCATTTATTGGAGAGAAGAGAGCAAGAGAAGAGTGGAGGAGAAGCAAAACTTTGTAGTAGTGGATATTTGATAAACAACCTGCATGATGAAAAGATGCTAATAAAGTCACAGAAAAACTAGACAATAAAAGAACATAAACATGTCCATCAGGGAACCACCTCCTGGTGACAACATTCTGGCAATTTCCAAAGGCATCAGCTCAAATTTGCTTCAAAACACAGTTTCAGGCTCAAACTTTCCTATTGCCCAGGATTTAATTTTTAACAACAAAGAAATGTAATTACACATGAATTAACAGTAGTGTCCCCATTTCAGTTTAGTTCTTCTACCAGAATAGTTACATCCACAGTATTTTTCCTCCAGACTGCTCTGTATCCTGCCATAACCTCCTTGTCTAAACACCAGCCTCCCTAAGCAAACCGGCTTACTGCTCATATGCTTAATTCACTTAACATTCCTGTACAAAGAAACACAATCTGCTGTTCCAGAAAAGGAGGTAAACAATGCCCGCCTGTTACAAGATCACACATAAAAATAGCAGAAGATATATTATAGAAAAACAGTTCATTTATCTAATTGTACCTTCATAACAGTCACACTGTATATGCAGAGAAATTTGTCAGTAAAATATAGCTAGACTGTTTCCACCTGTCTGCTCAAGAGCTGGACATAGAAAATAAAAAATGCAATAAACAATGTAATTCATTAATGTTCATTATTTGTTGAACTATTCAGGGCAAGGAGCTCCCTTCCCTTATACAAAACGGAATAATTTCTAATATTTGTAATACAGTACATCTTTTAAAAATGATCTATATCTCCAACTTAATTTTTTAAATATTTTTTAAACTCATGAAAAGAAAAAAAAGCCAAACAACCAAGCCAGAGGAAACTGTTAGAAAGTCACTTTTTCTGTTATACACACACAAGTGTCTCTTGGTATTTACATCATTATGTAAAATAGATTCTTCCTGGTTTTATCAACTCTTTTGGACTGATTTAATCTTTAACAGAATTTACAATGTTTTTATTGCACTTCTGCTCATTTTGCTTATTATGTATTGGTGTGTACTTCTAAATTCCTGGGAACAACACCTGGGGCTTTACCATTTCAAGAAAGAAACACAAGTCAGTTTTTACTTGTGTTGAAACACACAAGTAAACAAGCTGATACCATGCTGGATTATCACCATAGCTAAATGCAGTATACCTTATTTACTTTGTTTTCTAAGGTAAGATTGCCTAAATTAATATTATTACTACTTAGAGCAACAGACTTCTGCAATGAACTCTAAAATGCAAAATTTTCTTTTGAAAATCTTCAAATCTCATTAGGTATTTTCAGCAGTTCAATAATTTTTCAATACCTCTTCTTACACAGTGATGGCAAAGCAAAAAAGACAATTGCATGGAATATTTGGAACTACATCAGTGAATCCTGGAAGACATGAAAGGTGGGAAAAAAGAAATAATACCAATTAAGATGACAGTGATTGTGAAAACCAATAGAAAGAATCAGATACTAGAATTGAAGGGAGATTAGTATGGTTGTGGAAATGACATAAGGTGATAAGATGGAACATCCTTCACAGCTATATAGCACAGCCACCCAACATTTATACAAGGTGTGCATTGCAGTTCAGAGGTACCAACCCTTTTCCAAAGCAGAACTTGTATCACTTCAGCCAGGTCTTGTTCTAATAATTTTAGAGGGACTGTACCTATGTGAAGGCATGAATTCCCACCTGTTCCTGAATACTGCTATAAAGTTTCAAACTTTGTGATGGTTCACTCACTTTTCTATACCTTCTAGGACATCACGAAATGTCAAATCTATCCTTATGCTATGGACTGTGCAATCTAATGTTTCCTTTCTGAAGATGGAATGGAAAAAAACATTTTTGCAATCTGGGGTAAAAAATAAATAATCTTCTTTTACAAGCATCTTGTTTTCTTCCCTCAGCTTACCAAGCTTCCCTGAAAGCTATCTTACTCCATTATGTCAGTCAGTTATCTCTGAGAGACAGCTACTGACACATATACGCCTTTAAAGAAAGTTTTATAAAAACACACAAGGCCATTTTCAAAATTAATTTTCACATTTTAGGGTAATTTACAAGTGTTGCTTTAAAACCTTAGAAACAGGTGCACCATGGCAAAATGTAAAGGGTACATGTTTTCTTCATATTTTGCATTCCATGAAGATTAGTTTCTGTTCCCTGTTTGAGTTAAGCAACAAAAGGGAGTGAACTGTTGTCTGAGGGCTGTTTATCCACCTTCCCAGTCTTCTGCAACAAGATCCTAGAAGAACTCATCTCCCAGGGTACCACTCCTCCCTGCAGCTCACCTGGACTTTGAAGAGAAAGTAGGGCTACTTCCATGTAGATTTAATATACAAGAACAAAAAGATTTGAAACTGATGACAGTTTCATTAATTGTTGTTTCCCCCACCACTATAAACCAACATTAAGCTTAGTTAAGCAGTACCTTCTACTCCCTATCAACTGCCACCTATCTTTCCTTTTCCATTTCTTATTCTTTAAAAATAAATACCTTACTAAGCTTTTTAGTTTCAATTTCACTGACAACTTGTATTGCAATGTAGCACCCTTTTAGATTCATGTTTATAAGCACACCTCTCAAATGCTGATAGGGTTCCTCTGGAACATTTTGGGCAACGATGCAGAAGGCACTTAAAATCCTTTACTTGTAGGATATTGAGATTTTTTTGTGTGTGTCTGACTAGATTCAGTAAGGATTTCTATACAACTGGCTTCATTTTATAGATTTGGGAAGAAGAACTACATAGAATCATAACATTAATTTTAGCTTTAGTTAAGGTCTGTTTAATGTGAAGTGCCCACTTTACGCTGGCAGACAAATTACCAATGGGGCAACTAGAGAATGCATGAATGATAATGTACAGACAAGCTTTTTATTATTTATTCATAGAAAACAGTGGGTTTTGGTGGTGTGCTGCTTTGAAAAATGTTCAAACTAGTAGAATATAATGAAAGCACAGTGAAAATTCTATTTCATTAACATTTAATCATAAATCGCTCTTTAATATAAAACATAAAATAAAAGTCTGTCATAAGCACTTAGGTGTAGGGAATGGAGAAAATCTGCAAAAAGGGGAAAGGAAACACTGCAGTGGGTTTCACTGTTCCTGTTATCTGTCACTTCAGAAGAAAAAAAATAAGCAAAGAAACAACAGTCTTCGGCTAAATCTCACAACTGGTCATGAACAAACTGCTTAGACATTTCTCAAAACCTTACATTTAGCTGGCTGAAAGTATTATTAACATCTATAGATGGGGAAACAATGATTTTAGCAAAATCACAACAGCTCAAGACTAGCAGTGTTTACCAGGACTCCGCTACCCAGATAAAAAATAATCACAACTTCAAGCTGCCAGAGCAAATTCAAAAATTTTTTCCATGAAATATCTATTACCATGTTTATCATATAACAAGTACTCTCAAATTCCCCTTAGAGGTATACAAGAGTGATGCACAAATAACAAGCTCTTACCCACTACAGATCTTCAAGGCTTATAGAAAATTAGATCTTCATAAAATACTATAGATTATGTCTCTTTTTGAGACCTCTTGTCAGAGAGGTCTTATTCGTTTCTCTATAAATACAAATGCAATATTATACTATCAATACTGATTTGAGTAACATCACACTGTCAATTAGTAAAACACATCTGTAGACACAAAGGACACGGGCTACAACATTTTTTAAGTTTAGACAACCTGCACATCTCTGACAAGGAACAGAGTAAGTCTCCTTATTGAAGACCATCAGTCACTGCTTTCTGTGAGACTCGGTGCCTCTCTGATGACATAATATCTTCCTCCTCTTTAACAGTTCTTTCTTTCCCTAACAAACGGCAGCCACCACCTGAGCAGTGCCTGTACCTGCAGTCCCTTACACACTTCACTGTCAGAAGCTAGAAAAGCGTGTTTGACTCCTGTCAGTAGAACTCTTGCAACACCGAAAAAAATTGTTAAAGAAATAGTAGAAAAATAAGCATCAGTTACACTGTTGTGACTTCTTTGTCCCAGCCATCATTAAAAATTCTGACAAGTCAGCCAAGAAACCAAAACTCTTGATACACTTTGCCATAAAGCAAACAAAAAAACCCAAACAAAACAAATTTAAAAGCACCTTCACATCTGCTTTGCTTATATCCCAGGGGCTGCTCAGTCAGCTCTGCAGCCTGCTCAAGGAAATGAGCATTTAGGCAACACAGGTTTTTCCCAGAGGCAAGATTTTTTAAAGGAAAATAAAGCCCTTGGAGAATGCTTCCTTTAAAGAGCCTTCTCTATTTTACAGTGCTGTGGTTCGAACATAAAGCCTCAATTGATCACAGATGAGTTAGGAAGGCTGAAGAGAGGCAATCCTCCAAGCAGGCAGGTTTCAAGTTTGTTTTTTTTTCCCCCCAGTCAAGCTCTTTGCCACCAGATAACCTTACCAGGCATTCTTCCACAGACTCTTCTGCTGAATAGTATGACTGTGCATGGTAAGGAATTGACATTGTGGGCAGAAAATGATAAATTAGAAGTAATTGCTGAAGCTGTCATTCATGAATTGTGAGCCATTATCTCTTAACACATCTGGAATCCCAGAGCGAGCAACCTGTGATCCACAAAGCAGCATTAGGCTCCTGTGCCTCAGAAACTGTGCAACAGTTCAGTAATGAGTGAGCAGTGGTCTATGAACAAAGGGGAGAACTTCTCATTTAATTGGACCAGATCCATGCCACCTCCAGCTGAAGGGTAAGCAGACCTATCACTAGATCTCTTGGTATCCTTTTCTTGCTTATTGTTTTTCTCCTTTCTACTGCCCACTATTTTTGGATATCCACCTTCAAAAATTACTCCTATTCCTATCTGGGCAAGTTGGTTTACCTTTGTACAGCTCTACCTAATGAAGAGAATCAATGTAAACTAGTCCTGGCATTTCTGATCTGTAGCTGTTAGCACTTCCTCTCATCCATATCCTCTGAACAGATAAAGTCAAGTGCAAAAACTTTAGAAACAAAGCCTTTATGCTTGGAGGAATGTGAGCTATTTCTGTTGACCATTAATTTCCAGAAACTGCATTAAACACTTTTAAAGAAGAATCAGTCTTTCTTGGTGAAGTGTATTTATAAAAAAAGAACTCTTAATTTGTCATCAGGTTACACCAGCTCTAAGATTCTCTATTTTTTCTTTCAGTCTTTATCAGAACTCCTAAGTCACATCTCAATTAAGTCTTACCACAATTCTGATTTTGAACTTGTGACCATACAGTGCACTTATTTCATATGCCTACTGTTCCATTCATAATACTTAGCCTTATCATTTCATACAGCTGAAAGAACACCCAACTCAACCAGTTAGCTCACATATCAATTTCTTGCAACATCTTTCCAGAGAAACACTGCATTACATACACAGCAGGAAGCCCTCCTGAAATTTTGCAATCAATTTTTCTAGCAATCTACCATCATCTTTAGGCTTAATTGCATTGCAGTTCAGATGCTGACACTCCATTGCTATAGGTCACTTTATTGCTAGATCTGCTGCCTTGCTACTTCTTTCCTAGAAATTTCCAGCTAAGGTTTCCAACTAAAAGCTTCCAGGTTTTGGACCTTTCAGGACAAGAAGTTTCAAGTACTTTTTCTTATCTACTTTTGGTGGACACTTGATTTTGATGAGGTAAGAATGTCATACACAGGTAGGCTCATCAGCAACTCTTTGTCCTAATTCATAAGGAGACTCTAAGGCAACAACAGCCTTCAGGGACACAGAAGTAATGTCCATTTTCCACGTGATATGGGGAAATATCATTACAACCTGGTTACACATGTACTGATGCTGGTGGCTACTGCCATGTTTATCATACTCATCCTCTTAATTAGATTTCAATGAGTTTTTTTGCTCAAAAGAAACAAACTTCACTAGGAATTTGGTGAGTGACAGCACACACCAGTTTTGAAATGTGCAGTTAATAGTTTGATGCAAGACTGACTGACTGTTCTACGTAGCACAGGCAATAACAGATACTCTTAACCTTGTCCAGGGTGCTCTTTTATAGACTCTGCTGTCATTTGCCTTTTAATCACACTTTTCATTTCAAAGTCTGCTTTAAGCTGACAAAATTTAGAAAGTTCCACCTGAACCCAGAGTTAAACTGGATGCTAGAATGGACTGCAAATCCCACTGATAATCCCTTTGTGCATTCTCAGTGCCTGAGAACAACGAATACTTACAAGTATGTAAGAATTAGACTTAAGGTGTTTTAGTGTCCAAGGATAATGGACACTTCTGACAACTTTTGGTCTTACTATTCTGACATGGGAGAAAAAATAACTGATATTAACATTTGTGGGAAAAAAAAAAAAAAAAAAGAAAAAACAATACAGAGACAGGGTTATAGAAAACCCCATATAAGCAATTAGTACTTTTACATTCAGTGGAAGTTTTCTATCATATGCCATGGAAAAATAAGGCTTTGTGTTACAGTATGAACAACGGGTATAAAATTAAATATTGAACAACTGCTAATTCCACAAATATCTTCCACCCAGTGTAACATGATAGAGGAGTCATGCAGAAACCCCTTATTCTAATGCATATGCAAAATGGCTCAAGCAGCCTTAATTTTATGATTTCTTAACTTCTGACTGCTTAGCCTTTATACATTTATTGATGTTGAGAATTTTTTATTCCTGTAATTACTAGTAGACACTACACAGGAAGAATATCACCGAGGCAAAGGGCATGGGACAAAAGGACTATATAATATTCTCAAAGCTCATTTGTATGGGGCTGGAATTTCTCACAGCCTGGACTGCCATTTTTCCCACTTTATGTTCGCAAACTCCCTCCTCGATATGCAGTAGCGTATGTTTGCGGTAGTGAGGGACAGCTGCTCAATCTCAACACAGATCAATGTGACTCCAGGGAGCACTGTAGCATCTTTTCTCTGATATTAGACTTCACTATCCTGAGGCAGTTCCTATGTGGCAGCTTATCAGGTTGCCAGTCTGTCTTTAAGATAGCTCTCTTTATCTTACTTTTTAAAATAAGAATGTATATTTAAAAGACATACCTGTCCAATAATAAGAGGGACTACAACAGTCATAAACAGCTGCGAGAATATAGATGTAAAAGGCACAGAGGAGGATGATCCAAGCTGCAAAACAAAAAGAGATCATTAACATTGCACTTTTTCTTAGTATCTGCAGATTTCATATACAGATATCCCACACTGATATGCATTTTATTTTACACAAAAAAACTTGAAAGCACGTGTCCTAGCTTGGGATTAGGTGCACACATGTTTAATGGTCAAGTCACAGTAAAGCATTTCATATTCCACAAGAACAAAACTAAACCAATCTCTGATTGAATATTGATGAAAATATTACCTTAGGTTATAAAATAATAACTTAATGGAAAACCTGCTACACATATACACCAAGTAAATTATACCAGCATTTGCAGGATGATAGTCTAAAGAGACAGAGAGTGAATCTTCCTAACTAAACAGTTAGCTCAACTTACCTAACCATTTATACAAACATGAAGCAACAAAAATCAATGCCGTTATTTCAATAAATAAATGAAAATAATAAAATAGTGAAGATGTTTTATCTCAATGCTGTTAAAAAAAGGATCTACTGAAAGTATGTAACTATTCTTTCATTAAAACAACTGAACTGTGACAGGCCTAGTCTTCAAATAGGTGATCTCTTAATTACGACTGTAAATGCTAAAAGTATTTTTTTTAAGATGCAGGTAGAAAATGCGAACACCTGGTCAGTGGGATTTTTGCAAACTACTTCAGAATGCTTACAAAAATATGCAGGTTTTTTTACATTCTGATTGGACTTGATTTAGGTTAGGTGAATGAAAAGCTTCATTTAATGTAAGTTAACATCTCTTTAACAGCAATAGAATATGCATTAAGAATATATATTAAGAAGACTGAATAGCATTGTCAGAGCTTCCATAGATACTCATTTGCTTCATGATGAGGTACATGACAAACCACTGAGGATTCCACAGATCCACATTATTTTATATTTTGTATTTCACTGTAAAGATCCTCAGAATGATGGCAGAATTCAGAATCTTTTCAGCTCCATCTAAACAGTGCTGATTTCCTAAATAATGTGATTTCTCACATATATCATTCTCATAAATTACTCTCAGACTGCATTATACTTTTGACCCTTATCTTCCTTTCAAAGCTACCTGCATGCACAACAGACAAGGTGATCATGCAATCTAATAACTTTCTATAACTCTGCCTTGAAAAATCAACATATGGCCATAAAAATGGGTTTGGCATAAAACAAGTTTCTTCATAAATTCAAAACACAGAAAATCAGAGATTTCATACACTGAAGTATTTTACCTTATGCAGAAATGTACAACTGCAACCTTTACCTACAGAAAATAATCTAATGAGAAAACATCAATTATGCATACCACATTTGGAGTGGTCTGCTTGTATAAGCACCGCTTTTCTGTACATGCACTACTTGGGAAACCAGTGAACATGCCTTTCTGAATAGACTCCAGGTAGAGAGTCTTGGAAGGAATTTACAGGATATGGTTGTTTCCTATGTGCTACCTTAACTGGCAACAGCTGGTAAGACTCAGTCTGGACACTGAATAAATTACAGCATCTCGTCACCATCACCTCCAATTTCAACAACGTGGGCACAGAAGGGGAGCTGAAGGTGATGTCACAACTGAGTATTTTGGTCTGCAAGTAAGGTGCAAGTGAGAGCACTGACATTAAGGAGGCTGAATTTCCCATGAAGTCAAGAAAGAGAAGTAAAATGCTTCCAGGGTAAGACTCACACCACCCACACGAGGACCCAAAGTCAGGCAGTGCAGCTACATTCTCCAGGTACACAGCACTCTCTGTGTGATTCCTTGCAGAAAGCACAGAACTCCATCATAACATTAATGGTCTCCTTGTTGTTTTAATTCTTGTAAGGAGCTTCTGAAATTTTAAAATATTCGTATTCTTTTGAATTGTATTTCGACTTATTTTTTGTTATGTGCTGAGGAGCTAAAAGCATTACTTATTGTGTATTCAAGAAAGTCTTTTCAAGTGAAAGTGAAGATTTTTAAACTTTTAAATCTGCCTGGGCCAAAGAGGAGTGGGTCTAACCAAGCAGTCTGCATGCCAGAATACTCTGCATAGTTTCACAAAACTATGACACTTTGGCAGTGGCTTCTGTGCATTTTTATAAAAACATTGATTGGACTTTGCTCATGACTTTTAAGTTTTATGCTCAGTGGATGCATAATCAGTTTCTAAGTCAGGAATGAAAAACTGTTCAACAACATAACATACTGCTGAAAAAGGCACAGTCTTGCCAGCTTTTTAAAATATTACTTCAAATGTAATGTCTTCAAACTGTTGTGGATTTTTAAGCACTTGTTCTATACATTAGGATACGTTCTGTTTTGGGTGTGGGGTTTTTTAGGTTTTGTTTTGTTGTGATTTTTACATCATTAGGAACTGAATTACAGGTACTGTTTTTGGGATACTAAACCAATTTACCTCGGAAATGTAAAATTATTTTATCTTATAAGCCACTTCTCTATATCAGGATATCAGCCTATGGTTCTTCACCCCGTCAGCTCCACCACACCTGTTCAGGCTCATCTCAGTGTTATCTGAGCCACAAAAAGGCAGATGTTTCAGGTGACTCTCTCACCCTGATTACATTTTAAATGGAACAAAAATCCACATGTCAGTCCAAAATGTCATAATTAATAACTAAAAACAAAAATTATTCAACCTTTTTTTTGCCCAGAGGAAATGAGTTCTTCAGCTACATCTAGTTTGTAGGGAAAACCCCTCTCCTTTTTGTAAAAAAGGACAAGTTTTTCTGCTTACAATATGAATCCTCCCATGCATGATCCAATGACCAATCATGTATTTTTGACCCTCTTTCAGTTAATGCTTGAGAATCATATTCTTCTGCCAGTCTCCAGCACCTCCCATTACTTTGTACAGAATAGCATGGATCTTTGTACAGAACAGCTTTTTTTCTGGGGTCCTCAGGAGGTCCTGACACTCTGCTATACCTCACCTGAACAGAGAGGTTCACAGCAGTGTGTTTGCTCTGTCCTCCCTTCATGCACTGCAGTGTGTTAAGACTTCCCTATCCCACCTGTGGTACTGAGGTTACTTCTTCAAACAGACTTCTCAGCTTGGTTGCCCTGATGTATATTTTGACAATAACTTCAGTGGACTGGTTTTCATTAGAAACTATCTGTTAGATAATGTCTATCAAGTCCCATATTATCTTAACCCTAATCTATTCCCTGGGGAAGACACAGAAGATGAGATAAAGGCTGAAGAAAGGGCAGGAGCTTCTCAATCACACACAAAAAAAGCTTTTTAACCCAGACTCTGGACATAGAGTGGCTAATGATGAAAAATCAAAACCTCTAAAGGACACACAGCTAATGGAAGCATAATTTGACCAGGATCTTCTCAACATTTGCAGCATGTGAAATCATCAGGCTCACAACCCTAAGTTGTCCCATGGACTCTCAGACATTGCCTGTCTGAATGAACAAAAATGATTTTCACAGAATCAAAGAATATGCTGAGTTGGAAGGGACCCACCAGGATCACCGAGTCCAACTCCTGGCCCTGCAGGAGGACCATCCCCAAGAATCACACCATGTACCTGAGAACATTGTATGAATGCTTCTTGAATGCAGACAGGCTTGGTGCTGTGACTACTTCCCTGGGGAGCCTGTTCCAGTGCTTAGGTTTTAGTTGGATCAAACTAAGTTCTGTGCTGTCATGAAATGACTTTTTTTTTCTAAAAGAACACCATCTAAATCTGCATTGCACCAACATTAGCATTATGTTAAAATGGCTGATTATATTTGGCTGCTATCCTTGCTATAATAATATCCAGGGCCAAAAAGGAACCTTTTTTCATTGGCAAACAGAAGTATTATAAGAACTGGTGTAAAAACATCATAGAATCAAACTGCTGATTTATAGCTGATAAAACCAAAATAAATACCTGATTGGAATGACTTACAGAAGATAAAATGCACCATTTAATTTAACAGGAATCACAAATTTTCATGCCACCTCCATATTGTCTATACTTATTTTAAAATTTTTTTTAAAAAGAAGTTTGATATTGTAAAGAGATAGTTATGTGATGTTCTGGATAGCAGCATTTAAGTTAAAGGTTTATTAGTAGGCCAGCCCTGCTTTAACAGACTCACTATTGAAAAAAAGACCCTGAAAATTCTTGCTTGGGGAAAGGCACTCTTCGCTTAGATAATCAGAGTGATTTCAACAGGACAACACAGTAAGCAGAAAGAGAATTCCAAGCAAATCTTCCCAAACAATTCTGTCACCATGCAGTACTTCAAACCTGACCTGCAGCATTCTTGCTAATTTAGTCCTAGACCTTTCTTCTCAAGAGAAAAAAAAACCCTGACAAATTATTTAGTGGGTTTCTCTATGAGTTTGTGGCAGAAACATTGGATTATCCTTAATTGAAAGGCTATATTTAACTGGATATGGTAAAAAACAAAGCGCAAAAAACAACCTTCCTTGCATGAAAACGAGACAATTCCATTTCCCAAGCCTAGGTTGCCTCCACAAGCCAGATGCTCCATTCTTATCTTTCTGGCAGACCAGGCAGGTATCACATTGAGTGTTCCCATGTCTACACTGCCACTGGCTCAGAAGAAACACATGTCCTACCAGTCACACCAAATTACAGCCCAGTGACACGTTGAGTCCACTTTGGACGTAGTTGTCCTTTGGGAACGGCTTTTACTCTTCCAGTGTTCTCCTGCAATTAACAGGCTTCCTCAGGCTGTGTCTTTGTGCTCTTCACACACCATCAGCTGGCTTCAGCCTCACCGGCACAGAGGAGCAAGCAAGGCAAGGGTGAAAACAGGGCAGAACCAGTGGGGGGGCACTGGCTGCTCTCTGACGGGAGGTATTCAATTTAAGCTTTTCTTTTCCACCTTCAGATCTGGCTACTCTGACATCCATCTTGAAAGTTGGTGTTCAGTGCTGTATTGTTACTGCTTCTGGCTACTCTCATCCAGTCCAGATCCAGCTGCATTAGAGGCCTGTCTGGACCACCCCATGCCTTTACATCCTGTTGTGGGTGGCAGACCCGTTACAAAAAGGACGTGGAACGTGCTGAACTTTTGGAAAAGGTGTGGATGGGGTCCAGTTTAGTAATGAAGGACAATGAACAAGAGTGATCAATTGAACTAAGACCTCCCTTGCTTTGGACCCTTTCCTGAGCCCTTATCCTGACCCAGTCATTGCAGCATGCCATGCTACAGTAGAAAAATATGCAGTAATCCAGGTATGTGGCAAATGGAAGTGCTTTGCATTGAATACATTGCCATGGGCAGTAATGATGCGGAGGATCTGAGAAAACTGGGAAGTTGGAAGCAGTGGGAAGAGTGCTGATGTACTACTATGAGTTCCACAGCCCAGCTCCCAGTTCCAAGTATGAGGTCAAAAGAGGTGAGGTGGTCACTCCTATATAACATCTATCAGTCTAAACAGGTCACTGGGATATTCCTCCTACCCCACTGCTTTAAAGGCATTCACGTGCAGAGCATTCCAATATCTCGGTAAGGCAGAGAAGCCGTGTAAAAGATGCCGACAGAGAGTTGCCATCCCAGCCCCTGACCAGGAGTCATTGGTACTGAAATAGTCCACCTCGAATGGGTGGAGTGGGAAGGGAAGAGGAAACATATCACTAAGAATGGAGTTTCTACAGAATGGATTTAAATTTTAAAATAAAGCTTTTAATTATGCCTATGAAAAGCCTGTAAATTGTCTCTTCTCTCCGAAGGGGGCTAAGGTACAACAGAGATCACACCCAATGGTTCGGCAGCCATGCATTTTACCAAATAGACCTTTCACTGTTATTCTTAAAAATCAAATATAAATACTTAGGTCTGTTAAAGAACTAGGTATTTTCTGGAAATTCTTGCATATTCTATATGCTTGTGTGGCTGTGGGAATTGATTTGGCTCAAATATAAAAGGATCTAGCTGTCTACATATACCCTGCAGTTCTGTTTAAAAAAAAAAAAAAATAAAAAAAAATCAAAGTTTCATTATCAGAAATATGGAAAAGGAAAAGCTGACAATCTGACTTTTTTTTTTTCCCCTGTCTTGGGCAATGAGACTGTATATTTTGGGGTTCCCTTGGTAAAGTGCTCACAGATGCCGGATCCTGCCTAGGTTCCCCAGTGACACATTAAATACCAAGCCAATCCAAACATAGCTGTCGATTTTAAAGCCTTTTATAGAGCTGTAAAAATAACCATTCTTCATCTGAAATACACCAGACCTACTCTTCCACTTTACCATGGTACAATGATCTTGAGAGCTAATGCAAAGAAACAAGATCAAGTTTACAACCCAAAAGCACCTAAATGGGAATTAGATGATTAATATCCTTGGAGAGCTGGGACTTAGGGACTAGCATCTAAAAATTCTGCTGAAAGCAAGCGGATGACTAACTGGAAAGACAGAGATTAGTAAATAAATGGTAATTAAGAACCATGAATACTGTGTATCCATGAAAATGGCAGCCGTGATGTATCAGAAGAAATAAATCAGTGAAGGTAGAGGATACTTGTGACATTGCACAAGGCCTAGATAAGACCTTGTGAAGAACACTGGGCAACTGTGCAGAATTCAATATCTGGGCCAAAAAAGGAATTAAAACTGGACTAGATGCACAAAATACCTCAGAACAAGGGATTTGTTTTACCAATGTTTTTTGTATTTACACTTTTAAGATTAGAAATGCATGGCCTTTTCAGCCAAGCTGACTGAAGACTGGGAAAGAGAAAGTCTGAGCCAGAGTGATAAATTTCAGAGAAGTGCTATTCAAGTGTCTGATAACACAGACAGCAAAGAAAAATGTATAAAACACCTTCCACCAATACTTACTGGAAATTAATTTTCTGTTGATCAGAGACACAAGTTTCTAGGACTGCAAAGGGGGGAGGAAGAACAAAAATCCTTACTTTTAAGTTAGCTGACATTCAGATTTGAGTGAATTGCACAGTATGGAAAAGAGGCGGACTGGCTGAGTCAGGCTGGGATCCTCCTGGTAGGCTGGTTCTATGATCCTACTAAGATGTGTGGTTAGCTTCTGCTGTGTGGAAGCAGGTTGAGTACTTGAAAGGCTACCCTAGCATTGTACAGATGAAAATTTCAAGAGCAGTAACAAGTAGAAGATCAAGCCCTCCACAGAAACATTACATATTTAGAGTTTTCTACCTAGACAAATTTACAGTATTTTGTGTGTGTGTGTGTCAGGAACAGGGAGGGTCCCTATCATTCTGTTACTTGTTTCCAATTTAAATAAAAAAGCCATAAAAGGTGAATATGAAAAAAGAAATAAAATTATTAAGCAAATATTTCACAACAGTCATTAAAAAGTTTTGGTTAATTGTAAAAGTTTTGGATCAGATCAAAGAATTTTGTTTTTGATTAAAGAAGAAAGGAAACGGTGAGATAATTAACCAGGTAGAAATAATGATGCATTTTCAATCTTCTACATGAATGAGTTGATCTGTTAACAGCTAATGCACTGTGCTGCTTTCCCTCCCTCTCCCCCTCTCTGTAATCAGCCCTTTGTCACATACCAGTGAAATCCATTAGCTCAACTTCCTTATCAACTTCCAGGGCTTTTCAGCTACTAAAATATTTGCATATTTAACGATTCATTTGACTGGTATCAACTCTCATTTACCAAGTGCTCGAGAGTTAAAAAAACAAGGCATAGTGTGTAGAAATCCAGTTTAAAACCAAAATAGGTACTGACAGTGCCTTTCAATAAAGAGATTAATCTGAATTACATGGGATTGGAGAAGACTTGGCAAAAATTTGGGAAGTATCAACTTTTAAACCCACGTTTTAATTTAAAGCTTGTGAGTACAGGGGAAAGCTTTTCAGTATTTCTATCAGCTTCTAATTTCACTCATGTCCTTATTCACCACTCACTTTATTTCACTTTTCTCTGTGATACTTGCACTGAATTTCCTTCACTTATCTACTCCTGAATTCTTTCAGCACTGCTACTTGCTAGTACTTACAGCATCATCACTACAATGCCAACATAAAAATACCCACTACAAAATTCAGGAATTTGAGAGGGTATCAGAAAAGAAAACATAACTGAGTAAATCAAGAGCAGGAGCAACCTTGGGAAGATTTCATTTTGACACAAATGTCATGGTAGTCTTCACTGGTAAAACAGCTAACAGGGGAGTAATGCCTGACAGCTATATGTGTTTTTAAAAATACACTTGGCAAAACCTCCATGTGAATTTTGCATTGGCTCTTTAACACTCCACATTAAATGGCATGCTTCTGAAGAATGTAAAGTACATAAAAATGTAAAATACTGACTTATCTCTAGCATTTCTTTTAGTCTTTCAATAAAAATACACAGATTCACACATTTGGACTTTCCTTACTTTGATAGCTAATTGGCTGTGATTCCAGCAACTGATGAGACCACATCTGTCGAGCACCGATTCTCACCAGAAGGGTAATACCAAGGAGGTGGCAGAGGTGGGATACTGTGCCGTAAAAACCACAGCATCACATTTGGCTACACAAGGTGCAGATGACTGGTTGCTTCTATTTTTACACCTGTTACATTCAACAAAATCATAAGTTTGTGTGGCGTGGTAAAATTGCCAGTCCATGTGCTCAGCCAGCTTTAAGGACAGATAGGGCAACTCTAACCCAGCACAGCTGGAAAGTAGAAAGAAAGGGAACTGCATCATTCCCTTACATGTTAGTACAATATCTGTGCCCATGCTGTTTCCAAGGCAAATCCAAGAGAGATTACCTTGCTGAGGCATCAGGCTGGCCTCCATTCTGTGCAATACAAAGGCATGTGAAATCCCTCAATGAAAATAAACCTCCATTCCTACATATTCCTGTTTTTCATGACTAAAGTTACAATCTAAGGGCATGTTAATGAGATGATACAGCTACCACTGTTGCAGAGTTCAGTGCTCCTGAAACAGTGCATTGCAAATGAGACTTCATAAAAAGGTGTTGACACCTTGAGGTTATCAAAGAGATTACAGAACTATTATCTTCACAGTACGATGACACCTTTCATTTAACTGTCTTTTAGTAACATAAATGGGCCCAAATGCAGCATACTTATGAATTCAAATCATAAACTGTTATTAGGAAACATATGATATTATTACAAATACTGAAGGAAATAACTGAACACAGAGAACAAGTTACATGATAGGTAAAGATGGCCGGTCATACCCAAGTGCCTTACTTCCTCGGCCATTACTTAACTGATTAGTAGTCATTATTTATTGATAGCAATATAGTTATTTTCAAAAGTAAAATTTAGCCTACACATATTCTAGTTGGTTGGGGCTTTTTCCCCCCCAGATGCCTTTGATAAAATAAAACTTATTTCTCTTCTTTAAACAATTTCATGATCAATGTGTCACCTCTGGCTTCAGCTAAGTATACGACCTGATAAGAGGAAGACAGACAGAGTCCTTCTCTGAATGCTTTGGTACACAACCTCCTAACCATCATTAATGAAACACTGCAGAATATTGCAAAGAAATGTGAACGGTGTAACCTCATGTTAACTTGAAACCGATGTAACTCACAGCACTTTGTTTCAGCACTCCAGCTCAACACATATATGAACTCTAATCAATTATATATAGTTTATGGGACATTGCCCATTTGTAACATCTTTGCTGGGAATATATTAACTGTTAATAACAAGGGTTAACATGAGGATGATGATACTGCTGATTAAAGTAGCTGGAAGCCAGATTCAATATGCTTCAATAGGCAATAGCTTTAATAGGCAAATAAAAAATTCAATAGATTCAACAGGCAAAGTGTTAATCACAGGTATCTGTGGCAAAGTCAGGTGTTCTTTATAAAGTTTAGCTAAGATTCTTCACAAGGATACACTCCAGTACTCATATGCACAGTATTTAAGGTTTCATTGATCAGAACCTATCAGAATGTTAATTTTGAGTAAGCTTTACACCAGAAATTCCATGTTAGAAATACACTTTTCACAAACGTAATTGATGAGCTTGTGTTCAACACCATCCATTTAAGATAATAAATTATTTGTATTAATGCATTATTTATTATAGCTTCAACATGCCTTTATCAATGTTGTTTGGACAGTTTATATTTATATTACTAGGCAATTATGAACAGAAAAGGAAGTTTAGAACATTATATTCTCTGGTGCATATAGGGCAAAATATAAACGATAACTGCTACCTCAGGTTAAGCTACATAACAAAAACAACTTAATAGACAACAATGTATTTTATTTCTGGCAGCACTAAGGTTATCTTATATACTGTAAACAAGGAGACTAACAAATATGATCACTAATGCAACACAGCATTCAGACTATGTTGCATTATCACAGCATGACTCTGTGGAAGAGTTAGTGCTCATGAGTACCAGCCTGAGGAATTGAAATTCATTGATGACACTGACTTCAAAGGTCCATGAATAGTATTCAGAAGCCCAGCTCCGTTATTGTTGAGGTAAAAAGGAATTTTATTTTGAGACTTGAAAATTCCACCCTTTATTGATTAAGTACTAAGGCTAAGATGCATGACTAAACTGATGAATGCTCCAGAAAAGATAACCAGGAAATTACTAGCCATTGTCATTCTGCAGTAACTCCATAGTACCACATGAAATGATCAAGCTGCAGGTTATAAACAAGTAAACAGAAATCTGTGAACTGTGTGCTTGAATCCACTATATGTCATGCATCACGGAAACTCAAAGGAAAACTAGACAGGTTCATGAGAGAAGAAAGGTTTCACCAGTCCAAATCACAGACTGTCAAGGTACAAGGACAGTGCATCAGGGTGTGCATGTTTAGTTTGCTATCCCAAATACTTACCTCTGGATAAATTGAACCTTCAGAGAAGGCAGATTTCATCTAAGCAAGATGTGCTGTTGGGCTGACCTGAATGCTACTCTTCATGTCTGAAACCCTCAGCAAAGACCTCAAGAAGTTTTAAATATTTATAAACCCCAAGAGAAGTGCTCAAGTTTTGGGCCTTGTGACAAAAAATGCAGTTTTTGTAACTCCCCTCATCCCCAGACTAGTTTGTTTATCGCTCTGATGAAAAAATAATTCATGTGCATATCTTCCTCAAGAAAAACAACTCCCGAGTCATGTTACAAACTGTCCAACAATCATTGTGCATTTTACGAACTTCTCATACAAATGTCTCCAGGGCTGGTAGGAAGAACAGAGACATATGCTTAGCCTTGCTGTTCTTACTCAAATGAAGTTTTGCCCCCTCTTCTGAGAAGTAATGGTGAAAACTGCAATTTATGGGACAGGATATCTTGCTATCTGTCCATAAAGACACCAAAGGAATCTTGCTTGAAGAGATATGCAGATCTTTCCTTAACATTTAAGTTTCTACAGAAAATATCCCTTTTGACTACTAAAACTCTGTGAGGCATAGCAGGGTGAAAGCTGCCAGTGAGCAAAAGCAACAACAGCTGACATTTCAGCCACTGAGAAACAAAGGCACAGGTCTCTGGATGAATGCCTGTGGAAGAAACCCATTCCATACAAGAGGAAAAAGGACTGGATAGCAGTGAGGCAGACCATCCAGAATCAGTGTATTCAGTGCAAGAACAAAAAAGCACCCATTTTTTTTAAAAACAGTTATCTTTTTCAACCTACTGTAAGTCTATGGTCCCAGGTATATCAGAGAGCTTTGCTGGTGTGTACCGACATTTATATGATACAGTCAAAGCAGTTTGTGTGTAAACACAGATACATCAGATGAATTCCAATTTGTTGTAGTAAAATAAAAATCTTCCCACACAGTTTTACTGAGGCAGTAGTTGATAATATTACAGCCACTTTCACAGTACTATTTATCCCAGTTTACACTGCCATATTTGTGTACAGTACATATGCTGCTTAAGCATCCCTACCATAAACAGTGCACCACTTGCGTGCCACTTACAAATTGCTTCTCTCCCTTTCCAGCATGCTGGCTTACATACAAAGCCATTAGTAAGATAAACACAAAAGACCACGTATACCTCTCCTGAAATCCTTTAAGTGCTTCAGCTTATTTCCCTGCTCTTCACAAAGCCACAGTCCTCAGTAACTTGAATCACACCACACCATTTGTGCCAGCAAATCCCCAAGCACCAAGACTTCCTAATTGACAAGAGATTTACTGAAGAACCACTACCCATCTATGAAAGCCTCTTCATTGTATGCTGACTAATATCCATTCCTTTATAAGCATGAACATAAAACCTGGTTTTCTCCCTTTTCTTTCATCATGAAATGTAAGGATCCAAGGCCCTGACTGAAGACTAACAATTGAAAACAAAATCTTGAACTAACAGGAACGAAGCAGTATCACACCTAGTGATACACAGGGGTTCAGTAATTTGTCTTGCTTTCCTCTACCACAAAAATACCCATGGGCTTAGTTGCCCAAAAAGCAAGCCTCTGTTTATCTGAATTGCTTTTACAATTGGCCTGTCATACATTTCAAATTAGTATGATCTTGTCCAGCTCCTACAAGGAAGAAGGAAGAAGCTCTCCAAGAGATCTACCAATCAAGTTATAATCCTACCTTCCATGTGTTTGATTTTATCCAGACTAATATCATGTAGTTTTGCAATACTGCAAGAACAATAGGTTTTGGTCCTCTTAGAATGAGGTGCAAGTAATGTTTGCATTCATTGTGATACACTTTGATGGCCTTCCTGGAGATAGTTTATTTCAAATACTGATCAGAAAAATATTCTTCATTTTTTTAAGCAGAGTGAAAATCACCCAAATTTATACTTTAAAAATACTGCCTAACAGGTATAAGACTACCTAGTAAGAAGATGTATTAAGATCACAATACTTACAAAAAGCAAGAGCAGAAGTGGAGTTATAACAATGCCCTGGAAGAAACAAACAAAAACAGTTGGTTAGTCAGGGAAGCAGAATAGGCTTTACTTCCTTATACCTTAGTACATGGAAACCCACAAACATCACTCAACATCACAGAATTTAAGTAACAAGAAGCTCAACTTTGCTCTTCACTGTGTATGTTCTTCAACTTTTGTACACAAATCATTTTATAAATTACACTTTGTACTAAGTGCCTTTTGTCACCTCTAGCTTTCTCCATTTTACGCCTAAGCCCCTCTATTCTAAACAGATCTGATACACAGAAATATAGATCATTTATTTTAAAAAACATATTAAACCTCTCCGCTCATTGTGCTGTATCTTAACTTCACTAAGCTGCTCCTCCTTAGGGGGAGACTTGTGATCAAGTCCCCTGCTACCCAGTCCCAGGTCCTCTTCTGACCGAAAGCTGCATCAACTGTGATGAATTAGGTGTCGTGACTGTGTAATGTAAGCAGATATTCCCCAAGGAAATGAGCTGAGATCTCAAAACTCATTTCACTTGATTAGACTTCATGTCTCACTGGTAGAAGGCAAGTCTTTCATCTAATTTAATCACACAGGACCACCTCAGCTTTCCACATCCCCCAGGCAGAGGCAAGCAAAAAGATTTGTTGTCTTCGCTGACAAGGAACAGGTTTAAAGCTGATGATTGGACAAAACAGAGGATTTTAAGTTTCATGAGAGCAAATCTTAGAATGACTTGTTTGGGTTGGGAGTTAACATGACATGCATCACTTTCATAGCTGCAAATAGCAATTCCCCATCATCCTTCCCTCTGACTTCAATTATTTATTGCTGCTCAATAAAATGATTCTATCATTTAATGCATGTTAATTCATAGAGCTTGCTTGGAACTTCTCTAAGCCAAGACTATTCTCCGTCCAGATAGGTCTCAAGAACAGCTAGTTTTTCAGCTATCCACAAATTTTATTTTTAAAGGACAAAGGTCCAAAACTTGCTCATATTTATCTAAAATGATGCTTATTTTATGGCTTATTTTAGCTACAAGGAGAAAAACAATTGAAGGAAAAAAACAGCTGTCCCCTACTTTTCATTTAACCTTGAGTAACACAGCTTTACTTCAATCTTTTGGAAGCTAATATTAAGAAAAACCTTAAATCACTAGTTTCGTATTTGCTTTCTGGGTTCACAGAAAATCACAGATCCAGACAGACCATTAGCCTCAGAGAGTTCCTATTGTGCTGCTAAAACAAAATGCAACAAATAAATGCCACAAATTATAGCAGACAGAAGGATCAAGGAGGCAACAGTTAAGCTGCGCAACTTGAAGGCTTTGCAGAATTTAAAAACGTATTTTGAAATAAATAATATATGCTATATCTGACTGCCCCACAGCCTAGCTATCCATAATAATTTATCTTTTTACAAATGTCACAATTGAGATAGATCATAAGAGACTAAAAACAGAAGTAGAAGCAGTAAGAATTGCTTCAGGGAGTCACTTTCTGTTTACAGGAGGTCTACACCAAAATGCAGGTAACAGATATGAAGAAATATAGGTGTTTAACAATACCAGCAGCGGAGGAAGAAACAAAAGTTAAGGAAGGGAGGAAGCACCAAGAGCTGAACTGACATTTGTGTACAGCAGCATCTACAATGCTCAGAAGAGTAAAATGACAGTAAGATCTGTATAATGAAGGTACAACACAGTCACTTCATCAGAATGACCAAACTCAATGTTTATGGACTACTACTAAGAATAGATGAGCCAGACTTTCCCCTTCTTGCCCTTTCCCCCTTAACAAGTACACTGTACACCTCTACTATTACCAAGTGCCTGAGTATTCTCTTAGCCGTCTGTAATTTTGGGATGACAAAACACCACTACAGCAGGGTTCCACTTTCCAGCCTTCTGCATGAGCCAAGAAGAGCACGGATAGAGCGGGAGGTGACACACCAGAAGCATTCCATCCTCCAACTGAGCATCGAATTAAGGGAGAAGAGAGCACACTGCCAGCTGGTGAGTACAGCCAGCTCTCCTCTACGTCTGAAGGAACTCATTGATTCAGCAGCACTGGTAATTTCTTACATGCTTCACGCCTCAGTGCACTTTTACACATTACCAAAAAAAATTAAAAGGTGAAAAGTCAAATCAAACCAACCCTCCCCTTTATTTTGTTGCTAAATAAAGATGGTGTTCTTATTCTTTAGGATGGGTGCTGTGACTTGCTATGTATTTATTTTAGAAGCCCGATGACATTATCACAATGAGCAACAGCTACTGCTAATTCAAAGAATGTCTCACAAAAGGAAGTGGCACCTCTGTGACAGTAACACTTCTTCATAATTCTGTAAGTGGAGAGGAAGAGAATCCTGCTATACATCATAAAGAGATTCCTGACTGAGCATGTTGAAAATCTAGCATTCAAAAGGTCAATTCTAGCAATTTGTTGCTAAATTTTGCTATTAAACCTGGTGATCTTAGTAATCAGAAGCGAGTTTCCTGTTGCCTCACCACAGAAAGGATTTACAAGGCTGAACTTTTCCATTTGCAACACATATGCAATTCCCTGGGAAGCTAAACAATTACCTGACAGAACAGACAAGTTCATATTAAAAAATAGATGCTGTTGCTGAATCAGAGTAATTTGATGTTAATGTTTTATTTTGATAAAGAGTGCCAGTTTGAAAAACCACAGGGATTACATTAAAACCAAAGGGTTTTTTTCATTCAGTAGTGCTGTGGTGACTATGATGGTTCATGGGCGCAGGCAAGGCAAGATTCATAAGGGGTGAGAATCTCTGTTATCCAGCTGACTCATGGAGCTGGTAAACAACAAACTTTGGGCATAAAAAGCCCATTTATATGTTACCTAAAAATACTGACCTTCTTTTATGTGCAAAAGTCCTTCCCTTCAGGTTTCTGCTCCATATTTGAAGAAGGTTTACATACTGTGGTGTATTTGTTTAACAAAAAGCATTACCTTTCCCTGCACACACCACCCTTCTTCAACACATTCCCTCTTCGTTAGAAACATGCTCCTCATTATGTTCATTAGCATTGTATGATGCATCTCAATTCATGCCCACTAAAGGATAATAAATAGAGTCTAAAGCCTATTGACAGAAAATATGGGTGACAATTTCCATTTTGAAGGTAAAATCAAAGTCTGATTCACTAAGAATAAAAAAAAGGTGGGAGAGAACAGTTACTCCACACAGTGCAGTTCACTCTCCGGCAGAGGCTTCACACAGACAAGCATATCCTGACAGTGGCAGCGTGGCTGCTTTCTAAAACTATGACTGGCTGAGAAGCACAAAGGAAGCTAAAAATTAAAATAAAGATTATGGTTTCTAAGTCCATTGGACACTAACACCATCAGAGAGGAAAAAAATAACTAAATTTGACGGCCCTTTTCCTTGCCTTGCTTTCCAGGCAAGTGCTGTCAAATACATAGTGTATGGAGATAAACAGACTGTAGAGTAGCACTTCCAGCAGAAGCTGAGCATCTGCCCTTGAGAATGCAAGGTCATTACACAGTTTTAGCATCTTCAAAGTTCGGGTGGAGTGTTAAGCTTTCTGACTGCTGCCCACAATGGAGTCAAAGTTGTAAAGTGACTGCCGTTTGCTATCTGCAGAAAAACTTTCAAGAAATCCATTTACACCTCTGATGTGAAAGACTGACTGAATATATTTCAATGATTTTAGTGGAAAGGGCAGAAAAAAAATCTCAGCCTGACCTGAGACAATGATACAACATAGGAATCTGAATAGTCAGATAACTGTAAACACACCTCTCTTTGCAGTAAGGATAAAGAAACCTATCTCAATTAGAAGAGTTTAAGTACAGGTTTCAGTGTGGAAGCATGTACATAAACATACATATTAACAGCAAGGATGTACTCGGATATCCATTTAATTGTTGTCTGCCTTGTAAAGATAAAGATGTTAGGAGGTATTCCATAGGTTTCATCCAGTATAACATTACTGTAGAACAGACATTAAGAGGGGTCTATTCTCAAAAAAATATATAGAATCAATACATGGAATTGGCTGCCAAATCAGACAGCAAAGGGAAGTCACATAATTAATTTGAAACAACGATGGCAAATCATTAAGAAAGAAATTATGCAAATAGTAAGAGGAAGGTGGGCACAGATCCAGAGAGACACATGGTAGGAGACAAGTAGGGATTATTGTAATGAGGCATGAAATACATGTGAACTTTCCTTCGTTTCCTTTACCCAAAAATTTCCCACGCAATTTTTCTTCATTCTTACAGGTCATCAGTGTGACACACATGGGGCAATCATTGGTGAGAAAAACCTTAACCAAAATCACATCTGATTTGTCTTAAGAAGTAGAGCTTGAAAGAAAATAAAAAGGTATTTGTAATCAAGGTTTGAACAAATGTGTATTTTTTGAAGTTAATTACCTACTTTTGCTTAATGCTACAGATGTTCTTGAATGCTTTATCAGAGCAGGATACAAAAGAAGTAAAAGTGTAAGCAGTGTTACATGATAAGGCCAACAGAGGTTATCAAAAAGTTAACTAGGCAGCATTTCCATAGCTATTAATAGGGTAAAGTGTGAGGAAAATGGCTCTGAGTTCTGGATAATTTCATCAGAAGACAAGCATAAATGAAAACTGATACTCAGTCCTCATTTGTGTACAACACTATTTCTCATATGGTTTTATTTCAAGAGTTCCTAGCATTTTTTGGAAAAGAAAGAGTAACCAAAAAATCCTAGCCTGCACTGCATACTCCACCCCACCCACAAACAAACAAGAACCCCAAACCCAAACCTGTAGTTTTTATAATTACAATATAAGAGAGAGACTTTGCCTCAAAATATGTATTATTTCTATTTCTTATGTCTTTCGTTTCCTTGATTTTGTGCTTGGAAGTGTGTTTTAATTTTTTTTCTTTATTTTATTTTTAAGAAGTTTGCAGACAACTTCATAATGTTTTACATTTCAAAAAGAGAACCCTGCCTCTGGAAAAGTGCTTCTAGGTCTGCATTAGGTATGTTTGTGAGCACTAAGACAGCTAGTGCCAAAGTTCTGACAGAATACATATAAAGGGATGCTCTCAAAAAGACGGGTACCACCACAAAGAAAAATAGTGGGCACTCCTAAAGGTCAAAAAGCTTATTATTCAGTGTTTCCCAGAACATGACAGAGATTGTAAAGACTATGGCAGCACTCAAAGCCAACTCCCTGTCTATTCAAATGAAGGAGGACAAGACTCTCACTATCCTCACACCTCAGGCTGGTCCCAGCTCCACAATTCCACTTCATGGAATGAAACCTGACTAAAACATCGTTTATGAGCTCTGATACCACATTATTCATTCTCTTGAATAAACCAATTTAAAGTATAGTCCCATGTGGAAATGCTTTGCAGTAATCCTAATTTTAGACAACATATACAGAATTACTCCCTCTTCTGAAATACGGCTTTCACATACCCAAATCCTCAAAAGTAATTGCCTTCTCCCCTTTTCCACCTGTTCTCACATAACTCTGGAACTATGCAGAACCTCCTGACAGACACTACAGAACAAGATAAAAGCCTCTATGCTAAATATACACACTTGGTTCCAAAGCAGAAGGGCAAAACCAGTACAAGTCAGGTTGGGACTAGGCAAATTCTTATGAAAGGCACTGAATGCAGAGGGGGCAAAACAGAAAAGGGCCTGATAACAGGGTTATCAGAGTTGTAGAGGCAACTGTGAATTTTGCATATCTCAGTTTTCAAGTAGTAAACCATTTGAACATGACGATTTCAAGACTGTAAGAGAAATTATTTCAAAAACATTTCAGTACCATAGTATTTGGATCCAGTGACTGCAGGAGCCTCCTTAAGACAACCTTTTTATGGGTTCTTTAAACAGCTTTTAATACTTTTGTAAGCATGGCCATACAAACTCTGCTATTAACTTGACCTACTTAAAGATAATAGCGGAGATGAAAAATTTTTGTTGAATAAGATGTTGAAATTGATTTCCACAATAAAGCGTATGCTTCCCCTGTGCTTGCAATCTTCATGTTTGCATAAATGACATAATAATTTATCTCTTGGAATCTCAGAGATTAAGTTAGAACTTTCTGTAATTTCAGTCATTGCCCCGTGACGCAACCTCAGGGGCCCTGTTTTGCTTCCCTATGGACATCATAGAAGCTCCTGGTGCCAAATAATCCCTTGCCTTTTGTTTTCCAATTTAACTATTTTAAAAATAATTTCAAGTGTAAAACTCCTCCTATACATCCCTTTTCTGTCAGCTACTTCAATGACACTGTTGGTTCTGAGGAGGCTTATACAACTGCAGGACTTCAAAATAAAATACGTAACTTGGCTGTTTATTGTCCTGTTTTATATCAAATGACTGTTTTGAAAGCTGGGAAGAACAGAGGCTTACAAAATGATGTTTTTTAGGATTCTAAATACACCTATCCTCCCCATAATAAATAACAGGAAAATCCGGAAAGATATTGAAAAGAGCATGAAGTTAAGTTCACATATTTTTGTTAAATTGATAAACATTGTACAACACCAAGACAACATACTACAATACAAAATTGAAAACTCAATTCCACATAACTCTAATTCAACTATAATCAAAAATAAATACCACAACAATAGCGGCAACTCATCCAATTAGGCTAATATTGGATTTTAATAACAAAGCTGTAAAATTAGAAGCACTACATTAAAATGGCTTTTGATTTATCAGAGGAGACAAAATAAACCAGATTTCATATCAACTATGAGATGATGCATAGAGCTTTATGAATTGTTCCAGACATCGTACCACCTTTGTTTTGTTGTATCAGCCTAGTGGCCTCTACCATGGGAAGGGACATTAATTTTTTAACAAAAGAGAAAAATGAGATAACAGTAAAAAGCTTACTAGCATCAGATAATAGTAGAAATCAAAAGCATTTCCACTATTTATTAATTACTTTTGCAGATGTTCTTCTTGCATTCATTTTATGCAAGCATAAAAAAAAACGGATCTAAAAGGAATGCAAGCAGCCAGAATTTGGTTCTTTCAACAAAACAGAACACAGAAACAAGAAACACAGTTATCTGAACTACTGGCAGTAACACTACTAGACTTGTCACAGCTGGAGTATAAAGAATAAAGGCAAAAAGAGAAAGCATTTTTTTCAGTAGGGTTGAGGGGTGAGTTTCTGGTATCACATTGAGAATTAAGCCCAGAGTAAGAAAAGAGTATTTTAGAAAGGTGAAACTCGAGATAAGCCCAGTTTGCCTGGCTTCCCAGCAGAGGGCATCTTCAACACATTAGAAATTTGCTTCCTGAGCAGCGACAGAACAGTTCTGAACACAGTAGTAAGGACCCCAAAGTTCTAAAGGAACTCTAAAAACTTCTTGATGCTTTACAAATACAGGAATAGTATGGGGAATGATGCACAAAATATAACACAAGTCAGAATTGGAAATGAATGCTTCCATCAAACATCCTGAAACCATTAGTGGGATGCTGCCTAGCTGGCAGTGTGTAGAATAGCTCCTACAAAAGGTGGGAGGGTGCTGCTGGGGGCACTGCTTCTGGCCGTGCTTCCCAAGTGCTGCAACCTCTTATTGCTGCAGCAGCTCTGCAGTACGGTGTGTAACCAAAGGAGATTTTGGTGGGCCTTTGCTTACATACCTGGAATGGGATCAAGCCACATTCACCAAATTTATAATATCACCTTACTGCAACTTTTTGCTGCCTCTTGTGCAACACATTCAACTCAGGTGTCCAGTTAACAACTTCAGTGCTGATACTGTCAAGCCTGTTGGAGCTACACTTTCCTCTTTCCATTTCCTTTTCAGTTGCTTTTGCTGACATTTATTCCTGGCCTCAAAGACCTATTTCCTCCCCTTTACCTCCCACCTCAATGAAACCTTTTAAAACTTCCTCAAATGCAAATCCTTTTCCTAATTCCAGCTCATTAAACCCCTGTCTGTTCCTATTCAAATTTAATTCTCATGTGGTGTCAGCAGAGAACAAGATCTCTCTAATTCTGTGTCAGCACAGTTTACACACTGGTGTTAGGTGGGCCTTTGCTAGAGGAGGCATAAAAGGGAGAAAGGAACTTATCAACCATCCACATCCTTACATTTTTTAGAGTGATCCCCTTGCCTTTCCAAAAATCACTTGGACACACTCCTGTAATTTCTATGACAGAAGCAGGTTCCCAGACCTATAGCTTGATCTCAGTGGGACTGCGGAGAAAAGGCACATTGCCTGTAGGATTAGGGTGTCTGCAGGTGTAAGCATGGCCCTTTCTTGAAAGAAGAGTTTAACGTGTTATAAGGATACAACCAACTTACTTACATGTCTCAGAGTGTATGTTAAGTATGTTAGTACAGTGTTAAGGATACACCACAATTTCTCCTTTGTTTTGTACACATAGAACAGAAATGCAGTTACATATATTTTACTACATATATGTTTTACAAGAAAAGTTATTTTTCAACTTAATTTTTAAGTCTGTTTTCTTGCAGGAGAAATTTTAAAAGGATCTAAATTTCTCCTGTATTTGGCTCTATGCTGAGTAATCAGCAAATCCTTATTTAAACTGCTAAGAAGCCATCCCCAGCAAAGCCAGTCAGCCTCAGCACCTCTGCTCCCACAAACCCATTGGCAGCAGGACAGGCTGGCACGCTAGATGGTGCTGTGGGACCTTCCAGGGAAAACAATCTCCTAAAACAGAAGTAGTTGCATTGTTCAATTAGCCAGATAGTTGATTCCATATTTTAGACACATTAAAGAGTATTAAGTTCCAACAAGGGAAACCAGGAGCACAGAAATGGAAGGAATACACTAAGCAAACACTCTGCTTTGACTGACACTGCTTTTTGGAGTAGCTTAGTGCCCTTCTTCCACTGGAATGGCTTTTTGCCTCTCCTTCCCCCCCAAGACAATGCAGTTTTTATGCTCTACACCAGTCTTACTTTGAAGGGTTCTACATGTAAAACAGAATTGAAAGAGTCTGAAGTCAGAGATCCAACAGAGCAAAGTCCCTACAAGCCTTTTCTGTCCTTCATTTTATTCCGTTTAATGTTTAAAAAAATATTTTAAAGGAATACACTTTGAATTAACTAAACTGCTAATTTATTTTCCTTGTCATGATGATCAGTTGTGTAAAAGAAAACAAAAGCATAAGGGAAAAATTACAGAAACCTGAGAGAAAAGCTATCAGATATTCTACAGAAATGAGCAGTTATAAGCAGTTATCAAAATTGATTTTACTTATTTCTTTCTGTAGCTATCCATGTAACACAAAACTATGTAAATAGAACAGTTTCTGTATAAAGACACCATCAATATATGAACCAAAGTAGGTTACACTTTGTTAACATAAAAATTATGTTTAAATAAATGCTGTCTCTCCACTTCTTCAAGCCAAGAACCTCAAACAGTGCAGGAATAAAACACTGAACAACCCCTCTTTGACATAAACAAGAAAAACTTTATATAATGGGCGGGAGCATTGTGCCAATAAAACCCTATAAGGATTAATTATGCATCAGTAGTAGTAAAACACTTTCTTAGCATTGCAAAGGTCTCTTGGCGACCTGCTATGCAGAAATACCACTTAAAAATACATCACTAAAGTGCTGGCATAATTCTCACGCTCACCCAAACTGTGGGCTTGGTCTGTTGCATCCATGAAATGATACGCTATCCCCCCCACCCCATATCAAACCAACAGCATAGCCTCTCTATAATTATTGTTATTAATGAGACAGATTACATTGGTTTTGCCAGGAAAAAGTCTCATCAGCCAAGGTGCTAACTGCACTGTGTAAGGTGAGAAATGCCCTCCAAATCCCTCAGGATTCTTCAGGATCATTTCCAAGTCCACTGGAAAGTTAAGCTATTAATAATTAGTTTAGGAGTGAGCTCACCCATGCATTCCTTTTTTTATCTTTAGTCAAAATGCCCTGAATTGTTTTAGCAAGATGTATCACAAAACTCATTCAATCCGTTTCCACTATTATTCTCAGATAGGATTTCCACTCAGAACTGAGTATTTCAAAGGCCAAACCCAGCCAAAATGCACACAGGCACATGTGTATACACAAACCCCAAAACCCAGCCCCCAATATGGTAATCTATATTGCCTGTGTTCTGTGCTGCCTGCCTGGCCCCAAGTCATCAATAATGAATAGAAATGTACAGCTACAGCAGTAGCCTGTGTCATGGGCTTGTCAGGGATTTTTGAAAAGGAACAAAAACACAGGTTTGCCATTTGATTGTGTCTTTTTTGCAAACCCAGGAAGGGCAAAACAAAGTGGTATTTTAAAAAGGGTAATATGATTAACCCTTTTTGTACTAATTGAACAGTTTCTTCCACCATACAGAAAGGAAAATTATTTGTTGGCAATGCAACCAGTATTCTCCTAGGCCTGGGAATTCAACAATAATGTTGATTCTGAGCACAGGGAGGAGAGGTTGTTTCTATTTTAAGATAATGAATACATACTCAAGAGGAGTCAAATACCATGGTTTACATACAGGGAGAAAAAGGATTTGTTTTCCTACGAATCCAGCAAGTTCAGTCTCAAGTAAAATTCTTTATTGAAGAAGAATCGTGATACATGCAAACACATATACACATAGCCAATGAAAGCAATGGCATTATTGAAAACATGCAGATGCTCACAAATGAGTTAGACAATAATTAAAAACATAATTAAAAAAGGTGATTCTTGTATTTTTTATTTCTTTTCAATGTTCCCAAATACATTTCCACAGACATTAGAACTGTAGCCTTACAGGAATGATTATCTCACATTTTACAAACAGAACACACCAGCTGGTACACCACCAATCCACCCCCTGGGGAGGGTGGGTGGCAGACTACAAAATGTCTACAGGACACACACAAACTAAAGTGATTGAAAACCCAGCTGTAAACCCAAATCTTTGTTGCTTTCTACATCTGCATAAATTCCAGGATATATAAAGTCCTGCATTAATATATTTAATCAATAAAAACATTAACTTCCACAGTAACTTCTGTAGTAGATAGGAAAATATTCTCTACTTTGGAAGATACAACTGAAGATGCACACTTGTCTTTAAAAAGACTGGAATTAGATAATTTGAGATAATTTGTATAAGAAATGAAACTATATAAGCATGAACTTCCAACTGGGCATCAAAACCAAGACATCTCAATTCAAACTATGTTGCCAGGCCTTCTTTTCAAGAAGGCAGTAGCAAATAAAATGACATGGTTTAAACACAACTAAGGAAATCTTCAGAAAGCAGCAATCAATAATACAATTTAAACAGTCTACTCTGTGTTCTGACCTAATGTTATCTTGTGATAACTGTTTTTAATGGTTAGAGTGGGATATTACAGTATTCAGCTGAATTGAACTGTGCATAAATCGCTGAATGTTCATGAGTTGAATATGTTATTAATGACTGTGAATAAGGAAAAAAGACCATAAAAAACCATCTTGCTCTGGCAGATAATAAAAAACTGCCTCAAAATCACAAGTACATACCCTACCACACTAAGGTTAAAAAACCCCAAACCACAGAAATGTGATTCTATTTAAATGAACTGATTGAGGTAATTTATTTACAAAAGACTATATTCTTCTTAAAGAATTCCAAAATTATTTTATGGCAGAAAAGTTGCTTCTCAATTCTAACTCCATATACACTTCAGCATGACTACACTGCTTATCTTTCATTTTGTGAATACTGTACAGTCAGTAAAAATTTCTTTTGTCCTGCTGACATGTTTTTGTGGTTTTGCAAGTGCCCAGACACCCATCCTCCAGGCTGCTGCCTAAACGCAGGGTTGGCAGCACAAAACTTCTGCCTTGTTTTGAATATCCTCATGGAGTACACAATCTATTTAATACACATTTGAATATGCTGAATACACACATCTGCAACAAGAAAATGCAGGGTTTTTTTCAAATGTGGTAGAATGGGCCAAAACCCCATTCTCGTTATCAATGGAATATGACCCTTGGAGTATCTTTTTTTTTTTTTTTTTATGTTATTCACTAGATACAGATTTCACATTCAAGACAAAAGACTGGTGCATTTGTTCAGTATCACACTATTGCTCAAGTCACAGGTGACCAACAGGGCCAAGGTACTGCTTCATAACAGCCTGTCCTTCAGCACAGCATCCTAAATCGCTCATTCCACCTGCTGAAGCAACTGACAGTCACTTTGAAGCACACAGGAAACTGGCTGAATCTACAGTGCTGTGACATCAAAAGAGCTCTGTCTACACCGATTTTGAGATGGCAGGTCTGGGGAAAATTCACCTCCCTGAAACTCAGTTCCACAAATCCATACTGGCTGGTTCATATCTACCATCTGCCCATGCAATGAGCCAGGAGTGCCACCTAGGAAGACTCTCCAGCTGCCCAGCGCTGCCGCATTGCCCAGGACAGCGAGAGGCAGGGCACTGCTGGGAGCCTGAGCAGTGAAGCCCACCCACATCCACTGCACAGAGCTTTTTGTGGGGCATCCTCTGACAAAGGTGGCGTCTCCCAGTTTACCTGGGAGCGGCAACATCAGTGCGCTCTGGAGCAAGTAAATTGTAGAAAGATAAAAACACAGGCAGGGGCACCCTAAAGAACTAGCTGCTTTACATAAAAACAACAACAAAATAAAAAACAAAACAAAAACAAACAAAAAAAAAAAAAGAAAAAAAAGAAAAAAAAAAAGAAAAAAGAAAAGGGGAGGAGGGCAGCAAACAAAACTTGGCTTTGTACTTTCATTTCCTGTACGGGTTATGTTGCTCTAGTCAGAAGGAGCCTGCTTTTCCCCTGTCTTATATGAATACTGGTTTTGCATTAAAATCATCTGCCCCAAAATGTGGGTCTTTGATTCAGTAACATAACAGAATATTTCCAGAGGGGGAAAATTGTTTCTGAAAACAAAACAATCCTAGTCTAGCAGAGACTGTCTAGGCAGGGAAAGGAGCTGGTATTTGAGACTGGAACCAAATGAAGAGAAAATATTTTCCTCACGTCCCCACGAGGAAAGTTTTTCCTGATTTCACTTCCCAAGAGCTCAAATGAAAAGACGAATTGGAAGGTGTTCCCTATTTTTGAGGAGGTAAAATAAGAGAATAACATGTTATCCAAGAATTCTACCTTCCCCTTCTCAGAGTAAGAGTCTTCAGTCTACTCTGTCCTCAGGGAAGTCAAGCTCCAGAGGTGGTTCCTTTCTGACTCCTCCTCAGGCTTTGCCCCAGCTTTTCCCAAAGAACCACTGCAAGGCTGGAAGTTCATAGTATGAGATTAGACTATTTGTGTATTTTAATTTTCAAAGGCTCCAGTCCTCTGAGTCCAGAATAATTCTCATTCTACAAGTAGAACACATCCCTTTTAAAAGTGAAATACCTTGTAATTACTCAGTTAAATGACATGCCACACATATTCACAGAAACTCATTAGCTGAAGGGACAAAACATACCCCTAAGGCCTTTGATTTTTACTGAGGGCTTCTAGGATTTTCTAACCAACAAGACATTTGTTTGTGCCTGTCTTGTGTACCTAACACTTTTCTTAAATTGTTTTACCTGATAGATGGCAGACAGGACTTCTCCACAGAAGTAGAACAACCAGATCACCTGTCATCTCATTCTGAACATGGGAATTGCAGAGAGAGCAGCAAGATTTAACATATCCTAAGATTATCAACTGACCCAATTTTCAAAGTAATTCTCAAATGCACTGTTTGCCTCATTGATCTAAGATCAATAAATGATACGCAGCCTAATAATTAGCATTACACATCATTGCAATCTACCAACTCTAACCACTGTGAAAATCACAAAAACCAACCCATCACCCAGCTCAGTATTAGCTGTTTCAACACCCATAACGTGGAAGGTTTAAACAGCCTCATCTTGGTGTTAAATACAGATTTTGCTAACAAATGACAAATACACCACCTCCTGTCACGTAGGTATGAAAAGTATGTTTCTTCAAAGAGCAAATCCTTACTAAGTTTACTCACTAGCAGCTTATTATCAGCCCTTTCCATTTTAAATGTAATTTCCATGTGAAAAATACACAATTTCCTGGGTTTTTTTCCTCCAAAGTTTTACTGCATACTCTCACACAGGTAATAAATTCAAAAAATAACTCATTTCATTATTTACAATTACACCAAATAATTTCTTTTACAGAACGGTTTCAGGCAATCCAAACGCGCATAATGGGCAAATCAAGGCCCTATGACTAAAAGGCAACAATGCCATCATTCCTCTTATTTCTGGATCAGACAAAAAGGACATCAGCCTAGCTCATACAAAGAGCAAAAATAACCATCCTGTAGGCTAAAAGTAACAATAACTTGGGATAGTTGTTCCGAAGCCGCAAGCTATCTAAAGACTTCAAAAAAAATTTTAACCACACTGTTTTACTGAGAAGGTATATGAAATTCAGTACATGAACAGGATTGCTTTCCAGATACCTACAAGAGCTTTACACACTCACACAAGACATAAAACTGCTGAGTTATTTTTAAATATCTTATGTAAGAGGGTTTTTAATGCAAATATTGTGTTTAAATTAGCATTTGTGGTTTGTCTACAATCAAAAGCCTCTAACATCACAAGTTGTGAAAATGAGGTGGCCTAGCAACCTAGACAGACAGACACAGTAAGTTCAGTCAGTCAGTAATAAAAAGCTTTGGCTGTCTGGCTTCAGGGAGAGGAAAATTGCTTGGATGATCACTTCAGTACTCTACTACGTGATGCACTGTTTTATTCTTTCTGATAGCTGCAGTTTAAAAGAACTCAAAACAGGAAAATGTACATGTAAAGGCTGAGCAACGATGTGGACTGAAGCTTTATTTTGTTTCAGATTCACACTTTTGATAGAGCCTAGGGAGCCAGAGAGAGAAGAAAGGAAACTGTCCCCAGTGCCTGACAGTGACAAAAGTGAAAACAGCTGCTTAAGTTGCAAGCTACCTGTGGAGTGGGTCTAGGAGCAAGGGGCTCTGCTTGGGGGGGGCAACAGCTTTTGCAATGTTAGCAGGTATCACTGCAGCGAACTTGCCAGCAAAACATGTTTACCAAGAAAGACATGGTCACAATTTAATTTCTTACCATGATTCACCGTGATACAAGATAATACACTGCCATTCCGCTCACCAGGAAATCTGTGGTAAATTTACATGCTGCTCCATGATGGACCCAAGCCTGACAGTGCTGAGCACTTACAGCTAATCCCAAAGAAGGAATGCATTCTGCACCTTGTGGAAAGGTCTGTTTTAAAAAAGAGGTGATGTCAGAGCTGATGATTGGTTCTCCAACCTTTTCACGCTTAATTACATCTAGGCAGGGACAGTGCTAAACTCTATGCTATTGAGAAGTTTAAGAATCCTCTGTCAATACGACTTGCTTTTCTCTTCCCTCATCTACTTGAGGCTCTTTCCGTTCCTTTCCTTTCTTTTCCCTCTCTCCTCAAAATCTTTCCCCAAAAGACTAGAAGTATAATCCTCCACAGAGCTGACTTCCATGTGTACCTAACACTTAAGCCTGTACCCAGCAGGACATGGAGGCTCTCTGCATTTTTTTATCATATGTATATTTTTTCAAGAAGTCTTGCTTAATGATGAGACCAAGAAACACCTTCTAACTCCATTACTAGTATCAACACTGAAACAACTCCAAACATTAGCTTGTCTTCAGTCCCTCACAACTACTGGCAACTCGCTTAGACAATGGGCAAATAAATATGATTTGGTAATTTATCCAGCAAACAGAGAGCATCAAGATGAACATTTTCAGATTTGACAAGTAATTGCTGTATTAAATACCACAGGAGTGCATTTCTCAGAAGTTGATGACCCATCCATAGAATACTTATTATTAGCAGCAATAACCATTCTGGGTAAGTGACTATTCTCTTCCAAGGGTAATAGCATCTGCTTACATAAAGGGATATTTTTGGCACATTCTCAAGGTCTTCTTTCTTCTGCCCTGCTGTCAGAACTCTAATCAGGTATGCACAGCACCTACAGTGCTCCTGCATACACCAGGTAATTATCCTTTCCACTAATCAGAGAGCATCTTTCATCACTGCAAACACACAGTACACTGCTTGTTCCTTAACCCTCGGGTTTCCTTTGCTCATTTCTTAAAGAACTGACTGAACACCAGTTACCTCAAACTACTCTTCCAATGCACACCATTTAGAGCTTTCCAAATAAAATCATTTCTGAGCGTTTTGCTGGGAGCTGAATTCAAAGACATGAATTATCAATGTTTCAGCTAAAATGTATCCTTGATCTTTCCCTTTTCTTTTAATAGTTAAGAAAATAAAAGCTCACAATGTGTTTGCCTGTGACTATCTTCACGTGCCTTTCTGCTTGAAAAACTGATCACCTTACATAAAAACTAATTTACACTTGTGATTTATTAAGACAAGAAACTCGTGTTTAGAAGGAAAAAGGCTGCAGTAAGTGTCTATGCTCTGACAAATGGCAAAAAATACAGCTGATTTAACAAATGAGTGCTCAATCAATGAGGCACTGAGGCACATGACAAAGGGAAGTCAAAATCCATTACATTCAAGAACCTCCTTTAAATTCCACTTCAGTGCACTGACCCTGTTGCTCAATGCTAAAGACTTTACAAGGTTTTCGGAAACATTTAGAAGAGCTTTTGTTTTGGCATTCACTCAGCTGCACCTCACAATTAACACTGCCAGACTCCTTTCTAATCAATTATTCATTAAGATTACTAGCATATCTTTTGAGCGCCTTAACTCCACATCAGAAGTGCGCGAGGGATGATACAGCCATGTGTACTTTGCAGAATAAAAGGCAGACTCTAAGCAGGTTTTAACGTTAAATGAGAACAAGGCTAAAAGAAGCGAAATCAACACTTTTAGTCAAAGTTGAGCTTCAGGCGAGCTGCAGGCAGTGCACAGCGTGAGAGAATTTGGCTCCAGAAAGTGCCCATGTGTTGACAGCTGAATGAGAGTTTGAAGGCTTAATGGTAAGAAATGTTCCGTCAGTGGTAATGTTACACACTACTTACTCAGTTAACTACTCATCTTCTGCAGCCTTGACAGCTGATGACACAAAGCCCATTCAATGGAAGTTTTGCCATGTGCTGTACAAACATGTTTCTTGTGGTTACCATGGTTAGTGTTTTTTCCAATCAAACAAAAAGCAGGAAACAATTTCCAGGAAATAACTATCAAATGCAACTGTGCTCAGAAATCAAGAACGCCCAAAAAAATCTGCGCAAACTATAGAAAATATACAAATTAATTTGAGCCTATTTCTACAACTCTAATTATATATGTGTAAAGTAAATTATTATCAATTCATATTATGGTAGATCCTACTCTATTAAATATTGTGTGTTGGCAGGGAAGATATTTGACCCTTTAACATGACTTAAACAAATAGGTTAGGAAGGTTTTGTGTTTAAAGTCCAGAAGAGCTCTACCTTGGGCCCTGAAGTTAAATGGTATAAATGGTTCTCCCCATAGCATACAGAAAAGCTCTATTATCACAGAATCATTTAGGTGGGAAAAGATCTTCCATATCATCAAGTCCAACTGTGAAGTTGAAGTCATGAAGTTTTCAGCCCTGTTTAAACTCACCTGGGTCAGAACCAACAGCCAACTAGGACACCAGGCTACATGAGCCTAGCTGGTGTAACACAGGGTATGCAGAAGCACTGATTCTGCAAGACATAGGTAGTGAGGTCTAATGAATTTTTGGAATGGGGGTTTTGTGTTCCACTGCCTCCCAGGTAGCATTATGCAAGGTACATGCACTCACAGATCTTCAGACAAACATGGCCTAGTTGCCCAGAATTTGTGCATCTTCTAAACATCCCAGCATGAGCAAAGTCTAAAGAAAAGACATATAATAAAATGACCAGAGATGAGCAAATGGTAGAGCCATAACTGTTCAAGTGCCACAGTAGAATTGAGTTTCCTGAATCTGAAGTTGCATTTGATAAAATCTCATAATCTCTCTTAAGTGTGAGCAAGTCTGTAGATGCCAAATAGCACATCCGTAAAATGACAGACGTGCCTAATATTCCTCTGCTCTGCATACCCACATCTGCTGCCATCTTGACTGAGAAGAGCAGCTCTATGTTTACTTTCTACACACAGTGACGATCACTTGTCTCATTAGGTCATTTACCAAAGGCTGGATATCATGTTCTGGAACCTGATCTTACCTTACAGAAATAATTTTAAAAAAAAATTAATCAGCAGTTGGAAGCAAGAGGCAGGCAATGTCTTTGAACATCTGCCACATATCCAAGCACTTCAAAATGAAGTGAAATGATGCACATTGTGACCACACCTTGTTCATTAGATTATCGAGCAGCTTAGATGTGTAAGTCCCACCAACTGGATTTTTAAAACTGCTCCATTCCCTAAGGACAGGTAGAGGTGCCTAGAAATATTTTAAACAAACAAAAAATTAAAAATAGAGTAAGGAGCTTAGAAGTGAAACTCCCATTGAAATCAAATTAGGTACTTTGAAAAGTTTTACCTGCCATGACTTTACAAAGCATAAAAAAAGCTATTAATGCATACTTTAACAGACAGCTGTATTCCTGAAGTAATATTCATTACCTCATATGCTGCAAAAAGTCTCAGTGTATCACGAAGTCTGGCTGAAATCTTGACAATGAAAGAACTTACTGTTATCATATCAGCACTACTGTATCCAAGCCAGTAATAAAGACAAGAAAAAAATAAAACTGTCCTTGGAAGAACCAACACTTTACAGAATTATTTACTGTTCAGATAATTTTGAATGTACCTCAGAAATAGAAGTAAACAATTAAAAGCCACATTTTGCCCTGGAATTACTATTTGAGTCTCTCTCTGGAGTCAGTAGGCACCATCCTTATAAAGATGCAGGCAAGCAGGTGAAAAGGTGTGTTTCACTATTGTGATGGCCCAGCTTTACACCACTGTAAATACACTGATTCCAATGGACTTAGAAAAGGACTGCATTTGAGTTGTGAAGTGCTGAAGTCAGACTGGTACACCAGCTGTACCAGTCTACCAAAAGTTATGAATTCACACTACGCAATGCCAGTTTTTAAAACATCTTTTGGTCCTGTTAAACTTTCAGATATTTCATGGATTTGGTGACTCTGAAATAACTGTTTCGAACAGAAATAAAATATTATGATATCTCCCAGCAAATAGACTGGTACTTCAATTGAAATACAGTCTAAATCCTTCGAGGATTTCCTTTACTATCTTCATTTGTTCTTATCATTCAGAAATAGCACTTCCCTGTTATCTCTGCTTTTCAAAAACAAAATAATAATTTAGATTCATGTGTAAATTCCATGTTCCTTCATGAATCATCCCAGCAATATATGACAGACTGTACAGTATTATGAACGAAAACATTGTATCTTACACTAAAAAAAAGAGAACACAACAAAAGAAAAAAAAAGTCAACTCATAAAAGCATTATCAATTCTCTGTTTAGCATCAGAGACCTGAACACAAACTACAGCTCTGTAATATAAAGCAACCAAATGATAGCCCTTTTGGACAGTTGGGTGCCATGAATTTCTGCTATAATACAGAGGTCTGTTTCAGTGACCAGTTTAACAAATGCTTATTGTCAAGCTCACCATCATTTGTAAAACAGATCAAATGATACCACCAAACACCCCCCCACCCTGTTTATAACTGTGCATGCAAACCTGTCCTCAGGGTGTATATGAACAATGTTTAAAAGAAAGCAATATGCACAGCTGATCAGACCAGCAGCTGATCAGTATTTAATCACCAAATCCAATAAGGAAACAAATGAGGCAGAGCACAAGGGTGGAAAACAAAGGTAGGTGGAAAATGTTAAATGAGCCACCAATTTATGGAAGATAAAAACACTCTCAGAAACAATTTACAAAACAATTTTCTTTTTACACATTTAATAAACATTCTGTCAGAGTAAACGAAATCTCAGAAGCTGGAAGTTTAAAAAAAAAAAAAATCAATTAAAATGAAGTCACAGGGAATGGTGGGGAATTGTTCCTGGCAGTTATTTGATATAGTGTGGTTAATATTTCTAGTCAGGCAAATTAACAGTTTTGCTGCTGTAGACTTGCACTCACACAATACATAACCTCTGAGGGTTTGTTCTAAAAGTTACAGAAATATATGCATAAATATTGTTATATAGCTACATTTGAGATGCACAGTACCAGTCATTTACTCTACAGACTAATACGGAGGAACTGCTAAAACCAGCTGAAAAGAATAACTACATCTAAAAAAGAAGTAAAAAAATACACAATTTATTTCATGGGGTCCCATTTCACTCGTAAAAAATACTTAGAAAGCTCCTGAACAAAAATTTGTTTCTCTAGCCAACTGTATCAGTAGATAAGCTTTTCTTTAATACTGTTCTACTGTATAATTTGTAGTGTGCCACACTATATTGATTAGAGAGAATTCAAGCAAGGGAGTGTCAGTTTCTGTTTCTACAGGGAAACCACTGAGCTGAACAGTGAGGCACGTAAGGTCAAATCAGGATGCAACTTGCTGTGTTGCTACCTTAAATTATATAGGGCTAAGGAAGAAAGCAATAGTAAGTTTGGTGACACAGCATAAAAATCACCTTCTCATTACCCTATTAATGCATTCTCAGCATAATTTAAGGCTTTTACTTATCATACCCTTTCAAGTATTAGGTAGTTTAAATTTGCAAGCAGAAGCTGCATTTTCTTCATATGCTTCAAGTTAAACTTTGCTTTCTAAACTGTAATGTCAAGTGTGACCACAGAAAGAAATTCAAGTTTAATTAGTTCCCACCTTATCTCGACCTGCTCAGGAGAAGCTGCTGTTCCTTCTGCTTCTGAAGCTCATGTTTGCATTAGAGATTTACCTACCTGGACTTCAGGTCCAGGAAGGAAGAGAGAAAGCAGCTTATCTTTATCACAGTGTGCTTTGCAAACACATTCCACTGCGCATGGACAGTGAAATTACAAACAGAGAACTTGATGCAACCTTGTCTTGCTCAGAGGAATGAAAAGTTAAAGAAACACAAGTGTTTCAAATGCAGAGTTCACATTCATCTATGTTTGGGATGTATAAGCTGAATAACTTATTCTAAACTGCCATGGGCACCTTCCTGCAGACACCAGGAGTGGACTAGAAAGTAACTCTACCTTAGGTATTTGGACACCCTAATGAGTCAAAAAGTAATGGGAGTTTTAGTCCTGCTCATTCTTCAGAAAGAAAGGCTCTCCCTGTGTTGAACCTTGGGGCCCTAGAGCCACAGCTCAACTCTGATGCTTGGACATCCCTTCATCCCAATTCCTAACCTGACTGCACAGATGCCAGGTACCTACTCTTCTGGACCAAAACACTGCTGATGGTATCACACTATGGGTTTTGCTCATATTTCCTGAGCCTGGCAATGCCTATCAGTGACATTTTTCCCTTAAGCTGCAAAAGCCTCAGCGTTACACACAGATTTGTAACATATAACTCAGAGCCAGTCAAAAACAGCAAACCCCTGGAAAGCTTCCTCTCTCAGAGCAGTACTGGATCACACATCTGCTTACACACCTTCAGGCTTCCAAAGTCTAGCGTAATGTTATGAAAATTGAGCTGACAATATAATGATACAAAAGAAATATATAAATAAACCCAGTTGCATTTGAACTATAGATTGTGCAGACTAAACAAACTTTATGTTGGTGTGAGGTTATTTCAGATATGTCATAATTCCCCCCAAACACAGATTACAAAGATATGAGTCCTATTAGCACACACATGCTCAAAATAGGGAGCACAGACTCAAAAGACCAGCAATGATTTTTATAAGCACTGTGCTTACTTTTTTAGTGATTACTGGATGAAAAAAAAAAAAAAACCAAAAACCAAAAAACTCCTCACTTCTTATCTCAGCTTGCTCACAGTGTCCCAGAAAGACTAAATAAGCACGAAATTGGAGGGCATCTCCCAGCCCAACAACAGCATGAAGAATGTCAGAAGTAATGCAATTAAAAGAAGATCCACTTGTTAAAATAAAATCATCTCTCAACTAGTTAACTTTGATTTAGAAGAGCAAAATAAGTTGATAGAGAACAATGCACACTTGCTAACCTCTCCTACCATGTTAACAGGTGGCAGTGCATTTTTCTTTGATGTTTGTTGTGAAGTCAGATTCAAAGAGCCTGTTCGGTTATTCTTTGTTACATCTGTATTCCCCTCTGGTACCAATAGTTACATTAAAAAAACCCAGAAGATATCCCCCACATATTTATAACCTTGTGAAATAAGCCTGTCAGTGCACACAAGCATCATGTGATGTTTTAAAAAGTTATTATTGAAATTACATGCTTTTGACTACTGAAAGATACTCTTTTCACGCAGGTTTTGTTAGAAAAATCAACATATACAGCCGAAATTATCAGAAGGAATACAAGTCAAAGCAACAAAGAGAAAAGGCAGCGTAAGGTCAGGTTACATACAGAGGACTTTGCCCAAACAGTTCCTGTTTGTTCCTTATTCCAAAAGCCAAATTTCAGATGAGTCTCCTGAAGTGAATGATCTCCCCAGTGAATGACAGTTCTAACCAGGCAGCAAACAAATGCAAGTCTTTCTGATGCCCACCACCTCCATCGAGTTATTACAGCTGTGCCTTTATCCTGCAGGCAGTATTCTTTTATTTCCAAAGACTTGCATTCAAAGAGTTGTTTTCCATTTAGTGTGTGAGTCACTGAGATACCAATGCCCTACTATTTCAATAAAATACTCAAAGTAGCAGCTAGTAAGCACAGTCAACATACGGAGAAATGGTAGAAACTTCTGGTTAAACCTATTAGAAGAACCCTCACCCCAGATATTTCTTTCTTTAAAACTATTTTTCTTTTACAATCGGATGCATGACCATGGGTTGAAAAGAAAACTGGACAAGCTCACAGAAGATAAATCTGTTGAAATTTATTACAAATGAAGAAGTTATAACTAGTTTAGGAAATACAGAGCTGGAGAGTATGAGAACTTTGGGGGAAAGTCACATATATGAATTTCCTGAATTTTAAATCAGTGTTTCTTAACTATCTGCTCTTGGACACTGATAGAAAAGGAATATGGGCACTGATAGAAAAGGAATATTCAGTCAGTTCCAGTACAGCAGATTTCATGTTTGCTGCAATACAGTCGCAGCCAACCATGTATAAACCTATTTTCATCAAAAGAATAGATTTGTTTCCACTCAGACTCATAACACAGCTGAGCAGCCACAGAATCTCTCCCTGTTGTTTTATTACCAACAGACCAGAACTCTAGAAATTAAGAAGACAGATTAATTACACTGTACAATTTAATTAAGTCTTTGAAGAATAATGGATCTAACAGAAAGCTCCCTAATAGCCTGCAGATAGAACTGTGAAAGAACAGTGGGTTCAAAAAAATAGCCTAAAAGGCCAGTGTGGCACCAAATCTCCCTTTCCACTGAAGGTGCCACTCAAGCACAGGGTCTAGAAATAAACACCTCCACAGTACAAGCTTCTGTGAGCACACCTGCAGCTACAGCCTCTGGTCAGAGTGAATATGATTTATGTTGTCTCTGTTAGCAATTAGACACTTTCCCCGGATCCGCAGCCCAGGCACCACAACGGGCACGGAGCAAACACTTCCAGGCTACAGAGGAAACAAAGCCTACCCATCCACTGTGTTCTAATGAATCAAGATGTACTGCTGGTGGCTGAGGGATGTAAAATGTCCAACAGTTGGGAGAATAGCCCCAAGCTCTTGCCAAATTATGCACTCCAGTATTACAGACCTGCTAGCAAAATGCATCAGATTCTCCTGCAACATGATAGTTATTCTTCTGGACAAAGAGGACAGATAAAAATAAATTGTTGAATGAAATCTGATACCTAATGGAATAATAAGGTGTTCAATGGGGAAAGGCTTTCAGGCACTGAAAAATTCTGCAGAATCACAGATGACCAGGACACGGGCAAAATAAACGCAAATTCGCTTTCATATAGGACTGTGGGAAACTTGGAAAAATTCATTAATATAAACATGACATCTTATTCCAGTTGACCTGAAAAGCCAAGTATCTAGTTAATGGGTATACACAAGGGAAAAAACATAAACTAACATAATTTTCAAAATTTGCCTTGTGAATGAGACATGATAAAAAGTATATTTTGAAACTGTATGTCCATCCATTGTCAGCAAGATACAAAGAACTTGGCCACCTGTATATTTAATTTGTTTATCCCCACCCTAGGACATGTTAGTCTTAAAATTAAAGAAAATAATAACTTCTTGGTTATTTGTTTTGTTGTTGGTGTTTTTTTTTTGTTTTGGTTTTGGGGTGTTTTTTTGTTTGTTTTTTTTAAAAACAAACAATGCCAGTAGATGAATTATAGTTTCAATTAGGGCATCTGGATTAGGTGAAATTCTCCATATGGATGTATGTGCATTTGTCTTAGTGGTATCAAGGCATTCCTATCTGAAAACAGGGTTTCACTTATCATATACTTGCAATTCTTTGAAGGGAAAACCTGTGGAGAGTTCTCTAGTAGCCATCTGTCCTTCTTATGCCAATACAGTGTAGACAATTATAGTAGTAATCCTTTCAACCTCTTCAACAAAGTACACTAAAAAGGTATGATCAAATCCTCTTTATGCAATATATGTCACATTCAGTGAATACAAATTGATGACCTCACCCTTTACCCTGGCAAACTCTCTTTGTCTTTCCTCTGTGAAATGGAATATTTGAACACAGTATTTCCTTAAATGTTGCCTTGATTGCATATGGAGAGAACACAGGCAACTAAATGTTAATGAAACAAATGAATGAGGTTTCTTAAATGCTCTTCTTGTACACAATTTTAACACTCTCACCCACCTCAAATATTATCTGTATAATGAAATGCCAGATAGGAATATTATTCAAGTAGGTTAAAAAAACAAAACAGAACCAAAAACCAACCAACCAAAAAAAAAAAAAAAAAAAAAGCATAAGCTCAATAAACTCTTTTAAAAAAGCTCAAGCACAAATTATGTTTAATAACTTATATAGCTATGGACAATTCATTAGGCTGCTGTGACTGAAACAGACTAAAGAGCACCTCTCCTTTTTGTTCAGTTTAGTATGCAAATGGTTGTCAAACTGCCAGAGTAGCTGGTTGCAATGATTTTTCTACACTGCCAGTTAATCAGTCTCCTATTTCATCTGTATGCAACCTTCATACACACATACAGGAGAAATAAAATCTCAAAAAGGAAGATAAAAATGCTTACCTACAAATTAGCAAGGGACTTTCAGTACTTAGAACAGTTATTTACATTATTTGTTTTACGATAGCACTAAATGGTTAGATGACCCAGTGTGCAGTGAACTGTATGTATTTATCAGGCAGTCTCTTCCTCCAAAAGTCTATAACCTGGCTTATGAGACACACATTAAAAAATCCCAGAGGACAGAAAAGGAAGCCAAGAGACAGATAGATATATGATGCGGTTTGTCTGGTTTCGTTTGTGGCCCCTCCCCCTTCTTTTTTTAAATCTGGATTTTTAACAAAAATCCCTAAAGAGTCACAGAAGTTCACAGTGATGGCACAAAGTGAACAAACACACCTATCTGTTCTCCAGAAGAGAATGGCTCATTAGGTATTTCTACAGGGAGTTTAAGTATTAAGGCATTGAGATAGAGCAAAGATGAGACTTTGCAAAGTGCACACCCAAAGCATTCAAAGCATTTAACATAAAATGATGTGTAACAGGCTGACAAAGATGGTGGATTAAAAAGAAGGGTTAAATATAAAGCATTGTTTTTGTGCTGACTGCCATTGCTTGATCAGTAGGAAGGCAAGAGGTGGCATTTGATAAAGCTGGTTACTAGAAGGAGAAACAAAGAACACTCCTCACAGTTCATATTAACAATTAAAATACAGAAAAGATTGTTTCTTTATTCACCTCTTGGGGGATAAGAAGACCTGTCCATAAATAAATAAGGACTTAAGATTCCTCCACTTTGCTTCATGAAGCAGCAGATAAGACAGATAAGAAGTCCCCTCTGGAGCAGTGTAGCCCACACTCAATTGATACATCACTGGTACCCACAAAGGGCATTTCTCCCCTGATTTCTCACACAAACTGCAGAAGAGTTCAGGTGCCATCTGACTGGGGTATTTTAGCAGGCTTTTTGTCCACTTTTCTAACCACACTCAGATCTCAAGACTGGAAAGAAGTATCCACATTTTCCATGAAGACATTTCTCCCTAATATCCAATCCAAACCTTCCCTGATGCAACTGGAGGCCATTTCTTCTCATCCTGTCGCTAGCTAGTGGGAGAAGAGACTGACCCCCACGTTGCTCCAGCCTCCTTTCAGGTAGTTGTAGAGGGAGATAAGGGAGATAAGGAAGCAACATGAAGCATGTTTGATTGGGTTTTTTCTGACTATAGCTTGGAGCACTTCAATACTTGACAAGATAAACTTCAAAATAGACTACCAAAAAAAACCGCAAAAGAACAATTCCACCAAAAAAGCAACTGCTCCCTCTAATCCTTCTGTTTTGCAGCAGGACACTAATTAAAGAAACATTGCACTTTGACACCAGAACAGCCTTTTCCATTGATTTTCATCAGGGCAGAAATCTACTTTTTAAGCTTACACAAGGCACAGCCCCACTTCAGTCTCCTCTAGCAAAAATTGTTATCCTTAGCCTCCTCTCCTTTGGCCACAGTGAGCCACCTCCTCTTCTTGAGGCATACACGAGACCATTTCTACAGTGGATCACACACATGATCAAGTGAGAAAAATAAACCCCTGGTTTTTGTTTTAAAACTCAGCTCATTTCACTGTTCTGGTCTGAAACACAGCCCAAGAAACCAACATGTTGGCACCTTTTTTTTTTTTTGCAGCAAGAAAAGAGTAGAAAGCAGAGTTGTCACCTCTTAAACTGACTTTGTCACCAGAGAAGTCAGTGAGGAATTGCACCTCTGATTAAAAAATAAAGAAAAAGAAGAAAAAAAATATTCTATTTTGCTGGATCACACTTCCCTTTTGAAAGTGCTGTAAAAAGAAAAAAAATCAAGCGTCTGTAAAAAAACACTGACAGTTGCTGGACAAGAACATTTATCATTCTGAGCAGCCTGCCCCTGTCTACCAAAAGACCCTCAAAACCAGGTTAACTTGAAGCACACCAATAATCAGAGACAGAAAAATATACCCTTTATTTGTAGCATGTAGTATAATCCCACACAACTGCATCATTTAAAGCAACATTACTTGCTCTATCAAAGCAGCAGAGCAAGCAAAGGAAGAAGTTTAGTGATCTTCAGTGTTGTCAGGCATCAGCAGTGAACTGCGACCTGCTGGGATGTCCTCACTGAAACACACAGAATTGCCAAATAACATTTATTTTAAAGGGTCAAGTTTGCTTTTCTAACCTGCTTGATGTTTTTTCACTTTCGCGGAACCTGGAACAACCTATTGAAATAAATGCATTTCTAATGATCCCAAATTCATCTTTAAGTGACTCCGGTTTGACTATCCAAAGCATCCTATGAAATGTCCCTCTCCCAGTCATTTCATCATTGTTCAGGGCTGTACAAAATAAAACATGGAGCACTCAAGTCTCCTGCAGGACCTCAGATAAAGATCTTACTCTGGCAGGTACCATAAAAACCAACAATATCTGACCTAACAGCCTCCAGTTATACTGATAAGCCCTCAAACCCAAAAAGGTTACCAGATTTTGTTTGACGAAACCAACTTTTGACCATTCTACAGTTACAGGTAAAAGTTTGAAAGTTACTAAAGAAGACATTAAACATCCAAGATGTCATTTCCAGCAGGTAAGTTTACTAACTCCACTTAAGACTGCTTTGAAAGTGTTTATCTCTGGTCACAGAGCAAATCCCTGCATACTTTTCACACAGTTTTACTTTTTCAGACATATTTTCAGTGGTCCTTAAGAGGGAAAAAAATCTGTGAACCAAGAGAAAAAAAATTATAGTTCAAGCATATAAGCTTTAAAAAATATATTTTCTCCCAAATATGATGTTGTCATACACGATAATTCTCCTAGTGGTTCAGTAGTCCTTGTGATACACTTTTTTTGCCTGTCCATTAGGGATAAGCTTCAATTGATGATCCACAGTGCTACTACCATTATGCTGACCCTCCACCTTCTGCCAACACAACCAGAAACCTCCCTGTGCTACAGAGGCCCAACACCACATGAACAGTGCGGCCACAGAGCAAATAAGACACACCAGTGCAGAAGAACTCCTCTCCAGTACAACAGCATATTGTGTCCTGGACTTTGAATTACACAGATGTGGAAGACTTGGAAAGCGAATACTGGAAATGAAGAGACCTGGGGTGGGAGCTGAAATCACCAGCCCATTTACAGCAGATAAAGAGACTTGGGAACCAATCAGTTTCAAAAGGGCTGGTTCTTCTGTATGCAAGAGAAGTCAAATAATGCCAAAAATATGGCCACTGAGCCATGAAAGCAGGAGAAATGGCTTGGCACATATGCAAGACTCACAAAAGCAGTGACAGAAGAACAAAGGAACCATAGTCTGTGATTTCTCCAGGGGTAACTCTCTTGTATAAGACTTTTGGAAAAGAAGCTAATTTCCTGGAGTACATGATTCTTTGTTTTCCTAATGAGTGGTTCCTGCAAAGAGTAACTGGAAAACTAAAGCCTTGATTCATCACTAGATAAGGGGAGGAAGTATTTGTGAGAGATAGACTAAAAATTATCACCATATAAAACAGGTTGGCTTAGCCTGGGCCAAAATCCTTGTTCTCTCAGGCTGCATTTCCACTTTTGAAACCAGAGGCTAAGTTTGCTTGCAGAGACACATGTCTATTCAGAAACGAAGCCGTCCAGTTCTGTCCCTTTCCTACTTCTGTAGGCAGTTCTTGCAATTTCAACTGATTGTGAGTGTTAATGGGAGACAGAAAGTAGGACATGTCATTTTTCCCAGATGTTGTGCTTCCAAGCAGCTGACCTTGTGTGTGCCACTCATATTCTTCTCTGGCACCTGTGTTGTGTATTGTTGCTCTCTGGACTAAGATCCTGGTTCCACGGCCGAGGGTCCAGGTTTTCTCTGCTTAAGAAGATCAAGCATAACCTACAGTGTAACTGAGATGTCCTCTGCTAGGAAGCAAAACTAATCACAGTCTACACCCAGGAGTAGGTATGGTACAAGTCAAACTGCCCAGAACTACAGCAAATCACAACACATGCGGTGTGCCAGTCACACAAGTGTTTATGAACCAGTGCCAGAATACAGGGAAATTGGATTCTTGCTTTCTATTACCAGTTCTAGGAGACAACTATTGTTTTATTTTTAACCACTCTGTTTGCATCAGTTATTATCTGTGCACTTTTGGCTGTCCAAGTTCAAAGGTGTGAAGTCAATTAACAGGCATCAGTGTCTGCAATGCTTCAGTCATAAAGCACCTGCATTTACTCAGTATTTTGAGAAAGTAGTGATACATTGTGCTAACAGTGATAGATAAAGCCTCTAATTTCACAAACTCCTTCTGAAAACCATGTACCACACTAGTACAACTGGCTCCTTCTACTGAAGACTTAAACCAGCTTCATGAAAACCTTTTGTTACCACATTAGCAGAATTAGCAAATAAATATGAAGTACATATAAATATTATTAGTAAATTACTGAGGTCAGACTTAAGGCCTCAGGGTTTGTAGACCACAGAAATTAAGTAGCATACTGACAATTTTTCTTATGGTATGATTACATAAGTGCTATCTTCACCTATAAATGCATTCCAGAAGTTGCCATTTTTTTTTTCTTCCATCTAACCTTTTACTTCTGTTCCTGCATCCTAGAACTCCATCTTCTGAATAAGACAGCTGTAAAATAAACAAGACTACTGCCATGGTCAGGATTTAAAACAGAACAAAGCACAAGAAAACCTTGCAAACATGAAAATAGTGACTTTAATACTGAGACCAGGTCTGTCTTCCAGCCCAGTCCCACTGCTAGGACAACAGGAGGCACAAGAAACTATGTGGCAAAGAACAGCCATCAGCACTACTAAGGAGAAAAGGCAATTCTGTTCTCTTCTTTTGCTTCCCTGGAAGTACAAGAATGCTTCACCTCCTTTATCAAAACAAGATTGCCAGCAGCAGAAACCCAAGCAATGAAAGACATCCCTATATCACCTCCCCCCCCACCCCGCAAAAAAAACAAAGATAGCAAATGAAAGTGAAAGGGAAACAAACAACAAACAAAATCTTTAAACTGTCTCTTCCTCACAACTGTTAAACTGATCTTTCAATTATTGATATCTCCCTTTCCCAAGTGATTGCTAAACTGGAAGCTGACCAAATCTTTATTTATATTTCAAGACAACAGTCAATGAGTGGCACGCTCACAACCCTACTTAAAAAAATAAGCAGGCCCTGTGCACAGAAACTTTGCAATCTGGGACTGCAAGCGGAATCACTGTTTTTGACAAGAATTAATCTAATTGAAATCTGGACCAAAGATAAAACCTACTCCTATTTAAAATTGACACCCTCATATTAAAATGTCATTTATATCACTACATTAAGAGAAAATTAATCTTTTGAAAATGGGCTTACTTAACATGGCAGTGAAATATTCAGTGGGAAGTGGAGTTTTATCTTGTTATATAAAACAAATGCAACTTGTATAACATCATTCCAAATACTAAATTGCTATGAAAAAGAACATGTGAACATGCCCATTTGAATTCAGAAATTAAAAAAAGGGTGGAAAATTATATCTCCTGAAGTGAAATTAACTGAACAAAATTCTCTGTGGCAATACTTCAGCAGCTTCACCAGTCAGCCTATCAGTTGTGAAGGCTGGGGGGGAGGAAGGGGAGATATTGCATAAAGTGAAAATAAAAGTCTTCTCTTATAAAAGTCAATACATCATCTTAAGCTAGAAAAAAAAAGGTCCCTAAACATCAGTAACTACAATCAGTAATTGTCATTAAAAGCTCTCATTATATGGAGTAAGTGTAATTAGAGCATCTTGCCCGCACAGGGTGCAGCACACAGAGAATGCTAGGATTCATAAATTAGTGCCAAATCAGTCTCATTCCCAGCTACCACACAATCTGCTGTAAAACAAAAAAAATTGTATTTACACACATTAAGGCAAAGTCCACTGGCCTCTACAAAATTAGCCTAAACAGGAAATGCAGTTATTTGAGGGGCTCCCTATTTCATTATGTGTCTTAGAAATAAAGGGATAAAGTTTGCCATCAATAACACTGAACATATCTGCTGAACCCCGCAGATTTCAGGGCATTAATAATTTAAACTCTTATGGGAATTTTGTCATGGTGGAGATAGGACTTGTCTGCAAATGGAGCTCAGGGGATGTTCAATATGATCTATTCTAGTATACACATACAATTGCTACATTTATCATGATGCAGAGGAAGAGAACAGTTCTTTCTTAAGGACTTCAGGAATGTTTCTTCTGTAATTTACACATCAAAACCTCTGAGCATCTCTAATAAAAAAAAAAAATCTCAGGTTCTAAAAAGATATTATTGTAAGAATTATACCAAAAAGGTTTCTTCTTTCCCCCTCTCTATTACTTGTGCCTGTACAGTGGTGTTCAACACACTATAAAATGGGATAAGAAGTCAGCAATGCAGCTCCTGATAGTGGTGGTGTCTCTGCAAGATGCTACTGCCAGCACAGATACTGTATGAGGTTATGGCCTAAGCAGATAAAGCTGTATGCTACACTGAAATTATTATACTCTCAAGTGCAAATCTAATAGTTCTGTATGTAAAACAGTCAATTATGTGCACAACTACTGGATCACAGTGTAAAAATCCCCTTTTGTACATGTCAGTAGAAAGCATAGAAAGAACACATCCTTTTGAGATGCTCATGGTATTTGTGTAATACAGAGTGGATTTAGTTATTTCTGCAATAGCTAATCTAAGGTAACTCCAGGTATGGACATAGTCACACTGTGACAACTGTATTTGTGTTCTAATGTAGCATGGTGATTTTCCACCCTTTTGTTCTAGAAATTAGACAAAAAACTCTTCCTTTCATAACCAAGCTCTAATTCTTTAAATAACATTTTCAGGAAAAAAAAAGTCCACATGATTTTAATGCATCCACATTGTACCTTCACTATGCCAAGCACGCATAACCTGATCTGCACCACAGTTCCTGAGTGGCAGAAGGACCAATGCTCCCCTCCTACAAAGCTCAAGCACGAGAGAACCTAATTCACTACCTATAAATCCATGAAAATACCTCAAAATAGTTCTTTATTTTACTAAATATCCATTGAAATAATATTAATACATAGGTGATCAGAAAGAACCTTAGTGGCACAAGGAATGCCTCAGCATCTTAGTCCAGCTGATTAGCTTTTCACCATGATTTAAGATTTTCCCTGTAAAACGTGGAGGATAGTGTCCAAAACCTCTACAAGAATTGCCTGATTATCCATGAAAACTGAACTCTGAGTTCAGTTCAAGAACATCATCACATAAAGTCATAAACCAATTACTTTTCTATTGGGATATTTGTGAACAGAAATCAGTCTGGAAAATGTAATTCAGAAGTTTATTACTATAGCAGCTTTTACTTGATGTTAACACCCTGAAGAGCCATGTTCCCATCTCAGCATAAACATGTTACATTAGTGCTGGTTCTTAAATGGTTATTTGGACAAAGCCTCCTGTATTTCTGATGTCAAGAAGAAACCATGGTAGTGAGAACAACAGATAGGCAGAAGATGGCCAGCAATCATGCCTGGGGGATGCGCAGGACAGCTGTGGCGTGTGCACCTTCCTGCTGAAACAGGAGCTCCCAGGTAGGGGCTGCTTCAGGACAACCCCAGTCCAATCTGAGCCAAAACCTGCTGTTCTTCCTTCTGCACGGAAGCCAGCAAAAACCAGGCACTCCCCAGGGATCTGCCAATCCTCTATTGTTTATCCAGTGTATCATCTTAATTTAGACCTCTCACTCTCCAGGGCTCTCCTGTCCCAAAACCCTGCTCTGTCACAAACCTCTTTTTAATCTGCTTGGACATGTCAGTGCTTGGCTGAACTCTGACAACTGATGGATTTCCCTTTTGCTAGTTCTCCAAAGAGGAAGAAACTTCTTACTCTGACAGGGCTTTAAGAAATCCATGCACCAAGTATATAACAAAAAAAATTAACTGGATAGCTTAGGGACAGTAACTACCCCTGCAGAAAAACATACACCTAGAAGTCTTAAATCCACATCTGACTACTCCAGGGTGTTTGAACAGCTTTATGAAACAGATTGATAAGATTGCAGTGTTTCTTCTATCATCGATGTCCTTTCCTGCTCCTAAAAGAAAGCACAATACTTGGAAGAGGCTGTTGAGGGGTTTTAACAACCTATAAAATAATTCAAACAGCAAATAACACAAATTATAACTCTTCCCATATATTACAGACCATATAGTTTTCTGTATAATATTTGATAACGCTGGCTTGGGATGTTCTCAATACAAGTTCAGCTGGCACTGGACTGTGCAGTTGTCTGAATTAGCATAATAATTTTAATCCCAAGAGTTAAGAGCAATCTGATTGAAAAATAAAAAAGGATTCAGCATAATGCTTTGTAAGCATTTATGGTGCAGTAATTATGCCACAGCTTGATGTAATAGAACTCTCATAATATATTTTTCCAAATGTCTTTGGAGTGACATATTCCATTTTGACAGACCTTTGTGAATGAGGGGAAGAACAGCCCTCCACTAACTCTGCTTCAGGGTAAGCAAACTGAGATAGAAATGATGAAATTCTATTTTAGTTCTCTGACTTGAATACATACACAGATTGATCAGATTTTGAAACTGGAAGACAGACCAGCTTTGCTGGGAAGCCCACACTGTAATTAGGAGGGTGGGTGAGGGAGAGTTAAAAAAAAAAAAAAGCATGCAGCAAAACCATTCCTCTATTTTTATTAATTGAGTGACTAAGCTAAGCAATAAGGCAATACTCTATAAATATAGGCCTCTTCTAGATTTTATTATTTTGTAAGCTGTTTTTGTTGCAATGATGCTCTTAGCTTGTATTTTAACTACCTACTAAAAATATGGAAAGCAATAGTAATAAATATATTTTATACATGAGTTCATGTAACAGTTTTTTGTTGGGGACGCTATCCAGTCTATAAAACGAATCTGTTCTATGTTAATTGGCCTGCAAAGTAAGGATGAGGGATAGAAGCTGTTTTTCAAAGTCAGTGACCAGAAAAACCTTCCTGAAATGCTATACATGAGTTAAGGCTAGAGTAAAATTGACACTGGTATTTTGCTAACTGCTTCATTATAGTGCATTAATCTGTATTATGAATGCACCAAGTGCTCTTTCTGGAGACTTTATACTTCATGTGATTGTGCACCCACTGTAGGGAACTCAATTTTGTAGCACGGGGAAAGATACAACGATTGTCACTGAATGAACAGAAGTGTGTGTCTCTAAGTACCAGTGATCAGAAATAAGAGAAAATTTGAGCTAAGTCTAGGTGCCTTTGGGGAGAACAGCATGGAAAACCGTGAAACATCTGGGATTTATCTGTTCTTAAGGAAAAAAATTAAGTAGATGCATGCAAAACACAACCATTTGTAGCCCTTTCAAATTTCAAAAGACTGGTTTGCTAGCTGTATGCTGTCTGCTTCCCAGGATGCACTGGACAGACAGTTGAATATCTGTTCCATTTATTACAACCAAGCTTTCACAATCATACACAGAATATTTACAGACCATGGACCAGTTCCTCTAGCAAGAGTAGAACTGCTGCCAATATAAATACCATGCCCTGTGAGCTGATGGACAAAACAGTATTGTCTAAAAAAAAAAAAAAAAAAAAAAGGCACTTCTTGCATAACATATTTTTAGAACTAGCAGATGTAGCAGATGCAGGGACTACTTACTAAGAAAAAAATCCTGCAAAAGCTATCCTTCCTTTGCAATCATTCTAGGTGATAGAGAATAGCACCATGTCCCTGTTCCTTGTCTCCCCCAGCAGCCAGTGTTGGGCTATTGTGGGGATCCTACCAACTTCTTCTAACAACAGTCCAGAGTGAGAACAACATTGGCTGCTCCTCATGCTGAGCAAGGTACTCAGTAGCACTCCTCACTTTCTTTAAGAGACTCTGTCTTCCTATCCACTTCCAGTTCTAATTCATCTGAGAATTAGACCTTCTACAGATTGATTACTAGCTGCAGGCACCTGATAAGTCATGACAAAATTAAATTCACAGGCTAGTACAGTTTATTAGCAGGTTACTGAGTGATTGGAAGAAATCCAACCTCACTCCTCTCCCAGTGCCTTCTTCCCAAGCTTCACACCACCCACACAAGTGAGGGGCCCATACATTGTGGAGCACAGTATCCACACAAAGCCTAAGCAGTCCAGAAGAGACTGTAAATTACCACCGTATACTGCTTGGACACGATTGTGCTGAAATACCAAACACAGATGTCCCGAGGTCTGCAGATTTGTACAGCAACACTACTAACATTCCATCTTCTTCATTTATAGAAACTGTATTTACTCACAATTGTGCGTTTGCACTGCATGTTCCTGTACAGCACCTAACTGGCACATAAATTTACACTGTGGATATATCTACCTGCACTACATATTTTCTTTCCACAGAAAATCTCACACAATGAAGCGAATTCTGTCATCTGCTCATCACATACTGTTAAAGAGATTACAGGAGGGAAAAAAATAATGATAATGCACAAGGACCTTCTCCCTAACTGCTGCACTATTTCACACAATAAAATTAATAATTTAACTATCTGAAACCTCACATGTGCAGGGCACTGCAAGTAGACCAGTGGCGTTTTCACTTCAAATTTATATAGTCTTTAGTCAGTATACTTAATCTGCATTTCTAACACCTGCTTCAGTCAGCTGTGAAGTGCAATGTTATCTATAAATGTTCTTTCATCTTTGTACTGTCCATCTAACAAAAAAAATTTATGATGGTGGATAATTATTTGACTTTTAAAAGGATATGAAACTTTTCACATGTTTTTTGATCATTGCTTGAAAGACATAGTCATATATTTGACATTCCATTTTATTAAAAGGTTTGAGTCTTTTAGAACTCCTGGCTTTCACATTACTCATGTTATCTAATCCTATGTAATATAGTTCTCCTTCAAACAGTTAACATTCGCTTTCCATACAGTAGTAAAAATGTGGGAAAGAAAGCAGACCACAGTTAAGCAATGAGGCATGACAAGATGTGCATTCTCAGGCTATTAGCACTTGCCTCAAATTCACCAGGAGGAAGGAGTTGAAGTTGGAATTTTCCACTCAGGTGGGCATCAGTGCTTCCACTGTATTATACCACCCCACAAGGTGATACATGAAGAGTATGCAGAGGGGGTGAAACCACATGCAGCTTTCCTCCTGTGGGTTTATGTCAGGCAAAAAAGCTGTTCCCAGTCAAGCACTGTTCTCAGTCAGGTTGAACACCTGAAGAATAAAGTTATCCAGTGGAAATGTCCAATGCTGAGCTTTCAATACACTGGTTGAAAGACAGAAGATCATATGAACATATTGTCTTCCTATATTAACATACAAAATTTTCTATTTTACATGATCATCCAATTAAAATACAAGTAAAAATAATTCTTTTTATTGGGAAGTGAAAAATAGCAAATTTTCAAATGTTTCACTCTGTCAGGTCTCACATACAGTCCTTTCAGGGTGTGACCTCACTTTGTACAGCATATTCAGTTTGTCATAGATAAGTCAGATGGTCATCTAGTCTGATCTTACACCAGCTAAAGGGAAAGGACATTACATAAACAACTCTTCTTGCAACAAGACCTTACACTGGAGGTGACCAAAAAGGCACCTTCAGAAAATATTTTAGAAAAGAAATTTTGTGATACAATCTCTTTTAGAAAGTAGAAGCAACCAATAAACTATCAACGTATTGCAGTAAAGTAACCAGGGGTAGGTGAGTGGAGAATTGAAAGGAAGGTGGAGGAAACAGGATGCTGGGAGATGCATTTGCTCACGTGTCATGGTAGAAAGGTGATAAAATGTGAGCAAGCCTGAGCCTCGTGGAATTAACTCCAAGATTGTTTGGATTTTGTTGGGGTTTGGGTTTGAAGTGTTTTGTTGTTGGTTCTTGTTTGTTTGTTTTTACATGAAATTAAAATGACAAATCTATGCCACTGATGGAACAGTGCTAAAAGAAGCCAGGTAATGACAGGTCATAAACTAAAACATTTCGCCCTCTCCTTCACAATAATTGGTCTTTACAAATTTGTGCCGTTAAGGAGGAAAGGTGGGGGTTGTTCGGAAAGAAGATAAAGCAAAATAATAATGAAGGGAGCCTCTCAGCGACAACACAAGTACAGCTATTAAAAAGAAATCCCGATCTATTCCTGCCTCATACTGAAGGATCGTGATGGTTTCCCAAAACTGACTTTTAAAAGGCCAACAATAAATAATAAACACAAATTTCCAAAGGAAGCTCCAGTTTTATAACCATGCCTTTACTTGCAAAGACTTTGTGAAAGCTTTTGACCTAACCTCTGGCACTTCCATGAAGACAGTATTTGTCACCCTGACAGCAAGGGGAATGATTTCCAGCCCCACAACTTACAGTAATAATGACATCCCTCCTGCTTTCACCCCTAGAGACTGAGGGCTGCCTATTCATGGACTGCTGAGTTTCGAACAGGCATTGTTAGGTCAGATAGAGAAGAACCTCAGAAAAAAATCCAGGAAAAGCTTTAACCTGTTTTGGGCCAAAAATCAAGAAGCTTAATAACTTAATGTGTTTAGGATATTTTTGCTCCCCCAAAGAGGCAACTTAAGGTAAAAGGGGCTTAATTATCCTTCTCTAAAGGAAGGGATGATTTCTCTTCACTCCCTTTCACCCCAACACACACTTTTCTCGTGCAGGTGACTAAAAGCTGCAGCACAGAGGAAACAACATTGCTCCATTTCAATCAGCAGCTAAAACTTTGGGGGAGAACATTAACAGCAGATTCTAAAAACATTTTCATTTCCTTTTGATGAATTTTTTAAAAGTGAGGGAGAAAATTATATATTTTGTGCATTTCCAAATCTGTCTGCAGGGAACATTTACCCTTAAATCAGGCCAAATGACTACATGTTTGTGTACAACCACAACCCTAGAGAAATGCAGAGGAATGCATCTTCTAGTATTAAAAGATACTACAGAGAGGGCAAAATAAAAAGCAAATTGTCTTTCATACTGCCTCCCTTCTCAATATCTCCTTCATGCACCAACCCACCTAACATAAAGGACCAATAAATTCAAACATTTGGTTCCCACAGACAAAGCTAAGTATTTGCAAGAAGTTTAAATCTTGTTTTACAAATAAACTGTTCAAAGTTTTGCAGTGTAAATTTTTACCTTTTTACACAAAGCACATAAATATTTCTCCAAGTATTTCTCAGAACCAAATAAAGCAGCATTTTGATGTAAACCTTTTTTAAAACTAATTTCAAGTGATATGACAACGTTTCATGACACAAGGTTCAGTGACCTAACTACAAGTCAGACATCCTGATCTCACTTCATAACAGAACAAGTGATATTTCTTCCCGCTAACTGCAGTTTCTTTGATTTGGAGGGAAAATACAGGAAAATGTTGCAAAACAAAAGACAAGAAAACATCACAAACTAGTACCATAACGTTTCAACATTATGATCTGCACACAAGTTTCACCCTGGGGCAATTGCTTGTGTTTTTTTTTTCAAGTCCTGACCTGACCGTTAACAACAATAAGCAGAACCAGAAAAAATAGCCCAAAACAAGTATATTCTTTTGACAAAAATACTATATTTTCACAGTAAAGAGGACAATGACTGATTCTGGTAATTATGACATAAGTAATCTTAGACAACAAACTGATTTTATGCTAAAACTGCATCAGCACAGATTTGATTTACATACTAATCCGACAAATCACGTGATTATATAATATTAAACACATATATTTCCTTCTCTAGATGTTCTCCAAATGATAGTTACCAAAGAGTATCTCTCTTTTGGTTCTGTAATTCATTAGTAGCTTTCATTTAAAATGGAATCAAGCTTCTTATAAATTTCCAGTATTCAATCTCAATTAACAAGAGAGATGACTGCACCATAGTCACATAGGCTCTTTCATTTCCAGTTTCCCCACACTGATCAGAAGAAAGGTGCCAGACCATAAAATTTAAGGTATTTTGAGTGCCCAGTCTTAGCTCCTGAAACTTCACCCCCTTGTACTTTGCAATTCATAGGTGACAATCGGACTGGAAGAATAAAGCTGTTTCAGTTCTCACTCTTCTCTTTTCAAATGTCAACAAACACCCTGAATTCTGCCTCTGAATTTTCTCCAGCAACTTCCACTTTTGCTTCTCGTTTTACTAACTCAAGAAATGCTACTGGCACATATATCCTCAGCTCTTTCTTACCCTAAGAGCCTGTTAATCCATAAAAACAGCAATGATGGGGCAGGATTCAATGTACTTTCTTGAAAGCTGTCACCAAGTACCACACCAAGCAAGAGCACTAGATGGGGTTGCTGACCCAAAAAGTAGGTGCAAGAAAAAAGATTCTAATTACTGATAGCTGTCATATGGGGAAGTGGAAAAAGCAGAAAAGTGGAGAAAACAGAATACCCAAATATCTTTATCTTTAGAAAGGTAATAGTTTGTTATTTTGGGGCTGCAAAGATAATACATTTAATGGCCTACTTATTGATACCTTTAAACAAACTTTTTTTGGCAGAACTGGCTGCTTGGTCCCATAAGACCAGGCAAGATGAATTAAATGATCAGCAGCAAAAGCTAATGGGAAAACTTAGAAAGCCCTAAGCCCAGCTACAGCCCACATACATTCAACAGTTAATGGTTTCATTTTTTGTTATTATGTAGATTTCAATGCATTTTCCTCTTAGCCACTGAGGAAAAAAAAAATCAGGGACTAATCACTGGCCTTCTAGAGGACACACTTTTTTGAGTACTTGACAGCACATTTTCTTTCCTCCTGATTACTGTTACCTGTCCTCCTTTTCCCTAACATTTCAGAGAAAACCAACATCAGTGTTGTTATTTGTTTACTGGCTCTCAGTCTGCTCTGTCTGACCGTGTAAATCCCGACTGACTTAACTGGTCTTTTCAAATCGACTGTGGCAGAGAGACCACACAGTAGGTGTTATAATACTCAGATTTCCAGCTATCCCCCCTACCGGGTTTCTCTCAGTCCCTTGGGAGCAAGATCTCATTTACTTCTCTTTAAGTATCACACTTTTACACTTGCTCTGTTTTGCTGGGGTTTTTGTTTGTTTGTTTTATTTTATTTTATTTTATTTTAAAGGAGTTCAGCATTACTCATAGACAAGCAGGGTTTTGTTTATTTTGTAAAAAATTCTGTATCTCATTCTAACCAACACCCACTCTGTCAATTTGGCTTAGAGAAAGAGAGACAAGATCCATGAATGAATACTGGGATGGGTGCACATGCCTGGCTATCCCTCAAAATAAGCATCTGTGTCAAGGCTCTTTTTTTAAGCTCATGCTAAGGGGTCTCTTTCACAGTGAGCTTTGTTACTCTGCCTTGCTTGTACCAAAATAGTACAAACTAACTCAAAACCCAGATAATTAAACCAAGCATGCTGCACATTGGAAGCACAGGGACACAGCAAGAGTGAAGGCCTATATGTTTTGAAAAGTTACTTGGCAAACCTGCAAACAGCCAACAATACCCAAACTTAGATTGAGATTTCAGATCGAGCAGCAGAAATCAAACTGAGGATGTTAAATAATGACGAGAGAACCAAGCACCAGCCAGAAAATAAGAAAAAGTTACAGTAAGACAACACAAGTGGCTCCCAAGATAATTTAAATTCCATGGAATATAAACTCTTCCAGCCAGGTTCATAATATCTGGTCCAAAGGCTTGCTCCTGCTGAGATCTGCCATTCCCACTCATGCAAAAACTCATCCTTCAAGGATGAGGTGGCTTCCCAAGTGGCTGATTAAGAGAGAACTTGCTTAGGACTTTGAGAACTACCCAAAACAAGTTCAGAGCACAGACCAGCAGCACCACTGTACTGCTTCAGAGAGGAAGTGGAGACCACTTTTAAGAGTGAGGTAGGTGGCACACCACAAAGCAGCTCGACTTTGAAATTAAACAAGACTGAATCTAGAATTCAGCACCTGTTGTGAACAGACTTCCTGGCAAGATTTTCATGTAAACAGTAAAAAAGGGAATCCCAGATGACTGTTCTGCCCCTTTTCCTGCTAAAATGACAGAATTAAGAGGGAACAAAGGGGTATACAAACATTTGCCTGATTTTAGAAAAATATTTACAATGTCTGTGTTAGAAATAATTAAACCAAATAAAAATATTTATCTTGAAATATCTAAAATAAAAAAGTGATAATAAAAAAACCCAAATAAACCTAAGCTATTCAACATCCATTAAGGTAAAATAAAGTAAATAAATTCAGCCAATTGGTTATTTCCATATGGTTGGATTTCTTTAAATAGTAATGAAATCATTGCTAAAAAATCCATTGTTATTAAAATAAAAAAGTTGGCTCAGCCTACCAAAATTAGATTTGTAAGTTGCTGGTCATTCCCATAATTAAATCTGTGTCACAAATTTGCAAGAAAAATGGACACTGTGACTAATGCATTTACTTGCTGCACTAGTGCTGTCAGGCTGTGTAAATCATTATGCCTGCTAAACCAGACTAGATAAGAATTCCATACATTTTCATTAACTGACTAAGCTTTGTGTATATGTGAGAAGCTAACATTCCTGTTCTCTGCTTGCTTTAGCTTTCATTTGGAAGACAATGTAAATAAAAACACTAGCCTTGATCTGATTAGCTATGTGGCTGCTCCAAAAATTATTTGAGGTTTTTTTAACAATATGAATCAGCTCTGTCCTCTCTCAAAGACAGTCAGATACAAGAACAAAACCATATAGTTTGGACAGAGGAGATTAATGGAATGATGGGCACCTGAAACAGGTTTCTCCCTTCAGACTGAATTATGTAGGTTGGACACACGCCTTATTTCACCTGATATATTTTAAGAGAGAAAGCAAAGCTAATCCAAGACAGCACTGGAGGAAGTCTCAACCAACACTTCGATTTTTCAGCTGCCCTTTGTGCTGTTTGCTCAGGAGTGCAGTGGTCACCAGAGCAAGTCCTCCAAATCCTCTCTTTTCCTCTTGATTTCCCGCCACCGCAGACCTTCAGATCTTGGTTACAGTTCTTTGCCTAAAGTCAAGACAATGGCTGCTCCTTTCATACTTACTGTTCATAACCTCAAGGCACCAAAGAATCAGACAACATTGATTCAGATCACAAGTTGAATATTCTCATAGATTTCCAAGCCCACCGTCTCAAGGAAAAAGGAGATTAAATACAAGTGGGAAGAGATTAGACAAGACTAGCCTAATCTAATAGTGCGGAGCATTTTGTGAGGACATACTGTCCTGGACTTTAGGCCCTCTCCTTCCTCCATGCACCTAGCATCATATTGTCACTGCAAACTGAGGGTAGCTCTCAACCAAGTGTCTCCACTTCAATGCAAGAACAACCTCAGTGACAGGTTATGCCTTGGTGAACAGTCACAGTTGCTGCCACTCAGGAAAACACCATGGAACAACCATTAGCACAACATGTTTTGCAGTCTCCTGCTTATTGCTCTGTGGTTTGGACAATAAAAAGCACTTGTTTTTATCTTTTAGAAGCAGAACAGAAATGCTTCTGAAGCATGATAATGCATAAATGTTAAGAATCTCAGCAGACTTAATACTTAAGATCCCAGGTAATTTCTTTAGCCTTTAGGTGCAAAAGCATCCTCTCCTACAAATGGAAGCAGCTACCTCAGCAGATCTAAGTATGCATTTTGCGCAACCTTGTGATAACCAGCCACCCAGTATTAGTAAAACTCTATCAGATTTTATTAAAACATCATTAAGAGGAAAAGCTGAAATCACTTATTATGTTACACAATTATTGTAAACCAAACTGTTTAAACAAGGGGAGGAGATAATGATATTAACTACCCAACTCCAAGCAATCCTCTGCGGTACGAGTCTAAATATTCTCTTGGCTGAAATTTATGTAAATTGAATTCATCTATCGTTAGTTATTACTAATCTAGCTATATAAAAACACTTTTCTGTAACAATCAGTTCATTCAAACACTGTGTTTTAATTAGACCTGGGACATTATTAAGCTAAGTCAATAAAATAAAGTAAATACGTACAGTATCATTCCATGCATTGTTTTGTCTGCATATTTATAGGAATATGGGCTTTGGTGGAGTTTCAAAGGAATTACTTTAGGGTTGGTAGGTAATTTTTGTAAATCTCTTTACCGCTGAAAACACCTCCAGATGCTCAATTCAAGTGTATTTCTGCTCACCAAGACATATTTGGCATTTCTACATTTTGCTTTTCACAACGTGTTCTGTTTCATCTGAATAAGTTCATACAAGTGTAATTCTAACATTATGCTGAGTCTTTTCCTGCAGACATTTTGTTCCACAACTTATTTTAACTTAACTTCTCGAGGACCATTTCATACTCTTAAGGAAAAAAAAAAAAAGAGGGGGGGCAGGAAGAGTAAACAGCATAGCACATCTTTCAGCCCCTTTAAATCAGCCTGTTTCACACCGTTATACACAAAGCGCTGCCCCACAGGGCATAGTCTGAAAACAGACAACACACTATCCTGGCTTGGTCAGGGCTGCCCCCAAGTGCAGCAACCTGCCCATGTGCTACACATTGTGAAAAGAAACATAAGAAAAATTTCAGCCTTGCCAGGATCACAGCCTTCCAAATTATCTCCAAGACATGTAACTATAAGGTTATGGTCACAAAGCTATATAACTGCATCTAAGCCTCTTCACATACAACTCATCATCAGACACTAGTAAAAAGATGCAAATGTGATTTAGATTCATCATGAATTACAGATGTAAGACATAAGGGTTTGGCTGTAGGTAGTGAACTTAAGTTAGGCAACAATATAAACTGATGGATTTCCACCACCACTACCACAACTAGGACCTTCCGTTATCTTTTCAGAAACAGGCCAATTATTTTTACATTTCATAGAACAGTTTTGACTTCAAAGAAGTGCGTGTGAATGTACATACACACACATATATTTTTAATGCTTTGCCAGTTTTTCAACAGAAAACTTACTTTGTAAGTGGCTACATGCTAGTGTTCCACATCTGGAGCCACTCAATTAAAGGCCATGTAGACCTACACCACTGTGAAACTGATAAACTCTGACTACTTATTACAGTCCCTGGCTTACTATTACCCCATTGTATTTTCAGTCATAAGGTTTATCCTTTCATAGCTGAAAAAGCTTCTAAGAACAAAGCTTTCAGTAAACATATTTGTGATCTGTTTTCTGTCATAAATACATATTCCCTACAGAACCATGATTTCAAACTAGAATCCCACAACAAACATTTAAGTGTGTAGACATATTTGTAACTTAATGGTGGACAGTGTCTGTACAATTTTATTTTTAAAAATTCAGTAACGAGAAAAAAAAAAATCAGGTGGTACTGTGGTTTCATTCTAGCTGATATTTCATATTTTTGAAAGGTCTTTCCTGGGAATTTTTTTAAGTTTACTGTAATGCTGCTCCAGGACTTTCAAAAAGATCTGAAGTGAATGAAAAGTGAAGTGAGGTGATTACATGTAAGCAGAACTTTAAATGATCATGGACTGAGATCAAAACCAAAATTAGCAGTATTGCATGAACACATGAACTAGCTCAGCTTCCTTAACTGAGATTTCCTCAAAGAGCTAAAAAGAGGTACTAGAAATTAAAAATATGTCTCTCTTGCTTTACTAGGAGGCAGCATTGTAGTTGGATGCAGTGCAGCCTAAATTCTTTTTTTAAGTCAAAAGACATCTCCTCATGTCAGCTGAGCTGAGCCTTTGGGTATTCACAGAAACCTCTTGAACTGAAAGCCAAGGACAGCAGAGAAACTGGAGCTCAGGCCAAGCAACAAGAGAAAATATCACGCACAGACAGAGTCAAGAGCTGCTCCAACACGGGGATTCCACAGTTTGAGGCAAAAAAAGCCTTCTTCCCATTGAAGGAGGAAGGACATGATAAGTGACAAAAAAGGACAAGTATTTGGGAATTGATATTTTAAAAACATGAATGGTCATCTATACCCAAAAAAAAAAAAAAAAACAAACTTACATCCACCCTCCTAACTTTAACCTGGTCCCTCAAAAAAGCAGCAGCACAATAACTTCAAAATGCCATGTGGCTTTCTCTCTTGGCAGTCCAGCCTTTCATACTTAAAATGCTAAATGTCAGCTTCCCATTAAAAAAAAAAAAGAAAAAATAGTTATTTTGTACTTGCAGTTTTGATTTTAATTTCCTAATTTGAATTCTTTTGTCATTATTCATTTTATTCATCACAATTCTCCTTCTGGGGACACAAGACTGAAATCCCAAACAGACACTTCTAAACATGCGTAAATTTTAGTAAATAAGAACAAATTCAATTATTAGCTGCGTAAATAAGTAAAATAGTCATAGTAGCTTGCCAACATATAAAATCATTTTTTATTTAATATTCATCAGTATCTTTCTAAACAACACATCAATAAAAGAAATCTATTCTTCCTTTCTTCACAGGTATAGTGTTCTTTACAGTGTCCTTCACAAATGTTTATAGACCACGAGGACCACAAATACTGCTTTTGCTTTTTAAAGACACACTTATATTTCCAGCTGGATTGATTGCTTTCCCATATCCAGCTATTTTAGTGTGTTCCTCAGAGACACTGAGTAGCTCCACTGACAGTAAAATATGCTAAACAAATGACAAGTCACTGAGTAAATTAGCATCTACTCTCTGATCAGCTGGGTCATGTTTTCTTTTCAAAATCCATGGCCTCTTGATAGAAAATAATGAGTATTTGATGGGCCTTATTAGAAAAATCAATATATTGATGCCCATGTCTGAAACATCTGCATAATAATAGATACTGTTAAACCATTAAGGAGAAAATTAAGATGTGCTTACACATTATTAATTTACCATAAGCAGAGACAATTTATTCATTACTTTTCTCAAGAAAAGAAATTGTAATATCTGTATTCAATGGCATGGTGACATAAGCTGAAAGATTTTGCAAATATTTTTTGCCATTTGAATGGCAGAATTCCACCAACAACTATGTGAAAAATACAGACATACCAATAAGACTGTTAAAGCACTTCTGTAAATACTGTATTACTTACCAAAAAACTTCCAAAAGCGGAATTAAATATAGCAGCTGCCTGAAGAGGAAAAAAAAAAGATAAATATCACCAATAGCTACAGTACAAGAATAAAATGTTATTTTCCTGCACAACAAGCTATTAGATTCTCCAAATACACATACACAGAGACCATTAGGCAGTTAGCCACTGCTTAAAAAATTGCCAGTGGCCTGTAACTTATGAAGACTGATAGGTTCTAGTTTATGTGTTCATAAAAAATGTGCTGAAACGGACAAAAGCATGAGGAGGAGAAAATCCTTGCCGATAGACTGAAGAGAAATATCCACAAGAACTAAGAATACTACACAGAAGCTTGGTCTCACTGTTTTTGCTCTAATTTGCCAGGAACATTTTTAAAGACTGATATATTAATTAAAATGAACATAATCCAATTTAACTAAAATGCTGCATTTTCATACACTTTTAATAGTTTTAATGAGGTAAACAAACTAATTAATAGTTCATCACTAAAGTATTCACAGATAGATAAGCTTTTGTAGTTTGATCGACAAATTTAAAATAGAAACACCAAAAAACCCACAATCACAATGACCCCATACTTCTGAGGCCAAAATGTCATTACTTTTTAACACCACAGTCCTTTAAAATAAGAAAATAAACAATTTCGATAATGACTTTATAAGTGTTTGTGCTTACCTAAATATCCAGGAAATATACGGTAGCAGTATTATTTCTTAATATGAATTCATTAAATTCCAGGAAGTTAAAACTTGAGTCTTGTATAGCTTTCCCCAATTACCAAGAAAGAACAGAAACTCTTGTATGGCAGCCAGTCTGATGATGAAAAGCCACACAGCAAAGAGGAAAGGGAGGAGGGAAATCTACCATTTACGTGCCGACTTAGAGCAGAGTCAAATTAATCACCCTGGACACTTCCAGCCACAGATTAATAACAAGTGGATGCTAGTGAGTTTAGCAAGTTTGAATAAAGTCCAAAATCAGGGTAGGAGCCGTAGCTGAACCTGCCTTCTGCTCCATAAGAGGACGCAATGAAAATGAATGGGTAATGAGATCCTTGGCTCTAGAGAGCTTAGCTTTCTTATTCAAGTTCATAATTAATTCAAAGCTTTGATAATTTCATTAGATTCCTCCTCTGCTGGCCCTATCAATAAAAGATGGCACTGGACCACAGCTCCTCAGTGGCCCAAATACAAAAACAAATGCAGACTGGGAAACCTTTGCTGACTTGCTTACTAACAGGGACAATGGCATATGGCACTCCATGTTGCGGAGGGAGCATCTGAATAGACACAGCTAAATTAAACATCATAGTTGACAGTTGTAAACTACAGTAACATATTTTAACACCTCTTTCTCATCAGCATTTCTTTTTTGAACATAAAAAAAAGAGGCACAAGTCCAAACAGCTTCTCTTGCCAGAGATCATAGCTGAAAGGAAGAGTGAGTAGTTTAAACAACAATTCTTCAACAAGTGTGAATTAAATGAGGATTTTATTCCTGTATTTGAAGCTGTGCAGCTGATACTTTCATGTAGCAAGGCAGAGACACATTACACTCATCCACACAAACCTAGAGCATGGCTACCAATGCTGACTTCAGGTACATCTAGAGACATGACATTTTTTACTTAAAACAGGTTATAGTTCCACTTCCAGGAGAAATTCTGTACCTGGAAAGGTGTTAAGGAGAGATACTAGATGGTTCTACAGTGGCGATATTTTGGCCATCATCAAACTTTTTCTTTCTTCCTTCCTGATCCATCTGGAATATCTCTGGAATTATTAAGTATTCTCAAGCATGTAGCAGGTACTAAGACAAAAATCTTGGACAAATTTTATGCTTCAGTTATTCAGCCAGTCACGTGCAAAAGTTGATGACTGGTTGGGGGTACACTAGTTTGCAATTTCTAATTCCCTTTCTCTAAAGGGTCAGAAATTATCCATAGCACATGATTAAATGCTCATTAAAGGCAAAAGGAAGGAAAAAAAATCAGGAAGATGGCAAATTAGGCTATAACTGTTCAGATTATTTGGCTCAGTGAGGGATGACTTAACACATGTCATTTACTCTATCTGCAGTTTTCTTTATAAACATTTCCCCCGCAAAATAAACTTAGAAGTAAATTTTTCTCATAATCACAAACCTGGGGCTTATATTTGTGATTCTGCTTCAGCTTGAACAAACTGGTAGCAAACTGAATCAACTGCTCTAATTTGTAATTAAACATACCTAGTAGCATGACCCCGTAGAATTTAAACACTTTTGTGCTTCCAACTCTCTTCTATCAAGGGGGATATATACCTCACAGGGCATTGTCAAAATTAATTCACTCCTTAAAAAGCACTCTGAAATCCTTAGAGGGATGATACAAACAAACATTAGTGCTGACACATGATACAGCCAAGCTCTTAATTTTCTAGCTGAAACATTTATTAGTCACTGCTATTGTATAACTTTTTAGTGTTTTCTCTTTTTGTGCTTCAACAGATACCAGGTTATCTGAAGTCTGCTTAAATTAAACAATGAAACATGAAAACATTTACATGTCTTTGTAATACTCTACCTTCAGATTTGCATATGTTTGCAAACCATTCACTGCAGTTACCACTAATAAGAGGGGAGAGTTCTTTACAAAAATCAATGGTAAGATCCTTTCCAAAGGTAAATGCACAGCCACGTATTGAAATGTAAGGTCAGATCGCATTCAAAAGCAGCAGTACTAATAACTAGACAAATTATTCAAGCTCATATCAACTCAGAGGCATGGCTGGGAGTCAGTGCCAGTAATTCCTAATAGGGCAAGAACAGAAGAACATGTGCAGCCCTGCTTGAGCTTACAGTAGTACACAACTAGCTCCACTAAACAACAAACTTACTTACCATTAGGCAGGTACAATTTTAGTCAACTCTGTTTTCTCAAGCCCAGTGCCACTATTCTCATGGTCTCCATTTCCAGGGAGGATTGGCTGGCCTGGAGCACGTCCAAGTGGGAAGTGACCAGGCCACCTCTGCAGGACACCTATCTGGCAGTACTTGGCAGAAACTTTCCTCCTCTCACACTTGAGTCTAACACAAAGCTTCAACCCTATCTCTCACCTTATCCTGGAATACATATGTATGGAAAACACTGTTAAGATTTGTAACAGTGACAGCAAAAAGGTCCAAGAACAGTACCCACAGCAAAAAGGCCAGTAAGAGATGAAAAAAAGGCAAAGCCACAACCAAGGGGCTGAGCACTTCCCCTCAGCTGTGTACCCAAATGCAGCAGCAAGTACACACAGCTTTCCAGTACATGTGACCAGGCAGCAAATCAAACAAGCATGTCTAGGTTTCGATAGCATTAAATACAGAACACATTCTGAACTCTGTTCCTTGGCCTTTTATTTTGTTATCAAACTAAAGTGTCTTGGAATTTATTAGACTAGATATCTTTTGATAATAAGGCAACCTGACTACATGAAGGAAGAGGAAAAGATACACTGGCAGCATTTGGAACACCTGGGTCAAATCCCAACATTTTATCATTATTATCAAGATTCGAATGAAATTGTTGAGTTGACACACAACTGGAATTTCCTCTGCTGCAGAGTACAAGGAAACAACAGTGCTTTTCTCATAGCTTTCTATGTGGGCCATATTAAAAGCAGCAAAAGACTTTTTTGCCAATATGTTTTGCCAATATTGTTTTACCACTAAAATATTGGGTTTTATAGTGTCACCCAGAAGCCTATAGGGAGAAAACCCTTCCTACACTTCCCCCCAAGCACCCCATGGTTGGGAGAGTGCATGCTGTGGACAGTAGGGCCTATCTGGCCCTGAGTGGTCCCTGCTCTGGGGAAAGGTCATTTAAGGGCCAAGGCCAAAGATGCAGAGTAATAAAACTAATTATTGCAAAATTTAATGGAACTACATCTCATATTTGAAAGGGAGAAGAAAAAAAGCAAAAGAGAGAGAGAGAGAAAAGGAGCGAGAGAAAAGGAGCGAGAGAAAAGGAGCGAGAGAAAAGGAGCGAGAGAAAAGGAGCGAGAGAAAAGGAGCGAGAGAAAAGGAGCGAGAGAAAAGGAGCGAGAGAAAAGGAGCGAGAGAAAAGGAGCGAGAGAAAAGGAGCGAGAGAAAAGGAGCGAGAGAAAAGGAGCGAGAGAAAAGGAGCGAGAGAAAAGGAGCGAGAGAAAAGGAGCGAGAGAAAAGGAGCGAGAGAAAAGGAGCGAGAGAAAAGGAGCGAGAGAAAAGGAGCGAGAGAAAAGGAGCGAGAGAAAAGGAGCGAGAGAAAAGGAGCGAGAGAAAAGGAGCGAGAGAAAAGGAGCGAGAGAAAAGGAGCGAGAGAAAAGGAGCGAGAGAAAAGGAGCGAGAGAAAAGGAGCGAGAGAAAAGGAGCGAGAGAAAAGGAGCGAGAGAAAAGGAGCGAGAGAAAAGGAGCGAGAGAAAAGGAGCGAGAGAAAAGGAGCGAGAGAAAAGGAGCGAGAGAAAAGGAGCGAGAGAAAAGGAGCGAGAGAAAAGGAGCGAGAGAAAAGGAGCGAGAGAAAAGGAGCGAGAGAAAAGGAGCGAGAGAAAAGGAGCGAGAGAAAAGGAGCGAGAGAAAAGGAGCGAGAGAAAAGGAGCGAGAGAAAAGGAGCGAGAGAAAAGGAGCGAGAGAAAAGGAGCGAGAGAAAAGGAGCGAGAGAAAAGGAGCGAGAGAAAAGGAGCGAGAGAAAAGGAGCGAGAGAAAAGGAGCGAGAGAAAAGGAGCGAGAGAAAAGGAGCGAGAGAAAAGGAGCGAGAGAAAAGGAGCGAGAGAAAAGGAGCGAGAGAAAAGGAGCGAGAGAAAAGGAGCGAGAGAAAAGGAGCGAGAGAAAAGGAGCGAGAGAAAAGGAGCGAGAGAAAAGGAGCGAGAGAAAAGGAGCGAGAGAAAAGGAGCGAGAGAAAAGGAGCGAGAGAAAAGGAGCGAGAGAAAAGGAGCGAGAGAAAAGGAGCGAGAGAAAAGGAGCGAGAGAAAAGGAGCGAGAGAAAAGGAGCGAGAGAAAAGGAGCGAGAGAAAAGGAGCGAGAGAAAAGGAGCGAGAGAAAAGGAGCGAGAGAAAAGGAGCGAGAGAAAAGGAGCGAGAGAAAAGGAGCGAGAGAAAAGGAGCGAGAAAAGGAGAGAGAGAAAAGGAGAGAGAGAAAAGGAGAGAGAGAAAAGGAGAGAGAGAAAAGGAGAGAGAGAAAAGGAGAGAGAGAAAAGGAGAGAGAGAAAAGGAGAGAGAGAAAAGGAGAGAGAGAAAAGGAGAGAGAGAAAAGGAGAGAGAGAAAAGGAGAGAGAGAAAAGGAGAGAGAGAAAAGGAGAGAGAGAAAAGGAGAGAGAGAAAAGGAGAGAGAGAAAAGGAGAGAGAGAAAAGGAGAGAGAAAAAGAGAGAGAGAAAAAGAGAGAGAGAAAGAGGGAAAGAAAGAGAGAGAAAGAGAAGAAAAACAAACTTGAAGAAAATTATGGAAATAGTTTGACTGAACAGTACAGAAACAGAAATTTTATCTACCCAAAGAGATCAGTGTAGTTCAAGAAGCTGGAAGAAGGCAGGACATCAGCAGTAGCTTGAATGAGTTGGCAGAGTCCCTTTAAACAACTCCTTCAATCTCCTATTTAAAAATAAAATCTCATGTGAGTGTTACCACAGCTCATGTCTTAACTGCTGTTTCCAGTAATAAGATGTTACAGCTCTGTAGAAAGCTATTTGCCATAGCACTGTTACTGCAAACAGAATATAAATATACCTAATAAGGTTTAATCTGTGTTGCTGTTCAAAACTATTCATCTGAGTTCAGACAGGAAAAAAAAAAATATATATATTCAAGTTCCTGGTTTTGAGCCCTAAATTGAATCAGGTGTCCTCTTCTCTTAAGAAAATTAAGTTGCTTTTGTGCAAGAGTGTTTTAATGAGAACAGAGCCTGCCGACATTGATAAATGGGAATGACACCAGAGAGAGCATGTAAGCAGGACAATATGTGCATGTTACAGTCTTACAGGCTATTTTTCACTGACTATCCTGAATGACTTCGCTGTTTCTTAAGGGGCCTATTAATCTCAAATTTAGTTATTACACAACGTTTATTTGAACATATATTCTGTGGATGATGACAGTTAATAAAGGAAATCTTTTACAAGCTGTATTTTTACATATTGTTCCAACTGCAGCTCCCAGTCATTCCACTGTATTGATGGAATAACCTAGTTATGATGCAGCTTTAAAAAAGGCACATATATTCAGATTCCTTTCTAAGCATATGGGGACTCTTAAATAACTGTTAAAATGCATATAAAAATCCTGCTACAGCATGGCAAAAATGAAAGAGGCAGTGTTAACTGCTCAACAAAATCTCTAGCTGCCCAATTGCCCCCTCAAAGGCAAAGCACGTGCCTTTTCAACACTCCAACATCATCTTTGAGAAAAAAATAGGGTCTAGTTTTGACTCTTGGAGATGTATATACATTCCATACTGAATTCAGCAGAAGTTGAGGTATGCATCTTACACATGAATCTGGCCCATCTGTTGTGTATGTGATAGGGCACCTCAACAGTGGTATTTCATTTAAAAGAAATCAAACCAAACCAAAAAAAAAAAACCTCACACACCCACCCAAAACCCACCAAAACAACATCCAATCACACATCCCCCAAACCAAAACCACAAAAAACCAATCCCTCCAAAACCCAAAAAAAACAAGAAAAATCCTGCAAAACAAAACAACCAAAATCCCCCAGATTTTGATAACAACTGAATTTTGACTCCAAATAAATCTTATAAAAAAATGTGAGCTGATGTTCAGAAAGTTTCTCATAGAAATACTGAATTACTCTCATTATTTTAGTGGAGTAAAAATGTAAACAACCTTATCCTCTTAAAAAACAAAACCATGACAAAATCGACACCACACACACAAAAAAACTACATCCACCAACCAAGGAACTTCCAGAACACCAACAAAAAAAATGACCAAAGTACAGAGGGGATTATGATTTTATCCACTACCATGTCCCTCGTGGCCCAACACAATTTGTTGACTGGGAAAAAGATATCACCTAATCCCCAACTCACCTCTATAGAGCTGTGCTGACAAAAGGAAAACATTTCTGTATTTCAACCATGTTCAATAACCACCAGTTTTATGGAAATGGCACAGAAAAGGCACCAGAAAATGAAAACAGAATAACTAATACGTTGTTTGCATTTCAGCAGGGGAACATCGCCCAGAGAATGATGCCCTCTAAAACGCTCGTTGAGCCATCCAAAGCTGCGCACACTACGGATTTGTTCCAGGCTCGCAGATGTTGCCATGGCCTGATTTTTGTAGTTCTTCATACCCATCACTGCCTGTTGGTAATAATATTTATAAATACAAAAACATCTATCAAGGGGATGTCAGAAGGAAAGCTTTTTGGATGCACTTTAGTTTATTTAGTAGTGCTTTCCATTGAAGGATTTCTCTGTTTCACTGATAGTTTCAGCAATACTGAGATAGAGAAAGACAACTTTCCTGGCTTGCCTTTCTTTGGTCAGAAATGGCCCCTTCTCTCAACTGAGAGCAACTGGAATAATTCAAGGGAGTTCTGGAGTGTCAGCATGGTATTTCTCACTCACAGGCAGTAGGAGATAAAGACTAAAAACCAGGAGCATATATTAAATTTTTTTCCAGAGAGTAAAACCAGAATGAAAACATTTGCTAGCAATTCAAATGGAAAAGATTAGTCATTCAGATCTCAGGAACATTTATGTGTCACTGCAAATTTCCACCAATACTAATATACAGATTAGTAACAGAAAATCCATGTTGAACAAAGGTTGGAAAGCAGCACTTTGTTGCTTTGTATGGCTGGATCATTTTACTTGAAATTACTTGTATAACTGAGATTATTGAAAGCAGAAGTCTTTGTTATTGGTATCAGAAAGATCACAAGAATGAAGCCAGCAAGAAAGAACCACTTTCAGGAGTTGGAATATCCACTTTCACACTGAAAGAACCAAGATCTGGTCTCAGGTACAGAAGAGAAGAGATGCTTCATGAGACATAACGTACTGTGCCTGACTAGCCCAGATCACCAGCTGCTCAGTGCTGTTGCTTTGTTCATGGTTTCTTTGCTTTATCCTTAATGGCACAGATCTACCTATACCAGACACTTATGTGGCTGTGTAGCATACAAAACGTGTGCAGTGCTCAAAAGACTTAGTAGAGGTAAAGGCCTATCTAGGCTGTATTCGGAAACACAAATGTAGGCAACACGCACCTTTTGTAAACTCTCATTTATTCCTTCAGGATGCCAAGGGGAAAAGAGATGACTTTTGTCGTGGTTTTGCCCAGCCAGTCAGCCCCTGGGGCTGAGGATGGTTTTGTCCAGGTGGATTTCCGGACAAAAAGCCAATCAAAACTCTCAGTAACGCCTTTGCTAATTACAAGGGTGGTTGTGCAGTTGAAATTAGGAGCAGCAGCCATGTAGGAGAGGTGGCAGGCCCCAAAGTGGGCCAAGGCCCCCTCCTCCCCTGCCTTGGGCTGGGGGTAGGTGTGGCACTGAAGCCCCCCTTCTCTCCTGTAAGAGAGCAGAGAAAAAAAAAAAACTTTTGGACGAAAACTGCTGCAGAAAAATTCCGGCAGACAGATAAGGGACCTCCAAGGTCAGAGCTGGCAGCCGGAGGAGAGAGAAGAAAAGTTCGAAAGAGGGGCTTATTTCTCCCCCCTTTCACTCTCTCCCTTCAGCAAGGAAAAGACTGAAAAATAAAACTCTGCTACCAGTGAAAGTTTGTTGGGGTGAGAAGACCCCCATGTTGCTCATGGAAGAGCCTACACTGGAATAAGTTGATGCACAAGGAAGCCAAGACTTCATGAGAGACCTGAGGTGAAGCAGAGTCCTGTTGAAGATTTGTGACCCTAGAAGGGACGAGGCTTACACCAGAGCAGACAGTTTGGGTAAGCTTGGGATCCGAGTGAGGGATCCATGCTGCTGCTGAAGATTTTGTGACCCTGAGGGAAACCTACACTGGAGCGAGACGGCCCAGGTGGGATGTTGGGATCCGTGTGTGGGATCCATGTTGCTGCTGAAGATTTGTTACTCTGAGAGAGATGAGACTTACGCTGGAACAAGGATGGCCCGGATAAGATGTTGGGATCCAAGTAAAGGATCCACGCTAGACCCATGTCAGAGAGGTCTATTCAAGGACTGTTCTCCCATGGGGAGGGACCTCCACAGAAAACAGGGGTGGACTCATAAGCCATTGTCTCCTGTGACCCTGTGGTGAAGATCCATGGTAGGCAAGTGTCCCCTTGCAAGTCCATGGAAGAGAAAATCTTCAGGGCCTGGGTAACCCCCCAGCCTCCAGTCTTAGCCCAGGAGGGGGGTAGGCCCAGCCCTGGAGTCCAACACGGAGCAAGAGAAAAAGAGAAAGAGTTCCAGCTATAACGAAAAGGAGTTGTCACCCTGAGATAACAGAAGAAGAGCTTTAAAGTGCTGCAGTTATTGAAGAGACATGGAGCTCTGAAAATGGAGAAAGAGACTGCTTCTCCTCCTTGAACTGATATAAAGGGGGGAGAAGTATTTCTGTAAATACATAGTACTTTTACTTAAGTAGAATTGTTACAGATATAGTTCTTTAGTTTTAGCTTGTTAATAATAAATGTTAATATTATTTTCCCCAATCAAGTCTCTTTTGTCTGCATAAACCTTCTCTCAACTTAAAGTAATTGTGTGGGGGGTGAAAGCAAATTGACCCAGAGCAAAGCCATGACAACTTTTTTCAGTTAACCACAGTCCATTTCCTTTTGATGATGAGAAGGGCTGTAGGCAGAGACAGCCACCAATACTCTCATCTTGCCCTTGTGTGACAGTCCTTGACCAGCCATACCCCAAGCGCAGCAGTACCCTGATGCTGATTTTCCTGCCCTCCCATCCGCTGCAGTACAAAAACACAGGATCACACTCACAAGACACAGTGCCTTCCACTCTTGGTTCCTACATCACACACCCCAATGGGCCAGTGACCTGAGCATCTACAGTGCACTTTTGAATACCAGCATGAATAAACAGAGTCAGATCCTCTTTTTTCTCCTCTGCTTAAAAATTGTAAATGCAAAACATTAAGATTACTGCCCAGTGCCAGTGTAAACTTTCTCACAAGCAGTGCTTTAAAGCTGGCAGACTTGTTACAACACACGCTTTCTCATACCAGTACACATGCACATAAAACCCACGCTCCAGCATCTGATCTACTCCTCCATGAAATTCATATGGCTCTGACATGCCAGAAATCTCTGAGTTCCTGGGAAGGCATACAGCCAAACTTCTTGTATTTTTCCCCAAATGCAAACTCCATTTCCACCATTTACCTAAACAGGGGAAAACAAGATAACTTCCCCCTTCTACCTGCATACTTCAAAGTATAAGCCTTAGCAAGACATACATTTGGCTTGTGAAACGTGATTAGAGGGCAAAAAGGAAAGAATCTAACCAGTCACTGACACTTTGGTATGAAAACTACCCACAAACCTCATGGACATCATGCATCTCTTAGAGACTCCAGGTTTATTACCTTAGCAGTGAAAACACTGGCTCTCACACCAGAACAAATGGAATGCTGAGCAATGATTTAATAAAGGAGGCTCAGTTGAACAGTGCTATACAAGTACTGCCAACTTGTTCCTCTCTTACGGTCAAACACTTCATAACTGTAAGTGACTTTCTCTCTAAAAAAAAAAAAAAATTACTGTGGAAGGTATCCTCAAAAGGGTACAGAGCAATAACAACCTCCCAAACATACTTTTATTTAAGTTCACATTTTCTGAGATCTTAAGCTGTGATAAAAACACTTAAAGGTCTTGTCCCCTGATTCTCCTGGAGACACATCATCCATAACATGATTAGAGGTCTAGTTAAAGAATGCATCCTACAACTCCAAAGAGTATTACTTCCCTGTTGAAGTGAAATGAAAGCACAAGGCCACTTTTTAAAAGGTGCCCTTTGCATTAACTGTAAGGCTGTGCCTGCACCAGTATTTTTCTATAAATATCCCACTGTCATATTGCTTTCTGAGCAGTTAGTAGCAGAACTAGACATTTTAACTGCTGTGCCATCAAAATCAGCTCAGAATAGCATTGTTATGAAAGTCATTGTCACAACTGCCACCGGTAAAAGCTTCACTATTAGTTGTGCGATGCCAGGAGATGGGAAGTGTAACACTAGTGCAAGGAAGGTGCATGGGAAGCCTGGCTCAAGCATTTGTAAAATAAAAATTAGTGTGGCCCTCTGTATAGATCCATGAACCCTGATCTCGGGAGCTCGTGTCAGAATCTGTCACAGGTCACAGTTAAAAGATAAGGAGATTTTCATCTCATCAATGCATCTCTGTCCATATCTCAAAGGAGAACAATTTCTTTTCTTTTTTTTTCCCTTTTTTTTTTTTTTAACTAGTCCAAAGATTAGGCTTTACATTAAGCCGGTATTATATGGTACTGGAAATTCCCTTTTTATGAGCCCAGCCAAATCTCTGCACACTGATATATTATGGCAGAGGTAGAAAGAAAAGGGAAAGTTGCATACTGTATGAAAGAGACCAGCATAACAGCCACTGCCTGAAGGTTAAAAAGGAACAATCCTGATGCATGCAACTGCATTCTTTTAAATGCTGCTCACTTACTTTCATCTTCTATATTAGCAATTCATATAACCAGAACTTACATGTACACAGAGTGAGAAAGCACCTCAATGTGCATCTTTATATATTACATATCCCGAAAATACGCCTAAGGAGTTCAGCAGTGGATGAGTAACAACTGATGGTCCAAGCTTTCTTCCTCTGAAAACAAATTAACTACAACATTGGTATTTACCACCGCCCTTCTTTTGAAACATGCCCCAAACATCTCTAAATTCTAATCAGTCAGTTGTCCCCATTTTCCAAGTGGATCCCCAAAGGGGATAGGGCAGAGGAGGCTATTCCTCCATACAGTGCAAGGTTTAATGCCAATCAAGTCTAGGGACTTCGTTTCACAGCTATTTGGCCATCAGCATGAACTACAAAAATGCCAACACTGTTCTTTGGAATTTTCATTCATATAAGTATATATTTATTATGCAAACGTATACATAAAATATATAACAACTCATTAGCAACTGAAAGTATTTTTATTACTTCCTTGAAGTAGTTTACTTTATTCTAATAGGGCAGAATACTATATAGCCATTACTTCTCTAAAGAAAAGGTGGAGAGAAAATATAAAAACCTATAGGTTTCATGCACAGAATTCTATTCATGCTCACCAAAAGCTGTGCTGGTTGTGAGACCACGAAATGCACAAGCTTGTTTTACTGCCAAAAGTCACAAAGTTCACGTCAACCATTTACTTAGTTACACCATTCACTGAACTTTCCATTGATACCCATAGTTGGCTGGAAACTGGAATATCCAGCATAAGGGATATTCCAGTATTGAAACAACTGCTTCAAACCCAAGTTCCCCCTGCCTCTAGGACCACTACTTCTCACCTCATGTTTGAAATTTTCTTTTTTAACCATTTTATCTTGGTATTTTGCTGCTTTCAGCTGAATTTCTCCCATGCCTAGCACAAGATGGCCTCTCTCTGTGATTGTTGCCACACAAAGCTTTTCAGCTGGTCCATAATGCAGCATTGTTATTAAATTCTTATGATGCACTAAGAAGATACAGCCAGGGAGATCAGTTTACCATGAGAAATGGAAAATTGGAGCACCTAAGTTACACTGAAAAATGTGGACTGAGTGAAAATGATTCGTTTGCAAAACTGACCCAGGTTAACCTGATCTGAAACAAAATGTTTACATACAGATTTTCCTGAAAGAAAATGGAAACACTTCTACAAATTGCATATTCTGGGGGAATAAAAAAAAAAAATTGGAAAATTTCCTAATTTGAGATAGTTTGTAGCCCAAGTTTCATACTTCTAAAGCAGTTACTAAAGAATATGTGCAGATACAAAGTGAAAGAAAAATAAAAACTCAGTTTTTTGAAAAAGCACTCCTTCAACAAGAAAGCACTTATTTTATAACAATGCATCTGCTTTCCAGCATTTTTGTGGTTCAAACTATCTTCTCACCTTACTGATTAACTGCAGAGACAGAGATAACACGTTCTGATTTGCCCACAAAAAACTCCAAGGAGAACTTAACAAAGAAATCAATAATTTTGTGTTAAGCACAAAAGCTCCAGCAGAACGCAGATACTGCTGCTACCAGTAGATACTCTGCTCTACACTCAGAGTTCTTATCACCACATAGATGGCCTACGATACCTAAGTAGACTGTGTAAGAAGTGCATCCACGACGGCCAGGTCAAAAGTGCAAGAGCTACCAAATTTGCTGCACAGCAGGAGGTACTGATGCCAAGAGAGACACACCTTCTTAATAGCAACACAGAGTAGCAATAATGTGAACACAAGGATAAGGAGCAGAATTGGGATACGCAAACATGTGAAGAGTAGAAAAAGTCACCTCAAACACCAGAAGCAATCAGATATCACATCCTCAACAAAAAGCAAGAACCAGCTAAACGCACAAGCACATCACCTATCAAACAACTTTATATGTGACATATTAGCTGCATTTTGTAAAAATAGCTCTCACAAAAAAGTTTAATTTAGGTTAACAGCAATTTCTTTGACTAGTCTGTGATCAGTACTTTGGGGTGTAAAATAGACAAATAAGCATGTTACAAATTATGTCTGGCTGGTATTTCGAGTCAAGCTTGCCATTGATAGAAGCTTGATAAAAGGCAGAGAAAGACTCAATATATCAGGTCATATCATCATCAAAAAGAAAAAAAAAAACAAACAAGCAAACATCAAAAACCCCCATACCTGTTTATGGAACAGATTTTCATCTCACACATACATTCATTCTAAAACCCAGTCTCTGTTTAGTCAATTCTACTGCAGGAAAGACCTCAGAAAAATATCACAACATCATCATCATCTCGTTGAATCAAAGTTCAATTTGCTCTAACACCATAACAAATATATTCTTGTAATCTGTATCTATCTTATGGAAGTATCAACAAAATTCAGAGTGATACACTTATCTACAATATATATAAAAGAATCATATCACCACTATAAGCTGTAGTGTAGCAATATAGTGGCAGAGCATGAAACAGTAATCAAAGTCCTGAAAAATACACCATTGTCAGCATTGTACACTGGTACCAGTGTATTATAGCACCTCAGTTTGAAATAAATCAATCTAAGTGCCTGCTTTGGTAAGCACTTCAAATTCACTGTACATCAGCATTAGGGGGGGTAATGCACAAAGAAACAAATCAGGAAATGGGACTTGTAAATAACAATTCAATTAGCAGACTTATATTATTCATTTCCTAATAAACTTTCTACCCACACCTACACACAAACCCTCCTACAGCCTTCCCCCCTTCATTTACATATCTGTGCAGGCCTGCTCCTTTTTCTTGTGAGCCCCTTTGGCCTTTCAATCATGAAGTATATTACTTCACTGTCAGAGCAAAGCAGTTCCTAACAACAGGGAGCCCAGCTGGGATAGGAAGAGGGCAGCAGGCTCAGGCATTAACATAATAATCCAACTGTGTTCCCCCAGGCCCTTAGGGCACACAGCATATTAGGCAGCCCTCCTGTGCCGCAGGGGCGGAGGCTGCCTGATCACCTGCCCATCAACCTGTGGCAGTCGCTCCACCTCAGCCGATCCAGCTCCTGCCAAGCCCCATGCCCAATTACCTTCCCACAAAGGGCACACATTCTTTTTCCACTTTTGCTTAATGCACCTGCTGAACATCCTTATTTACTATTGGAACTTGCCTTGCCTTGTCGTTTCCATGAGACTCTTTCCCTGCCTTTTAACTTCTGGAAAGTCTAGGGTTTGTAACAGGACCTACTGCTGCTGCCAGCAGGATCCAGACCTTGAAACACGATTTCAAATACAAAGCACTACTCTCCAGGTACAACTTTCAGTCCTACTTATCCTCTGGATTCTTCTCTGAAAGAAGGAGCAGGAAAAAGCAAAAAGGTAGACACGTGCCTTTGCTATCCTCTGTACCATGCCATCCAAGGAAACCAGTTTAGGGGGTGCTTGCTTATTCTTGCTATGGTTTGTAATGCTGGAGGATTTCCAGCATCAAAACTATTTCACAATCTTTGATACAAGGCCTGCCACCACACAGGACATAGCTACTGATTAAGGAACAGAGCCCGTGACAAGGTTTCAGCTGTACAAATACACACATTAGATATTTCCAAATAACACTATAACATTGATTTCAGATGCAAGACCTATAAAACTGTAGAATTTAAAGAAGGCTTAGAATTGTACTACTCTTCCCCACATTTCTTAATATCTGAAAAATATTCCCACATTTCAAATGCTTTGGGTAGCAAACTACAAGTCAGATTACTAATTTGCATGTTCCCTCTATTAAGCCCTTAAAAAAAAAAAAGCTTACTTTTATTCTACAGTGTATTTCAATGCAGTTCTCTTACAAGCCCTTTTATTTACAGTATAGATACTGCTTGTACCAACAACTTAAAAAGAAGAATAATAAACACACTTGCCAGTAAAAGACAGTATTTTCTTCATATTATACGTGACAATCTCAAAGACTACTAGGAGAAAAGCTTTTGGTTCTGATATAACTTTTATTCTCATTAAAACATACATATTCTCTAATTACCCTTAACAATGGAAGGCACAACAGAAACGTAATACAGTCTTGTTAAAATAATGCTTTGCAGATTGTGCAAAGCCTGATTTACTTGATTACTTGTGAAGTAAAATTTCCGTAACCCCATTAATTTTCATTTACCCAGCCCCCTCAAAGAAGGAAACATTCAGAAGCAATTCTGTATTTTATTTTAAATGCTTGGAGTTTATATTATCAGTACAAAGAAGAGTAATCCATGTCACAATGACCTGTCAGAGAAAGATCACGTAAAGTAACATTAGCTATAGAATTTAAATATTTTAGAAAGCAACTGCTACACAAGCTCTGCCTATTACCATTCCTCGAATACATAATGGTAACAGAAAGTATACATTATGAAAATCGTGTCACATTCCGAAAACATTTGCTTAAAAGCAATTAATTTTCACAACATCGACATTCTTTTCTGCCACCATGGTCATAACTTGATAGCAGCACATCCCCCTGAACTGGGAAGAGGATGCAGTTAAAAGCCCTTTGCATTGAATTTATGCTGGGTCACGGGGTCACCAATAAAATGCTAAAATAACCTAGGGGGTTTACAAAATATTTCAATATAGTCAAGAGTCTATAAGCTCATATATTACTATGAGTTGATTTAGATTTTTAGGATCTGCAATTTAGAGAGGAAGAGCTTTGTCAACTATCCCCTGATCTTTCCACCATCTCCTTTACTCCACAAACGAATCACCATGATTGTAGGCATAAAACTGAACATCACTTAAAACATCAACTACAGCTTTTCTCCTTCAACATCTCTAAAAATAAATGACTTCGATTATCAAAAACACAGGAAAATGAGATCATAAGAAAAATTTGTTCAACATTTGAAACTTTTCAAAGTTTGTTCTAATTAATTTCCTTTCTTCTCCAAATTATAGATCAAAAACTCCACAAATTGAAGTAACATAAGCTGTACCTAGCATGCTGGAAAAACAGATATTCAACAGTAAGAATCCTCTACCAAGAATTAGAGTATAAATCAAGTCATCAAGCAGCTTTTGCTGTTGGCAGTGAATGCTTTGCACATACAGACATGTTGTCAGTGCAGACACATTGTAGAAAGCTACAATGTTAAGTTAAATTCCTCCTCTGATGAATTCCAATGTTGTGAATGGAACATGTGACCAGAAATAAACTTGTGAATGGAAAGGTAGATTTTTCTATTTATTTCATTACATGATCAGACCCATGACTCAATTAAGTCAAAAGGAGATTTTTTTGATTTCACACAGCCCAGGGTCGGAACATTATAATGGCCCAGGTAAGTAAAAGCGAAGTTGTGGCTACAGCTTGGGTTGTGATGGGCTGTTTAAAACATTGAGCACTCATGAAAGCACTAAATATAAAAGTCGCAGTAGGGAGGAAAATATATAAAGATTGTTCAAATTATATTTCAAATGACAGGTCCACTATAAAACCCCTACATATTTTCTTGAAGTAACAAACTATCCATGTGGATGATGTATTTTAATTTCCTCCATAATTTATCCTTCAAATCAATGACAATTTTATTTTCTTTTACAACACTCACTCTTCCCGACTGCTTGTACAGGCCTTGCTCTTTCATAGCACAGTTCCTATGGCTTTATTCTTAAATATCAAAGAGGAGAACATTAGTACTGTTTTCTTCCATACACAGCTGTGCCAGCAGAACATCCCTGTCATCCCTAGATGCCCACTAGCCCTAACTAGAGAACACTGTTCCCATAGATTTGTAGGGGGCAGTCTCTTTACTTCCTATGTTTTTTTTCCTTCACAAAAGTTATTTCAAATTCACAAAGATCCTCTTGTAATAGCAGTACCCAGAATGAAGTATTATTCATTAATATGCAATATAACACCTTAATGTACTCAAATTTATTCAGCTTGTGGTGGTGAGTTGACCTTGGCTAGACGCCAGGGTCCAACCAAAGCTGCTCTATCACTGCCCTCCTCAGCAGGACAGGGGAGAAAAAAAATCACAAAACTGTTGGGCTAAGATCAGGACAGGGAGAGATCACTCACTCATTACTGCCACAGGCAGAACAGACCTGACTTGGGGACAAAAGATAATTTAATTTATTACTAATCTAATCAGAGTAGGATAACAAGAAATAAAAATAAATCTTAAAACCACCTTTCCCTCATTTCTCCTTTTCTTCTAGCCTTAACTTTACTCCCAAATTCTCTATCTCCTCCCTACCAGAGGTGCAGGGGGATGAGGAATAGGGCTTGGGCAGTCAGTTCATCACATGCTGCCTCTGTCTCCTCATACTCTTTCCGTCCTCCAGCATAGCGTTCCTCCTACAGCAGACAATCTTCCATGAACTTATCCAGCATGAGTCCTTCTCACAGGCTGTAGTTCTTCACAAACTGCTCCAGCATGGGTCTCTTTCCATGGGATACAGTACTTCAGGAACAGGCTGCTCAAGCATTGGTCCCCCACAGGGTCACCAGTCCTGCCATCAAACCTCCTTCAATGTGGGCTCCTCTCTCCACAAGTCCACAGGTCCTGCCAGGAGCCCGCTCTAGTGCAGGCTTCCCACAGGGCCACAGCCTCCTTTGGGCATCAACCCACTCCAGTGTGGAGTCCTATACTGCAGGTGGATCTCTGCTCCACCACGGACCTTCACTGGTGAGGGCCACAGCTGCCTCACCATGATCTTCACAGGCTGCAGGTGAATCTCTGCTCCAGTACCTGGAGCATCTCCTTCCCCTCCTTCTTCCCTGGCCTAGATGTCTGCAGAGCTTTCTTTCTTACTCCTCTCTCCTGGCTCCTGTTGTGCAGCAACTTTTCCTTCTTCTTAAATATGTTATCCAGAGGCACTACCACCGCTGCTGATGGATTTGGCCTTGGCCAGCAGCTGGTCTGTCTTGGAGCCAGCTGGCATTGGATCCATCAGACATAGGGGAAACTTCCAACAGCTTCGCACAGAATCCACCTCTGTAGCACCCCAGCTTTGACAAGCAAACACAACACACTTGTATAAGGTATTTACATCTATTTCTGAGTCTACTCAAGCACTCACACTGCTCTAAAGCATGTTTTTCTGTAAACTGAAATAACTGTTTTATAGGTCCTTATGACTTTTTGTGGTACAGAAATGTGCTACCTGAGCAAGAAAGTGGGGGACAATCTAATTGCAGAAGATATCAGTAATTTCACCAGTTCCAAGCTCCAATTACTGGTTTAATAACAACTAGTGTTTCGTAACTTCATCTCTCAATATAAAAAGTAGCTGACATTTCAGGGAGAAGTACTTCTGCAGTGCTTTGCTCTTCTCCTGCACTGCATTTGAATCTCCTGCATCACCTCGGATCCAGTCACTATTTTACCTAAACTAGAGAGGTGGTACTACTCATCAGGAAAAAAAAAATATATATATATGAATTTCATCACCCTGAAAACACAGATGTCAGTGCTTCCACTTTTATATACTCATCTAATATTTGCTGACTATGTCACATTCTTGCTTGTCAGCAGTAGGTGTGGAGTGGCTTCCAAGAGCTCTAGGCAGAAAACAAAAGAGAATGAAGGGAAAGGCATTTCTGTTTCAGATATGCTGCAAATCCATCTGGCAGGGCTCTCCCAAAGCCTCAGCTAGGGATTCCACACCTTCCTGGGAAGCACCCTGCTGCCTGTGTGAGGTAGCTCCAAGGAAGGTCATATGGACCTCTGCAGACACAACTTCATGTGCGCTCAGATTTTACCTATTCCAGTTCTAACCACAACCGTCAAGAGAGCAGTGCAGACAACCAAAAGTGCTGCAATGCCTCCCAAGGGAACAAATGAGAAGGAAAAGAAGGAAAGAAACCAATCCACAAGGGTTGTGCAAATCAGAATTAAAACATTACAAAGACCTTCTTTCTTCATGATAGGGAAGCCAGGGCAGAAGCTTTGAGCAACATGTGGCTCCCAACAGTCACAGTGAGGCCCTTGTGCTTGGATTATGGCACATGAATGGCAATAAATGATCCAAAATCCAGGATACCAACACACATATGGAAAAAACTACTACCTGGGAACCACTCTTATGCAGCTCACCCTTCCCTTGCACCTCTGAGGAGCACAGTACCTGTTTCTATCCTATTAATATTATGACCACCATTAAAAGTTCCGTAAGATCATTGGCTATACCTGCTGACATCCATAGGTTAAATAACCCTGCTTCAGCAGAAACTTTGCCCTCACATTTCTTTAGATGCTGATTTGTTTTAAACACAGCTTTGGGTGTAGAGCAAGACTGATGAGGTGTACAGCTGAAAAGGAATGAGGACAATAGAGAAGCTGTCATGCTGTGTTGGAAGATGCAAACAGCAGGCACACCTGCGACAAAAGTGGAAGTGTAAAAAACACAATAGACTTTCAGGCAGGTCAGTTTTTGGGGCTTCTTTCTCCAATAAAATGTTCTAAAGTGAGATTGTCAAGACTGGAAAAGATAAATCAATTCAACCTTTTAAATCACTCCAGGGATCTTTTCTTCACTTACTACTCCCTCAAAAATGCCTGCTGCAATTGTTAAACACATATAATATAGACAATAAACTTCAAATAAATTTAGTGTGACCAGAAACTCACCCTGCCACTCAAACATGTACAAGCGGTATTTACCACACATAATATTATATCATGTTTGTTAAAGGAAGTGAAATTGTAGTGATCATAACAAAATATATGTATCTCCGATAACTACAGCATATGATTCAAAAGTTAGGGAAAATCGTTCAGCCTTCAATACTACAACAGCACAGAATATTGTTTAGTAAAACACACATTCCACTCACAACCTTGCTATTTTCATCTGAGGATTAAAAAAAAAAAAAAGAAAAAAAAGAAAAAAAAAAGAAAAAAAAGAAAAAAAACTGGAAAAAAAAGAAAAAAAAAAAAGAAAAAAATGAAAAAAAAAAAAGAAAAAAAGGAAAAAAAAAAGAAAAAGCCCAGAAGGCTGCAATCAGGTTTTTCTCTCTCTCCAGGAGCCACTCATTTCTAAAGCACTCTACGAATTCAGAGTTAGCATTTCCAGTGTTAGGGGCTTTTTTTCTATTGTACACTCTGAAATAACAGCATCGATTACTAAAAATACTAATTAGCATTTAATTAGGAATAGCAATATGAGGAAAAGCAGTGATACGCAGACATCCCCTCTCTGGAATTAGATAGTAATTCTTTTTAGATTAGGAAGCAATGAACTAAAACCACTATCCTGCAAAGTTAACTGTTCTTATTGACACAGTTCTGGATAGGAACGACACCAGCCCAAGGGATGGCACAGTAAGCAAAAAGAAATCATACTAACTTCTGACATTTAAAAATGACCATGATAAAAAGGATCTGAAGGAGTTACGTAAATTTGCTACAATAAGAATATTGCACCTTTTTTTTTTTTTTTTAACTAACACGTACCTATGTAACAGTATCAAAAAGAACAAATAGTTATTACAGAAAGGACTGTACTGGCAAAAAAAATTTAACCAACAAAAGGGTTAATTAGGGATACAAATTTTCTCAGACTGTTAATAATGGGAATGACACATAGTATGTGCCCATAAGTAATTCTCAGGTATCTTTGATCTTCAGCCCCCAGCGATTACTGTTGCCTGCCATACCCTGGCCTCTGGGACTCTCTCAGAACCAGACATCTGGCTACTTTGTTGTTTTAGACTAATCTCATCCCAGGAGAGCTCAAGAAATGACACCAGGCAAGGAGGGTCCTGGCAAGGGAAAAAACATTATAGTATCAGCAGATTTTTGAGTGGACTAGAGTATCAAAATTGTCTTCAAATTTCTATAGGGATCCCATGGCTTCTCTGCTCTCGAACACCACTTTCACACAGAACACCAGAATGCACATGATCCTCTTTTAAAGAACTGTTAATCTCTTTGAAGAAGCTAATGAATGATAATCCAAGAAAGAGCATGTGACAAAGGAAAACGGAAGCAAAAAAGAAACTGTAATGAATGGGTGGATTTAATGAAGATTTTATTGAAAGGCCAACACACTGCATGATCAAACAATGCCTTTAAAAGCCTACAAAATTTACTCCAACCCCTCAAACACTATTTTTTACTAATCCACAGGTTTTAGCTGCCAGCAGTGTTATCCCTGAAACAGGACCCTCTGACAAGTGCAACGGATTCAGCCGAGTGCCTGATTGCCTGCTCCAGGCTCAGACACTGGGCAGTTCATGATAGTCTGAGCCCAGAGGGGTCAAACAGGCTGCAAACACGGAGAAAGGGAGGTTTAACTCTAAAGCCAGGCTTTCTCACCATCAGAGGCTACACGGGTTTTGCCACAATCTTTAATCCACTGGTCTCCCATTCCATAGGTTACATCAGATGCACCACTGACAGCTGGACAAGAACTGCTGCAAGCAGCCCCACAGAAGGCTCTTTTACTATACTGATGCTCCTACATCCTTCCTACAGCAGAGCTCCTATATCCCACGAGTTCCCAGTGCCCACTTACTGCCTGTACTTGGCAATAGAAGGAACCAGAGCATTCAGACCTGGAGGGAATAAAAATCTCCCATGTATTTTTCCAAGGGAAGTAAGCATGCCCATACTATGAGCATTATCTGAGCCACATAATTCCAAGCAGCATCATTTTTACAACCCGGGGGCGGCACATAACAGCAATAAGGATGAAATCGCTTCTGTGTAGGTATCCTTTTTGTTTCAAATCAGCCACCACATCTTCTCCTCCCTTCACTGGTAAGAGCAAGCTAAAAAGAATGGACACTAAATGAAGTTAAGATTCTAATGCTTTCCTAAAGGCAGGCCCATATGATTTCACTTTGCCTCATTTCAGGATATTTTGAAAATGTTCAGAACAAAGCTATGGAAAAAACTGAATAATCTGTCATATCACCAGCTCCCAAACAAAACCTTTAGCAAGTGCTACAGACAGAAGCAGTTTGAAAATCATTTGCTAAACTTCGTATTTCGCACACCACATCTATTCTGCTTTCTTCCAGCCAGAACATTCTCCTCTCAGTGAGAGAAACAATACTTAAAAAGTTACCCCAAAGTATTTCAGCAGTTTCCTAATGCACTGTAACAGCTGGAGCAGTAAGAAAATAACCTGTGCAACATTAGTTTTAGTTGCATCATATCAACAGTAAAAAAACTCCTGAAAAATCCAGCATTCTTGAGAGATATTCAGAAAGATGAGATGCAATTTCTTTCTGACTATGAATCAAGCAAATCTTCCTTTGCTTTCTCACCAATTATGTTGGTAATGTGTTAGAGTGTGTATTAGTCCAAATAATTAAACTTTAAAATACTGGTAGCACCATGACAACAAACTTTTGTGTGCTCTCTATAGACACATGTGCTCAACAGATTTGTGTGTTAAAAGCTTTGCTATGATACCAGACTCTTAGAGTTTAATTGATGACTTCTGTGACTGCTATAGCTTGCAAGTAGCTATGACACTTGACACAACAGGAAGTCACAAAACATTCCACATCATCACAGTAAAAACTTTTACTGTACTTATTAATACATTGTCTACTGCAGAACAATTCAGACTACAGTGTAATAAGAAAAGCACCATAAGGCAGGACAGGCCAAACTAATGTGTTTAAAAAATAGTATGTGATTGTATCAGTGGAGATGGCATTAATACAAATAACAATGAAGACTAGGCAGAATTTTAATTTTGATATTTTATGTATTTTAGATGCCTAATACTCTCTGTCTTCACCTGCCACAGAACTTGAATGGTGCATCCCACACACCTACCTTTCCCCCTACTCCTTTTAAATCAGCAACAAACAATATTCCACAAAAGAACAACACAAAAATACACAGAAAATAAGCAGTCAAAAAAGCAAACAAATCTCACCTAAATTCTACGTATTAAAGACAGAAAAATACAAATTATATAGATACACATTCTAACAAACGTCTCTCACAATGTCTAAAAGAACATTTTTGTAGGATTGTCTTAATATTACAGTTACATTCTGGACATAGGTATTACAGACATTGTCAAAGCCATATGCCATCACTAGGACTCCAACAGCAAATAAGCAAATGCTTCAGAATGTAAATACTCCTCTGTTTACTCCAAGTATTGATTTATGTTCTATGGGTATCCAAACATCAGTAGCTAACATTGCCTTGCACGATCTATTACAAAATTACAGTTATTCGGTAATGTTTTCTAATGGTAAATAAAACTCCCCACAGCCGCTCTCCAAAAGCTCAACAGCTGGGAGCAGAAAGCACCGTAGCATGACAGGAATGCCAAGATATCCATACAAAGGCAAATCAAATAGGAAAACAAACTCCAGAGAAAAAAGGTCTTCAAACAAAATCCATGTTAACACTTCTCCTAATTTGGAAATAAAATAGAGTAGCTCCCATTTATCTGTCATTACAGTGGAACAGAGAGAGGAAAAGACATTTTGGACAGGAGCAACACTCCCGTGAACAGTATCTGTAATTCATTCAAGCACCTATTCAATCTATACTAAAAAAAGGTTAATGAATAATATTTTAAATGGCATATAGTTCAAGCACTGATCTCACAGCAGAACCATTAATCCTGCCCAAGTACTAAAGTCTAACTAGGATTCCAGATTTCAAAATACATTTATGAAAGGCTGTACACACAACTGCTACATTGTCTTTCCTATTTGCCCATCTATCATTTAACAGTACAGCTCTATAGTTTACTGCTGACTGTATGTATAACATGCAGTTCTTCATAATTTAGGTATTTTATTTCTGTCTGTATGAACAAACTTAGGAGAAAACATCCACAAACCACTTTGATTAAATTCTCCTGGGTTTTGGAGGCTGCCTTTGCCTGCAATGAAAGCTGGAGGAAATAGGCTTCTGAATGTAGATGGAAGAGCTACACGTTTCCTCCTCAGAGCAAAGCTCTGTTTCTTATCTTGTAATCAAGCAATTTGTCAGCTAATAAAATTACTTTATGCTCCTCTAATACCTGCATAAGGAGATAGTAGAGAGAAACCTTAGTGATGTTTCCTGACAAACACACTTCCTAGAGATAAGTACAACTACTCTGACTTCAAGATAATGACACAACCTTAAGCCACAAATAAAGCTTCGTCTTTAGAAACATTTACAGCATGAACAATACCAATACCTGCTTTTATTTCTCTATTTTAAATTTACAGGTAGTTTAATTTATTTGAAACAAAGACCATATTTTCAAAAAGACAGTCATTACCATGAGAATTCAGTGGACAAAAATGCAATACTCTCCTTATTAATGTATCTACTTAGCATTTATGCCAACTGCATACCTTTGCATAGGCACACCACCTAAGACCAACTACCACCTCTGGAATCCACATGCTACAAATTATATAGACCCAGTTTTCATTTGTAACTCTTACCTACACTGACTCTGTCCACACCTTTGATTTCAACAGAAGAGTATCTGGTTTACATTAGGATAAAGAAGTTTCCAGGTACCCTCACTAGAAGCACAGGTGTTCTTTTGCTGGTAGCAGCTGGCATGTGCTAATTAGAAGGAAAACTGAATTCAACTATTTTTAGTTTTGTAAAAACACCTGAGAAATTAGATGGCTCAGAATAAAGTCTCAGCATATTACAATATGCTCTATGCAGTAGGAAATAACCTGACAAAATGAAATTTTCCATTGCCTTTCATCACACAATTGAGAAAGAACTTGAAGCCTGAAAGACAGGAAATCTCTTTAAAATCTGCTTGTATGGCAGATCTGCATCAGGTTGCAAAAAATTATTAGAGTATTAAAAGACACTCTTGCCTCCCACAGCTCACAAACCAAAGAAAAAAACTCCACAAGTTGATAAAGAAACCATCAGTGTAGCCTGCTGGAAGTGTTGTTAAATGAGCCACCTACCTCACAAGATAGTGTATGATAAGTTAGCATGACAAGTGATTTGTCTGTGTAAAAAAAGCTCTTGCAAGTTGGGAGCACTGACTGCTATTAAGACCAGGGAGTCAGGGAAACAAAATACTACAAAATATTTACACTGTGGTTTTATACTAGTAAGGAAGATGACAAAGAACACACCACAACTGGCTGAGGATTTGAATGAGGAGGGAAATTAAAGTCAGTGTGATCAGCTAGAGATACGACAGAATCCTTACAATGGGCACAATAACTTATATTATGCAAAAAATACCAAAGGGGGAAGAACTGGGAGGGTGGTAAGCCTAACTTTACTGCTAAGACAAGGAGAAGAATTTTACATGTTCTACAGACAAACATACACATCTGAATCCTGATCACAGCTCGGAGAGCACAGCTGTCAGACTCATAAAGTACCTGAGTTATAAAGTAACTAGGATTTTATATTTACATAACACAAAGTAAAACAGAACTAGTGCAGAGACTACTGTTCCAAATTTGTATACACGTAAAAGAGAGAAATTCTTACCTATAAAACTGAACTAATTTCAATGCAATACTCTAAATTACAGGAAAATTGAAAAACAAAATGTTAAGGAATCAACTAAAACAAGGAAATCAAGCTTACAAGGTAGGTATTTTGTTGTTATTTGCAGAAGGTGAGATAAAACTCTTGAGTTTTATCTGCTGGGAGTTTCAGACAGGTTCAAAAAACCAAATGTAGCAACAGATGCATTTGTTACTCAAGGGGTCATGGCAGCAGACCCCTCATGAAGCAGAGATGCTTCGGAGTGACTCATTTTCAGAAGGGATTTGAGGACAGCACTTTACAATGCTGTGTATTTTTCTGTGTATTTCCTACTTACAAACAACATCTATTGTTCTGAGTGTCTCAGATCACAAACTGCAGAGAACCAAGCCATGCAGAAGTCATTGACATAAGTGGTACGAACAGCAGAAACGTCCCAGCATCAATAGGTCACAGACATTTGTGACTATGCCTAGAAATAGAAATGCCTCACAACTGCACAAGAGGCTGCACTGCTGGTCAAAAAGAAGAGGTATGAGAGAGGACATTGACTAAAGTATTAGAGAACATAACCTATATAGGAAGTCACTCAATACTGATATTCTGGGCCACTTGGATAATCAAAGTACAGCAAGTATTTTTGAGATAACATATATGACATTAACATTACAGAAAAAAAAGTCAGAGTGCACATTTTCTAAATGGCATGATCATGTTGTTTTAAAAGGGAAGCATAAAACAAATCCATAGATCAAACCTGAAATTTTACCTCCCATTTTAATGTTATCTTTTCTCTAATTACAGGTAACTTATCAACCTGGCTTAGGCTTCCTCATCTTAAAAAACTTTGAGAAATCTTATATATATTGAATATATGAAAGGTTTCCCTAAAAACATATTCATTTTTTAAACAAAATACTTTGCTTAAGTAGAATGCAACCTGATAGCCACTCTTAGGGCTGACTTATTGTAGTTCCAGTTATAAAATCTTCTTACTGCAGAATTGGTATATAATTTTTATATTTTCAAAGAAATCAAAATATCACTTGCCAAAAGTGCCTTCTTAAAGCAGATGGAAGGATTTAAGAAAACAAAAGACCAAAACTTCAAATTTCAACCCAGAAGTGAAATGGCACAAAACCAGGACTAAACAGACTCCTCTAAATAAAACTGCAAGAGTTGTAAATGTAATAACCTTCATGACTGTCAAAGTACAAATACAAAGGGATTCATTTTCAGTGATGACTGTTCAATACTCTACTTTTAAATGCAACATAGAGCTGGCAAATTTCAACACTTCTACAAGCAAATAGATTGAGCACTGTTAGGTTTGTGAGCAAGTGAGTGCTGTTGTTGGCAGGGATATTTGCAAAACCATTCCCAAGATGCAGGCACGGAGTTCAGACTCTCTGCTCTTGAGCAGGTTCCTACTGCTCGTTGGTACCACCAAAATTCAGGCACATGCATATGCAAAGTCTAGCAAAATACAGAAGTCTTCTGAATAAACAGACAAATGAATATCCATTTCCACTGACAGGATAAAAATCTGAGTCACTAAAAACCCTAGTTTTACTTATGCTTCTCTGCCCTATTTCCCTTCCACATTTGTTATTTCTGGTTTAGGTGAACTATCAGCAAATAAGGACAGAGATCATATCACTGCATGCACACATGCTTTGATGGATTCATTAAGATCACCCAGGTTTATTCAATAATCTTCCCATTGAAGGATTATTGTTTTTATCTAAGGAAGGTAACCTGTGCAATATGACAGACTGACACAGCTGAAAAGCTAAGAAATTTTTCCAGAATTCTTTACAATATTATCAAAAGGAAAAAAAAAAATAAAGGAGCTGTTTTTTTCCCTCCATCTAAAAAGGTTGAAATAAAGCCACAATGGATAGCAATTATTAGAACCATTCTGATCTTCAGTATCCAGATTAGAGGCTGTAAACTCTCCATCAATAATGTGAAAACCTCAGTGAATGTTTCATGCCCTAGTATTATGTCTCAGAAATAACTTTTCAGACTCCATTATGTCCGCCATGAACTTGATCTTTCACCTCTAGTGAAAATCCTCTTATAACTATAATTCTAAAGTTAATGATGAGAGATTTCATTTGCTTTCCAAGCACAGATAAAACCTTTTTGAAATACACTTACACTGCCATGACCTTGGTCTATGACTTAAGAGTTCACCACATGTAATAATTTACTTTGCCCCATGGGGCTCATTGAGATTTCCTTTTAAAAGGTTTTGGATATGCAGTTGGAGCTGAAACACTTACCCAGTAAGTATCAAAGTATACATCCCCACATGTATTACAAATATTTTGCAAAAGTATTCACAAACAAAATTTAGATCATTACAAAATATAACAATAAAAAGGCCTAACTAACTAAGCAAAGTCATCCACAGACTAGGAATTCAACATTTTGGGAGTCTTGTTGCAATAATCCACAACACCTGCTAGAACAGAGTTTCAAAATTTCATGGAAGCAATACAGGTAAATTGGCAAACTAATTCAGGAAATACGCTGTTGCTCCTGACTTACCAGCTCAAACACAATTCAAGTCAAGCACAGTAATATTCTGATTAATTTATGCACCACATGATTACCATAAGTGCTGCATGAGACTAGTTACTGTACGGCTGCTGACTTCTTTGCTGAGAAGCAACGCACTAGCTACTTTGTCTGCCCACATAGTTCTTACTAAACATCTCTTTAGTATTAAAAACAAATAGATTAAGTCAGAACTACTGTATCTCCCTCAACATAAGGCAAGTTTTTTTGTTCCCCTGAATTTTGGGGAAAATTCCTTCATAAACATTATTTATCTTAAATTCAAGCACTGTCTTGCAGCCCTAGTCAAAAAGCACACAGTTACTGCCTCACAGCGTTAGGCGAGTTCACATCAGTGAATGGTAACACATCAGCAGGTGCAGCCGTGGCTCCAACCAGTTCCCACTTTGCCTCTGGCTCCCAGGGTCTCGCAGAGCAGCCAGGCAGCTGGTGCTAACTCCCTGGGGATGTGTACGAGGGCCTGGGGCAGGGCAGGATTCCCCAGGGCAGCATTCAGTGGCAGACAGCACAGACCTTGTGAGGTCAGGCTGAGGGTGGCGAGGGGACCCAAAATGCCGGAGAAGAAAACAGTCTGGAAACGCAGCTTGTATTGATGATGAGGTGCTGAATGGGTTGGCAAAGTTATATTTCATGGCAAAACCTATTCTCCCCCATGAACAGGTGAATAATCAGCAGCTGTTGTGCTTTCAGGGCACCTACAGTCAAGTGAACACGCTCTTTTGCCAGTCTCCTGCCCCTCAAAATTTCCTAAACACTACCATCTTCTCATAGGGGCTTCCCATGTGAGTACGAGAGTTGAAGCCTCTGCCACAGATACTCCAAGTGCTGTTGTTTTGCCTCCCTATTAACGTAGCAGTGGCAGCAAAGCACTGGATTTCAGACAGAAAAGGGCATATGCACAAAGGGACACACACAAAAATCTTAGGTGAGCAGGAAAGCACACCAGTGTGGGGACTGCATGTCTGGAAAAGGGTTCCCAGGAAATGTGGCTTTACGTCAACATGCCCAGAAACAGTTTATCAGCAGCTTTGCAGTTTTCAGGCTCCATCACGGGGCCTATATTTTCCAGAAATTGAAGCCTAAATAGTGCTTTCAAATCAAAGAAAATTTGCTGCTCTACTACTGCCCACAATTTTTTTGCCAAACGCTCCAACTGACAAATGACGAAAAACTCAGTTTAACAGAAAAGTACAAACTGGAAGCACTTCTAAAATGCCCTGACTTCTCCTACAAAAACATTTTAAAGAGATTTGGGCTTATTTAGTTGTATATGAAGTAATACAGGAATTTGTTCTGTCTCTTCACACAGATGAGGTTTCCCTCGTAGATTCTAAGACACTTGCTCTTAACACATATTGAATAGTTTGACACGCAATTTAGAAGATCAAAAAGTTCACAACATTCTTTCATAATCACAGTGGTGAAAAAAAAAGGATAATAAAAGAAATTTAATTTCCTTGACAAGGAAATATAATTCAAAGATAATAGCAATCTTAACTAAAAATCCTGCTTCATGTTCAATAGCTTAGATTTCCATAAATCAGGACTTAATACTGCACACCCAAAAAGAGAGCTAAAGAAATTATGGAAACATTCAATTTGCAAGCCTCATGTCTTTCTTTCCTATATATTCTCATTAACCACTAGGCAGAAATATTCATGACAGCTAAAAAAGGGCTTGGATAGAAAAAAAAAAAAATTCCCGAGTGAAATACCCTGAAGCTTTGATATTAACACAAAAAGGACAAAATTAAGAACAGAGAAACAATATAACATTATGTCTTTACAAGCCAGTGTTCAGAACCTGCAGAACAGCGATGCTCTCTGTCGCTAAATCCACTAAAAATATTTCTAAAGGGCTTTTTGCTTTCTAAATAGATTTGAAATAGTTTAATTTTGATTTATCTGCAGTAAGCTGCAAATTGTCATATGTAAAAGGTATTTTCAGATTTCAAAATGTTACCAATACTCTACATATTATCACTCCAAATGTTCTTTTTAGAAAGAAATACTGAATTAATTCCATTTCTGACAATCAATACTGCTGCATACTAGCTTTAAGATATATGTTTTTATACCCAGTCACAATGCTGAGGCCACCAACAGCCATGCTAAACCATTTGCAGTGGTATCCCTTCATCCAAGAGGATCTGGGTCTGAAGATTCAGGTGAACAGATGTCAAAGGAACCATCTCTATTGTTCATAGTAAAACAATAAAGTACACACTTTATTAACCACCTATATGCAACAGAGGAGGATGAACAGTTTCTGTTCTGCACTATCATCAATTTAATGCCAATCCTATTAAAATTAACATTAAATTAGTGTTTGCTTTGTAAGCCAACAGCTGAAGGACGGTAGAACCCAGTGTGTTGCCAGCAAACACCTGCAACTGCTCTGCTGAAGAAAAGGTTTTCATCAGAAAACCACCCTCACACAGCAAATGCTGGTACCGTGCAGGAGCTCAAGGGAATTATGGCTGCATAAAACACTCCACTGGAAAAAAAAAAAAACCAACCACCTGTAACTTTTTGGATAATATTGCCAGTCTTCACTGATCTCCAAAAGACAGCCTTTGTTTTCAAATGCTGAGGTAGGGAGACTGGGTAACACTTGCCTTGCTAGCAAAATATTTGCCATCTCTCAAATAGCCATAAAATTAAACAGCAAAGAACACAGAGCCTAGATTTTAGGGCACTAGACCTCACTGTCTGCAAATACTTTAATATAATTATTGCTGATTTGTTCAAACTGTTAAAAATGCTTGTTTTGCATAGGCAGTGCATTTCATACAGCACTCTCTGCTAAATAAAGGAAGCTCTTGCACAGTATATTTTCACACTGAATTAACCTGCAGACCAAGACAAATACAAAACCACCTTGTTTGAAAAGGCCACTTTTGTCAAGAGTGAGAGCAAGACTCTTCTTCTGTTCTGGCTTCTTTATGCCACAAACAGCTTTCAGGGTCAGTGAACGTGCCATAGCAGACAAAAAACTGATATTCCCAGCCAAGCACCGCAGAATAGCAACAGCAAAGCCTCCTGAAAACACTCTTCGTACAAAGTCAGATCTAGGACAGTTGCGCAAACACAGCTGTAGAAACACAAGCCTATGATGATTCCCTGCAGTTTCCAGCCACAGCCCAAGTAGTTTAGCGCAATTTAAACAGGCAATTTTATAACTCTCTAGATTACAGCAGAACTGCTACAAGCATCCCAGATTGAGAATGCTGAACATGCACAGGGCTGCAAGTTCTGTGTCATACATCTTAACGGCACAACTTCAGGTACTCTAAGAGATTTAATATATTTTCTTGCACTTCCCTCATCTCTTACACTCCCAGGAGCGCAGGAGAGGGGCTTTTTCCACTGGACCCCATATGAGCCATATGAAAGACCCTGAGTTAGAGGTAATGGCAACCAGGGACAAAATCAAATCTTATCATAAGCCTAACTCAACCAGTGACACCTTAGGTTAGTAAGTCAGCTGCTTTGTAAAGGTGTTGGAAGAATCTGAAACTTCTCACAAACTAAGTGAAGAGTTTGGAGGTGAAGTTCTTGACTGGGGAGTTCAGAAGCCTCATTGTTTGCCTGAATTTGCTGCCAATGAATTAAGAGCAGAGCTGAATGCCTTTGAAAATCCCCTCCACTCTGAACAGGTTTACTAGTGAATCTGTATTAGAACTACTAGTGATAAATGAAAAGCGTTCAGCAAGAGAAGGAAAAAACCCATAAGAGTCACAATTGCTTTGGGTTACAGAAGACTTGAGAAGCAACTGCAGAGATATCTAATGGAGCTGCATGACTGGAACACATTAGTGATGAAATTCACATTGTAAGTAATAATTTGGGCTACTCCTATGCATTGATGGATATAAAATGCACTCACTCTGAGGGAAGGAAAAAACCCCTAAGTATCAATAAATAGTTCAATAAAAACCATATGCTCAAAGCACACTAACAATAAAAGAAAAGTAAACTCTCAGGATACATAAAAAATTAGACTGCAACACTAGAATAGAGTGGGTGAATTTATTAGCACGACAGCTTCTATGTACATACCAGGCTTATGCTGGCACAGTTAATTCTTTATATTTGTACATGTGAAGTACAGACGTCTTGCCTAAATTTGTCATCCGACACCCACACATTTCCCAAAGACTTCAGTGTAGTATCTAATGGAAGAATTAGTTATATTTTAATTTAGAATTATTTAATCTATGTGGGCAGACCAAATTTATTACTTAGGAAAGAAAAAAAATCATTATGATTTTTTTTTCCTTTTACAGTATCACACTTAAAATACAGTAGAACTAAATTACTTACCCCTTCATAAACAAAACCTACCTATATGGATATTTTAAGTGCAGTCTGGAAATCAAGTTTTAGACAACACTACTGACACACTTAGAGAAGAAAAACTGTATTATAGAAGACAACTAAACATCATGACACACAAAGTTTATTTGAAGATCTTAGACTATTTTGTTTCATAATGTTCATGTGTTACCTTCCAAGGGTAAACACTCATGGTACACTGGTGCATCAGTGTATGAATCACAAACCATTAGAGCTTGTACTTCTTTTTATTCATTTTATTTTGTTTTCTAAAAGGTTAATGTACATGTATACACAGTTCAAAGAACTTTGGATATTTTTAGAGAAATCAATATCTTTCCTGTGACTTTACAGTAGTGTTAGGGTTCACTTTTTTTTATCTTTACTTAAAAAAAAAACACACCACTCACAAAGAGAGGAATTTTCCAGTCCTCATTTCTCATATGCTATGTATTTTAAAATACCAGTTAATACTATTGCATATAATTTGTTGGGAAAATGTTGCTGCTCTCCCTTGATTCTTTTCCAGAAAGGCTATAGCTGTGGACCTTGTATATTTATGATCAGTTTTATCTTCTACATCTGCTTCAAAAAACAAATCTAAAAATCAATACTAGAACTCTTTCTTTATATCTTATTTCATAAACACCTTTCCAGCTTTCTTCATTGTAGCCTATTTTATATTTCAAAATCTTGCACTGCATATGCAACACCTGGTTTTACAAAAAGGCATAGCAGAGCCACATGAAAGTTGCAAAAAAATAGAACAGCATGTTGATTAAGAGGTTTTGTACAAGCTATAGCTGAACTGAACAACAAAAAACAACACCCTCAACAGTTTTGTTGTGTATGAGATAGCAAAATAGCCAAAGTATTCATCAACAAAATGAACTGTGTGTCACGATTTATCTGTATAATTCCATCACAGCTCTTGCCTGTTATGTTATACTTTTCAAAAGTATGTCATTAAGCTGCCATAAAAGTCATCACAAATTGCTTTTTCTCCCAAACTGATAATAGACTTATAGATCTAATTTTCAATCTCTTTTCTTCATTACTTTGATTCTTAAGTAGGGTATGACATTTGCTGTCTGAATACTTTGTAGTAATATCTGGCATCTCTACAGCACTTTTGTCTGAGCATCTCTGAGTTTTTAATAGGTTTGTCTTTACAGCACGTTGAAATGGTGACATATTTATTCCTCTGTCTTGCAGACACTTAAATACATTTTTTAATAATTTCACTGAAAAACTACAAGCCTTGTTGAAAGAAAATTACACAACAAAGCCTTCTGTGCTGTCAGATGCTATGTCATTAAAATCCTGACCCTTCACAGTTCAACAAGAGCAAAGAGCAAATGTAAGGCCTCTGTTTTCCATTCCAATTTTTTTAACTTAGTGGACTGTCCTTTTCACAAATCAAGAGACTGACCAATAGAAACAACTAAGTAATTGAGAAAATATCCACAAATTAAAAACCCTCCTCTTTTTTTGCCAGTCAACATATCCATGGTTTTTGTCCATATAGGGCTTCATATGCATCAAACTGAATTCAGTATTTGAAACTGGCTGTGCTAATGACCTAAGTGTATTTGTGAAAAAGGCTAGGAATAGGCTGGTTTAGAAAACTGCTTGCAGGGTTAATTAAAGTAACATATAGGAAGAGATCACAAGAGGAATGATGGAAAATCAGGGTGAAGAAGGAGAAACAGAGAAGAAAGAAGAGTTGAAAGACAGCTGAGAGAAAAACCACACATCAGACCAGGGAGAAGACTTTAAGAACCTATGAACGGGTCACGGAGTCAATTTTAAGCCCTATTAGACAAGTTGTATTTCTGCTCAACACATCAAGAATAGCTACTTCCACCAAAATAACAGGCAGAATAGCCATAAATCATCTTCCTCTCCTCCAAAATCCAAAATTTCCAGAGTGCACAAGAGATTTCCTCCCCACTGCTTACATTTCTCATTTGCCAATACTTCTCTGGATAGAATGATACTAACTCCTGGATAGTCTGAATTAGATCTTTTAATTTCTTCCTTATAAAGCTAAAGAGATCTTTTTTCCCCTATAATCCCTATGAATTGTGAAGAATGCTCTTTCCAACTCCCCTAAAACAACCCACCAAACCACTCCCCTATCAGAGTTACGTGAAGATGTTAATTTTCACCCTCAAACACCAAAAGACTTGGAAGCCCTTTGGCTTCTAAATATAATGCTTCTTCCCACCATAATGCCATAGACACAGGAAACAAAGGTGCTAACTGGCTTGATTGTCTTCCCTTATTAATGACAAGGGGATTTTGATAATGATTTCCTCCGGAATGGCCCAATCATCAGAACTATCCCCCACTTGCTCATCTACCAGGCACACTGCAAAATAATACAAAAGGGTAATGTGGTAGAGTTTCGAAGGCACAGCTAATAGCTACTAAAACCAGAAATTTCAAAGTGGTATAGATCACAGGCTGGGTGATAAAATGGTGTATAGGAAGAAATATTTTTTTCACTTGGATAATTTTACATTTGCACTCTCGAGTGACTGTTCAGCCAATGTATCCTTACACACAGATCAAGAGAACCTAAAGTTTAGGTACACTTTTTTGATATACCATGTGTTTGAACCATCAGGGAAAAAAAAAAAAAAAACCACCAGAAAATTGCATGGTTGGTATTAAACATTGACAATAGATTTTTTGCTTACTTAGGTTTATACTTACCATCCCAGAACATTAAGTTTTTCAATGATGAACACAGTTTAATCTTAGAATTGTAGAATTCTTAGTATCAGATTTGGTAACCACATCTTCCTTAGCCAACAAAAGCAGGACATTTATTTTGTGCCCTTGGGCATGTATCAATTAAAAACACAGGTCCTTGTAAAGGATAATAAAAATACCTCCCTTTTATTATCTCACAACCAAATTTTCCAATTAATATACAGCAAGATCAACCACACAAGTAGCTTCTAATGAAATAGATTCTCTTTCTAAGCATTTGACCAAATACTTAATCACCCTGTCCCAGACCAATAAAATACAGGTCTTACATAAGGTTTTTCAGCACTGATCTTCAAACAGTTCAAAGTTGCCATTCTCCATCACAGCTGACCCCAGATGCAGGATACCTCACTCCGTTTCACCCAAAAGGTTAACGACAGAGCTAGAACTAGAGTCCGTGCTTCCTCAGTCCCAGATGTACCACTTCCACCATGACACAGTGCCTGACATTTCATTGAGAATAACCCAAGTCCAAACCGACATTCAACAGTCACTTCTACTTAGACAAAGAAAACCTGAAACACTCTGTACTGTCATAACACAGTCAACTGCCACAGCTCTTATGTGTTGTGTTTTAAGGCAACCAAAGAGGTCTTCAGAGCACTTATGGAGGGTGTGCCTGTACTCTACAGCAGCAGGACACTTCTCAGACTAATTAGTTCATGTGGAGCTTCCTCACTGTAGTACTTCTAAGCAAGCTCATTTATCTTCACATTACATTATGCAGTGTAGATACACACTCAGACAAATCAATTTCTCTAGGTAAGGGATACACACTTGATGAGGCAAAAGAAGTTTAAGAAATGTTATTATGAATAAACGCTCTCACAGTATGATCATTTATATTTGCAGGTTTAAATTCTTTGTATACCAGAATGGATTCAAATTAAAATGGGAAAAAATGCATTGCTCTACTCATGTCAGAAAGAGAAATACATCCATAACAGCTGAGGTGAAGTTTGGTAAGAAGACATGTAAGATGGTTTTCTCCCCTAGCATGAAGGATGCTGTTCTTAGAAGAAAAATTAGCCTGAATGACAGAGAAGCATCAAATTTCAAAAATACATTTCCATGGGAAACTTGATCAAATCTGGCAGTAAATTTGCCACACAATTTATCTACAGTCAGTGTGTTTGTATTATATGTACCTTCTTAGAGCCTGACTGAGAACTCTAAATTCCCAAGACCCGATTCTTGATTCGCTCTGTCTCTCTGCTGTCAGCAACTACCTGTAAAAGTCACTACAAGGTATCCAATTTTTACATTCCTCCAACACCAGTGTGGCACAGAAGAATCTGAGGTTCAAGTTTCCCTTGTCAGTGATTTTTACAATTACTTACAAAAGTCTCCCCTAATAGAAAGCATCCATTTTGCCATAGGTATAAAATACACACAGCCTCACCACCCCAGAAGAACACTACCATAAAAAAGTGCTTTCTACTGGGCAAGAAACTAGAGTACCTCTCTCTCTCCCGCACAGAAATGTTGCATTATATTGTTTCCAACTAACCAATCACACTGTAGTTTTTTCCAGAGGAACTTTTCCCTGTTCTAAGCATAGTACAGACAGTGTTAACACTGAATGAGCACTCACTCCATACTACACTTAATCCTCACTGTTCACTTCGTGGCATCTTTGTACAATTTACAGCATCTACATCTAGCATCGTAACTAGAAACGTTCTCATTTCTCTATTGATCACTACACCACAGCACCTCTATCAGACAATTTTATGTTCCTTGTTTCAAGGTAGCAAACTGGGAGACAGTGATGTGCATCAGGATTGCCCGTAATTAGAGATGGTTGACTTGAAATACTTTGGGTCTCTCTTCAGAGGATAGAGCAATTAAACAGCATTTTGTCAGTACAAAGTACAACTTCAATCTATTTCATGTGTTTTCAAAGCTGACATTAATCGGTCCCAAGAGTCTCAACTCAGAAAATGAGAAGTTCACAACTAATGGCCATATTTAAAACACATGGTTGAAGTGACTCACTCAACCTCACATAGGAGTTCTATAGCTGAATTAAGATTTTCTTTAATCCTTTAGAATGGCATCCCAACAGCCCTGGCTTCAAAACCCAATCTCAGTGAGTGTTAATTCTCTCTCTCCCTTCCTCACCTACTAGGTCTCATCCACCTTCAGCAGTTATGAGGAAGCAGATCTAAAGGAAACAACCTCATTAATTAGCACAGCTGGAATAATTTCCTAAATGCCATTTACCTGCCCTTCCTGAAAATAGCAAGTGCTTTGTGGATAAAGAAAGTCTGAAATTACATCAGCGCATACCATTTTAAGGCAGAAATTTAACATGACCAAACTGAGGTTACACCACCAACTTCAATTCCAGCATTTCCTACCTGTTGAGAACTTTGCATTGCATCACTGTCTGAGAACTCCACATTCCCTGAAATTTCATTTCATGCAGTCTCAAATAAAAACAGAAGATATAAATCAATGTTTGTATCTCCATCTCACTTGCTACACTTGCAGCTCTGAGCTTGAAATCCTACTAGAGAGTCTCTTAATACCATCCAAACAATCTCTGCAAGGGCAGATCTTCAATACAAAGCTAATGGTCTATGAGATAACCAGTATACAGTACAGGAACATTATACAGTTAGGAAATTACAGTGCAGCAACAAGCAGAAATCTCCTAACACTAATTTCTATCAGAAACCTTTCTATCATCTCAGAAAACTGAGCTGCTTTCACTGTGACCAATGCCAGTAGATAACATCAGTATTTCCCTTGTTTGACACTCACACAATAACCAAGCTTTAATTCTAGCATTTTTTACAAACCACAACAGCATCACATTGCAGTCTCTGCTTTGCCACATGAGCCAATCAGAAATTCATGATTGTTCAAACTTCTTTTTAAAAAAAGCATTCAAAGACAAAATGAAAACTCACCTCATTTCCACCAACAGCTTTGGTTAAAATTACAGCAGAAGACACAGGAGGTGGCATGCAGCCTACTGTCTGCAAGCTGAAAACAATAAAAAGAATGTTACATTCCTTAGGTGGCACAAACACTAAGCAACATAAAACCTTAAAATATCAAATAACTGAATAGAAAGTCTTATCACCAGCACAATGCAACCAATTTGCAGCCAGTTCAGCCCTGCACTAGCTGGCAGGACTTCTACAGAGGATTTTCTCTTACTAACCAGCAGTGACGAGTCATGTCACCACTTGAAAAACACAAATGCTTAACCTCTCTGTGACTCCATTTCCCCATCTAAGTACTGTATCTACCATTCACAAAGGTCTCTATACATCTACCATAGACAACTGCATTCTTGTTCTGATGTAGTAAAGTTGGTAGTGTGTTTTGAGATACCTCTAGCTATTTGGGAAAACAAATGAGAAATAAGGATGTAAACTCCTATTTTCTTGAAAAGCTGTTCAGTGATAAAATCATTTACTGTGAAGTAGGAGAGCCAGATAACAGGCTTGCTATTTAGAGTTCTCTCTACATTTTTTTTTTCATCAACCCCTTAAAAAAAAAAATCACAATTAGGCTCTCTATACCAGAACATTAAAAGGCTATCAAATGCTTAATTTTATGCACTTGATAAAAATCACTTCTTATGAAGGTTGATTTGGAGGGGGGCACCTTCGGGTCTTGGGTGTTAAACCATTCTCTGGAGGTGTAATGCTCTCCCAAACTGCCCCTCGAGCACGTGGCTGTATTAGCCCGTATGAAGGACACACAAACCACACTGAGGGACGGATGAAAGAGAAGGTTTATTGGGGATGGGGGTTTATATGGCTTTCAGGGGGATCAAAAAGGGACCAATGACAAGGTCAAGGTACTATAGAAAAACCCAGTCAGGTAAAGAGTTAATAGCCAACAGAAAGAGGTGAAACAAAGGCCAATGAGAAGACCCAGGACATTCCTGCATAAGGGTCCTTTACAGGGGGGTGTTGGGAAGGAGACAGAATGACTTTGCAAAATACAGAAAAGCCATCTTAAGATTGGTTTAAACAACATTAAAAACTTCTGTTTCTATAACCTTTGAGCTGTTTTCTTCTTTTCCTTCACCAGTCCATCTCTGACAGAACCTCTTCCATTCCATATAGGGTAAATCCATTGCTACAACTTCTTGATAAAAATCACCTGACTGCCATCAAAACATCACCACCTTTCTCCTGCACTTTAGAAATCTAAGATATACTACTGTCATTTTTTTTGCATTGTCTTTGTAGCAAAGTTATTGAGGTATATAGCAAATGCTTTTATGAAGAAAAAGAGTGGTGAACTTTCCTTTATTTTCAAAGACAGTCCACAAAAACTCATTTCAAAAATTAGCTGTATCAAATGTGTATTTAGAAACAACAAGAACATTCCACAGTAGATTGCAATTAATTTTGGGGGCAATGTAAAATAGGGCTTCTGAAGAAAAACTGTTTCAACTTAGAAGGAAGAGTAAAGCATGGAACACGACAGTTTGCAAAAGCCCCAAGAGCATAGAACCTACATATGGTTTCAAGTATTGGAGCTTGAGATGGTATTTCAGTTCAGAACAATGAATTACTGGTGGTGAACTACTTTGCACTTGTAACCATGTCACTCCATTCCCGAGAAACACAGTGTCAAAAAGCTGTAGCAAACAGAAGTATTAAATCCAGGCAACAGGGAGCATATTATAGTGCAATTGATACTCTGCAAATATACAAAAAGCTTAAGGAGAAGAAACAGGTAAGTGACAATGATGGTATTCCATTTGTCAGCTACAGACACTGTGGAAAAGGAAAGAGGCAACCAATGTAAACATTATATAAATCCAATCACAAAGTGCCAAGCACCACCTTGGAAGTATATAGTACCTTCAATTTACAGTGAAATAAGCTATGGCAGCAGAGAGTTGTCAGCACTTAGCAGAATAAGTTCATATTGAAAAGAAAAGAAATACAGGAGTACAGGAAAAAGAAATGGTGTGGAAAAAGTTGGAAATATGTACGAAAATATACAGCAGACAAACACAACTCTGACATCCATCCCCTACACTGGTTGTGATAGTTATCTCTCTTCTGTGTGGCAGCCAGCTCCTTGAACTTCTCACCTGCACTAGTAAGGGGTGGATTAAGTTCAAAGTTATCCAGAGAGATACAAAATGTATGCAAGGGCATTCATCTCAGCTGGCAGGAATTTTCCACACTACAAGGGAAAGATTTAATAATACAGTCTCTGTTAACCCTCTCAAATTTAAAATAATGCTTTGGGAATTAAAAATAAAAATCAGTATCAAGCAATGGTTTAAATATTCTTCAGATAAAAATATTAATCTATCAATATTAATACACACTAAATGGAAATACTTTCAAACATGCAAATGTTTTCTTGCTTTGCATCAACTGCACACAATACTACCAATATACAAACAGATTCCTCTAATGGCCAACTACAGATTACTACAGATAAAAAACAACCAACTGCAACATTCCACTGGTTCAGGCCATGATATAAGTACTAACATCTGAGGTCCAAACACTTGCTGTTCTGCTGATAACACTACACACAACTGAGCAGTAGGGTCTGAAGTCACACATTGTAGATATGGAAGCTTCAAAGCCATATCTTACACCCAGTCTTTGCACCTCGTGCCTTACCACCTGTGCTGCAAGTGCTATATGCTAAAAGTGGCAGAGGTGCAAACATTAATAACTGCTTCATGCTCCTTTTCAAAAGGATGTTGTCAATGAGAAAAACTAGTCAGCTAACAAAAAAAAAATAACTTATAAGATTCTTGGGATGATGTCAGTTTCTCCTCAAATTTACATATTTCAAAACAATTACAAAGTAACAAACATCCTAATATCACCCCGTACAGAGAGAGGGGAGCAAAAAAAACCCTCAGCTGGAGAAACGCAGATGAAAAAGTGGTACCATATGAATCTGCCTCTCAAATAACATGGCAAAACAGACCATCACAGAGGATGGAAGAATCTACCATGCATTCTGAAGCAAGATGGGAAAGGTACTATGGGCTGTGCTTTCAGGCATAACCTTGTGTAGAGAGTAGTGGAGAACTCCAGTCCCCAAGGGAGCCACCTTGTCAAAGGGTGCTCCACGCCCTTGGGAGCATATGCCTATTTTTCCAGGCCTTTGTGAGGGCTATCAACCAACTTCCACTACAAGCTGTGCTGAATGTGTGATAACTACCAAAACCTGTCTTATTCCCTCCCTGTTTTCATCAGTGTTTCTAAGGGAATAAAAACTACAAATGTGGGGTATTACGATGAGCTTTTGGTTACACAGAGTGGCCTCAGCACAGGCAGTTCCTCAAATTTAGTTAGGACAGAGCTCTGTATCTTCTGCACTAGCATTACACTGAAGGTCCAGCTCCCATTAGGCTCCCTTTGCAGCGCTTGCTGTCTGAGCATGTCCTGAACAGCAATATTTATCAAGAAACTACTCTTCAAAACATTTAAAAAATCCCACCAAGCTACTTTCACTAAACTCCTCAATCTGACCATTCTTTGAATGAAGCCTCAATACAACAGAGTTAATGCACTAAGCTATAAAACATAGCCAAATCAGAAATAGTACTCAAAGAACAAGTGCTTGAAAGGCAGCTTGAAACACGCAGAAGTTTTCCAGCTCACTGGTGAGACAGAGACATGAAAAATGAGACTGGTTTTGGCTCTACATTTAGGGGGATAAACACTAAAGATATTTGTTTGGTTTTTTTACAAAAAACACATACTATGTCTAGTTCTACACACAGTTTCACAGGTGTGTATACATACAGTGCTATTTGTTCATGTAACGTGTCCCTTAAATACTAAGAATGAAAATGGCATAAGAGTCATCAGAAAGAAGGTTCAAGAATTACTTCAAGGAACCAAAAACCCCACAAAAACCTCTTTCACCTTGCATTTCAGCAACTGAAACTCCCATGGATTAGGAAGGAATTTTAGCAACTGTGGAAAATCATGTCTCTGTTCTAGCTGAGAAAACACTTCACAATTGTTTTACTTTAAAGAAGACCCTTTATGGTGAATAGCTAAATGAAAAGGAACATTGTATAGCAATCGTGTTATTTCCTTGATTTACTAACACTGTTAAGCAAAACAGTGTCAACTTTTAAATGTCATCTCAATTTCACCTTCTATCACTGGGACCACTTCAGACTTGCTGGAACACCTGGAGAAGCCACTTAAAACAAAACAAAACGCTCTTTCAGGTTTAGGCCTTGTAAAAACAAACATGAGCAGCTTTTTCATTAAACTTTTAAGACAAGGAACTCCCCAAGCAATGTTTCACTAAGCAGTAAGAAACAGTGGGTAGTTTTCTAAAATAATTGATTCTTACATTCCAGTATAGCTGCATGGCGCTAAGTATTGAGCTTCCATTCTAAAAAAAAAAAAAACAAAAAACACCAAAAACAAAACCAAAAAACTTTTTTTTTTTTTTATTTTGCATAAAATCTATCACTAGCACATCATCAATGCAGTTTTGGAAGCACACATTGGCAGAGTGTACATAAGATTTAAAATTCACTGTTTTCATGGTAACTAACTTAGTTTCTGCTCATCTCAAAGTTTTTCTCCCACAAAAACTTTACCCTTTTTTTTCTCCTCTATGTCTTCGCTAGGAGCAGATACTGGAGTCGTGCAAGAAATGCTCAATACAGACTATTTAAAAAATAGAAGACCAGTATGTGGCATACACAATACCTATTTACTGACTTCTGTTTTTCCTTCACCCTTCCTTTTCTTCCCTCCCCATCATCCTTAAGACCCATCACTCCAGCTGTGTTTCGTGAAAGAGAAAGCCAACCTGTTGCAAGTTCCCTACATATGAGACTAACTGACCAGACATTCTAAAAATGAGACCAAGTTCCTGAAAGGATAATCTTGTGCACATACTTTGTTTTAGACAGCAAAGTGCTAAGGCATAAAATGAACCAGCAAAATCTGTTTACAATACAACAAAACACCCACTGCAGGATAAGCAGCCCCTTAAGGCGACAGCTACAAATATATTTCACTTCATTATGCTTAAACATACCCTTTTAAAAGCCATTCATTTATGGGCGTGATTGATAATAGCTGAAGAAAGACCCATATTGCTGTTGGGAAGAACACAAGTGTAAAAATCTGGACAAAAAGGTGTAGTTTCACATGCATCAAAGCACTTGTCAGCTCCTGCAAAAGAAAAGAAGAGAGGAAGTTGCAGTCATAACAGCTGAAGCAAGATCACGTTTGTGCTTTTAAAACTAGGATCATCTTTATATTACAAAGAGAGTGCATGTCAAAAAGGCACCTTTAGGGATCATCTGATCTTCCTCTTTAATAATGAAGTACATCCAGATAACATAAAAGCTCTGTCTGCTCCTGGGCATTTTTCCAAAAGAATTGTCCACCACTTCAATAATAGTGTAGCTCTCATAACAGCAGCTTTTCAGCAGGCAGCCTTAGCACTTTGTCACTGCTTCAAAACCTGTGTTAACTACACTGGCAGCTGTTTACTTTACTGACTGTTGATATCAAGAGGCATGAAAACTTGTAGTGCACACATGATTTCAGCTTTTTCTAGTCTAAATAGGGCCACAAACTGTGATTCTCATTTATGCTGTAAAAAGAAAAAAAACCAATCAACAAGAAAAAAGACAAAAGATGTTTACATTACCAAGCATTCACTTGTGGTGGGGTTTTTTAGGAAAGAATAAAAAACATAAAAAGCAAAGTAATTTGTAGTAGACTTTGATTATTTATTGTATCAACAGATAGGAAATTTATAGAAAAAAAATTAGACTGACGAAGAATAGCAAAGAAAGAACACCAAGAAAATAACAAGCTAACAACTGCTAAGCCATAAATTTCAGAGAAATAAAGCACAAAACACCACTGGAGACTCAGAAAACAACGAAGAAAAATTTAATTTTAATAGTGTAAGAGCACTCCACAGAGGTTTTTAAGTACAAGGAAAGAGCCTTGCACATTTCAGCTCATTTCAACTCTCACAGACCAAGAATAAAAATTCCTTTCCCTCTCTCTCAAAGTAACTTGCACTCTTTTGAAGTAAACAATGTAAAAGAACTGACGGCACTGTCATTCAAAACCTAATTTGCTAGGATTCTCCAGCTATCTGACACTCCAGATGCATTAAATACATAAAAATGTATGTTTTAAAAAGTGTAGTTTCATGTACAGTAAGGCAGCAGCCAATCTTCAAACGCCACCCTGTCTCAGCTTCAAAACAGTTAACTTTCATGAAACACAATAAAATACTGCATTTTTGACCATCCAAATACCCACTGACATTAACTATACATCTGGAAGTACGAACAATTCAGCACTGTGTCCTTGTTACTTTACTTTTCATAATAAAATTAAGTCCCAAATTTGGATGGAGGGGGAAGAGAAAATACACATCCATGCATATCCTATTCTTGAAGTCACACAAAACATGGAATTGAAACGTATATCTTGATCAAACTTTACTTAGAAAGTATTGTTACATTCAGTGCTGGGTTAACTGAACAAAACAACATTTTTTTTTAAGCAGGCAGTATCAGTCTGCAGAAAAAAATAGGCCTTCACATACAACTTGTCACAATGTGTTCTGAATAGCTTCACTGTAGTACTGTTTCATTTTATCTCAATAAGAAAGTAAAAATGAAACATCTAAGGTATAAACACATTCTGTGCGGGAAGAAAAGACACCTGGAAATACCTGTATAAAAGTGGCCATTTTAGAAGTAAATAATACAATTGGAAAAAAAAAAAAAAAAAAAAAAACCCAAACCAAAAACAAAGCAAGTGACTTCTTCCAGCAAAGCTGCCAAGTTGCCTCCAGTCCTGGATTTTGTAGTGGGGTGGGGGTACCTATGAAGGTACCCCCCAGTCCAGGCACCATCACACATACAGAGAAGTGCCCTTTTAATTTCATATTTCTACAGCTGGAAAATGCCCTAAAAACAGATGGTTTTAAGACAATTCCATGATACTTCCAAAAGCAAAATCCAAAACAAAAACTTGGGAAAGCCTCGTTAGAACTTCCAGGGAGCAAGGAAGGTGATACAACACAATCAACCTACTGCATGAAGGAATGCTTTATTAGTGAAACAAGTCCCTGCAGATCTAAATTACCCATCTGGAAAATGTCTCTAGTGATTGCCTTTTAGGATATAGTTATTTAGAATAGCTATTATAATAGTATACCTTAGACTGTATGATCATAGAACAAATGCTGAGGCAAACAGCCTTCATCCTCTTAAGCAATCCACGAGGGCTGTCAAAAAAGCAGAAGTCTCAAAAACATTACTGGTAGCTGCTAGTATGACTTTGTTTCTGCACACCAGACAGAACAGGTTACCTTGTCTTTGCCAGTATTTCAGACCCTTTGGGGAGTTTATCCTAGCCCCTGACTGGTCAGTGTGGGTCTCTACTGCCCTCCAGCCACGCTTAGGATGGTCATAGCTGGACTCCTCTGAGCAAATACCCACACAGAGCAAACAGTGTTTTCAGTGGCTTGCCAAATTCTTCATTGAAACGGATAACTCAAGTATGTGTCTTAATTTCTGGGGCCCTATAGGAGGTATTTGCTTTAAAAGAGCAAGCTATCCAGTCCCTGAAAACTGAAATAGCCTTATATTAAGGTGGAATCAAATGTTCTTGTCATTCCTAGACACAGACTATTTCTACAAGTGTAAGAGGACCTCAGTCACTGCTAGTTCTGAAAATGTAACAAGGCCGTGCACAGACAGGCTCTACTTGAATGTTGGCAATTATTTTGTAAAATGCTTTCTGAACTTTTTGAGCACATGCTTTCACGGCAGATAAAACCAGAAGTGTAACCTTAAAAGACCATTAGTTATTTCTAATTTCGTCAGATTTATCTGTTCATACTTCTACAACTTTTTATCCTTTCATAAAGCATATCAAATACTAGTTTCCATCTAACTAATACATTATCCAAAGCAGAACAGCCAGCACACAGATCAAGAACAAATAAAGACAAAAGCAGAAACTATTTAATTTGCAATCCAGTAAAAAAATATATTAACTGACTAATAATACCAACTTTTGTGTCACACACAGGTTTGCACCTTAAACAATTAAAACGTGCCCCAAAGTATTTTAATAAAATTATGACTTGGCCTGCTAACACATTTAAGGACTGTTTTTAACATACACTTTAGGAAATAACAGCACAAGGTACAATGAGTGAAGGGGTTTTCTTCCTCTTTATCTTCTACCCCCATGGCAGAAACTGAGGAAAGGTTTAGCTTTTTCCTGAAACAAAAAGTTGGATGTACAGCACCAGCCCTAACTGCTGCTCCAAAAACAATCTGAGATCTGGACCTGGACACAAACATCCACTCCTGTAAAAGCTTCATTTACATCAATATATTGCTTTTAGTACCGCAGATGAAAAAGAGTTATGCAAGGTCAAAGCAGGACATGAAATTGTCAGTCAGTCCTCTTAACTGGAAAAATTTAGAGGTACACTAGCATTGAGAATCGAATCAAAACTTTGATAATGCTAATGATTTCTCTCACAGCTGCTTTACAAATAGAAAGTTTCAAGGACACAAACTAATGAAAGGGAAAGGAATTTTACTCTTTTTTGTTTTTTGCATGCAAAGATTCCTAAACCTGAAAGTAGAAAACTCCACTCATTAATTCTAGTCAGGTTTGTATTTCAGGTCCTCTTCTCTGTGGAAGAAAGTGCCTCTCCACAGCCTATTTCCTTTAGGATTAATTACCATCCCAGGCAAATAGATAACGTGGTTCTTCCTGCATCCCCATAGGACCACAAGGCTCTAAATAACTGCTGTAGAATTGACTTAAGTTACTCACTTCACTTACACTGTGTCATGGGAGAACTAGAGGTCCTAGTGCTAGAACTGCCAGCAGAGAGTGGAGGAGAGGGCAGCCATCAATTCAGACACCACAATACAGGTATAGAAACATCTTTGTTGAATGCACACTGTTCATCCAAATCCCGTTTCACCAGGAGATAACTGGACAATATTGTGATGATCCTTTTAGGCATTAATATCATGCAACATATGAGTAACATCACCTGTTAGCACAGCCAACAGCATAAAAGGAATCAAAAAACTAGACTAGCAGAGACACGCAGTGCTTCACTTCAGCTCTGGCTGCTCCTTCTCTTCTTGGCATATAGCCACCATTTCCTTTCTCCATGCCTCCTTTATACAGCACTAAGAGGTTCTCCCCTTTGTCTCTTCTGACTCACAGATGCTTTCTCTTTGAAAAAGCGTGTGACACAAAATTTTAAACAAATCTCCGTGCCTGTGATATGCAGCAGAGCACAGGTACTTCAAATCCTCCTGCCCACAACTAAATCCTATAGGAAAAGACTGCCAAGACTTTGTATCTGTATATTGGCATTGCACCTGTAGAGGAACCCTTTTGTGCTGAACCCTTTTGTGCTGAACCCTTTTGGCTGCTGTCCTGACCCTACACAATGAGGAAACTTAAAACCACCAGGTCTTTGCTTCCGTCAATCCAGTAGTGACCAGCCTAAACAGTTTTACCTGGACACACACCAGCAGCTGAGATGAGGCACAGTGAGCTCACACCTTCTCTTCATGTCCTAGAGAGGTACAGAGACCTCCCATAGTCCCTCTCTACCTGCTGCCCTACTAAGTTCTCCCCTAGGACTCAAAGGTTTTCTGGCCTCTTTCTCAGCTAACAAGTAGGGAAGCCAAAGTGCAGAAGGGTTGGCAGAAGGCAGGTGCTAGTGCACTCCTGGATCTCACCCCTAATATAGGTTTGGGACACATCCAGGGTGTAAATCCAGTCTCAAAAGTTTGCTCATCACTTCCATTTAGGTAAAGCCCTGCAAAATCAAACGGCACCCCGCCCCATGGATGCGTGAAATTTATTCACACTCTCCTTCTCATCATCTTCATTACTTTGTGAAGAGCTTTCTGAAATCAAGGAGAATTATTCCACAAATGTTTAAAATTTATCTCCTCTTGTTAGCCATCCCCCTAGCACCACCACCAACAACATAGTCATTCAATATTCCAATTACATTCAAACCTGATCAAAAGGAGCACAAAACTTTTTAAAGCACAACAAGAATGAAGCAATGAGAAATTACAGTACCTCAGTTTTTAAGGAGAGTCCACTGTTAAAGAATATAGCTGAAACGGCAATGTAAGTTATGGTAATTTCTGGTTTCAAGGGTCCTAAAAAATACAGACATAGAGAACAAAGTGAACTACAGTCCAAGAGATAATGATATGCTTATACTGTATCAAAGTAAATGAGAATACTTGAAAAAATAACTGGAGAAAATCTAAACATTAAAGTCTCTAATAAAAAGAATGCAGTTTCTATTAAGTTAAAGAAAGCATGCTGTTCAATTTTAAATAAAAGCAAACCAGTGAGTGGAGAGTGATTCACACAAATGATTCACACAAATTTGGCTACTGTGATTAGAGGTCATGGAGAACTAACAGGTAAATTCTGGAAATTTGAAAATGGGGAGTTTTTCACAGCTCTGTCATCAGAGTATCTGCATCTGCAAACTCAAACCATACACTCGAATGAAAATATTATCTGCTACTATATATTTTATATTATATGCTTCACAAGGCCATTTATATCATTCACATATTTACCTCTCACTTCTTGCCCTACAACACACACACCTGTCTGGCTGCCTGCACAGAGGAAACTAAATCATAGGTTGCAATGATTTCCTCGGGGCAATACAGTTCTGCACTTTTCCCTAACAACAGGGCTGTGGCAAAATGGTTCATGTCAGCCCGACAATAACACATTTCAGACACTCCTGCAGTGAGATCAGCAAGGGCAGATGCCTGCACTTCCAAAGGTTCTACTGTATTAAAGGCTTGCATTTGTATATATTTATATACTTTTTTCAGGGAGATTAAAATAAAATATTTTTTACGCTCCTATAAAAATTATGAATTCTCTTAATACACTTTGCCTTTGGAGGCCATCGAAATGTATATACTCGTTTTTTCATGAGCATTCAACCAGATATTATATTAGAAATGAAATATTAGCAGTTTACTTTGGATCAAAGTAATATCCTAACTCTACAAGTGACCAGAAGGTGTCATGAGCAAAACTGCAGGAGCAAACAAGCAACCCTTTACTTGACATTCCAGAAGAGAAGACCCTTTCTGCTCTCTCGGATGAATGATACATTGATGGTCACACTGGAGTCAGGTCAATGGTCCTTAAACTAGGGGGATTTGATTGTACAAATCAAATTTGCATTCCAAGTCATTTAAATCCAAATTCTACTCTCAGAGAGAACTCTGTTGATGAGACACTAAAACTATATGTGTCAAATAAGGAAAAAAAAAGCAAAAACAAAAACAAACAAAAAACCCACAAAACAAACAAAACAAAAAACCAAACATATATGAAGTGTAAGGAAAAAACCAGGACAGGAAATGCAGGAGTTAAAGTTGCAATCAAGCACGTGGCTAGTTGCAAAATTATGGCATGTTAACTGAATAGACGGGGCGGAAGGGGGGGGGGGGAGATGGGACACCAGAAAGATTACATAAATATATGTAAGCTATACAGAAAACTGTATTTTATATAAACAATTCCATGTTTTTTCTAATCTTATTGAAGATGAGAGCATATATAAACATGCATATACACAGTAGGCAGATAGGCAGTGAGTTAGTCTGGCTAAATTAGGGGTTCTTCCAGGACTCAGTTTTTATTTTTAGGGTTTTTCACCTGAACTCCTTTTCACAGGTGAAAGCTCTACCACTTGAGCAGCCACACACTCTGGGAGCACAGGGAACTCTGGCCACAACAGATCTCCTTCATCTCTGCTGATTTCCTGGTTAGAAAAGTTCTTTTAACAAAGGAACTCAGTGGGCTCATTTATCAAATAAGAAAGCACACAAAAAGGGCTTGGCTTACGTCCTGAAGGTGACAACAACACAAATCTTTGTTATTTATGGCACAATGTTCCACTGCTACAAATGCTGGGCCATCCACACCATTAACTAAGGCCCTGCAAATTACAGTGCATGGTTATGTCAGCTGGAAGAAGACAAACTAAAGCTTTTTCATACGTGGATATTTCCCATCCCCTACCTCTTTCTTTTTTTAAAAAAAAGTTTTTAAAATAATTTATTTTTTTTTCCTCAGAGTACTGGGATTACATAGCTCCAGAAGAGGCATAACCACTTTGGGGAACATGTGCTCACTAGTTTTAATCAGTGCTTACAAGATTTTTCAAGCAAGCTGTCCCAGGAACAATACCATGTCAAAGACTGACACCTCTTTGCAGTAGGATAATTAAATGAAGTGCTCCATCATAGCGCTTCCATGCAGGAAGTTAACTGAGGAAAAATTATCTCCTACTCTAGTTAAAAGGATCTCCCACTTTGCTGCTAACAATCAGCATGACAGCCAAACCAGAACGGGACCAAACACCTCTTATCAATTTTAAGTTGTCTTTAAGGTCTGCTGAAAACAAAGCATGGATCCTGCAAGATCCCCACGTGGGTCCTATTTATCTATGGAAAACAGCACACACAGGTTAGAAGGGATCCTTGCACAGCAGGAATTTGCCTACCCTGAACTCCATGAAGTACCGGAGCCTTAGTCGACACAGCAAGTGTTCAGAGCCATACTTTTTTAAATCAACTTTCTTTTTTTCCCCAGAAGGTAAGAGAGGGGGAAAAGACTGGCTCCTCAGTGAAATGCTGTCTATCCTCAAACTGCAGCTCTGTTAAGGAAAAAAAAAAATATCTATGCATATAAAAGACGAGCTAGATTCTTCCTCCCCTCTCATAAGATGGAATTGCTTAAGGAATTCTGTCCAAGTATTCTCCGTTCCTTTTGTTAAATCTTCAGAGAACAATTAGGGGAAAGAAATATTAAATTTAACTCGTCCTTGAAAACTGGAAACACTTGGAGCTGAAGTTCCAATGGAAAGTGACCAGAAGATGCTGACAGCTTTTATCCCTAAAGATACACTGTTTACGTTCAAATAACACTGGATATTTCATCAGCTCCTGTTACACAAAACACACAAGACCGCATTGCTTAGCAAAGATCTTTCTTCTGCATTGCTCACTGTAAGCACCTGACACCACTTCGCACAGGATCGTTTTCACTGTTTGCCCTCATCTTTCATGAGGAAGTAAGAGGGAACAACAAAAGGAAAAAAAAAAAAAAACACACTTTAAAATACAAGTGTACTATTATAAAGTAAAAGAAAATGTCTGGCACCTGAGAATTTACAAGCTACATCTCCAGAGAAGCTCACAGATGGCAGAATTCCACACACTGAACTACGAGGACTTATATGCCCAGAGGTCTGGAAGTTAGGACTTAGTTTACCAGGGGCACATCCATGGCAAGTCACTCCTCACCTCCCACCACCACTAACCCAAAAAAAGAACAGGACGCTACTTCAGCCATCGGCACCGCGCCGGGAAAACACCCACGGGGACACACCTGGGAACACTTCCCGGGTGCCCGTGGAGCAGTGACCGAGGGGCAGGCGGGGAGGAGGAGCTGCTGGAGGGGCAGGGACCCCGCACGGGAGGGACGGAGGGACAGCCCCCAAAGTACCGCGGGGCTCCCGGGGATCCCGAAGGGTCCCGGGCTGCGGCGGCTCCGGTGCCGCCGCCGGGGCGCAGAGCCCGCACTCACCGCCTTTGACGCCGACGCCGGGCTCCAGCCGCGCCACCGCGATCACCAGCACGATGCCCAGGATGAACCACTCCTTCCGCAGCCGCTCCAGCAGTCCCATGGCGCTGCCCGCCGCCTGGCTCGGCTGGGCCGGGCTGGGGTGGGCTCGGCTCCGTGCGGCGCGAAGCTGCGCTCGGGGCGGGGCGCGGCCCCACCGCCCGCCGGCAGGGCCAGCCGGATCCGCTCACAGGAAAAGTCTCACCCACCGCCGCCATCGCTACCACGCACCTCCTAATAGGCGCGCACACCCCGTGCTGCCGCTCACCCGGCAGACTGCGCGCAGCGCTGCCCCCCCCCCCCCAACACATACACCCCCGCCGGCTTCGGTCGCCCCCTCGCCGCCCCGCACCCCCGCGCCGAGACGGAGGCGTGGGCGGCCACCGCGAGTCGCAGTGGTGCAAACGGGACGGCCCCTGTGGCTGCCGCCGCCGCTGGCCGGGCGGGCCGGGGGGAGAGCGGCGCGCAGAGCCCGTCCCGGCGGTCGGGCGCGGGGCTGGGCGGGCGCGGCGGGTGCGTGCGCGCTGCTTTGGTACATTACAACGCCCGCGTGACGCCCGGCGCTTGACGCGCGGGAGGGCGGGCGCGAGCCGGGAACCGCCGGGATCGGGATCCGGGGTCTGTCCGGGAGGGCGGGCGTGGGCTGGGGCTAGCAGCGCAAATACCCACAATTGGGCTCCCCTCCCGCCCGTGTCGCGGGAGCGAGGGGCGCCGGGCGGGCGGGGGCGGCCCCCGTGTCACGCAGCTGTCCCCGGAGCGCGCACACGCCCGCCCGTCCCGTGCCCCAGGCGGCCACAGACACGTGGATCGGGATCGCCCGGGAGTTAACGGGAGCGGAGGGGGGCGCCTGTCTGTCCGCTCGGGGCAGACCCAAAGGCACCTCTCCAGCCCGCGGGAGAAGCCCCTGTCGCGACATGCTGACAGCAACGCCTGCGGTGTACCCCGCGGAGCGCCCGCCGGGACAGCTTCTTCCCAGTAAAACCCCATTCCGGTGCTCCACTCGCGCTCTCCATTTCCTATTCCCCTCTTGTCGCGCTTCCCCGATGGATTCATTAGCCCAGCCCCTGCCCGGCCACGACCCCCGCGCTCCAAACCGCATTAACGAGAAAATGATAAAGCGGGAGACGCTCTGTCATCCGACTGCTCCCATCAGCGGCTGCCTAGTCCCGCAGGTCCCATGTACACGGCAGCTCTCCCGCGTGATTCCCAAACATTTAGGCAAGTTTACGCTGGGCAGCCCCTGTGGATGTGCTCAGGCTTCAAGGAATAGCCCTGTCCCAGGCTTTCTGCTCTCTGCTACCGAGGAAATAAATGCTTACAGTTCAAAAGCTCAGCTGCCATCTCGAAGAGGTGCATATTTCTATGGGTCCTGTGAGGTTCACTTGTGTAAACATGGATACATCGTAACTGGAATTTTTGAATACGAAGAGAACGTGCCTTCTCCCACCACCAAGTGGATCCAAAACGTGCGGTTTAAAATGATTACTCATTTCGCTGCTTGACTAAAGTTTACTGGAGTATATTTAGGTCCTTGCTCCCTTCTCATATAGAAGGGCCAAACTGCAAAGCCGCACTGCATCTGCCTGTGCAACCTTCGTGGGTTGGCTGTTTTGGGAGAAAACAAATGCATAATGGGTGTTCGTCTTGAGCAAGCTGCAATTATAACGAGCGTAGGATTTGATTACTTGGAGGATTTGATTACTGTACAGGAAAGAAATCACATGGAGATGTAAAGTTAATGTTTACCATATAAATTACCTTAAATCCCTGTGTGGGTACTCACTCATAGGTGAGGTAGCCCTAGTTCTGCACCATCCATAGACCAGAGACTTACATCTTTGTGGCTCTGAAAGCACACTAGCAAGAGCATGGGCCCCCTGATCTGAACACAGCAGAGAACCAGAAAGATGTCCAGTGTTTCCCAGCTGGCGTTTTTTGTGAATTTGTACACAGTCCTGGAAGTCTTAACAGAGATAGGAGGGAGACTTTGCACCCTCTTCCCGATGGTTCCAGCCAGGCAGATGCCTTACAAGATACAGATGCTTCACTCTGCACCAGCAGAGCTAGAAGGCACAAGCAGCTTCAGCACAATTCAGGAAAAACATATTAATAAATAATCTGTTGAGGCCAAAAGTTATGCACTCACAAGTTAGAAGCAGCTGAAATTTATAGTGAATGAAGCTGCTGGAAAGTCAATTGCTGCAGAAGCTGCGGATGGATACAAAGAATGGACAGATATGGAGGATGCTCAGTCTGGCAATAAAATTCCATCATGCAGTAAAGACAGCAGTCTCACTCTGCTTTTGCATCATAGTTTTTATATGGTACTAATCCAGCCCCTCACTCTTTGCAGGTGGATACTACTTATGAATTTCTAATCTTGGCCATTGTTCAAGATAATTCTAAGTTCATTTTGCCAACAGGTTTCAGATACTTGCTCACAGCAGATCTAATTGCAAAAGTTAGAAACCTCGGGTTCAGTTCTAGGCTCTGGAAGATGCATCTCAATTTCCCTTCCAAAGAGGTGGAGGATCCTGTGCACGGTCCCAAGCCTGTCTCTCCTTCTCTAAAGAAGGATGAGACACCTCACTGTGTATTAGATTTAGAACAGCTAAGAAAAAACAAAAACAAACAAACAAACCCCAAATGAACCAACCAAACAAACAAAACCCCCACCAACCTGAATGGTCATCAGATATAACAGAAACAGTTTAAATTTTGTCTATACTTAAAATTAAAAGATAAACTTTAACAAGGCTCTGTTGCTTTGAGTGGATGCTTTGCCTATATATTTGTTTCCAAGGGATCTGAAGTTTGTAATAAACATCTTTTGCCAACTGAATTACCAAATACATGGGTTCATGGGGCTCTTTCCTCTGTAATCTTTAAAATCATATGCAGATATTATAAGCTTGTATCAGAAGACTTGTACAAAGGTATTTTAGCATTTTTGTATAAAAGATGTTCTGCTATTATTGTGGCAAGCGTGTAGGTCTCTTAGATTAAGCAGATGAAATTGTTCCTGCTTTTAAATAACAGAGCACTCTGAAAGCCCTGCTGTGTCCTACCAGAGAAGAGCAGGAAAAAAGAATTTTATGATTGGCAGGACTCTCACACATCCTCATGCTGTCTGCAAGACAGCATCACTGTTGCTATAAGGGAATTTATCATCCATTCTGAGGCATTTGCTCAGTATTAGAGAGAGACAATTCAGTGTCATCCAAAACTCTATCCTGCAACATTTCACATTCCTCATCAGTTTCTCATGCAGATAATATACATATGCTAATTAGCCACTGGGACTCGACCAAATCCTGGAATGGCCTGGCACATGTGTATGTGTATTCTCCACTAAATTGTACAAAAACATTTTAGGGTATATTTAGCTGTGGCTTAAGACATAGTAGGGAATGAGAATTCAGCTTCCCTCTGATTTCACATGATCAAGTTTTCATTTTTGTTCAACTGCAAACATACCTCGGGGCTTCCAGATGCTTTCCTGCCTCCAAAGGCCCTTGTGCTTCCTTCTGCATAATACAAAAGCTTCATGACACGCGTAGCTACGTGACACCAAATCCTCAGTGCTCACAGGTAATCTGTTGAACAGGGCTGTTTATGTGAGCAGTGACTGGTTTTCATGTCTGCAAAGATGCAGAAGTGGACTGGATACTTCTGGGCTCTACAGAAATGAACAATCAGTCTGGTATAGTTTTTAAGTGATGCTGAGACGTCAGCTCCCCTTTGTGTCATATGAAGCCCTTTTTATTGTGTACCCAGCCTCTCAACCTGCACAATGTACCTTGCTGCCTAAGAACTGCACAATTGTTTTAGGGAATGTGCCAGGATTTTTAAGTTCCCTGCTAGCAGGTGTCATCTGATTATGCGTTTAGACAGAAGAGATTTTAATATAAAGGAGAGGGGATCACGAGATAAAGAGAGCTTAAACGAGAGGAAGAGATAGTGTTAAATAATTTAACTTGAAAAGAACAAAGATATTCAGAATGAACAAGATAAAGAGAGGTGTTAATTATAAATAGGAAAGTTGAGGAGAAAAAGTGGAAATATATGGGAGACGGTTTACAACACATTTATATTTCTCACAAGCACTTAGTGGCATGATCTCAGATTTTCTCAGGCTCTTGAAGAAATTGCTATACCGATCCCATTAGCTGGATTTCCTCATGGAAGATGAGTTCACAGGTCTTTATTCTGTCTTGGCCTGGGTGCTTATACTGCTTCAGGCACCTGCAAGAGATCTTTTGGTTGTTGCTACTGAATATTATTGAATGTCTTTGAGAGCTTGAGTATTGCCAGCTGCAGGACTCACGACCATTAGCATAATGCAGTAGTAGGAATTATGTACAAGTTCAATTTAGAACAGCCCTTAATGGGTTTTAAACACACCTATAGGTATGCTTTTCTAAATAGAAGCTATGAGATAGTAAAAGGTTTCATGAATATTTGGTTTTATCTCTATAATGGTACGATTTTTTTTTTCCCAGAGGCTTTAAATGCATTTTTTTTTCTCAGTTCTTAAATGCATAATACTTTTTAAAAAAAACTTGTAATAAAGGGTCCTCATATATTTAGGTACTCAACAAATAAACAATTTTTCTTTTACTTAAGAGCCCAATGTGAAATTGTCCTGCGATAATCTTAGGTATTAAGAAGAAAATTTAAAAAACAACAAATGGGGACTTTGCTGATCCCTTTCCTAGAATCTGATTGTTCTTATACAGAAATGGAACCCAGCTTACTGATGCTCCACTCATGATGTTCTCTTGCCTTCTCCCCCTAGACTGCCAAAAGACCACATAGATTTAGGGAAATGTTCATGTTTTGCACTTTTTTTGCAGAAATATGGTTTCCCAGTAGATAGCAAGGCTATAATGTATTCAGAAGGTTGTATTAAAAAGGAAAAAAAAGGCAATTGGCATAATAAAGCTGTGTACTTGATACAAATTATGGGCTTCTTTAACTGCAATTCAAAAACACAAGACAAAAAAAATTATTTTTAAAACCATGAAAAGCTGTACATATTTAAACCTGAAAAATGAAAGCGAGAATGGGAAATAGCTTCTCTGAATGATTTTATGATGAACAACTGGATTTAACTTGTTAAATAAGAGACTTCAGAGATAACATGGGGATACTTTTACATATTTTTCTCCTTACACTTTCTTATATTACAGCAATCATACCAAAGAATGTATAACATTAGCAGTTTCAGTGCAAAAACCTGTGCTGTATTTTTACAGGGGAGAAGCAGCAGATTTATTCCTGGGTGTGTATGCACATGTGTGCAGATGCAAACTTTTTACAATGGTTTCAGAGTAATTAACCACTCCTAATGGGGGAAGCATGCAAATCACAGAAAGAAAAAAAGAGGAGAGCAGTCATCCCAGCTGTGGTACCTGTCACAAAAGTCGAGCTTGGAAGGAGCAGCCATCAGAGAAATCAGTTACTAGAAGGTTTGTCTTAAGGTTGCTGAAAGCTGGGTTTTAAAAACTTCAGCTTTTTTTTCTAGAAGGAGTAGCGGGGCATGTCCAAGAAGAAGGACACCCCATGCTCCAAACTTTGTGTTTCCTTAGCTGGATGGAAGGTAGAGCCCTATTTCTCTTGTTTGTGTCCCATTTGATTTTAATTATTACCAAATAGTTTAAAGGTTCAAAGAAACAGGGCAAATTCAGTAGCTTCCCTGAGGGGGAATGCCAGAGGAGACTTTAGACTTCCTTAGATTTGTTGGTTTGACTTCAGAACTGTGGCACCTGTTGCTTCATACCTCTTGGATCTTTGCATGCCAGTGCCATGTCCTGTCTTTACCACAGGCCAGGATGCAGCTCTCCATCAGTCTGGAGAAAAGCAAAATGCATCCCACAGACAGAGCTCTGACCTGTCAAGACAAGAGGGCACAGGCTTAAGCTCTGGGGAGGCTTAACCTCTCAGGGGAGGTTTAGGTTGAATTTTAGAAAGAAGTTCTTTACAGAGAGAGTGATCAGGCATTGGAATGGCCTGCCCAGAGAGGTGGTGGATTCGCCGTCCCTGGAGGTTTTTAAGATGAGGCTGGATGTGGCACTGAGTGCCATGATCTAGTAATCACAGTGGGGTTGGACCAAGGGTTGGACTTGATGATCTCGGAGGTCTCTTCCAACTGTTTGGTCAGTTAGGAGACTATAGTCTCAGGATCAGCGTGATGTGCAATAGAAAGGTGCAAGTGTAGACACATCCTTTGTGCTTAGCCTGGCACACTGACTTCTGGTGACTATTTTGAACGTCAAACCTTGTTCATTACTTACAGCCTGACCATTCAGTTCCTCCCAGCCATCCCAATTTCCCCTGCAGGATGGAGACCAACCCTCATACATACTAGGGTACCGATTTAGAAAGGTTTTGCCTGCTCTTCCCTCAGTCAGCCAGACCCTTCCAAAAATGCTGGGAAATAGGGGATTTTACAATCACATAACTTGACAGTGCCATCCTTTACCTGCATTGAAGTAAATTCCACAGTATTTACAAATCTAGCTTTTGATCGCAGCCTGTCTGGCCTCTCCATTTAAAATGGAGTAGGAACTGCTCCTGCAGGAACAGAAGTGTTTCCAAGTCTTGCATGTGTCAGTCCCGAGAGGAAGATGGGTGTTCCCACCCATCCTTGTGACACTAGGCCCCTTTACAGTGCTGGAATCAGGATATTCTTCTTTTATTCTTTTTTCTTCAATTGTTTATACCAGAGCAGAATTCATAGATCTTGATCAGACTGCAAGGCTTCTTTGCACCAGGAACTGTGCAAGCATAATCCCTGGCACATTTACACTGCAATCAAGAAACCATAGTGCATATACATATAATGGACCTCACTTTAATGCGGCTCTCATTAGTACCAGCTGCAAGGATTAAAACCATTGGTGATTCAGTACAAATGGGGCCCACCAGGTCAAAGCTGTCAGGAAATTCCTGCTGGCAGAACTGAGTCGAACTCCTCCTCCATCTCCCGCTCACGTCCCCATAAGTCCTCTCCTAGAGAGGCATAAGATGGGGTCTCGATCTGTCTGATGTTAATCAGGTTCACATTTAGGTGAAAAAAATCAAATGTGAAAGTAGATGGGGAAAAAAAAAAAAAAAAAAAGTGGAGCCAGGAAGGGAGATAAGCTGTTGGGAAATACACTAAATAATTAGGGAAAATATAGCCAGAGAGGAATAAATCCTTTAAAAGCGACCTAATAACAACTCAGATATTATATCTGTCAATACATAAAAAATGAGGATGCTGACAACTCTTCATCCCACAATCTGCAGCATTAATAAGTGATGAAGTATTAAAAAAACTGGGACGCTTTGTGCCTAAAACAGTATCACACAAGGACAAGGGAATAAAGCTGAACTAAAACAAAAGACGCAATTGTGTTTTGCTGGCAAATAATGACATAAATGAAAAACAAAACTACGGAAACAAATACAGGCCCTCGAACCATCAAACAGAAGGAAAACATGACTGCCTCAGTTTTTTGGGAGTAATCAAATACAAATCATGAAGTCAGCACTATCTTATGAAAGTTCTGGATGCCGTTGTTATTCCAGAAGCGTCCAGCCCAAACTGCTTATTTAAACAAAGAGGAGGAGATGGCACAGGAGCAGAGAATTAAAGTGATGCTGAGATAAGAGGTTTGGGGTACATACTATCCCAAGGTAAACAGCACCATGAGGGACATAGCCTGAAGAGAAAGCCTTTTCCATCCAAGCCTTCTGTCATGCTGCTCTCCTTCCACTTTCAATTCATTTCCCTTACTACTGCCCCACTAACCAGGAGTTAAGACTTCTGCACTTCTGCCACACCTAGCGCTCAAATGCCCACCACTTGCTTTTTTGGCACAGCCAACAAGTTGCTAAACCCTCTTACTCCTTCCTTCTCGCCTTTCCAACATCTGCCCCTTGCCTTTATGGGGTCGTTCTGCCTTCTCTTTCCTGTTCCCAAGGAAAGCAAAAAGTTATTCTTTTGTGAAACTGAAATATTCCTTCAACATAATCAGGTTTCACAAAGGTTTCCAAGCAGCACTGTTCTCTGCCTGCCATCTATCCAGCTCATACCACACAAGTCAGAGCGATTTTGTATTGTTGATTTCACAGGTCCCATTCAATCTCCCTCATTTCGTTCCATGAAAATCCATGGTTTTAATGCCAGAGCCTTGAGCTGTAGTAAATAAGGGAAGGAACTAATTTTTCATCTTTTTTTTTTTTTGGTAGGTACAAGTCAGTCAGCAAGCCCAGTAAGGAAGTTAAAAACAGAGCAGAGATGGGGAGGGATCATCTGGTTGGTTTTTTTTTTTCCAGCAGAACCTAAAGAGGCTGTATTAGGTAGAGCCTTATATTTCCTTTAGAGGATATGCATTAAGCAGAAATCTACCCTGATCCCTTTAGGAAGTGGGAGAGTTATGATGGTGCCTTTTCCCTGAGAGCATTTCTAAGCTTTCCTCATAGGAAGCTTTCCTTGTGGTGCATTCTTAAGTAGATCAAATGTAAAGGAAAATCCCAATTCAGAATTAATTGGCATACATTTTTTCAGGAGCTGGAGGGATTTTGAATTTCTTCCTTCTAGATGAACTTACAATCTTCTTACAAACTCCTGCAATCTCACATTTGAAGTCATACCTGTCTGTAGAATCATGCAGTCACAAGACCTGCAGCAAAACTCATCTTTCTGATTTTACCTCTCCACCCTGTCACTCAGATGCTTTCCAGAGCAGTGTCCTTGGCCCATGTTTACTCCAGCTTGTTCTTGCAGTCTTTGCTTCCTTAGGTGTTGTTCTCACTCGGACTCAGTAGCTTGGAAAGCAAGCTATGTTTGGAATTAACCATTTCCAGCATGCCTGCCCACTCAGAATCAGCAGTTGAAGCAGATGCTTCAGTGATGTAAAAGGACTCCTTGTTTAAGGGCGTCCAGAACAATACTTGGCTTGGAAATGCTTCGTACCTTTGGCTCCAGGATCATTACCACCACGTGCTTGCCTTCTACTGTTTTTGAAAGCAAGCAGAGGTGTTTTTGCCATGACAGACCACTGTCCCCTTGAATCACCCTTCTGCTCTGGAAGAATAGCTTTCTTCTAAACATGACTGAGCAGCTGGCACATTCACTGCCTAACTACTACCACTCTTTATCCAGAGATAGTCACTTTTTTATTCCAGAGATATTTATTCACCTTCCGTCCAGCAGCTATCTGTGTGTATAGCAAGCTCCATCTGAGTCACGCAGTAATAATCATTTCTTATATACAAGATCCCTTGTGTACTGTATATTAATGTCTGGCTGGTAATTTAATGGCACCTCTAGGCATAAACAAAAGTTTATTAAAACAGTAAGTAAAATGTTCCCGAAGACTGGCCTGCATTTTTAATTTTCTATTCAGCATTCCAAAATACAGAGCCAGCCTTCTTATGCAAAAGGAAAGCTATGAAGTTAACACCAAGTAACATCATTTTGTACAACTCAGACATAGCAGAGTCTAAACCAAAATTTAGTCTCACAAATCCCTTCTTCTCTGATCATCTTTAACCATAACAGAATTTTGAATGGATTATTAGGAAATGTGTACAGCTCCAGGAAACAGCAGTATATTGATTACTACTCAAGTTACTTGTCAGTTCTTAGCTAGGAAGCCACACAGCAGCTAAAACCTAAAACCCCAGTCCATAGTTGGCAGCGCTCTCCATAGTTAAGACTGAGTCATGCTGTGAACACTGGGCACATAAAAGTGACACAATTCCTTCCCTATGCATATCTCTTCATTCACAAGATGCCTATTTTACAAATGATTTAGAAGTCCAAAGCCCACCAGCTTACTTTTATCAGTAAAATGTATAAGAGTATATATGTCAGCTGGTACATATATTATTACACAATTACAGTGGGAAAGACGGTGGACAAATTTTTTGAAAATATTTAAGCAAAAACTTGAACTTATCTTCACATTTTAGATTGAAAAAATGGAGACATGAAAAATTTCAGTAGAAAAGTCACCTACTGAGAAAATTCACTGTGGAGACACTGATGAACAGGCGAGCAGCTGTGCTTTTAGCATGTCTCATTTCAAATCCCAGCCACATTTCCAGACTGCACTCCACTCCTCTGCTGTAATTTAGCATACACTAAGGACTGTGAAACATTTTCCAGCTCCCAGGGCACATCACCACCTTCTCCATATTGAAACACAGCCCAGTGGTGCTCGACTGGCCACTTGGTTTTTGCAGAAAGATAACAGAAGGAGCATTCAGACTGTAGAGGAGGTAAAATCGCATACTGCAACAGTCCCAATCGATGTGAGCTTCCACAGCACTGTGACTTTGGGAGCCTGGAGCAAGCACAAACATTCCCAGCTCTTTGCTTGGAATCTCAACATGTTTGTCATAGCCTAGAATATTTTTATACTTACCACCCTCTACAAATACCTGAAAGGAGGTTGTAACAAAGTGGGGGTCAGTCTCTTCTCCCTAGTAGCAAGTAATAAAATAGGAGGAAATGGCCTCAGGTTGTGTCAGGGGAACTTTCAGTTGGGTATTAGGAAAAGTTTCTTCGCCAAAAGCATTGGAATAGGCTGCCCAGGGAAGTGGTGGAGTCACCATCCCTGGAGATATTTAAAAGACATGTAGATGTGGCACTTGGGGACATGGTTTAGTGGTAGTCTCGGCGGTGCAGGGTTAACAGTTGGACTCGATGATCTTAGAGGTTTTTTCCAACCTAAATGATTCTGTGATCAAGGGACTCAAGCAGCTGAGAAGTCACTTGCAAACAGCACCAGCAAGAGTTAGCAAGGAGGAAAAAGACTACAAGTACCTTGGAAGAAAACACACAGAATAAATCCTTTAGTGCCTGTACTGAATAAAACTTGGCTTGCAACAGATAAAAGCATTCATTGCACATCAACTGCCTTTTTTTTTTCAGTGGCATTCGTCAGTGTTATACACAGCATAGCTTTTTATTTTTAAAACAAGTTTTTCTCATATTTAACAGACAATCTAATATAAACAGATTTGTTATTGACCCTGTTAGCCTTAACCTGCAGAGACTGGCTTGTAAAAAAAAAAGGACTCATAGTTTTTACTGTCTGATTCAAGATTACATGTCAAAGCTTTGAGCATTCATCAGTAAGCATGAGATCCCAAGTCTTGCACAAATATCTCAAGGGTTTTTTGTCTATCAATATATGGTGGCACTGCTCATGTGAGAAAAAGCAAAAGATAAGGGTCAGCCAACAATGCCAGTGTAACTGTGCACTTTGTGGTATTTCACATCTCCAGTTAAAACATCAGGGCTGATAATGTTATCTGTTATAAAATGCTGCCACAAAATATTCAGACATAATGGACTATATATGAAAACAAGACCTTGCAGGATCTGGCTCAGAACTTAAAATTAGGCAAATTAACACTGCCTTTGCAGCCTTCAGACTCAACCCGGCACTAAGTCCCTGAAATCCTCATGGAGGTCAAGGGGTCTTCCACATGGGATGCCAATTCTTATTCAAACCATTCCTTCATATAAGACATTCATTGTAAGTCTCTCTTTTATGTCTTTCCTTCTAGAGATGAAGATGACTGTTTAGGATCCTTACCATTAAAGGCAAGGATTCATTCTCATTTTAATACTTCACTCTCCACAGTTGCAATTTAATAAATTCTTAATATTGCACTGTCTGTGCAAGGTCCAACTTTTATGTCCTCTGCATAACAACTGTGAAGATACAAGAGCTGAAATTTTAGCCCCAGTTCAACAGAGCACTCACACACATATTTAAGGGGCTTGCACCTGGTGAAGAGGCTGATTTACTTAAATGCTCTGCTGAGTTAGAGACCTATGACCTTATATCATATGCAACTTTAAACTGAGTTAATAGCAGTTATATATATGCAACGACATAAACCACTGGCTTTTCATTCCAGGAATAGAAAAGAATGAGAAAAATGTTGGTCAGAGTCTGGAAGCTTTGCATATTCATACTTCTTACAGTTGTTAAGTGTTTGAAAATTCAGGTAATGAGCATACAATACTCAGGCTGCCTTTCTATTGCTTGGGGGTTTGCTATTCTAGTAATATCTCTACAGAAACCATTCTATCAAGACAGGGGTTTTTTGCCCTCAAATTGAATTAGCACTTGTACATTGAAGTTTTCAACATCACCCATAAGATTTTTCAACTTGTCAAAAGAATCTGCATGGTCTCTAACCATGAATAAAAATGATTTCAGATATCATCTTTATTTCAAGTTTTATTTCCTGGGATTAATCTAATTGATTGTGCTGGTGGCTTTTTAAGCAGCTGCTGAAATAAACAGACCATTTGTCTTTCTATGTAAACATATGGGTACCTGGTTTAATTACAGTTCATACCAGTGCTGAATAGAAAAAAATAAACAAACAAACAAAAATACCCCATTTTCTAAACTGACACTATAAATCTGAAATTATTATTGTAGCAAAAAAAAATTGGTTAATTTTCCTCTTACTGATTTTAATAAATGTTTTATTATATACACCAAAATATAAAGTTCAGTAGGTAATATATAACCTCATAATTTTTTTTTTATATATATCCACATACACAAGATGTGCATAATTTTCTGCTTACCTGATATAACTAGGAGTAACCTCATAAACTTTTAGTTTGACACAATTCTCATTTTTTTGCTTAGCAGACCTAACCTTGTTTTGCATTTCTTATTACAATCACATTAACCCTGTTCTATGGCTTCATAACAGACCAGAGTATAAACCAAAGGCTGTAGGTAAAATGCAGTGAAATGTATAACCCTTTGGCTTTAACACACACTTTTACTTCCCCCAGATACCTCTAGTGAAGAAATTAGCATTGCCAACAGGAAATAAAGGGGATAAATAGATCCAAATAATTCTTCTTAAACTCTTTTGTATGAATTATTTAATTATTTGCTCTTACATCCTTAAACATCCTGATTTTCTTAGCTATTCCCATTACATAATCAAAATATCATGGGCTGGCATGGAGACAAAATAAGCATAAGCAGGTAGAGCCTCTAGCACTGGAGTGGAAGTGGGCAAAAAGAACCATTTCTGTAATAAGATTCTGGAAACTTGTAGGTACATACAGGATTGGTTATTAATGCCTTCTTATGAGTAGATAAGAACTATTCTTAGCATTGTGCATGTGCAATACAAATGAAATATTAATAAGCAGCGCACTGTTGTGTCCAAAGAAAAGGAAAGCTGCATAGATAAGACTTAGAATCATAGAATCTTTTAGGTTGGAAAAGACTAAGATCATCGAGTCCAACTGTTAACCCAATACCGCCGAGATCACCACTAAACCATGTCCCCAAGTGCCACATCTACACGTCTCTTTAATACCTCCAGGGATGGTGACTTCACCACTTCTCTGGACAGCCTATTCCAATGCCCGACAGCCCTTTTGGTGAAGAAATTTTTCCCAATATCTAATTTAAACCTCCTGTTGTGCAACCTGAGGCCGTTTTCTCTTGCCTTATCACTTGTTACTTGGGAGAAGAGACTGTCCTCCTTTCAGATAGTTGAAAAGAGTAATAAGGTTCCCCCTGAGCCTCCATTTCTCCAGGCTAAACATCCCCAGCTCCCTCAGCTGCTCCTCATCAGAGTTTTGCTCCAGACCCTTCCACAGCTCCATTGCCCTTTTCTGGACACGCTCCAGCACCTCAATGTCTTTCTTGTAGTGCAGGACCCAGAACTGAACACAGCACTCGAGGTGTCGCCTCACTAGTGCCGAGAAGAGGGAGACAATCACTTCCCTGGTCCTGCTGGCCACATTATTGCTGATACAAGGCAGGCTGCCACTGGCCTTCTTGGCCATCTTGGCACACACTGGCTCATGTTCAACTGCTGTTGACCAGCACCCCCAGGTCCTTTTCTGCTGGGCCACTTTCCAGCCACTCTTCCTTTAGCCTGAAGTTCTGCATGGAGTTGTTGTAGCCCAAAGGAGGAGCTGGCACATTGCCTTGTTGAACCTCATACAGTTGGCCTTGGACCATCAATCTAGCCTGTCCAGATCCCTCTGTGGAGCCTTCCTACCCTCCAGTAGATCAACACTCCTGCCCAACTCTGTCATCTACAAACTGACTGAGGAAAACTGTGTCAAAAGCATTACTAAAATCCAGGCAGATAACATTCACAGCCTTTCCCTCATCCCCTAAGCAGATCACCTTGTCATAGAAAGAGATCATGTTCCATTACAGAAGATCACTTGTTCCACTACACAGAGCCTTAGCTTCTCCCTCTCTATCCCTCTCCAGCCAGGCTGCTTCACCAGCTTCCTGCCCCAAGCTTTCAGTGCACTGCAGCAGCATATGCACATGATGCACTACAGCAATGAAGGGAGCAAAGCTGAGACACCTGCCATCAAGCACCCCACAAGAGTGGGGAAGAGCAAGTGACAAAGTGAATACTTCACTTTTCAGTGTCTACCCAGACACATTCAGTCTGCCAAACTTCATCCCCATCTCTTCACTGAGTTCAAGCTCTGCTCCCTGGGAGGACTGCAGAGGAAATTAGGATAGCAACATCTCTCTGCTGTTCTCAGTCACATACCAGATATGGAGAGCAAACCGAAGATTTCCTTTTTAATGATGCATGGATGAATATACTACTGCAAGTAAATAGAATCTGTCACTGGTAAATTTATCACTACACTGACAAAATATTTCAGAAAGACAACAAAATTCCAGAAGAGGCACAGCCAGGTCACTGGCATTGCTTGATGAAAGTAGTTATTCATTTAATGACAAAAGTAAGCTATTCCCGTTTTCTCAGATCAGTATATAATTTGGGAGGCTGTCTATCTTGGGATAGCTTTTTTTTACCCTTAACGAAGGAACATAAAAATTCTAATCAGTTTTCAAATCTCAGGAGTCCAAAGAGAATTTGCATTTCTGCATAAAGAAGGACGTGGTACAGAAGAATAAAAAAGGAATCATTTAGATTACAAAAACTCAGGTAAGATGCTGCTGTGGTCAGTTCCTCAACAGGATTTACCACAGTTGGCAAGACCTACCTTCTTTTAACTCCTCCTCTGGAATGATGCCAGCTATAATTATACATTATAATGAGCAAGAATCTTGAATTCAGAGCAGAACAAAGTTGTTTCTCCTCACCTTCAGTAATGTGTTTCTGCCCTCCTTCTTCATCTTTCCTGTGTTGTTTTGTAGTTTATGTCAAGCAAGTCTCATTCTTCTCATTACAGACAAAAATCTCTGCTTGCTGAAGTGCTGAGAGAGCTAATTCTTGTTGTTCTCACTTGTTACAGAAAACCTCCTGCCAAAGGAACCGTTTGGCTTAAAATATTGTAAACAACCTCTCCTCCTTTACCCGCCACCACAGCTTGCTTTCAAGATGTCTGTTTTCATAAACAGTACGTCTTGTCTGTTCAAAACAACATAACTAATAGTTGCCATATCAAATACATTTATAGAAGATGGCAATAAAGAAATGCCTTGACAGACTAATGATGACCTCCTGCAAGTCAGGCACTTAAAAGGCTCATTTTCCTGGTTAGCAGATTAAAAAGTAATAGTTGAGGGCACTGTTTCCACTCACTTGTCAAGTGTAATTCCTGCCCTATGGGCTGCTGTGAAAATAAAACTCAAACTCACCACAAAGGTGACTACTAAATAAGTCAGTCTGACTGTGGGATATGAAATACACAGGTTGGTGTCAGCTTCCAGCAGGCACCAGAAGAGACTGAAGGTAGACAAAAAACAAAACAAAACAAACAAAAAACCAAACCAAACCAAACCAAAAACAACAACAACAAAAAAAATCACAAACAAACAAAAAACACAGACCTGCTTTTTCCATTGCTTACCTTGCCTAAGGATTTGTATAGCATTTCTTCCAGGTTAAAACCAAGGTGGGAAGAATGAGCTCTATTAAGGAGAAAGGGCTGGCTTTATATTTATATGGGTATTTTGCCTGGTGCCTAAGCATTAGTCTTTTGCACACAGCTTCCTATTTGAGTAGCAAAGACACGTTTAGAGACAAAAATGTAAAAAAAAGAGTAGTATACTCTTAGCAAGAATGGAAATGAAAATCTAAATAGTAAGAAAGGCTAACTTGGATAGCATTTTGCAGAGGAGTAACACCTGCACCAGTGCAGAATAGCAGTTAGGACAGGGCCACCAAGTTCACTGGGTTTGTGACAAAATGTAAATCCTGCAGAATTTTTTGGGTGGGCAAACACTGGCCTGCTTGCACTGGGAGGAAGGAGCTGCACATTGACTGCAGTCACCCATCAGGTCCAGTTTAGCCTTGTGGTTTTTCTTTGAGAGCTCATTTGCTGCCAAGCTAAGCCTGGGAGGGTTAGGTGTGATGCTATCTCCTTCCACTTATCAGTTGCAACTTCTCATTTCACTGTGTGTTCTATTCTGCAGAGACCCCACTGCACTTCACATCACATCTCATGCAAATAGAGAACTGTGATTTGAATAGCACAGCATATTCCTTTAAAATTATTTGACAAGCACAATAAATACAACTTAAAGTTAGTTAAGTACTAGTCTCTTAAAACACAAATGCACACAAGTGTTAAAACTGTTTGAAAAAAAAATGCTATAGTCCTTATTTAAACAGTCTGTGTAATTCCTAATGTAAGTAGAAGGGGCAGAAAATGCCTCATGCATACAACGTAGAAATTCACTGACCTGTGATCTTGCACTTAGATTACCACCACTCAGCCCAAACATTTGAACTGGAGGCAAAATGAAGTTCACACTTAAAATTTGATTTATTCTTCCAGACTTCAAAGCTGGGCAGAAAGCCTTGGTAGAAAAGGTGAAGAGTGAAATCTTGATTCTGTTCAGGTTAATAGAGAAAGTGCTCTAAACAACTGAACTTCATCCTTGCTATAGTTTCTAAATTCGAAGTCCTGACCTCACTGAAGTCCCATTAGCATTTCTGAAAGTAGCAGAGACCGACACACTTCTGCTAAAATAACCTCTGCATTTGAGAGCAGGTGTTTCTCATCGGAGTTCCACACACCTGACCAGCCAGTGCTGGGTTATGATGAGGCTGAAACGAATTCTTTGTTGGACAAAACTCACATGGAAGTCCACTGAGCTCCTCCTCCAGGTGGGAATGAGCAAAGCCATATACAAGAGGTAGATCTTGTCCCCAGAGATCAGGATTAGTGTTTGAAAATGGGAGAGAGGAAGTAATTGCCCTAAAAAGCAAACCATTTTCCACATAAACAGGAAAAAAAAAAAAAAACACAATAAAATAAGCAGCAAACCTAAACCAACTGGAATGATGTTAAACCAAACCATGATTAAACCAGTGATGTGCTTGGTATTTAAGACATTTGCAGTGCCATTGGCTTCTAGATACAAAATTTTCATTAGGATTTGTGCTTGTTGTTTTCCAATAAGATCGAAGTTTTTGTCCCTTTTAAGTGAGATACATGGGCACCATAAAATGGTTTAGGTAGAAAGGGGACCTTGAAGATCATCTGGTTCCAACCCCTCTGCCACAGGTAGGGTGAGTACTACAGGTTGTTTCTGGGGGTGTTTCTCCCCTTCACACATCCCCATCCCAGAGTGTTTTGGGACTTTCCCACCTTTGTTTTCTATTTTATCTGCCATATTACCCTTTGCCTTCTAAAGTTACACAGGCTACTCTTTATTCATCACTTTGCTTTATTAAGATGCAGTTCAGGCTTTCGCCTGCGTTGTATGTTTTGCAACCATGAAATAAGGATCTAAAAATTCAAAAGACATGAGAGTGTAAAGAACCTCTCAGACACCTTCTTCTTTCTGAAGAAACCTCAGCAGATACCACAGTTCAGCAGTGCAGTGCTCTTACTGTGATCTAAAATAGCTTCTAACACCCCAAATTATTTTAGATATCAACATTGTTATGCCAGAATAAATGTAGAGCTCTTTCTACAATTTTGTCGTGTTCCGATAAAATCCCAGGTCTGACAGTGTATCTTGACGAAAGAGCCCACATGAAATATGTTGCTAATTATTTATACACCTCTTCAAAGGCTCAGTGCTGCTACTTGTACTTCTAGCTACTCTTACCTACCCAGGCCCTAAAGCTGTTTTTCAATCACTGAACTGAAACCCCTTAGAGTAACAAGTTTATAATAGAGGTTCATAAACCTGGCAGTGATTAACAGCACAGGTTAATCAAATGGGTGTAGAGCAGGCTTTTCTCCCCTTTTCTTTAACAGAAACTGGCCTCAAGTGTTTTTCCCTTATTGCTACGTGGAAATAAATTTGCAATTAACTTTTACTTATTGGTGTCATAGTGGCCTCTGAAGACCCCAGCCAGAAGCAAGCACTGTTGTGCTTCTCAGCACATAAATATGTACCAGAGAACAGCAGCCACTCTGAGGAGCTCACAGCACAGCACCATCCCACAGCTGAGCCCCTGCAATGCCCAGGGGCCAGGAATGGGCAGAGCCTGGCTCTGCCAGGACCCACTCCTGCCTGAAAAGGAGCAGGCAGCCTTATGCTCATGTGTCATCCTGGTTACTAAACAAGCAGCTCGTTGATTTAAAATAACTAAGAGAGGTTGTCCTGCATTGACATGGGTTGGTCAACTTATGAAAAAGTGGTCAAGTCCACCTCCTGCCAAATCTCCCATATTCAGTTTACTCCAAGACCAACAGGACATAAGGCTCCAGCATATCCTACACAGGGAATTAGTATCTGATCTCAGCTGTTTGCAATCAAACTCTCACTGAACATGGAGTAAAGATGGACTAACAACACGAAAGGGGAGTTTGTGGAGGTTACCAGGCTGGATGGCAGCTGGGCCTACATAGTCTGAACTTCCCAGACTGGGAAGTTCCCCAACCTGGAGCCAGCAAGAAACTTCAAACTGCAGTCAGCTGTCAGTGGCTGCTTTCTAAGACATGAATACATTGTTTGTCATTTGCTAACTACAGCATTTTTGTTTAGGGTTTCCTGGAGCATGATCTTAAAATAAATGGGATTGAAATCTTGATTCAATTCAATTCCAATTGGGGAAAAAAGGAAATTCCTGGACTGTATTAGCTAAGTGCAGGTATGAAAAATAACTTTTGAGTAAGTGCTGAAATGTTTATTTGCTTCACCTCACTAAGTCAGTGTCCTGTTGTGCCAATGGTTTCCAGAAACTGCAAACCCAAACCATCCACAGTCACTGTGGCTGACAGACTGAGGCTAAACACCCATCACCTTCTCTCAGGAGTCATGAAAAGCCATGCTTGGCCCAGACTTCCACCGTTACCAGCTGAGTTTATGATAATAAAGCCACCACGTTTACACAGAGCAAACATACTCCTGCTTGATAGCTCACCCTTCTCCAAGCTCCTGGCAGCACACAAGAAGAGCACACACCCCTCACCCCCTCTCCATATCCATGGCTTGGTGGGACCTCTCCTTTCTCTTTGGGTGGTCAGTGCTGGAGCATCCAGGTGCCTCTCTAGGGGGTATGTAAAGCAGTGCAAGTAATGAGAGCCATGGGGTTACTGCACTCACTTACTTTTATAGTTTCTATGGCACTCTCCTATTTCATTTTTGTTACAGGAGTAGGCATGAGATTAGATGGTTTGACTAAACATTTTTTGTATCAGCAAGTCAGAAGAGTGATTGGGGCCTGAGGTGGAAGGTAGTAAGCATCAGTCCCAGTTCTTGGGCATGTCTGTTCCACTCATTGGACCAGTCCTGAAGGAAGATTTTCCTTTTGCAGAGGCAAGGATTCATGAAAAGTTTAAAACTCCCTGTATCCCAAAGCACTAGCTTTCATCACACCGGAGAAGCAAAAGCCTTCATCCTGAAGATGAAGTGGTCTACTTTTTCCCACCTCCAGCACCAAGTACTTGCTCTCCTCTACCGCTTTTCCTATGAAACATAAGCCTTTCTAAATAACAAAAGTTACCCTCAGAAGTCATCTGCTTCTTGCTCACATCCTGCACTGCCATCACCTGCTTTAAAATGTTGCTTCTGCTTTTCTCTTCATGAGATTATTGCAATCATGGGCAGATTAAAAAAAAAAAAAAAAAAAAAGGAAAAAAAAGGTTATTTGCATATGAGCCTAAACTATCAGTACTTCAAGCAAGTTCTGAACAGCAGAATTTTAGCAGTCTGAATTAGACACTGACAATTCAGACTGAAGTTGCTTCTCTTTCAGCTAATCACAGAAAGCATGCGTTTTGGAAACATCATTCAAGCACCACAAGTAGATAAAGAACAAATTTATCGTTTATGCTCTGTCCAAACTGTTGGGGGAGTTTTATCCAAAACATGATGTCCCCCCTTCCTTGCTTCTACTTAGATGAACTATCAAAGAGGGAAAGGAAGCAAACTTGAGGACCTTACACCAGAAGAGTTGGAAAGAACATCACAAAACCTAAAGTAATTTATTTGTTGACTTATATTTGGGGTTTGGGATTTTTTCTTCTGAAAAGGGTTCAAAAATTGATGTTATAACCCTCACCTGAGAAACGGTATAACCAGAAATCTTACTATTCTGATATAGGCCAGTATAGGATTTCAGGTCCAATTCGCACAAACATTTGTTAACGAACTAGGGAAGTGCTAACGTATGTAAGAATTTCTCCTGGCATAATATAAAGAGGGATGATGATTTGAAAAGGTAACTATCTATACACTAAAGGACTAAGTTTTTATAGTCTGTGGTTTGTCAGTAGTTTCTTGGAAAAACAAACCAAAAAAAAAACCAAGGAAAACCCCCCACCAAAACAAGATTGCAAATTTCTCTTTGCAATTTCTTAGTTTCAGTAGTACTCGTACAGCCCAAGTCACTCCTCTAGATGCAGATGAAACTCTGACTTGAGGGCTGGTCTTTGACTTGGCAGAAGCTTTGCCCAACAAAAAGACACCACCCTAGCTTTCATTTGTCATTTCCATGGCTTTTGCTTTGTAGGTGCCTGTAGCAGCTTAAATGCACAAAGTCCCTGAATTAGAGGAGAACCAGCCACTGTTCATTCAGATATAGAGATTTGTTGTTTTCCACCACTTCATGTAGAAACCTTGATTTATGAAGAGGAAAAAAGGTGATGATTACCCTGAAATCTTACCTTACAGCAGGTAGGGCAATACCACACAGAATCAAACAGTGAATTACAGTCTGTTTCGAAAACAGATGTGACATTGGACTGCCTCTTTAAAATAGACAGTCTTGGCAAACAGCAGCACAGGGAGTGGTGTATCTCAGCTCTCAGAGGAGAGCTACCCAGCTGTTCCCAAGCTGGTTGAATTTTTAAAGAACATTGAAATGTTTGGAGCATCGCACATGTATTAATTCAGCAACGATGCTTCCAATTCACTTTTTTTCTGACTTAAAGTGGAATAAATAAAAGCAAGATCTAACCATGTATCTTTGCTGAATGTGTGTCTTTCCTCTCTCTTTGACCAGCTTAGCTTCTTTATGCAAGCATAGTGGTTTTAATAAGATCAAAGTTGACACAACAACTCCTTCCATTGCCTGATGCACTGTCACCACATCTCACACCAGTATAATGCACATGTAAAATCGTTATCAAAATGTTTCCAAAAAGATATATTATGCAGGAACAGGAGCAAGTCTGCTACCCCCTCAAACATCATCCATTTTTATTATGCCACATTATAAATTACATTTTTCATCATCTATCTTAGACATAGAAAATAAATGCCTTACCCCCCCAAAAATAAGATTTCTCACTAAAACCCTCTATGGAAGATACCGGTCCAGAGCATACATTTACAGCTACATCATAAATCTTTGGTAAAAATGGGATTTATAAAGGCTATGCTGACACAGCTTATCCACAAGATTGTGAAAACAGCAGCCGTGTGTAGAGAGCTCACCCCTGCTAAAACACGCCAATATGAATATTGAATATCAAACCCTACACAAATCTTCTGACTTCTGCAGCAGGTCCCAAAATAGCAGGGTTGCAAACTGACCCTTTCTCCCTCCCTTCCCAAGCCAGGCTACACCCAGCCCACAGAGAACAGGCTGTCACCCACAGCTGGAGCACCATTTTGAATGAAGTAGAGCAAAATTCTTTTCACCACTTTCTTTTCCTCACTTGTCTGCAAGAAGATATTTTTTTTCTACCCACCTGTTTTGCATTTGTTTCCCCCAACCTCCTTTTAGTATCTAAAGCATCTGGGCCTTGCTAACTGATGAACTTCAAGTTTCCTTGGTCTCCAAGCATCCAACCCTCACTTGCCAGCTTCCTGAACTTTTCTGGTCTTCCAGCTCAGCTTCAAGCATTCTGAGCAATTAATGAGCACAGACTGAACCATCTTCATTCTCAGCTGACACATCTCCTGCCTTTGGTTGTTTTTTTCTGTTGGTGTTTTTTTTGGGGGGGAGGGGAGTTGGGGGGGTGGTTTTGTGTTTTTTTTTTTAATAACATGCCCATTATTACATAAAAATCCAAATTTAGTACACTGCAACTATACTATGACATGCCATGAAAAGTCCTACTAGGGACATGGAAGGACATCAGGTGTTAAAGAAAGATGAAGTAAGAACCAAACCACATTTCATTCCAAGGATGTACCTCTTGAATGATCCTCACAGCAGATGGGTCACTGCACTCTGCTGGGTACCACGAGGAGGGTTTGCTTTTGGCTCTGGTTGAGGTGAGAAATCTCCCACTCCCTAGAAACAGGGCAGCAGAGACCAGGTAGCAAGAAAACACCAGTCCCAGAACACCCAGCCCAGCCCAGCCCAGCCCCGACCCTCTGGAAGCACCTCCTGGAATCATCCTTCCTGAAGCAAACTTTCTGGGCTCCCCAGGTTTTACCCACAGGAACATAGATGAGCACTGGCTGTCCCCAAGCACCCACCATCCTAAAGCATGACCTGGGACCACAGAGACAGAAGAAGGTGAGAGAAAAGGGCAGGGGGAGAATCCGGGTGCTGAGCCCATCTCTCCAGCTGGGCTGCCTTGACTTCATGGGGAAAAATAACAAAAACAAACAAAAAAAAGCTCCCAACAAAACAAAAAAACCAAACAGGGGAGCATCCACTCACTGCTACAAGCTGCCCTTAATTTCTTCTGCTGTCCCTGCCGGGGTGCCCCGGCTGTATTTAAATGGATGGGGCAGCAGTAATTCAGCCCCTTGCATCCACCCCACCTCTCCCCTGCTCCTTCCCTCTCCTCTCCTGTCCCGACCCTGTTCTGGAAACACCCACGGGGCGCCACCGACCTCCAGCGTGCACGGACCGACTCCAGGCAGGACACTTTTGAGTGCATCCCTCCTCGTTAAGAGCCATTCCACTTAAAGCAGACAACTTTTAATGGTTGTAAAAGCTTTGTCAGATCCAACTCCTCAATCGAAAATATGCACGGACATTATTAAAAACGATATCAAGCTAAAAATAAAAACAACCTCTACAAAAAATCCCTCAGAAAACACAAGAAACAAAACCCCACAAACAACTACAAAAAAGGGCCAAAAAACTTCCCCACCATTTTGGCCTACTTTGGGGTAGAGTGTCTGGACCCAGCAGGAACATTTTCAGAGGCAGGCAAGCACGCAGGCAGCCGAGGTCACTGGGAAAAATAGGGGTGCTGGGACCTGTTAAGAAGTGTTTCCCCTGTCTCACAGGTGTGCAGCAACAAATTCACTTATCTAAGGAAACACGCTGGCCTAAACAAGAAAAACAAAATGTGTTTCACTCAAGTAAATTCACCATGTCAGGGTACCCAGCAGGCAACATAACTGTTAAGGGATTAACAAGTAAAAATATTATTTGATACTATATTTCCTATATATACACAGCAACAGGCACATGGTCAGACACATGCAGCTCGGTGATTTGAAAGGTTTCAAATTACAGCCTCTTTGTGTTCATCCCAATTTGGCAAAACATTTAAAGCAGGATGCATGGATAAGAGTTCTTCTGAATAAATGCTTCTACAGAAGTTTCTGTTACAGTCTATACAGTGAGCTGTCTGCATTTTAAACTCTGCTTTGGATTGGCTGTATGTGCAGCCAGTCAACTAATAATCTCCTGCCTTTTTTTTTTTTTTTTCCTGGGCATCATTTCTTTCTGTGATTTTTCTTTATCTTCATAGTTCTGTTTTCTGATCTGTTCTCTTTTCCGTGTGCTTATTTGCAGTTCTTAACACAGAACCATTTAATCAGATTTGATGTTGCTGGCAAAGCTCCCATTGATAATCTTGATTGCCTTTGTAAGAGATTTCACTGGAATTCGATGGCTGTCTCAGAACTGCAAAAGATATGTGATAACTTAGTCCTAACCCACTGTTTCTGTTAGGAAGTGTTGATACAAGCTGCAGATGCATTTCATAATCTGATTTCATTACACTAACAATCTTCAAGACGTACAATATTTCATCTATAAAAAGGAATAGGGGAACACAGGGGGATACCTGCCCATGCTGTGTGTGTGAAGGGAAGGGCTTTGATGTGTGCCCAGAGGTTGTACAAAATGTGGAATGCATTTCTACTGAATTTCAACGAACAAAAAAGAAGAGGATCTGTGATTACCTCTGAATAAAACTTACACAAGTGTCTATGCCCAGATATAAGGTGGACAGATGCCAACATGGTCACTGCTGTTATGCACAGATGCATCTTTGGAGAATTAAAGCCTGGGTTTCAAGGAGGATGAGCCTGCAGACAAAGTATGAGCTCAGCATGCCTGGTCTTGCAGGGACTGAAGCTTCAGCACGTATCTAATATTTCCAGGAGATGCTGGTCCTAGTGGGCCTTCCCCACCAGTCAGGTTCGAGTCCCATCATACTCTGACTGTGTGAACACTGAATCAAAAGGGAGAAAACAAAATAATTCACAGACATTTCCCGCTACCCATTCACGAAGTGGGATGAGTCCGTATAAGACCTCGCCAAAACTTCAGAGACTGTGGAAAGCATAGCCTGTGGCACGGAACACACCAAATACCACAGCTGTACATTATACACCTTTCATGTGGGGCTGCAGGACCCTGTCTACCTAAAGAAGTATTTTAGCCCACTATTTAATGGCTCTGAGGTGCAAACACCAACCCAGTGACACAACTGTTAAACCATTTTTTTTAAATTGCAACTATCCATTGGAGACAGCCTCCTCAGAAACATGAAGTTTTCGTCACCTTTTTCAATGCATATCAACTGTCAGAGTTTTGCTTCCTGTCTGAAAAGGGGAGGCTTTTTGTGGTACTTGGTGAATCCTGGGGACCTGTAAAGAGATCGGCCAACACCTCACAGGGTGGAAGGGGGAGGAAAGGAACTTAGATTTACCCTGAAAACCCCGAAGAAGAACATGGAAGACTCTGGAAATTTGCAAGGGCCAAGAGCTCTGAGCTTTGAAGGTGCCCATGTTGACGATTAAAATGAAAAATCAAAATATTTTCTGTAAGTTATAGCCCTGACAGATATCCGATATGCAAGCACCATCTTTTGTTGCACTGCTTGCCTGCCACCAGCCTCCAGGCTGAACGCACCAGCTCTCATTGCTCCATTTAAATGGCATACGGAGGTAGAGAGGAATTTCGTGCTTAATTAGGGAATGTGTTTGGAATATGATTTGTGATAATACATCTATAACAAGGGAAATTAATGAAAATAATTAATGAAGGCTAATCTAAGATACCAGGATTTTGTCTAAATCAGCAAGAGTAGAGACCTAAGGACATTCACAGTGTGATTTATCAGATTTTTTTTTTTTTTAATGATCCATGAGATCTTAATGTTTTTAGTACAAGGAGATGTTGGGGAAGCAGTTAGGGAGAAATCCCAACTGTGAGGCTATTTGTAAGATGGGTTCCTGTGAGAGGTAGGTCTGAATTTCTTATCTGCTTTGTATTACCCAATATTTCTTTTCCTTTAGAAGCCACTTTATGTCTGTGAATTTCCCTCTTTACAATTTTATCTTGACCTGCAAGGAAGAGCAGTGGAGTTTGCTGCATATCCAGCTGCTTTGATTTTACAGTGTTTGTGCAGCAGGTATATCTCAAAAAAATCCCAACCCACAAACGAACAGAAACATAGGCAGAAATCACAGCCCTGCAGGGTGCTCAAGACCCTTGAGCTATAAAGCATGCAATGGAAACTTGAATTAAAATGAATGCATTAAAAATAACTTTTGTACAGAGCCATCCATGGCAAGCCAAGCAGGTGATATCAGCTGATATCAGCTAAATGGCACAGCACAGCATGGGACAGGAGAGTCACCAGTGCCACTGGTGTTAGCCGAGGCTACGGATGGAAAAGGTCTTTCCCAAGGCCTCCAAAGCTGCAGCGGAGAGGCTGCCTAGGGAGAGCCTGAGGAGATGGTCTCCACTACCGCACTGGGCCCACCTCAAACAGCAGCTCCAGCAAAGAGGAGGGGTTGGAATCTGTGCCATATGGCCACCAAAAAGCCCTGTGCAAAGACAGGGTCTGCCACCACCTCCACCCTCCCTTTGGGAAAAGCAGTTCTAGGATGTTGTCCTGGGCACTGTGGGGGACGTGCAATGTATGTGAGCAGAGAAGAGGCAGTGTGAGCTGGACGGCTCCTACTTAGCAGTCTGTTCACATCTTTCTCCCACAAAGAATATTCAGCTTTCTTTGTCTAAAATGTTGAGTGGCTATGAATAGTAAGGATAGACTATCTGTAATTATTTTTAAATTATTAATGGTTTTGTTAGATCCTTTCACTTCTACATTAGGTTTCTGTTAATGTAAGTTAAATCAAAATGTACTTCAGTTTCCAGGCAGCTCCCAAATGTATTTTTCATTCTTTCATAACATTACTTCAACTTCTCGATGAGGTGTCTATGATAAAGTTTGCTCCCAAGCCAGCAGACTCACAGTCCTAATGTATTCAGCAAAAGGCTCACCAGGCAAGGCTCTCATCAGCCAGGCTAGATGGCAAATGAGGAGGCCATGGCTGCATTGCCGGTTAATGCACAACCCCCAGCTTGCAGGTGTCACACTCTTTTCATAAGAAGGGCTTTGGGGGCCATGGGGAATCATCAAAGGCAAGGTGGGGAGTTTGTCAGAATAACCGAGTTACTTTATTGGCACTTTCCATCACTCTTAGGAGACTCAGGTTGTTAGATCAGACACTCCTGATCAGAAAATATCTACCGAGTGCCTCGCTCAGGGTTCAGACCTCGCAGGCGGGGAGGAGAGGTTCCCGCATGCCACCCTGCCCGCAGCCCTGCCCCGGAGGTGCTCGCAGCTAGGGAAAGGAGGGGGTGCTCATCATAGGCAAGAACGCTTCTGAGGAGACCAGCCCCCCGCCCTTCTCCCCTCGCCCCTCGGCTGGGCGGTGTGCGGGGGTGCGGGGGATGCGGTGGGTGCGGGGGTTCGCCGGGCCGTCCTCGCCCGCCCGTCTCCCCGCGCCTGCCGAGGGGGGCGGCGCTGGGGAGGGAGAGAGGAGCGTGCGGAGTCAAACGCGCCTGTTCAACACAAACGCCACGAAAAAAATGCCTGGATAAATTATGCAGAGGGATTTCTGGATTTCTTTCAAGTAATTAAGTTTCGATTTCTTGCATTTATTTTAGTGCCAGGAAGCACGAGGCGCCACGAACGGCAAAACTCTTCATTGATCGTTCCCGGGCTTGAAGTTTGACTTCGTGACTTGACTCGATTCGCGGCTGCAGAGCAGCCCCGGATTCGGAGCGGGGAGAGGGGGAGAAGAAACCTGTGCGGGAAGCGATGCCGGGCTGGCGGGGAGCGGGGGTGCTGCGGGTGCGGAGGCACCGCCTGGTGCGGGGCTGCCCCGACGGGGCGTCCCTGTGTGGTGGTGCCGCGGCTCCGTGGAATGCAGCTGCAGGTGTCCGCACCCGCGATGCCTCCGCGGCGGCGGAACCAGGTGGCCCCCCATCCCCGGAGCCCCGGGGGAGCGGCCCGCAGGCGGAGGGGGTCGGTAGTGGAGAGGGGCACCGGGGCCGCCCCTCTGGCGGGGCCGGGGCCAGCGCTGCCCTGCCCTCAAAACAAAGGTAGAGTTTGCTCAAAGTGTAGCGCGCATCTTAATGGATTAAAAATTCATAGGGCGCATTAGGTTCGGTAAAATATGAATGCGCGTCTTTAAATTTTAATCGTAAATCAGAACATGGATACATGAGAGGCGACACTGATTTCTCCCCAGATGTCTGCGTGGGTCAGGGTGTGGGCATGGGTAAGTTGGAGGGGGGGCTCTCCTTTTATTTAGACAGCCTACTGGTGCGCAGAGCCGGCTGCGGGGCCCGCGGGGCCGCCGAGGTGCCGGGGGGCGGCGGGGGCTCCGCTTCAGCTGCGGCTCCCCCCGGCATCCCCCACGCCACCGGGTGGTGGTTGTAAGAAAAAAAAAAAAAAACACCCAAACACAAATAAATAAACAATATATATATATATTAAAAAAAAAAAAAAAAAAAAAAAAAAAAAAAAAAAAGGAGGGAAAGGGGAAGGCAGGGTTTGCTGGGAGGCAGTGCCGCGGGCAAGGCGCTGCCGGCAGCGGGCACAGCGGCAGCACGGCCAGAGCCCAGGCGAGTCTCTGCAGCGTGCAGAGCCACCGCAGGGACCCCCGGCGCCCGCAGGGGTCACCCCTGGTCCGATACAGAGGAAAGTTTGCCCAGCAGTGTGGCCGCGCCGCCCCGCATCCCGGTGGCGGCCGATCGGAGCGGCGAGGAGCGCTCAGCGTTTTGGAGATCGGTTGTCAGTTGCTATTAAAATCAAGATTAATTCATATTAACGATATGCGTTCTCAATTCTCCCGTGTGACAGCATACATTAGAACAACTATTGCGAGTAATTAAACTCAGTGCGGGAGGGGTTAAATGTATAGCGGGGGGGCGTGGGGGGGGGAGTGGAGGGGGGTTCCTCCTCGCGTTTCTCTCCACCAAAGTTGAGCCGGAGAGCCGGGCGGGCAGAGCCCCTTCCCCGGCTCCGCGCACCCGGCAGGCTGGCTGCCCTCGGACCTCCCCGCGCTAACGAGGTATTTTCTACTTCTTCTTCTTCTCCTATTTTTTTTTTTTTTTTCGCCCAGGAAGTGGGACCTTTCCCTCATTCTCCCGCACACCTCCTGGCACGCCCGCGCTGGACCGCGCAGGGCTGCGGCCGCTGCTGGGGAGGCGGAGGCGGGGGCGCAGGAGCGGCCGGGAGCGCTGCGGGGACCCTGGCGGAAGGAGGCAGGGGGACAGATGTCCTCCCTGCCAGCCCTGCCCGCCACGGGCGGGCCGCGCCCCGCGTGGGCTCTGCCCGCGACCGTCTCAAAACGCGCAAAATATTATTGATGGCTCTTTTCTTGGGCGTTGGAGATGCTCGATGCTTTAGACTAATTAGACAAGCCAAAAGCCTTTTGAAGATTAAGCAAATTGGACAACCCTTGTTAATTAGAACATAATTTAAAGTTTGAAATTATATCACTCATGAAGTAGCCTAATTAGTATGACGATATGTTAATAGTCTACCGAGACACGAAGCGCGGAGGTTTGGCATGAACTCCTTAAAGGCTTGCAAGAAAATCCTCTTTCCTATGTTGTCATTAATAAAAGATTTCTATAGACTTCAGCCTTTCAACGGTGACATACAATTTATAGTACACACAATGCATTAGCCCATAGTGCTGCTCAATTTTTTTACTATTATGAAAACTAATAAATTCGTCAAGCTGAATTAAGCATACAAATCAGATGAGGCATAACAGATTACATATTGAAGCGCTGTGTCTCCCGAGCCTAAATGAAATTTCAATCTAATAATTCCTTCCTGGCCCGGCCATAATTTGTTTAGAGATGTTGTTCTACTTCTTTCCAAGCGCTATTCGCACCATAATTAAATGATACTCAAGCTTTTAACTTTGATTTATTTCATTTCTCCGAGCTGGCGACAGTGAGAGCTGATACAATGTAATTTTTTTTATTTCCCTTAAAATTACCAAGTCTGCTGTTTAGGTGAGAAATTAAACACCTAAGCACTTATTTTAACCTTCTTGCTGCAAAGTGAAATTCATGGAAATAAACCCGGCCACATTCGGGAAAACTGACTTTCCCAGATTTCTTTTCTTTCTCTTTTCAATTTTTTTTCCTCTTCCTTTTCTTCTTTTTATAATAGAAAGGCGGGGGAAGTTGGCGGGATAGCGGTGCGCTTTTGCGGGAGGATCCCTCCGGCTCCCCGCCGATGGGGGACGCCGGTGGGGGCAGACCCCGCCGCCGCTCCTGGCCTTTCCCTCCGCTGCCAAGCACAGTGCCCGGCTCTCAGCGCATTTCACCGCCTCTGCCGCTCCCCCCAGAGCGATGACAGGGCAGCGGCGGGACACTCTGGCTGTGGGTTCCTGGAGAGCCCGGACGCGGGACTTTTCCCTTTTTTTTTTTTTTTTTTTTTTTTTTCCTTCGTGGAGGGTGGATTTCAGGCGGCGGGGGGAGAGGGGAGTGTCGCCTTCCCCTCCCTTTTTTTTTTTTTTTCTTTTTTTGGCTTTTTCCCTCCCCTTTCCGGGAGGCGGCGGGGCGCGGCGCGGCGGTGAGTGCGGGAGCACGCGTGGGCGTGGGAGCGGCGGGGGGCGGGCAGGGAGCGGCGGAGGAGGGGGCCAGGGCCGAGGAGGCAGGCGCGGAGGGCCCTTCCCGAGGAGTTGGGCTGTAGTGACAGGCGAGAGGGGAGGGGAGGGAGGGGAGAGAGTAAAACCCACCGGAGCGGCGGTGGGGAGGGCACTTCGCGAGAGGCGAGGGCCGGCGCCGGAGCGGAGGCGGCGGCGGACGGCGGCGAGCGCCCGGGTGGAGGGCGGCCGGGCGGGAGGCATCCCGCGCATCCCCCGCGTATCCCCGGCTTGCCAGAGCCGCCTCTCCCTCTCGTCCCCGGCGGGACTCGGGGAGCTGGCTGGGGCGGGAGGCCGAGTGGGAATTTTTTTTTAATTTTTTTTTTTTTAATTTTTCGGAGGGTGGGGGCGCAGGGCTCCTGTGGCTTTTCCGGGGGGTCCGGGCCCCCGGCCCCACGCCCCTGCCCTCCTCTGGCGGCCGGCTGCCGGCGGGCCGGGCCGCGGCGGCTGCGAGCACGATGATGATGTCCCTGAGCAGCAAGCAGCCTTTCGGCCTCCCCCACGGCGGCGGCAGCGGCGGCGGCCTCCACGAAACCAAGTACTCGGCCCTGCACAGCGCCTCACCCTGCCCCTCCGCCGGCGCCGCCGCCCCCGCCGCCAGCTCCCCCAGCAGCACCGGCACCGGCGGCTCCGCCGGACGCGGCTCCGGCTCCGGCCCTGGCGGCAGCGGAGGCTCCGGCTCCGGCTCGGGCTCCGGCAGCGGCAGCGGCGCGGAGGCGATGCGGCGGGCCTGCCTGCCCGCCCCTCCGGTAGGTGCCCGCCGCCCGCCGCCCCGCTTTAAGGGGAGCCCCTCGGCGGCCCCCCGGATCCGCCTGATGATTTTTTCATGGCCGTGCAGCAAATCACCCGGCGCCGCCGGGCTCTAGCCCAACTTATGCATGCGGCGGCTCTTGCCGCTCGTATTAATTTTTATGACCTGGGATGCTGCGTGCGGCTGGTGCGTGTGTGTCCGTCCGTCCGTCCGCCCGCCCGCCTGCCGCGGCTCCTCTGTGCGAGCGGCTGCGCGCCGCGCCCGCTCCCTCGCCCCGCTCGCTCCCTCTTCTCCTCTCCTCCCCCCCCCAACCCCCTCCCTTCTCCAGGATTTCTCTTTTAACATGCTGGGAAGGTTTTAGTGGCACGGCGGAGTGCGCGGGGAGGCGAATTCCCTGCTGAGCGTTATGTGTGCCTTCTATTTGCAATTGCAGAGCAATATATTCGGCGGTCTGGACGAGAGCCTGCTGGCCCGCGCCGAAGCCCTGGCAGCGGTGGACATCGTCTCCCCGAGCAAGAGCCACCACCACCACCCGCCGCACCACAGCCCCTTCAAGCCGGACGCTACGTACCACACCATGAACACCATCCCCTGCACCTCGGCCGCCTCCTCCTCCTCCGTGCCCATCTCCCACCCGTCCGCTCTGTCGGGCACCCACCACCACCACCACCATCACCACCATCACCACCACCAGCCCCACCAGGCGCTGGAGGGGGAACTCTTGGAGCACCTGACGCCGGGGCTGGCGCTGGGGGCCATGGCGGCCCCCGACGGCGCCGTGGTCTCCACGCCGGGCCACGCTCCGCACATGGCCAGCATGAACCCCATGCACCCGGCGGCGCTGGGCATGGCCCACGCCCACGGGCTGCCGGCCCACATGGGCTGCATGAGCGACGTGGACGCCGACCCCCGCGACTTGGAGGCCTTCGCCGAGCGCTTCAAGCAGCGCCGCATCAAGCTGGGGGTGACCCAGGCCGACGTGGGCTCGGCGCTGGCCAACCTGAAGATCCCCGGGGTGGGCTCCCTCAGCCAGAGCACCATCTGCCGCTTCGAGTCCCTCACCCTCTCCCACAACAACATGATCGCCCTCAAACCCATCCTGCAGGCGTGGCTGGAGGAGGCCGAGAAGTCCCACCGCGAGAAGCTGGCCAAGCCCGAGCTCTTCAGCGGCGCGGAGAAGAAGCGCAAGCGGACCTCCATCGCCGCCCCAGAGAAGCGGTCGCTGGAGGCCTATTTCGCCCTCCAGCCCCGGCCCTCCTCCGAGAAGATAGCCGCCATTGCCGAAAAACTGGACCTCAAGAAGAACGTGGTCCGCGTCTGGTTCTGCAACCAGCGCCAGAAGCAGAAGCGCATGAAGTACTCGGCGGGCATCTGAGCTGGCCGCGGAGGAGCATCGACAGCATCAGCATCACCGTCATCAACAAAAAATTAATTAAACAACAACAACAACAGCTAAAAGGAAAGGAGGAAAAAAACCCAAGCAAACCAACAAACCAAACAACACCAGCCCACCCCACTGCCCGCCCCGCGCCCAACTTTCGGGGGGAACTTCCCCGCGGAGCAGCGTCCGGACCCGCCCCGGCAAGTACCGCTGGTTTTTATTCCTAACAGACCTCGCCTGGGTGGCAGCAGGGCAGCCACGATGTCATGGCTTTCTCGGGACCCAAACTTGAATCTAGAGTTGAGGCTTCGCGCCGCGAGAGACGCCTCAAAAGTATTTTGATTTAAATAATAATAATAATGATTAAAAAAAAAAAAAACAGATGGCAGGTTTTTCTGCATTTACACTGCGTATTATAAATATATAAATATATATATATTTTTACTGTGGTTATTATCCTTTTCCTTCTCTGAAGTTATAATGCTTAGGGAAAGAGCTGATCCTGCTGTGTTCACTGGTCTTCAAAAGCTATTATTAGATTACTGCCAAACAACCCCTTGTAAATTATTAATTTATCTCTCTAGCAACTTCATTTTGTGCTCATTCTAATTAATTACACCTCTTTAATCTAAGTCTTGATAAAAGTAAAAAAAAAATTGTTAGTGAGAATCAAATATTTTGTGTTGGTAGGATTTATGAACGTGAGCTTTTCTTCTGAACGTCCCTTTTGGCCATCTGTAAATTGCCACCTGAACCTAAGGTATTTCTCTGGCGAGTATTCCTATTCGTACGGCGTCGGCACCCTATAGTAGATGTTCTACATTATTTGTGTAGCCTGATTCACTGTCCGAGGTATTTGTTTACCGCGTTACATATTTAATGGGGATTCCCATATTGTCCCCACCACACGCTGCTCCCGAAGCGATGAAGGACGTGGCCGCGTAGGTGACAGCGTGGGGTGGGGGGATTGTTGCTTCGGGTTTCTTGCCAGCACAATATCCGTCTTTCTCGATTTCAAAGCTGTATCGCGAAGGCATTCAGACCGGTTCGGTTATTTATTTATCTATCCGATTGCTTATTTATTTATTTATTTATTTATTCGGTCGGTTATTTATTACCTTTAATCGCAATACTTTTCCAAGGAGAAAAGTCCCTTTTTGGAAGTCTGTTTGTAGAAAAGCCAAATTAAAAATTGTAGGAAAGGGGAGTGAGTGAGCGAGGCTGCACTGCTTGTAAATTCACAACTGGTTTGGTACATTTCTTTTTGGAACAACGACAATAAACTGAGAGTACTCGGTTGGGTACCTGTACGTGTTGTAAATATTTCATTGGCGTTGACGCACATATAGATATATTCTTACAGATTTCGCTGTATCGCTGTTCTATCCGAGACTGTTTGAAGTCTTAAGTTCTGTACATGATTTCGTTGGGTTTTGTTTGAGGTTTTTTTTGTTTTGCTTTGTTAATAGGAGGTTTATTTATCCTAGTAATGTACTAAGTTATTTTTAAATGTTGTTAAATTGTCTTTCATTAAAAAAAAAAAAAAACAAAAAAAGAAAAAAGAAAAAAGGATTTTAACCTTTTATTGGGAAAAAAAAAAAAAAAAAAGAAAGGGACGTTTGACTGCTTCTTGCTTTCCACCGCCAGCATCTGCCCGAGCTCAACGCCGCCTCTGGCAAGGGGGAGGTTGTGCCCCCGGACACCGCAGCGGGGCGGCCCGGGGCTGGGGGGCGGCCCGGGGCTGGGGGGCGGCCCGGGGCTGGGGGGCGGCCCGGGGCTGGGGGGCGGCCCGGGGCTGGGGGGCGGCCCGGGGCTGGGGGGCGGCCCGGGGCTGGGGGGCGGCCCGGGGAGCGCCGGTGGTGCGGCGACAGCACCACGGACAGCTCCGCTCTGCGCCCCGCGGGTGAGAGGCTGCGATTGTGAGTGGGGAGGGGGCGAACTGGGGTGTGTGGGGGTTCCCCGCCAGAGCTCCCACTCCCCCAGCCGCTCTGCCTCCCAGCGCAAAGAAGGAGGCAAAGGTGCCACGCACGCACCACGCGCGAAAATAAATAAATAAATAAATAAATTTAAAACAAAAAAGAAAAGGAAGAGTAATTTCACCGCGTGGCGCTCACAAAAGACGGAAAACAAAACAAAACAACAACCGACGGCGGTGGGTGAGGGTGGGGAGGGAGATCATACACGAGCCGCTATTAAATATTCATATTTCCGCTCAGCCACCAGCTCCAGCTGCATCTTCAAAGCCGCCCGGGCATGCCGACGGGGCCGGCGGCTCCGCAGGCGCGGAGGCAGGGCCTCGTGTCCCAGGATCCGGCAGGCACAGGCGCTGTGTCGCCGTCGGTATCCACACGATCCCCACCTTCCCCGCGGTTCCGGGCCGGCCCTTGTCGCTGTCGTTGCCACCGCAGGGTTGCGGTTCAGCCCCGCGGGCCCGCAGGGCTCCCGCGGGCGCGCAGCCTGCAGCCGCGGCCGGGGCTGCCAGCTTTTTTGGGAAGGGGTGGCGCTGTCCTCCTGAGCACCCCTGCGCGCCCCGCCGAGCCCCCCACCCTGCCCCCTCCCCGTGGGCTGGGCTGCCGCGCAACCTCCGCGGGGGTCGTTCTAAAGAGGGGAGGTGGGGCAGAAAGAAGCAGGAAAGATCAGGGGGCCGGGGTGAGCCAGCCCGGCGGGGGCAGGGGCCAGTGGGACCCCTGAAAGCAGCAGAGAGCCCCCCAAGAGCGTCAGTAGGCACAGGCAGCAAGAGGCGAACAGCCCCTGAACCGCCGCTTCGCCCTCTTAAATGAGCCATTCACTTAAAGGCTATTACGGGCGAATTAATAAATTACACAGCGAATTATTAAATCCAGATAATTACAAGGAATAAGTAAGTAATCATTAGTTATCTCAGCTAATTACTGTGGGTCAGAGCGAGCGAGAATGTGAAATCCTCCTCGGGAATTGAAATTAACTTTGCACAGTGAGTCTCTCTGCTTGACATCCCCAGTCTGTAGGCACATGGCAGCTCCCCTGTGAGCTCGGCTTTCTATTTAACTTGGAGAGAATGGAAATAAAATTAAGTGGCGATGTGATAATAGGAAGCTGCTTAGAAAGCAAACGCGGCAGGTTTTATTTTTTACCTTTTACTGCCCGGAGATAGATCGCTCTCTAGTTTCCCAAATTAAAAACCTGGGGCAATTACTCGACTTCTTCCAGTACCTGCCTGTCCCATGCTGGCACATTATTAACAAACGAAAAGGCACGAAGAGCCGGGGGGTCATGTGGCATGTGGGGGTGCAGAGGTGCTGGGATCCGAGGGAACAGGGGTGGGCGCCAGGGGAGCCCCTCCGCTGCCCGGGCAGGGAAAGGCTGAGGCACTGTCGGGCTTTGTTTTGGGAGACAATAAGCTGACGAGCTCTAATGAGGGTCCCTGTATCTTCCGTTGATCTTTCGCCAGATTCTCCAGGAGCTAATATACCCCCTCTTCCCCCCAACACCCATCTATAGCACCACTTCCCGACTTTCCTTCACGTGCATCTTTTGTAAACAGCAGATCTATAGGTGGAGATGCTCACGCTGCACTCGCCGGGCTTTGCCCGCATTAAAACAACAACAACAACAACAAAAACAACTGCTGTGCGTGCACGGCGAGGAAAAATATCTCGGCTTCTTTGCCTTTATCAATTGCAATTAGGTGGACAGTCTTCCCCCTCTTTCCTTGCTCCAGTCTGGGATGATAATTAAAATTTAATGAAGCCTGGGAGTAGCAGAGCTCTGTCTGGGGACTGTGGAATAGAATATTTTAACTGTACATTTACACCAAGTGTCTGGCTTCAAAGACGTGACTGCTTTTAATCTCGAATTAGAAAACCACAGACCTGAAATTAAATATTAGCCACCCTCGGCTCCCCTTCCTTCCCGCCACACTGTCACGCCTGTGTTTGCCTGCCTTGCCCCACGACACGCACACACCCACGTCTCGGGTCTCCAATTACCCTCGCGTTAATAATAGATGGCTTTGCCACGGTGCGGGTTTTTCCCTTTCCTTTTTTTTTTTTTTTTTTTTTTTTTTTTTTTAATAGGGTTAATGCAATATTAATTGCTCGTAGCCGCTATAAGAATGCGCCGCGTTTTTCCAGGAACAAATCGATGGATCGGGGCGGCGAGCGCAGAGCAGGAGGCGCAGCCCCGGGGCTGCCCGGTGAGTACGGCTCCCTATGGGGCCTTCCGCGCCCGCCCAATCCCCGTGCCCCTTCCCGCCCCCTGCACTGCTAAGGATGAGGGCGAGTCGTCGTTTTTTGCTTCCCAAATCCTCTCTCGGGGCAGACCCCAGCAGCCGCAAATTCTCAGGGCAGCCCGGTTGGTTTGATGTCCCGTCGCGGTAACCAGGCCGGAGAGGACGAGGGGACAATGTTTCAACGTTTCCCTCCCTCTTTTATTGTTATTGTTGTTTTGGCAGGTGAGACCCCCGAGCCCTGCCAGAGGAGTGAGCTCGGCGGCGCAGGAGGGGATAGCGGCATAGGAGCGGCTCAGCGCGCCCCGCGAAGGTAAACGAGGGTTTTGGAGGGAAGAGGAGGACACCTCGCGAGTCAGCGGGGCGGGCAGGTGGGGGATAGAACATGAATCACAGCCGAAAAATCCCCAAGGAAAATCCGCGGGTTCCCCCAGACAGCCAGGACCCCCTTCCCACGGCAGGGGCGTTGCTGACCTGCTGACACGGCTCTTCCATGCAGGAGCATCCCGGGGGATGGGCAGGGCCGGGGGTGGGCGGTCTGGAGCGGCGGCCCCTGCGCGGGGTGGGTCACGCCTTTCCTGGCCCGGGGCCGGGCCCCCCAGCAGGCACTTGTTGGAAAAAAAAAAAAAAAAAAGGCAAGAAATAGGGAAAAAAAAATCAAACCACCACCACCACCAACAAAAAAATCAACCCGAAAACCTGCCCCAAAACTCGCCGCACCCCCCCGAACCAAAACAACGAAGGAAGAAAAGAGGCGGTCGCAGCGCTCCAGGCGGCAGGTGGGACAGCCCCGGCTCGGCAGATGGGCCCCTACCCCTGCCCCAGCCCTCTGCGGGGGCAGCGCTGCTCGGCCAGAGCGGGCCGGGGCCCCCGCGGGCGCTGGGCACTGCTCCCCCCTCCGCGACCAGCCCCAGAGTGGGACGAGCCTTGGGCCTCCTCCTCCTTCTTTTCCCTCCCAGGACACCCGGCCGCCAGCGGTGCGGAGGACAGCGGTGCGGGCGCGGTACGCCCGCGCAGCCCCGCGCAGTTTGCGCGGCGGTGGGGCGGGGGGGCTGCGCGCCCCGTCGGGCTGCGGCACCGCTCTCCGGCGCGGTGGGGCTGGGCTGGGCTCGCCTTCCCGTTTATACAGAAGAGGATCATTTACATAAAGTCCTTAAGGCAAATAACTGTTGGGGCTCTAATTTATATCTGATCGAAAATTAGCCGTCATTATGCGCTCCATTAGCAGCGTCTTTAATGTGCTTCTAAGCACCATTTGTCAAGCGGCTTGTTAATATCCTTCAAGTCTTTAAAGTTGAGAGCTCATTAAAGAGTGCGCTCTGTTATTGATGTAATTTAGATGAGTTTGGAAGAGCGAGCGCGCAGCGGACAACCTGGATGATCAGGGAGAGGTTGGGGCTCCCCCCGGGGCTGTGGGAGCAGCACCCCCGGCGCGGTGGTCCCTCACCGTGGCGCTGGGCCCTGGCCCGCGACGAACCTTCGTGATGGAGCGGGGACGCGGGGGGGAACCTCTTTTGGCTGAGGGGGAGTAAACCCGTTTAATGATGTGCAGACACGATTCCGCCGCCTCTCCTCCACTCCATCGGAAGAGCATAAAGGCCAATAAATTACCTCTGCTGCTCATCTGAAAATCCCTCTATCGTGTCGCTTTTTTCCCCCCTCCGTTGGTGCACCACGCCGGAGCCGCCCCTCGAAGGCGGGCTGTGGGGCAGCGCCCTCCGGCGCCCCCGGAGGGCGTCCCGGTCGCCTCCCGAGCCCTGCTCGGCCCCTCCCCGCCCGAAATCCTGCTAGTACCAGGTGCTTGCGGGGGCAGCCCCTTCTGAGGTCTGTGTCCTCCCCCTTCCCCCGGGCGGTGCGGAGCGGAGGGGGGGCTGGTGGGGAGGGTCCTCCCCTGCGCCGCCGTCCCCGGGCTTCCCCCGGGCGAAAGCAATAAAGCGGGTAATTAGACTGCTAAAGACGGATGTAAATAACGGGGAGGAGGCGGTGGTGACAGGCGTGCGACAGGGCCGGTGCCCCGCAGGGATAAGACACGGAGACCCGCAGCGCTCCCCCCGAGGCTCTGGTGAGGAGTGCCCGGACCGCGGTGGGGAGGGCGCTGGCAATTCGGGAAGGGACTCACCACCCATCAGAAAGGCCTCTTTGCCCTCGGAACCCACAAAGTGTCTAGGTCAAGGGCCCGGATGGAGGGGGTTGTGGAGAGGGGACTGGTGCAGGTATCAGCAGCCCGACACCCCCGACACCCCCCCCCCCTCCCCCGTCCCTGCGTAGAGACTCGAACTGGCCTTTTGCACAGCCTGTGTCAAACGGGTATTTAGCTCCCTGCATGGTCCCAGAGACACGGTGACACCCGTGGGAATGTTTGCCAGGAGTGTGACGTATAAGCAGGCACATGGCCACATTCAACCCTCCTCAGCTCTTGGGCAGTGAGCCCGGGGAGGGCCCCACCGGTGCAGTGTGGGTGCTTACAGCCCTGGCCCCCCCCATGAGAGAGGCCTGGACACACCTTCTGCACATTACAGGGTCATTGCCAGCAACATGAGACCTGTCCTAGAGCCACCACCACTGTACTGGTCCCTGGTGCTCTCTGGGCAAAGGAAGAGAAAAATGCCCTCAGCACAATGAGCAAAACAATCACTCTGGGTGGGCAAAAGCACGAGGCATGAAGAGCCACCAGACAGCCTGAGGTTGACATACTTGCAGATGTGCCCATAGTTATTGCCACAAGGAGCATACAGGACGTGTCACTCGCTGCCCTGCACATGGCTGGCCTCTGTTTGGTTTGTCCTTTTGCATGTGGCATTTGGGGATGGAGTCCTCTTGGGGTGTCTGTGGCCTGCTGGATTTGAGAAAGGCTCACTGCATGGTGGAAAGCCCTTTCTTACCCATCTTCTCACTCATAGCTTTTCTCTTGCCTGTATCACCACATTATTTTGGAGGGAAAGCTGTGGAAGTAGGTGGGATAAACTTAACATTGAGAATGTACATTTTTTGGAGAGGGCATTTTACAAGGAGATAGCTTTGTCTGTGTTTAACAAAACCATTAAAAACATGGTGTTAAATATAGACTTGCCCATGTCAGCTGGGGAGGGAAAGCCACGGAAGAATCATATTATGACAATGACAGCATTTCATGGCAGTAGTGATGGCAGCTTTTAAGAAAGTGAAAAGCAATTCAGTTTCTTGCCATACTTTGTGGGCAGAACCTGTGGATGTGCATCAGTGAATGAACCATGTCCTGTGTGCACCCTGCTTATGGTTGTGACTCTTGGGGGCCTCCTGGCATTGACATGTGTGGCAACAGCCAGCAGGCAGCAGCATGAAAGGCCACGGGCCAAAGAAGAGTTAGATGAGGAGGGCTTGTGCAAACCTTAGCATAATAAAAGCCTCCATCCCACAGGCACACACAAACACACACATACACTCTTACACGCAGCAGATGCTGTGTAAAAAAAAAAAAAAAAGGCAAAAGATATCACCTTTTGAATTAGTTTTTACAATCCTGAGTCATACAATTTCTTTCCTGATTGCTCTTCATTTTAGATACACAGATTCTTTAAGAATACATTCTCAAAATGCAGCGTCTTTAGAAATGACCGTGAATGGATACGCCTGGTGCTTGATAGCAACTCTCCCAAGTTTCTTGTACTTTAATACATTATGCAAGGATGCCCACAAACCTTTCCTGGTGGCCCATCCTCACAGAGAAGAGGCATCACTCTCTGGGGGAGGCTCAGCTAGGATCCCCTTGCTAATGGATGCAGGTCACCTGTGATAGCTGAGGTGGCTGCCTGTTGCCTGTTCCCTGTTCCCCTCCCGCCTGATTGCAATGTAACCCACTCTTCCTTTCAGCTTCCATTGGCAGGCAGACCCTAGGTGGATGTCAGTGGTGGGCTGGGACTGGTGGAGCAGTGATCTGTCTGGTCCCTGTCCCTCTCCCAGGTTAATCCCTTGTCTGTTCATGAAGGCTGTGGAAATACCTCCCACGGTTGGGTTGTCAAAGAGTGGTGGCAGCTGGTGCAGCCCAGACGTTGCCATTGCTGCCAGCCCTACTGAGGACACCATTAACACCCAGTGTTGGGGCTTGTGGCAACTTCTACACTACAAGAAGTGTGTCACCGTCCTCCCAGTGTAGCTGAGGGCATGGGATCTCCGGGAAGCCACCTAGTACATCTCTCCCAGAGCCCGGGCTAGCATCACAAGTCAGCACCTCCTGGCTGTGCCTACTCCGGGGAATGAAGCAGGACAGGACATTAGCCTGGCCACAGATGGTTCTGCCTTCACAGTGCTGTCTGGAGCAAATAACCACCCTCCCAAGCAATGCTTGGCCATGGGCTAGGGACATCATCTGCTCCAAACAGGTAGTTTGGTTGTGCCCACACAGCTTTGGGGAGGCAGGGGAAGGGAGGAAGAGAATTAGCAGCCACACAGTGCTGCTTGGCCCAGGCTGGAGAATGGCTCCCAGCTGGCTCTGCAGACTGGCAGGGATGCAGCCACCAGAGACCACCCACCACTTACCTAAGGCTTTCTCTTCTCAGTAAAGCCTCTTCCCTGCTGGGGAGGTCGGGCTGTGTTTGGCCTGGATATAAAAACCAATGCCTCTTCCCTCAACCTGCTGAGCCACTTTGTGCCCCTGAACCAGCCAGCATTACTTTTAACTCATTGAATAGCCTGGATTAGAGCCAGGCTGCCCATGGGCTCTTGCCCACATGCAGGTTTGCCAGTCAGCGGCACCAGGACCCAGTGAAGTTCAGACCTTGCCAAAGATCTTACTTCTTGTCCTTTGGATGATCCCAGAGCAGCCCTGTATGCCCGGTGGCCCCCCCACGGGTGCCGATGAGCAGGGATGGGGCAGGTACAGGACAGAGCCAAGTGGCTGTTCTCCCAGGCAGCCCACAGGGATGGTGCACGAGACAGCCCTGGGAAGATGGGGAGAGGGTTTTACTTCTTTAGACAGCTGTTAAAATGTTTTCATTTAATCAGCCACAGCATGTACGCCTCAGTTAAACAGCTGGCACCCGAGCTGATATGTAGGGATGTGTAATTTTGATTCCTACCTTTCTGTTTCAAAGCTGTGTCGTTTTGAGCACTTTGATCCAAAGACTAAACTTATTGTGGCATATTTATGTATATGACATTTTCATTCGCTCCTTTATTTATTTATTTTTGCAAAACACATCACTGACAAGGTTTCAAGTGCCGGTGGTGCTCTGTGAAGGAAAACACATGGTCCAAGATCCAAGGCTTGTGTGTGCTGCAGTTGTCCCATTTCACATGTCACAGTCTCAAACAGCAGGAGCAGTGGCAACCAGTGGAAGAGAGCAAGCAGAAAAGGGAAAAACCAGGCTGGGGCTGCGTGACAGTGTATTTTAATGCTGTATCCCAATGGATTGACTCTGTTTTTGGTTTTATAAGGATATTTTTTTCCTAGAGTTTTACAATTATTTCAGCATCTTTATGGCAATTCAGTGCCTTTGCCCCTCCCTGACAGTAGCGTACTGATCCCCACAACATCCCCAGGAGGCAGGGATGTGCTGCTACCCAACCTTATGGCAGAGGAAAACAGAGAAGTTTGGGATGGATGGGGGACTGGAAAGAAGCTTCCCAGAGTACGCTTGGACCAGAGGACCAACCCTGCCCCATGTGACAGCACCTCCAAAAAACTGTACCAATAGCATCTTGAATATCTTACTCCCAGGACACTGGCAGTGTGACATACTCAACAAAATACCCATTACCCTTGAACTGCAGCAAGCAGTGGTTTAATTCCCCAGCAGCAGCACAGCAGGATTTTTTAAAGCTCAGCCTCAGATTTTCTGCTGTGGGGTGGTGAAAGCTGACCTCCCTGAATTTGGGCCTTTAGGTTGGGTTCTCCGGTGTCAAATAAGGCACAAACTCTAATTGACACTGGAGGATGGAGCATTAATAAATCCTCTTGCCTGGGGCTTTCTCCTAAATGTGTGATCTCCTGCCTTTTCCCATGTATGGGGGCACACATGGGGTCTGTCACCTCTGTCAACTGCTTTGCTGCACAAAACCCATGGGGATGTACCCACAGCTAAGCCCCTTCTCTATCTGTTCAGTGGCTTGAAGTGGGCTTAAAACACTTTTAGAACCAGTTTGAAGGTGGGAAGGCACAAACTGAGGTACAAAGAGACAGGGACAGCCGTGTGAAGTGTGGTTCCCAGGCCCTCCGAGGCAGCCAGGTCCCATCTGTGACTGAGCCACCTGAAGAAGAGATGAACATGCTCTGGTGAATATTTCAACACCTGGGAAACCTCCTTCACCCTTTCCTACCCCCCAGAGCACTTCTGTTGCAACAATCCTCATCCACCCAGCGCAGCAGCTTCCTAAATGCAGCTCTGATGTCTAAGGCTGGCATTTGTTACATGGCTCCTCACGTCCAGGGATGCACAAGAACACAAACAGCCCTGTTACCCACATGAAAATGAGACACCTCAAGTCTCTTGCAACATATTAAACATCCTCACCAATAGCTTTAAAAGGTCTTGTACTTCACATCAAGAGAGCTCTGAATGGTGTTAAAATTTAACTGGGAAAAGTGAAAAGGTTAAATTGAAAAAATAAAGTCGCTCCTTAAAAAGCAACAGGGGCATTGCTAGGGCTAATAATTTCTCATCTTAAGACCCCTTGACTCATACACCTCCAAACCCTGAATCCCTGGGAAGGAAGCACTGACACCAAACCTCCCTTCACCCCTCCAGATCCTTTCTTTTGTTCTTTGCCCTTACAGGTATTTACAGACAAGTTTTCTTGCCCACAGGAAATCAGCAGCTGACTGAGCTGCTCCGTTAGGTTTTGTGTCAGACCTCACCCAGTGAGATCTCAACTGGGTGCATGTTTTAGGCAGGACAATCTTTAAACTGTCTTTAGTTGAGTAGAGAAAAAATCAGAAGCCATTTATCACATAAAGGTACCTCCACATCTGAAGGAGGAAAATCATCTGCAGTTATGGGAGAAAGGACTGATATAACAATGAATTTGAATCATTTTCAGGCCAGGCTTTCTAGGAAGATGTTGCTCCACCTTTCCCATCACTTCAAAATTACAAGCCTCTCCTTGATCTGGGAAAGCACTGTGCTCAGATTAAGGGCAAATACGATAAACCAACATCTCAGAACATGTGTAGTTCTTTATTTTGAGGTACCTGTAGGCACTTTCGGCTGGCATTTCATCACACCTCAATCTTCTTTCTACTGAGGCAGAATCACTCTCACACACTGTAAAAACACATTGCTAGCTTACACCCTAGGCAGTAAGCTGTAACTGAAACACTCACGTGCAACTGGATGTTTTTTGTGCCAAATACCTCTGCAAAGCCAGCTGCGTAACAGTGTCACATAACTAGTCATTGTATTGCCCTGCTGACAACCCCTGGTTAGAAGTACCCCACTTTGCTGCAGCTGGAAATACTCCTGGAGTACAAGACTGCCAGGAGAACATAAATTGCAATTACAAATCTTAACTAAATATTCAGCATTGTGGCCTTTTCAATATCACGTTTCTGTGGCAAGCTTTCCATTGTGCATCATTCAGTCACGTTGGGACAATTTCTTAAATAATGTAGAGGCACTTCATCATGGAACAACATTTGAGGTGATTTACAGTTCCATCTTTTAGCAGCACACCTGTAAATTGCTATAAATAATGCTAACCCCTATTAAGGAGACATCAGGGTGCTTCCAGGCAGAGAGAATTAATGGAGAGGCAGTTGTAGATGATACTGGGTAAAAGCACTACCAGTTTACAACTGTTTGGGTTGCTCTGATCCACAGATCCACCAGCACAGCCTGAAGATGAAGGCCCAAGTTTCAGAAGGACAGAGTTCAGAAGGCATTTTGCATTCAGCAGCTGGCGTACAGAGATGAGTGACACTCTAGGCTTTAGTACCTTTGTTCTTCTTGAGGGTATAATGGAATTTCTACAAATCAGATGTTGGCAGCAAAGTTTAATTTGAAATAGCTCATCATCTTCTCATCTGAATCAAGTTGTCATTTGGCAGGCACACAAGGATAAAATGAAGGAAAGCCATGAAGCAAACTAGACAGACCAAAATCCAGGCTAGAGCAATACAGAGCAAAGCCCGCTGTCTCAAAGGTTGCTGACATCTTCAAACAGGGGAAAACAGTTGTGAAGTCAAGAATAAACACAAATAAAGAGAACTTACCCACGTTTCATGTGCACAAAGCCAAGTTCTGCATTTGCTTTTCAGCAATACAGAACAGTTTCATCTTTCCTCACAGTGCAAACAACCCCGCCACTATTCTGGAGAAAAGAGGTGGTGGCTCCTCATAAAGAGGAAACTGCACATGACAAAGTTTTGGCAGGAGAAATGAGGAGTGGGTGAACTGAGTTCTGCAGAACCAAATGTTACATGAAATTGTGAAGACAGAGGGGAGGCTTTGAATGAAGAAGAAGAAGGAAGCAAATAGGTCTAAGGAAAAGTGGGGAAGAAAGTGCAAATGGGAAAAGAACGTATCGGGCTCAGAAATCTCAAATTTACTGTAATTTGTATTTGGGTCTCAACCCAAAGCCTTTCTGCTGGGGAGTCAGATTCTGACTTAGTTCTGGTGTGAACATCCACCTCCCTGAAAACAGATTTTTTTTTTTTTTTTTTAAATGCTGCAGTGCTGTGTGTGGAACAGGACAAGAAAACAGAATCAGGCTCCCATGGAACTGGTCATGGCAAACCAGGCAAAATCATGGAAAGTGCTTACCCCCAGATGGGTGATCACCACACAGGGGTGCAAAAGAACAGCTAAAGATGGCAGGACCGCTTTAAACTATGAAATAAACTTTTTAAGATCGTGGCACCAGTACAAACACTTGTGTTTCAAAGGTGCTGAAGATGATTTACAGGTAGAAATTCAAAAGGCAGTACAGCCATCAGGAAGCAGTGGTGTCATGACACATAATTCAAGGCTGCCACATGTAGATTTTTACTTCAGCTTGCAATAACCTTGGAGACTTTGAAGCCTTTGCTTCAGAAGTCAAGAGCTGACCTGTCCTTCTGTTCCAGGAAAGCTGTTTCAGGAAGGAGCTTTAGCATACACCTTGAACAGTCTTCAAAGGCTTAGAAACCAGAAGGAAAAGTAAAAGAGCTTTGTCTTGTCTTCATTGAACACAGTTCTCAGGAGGACTAAGTCTTGACCTATGCAATGCTTTGAGACAGTGCACATGATGACTTTATTTAAAGCAGACTACATACATGCGCTGGTCTCACAGGAGAGAAACCCTAAATTATTATGTGAAACTTTTCATCCATTCCTGTTGTGGAGGATGAATTCATGCAGTACACAGCACAGCCTTGTAGCTGGTGTGGGCCACCTCCTCTGTGGGGGTGTCGCTGTCACTCACCAGATGTGGCCACTTCCAGGCAGCCGTGTGCTGGGACAGGTGCTCTGAGACTGAGCTGAGACTGAACCAAACTGACTCTGTTTTAGAGGTGCAAAGGCCTCACTTCATAAGCCTCTGGCTTACTTATCCAGTACCATGACATGAGTCTGGCTTTGGTTCCACAGACTCTTTCAGCTGAGTGAAAGAGTCACCTACATATTTCCACACATTTTTCCTTTGAAAAAAATAGTTAACTCCAGTCTCACAGTCCTGAAGATATTTCACTCATGTCTGATATTAAGAAACGTACAACAGGGACTGCAGAAATGAATCACAGCATCTGATGGTGAGATTAAACCCAGCAGCTTTCAAGGGAAAAGTGCATTGTCTCACTGATGGAATACCCCAGCTCCCTACAGTGGGACGTGGGATCTTGGAGAAACAGCGCAGGTGACTCAGGCAAGCATGCTTTTTGCAAATATATTAGTTTAGTTTTTTTATTCTTCTACTTTCCTCACCTTTACAGCTTGCTTTTTTTTTTTTTTTTTTTTTTTTACTTTGTATAAACTACCAAGTTTTCTAGCACAAGACGATCTCAGTAATTTTCTAGGCAGGTTCCACTATCCTGAATTTTCTAATCAGGAACACGGAGGAAAAAAAACCTAGAAAACGAGTTATATAAGTGGCCACAACCAGCAACACTGATTGGACATGACCTACTCTGAGGTGGTTTGGTGTGTTTGTGGATGTGCACACCTTGTGCCAGCACAGCACTCCTAGTCCTTTTTGACTTTGCCAAGGCCCGTACACATAAGTTATCTTAGAGACAGTTCCCATGTCTTATGGTTTAAGTAGCTCCTACTGCACTTAAGATATTCATACTGATCCTTGGCATCTGTCCTGCCCCTGACAGGGTCTCCTTTGCCAGCCTGCAGGTTTGTGTTTAAGGAGATTGGACTGGCTTGGTCCAGGCTGGTTTCACACACGGGTTATGAACCGTCTGGCTGATGAGAGCCTTTCCCACAGGCACATCAGTAAGCCATGGTGGGGTGTTGCCCCTCAGTTATTGAGGGTATGCAGTGCCAACACTGATGGAATTGTTTTTGTAGGGCCCCAAGCTCTGCTGCCATTTAAGGCAGAAAACATTTCCCACCGAAGGGAGCTGCCAACTGCGTTAGAACCCAGCACGACCTGCATGGTAGCAGTCATGTTTTACAGGCCTACATTGCAAGGCCAGATTCACCTCTCCTTGCCTCTCACATGAACAGGATTCAGTGTGACAGGACGACTTCTAAGTGCCTTAAATCCTTGCTCCTTTCTGCTTAACTGTCCCCATCTCGAGCAGTTGTTTGGCCATTTCTGCAGAATGCAGAGTGTGAATGTGTCGGTGATATTGCTCTACCAGAACAGACTTTGTAGAGGCGAAGTAAAAGGAAAGGCTCTAATTCATCAAAATATTCTAATATCACAGAGCTCCTCTGAGAGTATCAAGGCTCAGCAGACGAGAAAGCTCATTGCAATTCAGAATGTAAAAGTTAAAGGGCTTGCTGTGAGAGAGGAGCAACCAGGGGCCTGGAGACAGAAGCCAGGTAATCCTGAACTTCCCTTATCATAAATAAATTTTGTTTTAATATGTACTGTGAGCTTGGCATGAGCCCGCTCTGCCCAGAAAGCAGTCAGCAATGCCAGGGAAACTGATTTCCTGGTACTCATGTGGAAAGGGAGAGTGTCTAATTTTCTCAGCCAACTGATGCTGAGGAGCTGGGAGGCAAACAACTCTGATGAAAGAAAACAGGAGAAAATAACAGTGGCCACCATGCTTCAGGGAGGGCTCTTTTAAAGTGTTTTTAAGGACACTTCTGTGGTTAAGTCCACATTTAAGTCACTGCAATTACAAACTGTGAACTTGTGGACAGATGGGACAATATTTTCTGAAACACTCCAGGAAGACCAGGGAGCAATGTTGCCAGGGATAGAGTAGCTCAGTGTAGAAGGTAAGAGCCTTTCAAAGCTGATTTACCTCTGTATATGGATAAGTATGTCCCAAATCAGGGAGTGGGACAGTTCAAGAGCTGGTGTTGGAGGAAGCTGCCTCTCAGAGACAAGGCTTACCTCTCATCTGTCTGCTGTAGGAGATGGCAATCCTAGCTGGATTTGGAGCTGAGTGGGAGCCAGCAGCTATTGCCACTCCCAGACACTCCTAGGATGCTCAAGCTCCCAGTCCCCCAGTCATCCATGTGCTACTGATAATCTGTTGCAGACTGGTTTTCTGTCTCATGTCACCCCTGCTGCAGGTGACCAAGCTGCAGAACTGAGCTAGAGAATATGTGGCTGCTGGGACAACTTGAGCCTTTCCCCCATCTCTGGGATCCTACATAGAGCCTGAGCCATTCTTCAGGGGCTACAAACCCTCAGCTCCCAGAGAGGCAGGGTCATGGCCAGCACTTCCCATCTCACAGAGGTCAGCTGTGCTGGAAAGTTGTCTGTCTGCCTTTCATGGGGTAACAAAACAAACATATACCTCGATTGTTAACGTGGTGAAACAAACCTACTCCTTCAGCAGGGATGGGGACAGGGGATTGGAGTTACTGAATTGCCTTCTCACCTACTGAGATGAATCCCTCCAAGCCAGCACTGCAGCAAGTGGCTATGAATCTGGGGCTCACTTTATCCATCCCAAAGATGAGTTAAGATTAAACAGCAGGCTTTCAATTAAAGGAATCTCTTTCTGCTCCTCTGCTTGAGAGCTCACTTCACCAACAGCCACTCTGAGCTTTTATTCTGTACTTTTAAAACCTAAACCTTCAATGTTTAGAAATAGAAGTCTATCTCCATCACAGCTCCTGGGCTCCTCTGTGCTCAGCATCACTCTTCAGTGATATGCCTGCATCCAAAAGGACTAACACGTGGAAATATTCGTTAACATGTTTATCTTCAAAGACAGCACATGCATTCTATCTACTTGTAAGCATTTGTGTGGCAAATATGGAGATACTATGAAGTTATGCTGTCAAACAAGACACAGGTTTGTTAAAAAAACCCAAGAAGTCCTCATTCTCTTCTTTGTAAGAGCTGCCTTCAGAAATACCTGATTGAATCTCAGGACAAAGTCCTTGATGTACACCACTTCTGAAGGCTGATGAGCTCATGTGTAATAGCTGAACCTCACATAACTACTCAAGACTTTAACCTATTTCTTGCATTTTTATATGTATATTATTGTTTCTTGCAGTTACGATCTACTTTTTCCTAGTAGGAAACTAAAGTGTGGCTTTAGTAATACCTACCATCAATCTTATTTGTTCCATATAATTCTAGGTAATTATATATAGTGTATTTCTTAGTCTATATTTGGATGGCCTATTTGGAGATGAATGGATTCTTTCCAGAACGGCAATGACCTTTCTGTGACTCAAACATTAATTTTCTAAATGGCATCATAGGTGAAATACCTTATATATCATCATAATTAACAAGATACACCCTATTAATGGTCAGAAAACATGATTTTCATAATTACAAACAGAATCTTTCCTCTCTGTTATGAATTGTTAGCCAATACCATCTGATACATCCACAGTGAAACCTACTAAAACCCTACTCAAAAAGCAATCTTAATTGCCAGCCTTGCATACCTTAGGCACCCACAAAATGTAGATTTTAGAGACATCAGTATTACAGTTCAGGACTATTAGCAGATTTGCCTGCTGTATAATATGTTTGACAAGTCTTTTGTTTGAATCAGACAATTGGCATTACAGGCTAAATTGATTTGCCTGCTTTCCTAACTTCATTAAAGTCAACTATGCCTGTGATTTATCAGAAAAAAAACTTGTAACTGCAATTCTTACTCTCTCTTGAGTCCTCTGTTCTGATCGCAAAGTCTTAAGGGTCAGGGGATTGGATGCTTTCTGGGAAAACTTGGAGGAAGGATTGCAATGATAAAGAACGAGGCAGAGTGGAGAATAACACTGTTCCCTCTGAGGAGTCCCTGAAAGGAATTAGAGCACCTCTCATGTAAAGAGACAAAAGTTCTATTATACTAATTCGAGCTCTGATCTCAGCAGATCTTATAAGCAGGACTATGTCTTACAAGAGATCACCAAAGGAAAGATGTTGGGAGAGCACTGGTAATTCAGAAAGTGGTGATTTTTCTTCTGAAGTAGCAGTGGGTCGATACCGCAGCCCTGTAGCAGTGAGCACTGAGCTTTCAGCTGGAGCATGTGAGGTGTTACACCGAGGCCTGCCATGACCCATGGAGCTCTGACAGTTTCTGACAGCTGAGAGGTTTATTCCAGGATCCTGTCCTAAGTATATTGTATGGATCAACATCCTGCCTAACCTCCTTGCCCCATTAATTTGAAGGGGGAAGCAGAGCCATAATTTTCCCACTGAAAGAAGTCTGTAAGGAGCAGAGCAATGCCTGCACTCTGCTAGACTGAGAGTTACTTGTCAGACAAATAGTTACTGGGATGGGAGGTGGGTACATTCAGCTCAATAAATATGATTTGCTCCCAAAACCTCCTGCCTTTGAAGAACAGAACCCACATTTACACTATTATAGGACATTACATTTCCCCTTATTTTTATTAAAAGCTTTATGACAAAAAAGTATTGCTAAAAATTGTGGGAGAGCTAATGCTTTAGAGGATTGATTCATGACCGTTTTTTCACAAGCATACAAGAGTTATCAATTAGTAACAAGTTAAGATTGGCAAAAACTAGTGACGATCATGGATGCTATTTAATATGACTACACAATAACTTTTGGGACGCATATACAGAATGTTCAGTTGCTGCAAAAATGTACGTGAGGTTAAAAGCCCTTAAGAATTTAGAAACTTGTCCTTGACAAATTGATAATTGTCTTTTCTAGAATGTCTGCATGGTTCGTGTTATAATTTTTTTTTTTACTATGAAGGCCAAATTCAAATATGCCATTTCTTTCAACAATATTCTGCTAAAAGAAATTCCAAATATCTAAGAATACTAATCTCTTACAAGCAGTCATGCTATACTTCTCAAGATTAGAAGAGTTGTGATTTTTAATATATTATTTACAAAACTGTGTTGTTTTTATCATGTTTTCATTATTTCATATCAATAGCATTAAAATAAAAGGGATAAACTTAAGGGGTAAACAATAAAGATGTTTTTTATATTTAATTCATAGTTCTGTTTCTCTTCCTGGTTTTTATGAAATGTTCAGCTCTTTTTAACACTCTAGTAAAGAGATTTATACACCTATGTGTGTGCATAATTGCATGTAGATGAACAATTTTATACAACTTTTCAGCCTTGCAAAAGCACTCTGAATTAACATTGTTATAATAAGCTTGGTGTTCAAACAATAAAAACCTCTAAATAAAATAATAAAATTATTGAGGTATTTTTAACCACTTTGCATGCATACAGCATTTGATCAAAAAGAGTCTAATAAGAGCTGGTTAATGATACATTTTTACCATTCCTTAACAGGGAGAAATCCTACTGTCACATGTCAACCAGTTACTCAGATTGCAATCCTGAAGAAAACTGTGAATTGAGTTATTACTGTGGCAAAAGCTATTGCTTGCTCAAAGACTGTCATAAAAACTGATTACAGGTCTAATGGACCTTGCTTCCAACTCTGAATCTGGAAAGCTCCATTTAAAGGAAGGAATGGTTGGCAGTGGGGGTCACAAAGTTCTGTTTATACAGTTTAAAAGAACGGGTTTTCTAATACATGAAATTATGAAAGCTTGCATCAATTTCCCTAAATAAAATTCAAAGGTTCCAATCCTGTTTTTATGTACATTTTGCAATGTGATAACTGCCATCTTCTGTTCTCTAACTCTTCTTCAGGTCAGCAGTGATGGCAGCTGGCAAATGCCCTCTGAGGACTGTGAAGACCACAGGAGTCAGATGCTGCAGGTCATGTGGGGAACCCACTGCCAGAATTTCACGAGCTCAAAATGGGAAACTCTCCACACACAGCCCAAACTCAGTGCTTCAGATTATTTATCAGAAATAATCTAAGCAGAATTTTACTTTACCTTGATGGTATAAAACACAATCATAGGATGGGTCAGGCTGAAAGGGACCACAGTGGGTCATCTAATCCAACCTCCCTGCTCAAGCAGGTCACCCCAGAGCACATGGCACAGAATTGTGTCCAGATGGTTCTTGAGTATCTCCAGTGAGGGAGATTCCATAGCCTGTCTGGGCAACCTGTTCCAGTTCTTGGTCACCTGCACAGTAAAGTTCTTCTTCATGCTCAGGTGGAATTTCCTGTGCATCAGTTTCTGCCAATTGCCTCTTGTCCTATTACTTGGCATAACTGAGAAGAGCCTGGATCCATCCTCTTGGCACCCTCCCTTCAGATAATCATATACATTGATAAGGTGCCCTCTCAGTTGTCTCTTTTCAAGGCTGAACAGGCCCAGCTCCCTCAGCCTTTCCTCATACAAGAGATGCTCCAGACCCTTCATTACCTCTTTAGCCTCCACTGGATCTCCTCCCAGAGCTCCATGTCTCTCTTGTACTGTGGAGCCCAGAAGTGGACAAAGAACTCCAGGGGAGGCCTCACCAGAGCTGAGCGAGGGGCAGGATCACCTCCCTTGAGCTGCTGGCAATGCTCTTCCTAATGGCCCAGAGGATACCATTGGCCTTCTTGGCCACCAGTGCACACAGCTGGCTCATGGGCAGTTTGTTGTCCACCAGGACCCCCAGGTCCTTCTCCACAGAGCTGCTTTCCAGCAGTTTGGCCCGGTGCCTGGCTTTATTCCTCCGCAGATGCAGGTCCCTGCATTTGCCTTTGCTGAATCTCAGACAGCTCTTCTCTGCCCACAGGCCTTGCTGAAAGGGGAGTTTTGGTTTCAGTTCTGAAAATGTGATGTAAAGGTATTTCACCAGATGCACTTTCATTGCTAAATACAGTTGTTTCAGCTGTGAATATAGACTGATGTTACACTTGGGACAGTTAGTAACATTTTGAATGCTTTGATTGTACAGGCTTCCAACAGTTTCATGAGTGTACCCAATCACACTTTGAACAAACTTAATTGTGTTTTGGGTCCAACCTGTATTATAGATTAGATCAAAACTGCACCACAGTGTGCCACCCAGGCTGGATCTATTCTAAGCTAGAGCTGAACCCCAAGCATTGAGCACACATGATAAATCACTGGTAGTCCTATGAATAAGTTTTTCTGAAGGGAACAACTATATGGGCTTTAAAGAAAACTCTCTGGACACGTTTGGAACCTGACCTTACAAGCTATTGAGTGTCTTGGATTCCCATTCAGTAGGCATAAATTATGTTTAATATCTTAATGGGAGGATCTTGACACTTTGGAGGACATTATGGGCACAAAGTATGAACTTTCTATTCTACTCTCTTTTTCTTTTTTTTTATTTATTTCAACAACACCATATATTTTTGATAAAAACATGTAACGCACATTGAAGCCATGTTTCAGTCATAAAAAAGCTGAGAGCTCTCAGATATTTGTACTGCAACACTGTGCTCCCATTTTAATGACAAAATCCCTACTGAAATTCCTACTTTGTTGCATGTCTCCTCAAGGATCTTCCTGTACTCATTATACATCTATCAGCTCCTCTGTCAGTAAGGAGGCATCCTCTAGAAGGAAAAACAGCAAATAGAAAAACAGTAAAAAGTCATAAGTTTATGTATATACATCAATATCTACATATTTTATACTTGGGTTCAGCATCTGATTAATAGATTTTTTCTGTCTCAAAGGCTTATGTCTGTAAATTAAAAGCAATTACATGATCAAAGGCAGTTACATTCTAAAACACATGTAAAAAAATCTGAGGGAAGTGTGAATTCATTCATTTATGAGCAGGAAAAATATTGTTATTTGGGCAAAGTAAAATAGAGATAATGCAATTTCCTGTCAAAATCAGGTTAAGTGTTGATAGCGATGACATTTTTCCAAAATCAGCATATTGGTACAAAGACTACAGATTAAGAACAAATACCATACCAGGAAGTAACAACAACTGGTGTCTTGGACAGAGAGGCTCACAGAGGCTTTGAGGCACTTGTTTCTTTATCAAGTTCTGTTATTAAAAAAAAAAAAAAGAAAAAAAGAAAAAAGAAAAAAAAAATGCATTAATGTTTTAGACGTACAACATTCAAAATAGGAAAAAGCCTTAGAAGGTTTATTTGAAAAACACATAACACAGTAAAAAGTCACAAGAGAAAGAAATCTAAGACAACACAAAGGTGAGACACATAATCCTAGAAATATAAAACTGACAGGGATTTCTGTTTTTTGTTTCTTGCACTCCTGTGCAGCAGTTCTCCAACAGGCTGGTTCTACAGGACAGGTCCAGGTGGGACCACCTGGGGAGCCAACAAGGGAGATGCATTTGGGAGAAGATGATGGCAAAGACAGCACTGAAAGATGGCAGGCAGTAAGAAGACCGTACAGGGGAAGAAGTGAGCAGTGCAGGAAGCAAGAGTAGGGTGAGGAGGTTGAATAGGAAAGGCTGTCACCTGTCAGCGGTGTCCTCCCTCTGGGATGTGATCCAAAGAACAGGTGGCTGGGAGGCCATGGCTTAACTCTGCAGTTCTTGACTGCCATAAGCTTCTTTTGCTCCCATGATCTGTGATGCTCACTCTTGTTTCTTCCTCACTCATTTTCACACCAAATTCCCACCTCCTTGCTGCACTTTCTGTTCCACTCCCAGTGCCTCTTTGGCAACACACCGCCCTCTGCCTCATTACAGCCATACCATCCCTGGGGAATGTTTCTTATTTAGGGAACTACTGATCTGGTTCACCTCCTCAAATGAAGAAAGTGCACGTATATCTAGTCCATCCTGACATCTATTCTCAAAGGTTTCTGCTGAGGGCTGTTTCACAACATCCCTAATCTCTCTGTTCCAGTGCTTCACAATCTTATCGCTCAGTTTCTTCCCTAATACTTAAGATAAATATTTATTGCAAATTAAACTGATGTTTTTTTCTTGTTCTATCTTTGGTAGACATGAAGAGCAATGGAACATTGTCCTCTTATAATAACTCCTTATAGCTTGAGAGACTATTTTCCTTTCTCTAATCCTCTCTTTTTGAGGCTGTGCAAATGCAGTCTCTTCAATATTTGACAGGAACTCATGTTTTCTGACCTATGTATAATCCTTAACTGGATCCTCCTCAATTTGTCACTTCCTCTCTCAGCTGTGATGCCTAAACTTGACTTTGTCTTTCAGACTCAGCAATACCAATGGTGCTTATATGGCATCCATTCATGTCCAAAATAAATACATTAACCCATTCTGGTGGGGATGAAAAATAATGTTCACAGCAGTGTCTCTGCTGGTGCAATGTTTGGAACAGATTAAAACTACTAGACCACTCAAGACTCGATAAGATTTCCGTTTCATCATATCATAGGGTTTTATTAAGTATAATTGCTGACTATCACTTCATCCATAGTATACAAGTAAGAATAGGATAAGTAAATCTGTGAAGAATATCTGAGAATTTGTGTTAAGTTGTATGTGAAGTCTCATTTTGTATGAGGGCACCGTGTATGTTAGTGGTTTACTCTGTATTTAACAATGTAATTATTCCAGGTAACATGTTCTGAAACTGGGCCTAAATTACATCAGTGGAAACTCCTTTTCCTAGCAGACCATGTCTAAAAGAAAAAAAATCTAATAAACTCCGATTGAATACAAGAGGCTGTGCTCAGGGCTGCACAGCTTGGTTTGGTTTAGGAACTCAAACAGAGTGAAGCAGCCGAGAGCCCCAGGCAGTTCAGAAGTGCCAACAGGGGTCAAAACTACGTGTTCCCACTCCATCTTTACGCCAGCACAGCTGCTTATTGCTCTTTCTAGAGAAGGCTCTGTTGAAAAAGTGGTGCCAGACAGGTGGGTGACTCAAGCCCAAAATGTGAGCAGGTATGGTAACATGTATTTCCAAGTAAATTCACATAAAAGCGTCTCTGACTGCGACCTATCTTGCACATGCAGAAGACTGTGGGGATGTGTATGTGCCAGATGGGGAGTTGGAGCATAAATTGCTTTTCTCATGCACCTTTTGGCCTTTTGCCTTCACACTTGGACACCAAGCTATTACTGCCTGATTAACAGTTCTGCCCTCCCAGCATATATTAAGTGTATCAAGGATAACTGATGGAATACTGAGCCATAAATGTTTTCTTGGCATTTGTTTGGCCTATGCTATTTGGGAACAATAAAAGCATCTCATATTCATAATGATAATACATATATACTATCACAGATCATACCATCAAGCATTCTCCTTGCATCTTATTGTGTTGTGCAAAATGTGGAGATAAACATTAATATGTATTAATAGTATGTAAATATAATTAATCATAATAGGATTTTCCTGACATGTTACCACTGCTGTTGATAAAATATAATTAAAATTGTCTGACCGAATTTTCAGTGTGGCTAGAATAGGCACCTCTATTCTCACTGTTTGTGTGTGCCTATCTAAAGCATGTTACACTTCTAAAAATCACGTTCTTTCATTGTGTTCCTGGGAGAAAGCGATGCAGGGCTGCAAGACCTTTACACGATATAATTAATGAAAAGTCATATAAAACAATGAAAGCTTGCAAAACCTACACCTACAAAGACTGAAGCTACAACTAACTCCTGAGAGGACAGGCATTTTAGACACTATTTTCTCAAAAGATTACGAAGAAAATGAAACAGGCAACACCTATGTTCCTGAACTTGCATTGCCCATGCAATGGGAGAGCATTCAAATCCAAGTTTTGCATTGTTCAGAGATTGCTGGAATCTATTAAAAATAAATTTCACTGAAAGCTCCATGAAGTGATGAAGTCATAAAAGCACTATTGTTTTGGCAGCAGAAACTGCTTCGGAAAAAAAACAGACAATATTTTGAGGAGATGACAAAAGTAAGAATGAGGGTAGCATGCAAAAGGTGACCCAGAAACCATTTTTCACTGTCTCTTCCAATAAGAGAAATGAGGTGGAGTATACTGAAAGCAGCAGGTAGTGGCCTTGGATACAAAGGAAGGGCTTCTTTGTGCGTTGCCAACTCATCCTTGGAACTCCCTGCTGCAGGATGCTGAGGATGCACAAGTTTTGTGCTGGCTCAAGAAGTGACATGGCAAACAAATCAGAGAAAAGCCCGTAGCCTCTCCTACTCTTGCATGATAGCCAACTTATTTAAGTGGCATGTAATCCCACAACACAACACCTCAAACAAAATATGATAACAGTGCTGTAATGTTTTTGCATCTTTTCAGATGCACACACACAAACAAGGCCACATCTGCAACTCTTGTTAGTGGGAGTGAACTCTTGCTATATTGTACATACAAAAGTAGTAATACAAGGCAACGCAGTGTTTTCATTACATATATTTTCCTCTGACAGAATTAATTCCACATATTCAGATCCACTATTAGACAATACTGCATCTTTGCCACAAAAAGAAGAGAAAGCAAGACTATCTCAAAATATAATCACGTTGGTGTAATGCAGCTGGTGAGATATAACCCATTACTGTAATTTAAAAATTACTTGCATTTTTAAAGGTCATGCAGCTGTTTTCAGTTATGTAATCTGTAGAATGATGGAGTAGGAACAAAGATAGAGCATAAAATAATATTACTGCCAACAACATGCACATCGCACACTTGTAGGCAATCTTCCTACTTTTTTTCTGTCTTGATAAATGAAAATTGATGCATTCCATTTTTAAAAACAGGTTGGGCCAACCTGTTTAACCATGTATCCTGACTAGGTTCACTTGGAATGGAGGCAGTTGTACTTGGAAGTTTTATGAATATAAAGATTAATGAATTTGTACAATTTGGGCACGCAAAGCATTTTTATCAGACATATTCCATTTAGAATAAGCAGTAAACCATATATAAGGGTTGTGTCAAAGTTTACTGAATAGGGCCCTTGGTAGCTAATGTAACATTTCTCCAACAAATCAAAGGTATTGTTCTATGCTCACATGAATATACAGTAGCCATTACCTTAAATTTAAAACTCACTGTGAGCAGCAAACACACTGTGGGGATATGAAGGCCATATTGTATCAGTGGAGTCTGCAGAGATTTTCTTCATACGGCTTTGCCTGGTTGAAATATATGTTGCAGTTGAAAGCTAAAGGGATTACTTTTGAATAGTCATCACAAAGGTTGATTATATTCGTATATCATTTAGCTGGACCCTGCAGGCTATTATTCCATTAGTTGTGCTAGCCCTGCACTGTCAAAAAGTTGATCATATAATGTAAAAAGGTTACATGCTCTGTTAAGGTATGTGAAGTAACTTGAAAGAGTAATCTTTTAAGAGCAGTACAGCTTTGTACTTGAAGGTAGATTGCATTTAAAATAAATACCCACAAAATGGAATAAATACAATAAACCTACCTCTGTTCCCTATTTTTCCTTCTTTGAATAGGCCATATACAATTTGAGTAAGTTAATTGTACCAGGTAAGATATTGGCTAGAGAGTATTTTTTCATCCCCACATCCCAAGAACTTTACACGAAACCCTCATGGAAATTATGCTTCTGGTGAAATAGATTTGCAGATTATATTCCCCTTGCACATGCAAACACACACACACATTTTCTTCCAGTGCTTAATAAAATGGATCTTCAGACAGTTCCATTATGTGGATGCCTTAATATTATTTTATGCTAAAACATGGACAGCGCATTAGATTGAAAGCATCTTACTGTTCCATAAGGCAGAGTAATCACGGGCTATCCCTAGATAGCAAATGCTCCCGTTGGGGAAACAATACCAACAACGCAGGCTAATGAATCACAGCAGTTATTAATCATGGGCATTTGTACGGGCCACATATAATAGAGATGAACTCTCAAGATTAGAAAGGTTAGAAGGCTGGACCGAGAAAAAGACAGGAGATCATCCAACTGCATTTCAGAATAAGTTTATGGACAAGTATTTGCTTCAGGAGAGTTGTGCCCATGCTGGCCTCAGTCTTTCTAAGCAGGCAGAGAAATTCACTCAGCTTTCAGATCCTTGTAGGACAATTTGGCAAAAATAAATAAATAAATAATCACACACATAGAAGGCCCTTGGGGCTTTTGGCCTAGTTAGAAGTGAGACAGTGCTTCTTTTATTAAACAAAGTTGTTTAATTTAGACTGTAACAGCAAGAGTTGGTTCCCTTTCAGTACACTGTATATATTATTCAGGGCAATGAATGAGTCTTTATGAGTGCAAATGGGAGCCTTTAATGAACTACAGCAAGCACTTGAGCAGGTAGGTTTCTCTGAATAAAGGCTTCACAGATGGGTAAGTTTATGAATGAGAAGCAGAATTTATTTTATATGCTTTGAAGAGCCTACTTGGACTATAGCACTATAAGGAAAGTACAAAGTTTTTCTGGTTTGGGAGAGAAAACCTAATGGGAATGTGAATTTCTCCCTGACTAATAACTTCCATTGTTTACTTTCTCATATTCAACAGTCCTCACACAAATTAATCTTCCTCTCTTACATAGTTTAGGCATGTTCCAGGCATTTGTACAACAGTGGAAATCTCTCTTGACCTTACATTTTTCAGTTCTGTTTGTTGTTATACTCTTGTCTGGGAGACTATAGTATAGCAACATCTTTTGCACAGACTATTTTCTGAATATCAGTTTTAAATAAGAGCTCAAATTTTTGACTGTAGGTAGAAACTCAGGGATTTTTCTCTAGGCCAAAATATGACACTGTGTCTTCTGTACACCTGGAAGTTAGAGGTCACAAAAATTCTGCACAACTATTGGTGACACAGAGTATTCAGCTTTGAAAAACAATAATCAAGAAGATCACTTTGAACATGAAGAAACCCAAACAAAATAGCTGTCAGTGTTTAGTGTATAATTTGACCTTTACTATCAACAAATTCTACATAAAATCCAAACTGCTAGCTTAAAATTTCAATACAGCATCTCATCTCTGGGTCTATTCCAGCCCAAAGTAGGGAGAAATTAGGGAAACAATACTTCCAATTCAGTGTCTTTAAACTTTCTCAGTCAAAGGCAGTTTTCCAGCAACACAAAGCAGGTGAGCATCTGCCCAGCTGGTTATTCAAAGCTTCCACAGGGCAAAGGAGAATTCCCAGATGGGCCAAAGAAGGGTTTCTTTTCTTTCACTCCCCTCCCCCAGACCAGATTCAGAATGAAGATCACGACTGGAACCTGCTTGCTCTCTCCTAAAGATGGGACAAGTCCCAGAGGGACCTGCTGAGAAAGCAAACTTCTGAGCAAAGGCTCTTGGAGAAGCTAGACTTGCCCTTGGCTACCCTGAGGAGCTGGTGAGGAGAGAACATATAAGCAGTACAAAACCACTTCTACTACCTCCCTCTCTGCCGAGAGCATGAGCTATCACTAAAACTTGAGCCCAAAAGCTACTCAGAAATCCGTATGAAAGGAAATCCTTATTCTGCTCACAGAAGTGCTATTTTACAGTCTCAGCTTTTGCCAGTACTTTCAGAGATATTCCTACAGACTTTTACAGAAATATGTGTGTCTCAGTGATATATGCACAGAAGTTTTAACATATACCTTTGGAGTGATGAATGAAATCTATTCTCATTGCAAAGGGCAAAGAAACACTTAGTGGACTGATGTTTCTGACAACATACTGATCATAAGAGAAGTGGCATATTTGTTGCCAATTTGTGAGCAGAATTATCCTTTTATCATTTATTCATTTTAAAACAAAGCAAAGCTAGGTATTTGAGGTGCTCAGGAAATAATTACAATAAAGTAGATGTGAAAACACAGATTTCAGACATAGTGACGATTCTGACACCAGTTCACGCCACAGCCACTACACTGAAAAATTCTTGCTGGCTTCCCCCAAATCACTACAATCCTTGTCCTGTAAAACTTTTCAGTACTCTGCTTGAGAATCTACTTTTTGCACTTACTGTGCAACTTTCTTGCATGACTACACACAAAACTTTATCCTTTATCCTTTACTCGTTTAGACATAGTGTATTTTGTCTGTTAAGCACTTGGTGTAAAGGCACAATTAAAACCTGCAAGACAGGATAGCAGGACATACATTCATATCTGCATTTTGTTAACACCATCTCCTACCCATTCAGGAAAACAAGCCACTGAACAGAGCATCTCAGTACTACACACTGGCAGTGTGTAATATTTATTTCTGAATATGCAGCTTGATGTGTCTTCAAAGGCCACAGCTGTCAGAGAGTGCTTAGCACCCCTTTCTCTGAAATTCAGGTTCTTCACAGGTGTCCCAGGGGAGGGAAAGCTCAGAGCACAGATTACTTAAACATGTACTCTTGCTTAACTTCATGCCATTAGGATGCTGAGGTTCAAATACAGTATCAGACTGCTCTGACTACAAGTATCTCTGATTTTAGTTCTTTTTGTTTTATCTCTGTATTTTGACACGAGCATCCTATGTAGAAACAAGAGTTTCTTGTTCTGCAGATCTCCTTCTTTATGTTCTGGTTTGGCTCTGTTGTTTTCTGGCCTCTAAAGGCTTACCTACTCTTCTGTAATTAGATGTAAGAGGACTTCTTCATGGTTGAGACTTTCAGCATCTTCAGTGACTACTCTGCCTGGTGGTTCAGAAATCTGCGGTCTCTATAATGTGGGTTATTTTTCCTGGAAAACTGTCTTCCAAGAGCTTAGTCAAAGGTATCATCTGGGTACAGAAATGGAAGCCAGCGAAGCAGAGAAAATCCAGTAATGCATCTGCTAAAGAAAAAAAAAAAAAAAAAAGAAAAAAGAATGCCAGGGAGATTTTTTTTTCTCCTTATCTAACTTCAGCTTTACATCTTCTAATGCACCTTAGGCATAAGTGCGTTCTCTCTGGCTAAGGAGATGTAGGGAAGTGTCTAGAAGATTATGTTCTTTAAAAAGAAGATATGGACTTCCTTACAGAAGTATCAGTTTTCTTGTGACTGAGGTTGTCTGGGGAGAATATTGTTCCCTGTAGCAGCTGAAGTCCCGCTCTGATGCAAAGTGCTCCTACTTATCTCTTAAAAATAACCAGTAAAAAAGCAGTTGCTGGAAATAAACGTCCTGGTTTATGCAGGGTCCTTGCAGTCACATGTGGTGTCATGGATACAATACTATGGGAGACACCTCTCTCACAGACACTTTGGAGAAGCTCCTTTGTCTCAGCCTTCCTTGCTGAGATCATACAATCATAGATCAGACCTACTTCTCTTCACCAGGGATTGGGAGCAATACTTTTGCTGGTCAGAAGAATGTAGAGTGTTTGGTTTCTCCCTCTTAGTTTTTGAATTTATGGCCAGGTTCTTCCAGACAACGTGGGACAACTTGAAAGGTCACTACTTCTCTTCTGTCTTCACAGATAAGTAGAGAACTCCAGCTTTCACTCAACCACTTCTTTTGATGAGAAATAGATTCGCATGAAAAAAAGATTACACTGAAAAATGGAAATGGATTTTCTGTTTTATTAGCAGTCAGCATAAGGCTTGTGAGCTACTTTAGAAAGTTACAGAACTACAGAGACTTTTAAGAACAAGCCAGTAGAAGCTAGAATTTAAAAATAAATGCTCTGGCTAGTCTGGGCCCAATTCTCAAGTGATGCAACCAATGCAGCTTCACTGAAGTTAGCATGGCTATGTCAGCTTTGCCAAATTGCTTCGAAACAGATCTTTTTAGAAAACATTTGACTTCAGGAATTTTAAATTCACTTTGAATTATGCCATACCAATGACATTGTTTTGCTCCAGGAACAGCAGAGCTTAGAAGAATCCACCAGGCAAAAAAATGTCTTCCTAAAGTAAAAGATGTTGCCCTTGCCACTCCACTCCTCGATCACAGTGACAGGGCTGTGATGAGAGTCACCACTGAGTACTCTCAGTGTGGCAGACACTTAATGAGGCTGAGGGGAGGCACATACTTTTAAGTTCAGGGGAATGAGAGCAGCAGTGGGTGATCTGTTTTTTTTTGGATCTTTTCCACAACCACAGTGTAAGGGGAGAAAAGGAGACAGGGTTATTTGCGTGTTGCTGCTCGGTTCTGTCCCTCACAAAGGCATCAGTGGAAGCAGAGGCAGACACCATTTTGGTTGTAGCTGCTGCTGGTTTGAAATCCCTTCCTAAAATGAGGTAAATCATGTGAAGTCACCAGCTGAGAAATAAGGAAAGATTTTTTTTTCCCCAGGGCACAAGTCTGACAGGGATTCTGGCAGATTTTCTTTTTAAAAAACCCCCCTGCTCCCATGATCCAGGAAATCTGTTCTGAAATTATCTTAGGTTTGAAAATATCCTAATTTCTCCAAATTTACAAAGCAAATGTAGAACTTGAGATGATTTAGTTACTTGAATATATTGGGGACCCCTTTGACTGTGTCAGCATCCCCTTCATGGCAGGATGTGAGTATCTCTTTGAAAGATGGATAAATTTCAAGAATTAGGTAGAAGACTCTTGGGAACAGTAATTTGATAATTTAACACCAGTCTGTACTCAGAGGAATGTTTGGTGCTTTGACAGGAAAGTAGGTCTTCATAATAAAAACAATACTGTAGCTTTGTCCTTAAAATCATGTTCTGATCAAATCATAGTCCTACTTAATAGCAAACCTCACGAGGTATAATAGACAAAATTTATTGCTATAAATTAGCATAAGACACTTGGAGGTTTCAGAGTATCCAAGCAAAGCCTTGTTCCAAGAGAAGGAATATTTCACAGGCACAGATCTTAAAGATTGCCCTTCTCTACAGCAGAGCCGTGGTTCAATCCTTCCATGCAAGTTCATTTACTAGGCACAAAACTAGAAACTGTCCTTTGGCTTCTTCTGGGTTCTGTCAGGACTGTACCTCTTACACAATGAGCCAGCTGAGAAGGATTTTTGTAATAGGAAGGAATAAAAATGCCAACCCTTCTCAGCGGCTTCGTTGGAGCTGCGCATGGGTTCGCGGTGAACTCTCCAGGCTGGGCCAGGGCAGCGCTCCGGGTAACAGGAGCCACGCATCCTCAGCACCTGCAGGAACCTGGAGCGCACACAGGGAGCACGGCGGGTCACAGGCGAGCCTGCCAGGCTGATGGCAGTGGGATAACAGCCTTGGGAGGGTTTGCTTGCCTGGCTGCAAATCTCTCTGGTGAACTGCTGGCTGCGGCTCTATTTATTTCCTAATCTTTGCACCTCTGTTTAATTCCTCGCTGCTTTAGGGACCTGTTGTAGCACAGCAGTTAAAAAAAATATTCACATGTATTGTCGGGCCTCCCCAAAGAGCACTAACTTGACACGTAGGCCGTGACAGCTGGGCTTGGACTACTAAGAAATCTAATCCAGGGTTTCCATCATTTCAGTTGTTGCCTTTCTTTCATTACAGTTTGACTCAGCCCCTAATGGATTCAGCTTTATAAAATCAGAAAAAGAGGAAAAGAAAGCCATTTATTCATGTTTCACTAGAGCTCACAGAAGACATGAATTTTCTCTAAAAATGCAAATTATTTTGTGCCACACAAGTGAGACTGGGCAGCTAAAGCTCTTAGAGGAAGGGCCTTTCCCAGGGCTAATGTTTTTATACCCAGTGATTGAATAAATCAATCCCTTTATTATCACATCTCTTTTACTCTCCTTTTTCTTCAGAAGGATGTAAACAGAGGTACCAAAGCACCCTTCTTAATTCTAAGAAAACTGATTATGCGTGTTAATTTTGTTTTTAATCCCAGATATATCAAAACAAACACCATAGTCATGCGTAGCAGAAATCAATATCTCCTAAGCATCAAGTTGGTAAAAGCAAGGATTTAGTTAGAATCCAAGATGTAAAAGACTAATGTAAAAACTAAGCCCTTATTTATGTAATGTGCCTTTATACAAGCTCAATATAAACCTGAAAGAAACTATTTCAGAAGAGCAGAAATGGTTTACTTGCACTGCATCAAAAATGACCCCATAAGACCTCCTTTACTGAGATAGCCCAGATATTTAATGTGAACATATGTTTTTAAAGGATTTCTTGTCTTATGTCCGGTCATTCTTGTTAATTCATGGGACAGCATACTGCAGATGTGCTCTTTTCTATGTTATATAAAGCAAAAATTACATTTAACAAGTGTAAGGTTGGTCATAAAAAATAAATAAAAATAGACTCTTAAAAGCTGGGAAATCACAAAGTGAAGCTATCAGTCATTCTTATTGAGAAGGGTGAGGACAATGTGAAATAAAACTTGCACATCTATGAGGAGACATTCCTAATATGCCAGCACATGGTTGTTGTTTCACATTCTTGTATAGGTTACTTTCATCAGCCCAATATTCCTCTCTGTAGGATAAGCTGCAATGCACATTTTCACTAGATGCCCTTTCTAGTCTCTGACTTCAATTTTAATAGTAATTAAATTAAACATTTTCAACCTGTTAAATATCTGCAAGTTCGTTTACTTGAAAGAGCAGACAAAAATGTCAGGTTTTGTGCATTCTACTTCTGGGTAAGAACTTCAAATTAAATGTTTGCTTAACAGTAGCATTCTTTGTTAATGCAATTGTTTAATTGTTTATGCAAATAAAACAACTTTCAGATTAGTTTTCTAATACTAATTCAACTCCCAGTACTAATTTGTGCACCATATTCACATGCAAACCAACCATACCGTTATGTTTGGTATTTAATTCTGTATGGTTTTACTCCTTCCTGCGTGCAGAGGAGATAAGCAACACCTTAAAAGGAATATTCTCTTCTACTTTTTAGCTGACACTAAAAATCTTCATCTTGCGCAACAGCAGTTGTAGCCAAGTAACCGTTCTTTCGAAAAGTAGGTATAAGATGGCATATTCAAATACTTTACACAAGGAATTTCTGACTAGAAACTACTCTTACGGATTTGGTACAGCATGAATTCAACCCAAGACGTGAAACCAAAATTGGCTTGTGAGGTACTGAGGTCAGATTTGTCAACACCTTAAAGGACAGACAGAAAAGTTGCTCCTCAACAAGTTGGATGGAGTCCACAGTAATTCGACAGTGAGACTCCAACAATTTAAATCTTTCCCAAAAGTGGGCATTTCTTGAGTAACACAGGCCCAGCACCTCAGACTTGGAAAATTCCACAAGGCTTAAGTCTAAGTTTAGTTCTCTGTGACACTTAGGTACAGCTGTGAAAGGATCAGATTAGACAGCACAAATCAAAGCAACATGTGAGTGACTTGCACAGACCATGAGACTCTGATTTGAAGCGCAACTGAGGGTCTCGTTTTGATGTGTTATGTTACTGAAAACCATAGTCAGACCAGAATGACTATGTCCATGGAGGTACACCTGTAACACACCAAAATCTTCTGAAAACACCAAAAACGCTTGTGAATTTTGGTCAGTCTTTCTTGCTATTCACTTTTCTGGACATCTAAGTGGAATTCAGAGAGAGGAATCAGTTTTCTAGGAGATTGTTAGTTTAGAGATGGCCAAGTTCACCTATAATAGAAGTATAAACATCTCAAATACACATCTCTTTAATATGATTACATTCATATTATTGTTTGTAATGGCAAAACAGCTTTACAATTAGCAACTATATGAAAAGGCAAATTTATTGTGAAATTTGTTTTCCTATTTTATAGGAAAAACATGTCACAGAGAGAAATAGCTACAACTCAGCTCCGCATAAGCTTTTAAGTAATGATATAACAAGACAAAGTATTTTATTATAACTTAGCTTAAAGTTTAATCACACATGCACACACAAAAAGGATTTATAAATAAATAAACATTACAGCTACTGGCATTTTAAAAGTAGTTTTAGTAGAGAAGTTTAAATTATGAAATGAGAGATTTATTTGAAGAGTTCTGGATCTCTGTAGGTGTAACTAAATTCAGTAAGACAATGCTAACTAATTATTTTGTATATAATACATTTGCTAAGGACATAGCTATTCACCAAAATAAGAGTAAACAAATAACCTAATATAAGCTGCAGCACTGCCAAATTACTGGTTCAGATCCATACTGAATCCTGACTTTGTACAACTTCACAAGTCTCTTTATTAACCACTGGGGAAATAGGTACTAGATGGCTGCAATTTTAATAACCTGAACTGAATTCTTCCACTACTGCCAAGTGAAACCTGGTCATTCTAATGAAACTTTTCTTTCACAGCTAGATATTTTCAGTAAAATGTTAGATCAAAGCTTCTACCTTGCACTCAAGTCAGCAAGGGGATTCAGAATCACAGAATTATGGAATTGTCAAGGTTGGAAGGGACCTTTGGAGATCATCCAGTCCAACCCCTCTGCCAAGGCAGGGTCACCTAAAGCAGGTCACACAGGAACATGTCCAGGTGGGTTTGGAATGTTGCCAGAGAGGGAGACTCTACAACCTCCATGGGCAGCCTGTTCCAGAGCTCTGCCACTCTCAGTGTAAAGAAATTCTTCCCCATGTTGAGGTGAAACTTCTTGTGTTTTGGTCTACTGACATTGCTCCTCACCCTGTCACTGGGCATGGTGTGCACTAATGAGATCCCTTCTCTGTCTTCTCTTCTCCTGACCAAACAGGCCCAGCTCCCACAGTCTCTCCCCATAAGAGAGATGCTCCCCTCATCATCTTCGTGTCCTTCTCCAGTAGCTCTTAAAACAATTAAGATTAAAATCTTAATGTTAAAAAATGTAAAAACTAAATCTTAAAAAATTTAAAAACAATCATAAAGCTGTATTTGTATTTCCTCTCTCCCCAGCTATACTAAGATTATGGTTGAACCTCACTTCTAAAGGTGTGATAAAAATTTAAAAAAAAAGGGGGAGAGAAATGAAAAACACACTAACCAGATTCTCAATTGTCTTTAAATGGATCATAAAGAATTATCTTGAATACAAAGGAGCCATAAAGGGCATCATATGCTACTCTCCCAAAACTAAATCACTGAATCAGGCATCAAGAAGTGCCTGAGAATCTCATTTTTTTCAGTTTACAAGCTCGAATCAACACCCTTAGAATTTTATAGTCCAACTGGAACATTTATATAATATAATCTTCTTTATTGAAATATTAACTCCCCCTTCAAAAGAAGTCCCTAATGCTTTATTTTTAGAGTTTCTTCAAAACTCTACTGCTTTTATTTCCTGACCTGAACCTACCAATGAGACAATTAATTGAAAAAATAAAATAAAATTATATTCTTCTGTCAACATTATTCTTTAATGTCTTCTAACTTGCTATTTATTCACCTCTGTGTATGTGTGCACCCTAATAACTATGGGGGGATTTGGAACATGCAGTAAGTATTTCACTTAAAGCTTAAAAGGATACTTGTCTGCATTTTAAAATTTTATATTGCTTAATGATTCTATTTAACCAACTTGAAAGGAAAGAGGCATCTTACATCTGTAGACAAGGCTTGAACACAAAAAGGTTATATGATATCAACCAAAGGTTACATTTTTACCTACCTGCTTCTATGTATTGTTCTTTTAAATGTAGGTCTTGACTATATAAAGAAAGTAAATAGAAAAACCAGCAGAGTTAGGACACTGTAAAATAAAGGATTAAAAGCTAAGCTGTTGAGAAAAGGACATGATTTTTTTGTCATTTTTCATTCTTTCTTTTTTTTTCAGACATTTAAACAAATTACGATATCTTAATTCAAGAATACATCATACACTGGTGAGAAACTGTGATTTGGCAAAAATGTAACATGCCAGCTCTTAAAGATAGCTTTGAAAAGCTCACACAACATACCACAGAGCACACACTGCATCTTCTGAAATTTCCAAAACAAGTTAGCAAGCCTAGAACCTTTCAGGACTCCTTTACACTTATGCATTACAAATTATTTCTCTCTCTCCCTTTATCTTAAGTACCCAAAGCCTTCTAGGACTATTCCCTCCACTTTTTTTACCCAAAGAAGTTAAAAGTTTTCTTCAAATATCTAATGCAGTGGTATTTGCCTAATTCTGCAGACAACTTAAAGCAATATCCCTTGAGTAAGCCTCTTTTTCCACTCTCAATTTAATTAGGTTGTTATCTCTAATTCAAACAATGTCACTTTTCTATCGAACCAAATTTCATCTCTGATTATTTAGGCAACACTACGAGGAGAGAACAAGGAGTCCCTATCAGGAAAGAACTGCAAGAAAAAGATGGAAGAAGTCCCTGAAGACAGCAAAAATGTGAAAAGAAGAATGAAGGAAAAAACAGTGGAAACTGTCATGAACAATACAGTAATTTTATTTTTTTCAAACAATTAATGAATAAGACAATACAGAGGAAAACAGTAAGTCACTAAAAGTTTAGTTACCACATAAGGTTATACTCTGACACTGATTAGTGTAGAAGCTTCCCCTGAACTTTTCAACATGCAAGAAGGAAGGTAGAAATGCCTCTAATATATTGCTCTTAATTAAAAGTAGAATCAGGGCCTGTGCAGTTTGACAGGCCTGTCAGAAATTCCCTTGGATAGCCCAGGAGAACGTAGCTGTTTTGCAATCACTCTGTATCCTGCTCATTCGCCACTGAGACAGAAACCTGCTCTCTGCTACAACCCGGGAACGTCAACTTGACACCCTCACTGCACCTCTGAATAGCTGATGACTACCTGGTTTCAAACTGAACTCTAACGCTAATTTTCATGATGGCAAGATATTTGAGAGAATTTTGTAATATATAAAAGCTGAAAATTCTCAGGGTATAAGGTATGAGGCAGAAAAACACAGCTTAGACCACTTCTTTATTTTATGATGACCCCACAAACGCAACAAAGCACCGGTGTCAGGTACCACATCTCTGCAAACTGTATTGTTTTCCTCTTTCTTTTGGTGTCCTTACAATAAAATATTGGGAAGTAGCATCACCAAATGTTTCTTCTTAATTTTTTTCCCCCAGTAAAACAAACACACAGACAAAAGAAAAAAAAAAAAAAAAAAAAAAAAGAGAGAACTCAAAGAATAAAAGATAACAGCAGAAAGGTGAAATGTATTCCTGGGATGGTGGTCACTAAGGAAGACCTCCAGCAGAGATCCACATCAGTGTTTTTATTTTCTAGATAAGAAAGGAACAGTCCCAAACTGAAATACCCTTAGAGGATTAGAACAAACTGAGAAATAAATCAGGCAAGAAAGGGGTTTAAAGGACACATACACATGTATTCCTTAAATCAGTCTCAATACAAGAATAATACGAAGTGCCAAACAAGACATTAATTAAAACCAAGAGCATGCCACAGGAGGCGAGTCCAGGAAAAATCTAACTTTCATACCAGGCAAATTAGCTACAACTCTAATAAAGGACATAATGATAGATAAATAAATTAAAATGATATAATGAGAAAAAGAGATCAAGATAGCTTTTGTAGAGGTCTTATGAGGTTATTTTCCTCTGAGGAATACATGAGATCTGGGTGAATATTACCTGGTTCATTAGATTTCCAGAATGCTTCAGATATCTTTACTGGATTAACAACTAGTTAAAGATAGAAATTAAAAGTAAGAATAGATGGATTGATTTTCATTATAAGACACATCAGCAGTGAATTCAACAGGGAACTAAGGCTGAATTTGTACACTAAATGTTTTTAAAACCCCCAAACAATACAACAAAATGTTAGTGAACAGAAAACTGACAGAACTAATGCTGATACAAAATTACACAGTGTAATCAAAACGAAAACTTTAAAGAACTTCAAAGAGATTTTGTGACTGGGCAATAAAGCATCAGATAAAATTCAGTTTTGATAAAAAATAAATATGTGCAAATTAATGCACATATGGAAAATGTATTTTATGCACCTGAAGATTGCAAGCTTCAGCTTGATAGAAAGATGACTGATGATGAGATATAAAGAGATGTATCTATTTTCGTAAGTGCCATGAAGAGTGAGAAATGATAACTCACTCTTTCCTGTGGAGCAGAAGTTGAGGGACAACAACTGAAGCTGCAAAACAATGGGCTAAGGGCAGGTTCAAGGACGTTGTATTTCAGTTGTGAAATTCAATAAACTGTCTGGGCTGCCAAAGTTATGCAACAGTTTGAAATGTGATGGAGAAGGGAATGGAGAAATACAGAAAAGCCTATTAAGTATAGTAGGGTCCAGATTCAAATTCTCCTTCAGAAAGTCCCTGACTTGCAGGCTGCTTAAGATGTGGAGAGAATACCAGGCAGAAGTATTGCTTCCAAATTTCCTGTCCTTATATTTTTTCCTAATCTTTTAGCCACTGCTGGACAGACACCAGACTAGAAAGCCTTTGATCAGGCTTACTGCAGTTATTTTTTTCAGTATATCATGTTACTATTAGAAAAACACAGTCTCTAATCATGGAGATTAGAGAAGGGATAACAAAAAAACCCTGCAGAAAAAGTCTTCTAATTGTTCTGTGTAGGAAAGAAGACTTTCTGCTAAACTCTGTCTGGGGGTTTTCATCACTCTCTCAATTTCATCTTTTTGGTGAGTAAAACTTCTGCTATTAAACCTGACATTTTCTGAGCATTAACACCTATCTGGCTTTCATTTGAAAGCTACTAACAAATGATGGTTTGTGAGCGCTGATCTCTCCAAGATATCAAATGATGACTTTTTCTTGCAAAAATAGGAGCAATTCTTCCAGTTGTGGTAATGTAAAAGCATTCTGTTTTTCTACAATTTTTATCAACAATAGCACACAATAGCATTGTCATGGAAAGCGTAGATGCTGAACTATTACCTCAAGACTTTACCCAAGAGCTAGATCTCTTGCTCTGTGTACTGAAATTGGGAGCACACTACTAGTTATTAAAATCCCAACCCAAGCACTGATATTTACAAACAGCAGCACCATTTCCTAGAGCGAGTGGAGTTTGCAGGCTAGTCTTCAGCTTGCAGATCGTCTGCAGCTGCCCTGTGGGAGGACAGTTTTTATAAATAAAATATTTGTGAACAGCGGTAGTTACAGCATTATTACAAAGTCCAAAAAAAGATATCAAAGGGCAGTGTTGCATGTGTTGAAAAACAAGTCTGCATCTCTTTTTTCCCTGAACAACTGTATACTTCCATACCATGCCCAGAAAAACAGAATTTTTTAAGGTAGTTTAAAACACAATGCAGGACACGTTTTTTAAAAAACGGTGGTATTACTTTTGTGTGTACATGGAATTAATTTTACCAACAGAATTGTTACCACTTTTACATATTTTTGCATTTGATCTGAAATCCCTGTTTTCTCCCTAACTCTCTTTCCCAGGGGAAGTGTGAAAGGCCAGGGCAGGTTGAGAAAACCTCTTAAAAATGAGGCAAAATCGCCCTCAAATTTGATGCACTCCTGTGCCAACCAGGCATTCGTGCTCTGCCCTTTGCTCATGCTCCCTCATTTCTAGCAGAATAACCAAAAGCAACTGTGGAAGGACCATGGAGACAGGTGATGGGTTAAGTGGTCTTCTTAAGGAAGATGAACACATCTCTAGTCCACATCATCTTCTAACTGAATCTCTGCCAACAGCTTCAAAGTCGACAAAGGTCTTGTTCTTCCAAGCATCATACGGCTACTGTTGTCTTCTCTGGATCCAGCATTGGTCTCTAAGGTCATAGGAAACAGTCCTCAGAATAGTGGTTTTAACTGAGATGTTGTAGTGAAGGCTGCACAGTAGTTTGAAACACATCTTGGGGCTTTTTCAGATAACTTGGGAACTGCCTCAACTCCTCACTGATGTGGGATAATTCCAGTTCCTGTGTGTTTATTGCCTAAGTGGAGAGGACTTAGGTAGGTACAGGCTTTCTCTGTTAGGAAAAATTCTAACAACTTCAGGATTTGGGTTGTACTGAAAAAACCTTCTTCCTATGCTATTCTTCCTAGTGTTGAACAGATTCAATTTATAGAAACCTGTGTTCAAGTGAAAATGCCAAGTAACTATTGGATAATATGTTTATAATACATTTAACACAGTGGGATAGACCAGAAACCTGCATGAATGTATGAAAACAAGTTCATCAGAATACATCAACCAGCCCTAAGCATATGTCAGCATTGAGTCTGCCAGACACAGAGGCACTGACACAACGTGATACACAGTCTTAGTTCTTTGTAAACAGAACATTACACTGAGTTGATTAATGTGAAAAGCACAGATGATCCAAGGACATACTTTGGGATTAAATATTACTACCAGACCGGCACATCCTGCAATAAAACCTGGCAGGATTTTTAATCCTTTAAAGTATTGTTATCGCGTCACTGTTCAGATTTTCAGAGATATTGTCACTGGAACAAATACAAACATCAGTATTGATCTGGCTGTTTACTCATACACAATGTCATTTGCTTCAATCAAAGACTGTAAAATACAGTTGAGCCTCAATTTCGTATGACCACCAAGCACAAGCTTTATGGGTGGCAGTAATTTATGACAAAATTTCAAGGCAATCTCCGGGATTTTTAGGGTAATACAAGTAGGAATTGTTGAAAAGGAATAGTTTTGCAGGCAGATTTGAGTTAGATTTCTCAAAGAATCTCTGGATCTCATGAAATTACTAGTACTAGTATTTAAAAAACCCTCTTATTTTCTTCTGCTGTACTAACACTAATGTGTTCAGTTTGATTCCTAACACTTATTGTCCACAGCTGAGCATGGCAGCATTGGCTACAGAAGCCTTGGACATTAATCTTTTAAAGTTCTGTAATCTTAATTTTATTTATTCATAGGAAATGCCTACCTCAAGCTCACAAAAAAGAACCACCCACCGTTTTTGGGATGAATGTGTGTATTGACAAGGCCATTCTTGTGGCTTCAATGATGCATTTTTATAAAACAGTCACTGCTCTCTCCATTCTTCTAGTAATCACAGCATTTTTAGAACTAACCTTTCCAAGCAAGCTTCCAAATCGGATTTTGTTTCCTGCATATACTTCAGTGTTGAAATAGGAACTATACAGAACATTCCTGGATTATATTATCTAAGCTGAGAGTCAGAGACATCTTGTATTCCTTTGAGTAAGATGTAGGAGTTGGAGAAGACCTTGGCTAGTATCATCCCTAAAGAGGGGTGTTTTTTGTTTGTTTGTTGTTGTTTGTTATTTTTTAGTAAACTTGTGCCTGTTGTTCCCTTTCACTAATTCTATCTTTGGTTTAGTATAGTATACATAATTTAAATAACCAGGGAATCTCTCTGGGCTCAAAACCACCTGCTGGCTTATATTAGCTAATTAATGGTGATTTATCCAAGTTACTAATTTGAGTGGAGCTGATTGCCTTTAGGAATTTTGAGAACGTTGTAAGAATTTTGATTATAATTATGCTTATTTGATGGGCAGTCTACTTAAAATACTTTAAAAAAAAAATTGCCTGACAGCTGATTTTTAACTGTGCCAAATGAATGACTTCATGTTGTTTCCTACTCAAGATCATGTATTCAGGTAGTTTGTTTACTCTGATGCTCAATTTCATCCTTGTCTGGCTCCCTATCATTTTCTCTTTTATATCAGGTTTATTTGCCTAGCTTTGAAACAATGACTGCTTGAAAAATAGGACTGATCTTGAACCTGTGGAGCTTAATCATTTTCACAAAAACTAATATAGCAGATTCATTTTAGCCAAACTTCTCTGTCATGCTGACCTGATTCCCAGGGCCTGAAAGTGTGAATTTAATGGTGGTGCAACGTCTGAGGTAAGAATATAATAGAAACCTCTCAGCAGTATATCTATTGGATCAGTGTAATTTCTTTTTTCTCTACTGGTCTCAATGTCTCTTAAGGCAATCTAGTCTGCAGACAGCAAAGGGGGCCAGCCTTCTCTTTTATTGTGATCCCAATGCTACTTATACTAAACAAAGAATCAAGTCCCTCGATAAGGTAGGCAGTAGACATAAGCACATAATTCTAGAGGAAAATTTACTCTATTAAAAAACTTATTCTTTTGCAGTGAATTTAAGAGGATATTACTATGGGGTCTATCCTGAAGAGCAGAAAATAAAGTTTTTACAGTTTGGCTGTATTACTATTGCTTTTTAACTTTAGGGATAAAGAAATCTTTCTCTTAATCATTTTCAGGTACTAAGAATCAGAATTATATACTACATTCTCCAGAGAGTAATGAGAACCTGGTGGTAGATATGTTGGCTTCCACGACACATTTGTAGATGAAAATTTAACAGAACTAAAATAATTCCCCAAACTGAAGCAACTGCTTCCAGTGTAACTCAAGCATGAGAAATTCTACTTTTGCTGGATTTGCTATCATACAAATATTTGAACTGTGAAAATTCCTTCCACAGAAACTTCTATAATGAAAGAAACTTAGGATATGACCCAGCAGAAGTGTGCTCTCACAGATTCTTCTTTATACAAAGCTTTTTGTCAAAGTCCTATCTACTACTGATGAGAAGGGGGAAATGGTAGACAAGTTTCCTAAAATTCCCAACCAGTTTTATATGAGAAAGTAGGAAAAAGCTATAATTTGCAGAAAGTATCTTTAAAACTGGAGGGCTACATTTAGGTATTTAATTCCACATCTTTGACTGAAATCCAAGAAGTGCAAGATAATTAAAAAAAAATGGTCCTGGAATAATACTTTTGTTCAGAATCAGAATCAACTGGACCTGAATCATTTTGGATAGACAATTTTCTAACATACTCTTTCAAAACTTCCAAAATCACACACATTTCCTTCTCTCCCAAGGCTTCTTAAAAATAAAGCTTATATTTCCATTGGGAGTTCTGGATAATCAACATCTCAAAGTGCTTTAAATATTTAGGTATGGCTTTCATTGCCTAATTATAAATAGCCAGTATTGAAGAGATATGACCTTAGGTTTCAGTGAGTGTTATTCTTGGATAATGAAAGATTAGAGAAGAATTAATGAATAGCTGAGCTTTTCTGTGATTATTTAAGAAAGAAAAAGATGCATTAGGAGAGAAGAGGTGAATTTTCAACATTTACAAAGCAAATTGATGGCAAAGAGGGAAATAAATTGCTATCTCATAGTGCACAACCCTCAGTGCCTTGTCCTCTCTAAATATTACTCTCTCTGTGCTTTCCTGGTCCTTCCTGTGATGTCAAATGTTGCTTAGAATGAAAATCAGACTCCATCAATTTTTGTCCAGTTTAGGCTGCTCTTTATTATTTTGCTTTTCCTCTCTGAAAAGTGTTCAGTGAAATAAAGCAGAGACATTCAGAGTAATTCTTTCACCGTTCATTCATTAAAAATTATCTTACTCTCAAGTAAAAAGTGAGACAAAGGACAGATGTGTTACAGTTTGCTTCTGCAGTTGAACTTGTTCAGCCACATCACAGTAAAAGCTACAGGGCTTTTGTTGTCTTCTACAGCAAAATAACTAACCCTACTGCTAGTATTTTCACTACAAAAAACACACCTTTTTTGGCAGCGAAGACAAAGCCAACTCTCCCTCCAGTTTCTCTACAATCTTTGATCTCTTGATTCCCATTTCTCCTTCCCCTTGATGTTCTGGTCTCTCTGATCTCTGTTCATCACTACCATATATGTCCGTATAATCTCCCACTCGTAATAACTTTAGGACAACCAGAACCTCATCCTTCATTTCTGGCAGACCTGCATTTCTTTGGAAATAAAAAAATAGGCAATCCTGCAGTTTCATTTTAGACTGGTTCATCAGTGATGGTCTGCGGGACATTTTGATTACGACTGCCCAGATTCAATAAGCAAGTCAATGGCTGAATCAGAACGTTAGACTTGCGAGATGTTAAAATAAAGATGTTAAAAATATGGAAAAGAAAAAATACAAGGGACTCTGTCACATCATTTCATATTTAAAGTATTGTCTGATTTAGCACACTCTATTGCTGTTGTTTAATATGTTGATAGTAATTGATAATGTTCAATTTTAATTTTTGATCAACTTTTTGATTAACTTAATATGTGTCCAATAAAAAAGACTAATTTTCCAGTAACTAATTGAAGAGCATAAGCAGCTAAACTTGAAAAAACATGATATATTAGGAAGTATTTGCCATAACAACATACTAAAGAAAGAAATGAAAGTACAAATTACATACATACTCAAAATCTGCTGCATTCTACATTCTGAAAAGCAATTTATTGGAAGATACATGGCATTTTGATATCTAGAAAATGCATTCTTATTGATAGTTCCTATTTTTTAAAGAAGGAGTTCTCTCAGTTCCTCCCCCACAAAAAATGAATGACTAATCAAATTAAGTATTATTTAGCTGAAAAGCCCCTACTGAATGAAAAGGAGTGATCTTCATATCTCTAACCACCTCCTTCACAACCGGTAGAAACAAATAGAGCTCAGATTCAGATCTCTGGGCAACAGATGAACCAAAATGCCCATCTGTAGAACGTATTTTGTTTAGGCTCTGTCCACATTTAAAACATCTAGAACTGCTTGCTATTTTGAACACACTGTATTTCCCAGAAATTAACAGCGCAACTTTGGACTTATTAATCATTATTTTAAAAAAATACTTCTCCTTGTGAGAAAATGCACTTTAGCTCATAGGTGCTGTCTTGTGCAACGTACTTATTAAAAACAGCACATCCCTGTAGCCCAGAGGGCTGACAGCTCCCTCCAAAGCTGTACTGCTGCTCTAAGCTAACCTCCAGGGGCTACTCGAGAGCAATGAAGCCTTCATCCCCTCCTACAGTCTGAACAGATCATACCTGCAATAGTCTAAACCTTAGCAATCCTAAGAAATGCTTTTCCTAAGGTGGCTACTGAACTCCACTTCTTGTAGAGAGGCAGCTTCACTGAGCAGAGGGAAAAAAAAATAAATCACCTATCGTTTTCAAAAAATTTCAAACAATTTTATGAAAGAATAAGAGCATGGATTCAGTGTTACTGAGGGCTTTTTTCTCCTGCTCAGACACAGGTAACATTTGTTTCCATTATATCACTCATCCCTGACTTTTTATCTCACATGATGAAAATATAACAAAGAAATAAAACTGCCAAACTCTGAGCCTCATGACTGAGGCAGGGAATGCTTGCAGACAGCACTGAAGAACAAAAAAAGCACTGAACAAATTCAGTTCAAAAAGACTGATCATATCCTGAGGTACAGCTAGGGCTTTTTTTTTTGTTGTTGTCTGTTAAAAGTGGCATAAAATCTTTAGAGATTTTTTTTCCTCCAAAGATGATATTTCTCTAGTTTACTAGATACACTGTTTTGCTTTGCATGAACACCCTCTTTGACATTAAGTTCAGCCTTCAGGCTAGCGTCGCTTATCTCTGTTTCCAAAAATCCTCATATTTGATCGTCATATTTATTAAGTCAGACTCTGAAAAAACGTCTATCATTCTGTAGCCATTTTCTCTTTCTCTTCTTCCTCCAAAATGTAAGCAAATAGTTTAATCACTTGTAGGAAACTGCTGAAATCATAGATATAGTATAACCTTAAAGTATTCCACACAATTCATTTTTCAAATAGCTGCCTGAATTTCAAATCTGTAAATACTTGTAATTTCTAGATGCCAAAAGACATGAAAAAAATGCTCAAAGATTTAAGATTTTACAATTTACACTCCCATGCCCCTATTTTCTATTTGCTTACCTTACCTTCAAAGCCCTAGTTTCTTAGGTTATTGATCCCTTAATATTGAGTAGAGGGAGAAAACACTACAGACCCAACAGAATTTCTGTGAAAGTCATCTTCCTTGTTAGTTACCTATGCCTAAAGTTGAATTAACATGGAAACATTTTTAAATTGAAAAATAAATTTTAATGAAAATGATGCTATATCAGAAGACCTGGCATCAAGAGAAACAATCCTGTGAGTTCATATAAAATGTTGAATGAGAATATGTTGATACCAGCTAGTGGAAACAGATGTTTCTGTTACACCATGTGGTTGTCTTTGGATGCTAATTACCAGAGGTTCTAGGACTCCAAAACAGATATACCAGAACATTTTACCTTGAAGAAGCTTTTTAAAAAGTCATTATACAGAGCATTATTTGGAAAACATATCAAGGCAAGACTGACTTGCCTGTGGAGAAGCAGGGAAGTTTCATAAAATGAAGTAAGAACAAGAAAGCAGGAGATAACATCCACCCCAAATTCTTATTTGCCAGCTACTCTTGATTCTAACACTACTACTTGCAAGTTGCTCTCAATGCTTTTTAAACAGGTTCTGTGCTCTTCTCTCCAGAATGATTTGCACTGGAGCCCCTCCCTGACATATGTTCCAACTACCCAGGGGCATCATATTCAGGTTTTCCTCACTCCTACACAAGGGTTAGGAACTTCAGTATTCCTCACAATACTAGGACTGAGCACAAAGATGTCTTAGAAAGCATCCTAAGTATGCAAAGTAACTGTACCTCTCTCTCATGTGGTGGAAGATTTTTAGCATTGGCAGAAAAATCCATGTTCACCAATATATGCACACATACCTATAGCTCCCATTTTGATTACAATCAAACCATTCACGTGAAAAAAACCCTGAGGAATATACCAGACTGCTACTAGACACTCTAGCCTCCCACCCCTTCTAGCCCAAGCTGCTAACATTAGGCCCCAGGTTCTATGCAGAAAGGATGTTGAAGGCACTGAAGATAGGCTTGTCGGATTTTGAGTATGCAGCCCAAGAGACAGCAAAAGGGTAGTTTGCGAATTTAAAATATGTATCTTCTTTTGAAAATTTGCATTTGAAAATGTCTGTACCTGAGGATAACCCCCCTCCCCCTCAAAAAAAACCAACAAAAAACTTGCACCATATAGTCAGCATGTTCATGAAAGCACCATTAATAGCAACTCGATATGAGGTCATGCTTAAGCCCCAAGAGATGATGTGCTGGAAGGAAACACTGAGACAAAAGCTGAAAATGCAAAAGATGGCATTTCCTACTTGTAGTTCTGGCAGCCCCAGAACCTGATAATGGGAAGAGATGAAATGGTTCTGGGCTGGAAAGTGTATAAGGACATATGGTAATGGCTGTTCAAGCAGGATGAAAAGGATGGTTTGTTATTCTACACAGAAAGCAGAGAAATGGGCAGTGGAAGGAGGGTAGAGTACAAACTGCAGCTAGAGCTTCACTCTTAAGCTTCATATCCCTCCCTCACATTAAAACTGAATAGGAAGCTGATTCCAGGCTTTTCAACAATCAGCAAAAATAAATATTGTTGTCACCAGAACCGATGGGATGATGAGATTCAATATTTTGGTAGCCTTGAAATGGTTTCTGTGGAAAAGGCACAGATAAGAAGAGAAGAAAGAACTGGAGATCTTCCAGGAAGGAAAGGATAAGGAGATGATTTGGAGTAGGCAAGGAATATCTTTCAATATTCTTAAGCCAGGAAGTATTTTGGAAGGTTGTTTTACAAAAAATATCAACATCTTAAAGCTGATTTCACAGACAGGCAAACTGAGGCACAGGGGAATGAAGTTATTTACCCAAACTTTCTTAGCAAACTTTATTGCCAAATAAAATGCAAGTTTCTTTATTTGCAGAAAATAATTATTTTTTTCTCTCTTCTAGGCCATGAGATCCTGTCACTGGTATTTCACAGGCTTATCTCCAGAATTACAGCATGTTGAGAATGCTGCTGCCTGTATTCTGATATGAATAAATAAATACATAAATATCAGCCTCATCATAATAGCAACTCATAAACCATTGAAAAATGTGTCTACAATGGACATCATACAGTCTGTTCCTCAAAGAGCTGTAACGTTTTTCCCAGTGGCTAATCAGAAGCATCCTTCCATTTATTGCAATTATTCAGTCCACTACTTTTAGTTCAACCTATCATGGGCAAAGAGAAAAGATCATTTTCTTCCCCTCTCCAAATTCTACATTTCTCAAATCTGCTATTCTGTCTTTCCTGGGTCTGTTCTGAAGGCATAGGAGCTCAAAATCTACCATTAAATTAACCTTTTCTTTTGGTCACGATTTTTAGCTCATTTTCATCCTTTGTGTATGTTCTCCAACTTGTCTGCAAACTTCATACATCATGATACCCAGCAGTGCTGTTGAGACCAAGTTGAGACCTTACTGGTGTTGAGTAGAGCAGAAGGATTACTTCATGACTCATCTTTTTTTTATACCTTAGTAAGATATTTGCAGATTCCACAACAGCTTAACACTTGATTCAAGTTCAGCTTGTGATTTGCTGCAAGTCTTGATTTCCCCCCCACCATGTACAGAACTGGTATTTGCTCCCTTTTTGCAAGAATGCACTTGATTATTCCTCATTATATATACTCACACGTACACACACATTAATGCTGAGAACATGACTTGTGTTTCTCAATTTGTCAAGATCCTTTAGAACTGTAACACTGTGAACAGAACGCTCATGTTCCTTCCCTGGTTTGTGTTCCCTTCAAATGTAATAAGCATATTCACTATTCTAGTCTCCAGACAAGGAGTAAAAATACAAGATAGTACAGACTCAGATCCCTGCAGAATAGCATGCTAAACAGCTTTCCATTTCTAACAACAGCCACTGATAGCTTTTAATAGTCAGGAGTTCTTTTAATGATCATTATTCACTCACTTGACAGTAGATTCATGTAGTTCAGGCTTCCTTACTTGCTTATAAATGTTGTATATAACACTATATCAGAAGTTTCAGACAGATTATATCACATATATTCTCCTTATTTTAACTTCTTTACCTAGAAGTCCTAGTGCTAGTTAACTATTGACACAATTAGTTTTAACAAATTCATTTTGGCTGTTGCACATTTCCTTATTTTTTGCTTAGGTATCTATTAAACATCTGATTGTATGTTCTGGCATTTTCCAAGACAGGATCTTGGTTGATCTATCTGAAATTCCTTGGTGTCTCCTCCTTTTTCCCTTTCTAAAAACAGGCCAGGTTTATCTTTTTCCACTACTCTGGAACCTTACTTGACCTCCATAAGTTTTAAAAAATGGCTAATGACCTCAAGATTGTTCCAGCCAGTTTTTTAAGTGTTAGACGATCGAGTTTCTGAGGCCCATTTGATTTGAAGATCTAACTCCTCTAAGTACTCTCTAGCCTACTTTCTCCCATTCTAGCCTTGGATCTTTTTTTTTTTTTTTTTTTTTTTTTTTTTTGTGGCAGATATAAACTCGGTTTGCCACATGATCCCAGCTGACCTTTTCAGTGAAGATTAAAGCAAAAAAAGCATTAAAGCACATTGGCCTCCCCTAGGTCATCTATTAAGAGTTTCTCTCCTCTCTCATAGAGCAGACTAATACTCTCCTAGATCTTCCTCTGGCTAATAAGGTACTAATAGTTTGTTATCCTTGATGTCCTTTGTTAACTGTATCTCTACTCTTATTTTACACTTTATCAGAACGTGAACCTTTTCTCCTCTGCTACATGTTCTGCTTTTGCCATCATACTTGGTTCTGTGTAATTAAAAAAAAATCAAACAGTGGTATACTGGAATATAAAAGGAGCTGTACTTTTTGTCTGCACCAAGATGTGCACTTCTGCCTGAAAAATGTCATGGTGTTATGAATTTTTCAGTATTAGCAGGAATAGAGGTGCTATATAAACAATGCTTTAACCATTTATTGATTGGTGCTTTAAAAACATTGGGTTCTGCTAAAATCACAACCAGATGACTGGAAACTCCTTGTTTTATTTAAAGTTATGCCACTGCCAATAGTGGAGATCTGAGTTTACAGATTAAAAATTGGTGCTGACAAATTCACTGGAAAGAAAATAATATCAAAATTCAACATATCTCAGCACTGGATTTTTGGCATGTTTCTCAGTACAGATATCGAGAGGTGGGTATAACAGAAACAGTTCCCCCAGGGCCTGGCAACAGTGAGGGCACCATCTGGGTTCTGTGGTCTCAGGAAGTGCAAGAAGAAGGGGAGGGAAGACTCAGGAAGGGGGATGAGAGGGAAATATTATGAAGAGACATGACTACCATGGCAAGTGAAAATAAGAAAGAAGGGGAGAACAAATATTTTGCTGCCTTTGGAGCCTAAGAACTCCTGGTATTTCTGTCCTTCAAATGTGAAATTTACTACTTAAATGCCACAAATTATTTTTTTTTCTTCTCCAATTTGCATCTGAAAGAAAACAACAAGCAAATGAGCAATAATTAAAGGTTAGCCTTTTAAAGCTTGCTTAAATCTTTTGACTGAGCTATTTCTAATAAGGGCCCATATCCGACCCTAACTGACTATTCATATGGGCAGGATATTTCCTAATACACTTGCACCAAAAAAATTGGATTAATTTTTCTGCATGTTACAGGGATGCAATATGAAACAATGAAGAACAGGTTTCAAAAGCATTCTTATTTCTGTTTATCTCAAGTTGGAAAGAAAACAAATTAATAATTTGCAAAGCCACAAGAATTCAACCTTGAAATGCCTCTGGTCATCAATTGTTGCAAGAAAGGAAAAACAAAATGCAAAAGAAACCTGGGGATTACATTTAAAAGCCAAGAAAAGAACAGCTTCTACACAGAAGAAATGTTTGCTTTATACTCTGCACAGATGCTGTACAAGCAAAATTCTCAGTATATTAATATAAACTGTCTGAAAAAATTCGACCCGATTTCATAAGACCAGCAAAAACAAAACAAAGGGAAGCGTGACGTTTATGGGTTTTTCCTCTAGCACAACCATGCAAGCTGAGCTGTGAAACTGTGATGGAAATATTAGAGCTGTTGTGCCTGAAAAAACGCAGTGATCATTTCATTCTTCCTGTCTTTTAATGCTCCAGGGTTTTGGAGACGAATAGGAGCAATAAGTTCACTTTGCAGAATTAATGCTGTAATTCTTTATCATAAGAGCGGAGCATTACCTCAATCTGATTTTTCTACAAAATGGTTCAAAGTCTATTTTTAATGATGGCCCTAATTTGTTAACACCTTTTAAATTATTAATCCCCTTTATATTCAAGTAGTTATTGCATGTCATAACAATGTATCTATGCAGGGAAATTTAATAGTATTTTCTGCATGTCAAGAAAAGGCTTGTTCTGCAAAATGCTATTAAAACTGATAATGAGCTAAATATTTGCCATAGCAAACACTGAAATTACTATATCAATCAACTTTGGGTTCTCTTATTCAATAAACAAAATTTAACCTATTAACTTTGCCTAATTTTAGGCAGGAAAAAGCTTGTTTTCAGGCATATCTTGCCCTTGACTTCATATCTTTATCATCTGATAACTACATTTGCCTGGCCAATTAAGCCGTTGTTTTGAATCAGATGCAGCAATACAAGCCTTTTATTCTGTCTTGAATGCAACTGTATTACTAGATCCTGAATACAATTTTCACCAAGCAAATTTAGACTACATTTCAAAGCACACATACATCACAGGAAAATGATAAGCTATGCTCCTGAAGACACCTTTCACATTAAAGAAAAAAAAAAAAAAAAGGATTTATGAGGAATCCAAAGGGTAAAATGAAACCTTATATTGCAAATCTCTTAACTCTTCAGATCTCCACAGATTTGTTTACGTGGCAGGATGTTTGTGTGAGTATTTTCAGAAAATAAGTCCAAAAATATAAAAACCGGCATGCAAGCATCACCGCTGACAGGGACGAGAAGGAAAGCATCCTCTTTCATGAGCATCTAAAGCATAAATCTGAATGCTGATTGAATACCTAACACCCAATTCAGCGGGAAAAAAAAAAAAAAAAAAAGAGGCAGGTTCCATCTCTGCAGAGCACACATAAACTGAAATGGTTTATTACATAAGCTGAGAGCCTCGCCTCAGCAGTGTGTGCCGGTGTGTGATGTTGCTGCTCATGCATAAGCGGCTGCATTCACCCGCTCCGTCGCTTTTGTCACAGCAAGTTGTTGTGTGATCAAGAGGGATCAAAGCGCACCCTCTAGAGGCTAAACACAACCCCCGGCTCCACACACCGCACCCACCCACTCCGCGGCTCTCTCCGGCCCTACATCATCTCTAGCAAACAAAACGACCATAATCAGTCATCAGAGGGGTATTAAAAATATCAGCTTTGCACCAGTGTCTTGATGTAACACGCTAGAAAGGAAGGAATGTTCTTTTGCAAGTGCATCCTGCATGGAATTGCTATCCAGGATGGTATGGGTGCAGAAACAAAATGAAGAATAAGATTTTTTCTGCCCGCAGTAAAGGGTCACACCTTTCTCGTGCTGGACTGCATCATAACTTCAAAGAAACGTAGAGGAAGCAAAGTGCAGAAAAAAGATGTGATCCCCCAGTTTCAAGGAAAAGAGGTGAACATACTAAATTCAATAATCATAGAATCACACAGTGGTTTGGGTTGGAAGAGAGCTTTAAAGATCATCTAATTCAACCCCCCTGCAATGAGCAGAGGCATCCTCAAAGTAGATCAGGTTGCTCACAGACCCATCCAACATAACCTTGGATGTTTTCACAGCATCTACTACCTCTCTGGACAACCTGTTCCAGAGTTTCATCATTTTCATAGTAAAAAACCTCCTTATTTATTCTGGCCTATTTCCATTCAAAACCGTTACTACCCATCCTATCACAACAGGCCCCACTAAGCTGTGTGTCCCTATCCTTCTTAGAGGTCCCCTTCAAATGCTGAAAAAGTGCAATGAGGTCTCCCCAACGCCTTCTCTTTTCCTCGCTGGAAAGCTCCAGCTCTCTTGGCTCTCCCTCATGAAAAGTGCACCAGCCCACTGATCATGTTTGTGACACTCCTCTGGACTCTTTCCAACAGGTCCATACCTTCCCTGTGCCGAGGACCCCAGAGCTGAATGCAGTAATCCGTGGTTCTTCCTGTAAGATAGTTTCTTAGTATAGAGTATTTCCAGCTAAATGATGGAGAGCTGCTGCTGAATGGAAATTAACTATGCTTGAAGCCTCATTTGGATAAGACAAAGCTACTTGTAAAGGCTCATGTTCATGGACCTTGTTCCTCAGCTTATAATTATTGCTTCTTTTCTTATATTTCACATCCTGCTAAATAAAGCATCTGTGTGAAAGAACACAAATGTCATTTAATTAGGGTTTAGAGCAGTATTAAGCTATTTTTTTCTATATTAATTACTTCAAGAGTTGACCTGAAAGTACCAAAATTCCCCTCAGAACAATACTGTCACATGTTAAATCTCTTACTCTTTGCTCTCCAACACAGGACTCAGTCCATTAAGAAGCAACTTTCTATTACAGATCTTACTTTTAATAATTATTAATAAAAATAGTGCTTTTCAAAAGGACACCATGGATAGATCGTAAATATATGTACTGTCTTAAACTGGTTTAAAGTTTTCTCTGGTTATTAAGATAGACCAAATTTTCAGGTCAAAGTTTGCCATTATTCGTGTGTAAAACTGCACTTGATATAAATAAGAATGAGTTTGTATCAGGAATTTGTGTGTAAAAGCAGTTAAATGATACCAGCAATTATCCCCCTGGTGAGCACAATGAAGCCAGGAAGTTCTGAATTACCCTATGGTTAAATTTAAAAGAATCTCACATTTACAGAAAGACTGCTGTTGAAGGTTCAGAAACATTCTCAGTTTCCTTGTAGTGACATGCAATACATAAAAAATTACCATTAGTGGCTGCAGTTTCAGTTAAAACTGATTTAAGAAACACGCTTTGTAGTTTCAAGTATTCCTGCTTACAACGCCGCTAATGTGACAGGAAAACGAGGATAAAGAGTGACTTTGCAACAGGGGATTGTTGCTCACTTCTATCTCACACTGTGCCACTATGGAGAAGAACACGTTGGAGGTACAGCATGCAGAGACAAACATCATCAGCCAGGAACACCAAGCCCGGCTGTTGTGGCTTAATATGACATTGTTCTAAGAGACTTTTTTTTTAGGTGATTGTATTTGCTGGTAACAGTCAAGTAATCTTCCTTTTAGCATATGAAAAGCTGGCTAAAATCTCAAGGGAGAGAAATTTGTTTGGAGCAAAGCAAACGTGAAAGAACCTCATGGGTCTCAGGTAGGTCTGAAAGCCAGGAAGATTACAACACAGGCAATTGCCAAATACACACACATATATAAAAATATATACACATATATATAAATATACACATATATATATACACATACATATGTATCTCATGCAAAGTACAGTGTAGAGAACCACACAAAAATTACTCAATGGAGACACCTTTGGAATAAGGAAAATCTATGAAGAGTCAGGATTAATAAAAAAAAAAAATTAATTTATTGCATAGTGCGTGTATGAATCCCTTTAATCTCTTTTAAAATCAAAACTATAATTTAAAATATTAAATAAAAGAAAAAGTTTCAGCTGACTCTGGCAGCAGCCAAACACGTATCAGCTACAGACACTTCAGAATCACAATTAAACAACACTGATGGAGAAAAACTTTTTTCATCTGTTTCCAGAAAGCTGTAAAAGCACAATCCTTCAGTCTTCTCAGTAATGATTACTTCAGAAGCTCTTAAGCCCTTGTTTTATCCATGGAGACTGATACTCTCAGGCACATAGGAAACCTCAGTCTAGCCTAAATAAAATGCAACAGCCTCCTTAATATCTAGAACATAAAGTTCTGTGTACACAGAAATTACAAGGTCAGAAAAAAAAGAATTTTTCCCCTTAACTAAATGTGACTGTTTATGTCAGACGTGAGCAGGTCCCACACATGCATCCTTAGAGACAAATACTTGAAAATGTTTATAGATAAAGAGGCACTCCGTGGTTATGGAGACTCAATGGCTACAAGAACTAGAAAATGAAGCTCAAGCTTATGGAAATCAATAATGGACAACAGATTTAATTTTAAGCCTGACAATTTTCTTCTTTCTTTCCTTTTAGAACACACATCCCCAAACACAATATAAAAACCAAACTAGTGTGTGCCTCTGCAGTGTGGGGCGTACATGTAAGTAGGGAAAAGAAACATCCTTTTTCTCCAGAGAGGCTTTATCAGTCTGGAGCATTTGCAGCACAGTGAGACAACTGAAATTGGTAGAAGAAAATCAAACACACCTCTATTTCACACAGAGTGAAAGAGTGTATGGAAGATCAGCTTGCTGCCTGGCTGTAACTGCTTCCACAGGATACACTTTCTGTTCAACTAAGATGAAGCCATTTTTCTGAAGCAATGTCTCCTTGAGCAGAATGTTTGCTGGATGCAATCTGAGTGGGTTTTATTGATCATTTGATCTAGTTGAAGATTGATGCTTTTTGTACTCCCTTCCCTTAGTTATAACTTCAGCAGAAGACAAATATAGCCTCAGATTTTCTTTTCCATGAATGAGTCCTAGGCAAACAACACTCTTGCCAGCTTCTAACTCAGGTAGAACCTTCTCTGTAGAAAGCTTTTACTGACAGAGGCAGCTATTGATAAATCTTAGTTAGGATAGAAACAGGAGTACATTTAGAAAAGAATTTGAGTTGAGAAAGTGGAGCGAGGGAACTAGGGCAGATAGTTTCAGAAGAGGCACCTAGATGAGAAAAAACTCCACCTTATTTAAGTTGCCACAGAAGGGGAAAAAAAGAATTGATAAAAAGGGAATAAAAGTATTTGACAAGGGCTCAAAAGATAAGCCATTTGCTTGTAAATATTCTGATTTCTCTTTACAGAAGACTGTCCAAACAGAACTCAGTTCAGCTTTATGAATATCCAGAGTTGTGAAGGCACATGGCAGTATTGTAATTTTAATTTTTGAGAATATGGATTCAAATACTGAGCTCTGAACCCAGAGAAAAATCAGTCTGGTTTGTGAAGTATCAAAACATACAGTCTAGAGTAGATAAAGAGACAGTTCAGATCTCCTATCTGGGTTTCTAGAAAATACATCCTCAATCATAAATAAGGATCTAAAGCATTTCACCTAAGTTCAGTTGCATCTCTAGTAAGAGCTGAAGTATATGTGGATTAACTCAGTCAGATGAATTCAGAGATCTAGCTGCTTTCCTGCTTCAGAAACTTATGTAAGGAGAAGAATCCTGAATTATGCAAGAGACTTTGAATAACAAAGCTTCAGAGCACTTAGAGAGACCATTTAAAAATAAGCAGCAACTCTTCCCTCTTTTTCTCCCGCATTTGTCTATCTCTTGCTGGTGAAGCCCTTCTTCTTCTTGCCCTTCTGGAATGGACACCAATCTACTGTGCTCAGCTGAGTGTATATGGACTAGTCCTAGTGTACAGTATGACTGGAAAATAAATAAAAAGGAAACTAGATCCTTGCATCTGCTTTCTACTTCCTTCCATCTGTCATGCTCATAAAAAAGAACTACATTCCATCATATATAATTAATACTTAGCCTAAGTAATCCTTATAACCTCAAACCTTCAGAAATCACTATAAAATTCACTTCTCAACACTAGTATGCATAAGATAATTCCTTTCTCCAAGTTTTCTGCAAAGATGGCAGGAATGAATTTGAAACCTCCATTGAATAGAACAGTTTGAATTACACACAGCTTTAGACAATAGAAAAACTTGCTATATTTTTCCGTAATTTTACTGTTTGGAGCAGATTGCTCATGGATACCATGGAAAATCAATTGCCACATTTTTTTAAGAATAGAAAAGACAAACTTCTCTAAGAAATGAGTTTATTACAGTTGCTTCTACGTAGGGGCTGGAGAAGGTGACTTCTTTAAGTCCCTTCCATTACTATTTTTCTATGATCCTATATTTGTTGTCCCAGCTCATTAAATTCCACAGTTCTGGAAAAGACTAGAGATGAAGCTGCCAAGGTGATTTGGGTATCTTCAAATTAACCCCACAGGCTTTGGCACTGAGAAACAGAAAGACTGCCAACTGCTCTCCACATTTTCCCTAGCCTATCTCTGATCCTTCTAACTGGCATCCAGTCAAACCAAAACTGAACTTGTACACTTCTGTGTTTAAATGAATCAAAGTCTCATAGTTTACAGAGACAAATGCTAGAACCAGATTATTTTAAGAAGTAGATTGTACCTATGTGGAAACTAGAAACTGATTGCCCTATCCAGGGTTATATGTAAATAAGTAAATAAAACCTCTGTCTCCATGCCTTATCATATTCAACTCCTGTGTCAGGGGTTCTTCTTAAGTGGTAAAGATCCCAGATCTCACCATCAGAAGGCAATTCTTTCCTCTTTACAGATTGTATTGAGGACAAATCTTTTTCTAAGAGTGGCATTTTAATGTATCAAAAGAAACCCACAGAGAACACTCAGAGAAAGTGACTGCAAGGTGTTTTATAATACTGGGAAATAAATTACTTGAATTTATATTAATTATAATTAAACGAATAAGCTTAAAATATTACTAAACAACTGGAAAGAGGCAACAAAGTAGCAGTTTGTTGTTATTTAGCTTACAATTTCAAAAGATGTAAAACATTTGCTACTGTGTCAGTCTTATTGACGACACTCAGCTTTAATTGTTCTTACTCAGGTACAGACAAGCTGCTGAATGGTTAGAGATTCAAGTAGCAGGATCAGTTATCACACAGACATAAAGCCGGACTGAAGAATTCAAGGCTCAGCTCGGGCAAGCTAACGGCACATTACACAATTATGCTTGAAGTACTTGAACAAACAGCATTTGCAGAAATGCCGTGCAGAAAATGCCACAATACTATTATGACAATGAGTAGCACACGCGATGGTTTCCTCTTCCTGCAAATATCAGATGTCACAGTATGCACCCTATCTGCATCCAAAAGATGTCTTCAAACTTGCAATGTAAGGAATCTTAGTTCCTGAATTGATACTCAATTCATTTTGGAATTGAAAGGGATGGAGAGATGTCGTGTCTCACACTGGAACTTCCTTCAAGTACTTTCAGAAGACTTACACTGATAGACTTCTTCAATCTATCCAAGGAGGGAGAGTAACAGTGTCCTGCTGTTTTGATTCTGTGGTGACAACACTGGTGTGAAGAAAGAATTATACTGCAGTCTGCACAGTATTACTTTATGCTGCAGACTGTGCACAGTATTACCAACTCCAGATGGCTCAGGGAACAAGGGATTTAATTCGAAAAAACAAAAAATGTTGCAAGAATCTAAAAGTAGAAGTTAAATGAAAAATTCTCATGATTGAAATGTAAGATCCTACTCCACAATGTACTATGGTGGACCAAGTGGTAAATTTTAAAGTGACCCCTAAAAATCATAGGAAGACTTAAATGAAATTAAGAAAATAGCCTGAGGAAATGCAGCCTAAAAGAATTTTAAAAATAAAATCAAGCAGTTGTAAATATGATGAGATGCACTGTTGCATGCTCATAATGGTGTGTGTGTATGTATATATATATATATTTTCTAGGTAAAACTGAAGATTAGAGTTCAAAATGCCCTGAAGAATCTAAACACCTGGGTGCAATCCCTCTAGATCTCTTATTCAAATGGGGAAAAAAAACCCCTCTGAAAATAAACATTTATTGTCCCTTCAATACAAAGCTGAAATGAATTCATTGCTGACTTCACCCATTTGCCAATTGTTGACAGCTGTCAATATAGGGATTTGATTTCTTTATCCAGGCATCACAATCACTACATTCGTATCTTCAGAGAAAGATCTTGACTGTGAGCTGCAGTTTCACTGCCCCAACTCAATTACTGCATTCTTGAACTGCAATGTATTCATTTGTGGGCAGTGGGGCAGCCAGTGGGAGGGTATTGATTGGAGTATAATGTCATGTGTAGCAGCGAGAGTAAGATGAAAAGTGTTTTCTGCTTAATGGGTTGGTATTAAGTAGGTGGGAATGGCTTCTAATTAGCCAACAATTGCTGTGTTTCTCAGTTTCCCTCCCTTCCCTCCTCCTGTCGGTCACCAGCTGCCAATCTCTCTCTCCTTTTCCTTTTTTGTGTGGAGTTCATTGCTCACTGCAGTGAAAGCCTTTGTTTAAAAAAGAGGGCTCCCAGGGTCTCATCTGCCAGGGTACAGCTTGCTGCCTGCGATGAGTAGCAACTGTCAGTTTATTTTATCTCAACCTTTTCATCATTCTGCTGAAACTGGTCGAGTGAAACCACCTGAGAGACCTGAGGATTCAGTACCTACAAGTCATTAGCCAGGGCTGCTCAGTCTCTCCCCACACAGCAAGTCAACTGAACACTGCTTAAAATATAGTCCACTTTAACCCCGTATTTTCCTATGGATGTATTAGGACTCCTCCTGCACCTTCCACATTTTAGTTGCATGATCATTCCTTAAACATACTAAAAATAAGAATAGTGAGTAACGTTTTCAGCGCTTCCCAGCACAAATGCTCAAACACTACCCTTTAGAAATATAAAATATGATAAACTAAAATCCAGCTTTAGAATACCCTCAGTTGGAACCTCCCTCTTATCTAGGTTGTGTTCTCCAGCATGAATATCATACCTCACTATTCCTCCCGTTATCTGAACCTCTGCTTGTCTTCAAGTTTTTGATAATGCAGCTCAGAAGGACGAATTCTGCTTACTTGTGCCACTTCCTCAAATCCATAAGATTTTACAGGCATAACTAAAAGCAGTATTTGGCCCACAATTTGGCCAAATAACCACGACAAACATATATACAACATTCTCCTCTCTTTCCCATACAGTTTCTTCCTGTAGGTACAGATATATATGTGTACAGGTACTCCACATGCACACCTACATTCCAAATGGCTAATGTAATTGCAGTACAATCATGAAAAACTTATCAAAGTATGTGAAAGAAATATTTTATTTTGAACTAAAACAAAATTAGATTTATCTTAATCAAATTCCATGTCATTTGCCTGAGCTATCTTTTTTCTTGTAATCACAGCTAACCTGTTACAGTCATTACTAACAGTTTTAATACAGCAACTGAAGTATTGCTTTCCCCTGTATGAACAGGGAGCTTTTTCAAGATCTATAAGAGAAGACAAGAACAGAAATCCAGTTATCCTTCAATATATCAATTGATTTCTTAATGCTTGAAATCATCAATGTTTCATCTCAATTCTCATACTGCGGCATAAATGCGCATACTCGTATTAATATCAACCAAAAAAATATGATTTGTTTTAATATTATTCTCAGAACTGAGCTAAAGGTACCAGTGAGGACGAGCTCACTCTTGGGTAATTGCATATTTCAAGATACTATTTGGAAGATTGAAAAACTCTGGAGTCAAAGACTTGGCTCCTTAGCACCAGGAAGTGACATTTTCCACCAGGAGACTGAAGTGTCAGGCAAACAGAGGGCTGCAAGTGCTGCAACCAGGATAAGAAGTCAGTGGACACTGTGCAGCACACATCCCTCTCCTCTCTTGGTTCCTATCAATTGTAACATTCTGTTTTTCCTTGACATGGGTACTCAGGTACGGTCTGAAGTCCTTATTCCTCAGATTCCTTGGGTGCACAACATGAGCTGAACAAGACTGCCATGCAGCACACTCATCTTCCATTTTTCAGCTTCAATTTCACATCAGCAATTAGTTAAATGCACAGCACTAACAGATGCCCAGTTGAGATGTGCAAACACGATCAGACACGTGTCCGCACATCTCAACACGATGTCTGTATTCATGTGATCTGTAAATATCAGACAGTACGAAACACATCTTCACAAAAAAGACACAGATTGAGTCTTGGCTTTCACAGACATTGTTATTAGCATATGAATAAACATAAAGCTTACTTATGAGAGATGTTGGGCACTTGCAGTTCCCATTGCAAAAACTGCTGCAGATGATTATTTCCCCACAGGTGCTAATAGCAACTACGCTGTGTTGGACTAGTATCTGTAGCAGCTCCATCTCAAAAATAAAAAAAATATGCCAGAATTTTAAGGAAAAGGAATCGTATTAAACCACTGTAGCAAATATGGAAAAATAAGAAAAAAACCCTTTGATTAAGAACAATTTTTCCATATCAATTACTCTATCTGATACTTACTAATGTCAGTATTGTAGGATAGTAGCTATGTGTTCAACATGTCGTACTTGTATGACACACTGCGGAAAATACTGTGGCAAGACTTGTATGAGCCCTTAAATTGGAATATTCTGTATTGTAGATAATATTGAATGCTTAACTGAGTGAGTAGAAACAAGTGGATGAGCCTGGAGGCATGGTCCATCTACTTAAGTGTGCATTTGGATCTTCAAGCTAATTAATCACCCAGTTGTATACTAAAACTTACTCAATCCATTCACACAGGTGATTAAGATCTATTTAAAGGACATTTTGATACTTCACAATTTTCTATTAACCAACTTACCAAGATAATAAGAAGTGTGATTCTTTCCACAGCATGCTCTGATCACAACACAATAAAAACACAGAGCGTGAAGAACAGTGTGAAAACAGCAAGAAAAACCTGAAAAAATTCTCAAAAAAATCCTATCGATTTTACTACAAGCACAAAAGATATACCTAAGAAGGTATAAGTTGAGATGCTAGCTAGTGGGTACAGAGGTAACTAACTTATGCTCCTTAAACATTGGCATAAACATGTATAAAACTGGGATTTGGAATGAAGGTGTAATAGAAGGGTTAACTTTGTTCATAAAATCTTATGTAGGGAGTCGGAAACTTTTTGTTGTAATTAGACAAGATAAGTTTCACAGACAGCTTGCTAATCAAGCGTCAATAAACAACTGATAAGAACTGCACCTATTCATCTCTAAGTACCAGAGGACCACTTACCAAACCACTGGTTGGCATGTTTGCAGACAACACCAATAAAAGGTTCTTTACGAATTTTAAGTGACAACAACCACCTCAATATTAAACAAAAGCAAAAAAGCCTGATCTCTGGTTCATTATGAGGATCCATTTTTCCTTTTAAGAATAAACCACTAGACACACCTCTGCTCATGTATGCAGCAAAGGAAAGGCGCCTGTGATGGGCATATGTGGAGATGCACTAGAACTACTTCAAAAGTTTGCCAACTGGCTGTTCCTACTTTGGCCCTGCAAACATCAGGGGACTGCCAGAGAACAGCTCCTGCTTTATGACTCTTCCCTTTGTCAATGCTTTCATTGGCAGTGAAACTTAAAACCTGAGGTGCCTCAAAATCAAGGATTTCTCCAGAAGTGACCTAATGTAGTTGGGCAAGAGCTTCAATTTCTTTTGAACCATTCAGGAGTCCTATAAAATCAGAGCAAGACTGAGATTCTGCCCTGAGAATTTTCACTTTTTAACTGGTAAGGAACTCCACTTATGTAGAAGTACTGACAGTGCACTGCATAAAACTCCACTAGTTCACTGCATAAAGCTACACTAAAGGGTCTGACAATATACTGCAGTTTATACATCACTTCCAACTTTTTTTCCACAAGAAAGAACAATTCACCTTATTTAGGGAACCATTTTCTGCTGATCTAGAAAGCTTGTCTGAGAAAACACAGCTGGATGCCAACAATGTTTAGCACAGGATGTGTCTAAAGGAAATGCGTGGCAAGATTTAGATGTTTCCATAGAAAGTATCAGATGGGAAAAGACCTAGATGAGATTCAAATTCTCTTCTGGTTAAAATGTTTTTATGTAACTGCAGATGACAAGAACATTCACAATCCCACCGTCAGGATGATAATGATTTTTTTGAACCTATACCACCACTTAGACATAAAAGAAGTGCCAACTCTTGGCTAAGACTATGAAAAAACTTCTAACACATTATTCCATGAAAACATGAAAATGTTCTATGAACCTTCCTTTCAAGTACTGCCAATCCACACACCTGACCTAGATCTGATCCTGTCTAGCAATTCCCAGTTATTTAAATTGGTATTTAAAAATAAATCCCAGTGAAACCCTGTGGATATTGCATTCATACAAAGCACAAGAACACCGAGTAAAAGCACTCCCCTCTCACATTTTTTTCAGACAAACTTCAGCCATCAAAAGCAAATAAAACAATCTACTGAACTCATGGAAAAACTGACACAGATGTTTATACTGTGTTGTCAGACTCTTCGGTGAGAATCTGGTGCATCCGGTCACTGATCACAATGTGCTGAAAAACTTCCCTGTCACTGTCAGTCCTTTCCTGCACACTTGATTCTTTCTGCAGTCCAAGCAATAATCACTCTCACTTTCTAAAAATATCAGCATGTATCACTAAGCAGACTTATTCATATACTTAAAAAACTGAATCCCAATTAATAATCAATAACAAAAGATATACGAACTCCATAAGCTGATTTTGCAGAAACACACATGTCCCATGCCATCAACATCTATACGTAAGCATGCTCTGCTTCAACACTTAGTTAAGATATTCACCTTTACTATCAGAGGTACAGCAGTACAAAAAGGACTGATACTTTTGAAAGCTAAAGGTGAGACAAGATAAAATTTAGCAAGTGATGAGTGCTAGGTGATAAGAACAACAAGATGAAGCACAGGTTTAGAAAATTTTAAGGAAAAAGATGACAGAATCACCTCTCAAGTTTTTTCTTCCTAATTTTCCTAAATGTATATACTTCAGCATTTTTAACCACTGTATTTTTCCAGAAGTGAGCAAATAATTCTATTTGATAAATCCCACAAAAATGTGCAGAAGCCATCCTGAGAATTTCTGTAGGGGACACAGAAACCTTTAAACTACTTTCAAAACATGCTTATAAAGAAGTGAGCCTTTGTGCCTCTGGTACAGGGACAGCCTTGGAGTCTGTACTTGGCCACACACTTACTGTACATAATTTAAAGTTTTTTAGTTTTTATTTACTGGTGTGAACAAGTGTATAATTCCCTTACTTCACGTTCAGTTGCATTTTCTGAGAAAACACCTTTCATTTTCTCATTATTTTCATCATATTACAATACATTCTGAAACCTTAAATAAACTCTCAGTTTTTACAACTCACTATTGACATAATCCACAAGCATACAGAGCTTGAAGCAGAGTCCATTGCAGATCCTATCTCCAGACTCTTGTTCAGTGAACAGACCTCTGAGAGGGAGGGGGTGCCCAAAAGATCATTTGGAGGCATGGGCATCCTCTCTGCCTTCCAAATCAAGGGTCTGAATCACTCCCGTCTTCTTTACAGCAGCGATTGGGAAGAACAATCACAGTTTGGCCTGTTCAAATTCAGTCTAGCTACTGTGTTACTGACAGCACATACATTTAATGATTTTTACTTGATAAGTTAGTTACAAAACCCATTAATATACTATCAAGAAGAAACATGTCAAAAGAAAATATTAAGACTGCATGCTAATTTCAGTCACCACACAAGCCTAGATATTTGCCTCCTGTACTTGCTAACTGCAGAATAGAACTTACTGACTAATAAATGATCGAAACAATATAATAGACACACAAACAGTGGCTTTGAGGGAGTGCACACACGTGCACAACTCTTGCAGTCTCACATCAGTATCGTGATACCCCAAAATCTCTGACAGAGCTTTAGATTTGAAATATGCAGTGAAAGGAACGTGCTAACACAAACCTCTACCTTTCCACTGACATTATATAAGAACTATGTGATGGATGTATATCTTTGTAAGGTACAAAGACTTGCTATTTTCTAGTTCTGATCAGTGAACGACACATTTTCTTAATCCTAAATTTTCCCAGACCAAAAAATCTGCTAGCACCAAGGAGCAGGTACCAGGCAAATACAAAGTGCACATGAAGATGGAGTTTGATTTGCAGTCAAGCATTTTGGGTACAGTGTCATGGCAGTTTTATTTAGTAGGCATTTGAGGTAACCAACAAAATTTATTAGAGGAGGAAAGACAAGATTTGCAATGTTAGAAGTATTCCTGCTACTGTACTTCAGAAAGAAGAGACAGTAAAAAAAAGCAGTTTATCACATCATGAAGCAGACTGTTCTGCTGTTGGACACTATTACCAAAATGGCCCATAAATTACACAGCTGTGGGAAGTTACAGTAGAAAAATGTTAAGTGAATTTGTTTAACATAATCTTTGGTCTCATATCTCACTTCTGACTTTCACATTCTTTAGAGATAATCCTTTTACTAATGAACAACAAAGTTACACATAAGCTCAATCTAAAATGCATTCGGTAAAATCGCTATATTTAAACAAATTAGCAATTTTGTGCTAGCCAAAGGTTTTACAGAGAAATTACTATAAATCATCTTAAAGCACTTTTAAAAATGTCAATCAGTATGATGAAGATTTAACATTTTACACAACAGAAAGGACACAGTCACACTATGGAATATACCATTCCTTACATCTACAAGATGAAGCTGGAGAAAGAATATTGAGGGACTACATATCTGGGAGTAAAAACAAAAGCTCATTGGATTGTATTTTCCAAGCTACACAGATTTAGCTGGTGCATGCACTTTAAATCATGTTGAAGGCTGCTCAAGTGTGGAATGCTAGAAATAGTCCTAATCATGTTGAAGTTGATGGTGCAAGATAATTCCACTGACTATAAGACTTGACAATTCATGACATGGATAAGGAAAATCATTTATGCAGCATTTGAAGGCATCATAAAAGAGAAAAAAACAACACAGCAAAACAAACACAGAAAACCTATAATAAAACATATTAATTTTGCCAACTTCTCCAAAGTCAAAGAATCTAAACCTTAAATTGTGGTCAAAAGCACATACTATTTCTCAAGAAAACAACTGAAGACTTTGTAGTATGAGGAAAACAATACATTTTAAGTCTACTCTTAAAAGTGTTTAAATGATTTCCAGCATCCAAGGGCTCTTGCTGAGACACAGCCCTGCCAGATGCAATGATCTGGACTAAGAGTTGTCAGACTCACAGAAAACAATTTCTTGTCAGCATTTCATGTAATCAATATGCAAAACCAGATTCAAAATTTTCCTGCCTTCAGCACCTTTAATTATTCTTCTCTCCTCTAGAAGGCAGCAAGTCAGGAGATTATTTATTGAAAGACCAGTGAAATCTTTTCTCATCAGACAATGTTAGTCACGCTGTGGGTTCCTTTTTAGGCTTTACCGTGGAGTCACAAGCCTTTTTGCCTACTGATTCTGCTTATAATGTTTTTTATGCATTTGACTAAACATAAAAAGAACAATAAAACATACTTGTTGTTGCAGTGGCATCTCACAATGGCATAAATAACTCTCCAGGTGAGTCAAAGGCAATAAACACGTCCTCCTTTGCATTTATAGAAACATCGTTCTCTGACAATCCCATTCCTTTTGTCCATGACAACTCTGGTCAAAACATCTATTTTATTAATAAATGTTGAGGTAAATTGAGTAATTAATGGTCCTTTCTGCCTGGTTATTGAAATGATTGATTTAGAAAATAAGTCTTGGTTGAAAGACATAAGGTATATGGCAGTACTTGAATTTAAATGTAATTGTTCCTACACTAGCTTAAGTATTTCTTTTGCCTAAGAATAAAGAAACTGCTCTTATTTTTTTGTCACAGAAAAATTTTTCAGTCAGAACAGTTAGAAATAAAAACTTATTACTTTCCTTCTCCTTTTCATTAAATTCCCCTCTGGATTAAGAACTACCACTGTATTCTTGTCTTTATCTGTTTTATCCTGAAAAAGACTGAGAAAAATCTAGTAGATTATCAACGTTGAGCTGTTTGAAAGAGCTAGAAATACTTCTCTATTATCACAGCAGGAATTTCCTAAGTGATGAGTTCATCATAGGATGCACAGACAGTCTCCTGGAAGGTAGAATAAAAGCTGTACCTGAAACTCAAAGGCAGTGAATCCTCATCTTGAATTGGTGCCAGGTCATGTTTTGCCAGACAAAGATATTAAAAATGTAATGCCAGTACTAACGAGAGATTTGGCACACAAAACATGAAGAATGTTACAGATTGTGCTGACAGTGTGACACTATGTTTTCCTGGATGTAATCTGGGTATCATGAGAGTAAGCTTGGAGCACTAATGAGAAGAATGATATTGAACTGGAAGAGCTGCTAAATATGCAGTAGCCACAGGGTTCCTGGAGTGAACTGGAACTGAAATGAAAACTGCAATTCTGAAAGTAACAGAGGGTAAACTAGGCACAAATACAGAAGGAAGAGAATCTCAGCAGGCAAAACTTGTTTCTGGTATCACGCTTGTCAGGACATAAAGGGCTTTTCTAACCATGCTCTGTTTATCCCTGAAGTACTTTTAAAATGGAGCATGAATCTTGAGCTTAAAGAGGCACATATCATAAATGAGTTTCAAAACTGACTGGAGAAAGCAATGTATAAAAGTTGAACAGACAACCTCGTTAGGTGTCAGAACTAAATTACATATTGGAGATAACAAAGATTATCCTCTCTCTTCAAGGTTCCTGGATTTTTGGTGTTGCTACTGTTGATTTTTGCTGGCCTCCTATTTGTTGCTACTGTTGATATTTTCTGGCCTCCTTATTTGCTACAGTTAGTGATCCTCATATGAAATGATTATAAAATTGCTTGACATTGGATTCTTCTTCGGCCATCTCTGTTGGAATTCCTGGCATCTGCACTATAGGTCTAGACAGGAGACATGCACCCAAATAACTCTGATAGTCAACAAAATCTGTGAGCATGCTAGGTGTTCACTTATTAAGACAAAAATCACAAATATATATATATATATATATACACAGCCATTGTAAAAGTGTTACCATCACTAGAACTTAAAACACTGTTATCAGATTTATCTCTTCAGCATGCTAGTGAATGTCCTTGTTCAACAATTCTCAGTAGCTTCTAGTGTTGTCTCTGGTATCCTGGCTCCTGTTAAGCTGCTAACATCTTTAATTAACTCTTATTTTATACATAAAATTCACAACTGAAGTGATACTTAATTTTACAATTCCATGAAAGGATGAGATACAGAAGAAAGCAGCAGACAAGCTTCTTGTCTTTACAAGTATGATAACTGAGGGAATAACACCATAAATCTGAAGCTCCATGTTATAACTTTGCCCCATCTGCCATTTATTTCCACTGTACTCCAGATTCGTGCTGTTAACAGGAATGCAGAGAAGAAAGTTTCAAGGTGGAGTAGACTTATCCCTTTTCCTTCCCCAGTACAGTACAGTTTAATACTACCAATACTTGGAGATAATGCATAATTCAGTTTGTCTCGTATTAATATATAGTACAAGGGAAAATGCAAAGAAAATTTAACCCATGAAGACAGAGGCCTACTCCACACAAAGTCCTCCTCTACTCCACCTCAGACAAGGAAATAGACTTAAGAAATCAGAGTTGTTTTTATTTTTTCCCTTCCTCTCCACTGTCAAGCATAGGGATACAAAAAATAAAACAGCACATTCTTTGGGATTGAGAACTATGTCAAGCAGAAATTACTTCTCATTTTTAGCAACAGGGAACTTGGTTTTGGATGCACTTAAAAAATGTACTCCAAATGAGGATTATTATTATTTTCTTTAAAGATTAAAATAATAATTTTTGACTAAAGTAATACATTACAGTTTGCAAACAGCACCAAAAAAAGTAAGTTACCCTCCAGAGCAACTACTACTATCTGTTTCTCCCTGCTATTTTTAATTTATTTAATTCAGCCTTTACAATAAGCACACAAAGGAGTAAATCTAACCTACATTCAGCACAAGGATTAAGCCCAGGAAATAATTTCATAAAGCCCTACAAGAAAAATGACTTAACTGTTGAGGACAATGCAGCTCTAATGTGTTTCATAACCAATGTCTTACCGACTGTAAGAGGGTCAGCGCACATGTCACTTCTGTTTTCCTTCCATGCCAGCAGGTACTTGAGGCTGACGGGATCTTCAGCTGCTACATGGCTGTTAAATGCTACCATCAGCTGATGAGCCTTTGCAATGCCACAATAAGCCTTTGTTTCATCCACTAAGGGCACACTGTTTAAAGTTTTGGCTGCCTCAGAAGCCTGACTGAAATATTCCAAAGCTTCAACATAGTTCCCCTAGTAAAGAAGAGGAGGAAAAAAAAGAAAAGAAATTTAGAAACTCCTTGCAGTCACCTGTATTTTACCTTGACATTAGAGCCTGCTCCTCTGGCACCTCAGAGATGTTGCAGTGGAGAGCTCAGCCCACAGAATGACTCATGGCAGGGCATTAAGCAAATCACTCTCCCTTGCTGTTTCTTGACCCCTAAAATTTGGATGAGCACTGCTCATATCTTTCTCAGGAACTGAATTGTTTCTTGCTTATCTGTGCAGTATTTTGAACACACAAATGCAAGCATATCAGTGCTTAAGTATTAATTCTGATTCCAGCCAGGACATTTAGGAATTATCGCTATTGTTTCATTACATTCAACACATCTGTGGGAGGAAAAGTCCTACTTTTTGGTGGTACTATATTTTAGAAAATAAATCCTAAAAGTAGGAGGAAAGAGAACAATGAAGTGATAGACCTAAAGCACTGAAAAGAACAGAAATTAAAACCTACATATTTTTGGGTGAAGAAAAGGGCACACCAAACCCCAGGAATTACTCCTAATCACAAAAAAGAGAAATAGCTGGAGAAATGTATGTCAACTGTTGCTAAATAAAAACCCTAAATAATTTCCCTCTTCATCCTCCAGAATACAGAAATCCAACATTTATGAACCCAGTAAAAAGGAGTATAAACTACAGCATATAGTACATTAAGAAGAATTAAAAAAGCATAACAAGAATTAATTTTTGTGTGAAATATAGAAGAAAAACCCTCCTCAAATTCTTGACCAAAGGGGAAGAAAAAGAAAACTATGGAAAATCACAGTAGGCTGAAGGATACTGCTGAAAAGTGAAAATAATATATTTTAAATTGGTATATTTCTTCATCTTTTGTATATTTCTTCTTTTCCATGAATCTACTTTGAGTAAGCATCAGACTCAAAAGAAGAGCTGGAGGAGTGAGCTTTTAATTTAAAATGTAACATACCACCAAACCAAAACGAAGCATATATGAAAGACTTGAAGAAATCTAAAGATGAAGAGGTTAAATTGCTGGGAAATACGTAACATGTATCATTAAAACTAGGTAGTATAATCCAGCCTTGAGAAGTAGTACAGTGGTATGGCAGTGGACAGTAACTTCATGCTCTAGTATCAGTTTTGTCTAATGTTTAATTATTATAGAAAAAATCAGATGACAATTTTTTCAAGACTGTCAAAAAAAGGTAAGAAAGGAGGGTTTTTGCAAGGCTTTAAGTAATTTCAACAGGACAAAGTAATACTACCTGAGTGGTTATGTGATAGCAAATGACATGGATTCTTTAGAAATTGAGAGATATTTCATACTGCCTGAACTATTTGAAAGTTTTAGTGGGTTCTAGCTCAGGAAAGTTGCCTTGAAATAACATGCCCAGCTCTGCAATGGCTTCTCCTAAATGCAGAAATGCTCTAATATCTGGTAAGATCAAACAAAATACTAGCATGCATCAAGAATTCAGAGGAGAAAGAGAGAGTAGATACAATCTACTTAAATAAACAGTATATTAGTGAAACTGGATAAAATAAGTATATGCCAAATAGCAAGTATAAACTGGGAATAGACTGAAAATTGCTATCAACTACAATAAAAGAGTAAGGATGAGTTGAATATAACTGAAGAGTGAGAAATTTAAAAATTATTCCAGATAACTCTCTCTTCTTAGTGGATTGTTTATGGTGGCAGTCCTGATGCCAAAGCTACTAATAAGAAAGTAGAACATCCTTGTGAAAAAACCAAAATCAACAAACAAGACAAGGCAAAAAATAAAAGGTCTTCCTGGGAGCAGCTCGTTATGGAACTATTTACACCTTACTCCGAAGGAATTAGTTCTGGCTATTGTCAGAGTTAGACAAACTTCTTGAGGCAGATTCTATATGTCTGTCATCAACACTAAGCTATAGCCTGCCTGCACCCTGGAATACACCTTCCATTTTGCCCAGTGGTGTGGAATTCTGCTGCTATGATGACAAAAAATTCACAGCTGAAAACATTTTCAGAGCTGTCTTATCCTTTCACTCTCAGCTTGATTTAGTACTATTGAAATTCCCTTCTGCACAGACACAAGGAGGAGAGACTCCAATTGATTCCTGTTGCACTTGATACCAACTTTTGGGATCAAAATTTGTATAACTGCTAAAATGTGCCTGTAATTATAAAAGGACAAAAGAGAGAAATTTGAGTAGTCTTTAGGCTTTGTTTAATTCAGTAGGAGAGCAGAATTAGAATGAGGACACAGCAATGAGTAAAGAACGATAATTCCTAGGATAATAGACAAAAAGCAGAAACACCTACCTGCCTACCATACTCATGAGAACTGTAACAGGTTAAGTGATGCAATTAGTGAGAGGAATGCAGCAAATCAGACCAAGAAACTTGAGAAAAGTGAAATGAGAAATGACAGAGTGTGCCATGCTAACTTCATCAGAGTTTGCATTTCAAGTAAGCAACCTGTTTAGCAAACTGGGAGAAATGAGATCTAATATTTGTGCATAACACAAACCCAGAGATTTTAGGAAACAAGAAACATCTGGGTAAACCAATCATGGCTAGAAAACATACTGAGTGTACAGGTGATGGAATAGTGAGAAAACAGAGCAGTAAAGACACAGCAACAGTAAGGACAGAGCACAGCAAATGTGGTCAGTGCTACTCTGAGGAGAACAGTAAGAGTTATACTCCAGTTTACTAAAAGTCCTCAAGGATAGATCTGGATATAAATAGAGATATTTTAATTAGATGAGGACAATACAGCTGCAAATTGTAGCACTGGGGAAGTACAGAGTTGAATAAAAATATTCTAATAATGACTTCGAGAACACTGGTGATGACAGCTGACACCAACAGGCAGTGAACCAAAAGAACAAATGTTAATTTAGACTCAGTTTTGGTAAACATTGCTGACCATGCAGAAAAAAGTGGTATAGAAAATAGGGAATTTCAGACTTTCAGAGTTTTTAAATTTACATCACATATTTTATATAAATTAATAAGATTAAGTCACTGGACCTGTGCCCTCTTACACTACTACCCCGTCTCAAGGCAGCAAATTTTGAACTGAGAATTTAAAGAACACTCAAAAACAGGTTGCTTGTCAAAATATCTACTCTTATAGAATTGATTATTATCAGTGGTGACACAAGGAATAAAATGCAGAAGTAGTTAAACAGAATTAGCTAATTATTTTTCAAATTTGGAGTAGAATAATTAAGCACAGTGTCACACCACCCTGCTTTCTTCTGAGTTTCAGGTCCATTTTAAAGTTGCTTCAGCAAGTCGTCAAAGACTTAAAAACTAAGTTTTCCGTGGGAAATTCAGCTTCTCAGGGTAATTTAGAGATTACAGAGTCAGAAATTTTTCTACTCCTTATGAAATAAAAACAGGACAACAATTTTGGTAACAGAAGTTCTCTGTAAGAGGAATCCAGAAAAAAAAAGCATATGGGGGTTGTATAAGTGAAAAGGGGCAAATAATCTGTTCAATATCTTACACTTAGAACTTATGACCAAAAAATAGACAACAGAGTTTAGAAAGGGTAATTTTGAAAGGGTATTTCTATTTTTATTTTATTTATAATGAAAGCTTTTCCTAATTTCCATATTGTCCAGTCTGCAGAACAAATTCTTATTACTCATTGATTTAAATAATTTTGTGCAGCATTTCAGCTCTAAATTAGGTGTTAAAGGGCTCAACAAGAATGTTTCACTTCTGCAGTAATGTTTTTAATGCTTGTGATTTCAAAACCCAAGGGCTACTGCAGTACAAGCACTGCATCCCTAGACATAGTAAGGGAAGTAAGCATGGAAAACACTACCCAGATAGGCAGCCAACAGAACTGTTCTGAGACTGGCACATGGGTCTGAAAGAAGCACTTCAAAAGACCCCAGAAACTATGATAAAGGGAGTGTGCTAGTGTGTTAGTTACCTCCAGCTTAATATCTTCCATCACTGCCCATCTATTGACTTAAACAGTGCAGATCAAAGCTGGGTGGAGGCACACAGAAGAGAAAGGCCTTCCACTACTAGCACAGACCTATGACAAACTATTTGCCACTAGCACCCATTTCATAAATTTGGCTGAGAGAATGTAGACAAGAAATCAAGCTGAGACTAAAAGCAGCTCATTAGTATGCAATGCAGCATACATTAATGTATGTTGCAATACAATTTCATTTTCAATAACTGATGACTCTTTATGGGGATGTACGGCCCCAATGGTCACTTGGATACAGATTTTTCACAACACTGGAAGTTTATCATGATCTGAATTTGGAGATTTTATTCATCTATTCTAGAACAAAACTCTGTGTGTTAAATATGGTGTGAAATTTCCAACTTTTCCAAAATAATTAAGGCATATTTTATTTAGTCAAATGGTGCCTTCTCATCTGGTAACTCTTATAAGCAGTCCCTTGATCAAATCCTCCTGGGTCATGTCCCATGCAAAACCAGATTTTTACCACAAAGTAAACAAAATCATTGAGATCATTACTGCAATCAGTACTTACTCTTTCATTATGAACTTTCCCAAGTAATACATTTGCATCCACCACGCTTTGGCTTAGATGAGCATTCTCAGCATCCTGCATAAACTCTCCCAAGTACTTCAAAGTTTCAGCTGACTTTCCCTGACTGAAGAAAAGGACAAGGACAAAATTAAATATTTATTCAGATGGCTTCTCCAGATGCTGAGGACCTGGGCCTTTATTCTGAGGTAACTTTACTTTGTGATGACTCCTCCATGACTGAATTTTATTTCCAAATGGCCTCTAGCACTACCCGTGCTGAGCCCAGTGAGACTAGTCCACACAGAATGTCTGAGGGCAGAACTGAATCCTCTCAGAAGAAAAAACAAAATTTTTCTTCAGAGTATTGGATCATATTTTAAGTCCCAGAATGAAAATGCAGGGGATGATTTAACAGGGATTTTGAACTTTTCATTATTTTAAATTTTTTTCTACTGAGAAGCTGATAGCGTTTTCAATACAGGTGGACCTCACAATCTGACAAAATAAGGGAAGAAGGTAAGAAGGCTGTTTTTTCAGTAAGACTTTTTGTGCTGCTGTCATTCAGAGCGGCCATTTCATGCTCTAGAACCCTGGTGGTGCAGCAGGAGCTCCATAACAGCACTGTCTTTTAGTTCTGAGGGTGACAGCCTTCCCCTGTAATACTGCACTTTGGCTGGGTGCAGCAAAGGTTGCCAGGGTCACACAGCCAAACCTATAAACTGTGGATTGCAGGTGCCACCCCCAAATCCCAGAGAGATCAGAGCAACCCGAGGTCACAGCTGAATCTAAGCTGAAAATTGGCTAATGTACTTTGACAATAACATTTGCAGATTTCCCTTTTTTTTAATAAAGCCACTCATATTAACAATATAAGACCTCGGCAGTGTGATTGCAAGGTGTAAGATGGACATCTGTGTTTGCTTGTAAGGCACTGTGCTCTTTTCCCTTTAAGGCTGAAGTGTTACTCCAGCTGACCTCAATATTAGCCATGAACTTGAGTCACTAATGTAGGAGTGTAGCATGCTAAATGTCAAGGCACCAAGCAAGGCAGAGAATCCAGTCTTAATTAGGAAATTCACAGAAATAGAAGTTTCTGTAAATTATAAAGAGTTGTGATTTATTTTCTCACCATTTTAAACCACCTTCAAGGTATATTCCTGCAGCAAATGACTGCCAGGCATTTATTTACATTACAGTGTTTTTATAAACTATATTAGGGAGATGTGCTTTCAAAGTCTGGCAGAAGTCTGCACTTGCCTGTTTTGTGCTACCAGAGTAATTATAACAGGGTAGAGCCTGCCACAAAACAGGAAATACAGCAAAACTTAGCTGCAGATTTACAATATTGCAGTGACTATCTGTATGTGACTGAGATGGGCAAGATTGCTACAAAAGGATGCTACAACATTGCAAACTAACGTTTTTGAAATGTTCAAGTATATGCTACTGTAAAGCTTAGTTGTCAATAAGTAGACTTGGATTTACTAAATTTTCTTAATTTAAGTATTTTTATACCATGAGAATACAAAACCCCTCGACTGGAAACATTTGCCAAATGTCAAAAAGCTTCTAAATTTTAGAATTAGGAACACATATTTTTTAATCTATTTCTTTTTCCTAAGAAGAGAAAATCAAATGTTTCCCTGCAGAAATACAGCATATGATTTATATAAGTTAAAGGACAAGGTTAAAGTGTTAGACAAATATTAATTCCAGTTTTTCTAGTTTTCTATATGCAGTGCACAGGTGCAACTTGAAGAGCATATTATATGGTATAATCATTAAATCCATTCAACCAGACCTTTGAGAGTTAAAAACATATATTCTGAGGAAAAGGACTCCTTGGTCCAAGGAATGAGAATGAAACAGTGCAGAATATTTGTGTATCAAGGTGATTCCAGTTTCCAATTGGGAAAACAGGACTGTTAACACCCACATCCCCTGACAACTGTCCAATTATGTATATCACACTTGGCCTACTGTTTGCAGTAGAAGTAATCAATAAAGGATGTGGTTGAGTGAACATAGATTTTGGTTGAACCAATGCATGAAAACTTAATCATTTACTCAGAGTGGAGAAATCAAATAGAGCAGAGATGAAACAGCCACTGAGGGGTTTGTTGATTGTGCCACCAAGTTTGTGGGCTAGAGGCTGAAAGTAATAAAGCAAATGGAATCAGTGACAGGAGAAAATGTAAAAAGGTTTTCTTAATTTCATGAATTAATAGAAATGTTTTGATGTATTTGTGGCCATTTTTTATATTTCACATAAAAACCTATGCTCCTCATACAGGAAATATGAAAATTGCTAGGGCATATAACCTCTTTCAGGAAAACAGAAACCAATTTGATACATATCAGAAAGGTATTTCTCACTGTTAGAACTTCACTTATGCCAGCTAGCAATTGGTTGGTACAGTTTGACAATTTTACTTGAAGAGCACTGCAGCTCTAAGAGCGCTGCATATTTAAAGTATGCTAGAAGGATTACTGAAACACTTCATCCTGCACAGGATCTGATAACATGATAAACAGGTCTTTCCTACTCAAAGGGCTAATATTTTATAGTTCCTTCAAAAATCTACATGTTATTTTATACAGCCATATACTTTCTATCTCCTTAGACATCACCTTCCTAAATGCATAAAATGTAATTTCCTAAAGATATAGTCATTCATGATCCCACAGAACAGTTATGATGACTTCAGCAGAAGAGATTGCACATCTACAGCAACTCATTTTCCAGTTTCATGCTAAAATGCCCTATGAGATTTTTACCCCTATTAGACTTTTATGAAAATATGCACCTTTTATAGGATTGCTCATGTGATGGAATTGGATGTATAAATCATGTGTCCACAAGAAGTCATTACCATAGTGGACACTGGCAGAATAAGTCAAGAACATGACGCTATTATGTCAGACTTTTTTTGCCCTGGAAAATGACATGTCTAAATGCACATGATAGAGATTTTCGGTTTCCTGTGGTCTCTGGAAACATCTGCAGCAAAAATTTTACAAAATATTCCAAAGCCATAGACAGATTCTGAGCTATTCAGGAGGGCTCAGTCACTTTCTCCAACCTGTCACAAGGAAATCAGTGCAAATTCTCATAGATGTTATGACTATAACACATTATTTCTGTGAAAGAGCCATCTTTTCTTTATAAAGACATTATCCATAAAGTTTAAAATTATTTGCACAGGTCTAGCCTAGATCAGATAAAAATACAAGTAAAGAAAAAGTGAACAAGCTGAATATGGAGATTCAGTCACCAGCAGTGACTGAATAAATTAATGCATTTATCCAGTATGTACTATGTCCACTCTGGAGTATCTCAGCACAGGATAGATAGGGACCTGTTGAGTGGGTGCAGAGGAAGCCACAAGGATGATCAGAGGGCTGGAGCACCTCTCCTGTGAGGACAGGATAAGAGAGTTGGGTTTGTTCAGGCTGGAGAAGCCTCTCTGGAGATCTTATGGTATCTAAAGTGAGCTTGTAATTAAGACGGGGGCAAACTGTTTAGCAGGACCTGTTGCAATAGGACGAGGGGTAATGGTTTGAAACTGAAAGAGGCTTGATTTAGATTAGATATAAGGGAGAAATATTTCACAACGGGAGTGGTAAAACATGGGAACAGGTTGCCCAGAGAGGTGATACATGCCCCATTCCTGGAAACATTCAAGGCCAGGCAGGATGGGGCTTTGAGCAACCTTTTGTCGTTAAAGATATCCCTACTTCTTGCAGGGGGGCTGGACTAGATGACCTCTGAAGATTCTTTTCAACCCAAACTATTTTATGAATCTATCATTCTAGCTGCCTAGACTGTTATACATCAAGTTTCTCAAATTACTGGAAGTTTCTGAGAATCATCATGACATTTTGCAGGGTTGAAGAGTAAATGCCTATCATATACCTAAAGCTGTTCAAAGCAAGTACATATGTAAGGTGTTTAATTTGGTAAATGTCCTCACTGCATGACTACCAGACTTGTTTTATAAAAATATGATTGCCATTTTCCAGAGAAAGGGTTTATGTTTGGGTCTTCACTGCAATAGATTAGCAGTTAAATCCCTGATCCTATACATGAAATTGAGTTCCTCCTTCACTTGAATCAATCAGAATGTTCCTCTTCCATGAGAATGCCTTAAATACTAAACTGGGGAGTCTTACTGCTCCTTATATTTCCTCTCATTGCTCCTTACCTACAGTTTTCCCTCTTTCCCTTTTTTTCCAAATTACAAATTGGAAAGCAGTGAGACTGTCCATTCCTGGATAGCTAAAGAATGCTGCCAGAAAGTGTGGAGTACAGATGTGATGCAGCATAAAATCACTAGTCATTCCTTCTTTAGCTCTGCTTTTAAGATAAAGATTTGGATTGCCATGGTCTATCAGACAAAGGATTCAGCAACCTGACATCAGAAGCATCACCAAATCTGTAAGTTCTGAGTAAATAAATACATGTGCCCTCATTCCAGAATGCCTAAATCACACAGGGAGGAAATTAGTATACATGGTTTACTAAGAATGTTCTCTTGACTGTCTTAACCCACCCTCTACCCAGTTCGATGCTTTCTGGGAATACAAGGAGACCACAGATGCTACTGAGAGCTCAGACAATTTTGTACTCATTGCAAAGCTACTCTTTGTATCAGCTGGTTTTCCAGCAACTAAATCTTTCTTGGTTAGGCTTAAGATGGTTTTGAAAACTAGTTTTGACCTGGTATTCTTAGTCTGTTCTGTGTCTTTTTTAATATCTTATCCCACGTCCTTATTTAGGATGCTCAGAATACAGGTAGCCACGAATTGTGTATCAGAGAGCTGAAGACAACTGTGGCTGTGGCTGGTCCCTATATGCTCTGAAAGGCCAAGGGACAAGGGCTCTAACTCAAAGAGGAGAATTTGCTCTGCACATTGAAATAAACCTGGTGACAAGTCCTTCTCCATAAACAATTTGCCAACCTCTATCATGTATCATATGCACTGAAGTTCCCAAACATAGGATGAATCAAGAAACAGCTGCAACCTTCATTTTAAGCTCTTTTCCCCCTTACTTCATATGATAACTGCATTAGACTACTTCATGTCAAAATTATTTGTGTCAGAAGCTGAAGTCGTTTCAAACTAATTCATCTGGAAGATTTTAATGCTGAAACAAAAATACTGAACACAAGCATCATATTTGCAACAAAAGTAGTTACACATGTACAAACCAGAAATGCTTCCACAGAAGAAGTGAGTGCAATAAAATAAATGGCAACTTACAGTTCAGAAAATTTTACACTGAGACACTCTCTGAAACTTGCTACATTCTTCAACTTTTCCTGTCTTTTTTTAACTTGGAAAATAAGCCTGCATTTCTTTTTTCAATAAGATTCCCCATAAACTTGGGGGAAAAAAAAAAACCCAACAACTTAAAAATCCCCCAAAATGTGGAACAAGAAGGACATATTATAGTTTACAGGCAAAGAAAAACTAGGACCACACACTTTAAAAAATGTGTACCAGTTTAAAATAACTTTCAATAAAAGGGTCACTTACTGCAAGAAGGGCACTGCTTAAAATTTAAGCAGTCAGTAATGGGAAGCGACAGACCTCTAACAATCTAAGTCTTTCACAGTTGAATGAATCTGCACTGACAGTCAGACAAGGATGTGCTTACCTACCTTGCCAGGATCTCGGCTGCAGCTGCATATGCTCTGCCGAGGCCAGCAGAATCACGAAGCGCTGTGAATATTGCTAAAGAGGTGTTCAAAATCTGTGATACAGGAAAATAAAACCGAGTAAATAATATGATAAGAATTTCCACTTTTTTTTTTCTTTTTTTTTTTCCCCCAGTCTCTCTCTCATGGAACACAAAATTAAAGCTTTTCCCCTTCTGCAACTGTTCTCTAAGTAGCCACAATGGGACTAAGGTTTTGATCATTACTTATAGTTGTTTGAAACCACTCAATAATTACAAATCAGAAAGATGCAATTTGTATTTAATTTAAATTTCTGTATTTTGGCAATGTGCAAAAATCAAAGAGGTACTACCTGTTTTGCAATATAAATTTCCCTATCCATAATTTAAACTATTTTAAGAGCCTGTGCCTTTATGAGTTTCTGAGAACAGTATCCTATCTTAAGAACAGTATCCTTTCCATTCATAGTGCTTTAGAATGATATGTTTAAATATAACTTGGTACTTTTTTTCTTTCTTTAGTCTGCCCCAAATTATTTTAGTACAATTCAGATGCCCAAAAACTGAGGACGTTATAGGTTATATATTTAATCTATGTTGGCCCAAAGTACTGTAGATAATGCTGTTATTTTCTGAGCAATTTTTCACACACAAGCAGTTGGTTAACATGGGTTTGGAATGTACTCTGTTATCATGAACCTTCCCATAACTGAAGGCTTACAGCTGCTGCACAAAAACATATGATCTTAATTCAATTTAACACTGACATCACCTGTATTGCAGAATTTCTTTTCTCATCCATTTTTTTTTTTTCAATGGTGATGACAGGAGAGTGCATATAAAATTAAATCTTATTCTTTCCCCCCTCCTCTTTGTTGCTTGACCCAATCTATTACACACATGAGAAAACAGGAAATCTCCAAAGACTCTCTATGGAAATCCTTTTTGCACATTTCCAAGAAAGGAGTAGGGAATGTCATTTACCAGCTCTGAAGGGGGATGGGAGATGCCCAGGGACACATGACAGTATCCTACATGCCCCAAGATGCCTATTTATACTGAGGTAAAAGATAGGGCATTTTCTATTAAGATTGCATCTCTTGTCATTGGCAAAGCGCATGGTTCAAAAGAAGACAACCTATGTGTGCTAATGCTAGATGTCACCATTTCTATCACTATTTCCCACTTCTCAGATTTTGTAGTTCTTGAAAGAGTTTTACTATGTGCAGGAGTATCCCTGGACATGGCTCTTATTTTTTAACTCTGTTTGGACAAAAAGTAGCACTTATTAATGTGCACTGCCCTATTTATCATCCCTCAAGTACTTTCTTATCAGGTGTGTTCTCACGTGCATCAGCATTGCATCCTATACTTGAAGGTCATTGCCAATTGAGTTATCAATGCATCAGATATGACAAAAAGAGTTCAAAAGGCACCTCAGTTAGGAAGTTGTCACATTAGCTCAGAACTCACCCTAAACTGAATGCACACTGAATGCAATGTTGTCAGGGCCCATAGTGCATCCTTCAAATAATCCAGGATGGCAACAAAAATGCACACGAGTGTCCAAAAAAACAGTACTTGGTATTGTATTTGACTCAGGGGACCTACAATATTTGTTGTAATAATGGTGCCCAGATGAAAATCTGCCATAAGAGTTTCAGGAGGTCTCAAAAATGTTATGTACTGGACTGAAATCATAACTAGTTTAAACTGGCCTCTAAAATATTAACTATGGCACAGGTCCTCTAGTCATTGCTATCTAGCACAGAAAGGTTACTTAGGCACCTAAGGCTTTGGCAACTGTACATTTTGTTTCTATCAAAGACATCCCAAAGCCTAAAAAGTACAGATAAAACCAAGTAAAAACCATACACAGAGTAGCTGAAGTAAAAAGTTGGTTCACTGCATCTCTGCAACAGCTGCAAGAAAGAAGTAAGTAAATAAATAAAGCCACTCATTCATATTGATGAAAAGTGCTCATTTTGGTCCCAGGTTACTACTACTCTACGCAAATCAGATATTTCATTCTAAATAATGATGAAATAACAATACTTAAAACATCTACACGAAAGGGAGGAAATCTTGATAAATTACACTAGAAAGTGTACTCTTTGTGTCTGTGTTTCAAATGACTCCTCCAGCTTCAGATAATATGCAGGGACACAGAAAGGGGCACATGGTTGATGGAAAGGAGCTGTATGGTGCCCCTGTATGCTACAATTGACCAGTATCCATTTATGTGTAGGAAGTAAAGAGGGATCTCCTCATCTATGGTCCATACCTGACCTTCAACATTCAGGATAGGAAAAAAAAAAAGAGATAGGGCAGGATAAAATGCTGGATTACAAATAAGCATTAGAGGATTTCACCCAAAGTCTCCTGCAATTAGAGCACACTTTTATTTTTCATTTAAATGAAAAACTATGAAGCTTGCTTGCTGGCAAATCAAGTAGAATTGAGAGAGAAGCTGCCAGAATCTGTAAACTGCCTGAAAACAACAAATGGATAAGAAAACTTCCCTGTTTATTTTTATGGGATAAAAACAATGAGTCCATCTGACACAGTCCATACAATTTGGATCTAATGGAATTTAGAGTCTCCCAGTGAAAGTTTTCCTATCTTTAGACAGAAGCATAGCCAGAAATGGGTATTTTATATATATATTTTTCAGCTAATCTGTATAGAGGATGGTGACATCCAAGGAAGAGGTGGAACACAGTAATACATAAGAATCTATAGCTGTAATATACACTAAAAACAGTGAGTTTGGGTATTGCACAAATTTAGCTGAATTTCCTTCTCAAAAGTTAGACTCAAAAGTTTTCAGAGATTTAGAGTTACTAAGGGGTCATAAGGTCTTCCTTTTCTTTTTTTTTTTTTTTTTTTTTTTTTTTTAGAATTAACTATGTACAAAGAGTTCTGAGCAAGAAAGCTGTTGCAATATATTTATCCTGATCATGCATATAACATTATTATAAAATTTCTGTTTCGAAGAGAGTTCGATACTCCTAGCAATTAGTGGGAAAAATGGTTGTATAGGAAGTTGAACATGTTAAAATAATGTACAGTTCTTTCTATATATAAAAACTGCATTGATAGTGGTCATGGATTAGTTTTTGGCTCTATGTGACAAACCACACTGATTATCTCAAACTTTTGACTTCTGAGGCTCTGCAATAGAAATACTAGTTTACAAAAAACAAATAAAATTAAAACCAAAGTCTAATATAGAAATGAACAGTGGATTCCAATCACTTTTTCTCATCCATGTAGGAAGTGGGAAGGTGGCAGGGTGAAGACTTCAACTTTGTCTTCCATGCAATAGACAACTGTCCCATGTGCCATCCACTGTTATTTTGGTGTACGCAGGAGAAAAAAAAAAAAAAAAAGAAAGAAAAAAAAGGAAAAAGATGCCTTTTTAGCTCAAAATTAGAAATAATAATAAAAAAATTAGAATGCATTGTACAATTCCCCAATTTTCTTGCTTAGCACTAAAAGGTGAATGCACTTGGACCTCGGAGGAGGAGAGCTACTGTGGGAGCATCCATTCATAAAAATCACCTCTCTTCCTGGGACTTTGTAAGACTGTTGTGTCTACAATTAGTTACAGTGTAAAAATAAAATAATGAGCTCTACTTAAATCCTCAAACTACAGCCTATTTGTGGTATAGCTCTTGCACTAATTTTCTAGCTAGCGGTGAATTTCTTATTTACCTCCTCTGCCAAGAAAAATATTAGTCAGATCTCAGGCCCAGATTTACTTCTCAGTTATCTCAGCATTACGCCAGTGTGACTCTCCTGGGGTTATTCCAGTAACATAAAACAGATACACCAGCTCCTCCCCCAAGACTCCCCCACCCTCAAAATCCCACCCTTTATTTTTTATTGTTGTCACACCTGTACTTCTTTTATACATACATGAAAACATGCACGCACCTCATTAGCATACTCTGACGACTCAGATAAAAGGACAGAGGTTGTGCTAAACATTTATACATCAGGGGATAATGGGAAAAACAGTAAAAAATGAAAGTATGAATCTATGTTGAATAAAGAATGTCTATCCAACTCAACAAAAGAGTCATGCTACTACTACTGTTTTGGTAAAATATATTACTCTGCCAAAAGCACAGTGAGATAATAACGATTTATAACACTGTAACCTTAAAAGACACAAAAATATAGTTTTGTTCTCAGCTTTACACTTGATATTGTTGTCAAACTTTATTGGAAATACCTTTATTTTGATTTCTGAAAATCTAGCTGTGTTGGGCCATTTCACAGCTGGTGAGCAGTAAAGATGCTTCTGCCTCATTTACAGACCTTGAACATGAATCAGACAATCAGCTGGAACATTAGTCAAAGAGATCACCAGCTAATGATTTCTGACAGGCACTGCAGTCGCAGGCCAAGGCCCAGCCTGGCTTGCATCATCTGACAGTATTTTTCTGAAGCCAACAATAGGTGTTGCAAGACAGACAATGCAATAAAGTGAGACTACTGGCCTCATACCACTTAGTACCTCTTAAATACTTTCAGAAAAAAACCGCATAGTTCTGGTGGTCGCTGAATAATCACTTTGATGCAGCCCACTGGCAATAAAAGACAATAAAACTGTATGCATAGGCATTCTGCAGTTCAGTGAACTCTGCCCAGCAGCTCCACAAGAAATGCATATTCAGAAATTATTTAAAATTTCAGTCTTTATAACCCTAATATGAGTGGTTACAGTCCTGTGGCCATGCTGAGTAAGAAAAGTTTCACATCAAAAACCCAGATGTATTCTTATTTTGTCCAGAACACTGTGGGAGAGGTTGGACAGCAGTTAGAAAATTGTATTGTTTCGTGTAATGTATTGATCACAGTGAGAAGAGCTCATTGATCCCAGGAAAATCGTGCACCAACACCATCTGAATGGCAGGCCACGCCTTGTTAGATGCCAAATGTACTCAGGCACAGTGAGCATCCCACGGTAGAAGCAATAAAGCATTCTGTCTGGAACCACGCAGTTAAGGGATACAGAGGCTAGGTGCCCCACTGGGGAAAGAGGGAGCAGCCCCTGATTTGCCAGAACTCTTAGTTCTCCCTCTTTTACCTCAACTGAAATGCACCAACTCAAATTCTGTGAATGTTAACTCCTTGCCCGTAGCTCCATCTAATTACACTGGACTGTTCTGTTTTGATAAGTCAACAGAAAAAAATTATTCAGAAATGCACAAACATTTTCATTCTTCCTACAGAGACAGGACTTTTTCTGGAATTAGCCAAATTGGTCTGTTTTAGAGCTGCTATTCCAGGGACTTCATTGTGGGTATTTTGATAATGTATAGCATAAGCACACACCTTGGAGCAAGGAAATCAGAGACAGGAGAGGGAAGTAGAAGAATCCACCCAGAAGTCTGTCCCAGTCACACGACAAAGTGGAACACCCTGGATCAAGACTTTCCACAGGCTCTTGCTAGGACATGGCTATCACTGAGGTGCTGCCTGGTTCACGCTCTCCCTGTGGGTAACTGCTCCATCCAGTCCACACTCCTCCCTCCCCTGATATACTTGGCTATCAAGTGCAATGTTTGCCTTTATGCTCTATAAATGCACAGCAATATATACTTCAGGTTACTCGAGTCTGCATCGGCTGAAGGGATTAAAGGAGGGAAGACAAACATTTCACTCATTCCTTAACAGTCTATCAAGGTAAGACGTAGGGCTCTTTGCCTGTATCGTCTTACTTGTATTCCTCGCATAATATTCAGAGTATGTACATTTTGCTTTGATTCTGAGTGAATGATATGTAAATACAAGTAACTAATTGAAAAAGTTCCTTTCCCCAGAGTAATTTCAAACTTCTGTTGGCTTCCACAAGGTCAGGAGTTCACCCTGTTTGCTTCATTTTGCTGCACAGGAAACTTAAAAGAGATGAAACATACAGATGATTGAATAAACATTAACTTGTGTTCCCATTCTTCTTATTTATTCTGTATTAGTTTCTGTATTACTGTCCTTAATTCTGACCTTCTGTGCCACTAATAATTATAATAATTCTGATTCTCTACATCAACAACTTTGAAGGAATGAAGTAATCATTTCTTTATTTCCTATACCCCATAAAGAGTTTTATTAAAATAAATAAAATTAAAAAAAATTAAACCAGCTCCTTCAGAGCAAAAACCAAATGCAGGTGTTTTAGTTTGTTATTATTGTACAATTTGAAATCTTTATTGCAAAAGACATTGCCCTAGAAAAGATTGTCGTAATCTTTATTTAGGATAGGAATGTAATGTTTTCCAAACCAGCCATTGTTGACATATTTCTTCAAAATAAAGCATGGCTTAGCAGTCTGGAGTGAAGAAGCTTCATCTGTTACCCTTTAACAGCCATATAAGAGGAAAAAACAGTTTATGTATCCTTTCCATCCTGACAGATGTGACAATATCTGGAAACACTGTGCCTGCCAAGAGCTTTTATCAAGTATGTTATAACAACTAGTAATAAGTGTAAATAATAAATGGCTACGATCTTATGGGAAACGGTGGCAATACTAAACAATTTTTGGTGCTTGCTGATGGGAGTCTGCTAGTCTTGGAATTCCCTGGCTTCCCAGTAGAGTTTTGGCCTGACAATAAAAAACAGTTTAATACTTTATCTAATCCCAGCCAGGAGGTAAGTTCAACAGCAAGCTTTTGCAGATGTTCACATCCAATAATCTATTCATAATTGATGAAACAGGGAGGTCAGATGTAATGGTTGCTACTATTCCAGCAACAAATAAATGGTTATTGACAAAACAAGGCAGTGTGGCGCTGAGTGCTGAGCAGTGACAAGCATGAAACAGTGCTGAGACAGAAGTAGTGATGTGAATACAGCCCTTCATCCTGAGAATTCCTCAATGTGATGTGTGGCACGAGGGCCACTCTGACACATAAGCAGATGGAGGTGACTTGTAAAGGAAAAATGAGATTCTGCAAGTACATAAGAGACAAAGGCAGAGCCAGAGAAAGGAACAAGGAGAAAGGAGTGGAGAAGATTGGAAATTTGGGTAAGTGCAATATTACGAATTGTTCAGAAATGTTTTTGTGTAGCAGCAGTGTGGTCCAGATGTCTGGACTGCTTTTATCAGATTGTTATTGTCTATATGAATGTACCTGGCTGTCAGATCACTGTAGCCTTCTAAGACATTAATATCATGCTATATGTATGTGCATGCTTAAATGCCCATTACTTCTTAGACAAGGCACCTATAAATATTCTTTTTCATCCTCATTAATATCTTTAGTCCAGTCTTAAACAGATATTTTGAACTACACAAAGTTTTCATAGCTAAAAGCAAACAAACTAACAGTTAAAATTCACATGACACAATAGTAAAAACTGCAGAGATAAACTGGGAAAGTATAAAAACAATTTAAGTCAATTAAAAAACATCAGTTTTCTGTAAACCAATATGGAAATTAAGGAAAAGTTCTCATTCAGCTGAAAACCTTATATTCTTTAAGTTTTAACCCATATAATGTAGTAAAAGGATTAATAGACTGTTCTTATTGACTGAATAAAACTTAAGTAATTTACATGCAAATAGACACTTGAAATCTTTTGCATCCATTTCAGTGCTAAAAGATAGTATTTTTACAATGTTTACTGTGTAATATACTAGTATGAAAAATAGCAGAATGAAATGGTGGCCATTACTGTTATATTGTGTAGTCATAAAAAGATTTCAGACAGAAATATTTTAAATATTAATATTACTAAAATCATTTAAAGCACCAAGGAATGTGAAATTGATTTATTTAGAAGTACAATTTATTTCACACTTTGCTACCAATTCTTTTGATCAGCTCTGAAATAATACATAAGCTGAAAGCAAAACAGCAAAACAAATTGCTTCTAGCAAGGAGGCAGGAAGCTCTAGGTTTTACACTGGCATGCTTCAGTGTTTTAACTTCTCAGGTTATTTATCTATCAAAGGATGAATTTTAAATTCCTTAAGATCTAATGGCTGAATCAAGACCTATTCTCCAATCTAGCCATCGATGGTCCTGATCAAGCAAGGTTGTTACAGATTTGCTCACACCGGAATATATGAGTTGTCCCCCGAAGTCAATGAGAATAACTGAATTGAAATTTAAACACATATTTAATAAGTGAATTGCTGTAGCTTGAACTATGCCAATTTGAGAAACCAATCTAATTTTAAAAGCCTTACTTTACAGAATATTTTTTTATAACCTGTTCATTAGAATTAACTATACAATGGAAAACAAAACCACCCCACATTATGAATACATTTGCATTTAAGTACAGAATTTCCTGAGTTTGTACAGCATGGGTGCAAATGTTTCATTTCTCAAAACACATTAAGAGTCTGATTTCTGTAAGTATATTATCTAACAGAATTAGAAAACTTCTCATACAGTTTTTCAGCAATTTGCTACAGCCCTGGGTATAGTATGTGCAGTTTCCCTAATGGATATACACTAATGGACTGATGGTTCCTAAGGTCTTGGAAGCCATTGTTTCTCAGATAACATAAGCTACAAACTTAGACATGCTGTAACTATCTCTTTCCCTAGAGATAGTTATAAATAATTATATACAGCATTTAGGTGCTGAGGTTTAGTACAGCTAAGCCAGAAATCCAATATAGTCTAAAGTTCATAAGGTAAATAACCCCTATAACATGCAATTGTACTGCTTTGTCTTTTTTATTCCTAGCCTGTAAGAATGAAATGAGTGGAAACTTCTATATTGGCAGGTATTTAGAAAGAAAAGAAAAAAGGGGGTGAAAGAAAAAAAAACCCAACAAACCAGCAGCATATTTTATTAGCTACTTTAAAAAAAGTTTCAATAGAGTACACAGAAAATGCCTTAATCACATATTTTAATTGACCGAAGACAGTTACTGGAGTTTTAGAAACTTCAGTCAGGGTAAGTTACTAATTGTAACCTTCTTTCCCATAAATCAGGGTATATAGCTGTGTTCACAATCTGGCTCCTACTTTGCTGGGGAAAACATAAGGAAGAGCCATCTGCACTGGCAATACCTGGCAGAGAACATGCAGATTGTTCCATCCCAGCAACTATTATCAAAAAGGTAGGACCTGAGCAAAGGCTCCATGCTCTGGTGAAAATAGATGCAAGGATATTTTTATTCCCTTGATGAGCAGTTTAAGGAAACCTCCAGTAAGGGACAATTACAATTTGGTTCTTTTGAGTTCAAACATAAGAGCTACAAAGAGTTTCATGGAAATGATTCAGAGTCATACAAGGAATTCTCTTGATCTTGGAATATCTATTATGTAAATATACTTTTCCTGGTGCTGCACTGCAGTCCCCTCCAGTTCTTTGCAAAGTCATATGGAAAGTGTTTGTGTGTGCAAGTGTGTGTGTGTATGTGTGTGTGTGTGCATGTGTGTAAGGCAATAATAAAAGTTTTTATAGCAGATATCCTGAGCTAAAATCTTTAAAAAAAAAAGAGTTTGAAGTTTGGGAAACCACATTTGAAATATTAAATAGCATGACTTCTAAATGCAGAAGGTTTAATACATGTATTTTATGTGAGGCTGCATAAATTTTGCAAATATATATAACCCCAGCAACTTTTGTACTGTTTTGGAATTAAAAACAAACAAAATAATGTCCTCCAGGCATAGCCCCCAAAACTGGAATTTTAAATGTTTTGTCATCAACTTGTATTCATATTCCTGAGAAAACAAGTGGTCAAATAATTTTAAATTCTGAAAGGTGTTATTGATTTTTCTAACAGCTCATGCAGTCAAATCTGCAAGTCACTGTAGTTGCCTTACTCTTTTGGGATGTATGAATGAGTAAATTGAAAATTATCATGGATGAGATGAAAATCCACCCATTTATGGTGTTTGGCAGCCATTCTTATGGAACATGAGACTCCTGTAGAGTAAGGGTAATGTCAACAAGTTACTAGTACATTTATTTTTCATTGTTTCTATGAGAGAACAAGGAAATGTGGTAATCTGATTTTCTTATAAGGTAATAGATTTTTTATGTATTTAGTATTTTCTGTTTCTCTCGCTCTATAATTTTTGTATAATTTGACTAATGTAATTCTGCAATAGTACTGTATTTAAGAGTGTTTTCTTACAGATGATATTCTTGGTGGCACATTTATCTTGACAAAAATCCAGTTCACTAAGGGAAGTTATTCTGATGCCACAAAACAAGCAAAATACAACCTGAACCACTCAAAAGGAAAACAATACCATGTTTCAAGGCAAGTGTAAGGGGACACCATAACACCAAGATGCAAATCTGTGTGGTATACAGAAAATTACTGAAGGAAAGTAGCATTACTGCATCTCAGGGCTATTCAGATCATTTTCCCTGTTTGTTTTTTTTTTTCTGGTTGGTTGGTTGGTTTAAAGACAATGGTTAAGACAGGAAAAGCATTTAAATTAAACAACAGAAGAGGTTTTAACTTCAATAAGAAAATGTTAACTTCTGTATCCAAATAAAAATACTAGATCTTTCACTTTAAGAATTAAGTGCTAAATTAACAACAAAAAAATTAATTGAATGATCAGACATTCACCTCTTTCCTGAAGTTTCAGGTCTTCTTTATGATTCTCAACTCAAATAATTTTTAAGTTAATTCCTTCGGTATTTGAGTCAGCATATTTTATCAGGGCAAAGTTCACTCCCAACGCTAATTGTCTCACATAATTTTGTTTGTAATATCTTCACCAATGTCTAGCAGCAGTGGGACCCTTCAGAAACATGAAATTTAACCAGTTTCACAATTGGCTCCCACCTTTCTCTTTACATAATCCACTGTGAGTATTAACATCAATCAGAAGTGCCAACCTTCAAAGGTGACTCAGTGTTTTGTCTGCTTTTTCATTCCTCAGGTATGAAAAACACTAAATTCCTACATGAATACAGTTTTAAGAACAATTTAAAAATCACCTTCAATGAAAGTGAAGCCTCTAGGAATGATGACACTTTTTCTTAAACTGGTATGCCAAAATGTTTTTTAAGCACGTGATGCCATCTGCTAAGCTGAAAAGGTTACACTTCCTTACTATTGACTAAATATCACTTAGAGATGAATAAAGGACAATCTGGCTGATTTAAAAGAAAGAAGTTTGAAATTATTTCCATTAAATAGTATCTTTTAATGTGTCTTGTCAGTCTCCACTTGAGTGTTTGTTTTTGTGGTAACAGTAGTTAGTAGTTTAGCTTAAACCTAAACTCAGTGACAGTAAACCTAAACCCAGACAGACACACTGACAAAAACATATCTTAAATTCAGCCTTCTAGTAAAGCACTAGAATAGTAAGCAAATCTCCCAGGAATGGTGCTCAGTCTTCTCAACCACCTTCCACAGTGTTTGGAATAGAAGAGGATAACAGTCACTCTACCTTTTGGAGTTCTTTGACTCGCTAAGCTCCTCCTTGATTCACCAAATCCATAAATATATACATACAGGCATAATCTATATAACTGGATATAATAGATACAATTAGATAAAATATATTATACATACTAAGTTCAGAACACCTGCACCCCCGCTACACTTATATTTTCTCTAGCTGCATGAGTTAAGACAAAATTTCCAGTTGTTTTGACACAGAATTTTTCAGAAATTAAGTTTATGGCCATAAATCACCTCTGATTACTTTAACAGGGTCATTTTGAATGTGAAGATGTCTTTGTGAGTTCATAAATTTTCTTGATAATTTTGTGCCTGTGGCTTGTATATCGTAATTCTGACAATTCATGCAGATAGCATTATGTCATAAATTACCACATTTAGTTTGGCATGAATCTCAGGTACTCATAAACACTGTCTACATTATTTAAATATGTAATATATATGAAACATAGGATTCAATATCCAAAATAAAGGAATACTTAGAAAAACCCTAACACTTAGATGAAGAATGAGGACTGGATTTTTCCTGATGATTTGGGATGCAATTCTAATTGAAAGAAAAAAAAATCCATGATACCCCACACTTTGAAGCATTCTTGAAAGCCCAGTCTAAAAAAAAAAATTCCCACATCCAGCATTACATTACAATACCTCATGCAAGATTTCTAATGACACAGAAGTGTCTCACTTAATACTCAGCTTATATAATGAGTGTGAAGAAAAAAACAAGCAAAGAGTAACTTTTACTTTAAAATTAGCCTAGATGGAGAACTCTGCCTGACAAAATCCATAGTGTTTAAGATAAAATCTATACAATGTGAACTATTAGTATTTTGTTGAAAAGCCATTAGGCTTGATTATAAACCAGATGATATGAAAAATATTATGAACATACCCCACTGCTATTGAACACAATTAGTTTTCAGGCTTTTAAACTTGCACACACTTATATTTTTACATCTGAGTGGCTCCACTGAAATCAATCATATATATCAAATAAAATTAAACTAATTTATACAGATTATACACCAAATCAAATAACGTTAGATTAAACACCAAGTGCCCAGAAAATAAAAATCCTCCTCTAACAAAACTAGCCCATTCGATACAAAGTGACTGCATATTTTTTTTTACAGAATAGGCTTCAGCTTAATCATTTCAACCTTTAATTACTGCATCAGATAATGACTATTTTGAACATATGCTTCTCCACTCTGCTAGAAGACATGAATGATAGAGAAACAAGTTCATATGCATTCTACTGTGTGTGCATGTTGGGGGAGGGAGCAGCAGGCTAAAGAGCAAAGGGAACCAAGTGGCAACAATTGGAGGAAATGGTGTCTGTAACAGCTGCTCCTTTCAGATTCCCCTAGAAGGAGACTGCCTGAGGTGGACCAGAGCACAAAAGGATAAAGAAGATGAAAACTGATGCAAAGTAGGGAAATAACTGCTGAGACCCCTGAGTCTACATCCGAATAGTCCCAAGCTGTGTGGCAAGACCTCTTTAGCATGCTACAGAAGCTGGTGATGAACTACATATTACCATGAGGCAAACTGGCTCCAAGCAGTATTGTCTGCATGTTATGTGTAATGATAACCAGTGCTCCTCTGGGAACAGGATGCAATGATTTCATCTCCGTAAGCATCTGAGCTCCCCTTGGATACAGAGACCATTAAACTGAGAACAGAAGGGTAAATTTTAGGCAATGATTTCCAATTGGAGAGAGAAGGACAACTTGTGCTCTACTGTCAACCACTGATACTTTACTGTTGTCTGCGTTGATCGTAGGACAATAGGAAATAAAACTGTACTCCTTTTGCTGAGTCCCACAGCACACAGTGTATTTTCTGAATGAAGGCACTTGATAGGTTTCTTATGTAATATTATTGGAAATGCCATTATATTAGGAAATGCCACTATATCCATGACACAGAAAAGTATTGGTATTTTCATTACTGTTAAAATAACATTTTATATTCTTAACATAATGTATCATTTATTTTGTGCTACAGAGACCTTCTTGCCCTTTTAACACACTTGCACACTGCTTTAACTGTCAGGGGGACTAAAAACAATAGGCACAACCTATTATTTATATACTTTAAATTAATATTAGTAAGTAGTATATTACAAAATTCAAGGTTTCAGAAGCTCCCTTAAAAAAAATACCTGCATGCAACAAAAAGAAATAGAACTTCCAAATGATTGCTGTAACTTTTTGACAGGAGACGTGGGGGAGCAATGAAACAAAAGGATTAGCAATAAAATGTAGACACAATTGATCCTGAGGAAATAATGCCAGGACACCTAATAATTCTGACACTTTCCATGGTAGTTTGATCCTCTGTATATCCAGGAGACTATGCAGTCTTGTTCATTAATTAATTTCTCCTGTGATGGAGAGATCAAACATGTGTACAGGTTTCTCTATTTAGCACATTTGCTTCTTTTCATAACAGTGTATTGTGACTCTCAGAAAATCAAAAGAAAAGTTGTTCAGACAAGAATGCCAACACACTTGTCAGTCAAAAAACAATGGCAGGTAAACTGCAGTACAAAAAATGCAAGTCTGACCTATCATACTGCATTCCTGGGAGAGGTAAAATATTATATTATCGTTGGTGTTGCAACTATTAGACACAATTTTATAAAATTATATGTAGCTTTTAAATTTTGAAATATTTTCACATTGAGCTACAGACTTTACCAGATGTGAAAACAGGCTCCCACTTTCCAGAATTCAGTTGATTTATACAGAAGATAGGACTATCAGCATGGAAGATTTATGTATAAAGATAGTCAACAACTTTTAGAAAAATCGTATCACAAATGACAAAAAGCATGTAACGGACATTTTGAGACAGAAACCTAGAACCCCTCCTACACTGCAGAAGCCAAGCAAGTAATATTAAATATGTGCTGAATTCATTCTGTGACTTCTATTGGTCTATTTCTGAAAAAAAATAAACCACCACAACAAATACCCACAATGAATGACCTCTATAAATCATGTTCAGAAATAGAATACCGAGTCACTCTGCAGTTAAAGGAACAAAAAGAAACAATAATTATCCAGCTGATTAATTGTAATAATCAAGGACAAAATATTCAAACCAATTAGTTTTCCACAGAATATTTCTAAGAGGATCATGGAGGACTGTGACTTCTCTGATGACTGGCACAAACAAATCAAGTTGCTGTTTATCTTTCCTCATACACTGAATCTATGAGGAAGTAGAGAAACCCTCCTTTCAGACAAGAATTCCACATGTAGAACTCTCATTTTCTTAGAATTATTAAGGCTCAAGGAAAACAAGAGAACAGTAATTTGAACTCAAGTATTGACAAAAGGTATTGCATCATCATTACAGCTTTTCATACCAAAAGCAATTCATATTCTTCTAAATTCCTGATGTTCTGAAAAACTCAATATGTGAATCGATATATTTTTCATTGTTGCTCAGAAATATACTGTATCAAACTAAAAAAAAAAGGTGTTTTTACAAAACTAGCTAAATAAAAACTGTTTTATATATGCATGTATATAGGAAAAGGAAAGATAGTCACATATAACCTGAATTATCAATTTATATTATTTCTACAGATCCAAGTATGGAAACCTGGACTCCATCAGTTCTGGAATTTATTGGAACCAGAAGTGCTTAAGCCACATGGATCACTGCCTACAGAACTCAATGCAATTGTATAAAAGGTCTGTGAGCCAAGTCTCTCCAAGTCTTTTCCACTCTCCAAATGCCTAGGATGTCAAGGAGGCAGAGAAAGGCACTGAGAAAGCTAAAGCAACTTTAAAATAAACTTACTGATAATGCTGTCTGTTGTTCTCCAGAAAAATGATATGCCAAACTTAAGCAATATGCAGCTTCTCCTTCCATCTTCACATTACCTGCTAAAGAAAGGATTGAAGTTACAGTTATCAATGTAATCTGAACTAAATGACATTAGTGCAGACAGTTCTTGCAGGTTCTTAAATAATATACAGATGTTAAAATACTATAGCAAATTTTTCCTTCTCCTTACCCCTGCCATTTATCTCTTTCCAAAACTATACAGTGGTAATTAAAAAGAAAGGCTGTGGATTTGAACAAAGTTCAACAAGAAGGTTCAGCAAAGTCAAAGAAAATATCTTTCAGTAATGAAGTAAAATCAAATTAACATGCTTTAATGTTCTCTCTAATTGTTCACTAACTGTTTAATGGTCCCAGTATCTTTAGGAAATCACCCAATACACAAAATAAAAAGTAGCTACAAATATATAATACACCCTAATGTATAAACACAAAATATATGTTGAAGGGTACACTTTGCTAACGTGAACCTTAGCAAAACACCAAGAGAGAACCATCAGTAGGCCAGTTTCATCTCTCTTGTTCTCATGGCTATTTTACAAGCTAATGTAGGCTAAAATAGCTAAAAAAATAGGCAAGTTATTCTTGCAAGCAGTAGTTATAGAAAATTCTGCACAGGCAGTTGCTAACTGATGTACATCCACTTTTCCATGCCAAGTTTTGTTTCACTGATACTGATCTAACAAACTGCTTGCTGGTCTTTTTTAGCTATTTTAGCCTCAATAGAAAATCATTGAGGCTAAAATACTGAAATAAATATGCATTAATTATATAAGTTCTTACTATATCACACTATATTCAAAAATTTCCCTCCAGAACATTTAAAAAACTTGTAGATAAAATTATGTCTTTCTTTTGCTCAATATCAATCTACTTCAACACACTGAACAGCAAAAAATAAACTTGAAGCATAACTGCACATCAGGGAATATTGTAAAATGCATAAATTAATATAGTTGCAATGAAAAGGGAGATTATCTGCTTACAACTGTCACACTAATTCTTTCTGTCCAAACACACAGAAGCCTATATCTAGTTCTGGAACTCTCTGACTGATATCAATTGCTGAGGGCATAGCAATTCTCTATCTATAGCACTTAATATGTTATTTAAAATTATTAAAAGACTGTAAATCAAAAACCTCTTTTTTTCTCCCCAATATTCAATATCCCTAAAAAGGCTTAATAAGGCCAAAGTGTAGTTTTATAGAAGAATAATGTTCAAAGGTTCTAGGGATGTAAAAAACTTTCTTCCTCGCTCAGGAACAATTTGAGAGTCTGAAGTGGGTAATATCTAATCCTAATTCACAAAATACATAACCACAGATGATGGTCCAGAAGGAAAGAATGGACATTATAGATGGCATCTTGTACCCATTTGGCTCTGGAATGAGGACTGGAGAACTCCTCAGAAAGAAGTTCTACAATTTAGAGAGAAAAACAGCATAGTGATATTTAACACATGCCTTACGAAGTATTGAAAGTGATTGATCTGAAGTAATGGCAGTGGAACGTCTGCCCGGTCAAAGTAAGTTGTGGAAGGCATCAGATCCAAAAAAAAAAAAAAAAATTAGCCAAATACAATCACAGAATCAGAGAATCAGCTGGGTTGGAAAAGACCTCTGAGATCATCAAGTCCAACCCTTGATCCACTACGACCACGGTTACTAGACCACGGCACTAAGTGCCATATCCATTCCCAATCATACAGTTAACAAATTAAACATTCAGTGTGGAAAGAATTGAATTCTTGCCCCCTAAGTCCTGTTTGGCTTATTTCCCCAAAATTACCACAGAAAAGCATTTAGATTTCAAATGGTGTTTTAAAGTATTATCTTTCAGGAGATAGGGCAAGAGAGAAATTTTGGTTCTTTAGAGTTACTGAACTCAAAGACTACAGAATAAAATCCCCTGAAACTGAAATAATTTGCTAGCACTTTTTAAAGTAATAAACAGCAAAATTCACACAGGATTAGATGCCCGAAAGCTTGTTCATTTTCTCCAAGAATATCTGCAGGCCTAATAAAGGTATTTCTTTTTATTTCTTTGTTTCACTGAATACATTTTATACTTTTCTATGGAATGCTATGTCATACAATCTACCTGTATAGGCACATATTCATTTGTGGCAAAGCTTATTTTGAAATTTGGAAAATCTTTTAAATTTTTTTGGCCATTTTGGATATTTTAATTCTATCTATCCCAAGATATCTATCAAAGACTGGGAAACAGATTAACATGGGCATACATTATTAAATTAAAAAATGTATCTAATGTATCTGGTTATAAATATTGAATTAATATTATCTATTAATTGTATGTGCAATTCATATGCAAAATATGGCCCTTAAGGAATACCATGAAAGGCTCTTGAATTGCTGTGCATGGAAAAAGATTATTACTGGAGAACTGCTATCTCACTTCTGAGAAGCCCTCCAGTAATCATCTAGGAAAATCATCCAGAAAAAGTAATTCTGTAGAAGTGGACCATTAACAGTATCTTTCAAGAAACAAGCATTATTAAGCTTCCCCCCAAAAAAATCTGGAAAAAAATGTGTGTTTTCATAAAGTCAACTGGTAAGATTTGCTTTCTTTTTTCTATTCCTCTCATATGTAAGAAATGCTCCAGAGCACAGTATTTCTAGCTGATCAGCATCTCACATTACATGTAACATTCAAATGCTATTCTAATTCCCCCATTCCTAAAGCTGGGCAAAGCTTCCAAGAGCCATTACCTACAATAAGACAGCGATCACGAGGAGTCAGCACGGATTTCAGACAGGGAATTTGTGCTTCACCAACCTTATGGCTTTCTATGATAAGACAAAAGGCTTGGTGGAAGAAGGTAAAAAAGTGGATATTTTAATCTCAGTTTTAGCAAGGCTTCTGACACCATCTCCCATAACATCTTTATACAGGTGCTGATGAAGGATCACTTAGATAAACAGACAGGGAGGCAAACTGAAAGTAGAGGAGTTGCTGGCTTTCAGCAGGGTGTAAGCAGCAGCTTACACGGGGTCTAGTGGAAGGCCAGTCACTAGTGGTGTACTCAGGGATCAATACCAGCACTAATAATAATGTCTTAATTAACGATGCAGATTGGGGTGACCAAGTGCACCCTCAGCATGTTGCAGACAATACATAACTGGGGAGGAAGGGTTGATCCAGAAGGCAGGTGGTTGTGCTGCCACTCAGAGGGACTTGGGCTGTCTTATGAAGTTCAGGAAAGGGAAGTGCCCAGTTCTGCACTTGGGACAGGATGACCCCAGGCACCAGCTCAGGCTGTGAGCTGACTGGGTGGAAAAGACCTTAGCAGAGAAGGACAGCAAGTCCATGAGGCAGCAATGCCTGTTCATGACAGAACCGACCAATGGGATCCCAGGCTGCATCAGGCAGAGCATTTCAAGCAGGTTGTGGGGGGTGATCCTTTGCCACTACTCAGCACTGGTGTGTCGACCCCAGGAGTGCTGTGTCCCATTCTGGGCCCCCCAGTACAAGACATAGCGGAGTGAGTCCAGCAAAGGGCTGCAAAGATCACTAAGGGACTAGAAGCATCTCTCCTAGGAGGAGTGGCTAAGGAAACTGGAACTGTTGGGATTACAGAAGAGGAGGCTCAGGGGTGGCCTTATCAGTACCTCTTTGGCATAAGTACAGCAGAGGGAACCAGACTCTTCTCTGTGGTATTCAGTGACAGGGCAAGAAGAAAAAGGCACAAAATGGAATTCTATCTGAACTCAACAAAAAACTTTGTAATTGTGAGGGTGTTTGAACAGTGGAAAGTGTTTCCCAGAGTTGTTATGGAGGCTCCACCTATGGAAATACTAAAATCTTGACTGGATGTAGTCCTGGGCAGACTGCTCTAGCCAACCTGATGATTTCCAGAGGCCTTTCTTCCTATTTCTGCTTTTCTGTAATACTCTAATTGGTTACTTTAGGTTTCAGACTAGTTATGTATATTAAGATATTCAGAAGAAGAAAAAACTATTTTTGCAAGTGCTTAATAACTATGTAGAGTGAAAAGGTTGTTTTCTGGCAGATAATATCACTCAAAAATTGCCAAATCAACAGTGACTAGCCAATTGAAATCAGTGACCTAAGCTTCCATCAGTGACCTCACTTTCTGATTATGGGCTCACAGTTTTACATTATTATTCCCACAAGATTGTCAGGTTTGTTTAGAGATAAAGCTTTGAGGAATCTAAAAGTTTCTTTGCTGTCAGCAAGAAAGCATTTCTGCCTTAGTGACATCTGCAAGTGTATTGATAGCATTTGTCTTTGAATTTCACAGGAAATAATCACCCAAACCCTTCACAATTTCTACTTTACTCTTGGGAAAATCATGACATGCACAGAGAATAAAGGAATGGGAAAGCATTATCTTCCACCTACCTTCTTTTGCCATCTTTAAAGCTTTTATTAGTGTTTTGATGGCCTCTTGGTGTTCTTTATTTTCTAGCATTTTGTCTGCTAGTAATGTATAAATTCTCCAGAGATGCTCACATGCCAGTAAATTGTAAGTATGGCCTGTCTCATCCTTCCATGATGATCCCTCTGTTAGCTGATAAAATGCTTCATAATGCTCAGCAGCTTCCATGACATGACCTGAAAAACGTCATTCACAATTAAAATCAGTTCGTTTAACAAAAGTTTTAAGTCAGTAGACTATAATAATTTTATTATTAGAAAGTAAGTTGCAGCCAAAGATTTCACAGATTTTTCAAGAATCTTCAATATGTAACTCACAGATCACTGGAAAATACCTGCCAAATCTCACAGTGGCCAGTAATGCTATAATTTAGGTTTATGGCACTTTAAATGATCTTTCCTTTGTAGATGTACAATGTTAGGAGGGTGTGATCCCAGGATTTTCTAGAAAGTAAATTTATTCTAGATTCCTGAATATAGCCTTTGTTGTTCTCATAAATTAAAATTACATCTATGCATAAATAATTACAATTGAAACCATTCCTTAAGTTTCTTTTTTCATAATGAAAACCTGTGCTGAAAGATTTCAAATGCAGAGGGTAAAGGTATCAAAACTGTGGGGAAAAAATTATAATCTTTATTCAAATAAATTAATTCATGAAAAAAGAATTATTATGCAAAGTAATTTATTCAACAGTTATTACCAGGCCAGCTCTGGTGAGTTTATCTAGTAGATTTACTGCAAGAGCATTAACCATTGATAAATTAATTATTGAGCCTGAAGTAATATACTTCAAGGTCTTCAATAAGTTACTCAAATATCTTTAAGGCAAAGTGAAGTTTGATGATAGAGTTCAATTCATTTTAACATGGAAGTAGTTTTCCTTCTACCTTCATTTAGATTTATCTCTGTGCATACAATTCAATTGAGGAGATTTCTATGTTTTCTGGACAATGGACATTCAAAGCCCTTGGAAAGAACAGAAAAGCTTTTCCTCAAACAAAATGGGTACAGAAAAACTGCTGTGAAGCAGGTGAGACCATTTACATTGAAAAGAATTAAAATCCCCCACATTCTGGTCACAGTACCTTGTTTAAGATACAATATTCTATAGCAGGAAGAACTGGTGAATGTGACCCTGCCTTCATGAGTTTGTGTGTGTGTGATGGAGGAATCTTGTCCCACAGATCATCAACACTATCAAATGCTATTTGTATTAAAAGTTGAAACAAACCATAAACTAAGCTCATTTAGATGTGTTTGTAGCTTACACCTCTTCTGAAACATAATTTATAAGGAACTATGACTGTTTTGCAGATTTTTTTTTACAGTGCTGCATTCAAACTGCAAAAAGAACCAGGAAGGAGAAAAGTTGTTTCCCAGCTGTAGGAAAGAAAGGGAGAAAAGGATGGAGAAAGATCTTCTTTAAGCATTCCTAGAGAAATTAAAGCTAGTTCCGAAGGCCTCTAGCCAACCTAGAGGCAGTAGAACAGCTATGACAGATTTCTCTTATTAACTCAATTTAGATTTGTCTTTTGCATATGTTACCCCTTTATAACCATGCTTTCAACTCTGCAATATAAAACATAACTCATCTTTATTAGAATTAAATTTATTTTCATATTAAGCTTCTCTGGTGATTAAAATGAGTTCAACTAGAACTGACAAGCAGAAGAAACTTCTCTTTCAATGTGGCAACGAATCAAGTGAGTTTCATAGACAAATAATTTTAAGGCTGTACAACCTGTGATTCGTGTAAGAGTCCCAGAGGACACAACAAGTGCTGAAGAGTGAAGTGCCAGGTGAAAGGCAGGGAAAACAGGAGATCTATACTTTCTTTCCAAAATATCACATACTTGACATCAGACTGAACCAATAGAAAGGCATAGGGAAATTATCACAACCAGTAGAAGCTGTTTAGGGACTCACTGACAGTACACATAAGAGGAAACAGAGATACGGACTTGCTAAAGCCACATGAAAACTCTTGTCCGTTTTCAAGAGGCTTCCAATTTGAATTTGAACTTCTGCTTATCCTGTCCAACTAACTTCTTAGGGCACCGTCAACTTGGAATTCCAGTTATCCAAGCTGCTAAATTCAGATTTAAGATACTGATTGAAGAAGCTGATTTTGGCTTTGTGACAAATGATGGAAAGTTGAATTGAAATTTAACATCAGTAGCTAGATCTAGCACTTTGTTCACTTCTATAGGCACAAGCACATACACACTCCTACTTGAAATTCTTCCCAAAGTTCAAAAATAAATTGATTGTTCTTTTGAAAGGATATTGTCATACATTTCAGTGATCTGGATCCACTACATGTGTATGGATTCTTTAGACTAATAGAATTTGATTCACGTGTTACTCAAAATGTTTCATAAGAATGAGAAGCAGCAAACAAATGAGTGGTATCATCTGGATGTCTAATTTGAAGCTGAACAAAGTATCTGAGTTTCTCCTAAAACTCTGTAATCGAATCTTTTAATGGGACACACCATTTAGGTAAATACCTGCAATGTTAAGAACTATTGTTTAGGTTGTTAGAACTCTCAGGTAGGGTAGCTCTGTTCCATACTTGACAGAGCTGTGACCTGACATTCTCTTTGCCAGGTCTCAGTGAAACCTCTTTGGAAACAATCCATCTACGTCAAGCTTCAAAATACAAGAGCAATATAATCTTTTTGGTGATAGTCAAATGGACCTATATTACCTTTGGCTTCACTGAATTGTCAAGATTGTGAAGTCAAAAGTTAAAAAATCTGCTCACAGAAACCATCATCGTGGCTAGGCTTCGCGAAAGAAGATTTGAGAAGGGCTCTACCCACGCTACGCGCTTGTAGCTCACAGAAATACCAAAAAGAAAATGGTGAGCAAAAAGCCAAAACACTTGCTCATTCCCTAAACAAGGAAGGGATGGAATTACTGACCTGAAAGCCCTCACGTGGCTGCAAATTTTCTTACTGAAGATGCTTTTAAATAAAACTAGCTATTTGGAGACTTCTCAAATTAATGGATGGCAAAACAATTTAGACTTTGAAATTCCAGGAAAACAATCTGAAATCCCTTGTTGCCATTGGCAAATGACATATCAGCCTATTTCTTTAATCCGTAATGTTTACGTGAAACTCAAAAATGTTGTGGGTAAATAATCTTTTCAGGGGGGTGGCACGTTTATTCCCTGTCATGAGTCAGTTCAGCTGGAATTGATCTGGCCAGTGCAATCCAATTTTTAAACACTGAACCACTGCAACTGCTGGCTGCAGACATATGTATAGATGCTGCCTGAAAATCTTGAAAAACATTAGAAGAAAGTAATAAGCCAATTGCAGCACATTTCTGAGAGTAAGAGCATTGTTATCTCACTTGAGCAGTGACAAGGCAGAGTTCTAAATGACTTTTATTATCAACTAAAAGAAAAAAAAAAGGAGACAAAAAAGCAAAGTGAGAGGAAAAACAGTGAAGTAGGAAAATCACTTGGAGCACTTTGCAGAAATGTATTTTTTTTATCTCTAGGAATTCAAAGAAAAAAATCCAGAAGGTGTTTCTAGGAAGCCTATATTTGAAAAATCTATTTGCAAAATGTTACACCAAGCAGTAAAGCTACTTTAGGTTGGCAACATTAATAGCAATTGCGTGTTTCTTCTCACAGTGCCATGAAGAATTTAGCTCTGTGGATACTAAATGGAGTTTGAGAATATCTGATATATCTCTTCCTTTCTTATAAAAGGAATCAAAACTCAGAAAGGTAACGCTTACAACATATGTACTACCACTACTAAAATTTTATAGTTTAATATAACTCAGGGCATAACAAAAGAAACCCTGTCAGCGATAGTTAATCTTAAATATGGGAGGCAAATATTGTCACAATATAATTTTGGGAGTAAAAAAATTGGTTTTAAACAATTATATGAATATAAGACATTACTCATCACCAACGGTGTCAAATTTTAGAAATTCCTTTTATTTTCATAGATACTACATATATGTATGCACAAAGATTTGTGCTACGGTTTTCACTGAGTTGCTTTGAAATAAAAACATACATCTATTCGTTCAAGCAAAATAATTCCATGTAATTTTGTAAATACTGAAGAGAAACATTTTTTTGTTATCTAAAACTTCCTTTATAATTCCCCTTCCTAAAACCCAATCCAAAAGTACACATTTGTTATATCAAAATAGATATCAAACCAAAAAGGGTATACATAAGGAGACTACTATTTTGCCTTTGCCTTTTTTTTTTTTTTTTAAGTAGAAAGATTGACTAGATATTAACACAAATGGGTTTAAATGTGAAGCTGCCATAAAAGCAGGCACATAAATGTAATTCTCCTAGCCGCTATTTTGATGCACGTTTTTGATTCCATGAATATTTTATGAAATGGCCCAAACTAAAGCCATATAACATTCCTGCATTACTGATGCTTGCGCCCGTAAGCTACAAACATTAGAGGCATGATTGAGTGCATTAAAATGAACTCATTCAGCAGTGCATTGATTACTTGAAGGAGAAAAAAAAAAAAGTTACTCCCACTTAAGAAAACAGCGCACAAATCTGAAGTTTTCAATACTGAAATTAAAGATGCTAATTTGAATAATGTGATATTTAATAAATAAAGGCAGCACAAAACTATCTAGAATTCTCCACATAGGGTCCTGACTTTAATTAGGTGAGATGTTAATTAGGTCCACAGATTGCTTCCAGTAGCATACAGGTAATTTAAAATGTCACAATCTGCAAAATGCAGTGACTGACCTGCTCTAGCTCCATACCTCAGCAATACTGAGAGCACCTAATGATTTCCTTTGCTATCAGCTCGTATATTTACCAATGAAAATACTGCCACAAAAACAATTGCCCAAGAAAAGTGACAGGCCTGTTAGGTACACTGCTTCAGCAGCACTGCTGTAAGCAGAAAGCACATTTAATTCTAAATTGGAAACAGTTGTTGAGGATTTCAGGAAAATACTCCAGTGCAGCTTAAAACAACAACTTAAAGGGACAATAAAGCCTTAAGCACGTTATAGCATGTTTTAATCTAGAACATCTTTGCTGTTGGTTATTTCACTGCACAATGTGAACACAAAATCTGGTTGAAGCAGCAGTTAATAGTAACAATAAACCAAAAAGATTATTATCATCTGAAAAGGTGTAAGCTTACATTTCAGTCTAACTGCTTGAGCTACTTGTATTAATCTCAGTTCCTGTGTTCAATTGTGACAATTATGGTAGCACTATTCATGCTGAAATAGTTAAGAATCTGTCACAGTTTCCAATGTGAACCACTATCTACAGAGGTTGTTATAAGTCTACCATAAAGGTGTATTCACAGGAATCATAAAGCAAGGCTCTAAGGGATTTAAGATAAAATTTGTGGTTCCATAACTCTACAAAATCCCTCTAGAACACAACCCACCATCAGACAATAATCAAAGTGAGTATTAGGATAATGGATTAAAATTTATATTAATTTAATTTACAGGAGCTGCTAATATTTTTTTCTGAAAGATTCTACAGGAAGTTTTAGCAAAGTGACACAGGCAGTACATAAGAATATTGTAATGACCATGCTGGCTCTTCATGGGGTATTTCTGACCATTTCCCCAGTTTGACAATACACTAGTAGATCTTACCTGGAGTCCAAGCTGCCTAAGGCCAACTGAGAGCATGCCTGAGAAGCAGAAGGCTTCAGGACACAAAGGAGAAAGAAAGAAAGAGATAAAAGGAAAGTTGAACATTACACAACCTGAGATACGGCACTGGGGGACTGAGACTGCAGTGCAAGAAGACAGTATTTTATCTTCCATTGTCTGAGTCAAAAACTCCTGCTCGCATTACTTAAGTAAGTATGTGTTGCCTGAAAAGAAAAACTTACTTTAGTAATCCAATGAGCATTAGAGCTTATATAGTCTTGTCCTCTGAGGACCTAAATTACTTTCCTTAAAGCTTAAATACTCAAAATATACCTTTACAAACCTAGAGGGCAGTGCAGACTGTAGCACCCACAGTAGGACAGTCCACAGTATGTTATATCACACCGTCAACACACCATGATATATGTGTTCTAAAAAGGTGTTGCTTAAAGGGCTTTCTAAGAGACACCTCAGAACTTGGGGTAATGCTGGTTTGTCAGGCTGTTTGCCTGCCTGCTCTCTAATCCCTTCCCCTTCTGCTGCCAGCACTACTGAACTGCAAAGAAGGAAGCTTTTCCCACAGGCAGCTGAAATGACAGCTGCTTTGGGGATAGTGTACTGTGGACCAGCAAGACCAAAAAAAAACCCCAAGAAAACCCAATGATTGAACAGGTCCCATATGAAAATTCACTAACTTGTCTGTTTTACATTCATATTCAAATGAACCAACACACAAAATTCTGCTTTACAGTTCAAATCCCTTTATACTTTTAGGTTAACATATTTGTCAGATGCCACCTTCTGATTTTTTTGATTATATATAAATAAACACTTTCTGATATATATAAATTTTAATCTAGAGGACAACATTGCAAACAATGTTGAACATTAGCTGAATGACAACACACCCATTTTAGGGAATGGAATTCTTGCTTCATGATAACATTCAAGACTTCTTTCACATTTGCAAAGCATCAAAGTGCTTTCAATATGCAAAGGCTACCCAGGATGCAAAATGTATTCAGGAAGCTCACACTGTAAGGCTCCAGGCTCTGGATAAGAGCAGACCCACACTCAGTGGGATGCTCACATTTCAGGTTTAACAAATATTTCAATGTCTGTAGATGAATATCCAAATGCAGAGAGGGAAGGGAGCTGAGAACTCAGTGATGAATGGCACATAGTTTGCAGTTCTGTTTTTCAGGGCTTGAGAGTTTAAGTTCAACAGAACTAAATGAAAACAAGTTATATTAGTATTTAATTTCAATGATTAATATGATCATTATCTTTTAAATACAGTGCCACTGAAGCAGATTAGTTTCACTAAATTATTTTTTTTTGCTAACTCATGTCAAATACTTGCCTCAGCTTAAATTTTTTTTATTTGCAGTAATTACATTTTATTCAGATTCTACCTAATTTCCCTTACTTTTCATAGCTTCCAATAATAAATTTAATATCAGATGCAATGCTCCAGCACTGGAGCTGTTCTGTGGTGCAGATAATTTTCTTCAGAAGCACCTTTGAGTAGCAGGCTGGACTAATGACCTGCTAAGGTCCCAACCAACTCAAATGATTCTCTGAAGAGCAAGGTATATTTTTATTAACAGCTTCATATTTGTTTTACCTATGACTTCTGGAGATTATTGGTAACGGCTGAGCACGTGCAACCCTGTCAGCTTTCAATGACACTGGGAAGGCACCTCTGGAAACAGAAAACCTCCTTTATCAGTTACTAAAAGGAAACACTGCCTCCAGGAAAGTTTATGATGACAACTGCTGGTCCAGCTACAGTAGTCCAAAACCTTGCAAAGCTTTGAAGCCAAGAAAAAAAAAGTCTGTTGGTGAGCGGGCAGCTTCAGCTCCGTACTAGTCATTAACCAGTAAATAATTAAAATACCTTGGAAAAGACAGGTAAAGTACAAGCAGCAATGTCAGTAATAGACATGAAAGAGAAGAGAGGGGAAAAAGAATTTAAAAAAGCAAAGAAATAATTCATTTGAAGTTTTAATAAAGTTTCATTTGCAGTCTTATTTAAAGATATATCAGACTTTAGGGATGTAACCTAATTACATTTTTATTCTAAGTTCTATTCAAAGATCTTGGACTTTGAATCTTTAACACAGATCAAACACAGTATAATTTACTCATGGCTATCAATACTTTAAAAAGATCTCTTCATTAAATGTCATAGTCTTATGAACATTCACATGAAGCCAACAGAGCAACATTTGATACCAAAAACATTTAGAATATGATTCTTACAGAAGGGTCTATATAAACAGTTCAGTTGAGTGCCACACATTGCATTCAAGCACACATAAAACATTTTTCTAAAATATTTCTGATACAACCATCTCTCCTAGTTCAATGTAAATAGAAATACTTTTTTAGTAATTTGAACTTAATTGAAAATGAATTTTACAGTCACCAAATATCTGAGAACAGAAACTAATTTAAGACCTTTTTCATACGTGAAAACTTCTAATGAAAATGCAAATGATAGTTTAGAATTAGCACTCCTGTAAATATTTTGAAGACCTTATTACAAAGCAAGAATACAGACCTGTCCCCCAGGTGTTATATCAGAACTTAAAGGCACTCTTTTTGAAGAACTAGGCTAGGAAAGTGGCAGTGACAGTGAAAGGATTAAGAAAACTTACTTTTTCTGTAGTGTAAAGAATATTATTACTTCTCTATGCTTAATAACAGACCTTGATTTAAATCAACTGAAGGAAAAGCATGAAGAAAATATTTCATTTTCACGGGATTTATTTTCAGAAGTGAAAATAAGAATGCTACAGAATTCTCTTATTCAAAACATCTTCATTGCCTACCAATAGCTTTTAAAAAAAAAAAGAATAAAAATATCTATATGAAGAATATTTTTATGAACTCAACAGGCAGACTTTCTTAAGGCTGTACAAATTAGAGCTGAAAACATTCCCAAGTTCTATAACATCAATTCAAGACAGTACCTGTTTGTTCAGTAACAACCCTGTTATTTACTGGGGAACCACTTTCTGCACTTGCAGGTGGATTGTTGGGGGTGGACCAGAGGAGGCCTACAGAGAGTGGAGAGAGATGCAAAAAAGCTGCAAGGAAGGCTCAGAAGAAAGGATCTATTTAGAAGACTTCTAGCAACTGTAGCTGTATAGAACTGCCTGGGACCCAGCTACAAGGCCACAGCATTGCAGCCTCAGCAAATTCTCCTGTCTGTGCACCCAGGACACAAAACCCCATTATTCCCTAGCTCTCCCTTCCCCCTGAGTGACCTGACATATTCCAATAGCCTTTCCCTCCAAGTTCCCATATCAGTAGCTCTCAGGATTTGATGTTCCTAGCCGGGGTCCTACCTCTATTCCTGAAACTTCTGTATTCCCCTGTATATAAGCTGACATCTTGTTTTAATAAATCGCCATTTTGTGGGTCACATCTCGTGTGTGTCCTGTCTCCCATACAAAATGTGCCTCAAGGGTCTTGTTGCGGGACCTTAACCCCCAGGAACCCGCGATAGTGGATGAGCTCAATTATTTCATAAACCTTTTAAATCTGTCTTCCCAAGAATCTATCAGGATTTATGGCTGCTTCTGACTGCTATTGACTGACAGAGAAAAGCATTGTATCCAAAGACTGTTTCTCTAGCAATTTACTGCTTAAACTTTTTAAATTATGCTCTACAATCAAGTTTTTCCACAGTTAACTAATATATTTCATTCCTAAGCAAGCAGAAAACAATATAACCACTTTGTCATATAGTGTAAGTGCAGAACAACAAAGGAGAATTAGCTCCAGTTGATATGATGAAAATCTATCAACTAAAACACTGGAAGTGTTTTAAATGGTCAAACTGGTCATGCAGAATTCCATATCCCATTAAGTAAAGGCTTCTTTCTGTCCCTAAAGTTCCCTGCTGTGGAAACTCTTTTAAGTATATATGTCTCTACATGAACTTAAAATTTAGCAACAGTAAGAGTTATGGGATTTGGAAACATGTATGTTTGCAGGTCTGAACTATTCCTACACACCTTTTTCTGAAAGCTATTTGGGACAAATAATCACAACTAGGAATAAATCTTAGTGGTTAGCAGTCTGGGATACGCAATCTGGGGCAAGGAAGGGAGAATTTTATGATAAATCAGTGGCATTTGCTTACTTCTGGATGTGGTCTGTAACATAAATATATATGTTCTCTCCAAAAAATGAACAGTATAAAAAGACACTTTTAGTTTAGTCTCCACAGGGAACAAGCCTGTGTGATCATCCTGTCCTCCAACTAGTTCTGGAGTGAACTTCAACCAAATGTGGTAAGAAGTCGGTAGGACAGTAAGTTTCCACCACTTAGGAAAAGCTAGTAGTTTGAGGATAGACATTGATCCAAATTTCAAACTGACAGAAAGACAGACTGAACTTTGCTGTAAGCATTATAGAGGGCAGAATGCTTGGTGGCCAGCCAGCAGCTGGGTGCTGGCCAGTCAGCAGCATGTTCTCATCTACCCTTTAGTTTATCCCAGCACACACTGAACCTTACAAGTGCTACAGAAGCATACAGGAAGTGTTATTGTATAAATGCACAACAAAACTGTGGTTCCTGCTCAAAAGGATATATAGTTTCTAAATACCTAGAACTGCAACTCTCCTTTAGGCCACTGCCATGTTTTGATTAGCACTCAAGCTTCCTATGAAAAAAATTTACATTGGAATTTATATCTTTAAATCCCTTTCCTCTTTCTGCTCCATACTATGACAAATCCCATTATAAAAATAATTATGAGGTTCATGTTTTATCAAAAATCATGAACTTAAGTAGGTATCATTTCACACCAGAAGTTGCTTACAAAAAAGGAATCTCCAACACAGACGCAAGGATAGACAAAACCAGAAAGGCCTTGGTAGCTTTTAGGTGATAATTTGAGTTGCTTTTCTTTCTGAACAAAGAGATGGGATCCATTTTAGGTTGTCTTCTTCCAGTGTCACACCTGGGTTTGTGAATTGAGACCTCTACAAACTGTAGAAGGTGCACATGGGCCACCCATCCCACAGAATAATTTTATTCTGGCTATACTCAGGAATTCCCCTAGTAGCAAAAGGAACTACATTTTTATGCAATTAAAATAAACTTGTAAAATGTACACAAAAGAATATGAAATTTCATAAGCAATTTTAACTTTTGCGTTTTTAAACCTTTTTAGTACTTCATTTTGCAATATTAACATTCTCTTTTTTATATCTGAATACAAATTATTTCTGCCTGAAGGCAAACTAATTGGGGAAATTCTGCTTAAACGTGCATATTTCCTCTGCATAGATCCTCATGAATGTATGCTGAGTTTCTCTCAATTATTTATACATTACAGTTTTCAATTAAAAAACACTTGCCATAAACAATTCAAAATGCAAAATCAACAATCTCTTAGTAAGAATAAAAATAATTTCTTGGCTAACAACAAGAAAATAAACAGTTAAGACTTTTTATGTTCCAAACCAAAAAGAAGTTATAAACTGTCTTCAGGTTGCTGTTCACCAAACATATCTATTAATTAATACTTAAGCTTCAGAAGCTTGAAGCGATTCTGTGCAACCTGTTCTACATGTACCTGCTTTAGCAGGAGGGTTGGACTAGATGATTTTCAGAGATCCCTTCCAATCCAACCATTCTGTGAAACGCCAATTAAACATAACCAGAATCTTTCCACCTACTTCTGCAATGCCCTAATTAAAAACATTAATTTCAAGAGTACAGTAAAGTGATTGGTAAAATTCTATACCTTGGTCTTAATCCAGATTGTGAACACCTGCAAGAATCCTGTGGTGTTTTTTTTTTCCATAATAAATTACTAGAGTCCCTTGCTATGACCAGGCTTTTCAATCAGAAAAGTTTATATCAAATTCCAACATATGAAATAGACCACATTTTATTCATGATTAAAGATAAAACAATCATAACTTTCTCATAAATTAGGCCCAATTTATTAACAAGTTTGGGGTGGGTGCAGAAGGATCAAAAGTGACCAGCTTTGGCATAACACTGGTCTGTTTGAAGACCAGTGGGAGCTTAGCATTGCTTATAATCAAGGCAGAGCAGCATTAGGGCTAAACACTTAATACTGAACACTTAAAAATGCTTCATTAATTTGCAGAATACAGCAGATTTTTGAAATGTCTAAGCTTATTTTAGAAAGGACTAAAAGAATTCTTTATCAGGGTCTCCTAGGACTTGCAATCTAAAAACCACACAAAAATGGACAAAATTGGATTTGTGGATTAGCTGTACGTTATAGCAATCAGCACTGAAAAATCTAACATTGTTATTTGCTTTGCATTTGGTCCCTTCTCTCACTAGTTCTGCCTGCCTTCAATCTCCTCAGTCTGTAAAAATTTCAGATGAAGTATTACCTCCAGTTTCGTTGATCCCTATGTGCCAGCAGAGTATAAATCTGGTGACTAATTCAAAGTCACCGCATTGAGACTAACAGCATAATTTTCACAGCTCTGATACCATGACTTAGCACCATTTCAGCACTAGAGTGTTCCAATGTTCCCACACATCCTGGTGCATTGTTTCATTTACTCGTGCAGGAGAGCAACCATGGCCTCTGAACATCCACCTTTGCTGCCAATGTCTGAAAAGTGACCACAGAGATCCTAAAATCATTTAAGAGTGAGAGGACATATATTTATAAGGCTATAGTGATGATGTTTTTGTTGCTTCCTCCGGAGACCTTGATGTCCCTCTTCCTGCTCCACTGTCCCACTGACAGTGTGCCACTAAACTATCTTTTTTTAAGGGTGCAAATTAAGGAAAGAACAGTCATGCATCGGTATTAGACAAATATAATCAGATGTGTTAATCAGTCAACTTTAAGCCTCTCTCACAAATGCAGAATTGCTTGACATTAAGATCAAAATGTTGGCATCTAAAGCACTGGCTATATTTGAATGTATGTGTGCACATATATGCATGTGTATGTAGCCATGTACATACATGCACATACATAAACATTTATAGAATCTCTGTAGTACTTTCAATGGGTCTTGAGGGCTGCTTTTAGAACAAGTACACTTTTAGATGTCTGTTTTTATTACGCTTTTCAATAGAAATATATCTAATTTTGTTATAATCTATTTGAAGCAAATAGCCAGCACAATTATTTTTATTCCTTGTTTCCCCCTGGACTGCTCTTTTTACTGACATAAACTGTCTGAAACTTTGGGAGGCATATATCTAAGGTGCACATCACTTCATGCCTACAGGTGTTAACCATGTCATACACAACAGAAAGCACTCAAATACTGCAGTGATAACTGACACAAACTAGCATTAGCCATTATGTTTATCAGTACACTCAGAATGTTTCTTCTGCAAGATACAGCAGTGTAAACCTGAAGCTCACAATTAACTTTAGCAGAAAGTACACTATATTAATCTAACTCTCACAAACTATGATTATAAACTTATTCTCTGCACACATTTATAATGACTGATATTACTTCTGAAACCACATTCAAAGCACAAAAAGAAAAATATTCTTTAAAATTGATTTTACTTAATGGAGATTCTGTCACAAAGACTGTGCTTACTTGGATGACAAGTAATGCTGGATTTAATGTGAGAAAATATATTTAATATGTTATTATGTTTTCAAGATGTTCAAAGTGACACCAGCACATTTAAGAACTATATGAGAAAAGTAATAAATGAGTAACTCAAGTAAAATAATGAGCAACTGAAGTAATAAACCAACTTATTATCAGCCCTCTGAGGAAAGACAAACTATGGAGCGAGCAAAGCTAGTTGAACAGTATCATAAGCTGAACTCTCCTACAATAACCAGTGAATTTGTAAACAGAGACCTTATTTTACAAATGGAGTACTTTAGGGAAGGGGTTAAAAAACTCATTCTGTGAAGAAATTCCACTAAAATCATGTTTGCTCCAAGCAGAATGTTCCATTTGTGTCTCTAGCAGGCTACTCAGTTATTATTATTTCCTTTCCCTCCCTGGCAGCTACTAATTGCCTGCATCCAAATATCATGACTGAAGTCCACACCTCAAATATTTAGCTTTGAAGATTAATGAACATCAGATTATATCCAGCCTCTAGGACAGGGACCAGGCTGAAAGTCAAGGAACTTTAAATTTGATTACACAAAAATTACCCAGCAAATTTATTGATTTTCTTCCAAGGCAAACAACAATCTTTACAAGTACATGTTTAACTTTATACTCCCAAGCAATCAGTCCTAAGCATATATAGACAGCTTCCTTTCCCAAGTAATGAAAAATACACTATAGGATGAGAGAACTGAAAAGAACTGGTAGGGGATATTTACATCTAAAAGGATGCACACATGTATGTCTGTAAGACTAATTTCATTCTTGCAAAATTCACTTATTTTCCTGGCTGCACTATTAATCAAGGCAGTTAACATAGATATGACAATTTAAACCAGGCGAAGTATCTCATAAATGTTAGGCATCATTCACATACCTACACAGACCTCCATCTATTTATATTGGTAGATGTACATATTCCTATGTGTGTGTGCATATATATATATCTATACACACACACACACATATTAATGCACACACAGATATATAGAGAGATGTGTATCTATTCCTGTATATAACCCCCTAGAAGTGGGCATGTGACTCATTCAGACCACAAATTAGATTACAACATCATAGATATCTGAACAGAAAAGGTATATAAAAAGCTGAATCTCTGTGCTAATAAAAAAATAGTATGTTTAAAAGTTTTACTTATAACACCATTAACACTCACGCAATTTTATACAATGCCAACCCAATATCTGCCCTTACACTTTTTCTGCAATCAGAACTCACCTTTGAATCAATTTTTCACCCCTGAAAATACAAAGTGCATGGAATACATCTGTTATCTTTTTTCCTCAATGGTACCTCAAAGCAAATCCTGCTTACTCTCTCAGCTTCATCATTTTTTCTAACTCTCCCTCCCTATGGAAAGAAAATATCTGCAACAATAGACGTCACAGATACAGAGGAGTTTTACCCTGGGCAGTGAAAATGCACCTTGCTTTATCTCTTTACTAAAGTTAATAAGAAGCCTCTCTTCTAGAAGTTTCTAATATTTTACAGCAGGAAAATAAAATTTCCTCTCCTCTGATCATCTCAGTATATTTCATAACTTTACTTTATGGGGTTTTGTAATTGGCTTCAAGATATTTAGGTATTCAATAACCTTATCATAAAAGTAGGAAATTTTAAAAATTTTTTTAGGCAGTGGTTGAAGAACAGTAGTGAGTCACACTCACTATGTGCCTCTGAAGTTACAAGTAGATATGAATATTCGTTTTTCTGCACCTTCTTATAATTTTATTTTTAGTAACAGAAAGACCAAGAGAAAAGGTTGCAAAAAACCCCCAAGTCAGCAAATTCAATAGTTTTATTCTACTGAGTAAGAGACAGAAAACCTAATTAAGCATTTTTCACTCAAAATGAAAATAACTTGGTTGTGACTCAGTGGGCTTTACTATCTTATCTACTGGGAAATTGGATCTAGCTTAAATCCAATTCCTAGAAAAAAACAACACTGAAATAAATAAATAATCAATCAGATTATTACCAAGCATTTGGAGAAAACATGATAATACTATAGACAAATACTACAGCCAATGTCAATATATCAAGAGCGAATGTCATCAAACCAGTCTTCCATTTAAGTTAATAAATTCTTTCTCACTGTCATATAACTCCTGTGTACAGCATTAGGGTAGCATAGTTCATCTGCAACTACAGTTAGGTGAGCACAGATTAGTTAGGAAATCCTATATAGACACTATATAGACAGCAGTTTGCTGTCAGCATGGAAAAAAGCTATATGCAGTTTATTACTTAGTATTTTCATTAAAGGATCTGAATTACAGGGTAGAAAAACGTTTTCTAAATGTTCAAACGCTACCAAACTAGGAAGAAGGGAAAGCACATTGAAGGACAGCTTCAGAAATAAAAGCAACCCTGACAATTTCTAGAAACTACCACCAAGACTCAAGGATGCTATTCAGTGCAAAGAGAAATCAACAAATTGCCTTTAGGCACAACTAACTGGTGATCTCAGAACACAGAACAGGACAGTCAAGTAACAGTTCTTCAGAAAATAATTTAGAGATTACTGAAGGTCATGAACCAAACATGAGTATGCAGTTCATGCTGATACATAGAATGTAGATATCATACCTGAAAACACAAATAAAAATGCAGTGTGCAAGAAAAGCAATCCTTCTAGTTTATTGATTTTTGGTATGAGTTCAAATTTTAAAACTGAATCCAGGACTGCATATTGCAAGCAAGAAAGTTATGGCAACAGGTCACAGGAAAACTGAGTGAATGATCAGTAGTCTAGGAAACACATGAGGAAGTATTAAAAAAGGTGTGATGTTTCAGCTCTATGAGAACACGGGTAAAAAACAGGGCAATAACCTTTCAATTAAAAGAAAACAAAACTAAAAAAGACTGCAGGCTTTATGTTTTATGTCCAGGTTTTTGCTGGGAAATTAGGACATCTTTCAAAACACATCCATTCTGTCAGACATTTAGTGGAGTTATACTGCTTCCACAAAATATTTAAATTTCTGTGAATCTTCTTTTGTTTAAGAAAAGCCATTCTGTTTGGGAAACTAGCCACAAGTTGAGTTCAGAGCTGGAATTGTTTCAACTCACAGTCAAACTTAGAAACAAAAACATAATGACTACATAAATCACATATTTTAAGCAATAGTTAGGCATGCAGTACACTTAGAAATTGGAACTGGAAGACAGGTTTTATTCAATTACTTGAGGCTTACTTATTGCTTGTTTTCCCACAACATGAAAGGATTTTATGCAAACAGAGGAAAACACCTTTTTTATACTCAGACTGCTATATATACACAAACCCCTGTGCCATGAAAGGTAATGTATGCTTTTAAATACAGAAACAAGGGTCATCGTGATATGAGAAAGTACTATTGTTTACAGTGAGAGCCATTGTTCACTGAAACAGTCTCCCCAGGGATGTGGCAGAGTCCCCATCACTGGAGGTTTTCAAGATGAGATTGGATAGGGTGCTAAAATAACCTCATCCAGACTCCCTTTCCAATGAAAGGTTGGATCAGATGATCTTTCAAGGTCCCTTACAGCCTGGGTTGTGCTATGATTCTAGTTACCCCTATTAATATATTTTCTAATTTCAGAAACTTCCAGTTTCTGAAGTACAGACTAAGGGTACAGACGCATGGATGGAGAAATGGAGCTTGTGGTAAGGTGTAAGTCTGAAGCAAACACCGATGTGACAGTCACATACAAAGAAACAGAGTGTCATTTTCAGTCAAGAGAAAGAACCAGAAAGCAGTTCTTAAAAAGTACACAAAAATATATACTGTTTATTTAGGTATAAACTGGAAGCAGGATTAAACTGAATTACATCCAAAATACCTCTTAAATCAACCCAGTTTGTGTAACTACAGATGCCATCCTACTCAAACACCTGTGGCCCAAGGTAGCATTACTGTTCTCTAGTCAAAAAGAAGTAAAAAGAAATCATATCCAACACAAAGACCCCTTGTACTAAAAAAATGCTCCCTTTAAACTTGTGTTTATATTTCATCTGATGGAGTACTTTCAACTGCAGACAGAATGTCAGAAGAAGTGGGTCTGTGAATAATTACAGATTTCTTTGCCTTTTTATTCAATGCTCCAAAAATTGAAATTGTGACCGTTGTTTTAAAAATTACTTGAAATTTTGGTTCCAAAACAAATTAAAATTGAAATTTTGTGCCCTGGGAAGAAACATAAATTGCCAAATATAGCCATCTCAAGGCTGATGCAACGTAGCTTTATAATCTCAGTGACTTACCTTGTCCCTCATTGATGAGGCCCATGTTTACATGTGCTTGTGCCTTTCTCTTCCCACCATCAATTTTTACTAATTGAGCAGTGTTAAAGCATTGTTCATAAAAGTAATCACTTAACCATTTGTCCTCAGGGTCTTTGAAAGAGCAGGCCAAGCTAAGCTGGTTGTCATACACCTCCTCATAGAGCCCTTTAAAAACAAAAATTACAATCAAAATGTTAGATTATCATCAGCCTTCAGAAACCTTGCATGCTATAGATCAATCATATCATGAAAATGAAGATATTTCCACCATTCAAACACTGTCAAGTTTTCCTATATGTCCACTCAAAGAAATATAAGAGGAAAATTGTAACTTTACAATTAAAACCACATTTTTGTTCTCATTTCTGTGTGCAAACCCAAAATTCAGTTTAATACAACACACAAAACCCTGGATAAGATACTGGCTAGTCAGAAGTCAGAGTGAGCTTAAAAAAGCCCACACTCTGCAAACATTAATTCTTAGAATTTTAGATGTTCAAAAGCAACAAGAAAGTCTTTGAGTTTTCATGTATGCTCCCATGTTTAGTACCTTACCACAATTAAAAATTAAGGACAAATTGAAATTGCACACCTTGCCCTGAAAAAAATGCCACAGTTCACCAAGGTATTGCTCTCAGAACAAATGTGGAAAGGAGGGGAGACTGAAAGTCACGGATCTTCTCTGTGATTTAAAGTTTAGATCCCACTCTTTATCATCTCAGCCAACTAGATGAATACACATTATTCCAAAAATTTACAAAAACACTGCCAGTCTGAAGTCTAAGTAGCAGTACAAAATCATCCGCAAATATATTATTCACAATTCAAAATTCCAGAGTGATAGCTTCAACAAAATTAGAGTAATTTTTCTCAGAAAAGCACCTTCAAAAAAAGAGAAATCCACAAGATTTGAATTATTCCAAAACTTTATTAATTTGTGGTAGAGATCCAAAACTTTCCTGGCAAATCATATCATACTGTTTCTCCCTAAGGGGAATTTGAAATATCTATTCCTTACATGATGCTGAAAAATCTATCAGGTAATAAAGTACAGCATGAACTTATATGTGTCACAGCAAAATTTATCACCGACTAAACTAAATTAATTTTCTTTGCAAACTCTGCTCATGTCACATGTGCAATGGAATAATTAGCTAGAATTCCACTGCAGTTTTGGTAGGCTACTTAGTGTGTTTGTGGCTATTAAATCAATTTAAGGCAAACAGCCAGTTCTTAAAAGAATTTCTATTTAGTTGGGTAAAGAAGGAGGTAAGAACCACAGGTTTTGCAGCAGGTAAGAGACTGTTTGTTTAAGCTGGATATGTGAACAGAACTGCTTTGCTTTTGGGAATTCTCCAATTTGTAAGTTTTGCTCAACGAAGAGAGAAAAGGGGGGAAGAAAAAACCAATATTATGTTTGTTGCCTTTTTTTTTTAATTTATCATTTTGCTTTCCTATTTATTTTCTCAGAGTTTTCCCCTCTATGATGTGATAACCTCATATTTCCTTTTATAGCTCCCATTAAAATATACAAAATTTTGATTTTTGAACCAGTTTGTGTTATATGTATTTCCATTTCTAGTATTTTAAATAACATCCCTTTCAAGAAATGTTTCACAATCTCTTCACAATCACTAAAGTAGAAATAGCCCAGAAATTAGGTTTAGATTATCATCTCATCATTTGTATCTAAGATTTTACATCAAAACATGCCAAAACATCAGCTTAAGTTTAGAAATGTAGCTTTGAGAAGAAATAATTACCAATATATAGACTTCATGTATTCCTAATCAGAACATTCTACACAGCAGTGAGTTTTCATGCCTTTTTTCCCCACCTCAAGACTAAAAAAGTACCTCCTGGGTACCTCTTCTTCAGAACATACAGGAGTGTACATCATATAAAAATTAAACATATAAACATTAGAAATCAAGATGATTGCTGTACAATAGCCTCATAAAAATCTTTGCAAATGATACTGAAATGGAAGTAACAAAACTGGGTTGGGCTTAATATACAGATATTTATCTGTATATTATGTGCACGTGCACAGATATATATGCCTATATTTATATATGTTTATTATAGATATAATAAAGAGAATGATAGATACATATATATACACATATATATACATATATAATGATATATACATGTATATATCACATCTATCAACATTATTCATACTTAATCCAACACACAGAACTGCAGCAGCTACTAAGAAGAAAATTACCTCTATTGTAGCTGAAACCAGGACAACATATACAGATAAAAAAGTTAAGGCATAGTTGGGATTTGTGCAAACTAACCAATTTAGATACAGATACAATTGACCTGGGATCCCTTTACACTCAAGGAAGAAAACCATAGATACTTCTTGGCTGAAACTCATTCATCTCATCCTGACTTAAACAACTATTGCAACACAAGGGAGTTCATTCAGAGATTATCCCATAAGTAAAGACAGAGGTTCCCATGACAATTGCAAGCACACAAGCAAATAACCACATGAAGAGAGAAATACAAAACCTAATTATAACGACTAACAAAAAGATAACAATACATATTACATATAGATTACAGCTAAGCGAAAATGATACCAGACAATACATACAAATGGTTGCAATAACAGAGAAAGATAAGAGATAACCGGATTGTCATTGGGGTTAAACACTAGATACAGATTTGCTCCTTTGAAGTCTTGGCTACGAAGAATCAAGGCACTAACACAACATAAAATTACGCAAATAACTTCAGGTAGTGCCCTACAAATCCCAGGAGATGGAAGTGACCTGAGGCAGACTATAGCTACTGCCACAGCTTTGATTGAATGAACTTTAATGTGACCCTCTGATGACTATCCTGCCAGTGAATAACAATGAGAAGTGCACAAAGACAACCACTTCTCTCTCATTCTCTTGGACAGTGGCTGACCAGATAAAATAAAGCCCCAAACTCAGACTTTTGAAAATCATATTGCCTTCTGGATTCAAAGTCTGATTTATCAAAGTCTGATTTACCAATCAAGAAATTAACTGAGTTTATTCCGACAGGGGCAAACATAGCACATCAGACTTGTTAAAAGTGAACTTTTAGCACCTCAGGAGAAGAACATTGGAATATGTAAATACAGTCTCCTCTAAAATCTCCAGGAAGTAGTTTAGACTTTAAAGCTTTGAACACTGATTTTGTAAAGTTCTCTACAACTGATAATAGAATACATGTAGACAAGTCATATTTATGTATCTGTTGATAAAAAAAATAAAAATTATCTGCACCATTTATCAGAGAGGGAACGACAGCACTGGCAAGTGATACTGCATGAACAGAAAGAAAAGTTTGTATCACAGAATGAACACAGAGAAAAGTTTCAATCACACAAGCAATTGTAAAACAGTTCCTGCAAGATAAATTCCTGTTTTTAAATCAGAAACAATTAAGAAAGCCCATACAAAAAGGTCCATTGGCTGGATCCCATTCATTCTTCAAAAATTACATAAAACACTGGCAACTAAATCCAGGTCTTTCAGAACACTTAAGCCACAGGACTGTGAGAAAGAGGTGAAGAAGGTCCACCCAAAAATGGCAGCCACACAGAGCAAATGAAACTCTATGGAGCAGATGGTGAAGCCTGTTTGTTAACAGTTTTAGATTGATTTGAAGATCTGAAAACACATCTTTTTGGCAAATATTCAACAGAGCATTTATTCAGTGCAAAGTTACAAAATTGAAGGAAGTAACATTTCACAAAAAATAAGCAGAAAACAAATTAGAAGTCATGCAGTTATGCAGTATTTGTTTTATAACATTTTAATATTTGTATGGTTTTGTAACAGAATATAAATTAGAGAAAAAGGACTCTCTTTTGTTTGATAAGAACATTTCAAAGCATTTTTTATTTCCATTGAAAACCCATATATTAAACATATATGGTATTTCTTGCTCTGTATAAGGATCTCTTCAGGTGCACCCCAACTGCCAAGTAGCATCTTCCCTTATTGTGCAAGCCATAGACCCTGATTAGCCCACTGAACAACATCTTTGTTTGTTCCTAGGCTCTTCTCAGGAACTGTTCCCTTGGCAAGCAGGGGTGTGCAAGGAGCAGAGGATCACTCAAATCCATGTTTATATGTTCGTTGTGTTCAGTCAGAGAGCTACTAAGTATTGCAGTGCACAGGGACACTGAGGTGCAGTTTGAGTATGATAACCCCAAGAGAGCTAAAATGAAGGAAAAAAACCATACAGAAGGTCTGCAAGCCATACTGTGGGGTTTAAGTACAAGTGCTGCCACATCTGCATGATCTCCTATGTGACAGGATGTAGCAGAAGAAAGGAAAAGAAGCACAACAAAGGTCTTTAGAGAACTGATGAAAACATCACAGAGAGATCCTGGCTTGGTGTTTTCCTTGAAGAATAAAAGAAAGAGACAGCTGTCCCATTTTCCATTAACAAGAACTCGCACTCCTTTTTAAAATACGAGTATTGAAAAGAAATTTTTCAACATCCATTTCCGGCTCAATATTTTCCACTCAAAACCCACCAGTCAGTTATTTGTTCCCAACAATGGCCAGATGGAAACTTTTCAACAGCTGTTAACGCTCATCCTCCACTTTAGTTTGTTGGTTTAAGTGAGTATGAGTTGATTATAACTGACCATTCACTCTTGAAGACACATAGAGGAGTGCCCTAAGGCTCATTAAGTCACTAGGAGTAATTTTTGATGTTAGAATGAGACACTATTAATGCTGGAAGTTTCATTTTTCTTTTGTTGCTTTCTATTGTTAGCATGATGACACTATCCAGTTTCAGGCAGAGCCTCTTTCCCAGAGTGTACACAGAGCACACTGATCCCTCTAATTTATGTACTTCTGGGTACACAAAGGGAAAATATTTAATGAATGTACAATCTGCACAAAGATGCTAAGGAAATGGTCAGTACAAAATTTTACTAGTAAGAACAAAGCTATCTAATGATAATAAGGCAATTAACTGGTAATCTGGGAAGCTAAATGGAGACTCCAAGACACTGGCAATGAAAACACACTACAGACATTTTCCAAGAAACGCTGCTTCCATTGAAGTCAGTGGTTAATTCCACAACTGGCTGTACTTTGAGATGGCTTGGCTTCTTTCCTGGAGAGAATCACTTCAACTTTTTGTAAGATAATTACAAAAATAATAAAATCTACTGGTCTCCAGCAACTGCTGCATTTTTTCCTGTGATAAAATATTAAGTGGGGAACGACAAACCTGCTCAGAAAATAAAACACTGTTCCTTTCCCCATTTCCCCAAAACCAAACAAAACTATGCCTCATCCAAGCAAATATTTAAAGAAGGTTTGGTATGTTTATACTCTCTCTTTTAATGCATGACCTATCTCAATTTCTTTTTTTTTTTTTTTTTCCAAAATAGCATGGGTAATGTGGTTATTGCAATGTTTCTAGTCCAGCCTAAGGCATAAGTCTGAAATCTTACAGAAAAGCTTTCTACTGTAAAATGCTAAACTGTTTTCAACCTTAAGTACCTTGGACAAAGAAAGATTTTTCCAGTGCAAACACATCAAATACACTTTCTTCATATACTTTATGAAAAGATATCTTTCATAACAGAAACAAATGATAACTCATACTGTCAAAAGTCTGCTCTACACTTAAGTAAGGAAAAAAAAGAGCCAAATTAGCACTTTTTTCTAATTCTGTGTGTCTGAGACTCTCTAGAACAAGGGTCAGCAGCCTGCAGCACATGTAGAGATCGAGCATTTAGCGTACAGCACATCATAAAGGTTGAATGGGGTCAGGAACCAGGAGCAGATGGAATCTCAGAAAGGCAACAGCTTCAAGGTCTTAAGTTCTATTCTTCACCAGCTGCCCCAGTAAGGAGCAGCATATTGCTCTTTTGAAGGCATGTTCACACCCAAGCACAGATTGCATCCTTTGGCTTTGGCACAGTGATCTGCCACACAGTGCTGACTGCTCAGTACATTGCAGTGAGCGAACTGTGGCATTTTCCCTGGTTTTACTCTCCTGCTCTGGCAAAGCAGAGTCAACAGCTGACAAATCTCTTCCTTCAATTGTTCTTGAGCTGTAACTTGCCATGCATTCCCTTCAACTTCTACAACTGAACTGATTCCTCTACCAAGTCCTGATCACATCAGCATTTCAAGGCCTCTGCTAGTTCAAGGTAAGGACTTGAACATGCATTTAATATGTAATTCAGATGTAATCTGAAGAACAACACTTTCCAAGTACTTCTGTAATAATAGTGGGACAGGTGACCTTTAGCTTGACAAAATCCTCCACCAAGAGGCTGGCCTCAGCCTAAAACATGTAAACGATACTTTACGGTAATACCTGTATTACTGCATACTATCAGTCATTCCCCTCATAGAATCAGTACTATCTAACGAATTAACTAAATAAAAGGAGCTACACAATACCTCGAAGAGACGATTTTAACAATGGCCTAGCTTAATAAGCACACAGACCCAGTGCATTTTAAAACAGTAAGATGGACTGCAGCAGCCAATGAATGATTTAAAGAATCAGTTACAGTCATATGGTAAAATCTGTGCAAGCAGCAGCTCAGAGGTTTTAATTTCACTCCTAAATATTTTTATCTGAGAAACAGCTACATTATCATTATAATGAACTGTTGTCTCAGGCACATAATACACTGGGAGCTGTGGCTCTCCAAAGGGGTAGCAACAACAACCTGTCAGCACTGGATTACACCTTTCATGAGTAGTTGTACCTTTAAGTGAATTTAGTCTGAACAGTGCAATCAGGCAGGCTATTCCATGGCCTCAAAATACAAAATTTGCCTTTTGAAAGAACCCCCGACACTTTCATAAACGTGCCAAGAAATCATTGTATACATCAAATGCTGAGCTATGCAGGTATATTATTCTGGTATTTATCCTGCATTCTTCTGTAAAAAGCCCTACAACTAGACACATTTAAACAGCTAAATGACCTCTTTTTTTTTTTTCTTCAAGGTACTGAAACCAGAACTAGCAAAAAGAGAGGTTAGTCCAGGATAATGAAGGAACATCAAGGAATAATTAAAAACAAGTCAATTTTCAGGTCAGAAACATTTATATTATTTGTACAAAAAAGATCAAATAGGAATACAGTCAAGTATCACCATTATTTCTGCCAGTCTTTTTAGGATAATGCTGTACCTGGCACCAAATAACTCTGTTAGCTCTTTTTCTGAGAAGCTGCAGGTATTAACACTAGCTCTGTATTTTTAAATACTTGGGAGATATTCAAATACAACAACAAGATTAAGTTGGACAGAAAAGAGGTATTTTCTTTGCACACAGTAAAATATTAGTAATAATCAACGAAAAAAAGACAAGTCCTATATGATTTGAAGTTTAATCAAAATGTTACACTGAAAATGAAAACAGAGGGAACATTCAGTGGTGTATATAAAGGTAATCAGTCTGTACAATGTAATGCTGGTAAACAAAATGTCACTGTTTTTAAACCCAGCAGTAAAGAAAGTAATTGCTCTTCGATATTGGTCTCCACTTTGTGGTGGATGGTGCTGATTCTGTTCAAGCAAATAATTTATGTCCAGCATTCTAGTGCCTATAACTGTGAACTATCAAAACCATTAAAACAATAACATTTTCCAATAATAAATACAAAAGTAAATGAACACCTAGATTGCTTTGTGCACTACAGAGTAGTGCCACAGTACCACAAAACTCTAAACCTAGCACTTCTAGGTATATTCACAATTAAGGCAGCAACATTCTATCATCCAGAAATATCAGGTGAGAAAAATCAAATGAAAACTAAGAAAATTATTTACTGAGAGAGTAAGTGAAGTTTTGTTTTCCACTTACTTCTTCTGGTTCAAAACCAATCATTTCACTACATTTCAATTAATGAATAAACTTAAAAGTAATAATTGTTTAATTTTCATTACTTATATCTGCTATCTCTTTTTCAGCACGACTGTTAGCTCAGGACAACATACCTGAAACAGGTAAACTTTCAGCTTGCCTAATATTAGTAACATCAACCACACTATGAAACTCTCCCAATGCTCTAAATGTTACTTTCATCCTTGTAAGCTTGGACTGTGGCAGCTGAAAAGCAAATTCAGGTCAGCTGCTGTAGTGGCTGCCACATCATGGCAGGTTCCAGCTGAGGTGAATTGCTGAATGTCCCTTAAATGGTGTCAACTGGAGTTGTCAGGAGATCATAAGCCAGAGCCCCAAGCAATCTGATTAGAATCCGAGAGTAACTGGATTAGTGGAACTACTGAATTAGTGTTTGATGAGCTGCACAATTCATATGTATCTTCACAGCACTACGAGCTCTCAGACCTACAACATGAATTACCATCCAACCCTTTGCGTGCCGGGCGACTCACACCTCATTTCCTATGAACAAGGGATTTGTGCAAAGGTTTGCACTGAAAGTGGTGGAAAAAAAATCAAAACTACCTTGATCTAGCAATTCAGTAAAGACATTTGCCAACTCTATTGGTAAGTTCTCATGATTTTCTTTTCTTTCATTTTAGCCAACTTCAAAAGGCAAAATTGGGAGAGGCAAGGTGCAATCAGTCAGACACCTCGTGGTACCTTGTCTCTGTGAGAAGTGAAAAACTTAAAGAGCCCAGCAAGCAGCAAATGCTGGGCTCAGTGAAAGAAAGGGTCCCTGCTTTTCACAGGGGCAGGAACTGCCCAGCCAGCAGCACCTTGACTCTCTGGGAATACATTTGCCAACTCTGTTGTCACACATCAGTTTGTGAAAAATATCATGCACTGAAGGAAGGCAAAATGTTCTCCTCAAGCAGCTGCATGGAGCAGGCCCATCAAGATAAGCCTTGACCACTACTTTTTGACCATCAGAGTGTCAGCAGAATGCTTCTGTCAGGACAGTCCAAACACAAAACTCCTCTCTTATGCTCTGCAAGCTATGGAGGTACCTATTCAGGTTTTAGTTGTAGTCCAGACAAATCTGAAGATTCCTTTCAGTTGTGGCTGGATAGACTTCCTGTCTAGAATTATAGTGAATTAAATAAAGAAACACAACTTCTGACTTTCATGGCACATATTAAATAAACATTTTAATTTTTTTTTTTTTTTAAGGGCTGAAAGGGTTTCTTCTGCTGTTCCTTTCTAAAATAAAGATGTCTGTTTCTACATTTCAGTCAAAAAACTTGTGGTCCAAATTCACAAGCTTTTTTGTAGATTTTCATATTTTCAATGATCAAAATGCAACTTGAAACAACTTGAAGCTAACTAAAGTGAAATCAACTCAGGCAGAATCAGGATTGCAGTTAGAGCGTTATCTGCCTCCATCCCTACAACTATTCCAAAACAGAAAGATAGAGTAAGTTATGTTACTATTTATAGTAAAAGGAAATGATAAATATGAGTGCTTAGTAAATAGCAGGCAATAGAGAAAATACAGTAATTTGGAGTTATGTCCTCACTAATATCTAGTAATTCACAGGTGGCATGTTACATCTGTGTGCTGTATTTTATTTGACATGTTCACAATCCTTTTTAAGTCAGTCACAAATCCAAACACAGTTAGCAGACAGGGTATTTAATAAAATCAGATTTATAAAACTATTATTGTGTGAAACAGCATTTCACCTATTAAATTTTTCTAATACAAAACCAGCTACTCAAATCAGTAGAGAAAAAACCCAATAAATAATGACACTATTAGAAAATAATTGAGATGTTATCAAAGCTATAAATACATCAAACATTTCTGATGATATCATAATGCACTCTACATGTTTTTCCCCTCTTCCTTTCCTTCACAAAACCTCTCCTGATATCTGCAGCTCCTAATCATCTATTCTATAAATACAGCTTAGTTGACTAAGGCTGAAATGTGCTAAGATGCAGTAACGTTTCAAATTCATACATGAAACAATTTGGCAGCTTCCCCCAGGCATTCGCGGCTGCGGCTCCCGCTGCTCCGCTACCCACAATCCCCCCATTTACCTGCTCGCTGGGCTGCCTCAGCCCTGGTCAGGAAGTGGTAAAGCTGATCCAGCTTATCAGGCTGCTCCTCCAGGGACTTCTCATGCCATATGGCTGACCCAGGCCCTGCAGCCTCCCTCAAGGCATTCCACTTCTGTATCAGAGTGAAGAGCTCGGAGAAGGACTTGTGATAACCCCGTCGCAGCATGTCTATGCAGATGTTCTTCGTGTATGAATTCCTGTTACTGGGAATAAGAAAGACAGATTTTAAGCCTTTAAACCTGTATTCTGTTCTCCACCTCACCAAATAAGTACAGATAACTAAAACAGCTTTCAAGAAGAGATCTCTGCAGTTCAGCAGCAGGGAACGGGTATTTTCTTCCCCCGCTTAAAAAGTGATCTTTTATAATATGATTACAAATCCCATACCCCAGGGAAGTAAACATGGCAATAATGAATAAATACCTGTGTGTATATATATATATATATATATATATATAAAACATGTTAAAAAAAATACACTGGTATGCTTTAGCTGGTATTTGGCAAAAAGGGCTGTCTGATGGGAAACCCCCCCCCCCACGTTTACATTAGTTCATGAAAACACAATGAACTCTTAGTTTGCTTTAAGACAGTGCACAGGGAAAAATGAGGCACATTCCACATGTCAAAACAACGTATATGTTAAATAGTTTTGCTGTAGGACATGATGGCTTGGTTTAAAACGTCAAACAAATGCTATGCCAGAAACACAATCATTAGATATTATTTTGCTTCTGTTTAGCATATAACTTCAGCTGGGACTGGTTTACTGATGCAAAAGTTTGATAATTTCTCCCTAATTTTACAATCAAAAAATGCTATGATGAATTTATATCAAAGTTTATCTCATTCATAAACTCTGACAAGACGTGCATATTAAAAAGTTGTGTCATCAAATATTCTCAAGAGCTAATATATCTTTTGAGGTATTATTTATGGAAATAATCAAAATATTTCTTTTACGGGTCATGAAACATTCATTGTGTTCTATTCCGGAGAAAACTATGAGTCCAGTGGGACTGCCTGCAACACTAAGGTACCAGATATAAAGGTTTGCAGGGATAGGTACCTACTGTGGGAAAACAAACCTTTGTCCCAGTAAAATGGCAAAGACACAGATGTGTACTTCTATTCTGTATATTCCATTAAGTTTCTAAACTGTTCTCAAGACTGTCCTTTTAGATTAAAATCTATTTAAATTCAAATTCTTAGCAGCTTTAAAATAAATATGGAATTCTGAAAACTGAGATTTATAGTGTATGTAATAAATTCAGATGATTTCACACTAAACAATAGCCTAATGAGACTAATACTTCAAGCCTAAAAACACCCTCTGTAGTTTTTCAACATTGCTGATAGGATGAAAGTGATGCGAAAAACTTCTTAGCTAGATGGCAATGAAATAAACAGCAATGTAAGATGTAAGAAAAAAAAGATCTGCATTATTTTGTATTTAACACAATTAAAATAAAATCTCTTACTACACAGATTCACACTAATCCTCCACGGTGTATTTTTTACATTTCAGTTGCAGAGCTGAACATAAAAATATTAAATAATCCTGATACGATATAGATTCAATAGTACTGAATTTATGTTTAATATATAAAGAGATGGTTTTTGAGACTGAAAAGCACACATAGCTCAAACAGTCAAGGGAAAAGATAAAGCTGTTCTGCACCAGAAAACATTCGCAACATTTACGTTAGAAAAGTAAATGCGAAATATCTTTAAACATTTAAATTTTATTTTGCCAGAATATGCTATATTTGACATACAGCAAATGCAGAGTATAGAGCTTAAAAATACTGTGAAGATATTATGCTAATAGCATGCAATGTATTCTCTATTCTGTATAGAATACTTTCTTCTTTTTTATTCTTCTGTTTCAAAATCCTATCTAACTAACAAAAGATTGAAGAATATAAGTAAAAAACTCCTACCAACTTCCAAAGGCCTAGGACTGGATCCTACATTAATATAACTGATAGAAGTGGAATACCAATCTGCATAGCAGGCACACATACATGCATATTTATTTATACAGTGGGATCTATATATGTTTGTATGTGTGCATGCATTAGATCATTAGATGTATTGGAAGTAAACAAAAAAGTACTGCTAAAAAAATCTCAACAGTGACTAACCAAAATATCATTCAGTTAATTTTTATCACTTACTGCAAACTCACTGAGCAGAGCACTGAGATTCATATAAATAGAAAAAACTGTGCCTGTGTAACATGTTCTTTTCTGTAGACTGTTTACTTGAATTCAAAGCACATTTTCCCCACTAGAAAGCATTATTAACAAACTAATAAAGGGAAACAAAGCATCTAGTAAAACACATCAGTTTTAAAAATCAGTATCAAGTCTCTTAATAAATCCCATCCCAATTAATGAAGACATTGAAATAATGCTGAAATAATCATACTGTACAGAGCACATTTTTTTCTGAGGCAAAAAGAACTGATTTTAGCACACAAGCAGTGAAGCTATCTACTGTATAACCCTTCAAATTCAGTGGCATAAACATAAAAGTAATCTCTCAGTTACAAACAGAAAATATTACTACAGTTGTTTCCTTAAGTTTCTGTAATATATAAGACATAAGTGACTGATCACACATAAACAATAAAATAGGGCAAGAGATTAATGATATCACGGGGATGAATGGTATTTGTATTACATAAGAGAGCTTGATGTAGCAATGAATTCTGAAATTGTTACAAAGTGCTTCCAGATGAAAATTCCAATGTCCTTTTTTTTTTTCCCCAAAAACCAGTTCTTTTGAACAGAAGTGAGGTGTAGGTGACAGCAGTAAACTTCTTGTGATACCTTGTGATAAACTATAAATCCTCAAAATCCTTTCCATCCTGCTTCCTACGATGTCAGGCAGCGTGTGAAATACAAGGTTAAACAGAGCACCTCATGTTTTGGACAACCAAAGATTACTTGATTGGTGATATCAATATCAAATAACTGATTTCTAAGGTCCCTTCCAACTCAGGATATTCTATGATCTATGATTTATTTTATAAAATCCAACGGTTAACATTATGTTCCTACTACATTAATGAGCTAGTTTACACCAAACATTTTGAAACTTACAACCTAATAAATTATGATTTACTAGTGAACAAGCGAGGTTTTTTTTCTGCATTGCGTCCGCGCCGACTTCAGATTTCGTTTGGACAATTATGTTACTTCCAGGAGCGAAATGTGAAAAGACTGCTCTTTCCTCTGGTTGAAGCGGAGCCGTTCAAGGGGTTTAATGGTCTCTGGGGGCATCTACTGGAAATGAGGGAAACTGCAGGCAGGACAAGCGGATCCCGGCGCTGGGAGCGCGGCAGAACAAAGGGCCCCCCTCCCCGGCCGTGCCCCCGCACAGGGCACCGCGACACGGACACGCTCGTCCTGCCCGCACGGCCGCCTGCCAGCGAGCAAAGGAGCCGAACCAGAAAGAGCAGAGGGCTTTGCGTTGTTAACCGTGTTTAATTTTAAAACTGAACCGTGATGTGAATGTAAACCCGAAGTCCTCTTCCTTCTTCGGATGATCGTGTGTGTGCGCGCCAGCAGAAAGACATTTCAGATGGATTTTTTTAAAAGCAAACTGATTTCTTAACGAATTCGGGAGCATATCTCTGTATTTATGGTTGAAACAAACATACCGATTAATCTGGGTTTAATTCAAACCAGAGTTGTTTGTTTGGGTTTATTTTTGTTTTGTTTTGTTTTGTGTGGGGTTTTTTTTGTTTTTTTTTTTGGGGGGGAGTGTTTTTTGTTCTTTTTGTTTGTTTGTTTGTTTGTTTGTTTTTTGTGAATCCATGAAATTCAACAGATGAGAATCACAACGCTTATCATAGACTCAGCCAAGGCTGCGAATCCTCTGCCTGGACAGTCATCTCTGTCACTGCTAAATCCCTGTGATGTTGCTACATGTTTATTTACACAGGCTGGAGAACATAATGAATTGAGGTCCAAGTAGATCTGGTGAGATGCCATGCACTTGTCCTACATCAGCAGTTTCTGTGATACAATATTCTGTCGTACAGTGCTGAAAAATTTGGTGAGCTTCTCTCTGTATCAGGGCACCAAGAATTTTTAGCACCAACTCACCAACCACCACAAGTTAAAAGTTGCCATTTTAGTGGCACCATGTTATAGGTGATGGTTCTGTGTCGTGTAATATCACATGGGTGGAAGGAGCTACTTATTGAATGCGGATCTGGGAGCTTGAAAAGGCACTGCTGTTGTTAACAGTGTGCTTTAAGAGTACCTGTAAATTGCTACAGGCATTTTAATTTTTTTCTTAAACTACAGAGCTATTTATGTAATTTCCTTGTATAGATTTCTTTTTATTATTATAATTGCTATTTTGATCTAGAGTCATGCTGAGGAATCACAGGAACCTGATTCTAATTTGCCTTTACCAGTGCAAAATAAATAGTAACCCTCAGTGAGGTTCATGAAATTACACCGTTCCAGTCCCAAGGACCTTCCTATGTTAAGGTATTATACTTTTATGAGACTCTTATGCAATGCTGGAAGATCAAGACAGCACCATACAACATTCTCTTTACCTTAAAATCCTGCACAATAAGGCTATATGAATTCTACCCTTTACACTGAAAGAGGGAAAAGGGAAAAAAAAGAAATTAGGAGGCCAAGAGGCAGGTCCTGGTGCTAGAAATAATCAAAATAGTCAGTATAGCATAACAGAATCATTTATCATGAGCTTAATTCTCCATGCCTCCTGTCTGGTGTGGCCAATTACAGGCATGCAAAATAAGTCCAAAAATCTACTGTTTTCAGATGGCAGATTTTTACACACATATATATATATTTAATATCAGGTTTCATGTATTAAGATTTTGTAGGATTTAATCAGTACTTCTGGTTAATGCTAGCCTCTGATTACAATACAAATGTACTGTAGCAATTCCATTTTGTAAAGCACAAAATGGCATGGATTAAACAACGGTAGTATATAAAATATTAAATTGTACTTTCAGTGTAAAATAATTACTCTACCAATTATTATAATATTTAAAAACTGTATTCAAATAGGTTTCATCCACTTGGGATTTCCTTCTGCAGCTGGCAAGTCAATGACTGATATAAATGCCTTAGTAAGCATCACAAAATTATGAAAAAATAATCAAGATATTTTTCTTAAGTTCATTTAAACAAATTTATTTTACTTCACTCACATTTCCTGTCTATAAATCTACAAATAAATTAAAATTACATAAAGTATGTGAACACTTTGCTACTTTTTGCTTAACGTATGTGCAAACAAACAAAGCATAAACAGGGGGACACCAGAATTTCCTCACTAAAATTTGAAAAATATATGCATTAAGTAAAAAGAAATATACTATACAAAACACAAAAAAAGCAAAACATGCTGTAAGAGTTTATGACTTCAGGCTGCTTTGCCTAAGAACTGAAAGAGGAATTATTATTTAATTATAGCAGGACAGCCAAAAAAACAAGAACACTTTTACAACATTGTTAGTGACCCACATCTACAATATAGTTAATATTTCTGCAGGGAACTGTTGAACACAGAAAGCTCTTGAGCAAATACTTGGCAAATGTGGGAGCTGAAGATCTGCCTACTGCTTTCAGTGCCCCAGGTCAGAGTGGTGTAAACCATGTCCTCACACTGCTGAGGGCTACACTGCCACGTCCGTGGGCTGCAATCCACCAGAAGTAGGTCCACAGCTCACTGAAAAATATGAGTCATGTGAGTGCCTCAGTTCTGTGGGAAAATTTATCTACATAAGTAATTCGGGAAGACAAGCCCTCAGATGGTCAAGGTACTCAGCACATTTTCACCACGTACTTCTACAGACACAAGGCTGTTGAACTGCATCAGGGCACAGGCTCTTTAATCCCGGTTTAAAGACCATCCATTTAAATACTTTCCTTTTAATGAAATATTTACTGGATGGTAATATGTTAAATTGTAGACTATAGTAATGTCATTAAAAAAAGATATGACAGTACAGTAAATGCCATTAAGTAGTAATAGACTGTTAGCTTACACTTAAGAATATTTTACTGCTAAGGCGGTGAATTAAATAATATTGGGTTGAGGTCCATGCTTTTTAATTCCAAATTATCAAAGTATATAAAGCATAAAATCCACCAACCCCCCAAATGTTATACAAAGAATTTTCTACTCTAATTATAAAATATTGCATGAATATTTGTACTCCTCATGAGAGGAGAAAAACATTGCTTGAAATTGACTTTTACAACAACTCAGATTTTTTAAAAAGGAAAAGCTTTATGGAGCTATGTATCCAGAACTGTTATTAGAAAGATGAGAACAAAGCATATATAAAAAGAAGGCACTTTATACCATATATATATAGGCACAATAACTTTCAGCATAAGCAACGCAGTGTTTTCCATCTACAGCCTCACAGTCACCAACTGTTGTCAAACCACGCTTTAACCTAAATCATGCAATCAAAGGGGGAAGCATAACCTGTCAGTAGGAGCCTGCAAAGAACACATATATTGAACTCGCTTCCTTTTGTTCAAAGCAACATAAAATGAAAAATTAATCAATTATAAACATCAAAGGGTGACACAGAAAAAAAAGTGTTTTAAAATGGATGTGTTATAATAATTAAGAATCCTCGTTAACCCAGAAAATGGAAATAAAAATTTAGCGGCAAACTTTTGGAACATTCTGTCCCTAAACATAAATGCAAAGAAAATACTAAAAATAAAGATGAAAGTGCTGACCCTATAAAAATGTTCATCATACAAAAGCACACACACCTGCAATTATTTCAAGCATCATCAGAAAAAACCTCATTATCTTCAATAATATTTCTGCTTTTCTTTCTAAATTAATAACATTCCTTAAGAAAAAGTAATTCTAACCATATTTTTTGCCTATTATTTATCAAAATGAAGTATTTTCAACTTTTCTCTTTTATTTCAGAGATGACCTAGTGGGCTGAGAGCTAGAAACATCTCACTTTGAAATCCTTTCTGTTTGACTTGCACAATATCAAAGAAGTTGTTAAATTTCTCTGCAAGTTTCTTTCACAGTGAATATCTGAAAACAGATAATCATCATTATTTACTTTCCATATCTTCTCAAGCTGATGTTATGAATTATCACAAAACCCTATACAAGGCTATGCATTATTATAGTATTGCTATGAACAATTCCCACAGTATTTTTGCTTTTGTTTAGGATATCTCTGATTCAAGTCCCCAGCTGAACTTACTCAAGAATCTAAGGATAAACAGATCACATGGAGGTTAAGAGGAAAGGAAAAGCGAGGATTTTACACAATGCAGAAGGCAGAATAATTTTCACTGTGAAAATTATTAGGAAGTCTTGATTGTACTAGAGGCAGATTAGACAGTCTTTATTTTAGACTCTTTTTTTTGGTGTGTGTGTTAGAAATACTTCACCTTTATGGAGTATTTTAAAAATAGAAGTCAGTTGTGTATTGCTGGTACATTATCTTCAGTACTAAATATTGTTGAACTATTGAGAAATGAAAGCACTAGAAAACCATAAGACCAAACTTAGTAAAAACAACAAGTTACATAAAAAAAGAAAAACTTCAGCTCACTGTGTTCTTCTTTATTAAAGTATGTCATGTATTTTATCTTTGCAAGAGTTTGATGAGTTTTTGCAAGTAAAATTCTGTTTCCTCTATACTTGCTAATAGTCATGAGAATCTGTAGTTTGCACCTTCCCATTAAAAATGTATTGTATTTTTTGAAATTATTCACCCCGCCTTTTATCCAGATCATGTCTTTGAAAGGAGGAAGTAGATAATAAATGGAATAATTCATGATTTCCCATTAAATATGAAACTTTCTTTTGCAGAGTTTAGAAAATGAAGTTCTACATAATGTACAGAAGTTGATTAGAACTTTTTTTAACCTTTTCAAGAAAAACCTTTCACATTACACAAATGCAGAGAAGTTTCTCTAGGAATGGCAAATTCTTTGCTTCCTATACAGTTCTGTTCTTTAGATCACTGCCTAATTACAGCAAATAATATGCTTATCAGGCCCAAAATTTACAGAGATCATTCATCTGACCAAAAAGGATGTATGCCTCTAAGTGCTCAAATCTCTTTTTGAAAGTTGTTTAATAAACATTGAATCCTGGTCATGGCAAGCAAGATTGTTAGGAATTATTCAGACAGGAAAAAAAATACATATTTAAATAATATTGTGAAAGAAATTTAAAATTTATCATCTAGCTCACTAAGTGACTTGTGCCATCTCCCTTTCCACAACCAGCAGGGAGTTTGGGATAGAGTGCCTTAATTTAAAATTTCTTTTACTATGAAAGGATATATTTCTTTTATTCTGATTTACCCTTTCCCATAGTTTTTAGTATCTAAAAGTGAAGAAATATCACCCATAAAATGTAAATGAGTTGACACATCATTCTACCAGTTCTCAAAGAGAGTAATATGAACAGAGAGGGTCATAAGGTCCTATCCAAAGATTGACAGTAGGAAGAAGAGCAAAATCTTCCTAAGACCTGAACATGAAAGGGAAAGAAGTTTATTTCTTTCTCTGTTTGCTGCTACATCCTTCTTTAGCTGCTTTGAGCTCTTCTCTCTCCCCTTACACAGAAGAAATGGAAGCAGCTCAAATCAGTGCATCACTAGAAGCAAATACTGTGCAATTGAGGACTGAAATACAAAGGAAAAGCAGAATCTGCACCTACATATTATCTGCCTGTGCCTGAAAGAGCCTTCTGCAAGCTTTTTAGCAACAGCAGCTGCCCCTCTTCCTTCCTTGCCTTAATTCCATACCGACAAGATATTTTTCCTAACTTTTTCTTGGCAGAGCCCCTTCCCCATCCCTCAAGAGCCTCTCTTAATAGCACAGAAATGGTCAGATCCACCTTACAACACAAAATTCCCAAGCCTTAATTAAGCATGTTCAAACTGGGAAGCACCAGGTTGGGAAAAAGAAAACATGACAATATGATGTCAATGAAAAAAGGTCCCAATCTATTTTTTTGAACAAAAGACTTCATGGATCACCTAAGAAGTCACCTTACTGATTTATTTGATAGGGGTGACAGCCACTAAAAAGTATGGATTTATCCAATCCACAATCAGTTATTTGTGTTCTGCTTCCTTAAAGAACTGGCCTATCAAGGCAAAAGACTAGAAAATTAACAAATAGAGAAGCAAATAAATCTTGAGTACTGAAACTCTCATGATTTAAATACCTTATAAACAGAGGACAACGTCAGAAGAAGCTCAATCTAATAGTAAGGCTTAATAGTCCATCATGGCCTCAGGAATTAGAGGACACAACTCTAAGACTTCTACTCCACCCTTTTTAAAGCTTTTAAAATTCCATAGTTCTCCAGTGTGGGATTCAGTGACAAATGTACATGTATACATCTGAGCTGGTCGCCCCGAGCTCTCTAAGTAATGGAAAAAAATAGGTGCTTCAAAAGTTACATTTACCTTGTTCTAAAGCAGTTGTATGAATCCTAAAATATGGAGCTCCACTAACTGCATTACTTCATCTTAATTATTTCCATTGATTATGTGGGATGATTAACCTAGTCCTCTGGATCAGTTAACCTTAGGTGAAAATCCCTTTGCTCTTCTGCAGGGAAGGACAAAAAGTTTATGAAAGCAAGGCATTGCTACTATATTCATCAGTCATCACTGCTAGAGCAAAAATTTCATGTTCATTTTGTTCTGTACAATGTGGAAAGAAGTTTAATTATCGACATCCCCAGTATTAGCAGAGATGGCCGACCACTGCTCTGGGGGTCACAGCCCACTTGCCTTTTTCTGTTCTGGCTAATCATGAAGTGGACCAGCCAGTGGAGAATTCTAAGCAGAAAAACTCACTACATCTCAGAAACATCTGGCAGAATGCATATAAGGTAATCTTTTCTCCTGCCTGAAAAAAGTCCTATCAGAGCATGTCTTTACTGACACAAATTTACCAAGGCAAGCTTTCCATAACACACCAATCCACAACTCAAGAGACAGAAAACACAAATACCAATTTTCTGCATATCTAGGTCAGTCTTTACTGTCTCTGTGTAATAATTTAGATGTCATCTGACTACCAGAGTCTTAAGGACAGTAGAACTCGATTACCCAATTCAAATGTATTGAAAATACATCCAGCAACATCACTAATGTAATATTTTTTTGTTACTGCTGAGCAAAGCTGTTCCTCTCATTAAATAGATTTCAAAGTCTCTCTTTGTAGTCTTCAACTTTTTTTGCATGATATGGTAGTCTTTGGACAATTTTCATTTGTATGAAGAAAAGAGAACTGTTACTTGTTCTTTCTGACCCTGTCAAAAAGACCAGGAAGTAGGAATGACAATATCAAATTCTAGTCCATTCTAGGCCCCAAACTTATTTGAAGATTCAACCCTGGAATCAATATCTTGATAAAATATGCTTTACTTCACAGTTCACTGTGAACTTTTTGACTCTTAGTTGGGCCATAAGGACTATTTTTAATTTTTACAATTTTACAATCCGATTTTGAGCCCTTGATGACTTGGTGAGTCAAGACTAAGAACAGAAGGTACCAGGGAAAGCACACTGAAGGCCAGTGGAGTCAGCCAATCTCCTCAGAAGCTTAGAGAAGCCTAGTTCTTTGGCAAGAAAGCATTCACATTCTGCATTAACAGGAAACCTTACTTTTATTCCATTTCCATCTTCTTGCACTACATTCACTTCTTGTTTCAAGTTAAAGTCTTTGAGAACTAAGCAAAACAAAATCAATGAAAAAACAAAGCAATATCCTGTTTTAATATCATTAAAGTACTATCTTTCTTAAGCACTATTTTTTTTCTCCCACTTCTATCATATCAACCCGGGATAAAAAAATTATTACAAACAAAAAAACTCTGAAAAGCAACTCCACATTTTTCCACAGGAAAAAAAAGAGATTATGTCATGAGCACACTTAATGAAATTCTCCTGTTTTGATGAAGTTTGCAAAAAATACTCTACAATACAAGAATAACTGCAACCTTTTTTCCCCTTTAACTATGAAGAAGCTAGTTTATCTTCATTTTAAAGAATATTGTGAAGGGTATAATTTTAAGGAAGAGCTTTAAAGAATGTGGCTTGTTTCCATAAATGTGATAGTAACCAGACATTCCTTAATTTAGAAGATAATAAATTTGTTTTCTGCCTAACATACACATAAAAAAAAGGGTGTATAATACTAAGCAGAAGCATGGCTACAAGAACTTGTCTCGACAAAGTAATCACCGACATATTAAGTTAACAAAAGTACAGATATTTAGGTGGCAAAAAAGGAAAATGCAATCTTTTTATAAAGAAGTGTAATAATCTACTTCTGGAATGGATACAATATTACAAAAGAAAACCCTACAGAGCATATAATAAGCCATCTCTCATAATTTTTAAGATAAAACCATCAGTTGTCTGCTGAGACATACTATTAAGCATTACACTGATTTCAGTAAGATCATTTACAGATATGGCATTCCCTTACTTTACAAATTGGTTTTAAATTACAGTTGATGTGTTTAGTTTCTTCTAAATAAATTAGCATAGTACTAATATAACTGTGCAGTTAGTTTGCTACCATTTGTTTGCTCTCAAATGATTTTATCAGGTTTATGGAAGAGCGTTAGTAAACTTCATATAGAGAGAGATAAATTTTGTAACTGCTGTCCTATTATCAAAAGCTAAAATTCCAAGAAGAATTAAATACACAGAACATGAACGTAACCTTTTAAAAGAGGTACTTTAAAAATCTCCATAGAAATAAATCAGAATACATATGATATGTCAGTTTAATCTTCTAAAAGGCTTTGATAACTGAAAAACAGCATATTAGAAAACTGTAAGGGAACACTCCACTTTATGTAGGCATTGCAGAACAGACGAAAAAATTCTCAATTCATTGTGGATGTCCTTGCTGGTTTCCTTCTCCACGACCTCCAGACTCAGGATTTGGATATAAAAAGAAAAATCTTATAGGACTTTTTGCATTGTTATTTTTTGTTCATTTGGGTTTTTTAATGGCAGTAAAAGGCTGACCTGATCAAATCAGCACTGCAAAATGCACTTTGAAGCCCCAAGGCCTTCCTAAAATAGCAGTGACTTCCTGTGTAATCACCACAGAGAGAACACTCCTGTCCCTCACAGTGTAGAAGCCCACTGGGGCTGAAGACTGAGACAGCTCCCTGGGAAGGCAAGTCAGTCTGCACCAATTGCTGCAGTGTCACGAGAAGAGCAGCCCTGCAGAGCTGGTGTGGGACGAGGGTGACAATAAGTGAGTGTACCCAGTTCTCTGCTTGCTCCCTGAGGTCTGAGACTTCTTCCCTCCTCACAGAGCAACTACACCACCCTTAATTCAGGGGACAGGACCTCTGTCAACAAAGCATTTGCTCAGGAAGGATCTATTCCTTAAAGAAACGAGTAGTCACCGAGCAATCTTTGTCTTCTTCCCTTTAATCAGGGAGTACTTACACCAGCTCTGACACCCAGCAGCATTAGCACTGCAGTGTGATCAAAAGTAACTGTCCCACATGCCATGTCACACCTGCCCTGACAGAGCAGCAACAGGGCACTTCCTACTGCCTCACCTTACTCCCTTCCCTGACACTCTCTCCCACAGACTGTGACCGTGATAATAATCTCTCCCACAGCAACAAAGGAACAAAGTGAACTTTGCACCCACTTGGATGATGTACTGAGAAGGTCCTGCCCAACTCCATCATTCAACTAATCTTTAGTCCTCCATCTTTGAACCTAGACTGAGCTAAAAAATAAAAGAAGCGGGGTATGAATTTGCTTTAACCAGATTGCTGTCCTAGATCATCAAACGAGATACATTACAATCTTTGTACTCTCTGTCAGAACACTGATTAGCTTCATCATGTTGCCACTGTAAAAATAAAAGTGAATTGGACATGTATCACAAAAGAAGGAAAGGGTGTCTGCTGGCTGAGTGTCACATGCTATGATTTTAGGACACCACTAAAGTTATGACCTCTAAACTAAAATTTGGTAATTTTCTAGATTTTAATTTGAAAGTTCCTAGGAAAGGCTTGCAGGCACATTCTTAGGCTAGGAAGTAGAAAAGAAGCACGCTTTGCAAGAAACTAGCTGGTCGAATTCCTGTCTGATTGATAGAAAGTTTTTACGCGGCAAGGGTGATCTTGCAATATTAATCGTTAAGGTGCCTAGAGCCCTTGTGTATGCATCCTTTTATTATTTAAATATTGAAATAAATAAATCAGCTCACTTAAGCAACCAGCAATCCAGATTTGTTAGAATTCTTTCATTAATTTTGATGATGCTGAACCCCAGATCTGTTAAAAGACTGCAGAAGAATAAGTCAGTCACAGTCTCTTGTAACTTCTAAATGTAAATACCTCAGCTGTAAGAAATCAAAAGTTATCTAGATTTCTTTCATTCACTGGGTTTTTAAATAACTAATGGGGTATTAAATGCTTTACCACAGAAGTCAACACTTGGGCTTGGCTAAATAGTAATTCAAAATTACAAGAACGTGTATATCGGTATACTCAGCTTCCACCCCAAAGGAGATATTTCACAAAGGCTCAGAAAAAATGAAGAGAAGAAGACAAAACAAAAAGGCAGCAGAATTTTAAATATAATTACTGTCACAATTTTAACAATAATGTTACAAATGTGATATAATTGGTAAATACCCAAATTAGTAAAACCAAGGAGATATTTAAATGCTTTGATATGTTTAACATCAGGCGAAATGAAACATCATTATTTAATACCAACTTCAATTTTTTAAATGCCAAGTTCAACTAAAAAGGGTAGGGTCTAGGGAACTTTAAATTTAAATGATTATGATGACTAGAAACAAAGGAAACAATAAACTTATGGATGTTAAAATGCCTCGAAAAAGCCAACTTACGCTGCAGCTTCTTGTTTTGACAACCCTTTGATATTCTTCGCCAAATAATCATCTATGCCATCTTTGTCTTTGATCAAATGAATCCTAAATTTAAATGAAAAAAATTAAAAGAAACACTGTAAGGTGCTAACATAGACTTCTGCAGCATGTATAATATATTATCATTGCCAAGTAGAGCTAAATACTGAAATATTGACAAAGTAATATATCAGACATTTTATAAACACATATAAATATCTTTTTAATTTTTTGGTCTGTAGCTATTTCAAATCTTTATTTCTAAAAGAAAACAGAGATGGTAGTAGCTTTAAAAGATCTGGTTATCTGATATTTCAGTCTGAACTAGAAGAAACTGTATATTAGCTAAATCAATAATAATTGATTAAGCTATCCATACTTAAACTGCTTCCTAAAACCAGAACCATTACATTTTTGTATTTTCAGTATGGACCAGAGTGGTCCAATCTATTTCATATTTAACTTTTTCAAAATTTTTAAAAAATAAAACAAATCAACAAAAAAATTACCATATCCAATTCCAAATGTTTTCCTTGATGCAATGCAATCTTTTAATACTGCTCTTGACTTCCCACAGTTTGAGCAGCATACTGTAAAAGATGGTCCACTAAGGGAGTAATCCAAAGGGCATTAAAATAAAGTACCAATTTCAGGATGCATGGATCTAATTTTAATATTTGAACTGTGCATCATTTCACCTTTCACTTCAGCCATCATCTCTTTGCATCTCCACTCTGGTACACAAGAGATGCCTTCAAAGGATAATATGCACTTACTGACCATAAAGTGTATTTAAATAGAATCTGAAATCCTGAGTGTAGAGGATATTATATTTATAAAATTAATGTGAATTTATTTTTATTCTTCTGTAAAAGAGCATAAAGATTGTCTGGTTAATCATTCAGAGATAAAAGAAATTCAACATTAGTGTTTCACATAAATCTATTACTTTCCTCTTTCTCTGTCTGTATTACACTGCTGTCTTTCATTACAGTGATGAGAGTAAATTCTTTTCATAATGTTAGCTAATATAAGCATCATGCCCCTTATTGCTCTGCGAATACCAAAGACACTTCATGAAGTTCATTTAAATGAAAACAAAATAGCTAAGCAAAGCAGAGATATTTTGACATATCTGTATTTAAAACAATGTAACAGTGAAAACTTCCGTCACAAACAGTGCATTTAAATCTGTTCCAGAATTTGCTACTGCTGAGCGGCACCAGCAGAGGCTTGTGCTTCCAGGCTGCACATGACACTGTCCATGTGAGTTGTGCTGATCCTGCTAAATGTGCACCTCACGGCTCTTGCCATAAAAATTCAGTTATAATCAATACTAAAACATTAAATCAAAATTTTAACACCAAAATAGTCACAATTTAGAGAGATATGTAATGTCGTTTGGATCATGAAGATAAGGTAATTATTGTTTATTTTGAATTGATGTAAAACATATTTCAAGATACTATAGGTTTATATGAGGTAAAAGAAAAATTGAAACCCAGTATTTCTGGGCAAATAAATATGAAGTTTCAAGTAGACAACACAATAAAAACCCTGGGTGACCCTTGTAGTTTAAGGTTCCAAAAATGAGATTTCTTCACATCAGTAGCACAGAGAGAACACATTAGATATTTGGTGGGATGGAAGTCCAAACGCCCAAACTGAAACAGTCAACTAAACCAGACAATTCCTAAGCATCACTATCATCTTGGTGCAAATTTATCTACACTGCAGTTAAAAAGCATCTCAAACTGGAACAAAGGAAAGCTTTGTGCCTTGTCGTTGTCTTCACAAAGTTATTGTAACCAAAAAAAATCAGGGGAAAAGCCCTCAGAAGCATATACAATTTAAAATATCACCAGCCTTATATCCAAGGTATAAATTTCAGACTTCTTACTGGTTACACCCTCAAGCTGAAAGACAACTACAAGGGAAAAAAAACCACCAAACAACATAAGCAAAAACTTGCAAACTAATTACTGTTTACATCAGCTCTGCAATAACCTGTTTTGGATTGATGCAACCACAAACACAGTCACCCATTATAAAGAACTGAACTTCCTGAAAATAATAAATATTTATCTCCTCCTGGCTGTTATTATCAATGATGTTAATGTAACAATAACACAGAAAAGGCAGGCAGATGATACATAGGAAAAAACACACTAGAAAATTCCATCATTATTTAAAATAGCTTGTTATATGCAATGAGAATTAAAAACAATGCAATCAATTTATGTGAAGAACTGAGACTGTGACTCAGAATAGACATTATTTCTTCACAGCAAATTGAGGTGAGGATGGCACTGGCTAAGAGGCATTTCTTTTCTTCCATGGGTTGTCACTTGCTTTTTCCAAGCTTTTTTAGCCTTATTTCTCCAGTGTTCCATAATGACTCACTATTTTTCATAAACACTGTATTAAAAAAATCCACTTCACCTGTAAATTGGCTCCTATTTAATTTTAAATCACTCACTTATAAAGATAAATATATTTTAACCCAATGGGCATCTATCCCAGAATTAACGTTTTCACCATATCTTCCTATAACTGTTTCTGTTATCAATCTACACAGGAAAAAAACAGATACTGGTTTTTTTTTCTAAAATAAATTTAATGATAAATACATCTGCTTTTTAATCAAATAATGGAATGGAGTCGCATAAAGGACCAAACTAATTCTCACACAACTTTCTATCCTATGCTATTAACTCAGACTCCAGCTTTCTCAAAATGTCTTGTAAAATAAAATGGCAGAGCTTGCCTTGTTCTCATCACTAGGCACCTACAGCCTGGTCTAGGCCACTACAGAATCAGACATTTCTTTTCTGCAAACAGGCACAGGATTCCTGCAGAAGGATCTCCTTGAACAAGTCTCCTAGCTCCCTCTGGAATGAATTCTCCAGCAATGCAGTTACTGGAAAAAGTGATGGCTGCAGAACACAGCTCCAGCCATAAAAGATTAAAAAAAAAATAATGGTAAGACATGTCCTTAATCTATCAATATGCAAAAGGACACGTCTCAGTTTGAGCCCCTCCGAAAGACTGGGCACTAGGATAGGATGTTTATGGATCCTTACTGCTTTTAGATATGGACATGCAGCTGCTTAACTCTTGAGATGGCAGAAAACTTTCAGCCAAAGGCTAAGGGGAATGCTAGGATCAGGAAAAAAAAAAAAAAGAAAAAAAAAAAGAGGAAGGAGAAAATAACCACAGTTCTTTCTGAAATAGAAACAATAGCAGGGCAGAGAAGAAACTGAGAGACGAGTACTCACTGAGGGGGACAAAATATTGCACGTGCAAGAATATGGATTGTATTATGGCACTGCTGCTAATTCTCTCAGCTATTAAGTACAGTATAACTTTTTCAAGATAGCATTATTATTTATATTTTGAGAGTTGCAAAACTGTGCACAAATGAAACAAAAGAATCTTGGGGTTTTTTTCATCGAAATAAGTACATTTTTAATGACCTACATTTGTATCAATGCTAAATGAAAACATCTTTCTATGGCTTTTAAAGGGGTTTTGAAGAATTAGGATGAAATACATACCTTAAACAGAACACGTTTTCTTTTAATTCTGAAACTTTCCTAAGAGAGAATTTCCTTGCCTCTGATTTTTGTAGGCTTAAATATTGCAAAAAAACAAACATAATTTGTCGCCTCGGCACAGCTGATTGAAGCTATTCACAGGGAAAATGATGCTTTGAAAGGAAAGAGGTACATACCTTGCAAAGTCTAATGGGGGGCAAACAGGCTGCTTTACAAACCGGGGATGCTCCCCTGGGCTTTGTAGGATCGCTCGAGGCAATACATTCATTTTAACTAAAACAAACAAACAAAACCAACATTAGTTGAAACAGCGTCTTCAACGCAGATTAGCAATGCAGTTTCTTATCCTTCTTGTGCTGCTTCCCAGTCCACTCTCTTTTATTTTCAAGGACTACATATAAAATCCATCTCCAGTTCCACACAAATCTCTTCAGCGTTACCTCAGTAGGACATAACACATAGGAATGGTCATGCTCTGTCTTTCAGTGGTTTTCTCTCTTTCATTGTGGTGCTTCTGATTTGCACAGGGACAGCTGATTTAGGAACCACACTTGCATGGGATTCCGTGTGCTCCCTCAAGATATCCAGGTCCAAGTATTAACAATATTTTACATTAATACATAAGGTGAACAAATGATGGAACATACAGTGTGCGATGCAATGACAGGCACTGTATTAATGTTTGAAATACTACATAATCATAAGAGTAACAATCTTTTGAAGAAAGAATGTAGGTAATGCTATACTTACAACACAGGGTTTTACTTAAAACAAAAGCCAAAAGCCCCACAGTTATGTAGAATCGTCTAGCTTGTCATCTTGAAGTACATAAATGCTAATAGGACTTTTTTGTCATATAGCGCTACTGTGTTTTTTCCCCAAGTATTCAGTCTACACTTCCTACCATTAAAGTTTCAGCTGCCAGTTCCTTCATTTTGCATGTCTGTGATCTGAGGACTTTAGCAGCAGGAGCACCCTTACTTTTAAATTTGGTTTAATGTAGGTATTGCATGCCCTGCTGGTAGGCCTGAAGGCACAAACTTTTAATAGGGATGGAAAAACAGAATATAATAGGAAGGGGAGAAAGAATTTAACTATTTGCTACATTTAGTGAAATGAAATTTATGTTATGGAAATAATTATTATATATGAATCAATTTGTAACTGAATGATCAGCATCAGACTAGCAGATGTTTTATATTAGCCTTTCTGGGATCAAAAGCCATTTCACTGATGCAGTATTTTTCTGCAGTTCTAATGAAGTAATTTTTTTTATTGTGTTACTTGGAATTGAATAACAAAGACAGTTATAGGTTGAAAAGATGACAGGATAGGTTATATCTCCTAAGTCATTCTTTTAGGACCAAGTATTATGATAACATTTGTTATAGAAAGAATAATCTAATGTGCAATAAGAGGCAGAAGTATTTTACAGAAGTGTATCATGGAAAATAAAAAATCAATAGAATAAAAATATATGGGTCATTCACCAGTAAAAAAGATTACACTTCTCATAGAAAATGACAGGTTTGTATACAGGAACTATATAGAAAGGAAAATCCCTTTTTGGGAAGATGCTATTCAGTGAGAAATGTTAGCTAAACTTTGGAACAACAATAATGAAGCCCAGATAAGATGCAAAGGTTTCTACAAGCCTCTTTGTTTTGAGGTATTTAGTGAGAAAAGGAAAATATATATGCCTTAATGGCAGCTGATGAACTCGGCAAGGCAGGGGAGCTATCTGGCTGCAGCCATGGGGCAGAAAAGGCAGGGGGAAGCACCTGAAGGGAGACCCCAGTACCCCCAGTTACCCCTGTAACCATGAAAAGCCATGTAATTTTTGGCCTGTCACAGGCTCCAGGCTGCACCCACAGGGCACCTGGCTGGAGCAGGCAGCATTTCCTTGCTGGCTCACACACTCCGGGTTCCCACCCCACGGAATATAAGTCTCTGGGAAAACAGGCTGCCCTAGCACACAGGTGTCAGACGAACATGAGGCACATATGCAAACATTTTTCTTGGTACATTACTGCCTCACAGGGATCAAAACTACTGCCCTGACTCCCGTTTCAAACTCAAAGCTTGGGAAATTAAAAACCCACCTTGCTTCATAATAATGCCGATTTAACTCTTACTTTAGAAGTGGGTGGTATCTTTCAGAGTGAAATGAAGGGTGCATTTCCCTAATTTCCAAGGTAACTGTGATTCTCTCAGGTAAATTATAATCACAGAGACACAAGCAGAAGGCATCAGCAACACATCCTTCTATTATAGTCATGTAGATTTTGTCGCTGGTCATTTAAAGACTGGTAACCCCGTTACATCTTACTCCTTTATTACAAAGCCCAAGCCACATCTCATTAACTTAATCAAACACCCACGGAAATCAGCGGAAGACAAAAAGCAGTGCAGTTTGTTCCTGAAGAAGTGCTCTGTTTAACCACATGATGGAGGGAATCTCCCCACGGGCTGGAATCGCTCCAAGGTGCGCTGAAGCTGAAGGCAAAACGCCAGCTGACTGTAACTGTGCCTTTCCTGGAACCTTTCAGTAAACCTGTCGGCCACTTCTCAGCCCTTCCCACACATTTTCCGAGGCGTGCTCAGACCTAACTGGAGGCTGAGGGTTTCCCAGGGATGGAAGCAGCCGAGGGGTGGCTACGCATCGCTGTCTTTGCGGGCACCTCCGAAGATAAAAGGACGTCAGAGCGTGGCAGGACAGACTTACAGCCACGGCACTTTATTACACTGAAAGTAAAATTGAGGGTTTTTTGTTTGTTGGTTTGGTGTTTTTTGGTTGTGTTTTGTTTGTTTGTTTGTTTGTTTAAATCTATAGCCAGCGTGATAGATGCTATTTGTTCCAAGTAAGATGGACGAGGTCACGGCCGCAACCTGATCCATACCCTGGGTGCCCTCCGTTCCTGTGGCTGCGGGAATGCAGCCGCCCTCCGGTGCTTCCCGTTCCCAACCACCGCCCGGGGACGCTCCGCCTTCTCCCTTCACCCGTGAGCCGGCCCCATACGGCCCACACACCCTCACCTTTGGCTTTGGCACCGTCTCGGCCTCTTTACAAGTGAAATACAAAGCACATTAGCTGGCGTGTCCCGGGGAACGGAGCTGGGCCCATAGTGAGGTGGCAGGACGAGCTCCCCGCGGCGCTTCAGGGCGGCCCGGGACGCCGCGGCCTCGCCATGGCGACGGGGAAGGGCGGCGCTGGGGGCCGGGCTCCGGCAGGCCCGGGCAAGGAACCGGCCCGGCCATCCCCTCAGGGCACGGGCCGCGGGCCCGGGAGCCGCGAAATAGGCTTTATCCCATGGAAAACGTGGGAGCTGCGAGAAATCGGCACGGCTCGAGGGACTGGTGTGCCTTCTGGGAGGTCAGCTGGAATGAGTTGTCTCAAACAGGAGCATCCTTCAAGGCTGGGCGAGTGTCTGAAGTTGGCAAGCAGAGAGTCAGGACAATATTGTACTGATACCTAAGGAAGTGTGGGCAGTGTCACAGATGACACATGGACACACCTGCACAGAGCAGGCTTTCTTCTTTCACAGAATCACAGAATGGGTCAGGCTGGAAGGGACCACAGTGAGTCATCTGGTCCAAGCTCCCTGCTTGAGCAGGGCCCTCCCAGAGCACATGGCACAGGATTGTATCCAGATGGTTTGTGAATATTTCCAGTGAGGGAGACCCCACAGCCTCTCTGGGCAATCTGTTTCAGTTCTTGGTCACCCACACAGTGAAGAAGTTCTTCCTCATATTCCAGTGGAACTTCCTGTACATCAGTTTGCCTCTTGTCCTATTACTTGGCACCACCAAGAAGAGCCTGGATCCATCCTCTTGGCACCCTCTCTTTAGATACTTATAGGCATTCATGGTCCCCTTGCTTGCCTCTTCTCAAGGCCGAAGAGGCCCAACTCCTTCAGCCTCTCTTTGCAAGCAAGATGCTCCAGTCCCTTAATCATCTTTTTGCCTTCCGTCCTTTCAGGACTTGTGATCCTCTCCAACATCCTTCAGGACTTCTGAGCATGGGGAAAGAGCAAAAAATACTGGGGAAAAACAAAAAATACTAGACTGAAGATCTTAGTAAGTGACATAATATTAAGACATAACATGAAGACATTTGGTTTGTGGAAAACATTGTCACTTTCTGTTGATAAGAGCCTGCTGTTTAATTAAATGTCCCAAAGGAGCTGTTCTTCTAAGCAACTGGTCTCCTCGCAGTCAAGGGGCTGGTCAGAAACGGAAATATTGAGAAGGAACCAACGAGCTTTTGTTAAATGCAAATGAAAACTATAAGAGAAGACAAAGAGCAGAGGTTTTTAAGTAACTTCTCTTTTCGTGTTGGAAACTTGACACCAACAGAAGAGATCATCTTTTAACACAGATTTGACCTAGTTTCTATTGCTAAAACTGTTTGGAAAACAAAAATGTCAAAATCAATTGTTATTATCTATGTTGGAAGGATCAAGTCGACAAAAAGCACTTCAAAAGGGGCATTACCTTTTCTGAGTTGATGGCAATTGGAAGCAAAGGATCTTGAATGTTTATGGGTCAGTGTTCTGATGGATAAGTCAGAAGCTGACAGGATACTTAGCTGATATCAAATCACACTAGAGAACAGCATGACCTATGCCTTACCCACCACATATAGGGAAAGCACTGCTGTACTGAGTGAATTTCAATCTGAGTGACATATGCTGAAGGTCTCATGCTGCCAGTGTTAAAATGTACTTCAAATTTCAAAATATTTAAAATGTCAGTTTCCTAACTCAAAAAGTGTTGCACCCAACACAGAGGAATTCTATATTAGACCTCATCTTGTCAGATAAAAAGGAATTGATCACAGAACTAAAAATTAGCCATAGCTTAGGTGTAACTGATAATGATTTGATCACATTTTTTATGTGCAAACAGAATCAAGTCCAAACCAATAATATATATATTTAATACTTTGAAAGGGCTAATTTTATAAAGGTGAATACTATTATGAGGCAATTCTATAGTAATACTATGAGGTAATTCTGTTGGGAGAAAGAATTTAATCTGAAATGGGAGAATGATAACTGGAAAGCGTTTAAGGATTTTAGTGCAGATAACACATAGCCATAATCCCACATTTGCTGAAAAAACAGGGTAGTTTACAAGGCAAACATCTGTGAAACAGAATTAAAAATGTGGTATCATACATGTACACTGAAAGCTAGGAATTGTAGAAAATTACTGTGGGAAGTAAAAGGTTATAAGGGAAATACACATAAGGTCAACAGAATTAAAACGAGAAACATGGAAGGGTTTTGCAAGTATAGAACACAGAAAATGATCTGAATAGTGAGAAGACCCTATTAAGGGATGAAGTTGACAGATTTAAACATAATTAGTGGCAAACTTTGGATGTTAAATATATACATATTCCTTCTGTGCATTTGGGTAGATGGCAGCTGCTGTAATTATGTTGTATAGTATTGAGGAGTTGTTTTCTGTTCAAATGATAATGTAGGAGGATGGTTCAACTTCAGTTACTGAAAGAAAACTGGCATTAGAGAATTTGGAATGAACATGTCATGAAGTTGGATGCACCATCAATATTCATATTGAGAAGTTTTGGGGACACTAAGACTTTGTTAAGGAGGACAAAGCTAGTATTATTCCAATACCTTAAAAGATTAAATGGGATAATAATAGTTTACCATTGTGACATTGGTCACAGGCAAAATGCAGAGTAGCCAATATAAAACTCAGTTAACAAATAATTTAAAAGAAGACAGATAATTCCAGTTAGCATGGGCTTCTGCTGAAAAAGCTCCATCCTGGCAGAAAAATAGAGCCTGGCAAATAGACTTTGTTTTCTTAATGAGGCTGCAGGTTTCACTTGTTGATGTAATTTAATCAGAGTGAAGCATTTGACTTATTATCATTTGGCTTTTTGGATGAAACACTGCAACGACACAGTTATTTGTATCCTGTACATAAGCTTACAAAGAAAACTTGGAAAAACTGAAAAGATAAACCAGCAGATTTAAAATTACTGGTAATATTCTGGAATGAGATCTGAAATACTTCACAAGCAGACATTTACACCATGGCTACATCTTCTGTGTTAAACATATATAATTCATTTGACTTGGAAGCAAAGTAAGAATTTTTTTTTTATGGAGATGTGTTCAAAGGATCCTGCATGCCAAACAATATGTAACTTAGAGAGAACACTCTTTAGCAAAGAATCAAAGGCATTCTAAATCTATATAGTAATATGAAGAGGCAGTAGCCTTTCTGTGGTTAAGGATGAAACCAACTTCTATTACAGTGCTGTGTTGTAACATCAGTATAATTGGGCTAGAAATGTTTGGCCTGCAAGTCCTGAAGGGAAAGGCTGTCTGTGCATGGAAAAAAAAAATTCAATTGTTAACACTTTTTGTTCCTATAATTAGAAGAGCTTCTCTTCCAATTCTGTAAGCAGTGATAATGTCCAAGGAAGGGTAATATTTTATAGCAGATACGCTTTGCAAAAGCTGTGTGAAGAATTAATTTGTTTGAGTAAATTTGAGTCTCAGATATTGGCATATTCAAAATGTAACCCAAAGAGGCAAAAAGTGCAATGTGTTGATCATTTTGAATAGCTGGTATCCTTAGGAAATGTCTGTGCATCTTTAATGGTTACATGAGAAAGAAATTGCTAAATAAAGTGTTTAACTATGGCAATGCCCAAAACTTACCAGAATATATCTGGATATTCTTCAATACTGAATACTTGAGCATTGCTCATAAAAAAAAGAAAGTGTTTTGATTCCTGACTAGCTGTCCATCCTTGGTCCTTGGTAGTTTTGATTTTCCTATAACTTGTTAACATATCCAGTGGAGAAAAAAAACCTAAAACTGAACTGTCCCCATTACTCCACTTCAGAGGGAAGGAAGGAGATGATTTGATGAAGACTAAAGTTCTCATGGAGAAAAACATGAAGGGGAAATTAAAAAAAAAACAACAGGGGACTGAAGGGTGGCAACACTGAGCATGCTACCAGGCAGCAGTCAGTGTACAAAGAGGTACAGACTGCATGAAAAATACAAAAGCTGTGTGCAGCAGGTGTGATGATATGACAGGCTGGTAAAACAGAAATAATCCCTGAATTTGCCAGGATTTTTTTAGTCAAGCTCCCTCTTCCACCACACCCAGTGTAAAAAGGAGCTGAGGGAGAAGATTCTGCAACTCTCTGAGACCCTGGGTGCCATATTAAGGTAGGTACTGATGTGGCATGAACTTTGACCAAAAGTTGACTGCGGTACAACGGTTGTTTTTCATGACAAGGGAAATACACAAAAACCAAGAAAACCAGAGAACTTACAAGGAAAGATTCTGTAAGGTTTGCAATCAACACTTCTAAATTTTCAATGTTTTGTGTGATGTTTCTTTAAAGCCAAATAACAGGAAGTCTGTCATCTCTCAAAACAGATTGTCTTTCCCTAAAATGATATATTTTTCCTATGCATCTTTTCCTTATATATGTGACAGGTAAACAGCATTTCTACCTTTCTGATATTCCTATGGTAGTGAAAAATGTACTCACTCTTCTAAGTAATTATCATAGGCCAAGTACCACCAGAAGTAGTTTTCTCTCTCTAACACACAGAGGACGCTTCCCCAGGTACATTATAATGGTTTTGTTCCACAGCAGAATCTCCAAAACCATATTTATGTACCTCACTCGTATACTCTGCACATGATATGCCTTGTACTTCTGAGATGAGCCTGTGGATTTTGTGGATCAGTATGGAGCCCAGGTCTGCCATGTGTGGATCAGCTGCTTTGTTGGTAGGTACTGGTGATGCTGCAAAACTTGCTGGTCAGGTACCAGCATGAAACTAGGACTTGAAGAAGGAAGCGGAGTAAAAACAGAGCTCTCCCAAATAGGGGTCCTGGTACACGCAGTAATTAGCCAAGGAAGGCTGTGCCAGGCAAGATCTGGCACTGCTCTTTTTTACAGCTGAATAGAAAAGTTCCTTTTCCCACAAGAGTAATCTCTTTTACTTTCAGAGGCAGCAGGAATACACAACTGAGTTGGAGGACTTGCCTCTGATTTTTTTTTCTTTACAGAAAATGCATATTTTGATCTGAATAACCAGTATCATATTGACTAAAGATTTCCGCTGTTTTTCTAATGCAGCACTTGCAACCTCTTTAACCAGCTTCAGCAATGTCTCTACATCATGTCTCTCCTTTCCCAGCTTTCTGTTTGAGTGACAAGACAGAGGCAGCAGTGCTGATGAAGATCAAACAAACTTACAGTGTGAAAATTACTATAAGGATCTCTAGTCTTGCTACTCATTATATACATATTATGCATCGATATACTAGATCATTGTCAAGTTCCATTGATGGCATAACTGGATTCAGGGTAACCTAACACGTCTCAGAAGTGTCTAAATCAGTATTTCTATAACCTGAGAGATGTGTACAGCATATACAAATGTGTTGTACAAAGGTTTTATTGGCATTTGTTTGAGAGCACCTAATAAACTTACTCATGAATGATGAAGTTGCAAATAGTGCTGCTTTCCAACACTCATGCTCTTAAGTCTTTTATATCATGCCATTGCAGGCCCTATGTTCTACGTGCATTACAAAAAAACTGCCCCAGCATGCATTTTACCCCCACTGCCTTTCCCACTTCCCTCTACGATAAACTGAAATTTATCCCACCAATATCTCCTCCTGGTTCTATGGTAATGCTTGCTTATTTCATGTATTAGTACTCACAGATTTATAGGTCTGCATCAGATAGATTTTCACCTACTGAAACATTTGTCAACTTACTTGTTTTGCCTTCTTTTGAAAGCTGTCTAGAAAGATTTATATAAAAAGTTAATCAAACTACATCACTGACTCAGCCCATCAGTACAACTTTTTCATCACCATAACAATATCTCTGTGACATCTAGCTTATCATCATGAATTATGGGGGAAAGGATAAACAACCCATTAAGAAATTAAAGTCCCACAAAGGTGCAGTTTGATAAAGGATAAAAAAAACCCACGGGGTATGTATAATAAAACCTCTCTCCCCTGAAGAGTGATTGTTATCTTTCTTTCATGAGCGTCAAAGACCTGGAGCTTCTCAGTGCCTCAGGCAAGTGAGTTTGAAGGTCTCCTTCATGATTGAATGGGAAATTGTAATCAGAATTAGGTTATGACTGTTTATCCTATAGAGCATTTAAAAAATGTTTTATGTGTAGAACTGATATTACTAACTGTTAGAAAAAGCCACTGTAATCACGTTTAGAAAACTTTGCCATGTTTTCTGTGTTCAGTGTGTCATTGTCTGTTTATTTTGGTGTATGCTGGGTCAAGCTGTTTCATGGAGAACTGAGCTAAATAGTTTTGATACATTCATTTGTATAGTCTTCATTCTGCAATAAATGTAAGCTTGTGTAAAAGAACAGTGACTTACAGATAAAGATGTCTTTACAACCCCAAGAGAAATAAGTTATTCTTAAATAACTTTTCATTTCCTGAGACAAAATATGCTGCCAGTATCCTTACTGCACAGCAATTAGTTAAGCCTTTCCTTATCCTAATAGAAGACAGCAGTATTTACAGCCTTTCAGATTCCTCTGAGTGACTTTCATGATGCTGTATATGATATAACCTGTGGTTGAATGAGAATGTAACTAAATCAAAGGAGGTGCAATCAAAATTAATGCCTTAAGTCACAACAATAAAAATATCCTGTACATTTTTCTTTCTTGTGTGAGAGATTATACTTAAATAAGTGAAAAAAATAATTTGAGATGATAAGAAAGATTACCAGTAAGAGGTGTTGGTATTAAGCTGGCTGATGAATAATTTTTTTCCCCAGTAAGTTGAAACTCAACAGTTTTGCACTTGGTCTCTGTAGATTGTTTATTCTGACTTGCTATTGTCTTTATTGTTTTCTAGTTCTGGTCACACCCGTTGATGGCCTCTCATCTAAAACACCGACACAGACAAGCAACTACGCATTATTTACAGGTCACATTTTGATGATGGAGCTTGTGTGCACTACTGCAGTGTAAATGATAAATAACAATATGTTAACTACATAGAATAGATGTCTTTTGAGGTCAGGAGATCTAAAATTCTTTTTCTAGATGACTTCTGGAACACTGTCAGCAAGAGCCTGCATTGCCTTTGGCCTGTTCTCTGTCAGCTTATGATTTATAGAATGTATTCAGGTGGGAGAGTACCCAGCTGGGAGAAGCTCACCTACATTTTAAATGCTTTCCTATTGAGGTTCATAGCTTAAAGTAGCAGGAGTGCAAAAGGCATAGAAGGGTCATGTCTAGGAAAATGATGTGTTGTGGTTGTTGCATAGTCTTGAGACAACATTTAGGTGCGTCATGCCACAGATGGTTCAGATACTTTGGGTTCTGTATGTTAGGTGATTAACAGATGTTTATGCTCTACTGTGTAAACTGTTTTCTGTCCACAAGGCTAAGAAATGTTGCTCTTGTTTTTGGTATAATAGATGTTTAAATTGAACTTTGGAGATTTGGAAATGAAAAGCACTTTGTAAGCACACCCTTTACGTTAAGTATTGGGTACTTACCTCCAAACTGAACTTAAAATTATGCATTGTGATAAACCTGTGCATCATTCTAATATAATTTTGTCATAATGTCCTTACCAAGTTGTTTTGTGGAAGTTTCTGATACAACAGATTGTTTGTTGTTATCAACCAGCCACAAAAGTGATACTGAAATTCTAATGGAGGCTATTTTAACATTCCCTATAAATGACATGAATATAGGCTTCATTTATTAATTGTAGCTGATTAGCCACAAGGCAAACATTTAATTAAACCTTGAGAGACAATAACATTGCACATAAATTATCCATTTAAGAGCACATAGGTCTTTCTATTTCATTAAAAATTGTTTAGCCAATAACCACACATCTTAAGCTCAATCTGTGTTTGCAAGGATTTGAAGTAAAAAAATTCCCTAGTGCATTGTTGTTTTATTTCAGACATTTAATTCTTGATGTGTTTTGATTTGTATTTACTTATCACTTGTTCATGCTGTTTTCCTGATTAGTGAGACTGCCACTCAAATCATGGATTGACAATTGATTTAAAAAGTCCTACCAAATTATTTAATTTTAAAAATATTTCAAAATAGTCTAAAAGGTATGTTAAGAGCTCATGGTATTCAGCAAAGCAAAAATCAAAACAAATACGTTGTTATATTGCTATATATTGAAGGCTTCTGTTCTGAATTATTTTTGTCCAAGGCAGCTATTTTCTGTTCTATTACTGAGATGTAATTTTTTTCCCTACAAGAATATGTGCTCATTGTTTTGTACGTTTTTCTGAACACTGACATTATATTAAATGTGTGTTTAGATGCACGCAGCAAGATGACTGCTTAAGAAAATGTTACATGAGTTGTAAATCCAATTTGCTCTAAAAGCCCTCCTACCTTCCATGAGTTTGAACAGATCATTATCACCTTTTTGAAGTAACTTCAAAAAGTGAGAACACGCTTAAAACACTCATGGTCAGCCATAAGCTTTGTGGGCAGGTTATTTCTCTTCAGCATGTTTTCTACCCATACATTTTCTGAATAATGTAGACTGAGGCACAGAAATCTGACAAACAGGTGAGAAAAATAAAAACCTCGTAAACAGAAAAATTGTTTTGATAATGTAGTGCATGGATTCTTATTTCATATGATTTAAAAACTTAGAGCTCAAGCTCGAAGTTATAAGAACTTGATACTAAATTCTCTTTCACTATCCTGTGGTAGTATATAAGGAGCTTAGGGAAGCCCAGGAAGACTTTCCTTCAGTGTATTTATATTTATAGAAAAAAATTACAGAAGTATCAAACAAATTTTTGTGTCTCAGATATTGCAAATATTTTCTGAAAATAAGTCAGAGGAGATTCATATAAATGTTAATGCCAGTTCATATGCATGCCACCTTCTTTACCTGGCTTTTGTCTGTGTAGACAATACTCACAGAGCAGAAATCTTGCCTCTCTGTTTTCAAAGTGGCTTATTTTTCAGAGTACTGGGAAAACAGTTACTGCTCGATTGTGAGATGAAAGCACTTCTGAAAATCAGTCTGGTGAGGTATTACCAACACTTTGCAAATAATTACTGCTACTACTAAGACGTTGAAACTAGACAAGCTGCTCTTTCTTGTAACAGAATTGTTTTTGAAAAAATTTGCCTAATTTAAGTATATGAACACCACCTAGGGAGCTAATATGACTAAACCTCTTAGGTGAGATAGGCTCTCTAATATCCCAAGCTAGCCTCTTCCCTTCAAGTTTAGGGATACACTACGTGACTTATTTCCTCACCTTTTTTTTTTTCCCCTTTTCCCATTTTATTTTTGGTTTGGAAAGCAGAGGAGAAAACATCTAGAAATCAATTATCAAATAAAAGCAAGCAGACAAAAATAAAGCATACCAAAATCCAAAAGCTGAAATACGGTAGATTTGCACAACTGCCTGTGAAGTTAAATGTAGGTTACTACATTCATGTACAAAGATATTTAGATGGCAAATGGAAACTCACTGCTGTGAAGCACATCACATTCATATATAATTGAAGCACCCGAGAGTAAAATACTGAGGCACAATAGGTGACAACTGATAAAAACAAGAGAAGAAGTATAAAACAGGATACAAAACTCTGGGGAGTACAGAGAATATCTAACACAGGCTGAAGAATCTACAATAACTGTATCTAAATTACCAGATAATACAAAAATAATAACTGAACAGATAAAGCCAGAGAATTCAGTGAAGTGCTGCTGTTGGAATGATACATTACTGGAATCAGAAACTTTTGCCTGATTTTCTTCACTACCATGCAAAGAGAAGAAAGACTTTTAACTTGCTGCAAGATGTCCAGAACAGGGAAGCAGGAGTTTCCCAGCAAAAGCCACTGTCCCCATGTCTCTGGAAGAACAGCTTCACTCACTCTTTATGGATCTGCCTTAAAATCAAGTGTTCCCAGATGGAAGTGACATTTACTGTCCCCAGGTCTGCAGGGATGTCTAGGTTAATAAACTCAAGTTAATATTGGTCCACTCTAGCCTTACCCTTTTTCCACTTGCCTATCAAGTTTCCCTCTCTGGAAATCATAGTTTAGAGCCATAAATCCTAAAAAAGACATATTGCTATGCTAAGAGCTGAACTTGGATTTACGTGCAGTTGCAGTAGGCTTTGCCGTAAATGTCTTTGCCTTGTGGTGGCCACATGGCCAAAATTGTTGAGTCACATTCTTCTCTAATGTGAAACAGAAGTTTGTGTCAGACAGTTTCTCATGAATTAGGCTTTATGAGACCACACTGTTTATTGAAAACAAATGTTCCTGGCATTCTTCTGTGGACAAACGTCACACTATAGTAATTGTAGTAGACATACACATAGCATTTTTATACCAGTATCCTCAGGTGCAGAGAATTCAGGCATATTGCCTACCTCTCTCTATCCTAACCATCATTTTGACAAATCATACCGTTGCTTTGAATTTTAAATCTCTCAGCTCCAGAAAGAAGAGAGGATGATGCTAAAGGCTGCTTTTCTTGGGACTTGACCATGAATTCAAAACCTTCATAACAATTCATTACCTTTATGTCATAACAACATCAGTCTTTAGCTTTGTCTTAAATGTTGCCACATATGTGTTTTTTCAGGGTGATTAATGATAATTTGTTTGAACAATGTTGTTTAAACACTCTGAGCTAAGTACATAGTATCTCTATCTGGAAACAAGCTGAACTGAAATTGTAGTTTACCAACAGAGCTCAGCTGGGAGATAGATTATGGCAATGTTTAAGAGAATAATTGGAGTTTACTGCAAGAAAGATTGGAAGCTAATGTCTATAATGAAATTCCATGTTATCTCCTCCTGGATGATACACTGTAATGTCAGCACCCATCTGTCTTGGATTTGTTGAGAGGAATTTCTGGTCTCCAAAACTCAGTACAGAGGATTCATCCAGGATGTACCTGTGTCTCTGTTCACTGAAGGGCAGTAATAGCTGGTAAAGTCATAGGACAATAACTCAAAAATTGGAGTGTCTCTGCTGGGGACACAATGGAAGGAGCTAGCTAGAGCTGCTCAGTCTGAGAGGGGAAAGGGTTCAGATGCATATTTGGAACTGGGTGCAGAATGAATGCACTGCTAAACCAAGGAGGAAAAGAAAAATGGCTTAGGAGAGTGGTGTTGGATAACAAGTTCGGGAATCAACAAAATTCCTTCTATCTGCTTTGCAGAGCCAGCCTTTTCTGCCATAGCAACTTTAGAAGTTCAGGGTTAACAACCTTGCATAATGTAGTCTTATAATCCCCTAAACTGTAATCTTATAATCACCTAATTTTGTAATTTTAACAGCCACCATCTTGTCTGCCATGTGAACTTTGCATATGAATTCTCACTAAGGCCTCACAGTGAATCCTTATCCACCTGAGCAGAGTTTAGGCATTGCCTTCCAGTCTCAGTACACAGTCCTAACACGCAGTTTCCCTGTCTTGCACACTCCCCTGAGAGCTGGGTCCCTGCTATCCAACCAGGAAGGAGTCTTTACAAAGACAAGCTCCACAGGAGCCTTCAGGAATTCAGCACTTCTTTTCTCAGTTGCAAATTAGTTGGCATAGGTTCTGAAAGTACCATGGCAGAGAATCTGATGACTGAAGTGTATGAAATACAGGCATTGCAGAGATCCTGCCTTGATTTTTACAGCGTACAGAGCTGGACAAAAATGTTATCTGAGGCAGTTATCTGGCTTGTTTCTAAAGAGCTGGTCATTATCCTTCCTTGTGCCTCATGTTTTCCTTCAAGTATTGGTGTTCCTTTCTCTCATTTACAGCTAATTCTTGGTTCTTTCTTGAACTCATGGCAAAATGGACCTTATTCCTATGAGAGCAGTCATTTCTGCTGTCTCTATCTCAGTATATTCTTCTCAGTATTTTTATATCATCTCTTGAAGAAGACAAAATTCTCAATCCACACACATAGGGAGTAGGCAACCAGCGCAGCACAACATGCAAAAACACTGGCAGGCACACCCAGAAATGCAGGTCATGCTGCTTATGGCACAGTCATATCCACAAGGAAGTTAAATAAGAGTTATGTATTTAGTTTTTCCCAGGAAAGATTTAGTCAAGAAACATTCATCTCTAATCACTCATTTATGTACACAAAAACACATCATGACACCACTTACAATGTGTGGTAAAGGCAGTGGGAAAGATAGGATATCAACATAAAATTGTGGATGGCTTATAAAATAAAATTAAGCAAAATTAATTAAATAATGAAATAAAATGAAAATCACACTTGTGCTCATATACAGTCACTAGTGGCTTAATGGAACAATTTTGACTTAAGCTTTTGAAATCTTTGCAGAGTATCTCTTTCAGTTGTAAGTGAAGAAGCTCTAACCACACATGCCTATCAGTCTTAAAAGATTCTGTTTAGTTAAACAGCTCCTTATCCAAAAATTTGGTATTGTTTTTAAAAGGTGAAATAATGTCTTGTTATTATAAGGCCAATAACTGGCAAGATAGAAAAGCAGTGAAGCAAGTCTTCAGAAAAAATTTACTTTCTGTTTATATCTTTGAAGCTGTCAGCTGTGTTTTCACTAATTAATAATAATGTATCATAGAATAAATAGAGGTGTTATACTTTTTTATTCTTTCATAGTTGAAGCAGAGGATAAATATAGATGATAATTGTATGCGTCATTTGAAAGTTATATGAATTAATTACTGTTAATTTTCTTGTGGGTTAAAATAGTTTTGGCATTGTAAATTATATTTACCTGTACAAATCAAGCATTTCTCCTCCTTTTAAAAATACTACTACAGGATTTCTGTAGTATTGTTTTAAGACTATAAGTAACAATAGCAATACTGCAGTTTGCAGTAATTACTGTAGAATACTGTTTCTTATAAAGGTGACACTTTCCATCATATTTCACTCAGTAAAATTCAGTTTTTTCACATTTTAAAATTAATGTGCTGTAAGGTAAACATGTAAATATTCAAGTGAAAAGATAGAATTATGCAGATAGAGAAACAAGTGTGAAAATCTAGACTTCCATATCTATGTTTATATAATCTGCATTTCAACATGATGCTACTATAAAAGGGTGAGAAAGCCTTCAAATTTTTCGGGATGGGGATCTTAGTAATAAGGCAGAAAGTGGTAGCTAATGCTGAGAAACAGAAAAATACCCAAATGAGAATATGTAGATCTAAACTGCTATATAGAAAATATGGGGTATTAGGAAGTGGTTTTATTCTTTGATAGACACCTGAGTTATAATCCATAATTAGTAATCACCAATCTAATTAGTTTTGCCTGTGCCATGGTTTAATCTGAGCAAGCAGCTGCTCACTCACAGCCCCACGAGCAGGATGAGGGAGAGAATGAGAAGGGTAAAAGCCAGAAAACTCATGGGCTGAGATAAAGACTGTTTGATAAGGAAAGTAACAGCTGTACACAAAAGCAAACCAACACAAGGAGTTCATTCACCACTTCCCAAGGGCAGGCAGGTGCTCAGCTATCTCCAGGAGAGCAGGGCCTCATCACGCGCAGAGGTTACTTGGAAAGACAAATGCCATTACTCAAAATGTTTCCCCCTTCCCCTTTTTCCTCACCATTTTATATACTAACCCTGGTGCCATATGGTTCGGAATACCCCTTTGGTCAGATGGGGTCACCTGTCTGGGCTGTCTCCTCCCATCTTCCCATGCAACCCCAACTTCCTTGCCAGCATGGCAGTATAAAACATCTCTGCATTATCAACCCAAAGTTCAGCTCAAATACAAAGCACAGCCCCATACCAGCCACTGTGGAGAAAATCCGCTCTTTCCCACCCAAAACCAGCAAGCCTGGCTCACAAACACACTTTCATTCAAAGTTTTCCATGCTTCTGTTATTTTTACTTGCTATTGCAACGATTATTGCATTATTAGTTGCATTGATAACAGCCAAGTTATTTCACAAGGGGACTCATTTTCCAAATGCCATTCTGGGAATAAAATACTGGTCCCACTGCATGTTTCAGCTCCCAGGATTAGGTGGTGTTTGTTCAAATTCAATTTCAAAATTATAAATATATATTCTGATGCTGAGTTGGAGTTGGTCATAATCTTTACAGAAGATAAAACACCTAATTGCTTTAATGTTTCTTTATTGTTGGAACTGATTGTACCTTCAGAGTAAATCAGGGAGCAAAAACTGCACCTGTGATTCACTTTCAAGTGCACATGACATGATTTATTATACCATCATAGTTAAGGTTATGGACTGTAAGTTAGTCTAAAATAGTGTCTCAGATGTCTTTATATCTAGGAGCTTTCTGCACTGATAAGAGAGTTCTTGAACACATTGCTTGCTTTTGCATACAGTAATTTTTTCTACTTCAAATAATTCTGCATCTTTCCTGCACATATAGCCATGGTGTGTTAGTCCTTATTTTTCTTTTCAAGTATTAGGTCATAAGCAGAATAAAGAGCTGATGTCAGGTGTCAGTTTGCATAACCTTTTTTTGATTCCAGTCTTGTGCTCTGTTCCCACTGCTTATTCCAGTTACAGCTTTTGAACTTCCTGTTCCCATACAGATAATTGGTATCTTGCACAGCCTTTTTCTATACAGAGTAAATGTGCCATTTTTGGGTTATAAGTACAATCTACGGTCAGTTTTTATGCAGTATTTGTGCATGTCTTTCCAGAAAGTTTATTTTGATGCTAATTGAGGCCACTGAGGAGCAGAGAGCCATCAGTAGTAAATTAAAACCTGCAGACAAATCAGATCTGTTACTTCATATTTTTCAAAATGATGACAACTAAATGATATGTGAATAACACATCTTTGTGTTACTCCCCCCCACTTTGTGTCATCCCCCCCCTCACCCCCAAGCCCTTCTCAAATCCTGTCAGTGGCATAGAAGTTCGCAATTTTTGTGGCTTCGTTTCTGTGAACTCTCCCAGGGTTCTTCTATTTATAAAGTGGCAGGTACTTCTGGAAAGTAGGGATTGATGTAATATGTAAGAGCAAGAGAAAAGATCTCGAGACACACAACTTTTTCCACTTTGCCAGAAATTTGCAGATCCAGTTGGTAGAAAATCTGACATATTACTGATTAAACATATTAGTTGTCCAACACCGTTGTGTATAATATTTCAAAATCACTTCAGCCTTATGGACCAAAATATATTACAAAATCATGGCAGTAGAATAATCAAAAATCATATATTATACCATTACTGCAGCACTAGTAAAAGCAAGCAAACTGTGGCCTTGCAATAGATTTTTGAAGGTCTGTGTTTGTTTTCTAAGGACATCATTGATACAATAATGCAAATCACTCTGTTAATGTGACTATGCAAACCTCTCGATTTGTTTTACTTTTTTTAGAGTTATGTATAATTCATGTTGCATTAGTATATGCATTGTTTATTTCCCTAATTGTAACAAGCATTTAATTAATTACACTATAACCTCTTGAATCTATAGGCCAACTGTTGCATCTTTAGTTAATATTTTAAAGTCTCATCTTTTTCCATTTTTCCATGTGTCTTTGATGTTTTGTTTCTTACCCTTCTTGTTTGGGTTCTCTGTGGAATAGTCTCAGAATAATTCTGCAGTTCTCTTTTATGACTGAAACTTTGCATTTTAACAGTTGTCTGGAGATAGTTTCTTCCTTGTGAAATATCAGTTTTAATAACAAGAAAAGAAAAATGCCATAAATCTGCACTAAACACATAAAGCTGAAGTCTCTGAGAGACTGATTAACATTGAGACTCTACACAGGTTTTTCAATAATTAGAGGATGTGCTTGCATGGAGCCATGACTGCTCTGGCCTTGATGCCATTTCCCAGGGCAGACAGCAATTATTATAGCCCACAGTAAATTTCCTACATTTGCTGCCTCCAGCCACTGAAGATCTTTTTGGAGTAAAGGTCTCTTAATTTTCTACATTCTTGTCATCAGCTTGGATTAGCAACATGTTCTACTTATTTTCTTCAGCTGGTTTAGAAACAATTGACAGCTGCTTTTCTGCTGCAGTATTTTCTTGGCACCTGAAGTTGAAGGCATATGATCATAGCTTTTATTATATTAACATAGGAGATAACAGTCCTGGCATTTTCAGCAGAGCAGCTTAAACCAAACTGTTACCACTACCTTTGAGCTCAAGTGATTAACCTCCACTCAGCATTCCCAAGCTTTGTACTGATTATTTATTGTTCTCAGATTTTTACCACCTCCGTGGCTCACAAATGAATTATTCATTGAGGTAGAGGGCTCCTTCTACTATGACACAGCGTCTTCACCTTGTTCTGTGTTTATTTGACCAGAATTTTATTCTATTATAAAAAACTACAAACTGTAAAACTGACTCATCTAATCTAACCTTAAAAACCAAAATATATACCAATGGCCAGTAAATTAAATGTTAAGTAGTTAAATATAAAGGGGTTATATTGCTCTCTAATTATACAAGTGAGATCCTTCTAGTTATTACTGGGGAGAAGATGTCCAGATTGCTTTTTGTAAGATAACCTTAGACCTTATATCTACTGTTGTCAGTAGATGCTAAGCTTCTTTGCAGCGCTGCAGTTAAAAATAGTAAAGGAACTTTTAAAGCAATGCAGTTAATTATAGCGGGAAATCAGTGGCCTGATCTCAGTGTTGCCAAGTACAGTGCCTGGCAGTGTTGAAGAAAAACTGAGATGTCCAGGGCAGATGTAATGTGTAAACAGACTTCCCATTCTCAGCTAGTACCAGCCCAATAGGTTTGAGTTGCCAGGTGGGAATATCCTGATGAAAGGAGCAACTTCTTACTGCTTTTCTGTCCCACATGTTAACAAGATCTTCAGTCAGGAACCATTTAAACAGAGTAACAGTTTTATCTGGCACTTCTCTTAAGGGAGAGGATCACGAAGTATCCTTATAGCTTATCGTCTCAGTTGCAAAAACCCTTAATAGTGGTGGCTTTGATTTATATATTTCGGTACCAGGGAATTGGTGCCACATTAAAAGAAGGTGCTGATGTTTATGCTTCATTCTTTTTTAGATAAAAAAGGGAGGAAAGCAGCAGACTCTGAAATGGAGAAGGGGGCTCTTCCTAAGCCACTTCAGCAAGAAGAGAAACTAGCACTGTTTCACCTAACAGAGATACGCAGTGCTAGGTCAAGCGAATGACACAGAGTAGTGTTGCTTGGAGCTCACCTTTTCTCTACAGCATTGCAAGAGCTGAGATAAAGGAGATGCTGGAAGAAGAAACTTTATCTGAGAAGGAAATTCCAGCAGAGCAGGTAGATTTAGAGGAATAGAGAGAATTTCTGTTTAAGAATCCCAATTAGATTTTTGAATAAACTTCATACCACTGTATAGCTTATTTGCTATAGAATATGGTCAGTTATGGCTGGTAGAGAATTAAATTTAAAAATTTAAAATTATGATGTTGATAAAGAACATTCCAGCAAACACACAAACCCAGCAGCCAGATTTGTAGCTGAAAAGCAGTGGCTGCTCAGCCTGGTTTGCTAGGGATAAAGAAAGATAAGTAGATGTGTAGGCAAGGCCTACACATCTCACGTCTTGGCATGGTATTAATTGCCAGAGCTTCAGAGGAAATCAGACCAGTGAGCAAATGCAGACATAGCCTGTTTGCTCCTTGCCATAGATGAGATCAGCTAAGATGAAGGTGAATTAGAAAAGTGTAAATAACGTGACACTGACAAATCCCTTTTAGTCCAAGATCTTGGATGAGATTCTAGTCAGAACCCTGTTAGATGTGGAAGGAACTTGTCCTCCTGCACCACGTGCCCTGGACTTCATGACTCCAAATTTGTCACTAAAATGTGTCATTCCCATGTGCTACAACTTCTTTCTCCAGGCTTTAGATATTCACATACCAGCAATTCTGGAAATTGAACATAGGAGCTTAACTTGATCTTGCAGAAACATTCTCCATATTTAGTCCTTAAATAGGTTCTTTTGTGTTCTGTAATTTTAAATTTAATGACACTGAAATCAGTCTGGCCTTCAGAGTGATTTTCTTCTGTGCATATTTGGATCCTTCTCTGTTTAAAAGTTCATCTCAACTGCCACTCATTAATTCCCAATTGCTAAGACATTTTTTTGAACGTATTACAAATGATTTGTCCCCTCACCACTACTTTGTGAATCCCATATACAGCCTCTTTTTAGCTTGACTCTTTCAACCTTCAACACAGTATGTCATCATCTCATCTTAAGTGAATTGCCGACATAATTTCTTGTATAAATTCCACTGAAAAAAATAGCTCCCATGTAGCATTGTATTAGGCTCCATTCTAAAGTGCAGGTAGGAAATCTTTTGTATTTCTCTTGTCTAGAAGAAAAGTCCATTATTTTAGCAAAGACTAATATTAGGTATAATCTGACCTTCATTCCTGTAATTCCAGGCAGTATGCTTCACAGCTTTCTGTGTATATATTCCAAATTTCATTGGCTTATACACTTTAAATTAAAAATATGTTTTGAATAGGAAATGAGTAATGTTTAGAAATGTGGGGCTAGATTTTCAGCTAGCATAAAGGATTTCTCAGTCAACTATGCCATTTTTCACCAACTGACAACATAGCCTGTGACCTCCTTTCACTTATTTTATCATGCCATTAAAATAGAAAAAAAAATAAAATTAAATTGAAATTGAAGTTAATGAAATTTTCAAAGTTATTCTCTAAAGAAAGAATTAGAAAAATGGATGTTTCAGAGTTTATGCCTGTTAAAGAATATTTTTAGAAAATACATTATTTTTACTTTCAGAATGGTTTATAGTGCATTGATTTTTAGTTGTTTTGCAGTTATTGAGATCATAATTAATAATACATTTCCTAAATAAGGGGTGTCCTAAATGGATTAGCATACATAAATATATATGTGTTTTTATATGCACATAATAAGTCTAGAAGCTCATCACTGTACCAGATTTGAACAGCACTTTAAAATGGAGCAGCAAATAGTAAGCTAAAAAAAAAAAAAAAAGAAAAATGAAAAAACAAAAAGCTTAGTACTCAACTATAGAACTCTACTTGGCTTTGAAAAGGGGCACAGACTTCATATAACTATTTCAGGGTATAAATCAGGAGTAAGCAGAAATGTGAGAAGGAAACATCCAAATAGGGAAGAACGTGTGAGAATTCTGCACTGAGATGTCATATGCCTTTTTATAGGTGAGAGAAATGTTATTATAAAGAGAGGATATCTATTTCTGCCTGATTTGGCAGGTGTATTTATCCTCTTATGAGGATAAATGAGTGAGACTACTTAAACAGTGCAGAAAATGTTTTAGTAAAAAATTGTGATACTGCAGTGTGGTGTTTTGGGATAAAAATAATTATTGACAAAGTATTTGACCATAGTCACAGCTCCTGCTTTTTTTTTTTTTAGGGCATTCAGTAGGATCTGCAGTGGCAGAGGCAGTGCACGAATTAAATACAATTAGGAAGAAAGAAGTCTTCAGTCTAGAACGCTGAATAACGGCCTCATGAAATAGTAGTTTCTTAATTTTATGTGGTCAGATCAAGGGCTGTGCTGGCTTTCTGCGACCAACTAAAGTGTTTCCAAGAATCATGGGAAAAGGATCCTGTGGATCCTGCCTCACAAAACCCATGCTGCACACTTCTTCGTTGGGCTGTTGTTCCAGTGCTGGCTGGGTTTAGCCAACCAGGGATGCTGGCACATGATAATGAAGTTACATCTTTATTTTACTAGGTAGACAGCTGCTCTGAAGTTAGAATGTTATGGTATTCCAGGAAGTTTATTTTTTTTTTTAAGGCAAAACAGGTAATGATAGAGTTTGATGTTAAAATTGATGAAACAGACTATCTAAATAGACTTGTTCAGAAGTATGGGCAGGAAAGAAAACAATACGACAGGGTAAAGCAGCACTCAATACAGACTGATCAGAGGGAGCAGAAAAAGATACAGTTAGAACTGAAGACTGAATAAATTCTCAAGCTGTTTAGTATTATTCTGGAAAAGTATTGCTGTCTGTGACAAGAATGTTCTAAAGACTTAACAGAAGAAGGGGTGATCAAGGTCACATTTGTGACACTAGAAAAATACTACACCGAAAGTTGTTGACTTTTTGTCAACCAGAGAAACAGATAAAAAGAAAAAAAGGGAGGGGGGAGATATATCACAGAACAAGCTAGTTATATTCTTCAAATTTGAGTTAAATTTTGAATTTACCCCAAAATATACACAGAGAATTTAAAAATTATTAAAAAAGAAAAAACCTAATGGAAAAGTATGTTAAATGTCTCTTACACTAAGACGTGTCCTCTCTCGAAAATCTAACATCTAAATGAATAGTTTCTATAGATGTTTTCTCTTAAACTTCCATACTGTGTTTATTCAGTTTACCAGCCAAAATAAGTTTTTGATCTTTTCAACAGTGTGGTTCCTGTCTAACAGATGCAAAGCTATATCCTTTTGGTTTCAGAAGCAATTTCCAATAATAGAAAACAAAGTTGAGATTCAAGAATGCCTTTTTTTTTTTCCTAGCGATGCTGCCAAAAGCACAAGAATGCAGTCAGCCTCTTGAAAGCAAAGCAACTCCCAGGGCACTGCTTGTCAAGACTCTTCAGAGCATTCTCTTCTGTGGATTTGCAGACACGTAGGACTGGCTGTCCATTATTGACATTGCTGCCATTGCTCTGGAGCAGCGGAACCGCTGGGGGTGCGCATCACACGCACACTGGGACCTTTGCGAACTCCGTGTAAGTAACTTGCAGTGCCTTCTGCTTTACTTGTTTTGATGGGCAAAGTTGCCCTCACGATTACAAGCAGCACTTTTGTTGCTCCTCTCAGCAGAGATCACCCTCTCTGTCAGAACCGCGTAGTCTTCGTAGGCCACAGATTTTGAAGCAGTTTTCAGGAACGTCTAAAATGTTCTGGGCATCTTGCTCATGACTTGGTATGTGAGGGAGGGGTTTTCATTGCTAGTAATGCCTACTCGTATGTTTAACAAAATATATAATTAATTTTATAAATACCTGTAAGTAATTTCCAAAGTGCTTTCAGCATGTCAACAACATCACAAATTAAGAAGAAACAAATTACAATTTAATACAACTTCCAAAATGCTCTCTCTAAAGTCCTTAATACTAGGCTAGAATAAAAATATTCTCAGGATGGCGAAGAGTAACAAAATATAAAGGATTGGTTGAAAATAAAATGCTGCAGTCAGATTTGACAAGCAAATAGGAGGAGGATATGGAAGATAAAGAGGGATCCTTTGGAAAGCAGAGAAAATTGTGTCTTATGACTTGATTGTTTCCTACTGTACCATCTAACACCCTTCAAGCTATTTAAATACATCATCTGTAGCATGTTAGAGAAAAAGCTTATTTCTTCTTCCTTAGATATGCTGTCTGTTGCTAATTCCTGTAATTGTAGAGAGATTCATTTATATTTGCTTGTTAAATAGACTAAGGATTAAATGTAAAGTTATCTGAATTTTTAATTTGTTTAATTTTATTAACTTAAAAATAATTATTTTAAAATTCTTAGGTATAGGAAAGCTTTTTGTCCAAGGTGCTTTTCTTGGTGTTTTATGACTGCCTGAACTTTACAACTTGACTTAAGAAAGGGCCTCCACTCTTCAGATAAATGCCACTTGGCCACATGCAGGTGTATTCTAACTTATTTTTAATGATTTACACGAAGTTACATACTGTGTTCTGTCAATAGCTGCTGTGCAATTACTTTCTTTCTGGTTTCTGAACTATAAGAACTCTTCCCTTTAAGTGGCCATCCAAGTCACACACCTCCTTGTTCCCTGAGGGGATGAGTGTAACCTCTCAAATGGGGTATCTTCTGTTCTCTGCTCTAGGCTTAAAATTGGATTGTTTTTAAGGTAGTTAGAAGAATGTTTCTTCTTGCCCTAGACCCTTTTTTGATTTTGGTATCAGGAACATTCTGAACCTTCCTCGTTAAAATAATAGATGAAGAAAAATTACAGTAATTTGTCTTGTTAAAGAAAATTGCTCAGAGTCTCTGTAATGTGTCATACTGTGCTCCAGTTTCTGGACCAGCACGTTTATGAAACTGCACAGTTTTATATTCCTAAGGCAAGGATGGACTGGATGGACATACTGGACATTCATAACTTTTTAGGGGACAAGTACTGTGTTTATAGTTCCCCTGTTCTCCATGATATTGCCCCTGGAGGTCTGTCCTTGGATCTGTGCATAATCATCTAGGCAATTGAGGGTAGAGAATAGTTTCTGTGAGAGAAAGACTCACATGGACTAGAAAGAGTTGAGAAAGGAGGAATAATAGAGGTCAGTAATCATTACTAGTATGAAGAAAGTGGTCAAGGAAAGATTGCTCATTCTCTCCTTGTTCAGATCAAAAATTTGGGAATTAATTTCTTGCAAACATTAGATGTAATCTAATCTGATAAAAATATGAAGAAATCACCCTCATTCATTTTAAAAATCTCACACATTTGGGGATATTTTTGAACTTTCCTTTTTGGCCCCACTGCAGTTTCCATACAGAAATTTGTTTTGAAAGGATCCATGAAGATGACCCCTGACAGATTCCATTGTACTCATCACTGGATGATGTTCCACAGCACAACATCACCTTAATTTCTCCTTTGTTTTTTTTTCCCACCACCTGATTTGAATGATAAGAATATAGAGTGTGCATAAAATCAGTACCCCATCTTTCATAATGAATGTATATACACACATAATACGATGTGCAGTTTTTCTCCACTATTTCTAGACAACCCTGGCTTTATATGAACTTAATTGCATTATTTTATTATTTGCATTCTATTTTGTTATTTAGTAAGCTCCTGGTTTGGATGAGAAATAATGAGAAGGCTTTCAGAATGCAGATTAATGCAGGAGTTTTTTTTCCTCTGGCTGACATTTCCTATAGACCTACTGTACAAATGTCATCTGGGAAAATAATATTTGTCACAAATGTATTAGCATGAGGAGTAAAGCAGAAAAAGGTTTTAAACAAAACCGAATTGTTGTGTGTTCCTGTTTTTGGTTTTTGTTTGTTTGTTTTGTTGTTGTTGTTGTGTGTTGGGTTTTTTTTGGTAATGGAAAAGCTGCATTTTCACACCATTGCTAATACTGCAGAAATCATGGCAGAGATCTCTTCATTACTGACCACTTGGGCAGGATGAGGCCAAAGCTTTGACAGAACAGTCAGTGCAAAGGGTCACATAACACTATGCAATTCTGTTTGAGCCTGCAGATTTGAAAGGAGGCTCAGCCATGAAATAGGAGGCCTTTTCCCATGCTCCATCATCTCACTGAGATTTAAATAAAACATTGGGAAGTGAAACAAGTTGAGAGTTCTTTGGAGAATGACAGGAACAAACCAAGTAAGCAAAGAATCACTGCTTTGGCACCAGCAGGGCACTTGTCTGCCAGTCTGCCTGAGCTAACAACTTCCTGCAAAACAACTGGCACGGAATACAGTCATCTTTATGACAAAATGCTCTTTAAAAGTAACCTTAAAATGTTTATTTTTGTACCTGGCAGTTTGTACATCTATGTACCATTGCCACAATGTTGTTAAACACAAAAGCCACCAGCTACGGCTTCTTCAAATTCCAACCTTATTCATTAGCTGCTGCTTCATCATCAGTGGAAGAAAATTATCTAGAAATCAAGTTGCTAATGCCAGTCCAACTCTTGCTATGGAGACTGTGAGACACAGGAACTTTTCTTTCATTAGATGACTTTTGTGGTGAACGTGACAGAAATCGTCAGTGTAGTGTGAAACAAATACTGCTGCATCCAAAGCCATAGCAGAATCAGGATTTTACAATTATTTTAAAATTTCTACAGCCAAAAGAGAAATGCCTCAGCTTTTGGGATGTCTTTGTATTTAAAATGAACACATACCGTTTTATTTTTAACCAAGATGACCCAAATTGAACACAAGTAATTCTACTTTCAAAAGATTCGAATCGGATGCCACCAAGCCAGCTCTGGTACCAAGAAAATGCCTTTCCTCTACCTCATCTCTTTCTCTTGCTTTTAGTCCACTCCCTTTTCCTTCCTCTGCTCAGCTTTTGATCCGAGAAGTCCCTCAGCTCAAAGGAACTAGCCTTCAGTTTGATGTTTTGAAACCTTGCCTGGCCTCAGACAAGTGGATGTAACAGCTCAGTCCCTTGTAGGGGTGAGAGATGAAACAATGTCCAGAGGAGCCCAGATTTCCCCCAGTCTCCTTCTATCCAAACACAGCACTTAACCTATACGGTCACCTGAATGATGAGGCCCTTTATGTTTAGCACTTTCTCTGGATAGTTTAATATGAAGTAATTCCATTAATGTTTCATACTCTTGTTTCATTAATTTTTTGAAGGAAGAATGTATTATTAAATGTTCAGTCCCTTCTCTCTTATCAGTTCAATTAAGGTACAGGAGGTACATTCATGAAAATGTCCTCCAGCAAAACCCAAATTAACACCTGATATTTTGAGGATTAAGAAGGCAGTGAAAACCACAAAAAATGTAAGGTTTTCAAGCTCCTCTCATATATAACACACAGAGGGGGAAAAAAAGTGCAGTTGCTATTTTCATATTAAAGAGAAATGCTTGTTGTAATTGCAAATGACAACATATAAAATCCTCACTTTAAAATAAGTACCTTTCTTGTTTAGGGCCTTTCCCAAGGCTATTCAGCCTTTACTTCTCATGAAAACCTTTGTCTCTCAAAGCATAAGCTCTTCTCTCCACTTCTTGCTAGTTTTCTTTGACCCTTTCACATTTCCACTCACCTATATTGAAATTCCAGTGTTCTACCTAATTGTTCCATTTCAGTGTTTTTAATGCTGATTATTAGCACTATTTATTTACTTGAGGCATTCTAGGACTGGTTTAACTGCATGAACAGTGTATTTCCAACAAGCACCACATTTGTTTATTTCTACATTTTTGTCTATGGTGAAGTTTATTCAACTCATCATAATTCAGTTGACTTTATAGTTAGATGACACGGTTAGAAGTCCACCTCAGCAGAAGAATGCTGTTTTACAACACTTGCAGTTCTGTAAAATCAGTCTACTGCATATAGAAGTTACGGTACATCCAAAATTGCTGGGAATAGGATTCTCCCTATGGTGGGTGGTAGAGAGACCTGACAGCAAAAAATGCTCCAATAACATTTTAATAAAAGCAAGGTTCCTGAAAAAGCCGGTTTCACTATAATGTGGCTGGGTAGTGATACCAACTACTCAAGTGCCTCAACATGGGCTGTGCACGAATGGAATAATTCTGTCCCAACAAACCCTCACATCAATCTCCAATACAAAAGTGGATTCACTTGGGATTGTGCCACCTACAGCCTTTCACCAAAACTGTAAGGCATGTTGTCAGAGTCCCCCAGAAATGAATCCATCTATTTGTGCTGGGACTCCAGAAGCCTCAAATTCCCTCCAGTCACCCCCACTTTCCTCCACACCCTGCGTGTTCTTTTCCCTATCATTCCTGTATCCTACATAGTGCAAGCAAAGATGTACAGTATTTTGTTTGGGCTTTTTTTTTTTTTTTTTTTTTTTTTTTTTAATATGCTGTGCCTAATGAGAGCCTATATTCCTGTGTGTAAGTTACAGAGCATTCTGTGTAATGCCAATCATTCCTTTGACTTCATTGCCATACTTGGGAAAAAGTTCCTGATTAATGAGTCTTTTTACCCATGTGAGCAGAAAACGAAGAGATGGCATTTAAAGCCCAGTGAGCTGTGGAGACAGGCAGAGGAATCAGCATAGTGTTGTTTATGGGTTTGACTGGCTTACAGCTTGTTACACACCTAAAATAGGGAAGGAATATTCGTGTTTTACCTGTTAATAGAGCACTGTGCTGTACAATATTTTCATCTGCTGAAAATGCTTTTTATAAAGTATGGATAAAGCATGTATATTTAAAAAAAATTCCCACTTGCATAAGCTAGTACATCAATGACATAGTTGAAAACACTTTATGAAACAGTGTATTAACTCAGGAAAATACAAATGAAAACTGTATATTAATTGCTTTATAAGCCCTCCTATACTCATGTTTTATTAACATGTTAATATTATCAAATATCCTGCTAGCATGTGATACTCCTCCAAATAAGGTACTATTTTTACTTGGTTTATGAAAATAAATGAGCACCTCAGATTAGCATTTTGATTTTGCATGAAAGCACATAATGTTTTTTCTTGTGTTCCCTGATTGTTTCAAGGGCATTGTATCATACCATAAAGCTGAAGACTCTTTCATCTTTCTTCAGATAAAGTTGCTAATTACTTTTAATTTTACATGATATTTAAAGACTTTAACATTTATTATTACTATCAGTACCAAATCCTAACATAACTCAGGGTAGGAAGACACTCAAGAGCTTTTTTTTTTCAGTGTTTCTATTACAAAGTACAGTGATGACATACTCCACCAGCACCTCATTCCCTTCCCTGACTAGAATTTTATCAGAGTACAAATGTTAGGAAGCTCAATGAAAATACAGTTTAATGCAGCCAGTTAAATTGCCTGAGAGGAAACAGTGCATACAGCTTTTTTAAAGCCTTTCCCCTCAGGCCATTAACTAAGAAACTGGTCACTAACTGCTGGTAACAAACCATTTTGGAGGGATTATTGCTATTACCAGTATTCAGCGTTTTATGGCTACATTTTGTTAAAGACATTAGGAACTGTAACATGGACGAGCCTACAGTACTGGAAAAATCATTTTCCCTTGTGATTAACAATAGTTTTTCTTCCAGACTAGATGTCTCGAGTAGTGGGTTCATTATTTGTCATATCTCCCAATGCTGGAAAAAAGGCTTTCCATTCTGGCCAGGTTTCAAATGAAAAGAGTGAAACTATAATACTGGTCTCTGGGAAACTATGACTCTTGTAGAAACCACCACAAGATTTTGATTGTTTCCAAGAGTTGTAGCTGCCCTAGAGAACAGGTAGAGACAGAACAATATGCAGCAGCTTTCCCTCCTGTGACCACCTTTTTCTTGGTGAAGGCTTCAATACTGCTGAAGACATAAACAGGGTTATATGTTCATTTGATATGAGGGTGTAGTTTAAGTTTAGGTGTCAGAAAGGGTATTTGATCAGGATGTTTCTAGCACTCTGCAGTTAGTTCCATTTCCTGATTACTGCAATTTACATAATCTATAGTATTAGCAAAGAAGGGTCAGTTGTAATGGAAAGTGCAGAATTTTAGGAAGTTCAGCACTTAATTAGGAAAAGTTCTGTGGAGCTCCAAAAAGCTTTTTTTTTTTTTTTTTTTTTTAGGAACTCCATCTAAGAAGGTATTTTGACAGCTTAGCTGTATAAATGATATTGTTGAGTTAGAATGCAGATTACAAACACATTATTTGCATGGCAAATATGTTTTTCACTCTATTCTATCCCCCTCCATCTTTTAATTTAGAAAAAAAAGCCCAATAGATCAGAACATATCATTAGCTGTGCTTCTTAGTGAACCTGACTTTTCTCGAGAAATTTACATCTTTCTCTCATTTTCTGTTAAGGTTTCTTACCCTGTTTTCTCACCTAAAGAATTATAATGAGGTAGAGAGAATGAGATCTATGGGGAAAGCAGTGGACCTAGAGACTAAAGGTAAAAGGATGATTGATGGTATGAAATTACCATAAAAGTACAATCAGGATCAGATTTTAAAATGAATTTTTAAGCAGCCTAAGAGATACTCTTTGATTTGTAGTCTGGTGGAATGGATAATGTCTCATTCAGTGGATAAAGTTTCTCACTGTGTGACTTGAGCTTTTTCTGATCTTTCTGACTGGGAGTAAAATGGAACCAAAGCATAAAGTGGTTTTTAATGCTGAAAATATCAAAAGCAATATTCTTAATGTCAAAACCTAGGCGTAGCAGGTGAGAAAAGAAAAATAAATATAAGAAAATTATAGTGTTTGCATTATTGTATTAAAGATGCTGTCTTCTTATACACCCTTTTGGATCCATAAAAATATTTTAAACATAAGTAAGGAAAGGGTCAGATGTTTATGTTGATATGAAAATCCCCCTAATTTTTAAACACTTTAAGACTGAAGCATTTGTGAATTTTTTAATATAATCAAATTCCAGTACAAGACAAATACTATAATTCATGTCTGTGCAATGCATGGCATGTCTTGAAATCTCAATACAACTAACAACAATTTACAGAGCATTTGGTGGGTCACTTAAAGCAGAACTTAGGGGATATTTAGGAGTGTAAAATAGTCTGTAAAATTATTACTATATAATTGCATCAAATATTAAGATAAATTTACAAAAGTTTCAAGTTAAAATTAGGACATTTTTGTCTTTCTAATGTAGTGCATTCTCATGAGGCAACTAATTGGCTCTGCAGGATTATGTTGTGGGCAGGTTGGGGTTTTTTTTAAAGAAAATTCCTTCAATTGTGAATTCTTGGGGTTTTTTCCCTCCTCACTCCCTAGTTTTATTTATTTAATTTAGAGGATTTGAATACGATACTAATATTTTAAAATAGGGAAATTTTTTGTAATCTAATTCACTCCTTTTATGTAGAAGGAAACTGATGATAAATTTCCCTTCTACTATATATGTAATAAAGATGGTCATGTATACCATTTATGGGCATAACCTCAAAGGATTTATTTTATTATCTGCCTTCTTGTTATATGGCTGGATATCGTGATAATAAAATTACAGACAATATTTTAAAATAGTTTAGCATTATAAAAAAATGCCAGGATTTCCAACAGTTGCTTCTTATGACAGTTTTCATTTTTTTCCCTCCCACTGACAGTTCCCATAATGACTTTAATCATATAGTCTGGAAATGGAGCAGGTTACTGAACAGCAACAAACTCACTGGTCAATGTCGGTGTCACTTTTCTGGGAGCAGGACTTTTTTGAGCATCAAGGAACTCACTTTAACAGCCTGCTGGAAAAGTGTTAAGTGCATTAACTCCCTGTCAATCACATTTTTAGCACGCTGGCCAAATTATTATTATTATTTGGCTCAAGACATTCTATTGAAACTTATTTGTATGGTATTCTTATCTGTGTACCTTATGTGACTAATGATGATTGTTTATGGAGAGGTGCCTGTCCAATTATTTTTGAAGGAACACAAGAATGCAGAATGACTGGAAGCATCAGGTTTTTGCCAGAGAATGCCTCAGGTAAGAGGAGAATGGCTAGAGGCTATAAGGAATCACAAGAGACAAGTCAGAGTCGTAAATTGGGAAACTGACATATCTCATCTAATATACTTGCTAACTAGGCCTTTAAAAACCTTGACATTTAACTAAGTTTGTGGAAAAGTTATAGATTTTGTCCTTTTCTATTGGCTATAACTCATTAATATGATGAACTGAGGTGTTTATAATCATTATCGGCATTAGCAGACTAGCATATGGGATCATTTAGAGATCCAGTTAAGCACCTAACAACTGCTCAGTTGTTTATGTAGGTTGTGCCTTTTCCAAAGTCAAGTCAGTCAAAAATGATATTGCAAGTTATTTACCCTTTTAGTACTTCAGTGTGTGAAATGGGATGAAAGAATGCTGGTATTCAGCTGAGGCATTTAAATAATGCTTTGGAAGTCCTGGCCTGCTTAGAACAGACTGCAATCTTTACTGTAAAACAGAAATTTCTGATGGTTTCAAGAAAAAAAAGGTAGTATAAAAACAAACTTTGCAGTGAATGCTGCCTATTAACTCAAAAGGATTTAAATACATTAGGGACTTAACTTTTTTTTGGTGAAAGTAAACTTTGTCTTTGCCCATTAATGTTCCAAGGATAAGAAATACTGTGTAATTAAATACATGCCCTGCCCTGATTCTGGTTCTATATATACAGATTTTTATATAGGGGAAAGATATTCAATTTATGTGTAAAAAAATAAACCAACAAAAACTTCAGCCACAGAATTCTGTGAACTGAACAACAAAAGGAACTTGTTTCGGTATGAAAAGTGGAGATGATCAGAAAAGCATCAGGAGGAGGCACTACAGCACAATAGCTAAAAATGGTCTGTTTTAATTTCTGAATAGCTTTAAGAATTAAATTTAAACAATATACTTTGCAAGTAAGCAATGTTATGCTTAGGGATTGCTATAATTTTTTCAAAAAGCAGGGAAAATATGAAGAGAGCTAGTCAATGGAGGCAGGGGGAAGCTATTAGGGATTGTTTTCCCAGGGCAGGAAACTGAAATTCAAGTAGGAAATGGCATTTTGACAAGCACTTTGTATTTCCAACCAAAATGGAATCTTGCTTATTTAGTGCAACTGGAAAACAATTAATTGAGGCAGAATCCCCACTTTAATTGTACACATGAGAAACTATTGACTTTTAGAGGGTTTGAGTTAAGTCTACCACCACTAAGAATTCTTTCCTTTTACCTACTGTATTTTGGGGACATGAATAAATTATATGGTTACATATTACAGTGGGAGAGAAAATGACTACTACTGCTCAGGTTGTGTGACGTTTTCCATGCTATTCCCACTTTCAGCAGCTCATAACTTTCTGAAAACTTCTGGCTGCCAGGTGAAATTTTTCATAGTTAAGGTCTCTGTTGGATGAAAATTATTTTTTGAAAATTTGAGGGACTTGTTCCATTATTTCTGGATATGCATGGATAAAAACATATAGCCCATCAGGCAAACATTCTTGTTTCTTCTGCACTATACTGTCATCCAAATGGAGAGTGAAAAGGGGATCATTTTATGTGAATTTGTGGACTGCAAATGAATAATTGCATCTCTGCTCAAAGAGTAGCCTAGTTACTTTGGAAAGCAATGAATATCTTAGAGGAATTTCCAATATTATCCATTTTGTTGCTGAATTCCCTAAGCTCTCTGGCCTCAGCACGCTTTTCAGGTGATAACCCAACAAACTTGTTAAATATAAGTGTTCTTTACCTGGTCACTTAGGATCAGCAATTACTCAGCACTATTTTGACTGGTCTAGGATTGCTGAAGGCTGTGTGTTGGGTTATATTCAAATAAGTGTCCAGATGTAGTGAAATGAAATCGATGTGTTCCCACAGGTATAAACTCCTTGGAATGCTGTGTTCCATCATGAATCTAATCTTTCAGAGGGACGTGTCAGAGGACATGTTAATTTTCTTCCAGTTACACTGGAAGGCACTCTCCAGTTGGTTAAAGAAATAAGTGTGAGTAACTTTGAAAAGACATTTATGCTTGCAAGAAATAAAATCTATTTCAATTGTTTCTCCCATCCTCTGCAGCTGAGAAATTCAGTGCCACAGGTGTTCTAGTAGGAACTTTCATAGACGTAGCAGACTCCTAAATATTATTGTTTACACCAGAAACTTGGCTACAAATTGTTCTCAGCCAATGAAGAAATAGTAAGCATATGATTTCACTCAATGCCCAGAAAACCCAATAAAGCATTTTAGCAAATTGCCTGCAGAACAACGACTGTAAAAATTATTTATTATATAAATGCTTTAGGTAAGAAAGGAAATCATTCCTATCTCAAGAGGCTGAAAACTAGACAAGCTGTCAAGGCAAAAGACTAGCAAAACACACACATATGTATGTTTTTGTGTGCTACTGTTTGCTTTAAAGTTCCTTTACCTTTTTTTGTGAGCAGACCACAACACGTGTGTGAGGACAATGTAAAACTTTCAGGCAATATGTTCCCCAATCAACAGATACTGTGTTTAAAGAATAAGAACTGTGCTATGAAGAGCAGTGTATAGCAGGAAATACAGAACATACAGGCCTCTTATTCTTGGTGGGCATCAGTTCATCAGCCTCTCACCCTAAATATTTTTTTATCAGCCATTTAAGAAACTAGGCAGTTGAGGAACAGTCACAGAGCCTGACCCGCAGCCCCAGCACAAGGCAAGTGAACAGAGGGATGAAAACCTGCAAATTGCACCAGAGCTTGTAGGACAAGAGACATATGTGGGTTTTCTTAGTTCCAAGTACAGTGAGGCTGCTTAATCCTATAAAATTATTGTCACTTTTGTGATATTCATATCTGAGTTGGGGTCATTAATTTAAATAAAATAACCAAATAAAGGTGTATAAGCAAAATGTTGCCTGCAATCACTTGAAATAAACCCTTGAGAATGGACAGTAAAAATAAACCCTGGAAGGGAGTACATTTTCCCTCCAGAATGAAAAAAAAAGGCTGAGAAAGAGTTGCTTGCTTTCTTCCTTAAAAGAATTGTCTTAACAGCTGGTGGTTATTTGATAAATTTGGAAAAGTGTTGGAAATTTTTTTTTTTTTAAAGTTCTGAATGTATTCTCCCCGTTTGAATTTACAAAGCAAACATAAATAAAAAGGAGGAAAAACAGTATTTCAGTCCCTGTCAATTCTTTGCATTTTGCTAAATTCCATAAAATACATCTCCATAAATGAGAATGGATTGTTACATCTTTCCCTGGGAAGTCATGTGAAAAACACTATGCCAAGTTTTAATGCTGGATCTAAACTTGCAGTTAGCCTTTTCTGTAATGCTGTAGAATAAAACCTCAGTTCACAACTTGACCAAAATTCAAGCTCCAGCCCCAAGCTTCATTGCTTAAATAATGTATCGTTTCAGCATTATTTTATAGCTCTTATTTTCTGCTTTCTATTGGTAAATTGATAGGAATAAGTGAATAGAAGTTAATTATTTGGAGTAATAGCTGCAATTAATTAAAAAAGAGATATGGAATGTTTTTGTTTCACTGTGAGGAACTGTCTGTTACTGTGAAGGTCAGTGAAGCTGGCAAAGTTAATACAAGGTGCATACAGGTACATTAGCTAAATTTGCAAAAGCATTTTGTGGAAAGGTGTACGTATTAACTTTCCACCTGAAAGCATTGTTAATAAATCAGCAGCTCAGTACAGGCAAACTCTCCATGTGTCCAAGTGCTCTAAATACACTGGGCTGCCCACATTGGTTTTGGGTTGGCTGTTCTGTTCAGCATTCAGGCTCTGCGCTGTGTGTGGAACAGCCCCTGACTTCAGCAGGGTCTTGAGTTCCTACACATGAATATATCTCCTTCTGCTTTGCAATTCCAAAATTCATTTAATCAGATCTGAGACGTGCATCACTGGACATGAATGGAATAATTACAGAGAAGGGACTGGAAAAATACATGGAACATTCATCTTTTAGCAAAACAACACTTGAATGTACATTTTCTTGTCTTACTAGGGTGCATGGGAAGAGAACAAGAGAGTTAACTGGTTTTGTGCAAATCTTCCTTAATTTTGTCATTTTTTTTAAAGTAAGGAACAGAAGAGCAGCACTCTCGTGGCATTGTGACTGCTTCTCCAAACTCCATGCGTGGGCAGAGCTGTGGGTTGGTGCTGCAGTGTGGGAGAATGGAGAGACAGTGTTGGAAGCTGGATTAAGCTCTATGCCTTCCGTTCCCCTTCCCAACAATGCCTCCTTTGTACCCCCATGCTTTGCCTTTCAGTATTTCGGGTAGGGAAAGAGGGAGGAGTCCTCTGAAGCCTCAGAACTGTGAATCTAGCACAGGAAGAAGTGTGTAAAGGCAGGAGGTTCAAGATGGAAGTAGACCTGAGATGGAGAATGAGAAGTCAGGAAGAAAGCACAAAGCCTTTGGACCTGTTAGCAAAAGGAAAAAATTAAAAAAGGAATCTCTTTTATAGTAAAGAGACATAACCAGGCAACAGGCAACAGATAACCTCTTATCTTTTCTCATTGCAAATTTCTATGATCTGAGGTTCCAGATAGATTTTGATACATGATAAATATGTTATTTATTATTATATATCATGACCGTGACCCACTCAAGTTGGTGAGGACTTGTCACATAACATTCTGTGTCTTAGTTTCCTTTTGTGTAGTACTTGGATAATAATTTTCACTTTCTTTTTAAATACATAAGAACACTTTAGAGAAATAGATGTTACTATTTTTAATTTAATCAATTATCACCAAATCCCAGGGTATTTAGAAGGTAACATTTATTGTCCCTATTGCTTAAAAATAAATGATTTCTCAGAAAAGAATTGCAAGGAGCACACATCACTTTTTTTCCCCAGCAGGAGTTGCTTGCAGCATTATCAGGGAAAGGGTGTCATTTAATATCCTTAAGAAATTCTTATCCATTGCAGGTTTAATTCCAACAATCTTCTAGTAATTGAAACCACTTCTTATAGGTAACCAAATCTGAAATCAGATAGCTTAGCATAAACTGCTCAGACCAATGTGTAGTTGAAATTAAAAAGCACGGATTAATTTTAGCAAAGTAGCTGACCTCAGTTTACTTTATGCAATTATATTTACCATTCACTCTTTAATAACTATTGTTTTCATAAGTCTCATTTGCAGTTTAGAAATTCCCCTGCCCTCAGTTTACATTTTTCCAAGACTCTCTAATAAAGTTAAGAAATAAAAAGAAACCATTTGTTTCCCTTTCTCAGGGTGATCAATGTGAGCAAAGAAGGGACATGTTTTTTAAAGCACATGCTTTTAGCCTGTGAGTATCAGGCTTACCAGTAAATTTTCACCAATTTGTTGTGAAATGCACTGTTATCCCCATTTATTGACAGAGAGCTGAAGTAGAAGAAGACAATTTACTCCACCTCATAGTGTGGAGTTATGATAGGGCCATGAGAAAGGCTGAATTTCCTGATCTTGATTCAGGGCTTTAACAATACATCACACAAAATTGCTACCAGAAAAGATATAAAATTGGGTATGGAATTAATAATGCCTCCATCATTATATGAGGAGGAAAAGAACAATTTATCTTACTTTAATATGACATACTTGGTTTATGTCTTTTAAAAATATCCCCTAACTTGAGTATGTTTTGGGGTGCCTGTATTGGGGATGATTTTTGAGGGGATAGACAATTTCTGGAATACTTAGGGACTGATGGAAGACTGATTTTCAACTCAACAGCTTTAAGAGTGGCAGGTGCCATTGTGTCTGCTTTATATACTGTTTGCAACTATCACTAAGGGTTTCTAGATCTACTGGAAGGATGGAACTTGAAAAGTAGTGTCTGATGGCTGTGAAACAATTTTTGTTGGATTATTTGTGGATAAAAAGAGGCTTTTCTTGTCTAGTGTTGTTAGTGAATCACTAGTGGGGATTGTGACTAGCTAAAATAATAAAAAGGAAGTCATTTAAAAAAAAAAAAAAAAAGTTAAGCCTATAAGTAAGACACAACCTGACTGCAAAGTCATTGTTTTAGGGAATGACAGTGTTGCCATAATCATTACAGCACAGAATCCTATCTTATATGCTTGTAAATTTATTTTAGTAGTTCATTGGTATGGTTGCCCTCCCAGGCAAATTTTACAATTTTGTATGAAACATATTCTTGACCCAAGCCAAGTTATAATCCAGGTTTTAATATTGACCATTAAGCTGCTGATATATTGCTTATGGTAAATATACAAAACTCTGTGGAAAATAAACAGCAGTTTATTTGTCAAAGGTATTTGGCAGATCAGTAGAATATCACTAGTATTGTCTCTGCGGAAGGCAGAATATCTAAGTCGATATTTTGCCAAGACTTTTGGGCTGAATTCTCTTGTGTCTCTATTGACAGGTAGATGAGCACTGTAACACCTCTGATGAGAACAAACCTATCACCTTTTGGTGATCTAGATTTTATTTTGTGTAATTTTTTTCACCATATGAGACATTTGAATGATTAAACAGGGTCTCTTGGAGTAGTCCAAAGCTTTCACTCAAAGTACTTTTGGTTCCTGGGCTCTTCTGTGTTTTTCTGACTGTTCTGATTCTGAGCCCAGCTCTGAGGGTAGTTGAGAAAAGCTACTGACAGCAGCAGACTCTTCCATCACGTCGGTCTTTCTATCCCCTGTCAAAGTTGATAGTCAGCAACTGAATATGCAATGGCTATAAATCTTGCAAAATGATTAGCCAAAGGCTATCATAATTCATAAACTCCTAAAGATTGAGAAGTGTTCTACTTAGCTGGGGTGCCTTTCCAGATTGAATTCAAATTACTCTTTGAGTTAGCCTAATTGAAACAGAACAGCCACTTTGCAAATGAGAAAAAACAACCAACCAACTACCCTGATGTGTCATTTAGGCCTCTACCTACTGAAAGCTTAACTTTGAAGATCACAAGGATCAGAATACATAAACATCACCTTTAAATGAAATGTTAATAAAAACATAGTAAAATAGTGAACTGCAACTCCTGTGTTCCCTATTGCTTCTGCTCAACATGAATATGTTGTTTTCTTGCCTTTGTTGACCCAGGAAATTATTAAGAAGCTGCAGCAAGTTTCTTCTCTTTCCCACTAAAACAGAGCAGTTAGCAACAGGTAATCTCATTCCATTGTCCTTAGAATGCACTTTACAGTTAGAAAGACTGGCCATAAGTAACAATTAAAAGCCCTGCGTACTACTGTACAGCTTTGGTACTTCAGTAAACCTGCATTTTCTATCTGATTGAATAGGCATTTAATAGATTTTACTGAGAATTTCTATGCAGAATCAACACACGATGTTTTAGTGTTATACAGCAATAAGTCAAGTTAACACTCCTGGATTCTGCACTCAGAAGCCATAATACCAAACAAGTGGAGAATTTGACTCTTCAGAGCAAATTTTTGTCTCCCTTGCGCTGGAGTAATGCAAGCACCTCCCTGAATTATAGTGGGAGGATTCTCCTGAGTTTTCTTCACACATGTAATTTGGGGAAAGCAAGGGAAGACAACTGGAACTTCAGTTAAGCTAACGGCAGCCTTGCTATTGCATAATTAAATTAGCAACTGAAATTCTAGCAAATATCTTTCTGACAGCTGTTTGGCTGCTTCCCCCACGCCTCACAACGAAATGTATGCTAGAAACTTGTGATGGCCCAATATTTAAGAAATGGAGTGAAATCTTTTAATGAAAACACACAGAATGAATTTAAAGTATATGATTTCTTTAAGATTATTTTGCCTAGGCTATGTGTCACCCTCCCATCAATTTTCATCTGATGAATCCTTTGGGGAAGGCAAAGAGATACAAGCCCAGCAAAGTGAGAGCTCCGATAGTCCCACAGCGATTCAGTCCAACGCCCCACGAGGCTCTGGTGACCTAAGATCAAATTGTCATTTAAAATCATCAGGCACAGGTGTCACCAGTGTCACCAGGCCAGATTCACTCCAGGAATAATTTTACTGCAGTCAGTGAACAGACAAGAATAGCGACTGTTGATACTTAACTGTAGTTTACACTTAAATGCAATTAACACTTTCTCATGTGGATGAGCAACATTTTTGTGTGAAGAGGTTATTGTGTAATTTCACTTTTATTTCATGCTTACTGCCACACGCTATTTTGTTCTTCTAAATGGTATTAATATTCTCTTTAACTACACTGAATACAATAGCACATCTTCCTTTTGCTTTATAAAATACGTTTATGAAACTAAAATCATGTAGACTACTAAAATATATTTAGAGTAATGGAGACACTGTCAATTAAAAGACTGCTCCAAAAATTCAGTTTATGGTCTCAACAAAGTCTCTTCAAAAAATCAGCCCTTGAAGCTTCTAGGGGAACAATCTGGGGCTTTTTTAGTCAGCAGGGAGCTGAACTCTGAGCTCTCACTGCTCAGCACAATTCATGGCTGCCTAAATAGCTTTATAATTCAAGAATTTCATCTCATCTGAAGTGTCAAAGTAGAATACAAATAGAGAAGTGACCTTTAATCAGTAACTCAAACCATAAAACTCATGTATTTGGGAAACAATCTGGAAGAAACTGCAAGATTCCCTGTGAGCAATCCCACCACAGCAAGCACGCACATCCTGTTTGACATGGAGAGACACCAGATTTAGCTCGGCTTGAATTATAGGGGAGAGCTGAATCTCTGATTCATCTGAATCAGAAATTTCTGTTGTTCTTTGCCAAATAAATGTAGGAAGAAAATACTCGTGGCTCCAGGTATTATTATTTGTCCATCAAAAATAGGCAAAATCACAGTTTGCACGCATATTTCCAGCAGGTATGTTTTACCAGAAGCCATTTCCTCATAATAAAACACAAAAACTCTAGCAACCATTAGAGTGTCTGTTGTCTCTCTAAAATGCATTTAGCAGAAATATCTTTGACAGAGATTTTATTGATTTTCATTTAAATAAAAGATTTTTTTAAATAAAATTTTTGATGAAGAAGAAAGCAAATTCTTTTAATGAAAAGACTGAAGAATATCCTATTCAACTAATGCAGAAACTACTTTAACATTATAATAGTAAGAGAAAATTTTGTATTCACTTTTCAGACATATATCTCTCACAAATATATCACCAGATATACACAAAATAATCCTTTGTAGCTGCTGCTTAAAGATACCCCTGGCTCCAAAAAAATCTCTATAGTGGACCAAAGTATGCATGCAGTGTCTGATAGCTTTATTATGCGTAAAAAGAAGAAAACTACAGAAGGATGTGCACTGTAGTATGACTAGGAGAAAAGAGATTTTTAGATTTCTCCACATTTTCTCTGTTAGTCTGTGTTGGCAGCATTCATATTAATTTAATTTTGTGACTATGTTTCTTCAGTAAATATTCAGTCCTGCCGTAACAGATATCTGGGATTGCGTTGGCAGAAGCTTCAGCTTTCATTTTTACATTCTGCTGTTGGTCATTTCAGGCAGTATTCAAGAAATGTGCATATTAAAAGAACAGGCACTTCAAGCACATAGCTGCTCTTGCTTCTCACTACTATACGAGGGGAGCCTTCATTTACATCACTGGAATGTAGAAGTAGTTTCAGAAGAGTCAGATGAGGCCCATGAGGCCCCAGTCCTCACAGGCTCACAGCAGCATCTAGTTATTCATCAGCGCCAACGGGTTCTGTGCACACAGAGAGGCTCAGAGAGGACACATTCCACTCTGCAGACCCGGGTAAAAGGCAGCCTAACAGGAAGACTCAAAGCATGCTAGCAAGGGTACAATAAATAAAAAGAGCTGCTCTTTAACAGACATCCCCATTCAGACATTTCTAAAGGGGCACGATGTTCATCAATCATCTTGTGAGTAGTGGATACTTTTATTTAAGGAAAGGAAGCCTTAGCGTTTCAAGAATGACTCCTGCAATTGCCACACTGCTGTAGATAAACAGATCCCACCTGCTGGCTCTAAGGATCAGAAATGCTCACTGACCACAAGGGCTGCCCCCAAGTCACAAAAAACTGCTGGAGAAAGATTACACAGCCTGAGCACAGGTCAGTGTCAGTGTTCAGGTGATTTAGAAGACAGAACATTCACCCAAGAGAAAATTCTGTCATTTCTGAATTTTTGTCTTGAAGCAGAATAAGGAGGCAGCATTTCTAAGTTTGCTACCAAATTCCCACAAACCTCAGGGAGGAAAGATTTTGAACAATTCAGCATGATGTAACAATACGGAAGCAATCTACAAAAATGAAATATGATATGCAAATAATAATCATTAACTTTTTTTTTTAGGTATCCACAGTTTGAAGGTAATTACTAGACCTGTGAGTATATTGACAACCAGAAGGGCTGTGCAAGGTAGTTCTGGTAAAAGGACAGTAGAGATTTACCTAAGTAACACCCAAAATAAAGCCTTATTGCTTAAAGCTCTTTTCCTTCTGCTGGAAGAAGTAACAAAGTAGAACTCATCATTACATTATGACATTTCTTTTAATGTTAGTTAAATGGAGAAGACTTCAGAGTTTCTCAATGGAGTTTCTGCTGCCAAAACATGGACACACATACACTCCTCATAAAAATCAATATTAAAAACTGAGGGACCACTCATAAAAGACCTCTACCAAAACATAGATGCCTGTTCCATGTTTTATTTCATGGTAAACTACTGCTTGAATTTCTCAGCAGGAATCATCAATATAGCCCCAAGAGACCAAATGACATCTTTGTGACTGGCTATTTATCTCTATCTCACTTTTGTCAGGAAAATTTGTACTAAAAGCATAACAAATGGTTCTTGAATTTGTAATATCTCATTCATGTGATATAACTAACTGCTCAGTGATATATTAATGTCAATCTCAGTTAAACTGGCCCAATTTTGTTTCAGTTGCTACTAGAAATGAATGTCACCCTTATAACTGTATTCATTTTGAATGCACTGAGTATAATGCAGTACAGTGCTACCTTCCAAAACTAATTTACAAGGGCTTTAGTATATATATGTGTTAGTAAGTTAACCTGTACCAGTCCTTTAGTCAATGAGGAATTAAAGCACAAAGATTAAAAAAAGAAGATTTTAAAAGCTGTTCTCTTCAGCTGTATCAGTGTAAGAAGAGAGAAAGAAGTTGTGAACCTTTTTATAAGGAGAGGGTGGCTGCTAATACATTGCAGTAAAGCAGAGAAAACCACTTCAGTTCAAGAAAGGAGGTGGCCATATTGTTGCTGGCCCTTTTATGTTGTTCTGGTTCATGTGTTTACAGAGTTGTGTTATAAATTGAATAAAGAATACAACTTGGAAGAGTAGAGTTCCTTTCTGAGAGAAAGGGGAGGGAAATGTATCCTGTGCAGAGGGTGAAAAGTGAAATGTATGTAGGCAAGGAATGAGGGACACCTGCAGAGAAGAAAGTGGGAGCCATGAAGAAGAACTCAAAGGCTTAAAAATAGACTGTAAGACATGTAGCATGAAAGAAGGGAAAAAGAAATCTTAGGGGGACAGGTCAGGCCAAAGACTAAGAACAACATGGTTTTGAAGAAGGAGAAATGAAGCATAGTCAAAGGCTATTTGGGTCTTATGAAACAGAGAATGAAAATAGATGACAAATTGGATGAATGAAATTTAAAAAAAATTAACAATCAGAGGATCTCATTACAGTCTTTTTAATCAAGATTCTTATAGAGAGCACAGCTCTGACTGCAAATGTAAACTACAGGCTGTCTGCAGGATGTCCTGTGGCATGTAATTGTCCCACCACACAGAGGATCTCTTAAGTCACTTTTCTGTGTTCTGGTTTAGAACTACAATTTCTAAATTAAAGAATTTCCCAATCTTGAGGTTGCTAATTTACAGGTATAAATGAAGTAAAAGGTTATCTCTTTTATGAGGTTTTAGCCAATTTCTCTAAGATATTGGATTTACTCTGGCTTGCAGATAGATGGAAACTATCAAAGAGCAGTCTTAATTTTGAGAAAACGACTTAGATATTTTTAAGCTTTTAAACAAATTTCAGTAATAATACTGAATTTCTCTCGCATATCTGGAGCAGATATTACTTCTAAGCCATATTTAATACTTCATTTACATGCATGACATTTCATAACTGACCCTTTAGCTGAAAGATCAAGTTAAACACACTTCCAAGACACTGGGTCACAGTGATGGGTTTAGGACAAGAAGTACTAAGTGCTGTTATGATTTTCTGGAGCACGTAAAGGAAATTTCTGCTCTTCTTTAACCTTAAAATCATCTCCATCCCTTCCAAAAAATAAGAGAGATTTCCCAAGAAACTGTGCTACAGTTTTCTAGGACTCAAGAGGACAATTGATATTTAGAAAGCTCAGTGTAGCTTTTAGGATAAAAGAGACTGTTGACCTCTAAAAACAGTTGGTCACTGTTTCAGTCTATGAAAGAAGTAAAATTGGTTGCAGGAAGAACACTGAGATAAGAAAATCAAGTTTTAGAATCCCTGTCTTAACATTAATATGCCCAAAAGCAACATTTATACTCTTCTCATGGTGATTTCAGGAATGATGATACTATTTCATAAAAGCTCTCAGCACTCTACAGCCTTGGTTTCCCTTCAGTTACCGTCTCTACTGTCTCTTGAAATGATCTCCATGGCTTTTTTGCATAACTCATTTGCATGGTTGCTGGTCCAACATGCTACCTGCTACATGTGTGCATGACCTCCGTGTCTTAGTTCTTGAATGATTATTTGCCGGTGTTTCACAGGTTGTTGATCACAGTGTGCAAATGTTCACAATTGGTGAGGGCATACAAATACGAAGTACTGCCACAATTTATTAAGTGACATGTGAGTGAGTCAGATCAAGCACATTTTCCTCTATGGATACAATGCAGCAATGAGTATCTCCCTTGCCCTGCCAACTGCAGAGAAGTTAATTGTGTTTTCCATTTTATATTACATTTCAGGGAGCATAAATGTCTTTCACAGTTTGTGCTGAATGTTTATCTCATGAAGATTTACAGAGAGACAAACAACCATGTGGCTGCTCCAGCAAAAGTGTCAGGGTAAGCAAAGGAAACCTCCACTGTCCCCCAGTCAAACTTACATTTTTGCAGACGTGTCCCCTCAGATCATAGGTTTGCCTCTAAACTTGGCACGCCAGTCTTGGACATTTCCATGCTCAGTTCACATTCATGCAGCAGAATTATTTAGACAAGCTCCAATTTCTCCAGTTTGGAAAGGGAGGGAAAAGTGTATGGTGCTGCCAGGCAGAAGATTATATCTTCGTTTTGGTGGAGGTTTCAGGCCCTTCAGAGAGCCTGTGGTTGTGGCTGTCACTCTCTGCCACACTCAGAGGCTTTTTTTATTGTCCCTGTCAGTTAGCAGCCCAAGGTTACTGCCAGCTCTCTGTCAGTGCTTTGATTTTTGTCAGCTATGGCCAGGTCCTTTTAGTTATCTGCTATCTTTTCAGCTTTGTTCAGCCTGAGCTCTACTTGTCTACTAATTAGCTCTTTGGAGATTTCCCTTTTAAAACTCACTATCACAGAGGACAGGAACCGTTCAAAAGTTTTGTGCTTCATAGAAATTCCATATTCATCCACATCCCATACAGCCATCTTTTTAAAATTAAAAGTGGCAGGTCAGGCCAATTTAAGATATATAAGCAGCACAGCCTGTAAAAAGATACCTTTAGGTTCTTGATCAGGTATGTAGATGAATGACAGAAAAAGAATAAAGGTTTCCACTGAAAGGACCAAGGTGTACAAATAAAAAAAGAAGCTATCGTTCTGTGTAACATAGTCTCATTTTCTTTATCTTCTGGTGTGCAAATATTGTGCTAGCTGAATATAAAAGTAGCACAACTTTAGGGTACAAAAAAAAAAAACACCACACTGTAACAACATCAAGAGTGGTCTTACATCAAGGAGGGCCCTGAGGATGTCTTTGTTGTCAACTTCAGAAGAAAAGAGAGGAACAGAAGAGGAAACTGGCAGAAGGAATAGATGCCAAAGAGAACTCAAAGGATTAGGTCCGGGTGAGGTGATCGGTATTCGAAAACAGTCTGCCTTCTGGCTCTGATCTAAGGGAATAGGCTGGCAGCAAAGCCAGAGGGCATAACAGCACAAACACACCTTCAGCACACTGCTGGAGGCTTGCCTCAGTGCCTTAAAAATTGTGGTAGCAATTAGAAATAAATGTATATAGGAGCAATAGGCAAAAGTGCTCTATTTATGAATAAAAGTCCTCTTTTTGCATAATACTTGGTCTACTTGTATCTTCTTTTCCTTCTTTTTTGACACTTAGTACGTTTTTCTTGTGGTATCTCATCAGTGCTGTAAGTTGCGCCTACATTGCACTTACACAGTGTTAATGCCTGGAAGATGAAAGTAAAAACCTTTGAATATATTAATGCTATAACACAGATGTCTTACTTTTTACACTCCTTTTTTAGAAATATGGTGCGGTTAATAATGATGCAGATTGTGCTGGATGGATGAGCAGATGAAACAGGGGAATACAGATTAAATAAAAATTTCTTCAAAGCTTACGTTTGCTTCATAATTTAACTTCTGTACTTGTCATGATAGTAGTAGCTAGCGAGGTGCAACCATGCATAATCACATTGTTCTAAAATATCCTGGTGAAACAGAACAAACCTAATCTAAACAGCACTGCCACACTTGCTCAGATAACTGGAAAAAGAAAGTAATTAGGAAATGTCAGTTTGGTTCCATGGATGATGATAATTAGAAACCTGTAGTTATAATAAAATATACACAAACACTTTTACAGCTGAGAACCAAACATTTCTTGCTGAAAGCAAGCCTGCAAAGAGACAGTGGAATAATCTGTCCAGACCTCCCTTTTTAGATACAACACCTCATGGACTTTGTGCCTGGTTTCATATTTTTCTGCTCTCATATTTATCTTACGCATTTCACACCAGAAAGAAAGGTAGAAATACAGAAAGATTTGGGAGCTTTTCCTTTGGTAATGGCAACTCTCCCTTCTCAGCTCATGCTACCCTGGGTGATGTTTGGCCAGCATGTGATAACTCTCAGAGCACTCACACTTCTATCTGAGATCTGTTGTCCTTCTTCAGAGCTCAGGTTTTCAGTGGCCTGGATATTAGAAGGAGTTACTGGGATAGTTCTTATTCTTTGAACTCACTATGTACATGAGGTCCTTTGCTCCTGATGTTTGGCCAGACTGACAGATCAACAAACATTTAGTTGTTTCTTGTTTACATCTTTGCGTGTTTCCAGACTCTCTTAAAACTGTCTCATAACTAGTCTGGTTGACAGATTTGGAGACTTTAAACACTTATTCTATTTCTTGTAGGTTGAAAATTTGAGACATACTCTGTTACAATACTGTAATTCTGCTGTTTTCAAGATTGGATATATTCCACAATCTTTTCCTTGTTGAATTAGTCTGCCCTTCCTCATATGTCAGGCATGGGTGGCTGTCACATTGCTTTAGCCTTTCCAGATTTAAGGTAGACTCATGATAGAGAGCAAGTGACCTCTGTATAACACTGTTGGTATTCATTGCTTCTCTTGTTTCTCCCTTAGTTATGATTCCCTAGCTTGCTTTCAGAAGCAAAAGGATGTTGCAGACATGATCTACCTTGAGTTTCTGCTAACTTCAAATGACTAGACCCGAGCATGCTGATCATCAGCATATTTATCTCAAAGAGTCTTCTTAGCATTTTGGCTGGCAGCATTAATATTCTCTTCAGAAAATTTAATCCATATTGTCTCTCAGCCTTCCATTTGTACTCTGTAATGTGGAGATTAGGGTAAGCAATTGCTGGTTTAATACAAAATTGAGTGGTTGTGAGACAGTTTGTGCTTTTGCCAGTCAATTCAGATATTATTTCCTCAATTGCAGGCAATTTTTATTGAGCTTATCTAAGTACCATCCTGTAGAAATGAACTGCTCTATGCAAATGGATTTTGCCATTTTTTCCACCAGCTGTCATGCTGCTTACCCAATTGCACTTGAACAGTGATTCAGTTGGTCAATACCAGCGTGAGGATTCAAACAATATTACAATTGCCAGAGCACTTGTAGCATGCTCGGGAATTTTCTGAGAAATACCTCATTGGATGGGCACTGGCAGATTGGCTGTACTGGATAGTATATCACTAAAAGCACATTACTGTCAACATCAAAACAATCAGTTCATGCTGAAACCTGTTCCTAGGAAAGAGAACGCCAACAGTAGGGAATATCTCTGGCCTTAATGATTTAAAAAGGTACCTTCTCTCCTCTAAAAAATAGAAGTTGCTATCTTGAGATTGTCTAAAGATCAAGACCAGTAAAAGAAAGAATACAATGGAAATTTAATTGACTGAAATGGATATAACTGTCAGATACAAGGTTTAACTAGTGGACAAAGCAATAATGGGTGTTCTGTGCTGCTCCTTTCCCATATTGATCCTACCCTCCCTGAGCAGGTGTATTTCTGCACAGAGAACAGCATCTCCTGAGGATGGATATGCCATGAGTTGTGGCTGTAGGAAGAGCTACAGGCCTGTACCTCCCAATCAAGGTTCATGAATTCTGCAAGCTCAGCAGAATGACACTTTTGTTGAACTAAAATTCTTTTAATCTTGGTCATAAAGTTCCAGAGTATGCTCTAAGTTAAATAAAAGCTCTGATATATGCCTAAGTTTGCAGAGACCTGTGCTAATATTTGTGTGAGAGGAAAACTCATTTATGAATCTTCTTACTGTTTTAAATGGCAAGCAGACCCCACCCCAGTAAGAGGAGAACAGAACTAGCCCTCAAGAGAAGAAGAGGCACCAACGACTATTCCTGTTACTCCTAAAGAGCATGGCCATTCTTTTTTGGGAGAGAATCTCTGATTATTGCTCTGAAAGTTCTCATTCATCCTAAGTGTGTGTGCTGAGGGTCAGAGGGTCAGAGAACAGGGAAGAGCTGGAACCAGGGCCCTTCCCACATCACAAGTCAGGGTGTGTGAAAGCCATGGCACCAGAGCCCAGGTACCAAAGCAATGGAATTATCCAGCAGAAGGGAAGGTGGAAGCAGTGCCGAGGAGGCATTTTCTGTTGCAATCACTGACTTGAGTGAAATGGAAATATTATTTCATGGGCATGAAACCCACATTTGAAAACAAAGCTTAAGTTGAAGTAGGAAACAAAACACATCCCTATTTAATGTATTTCTCTTCCTCTATGGACAAACATCTATTTTGCTGCAAGAATACAGTAATAAAAAGAGCAAAGCTCCCACAGACAAAATTTCATTTTGTCTTACCTGCTATATTTCAAGTGCAGTGCGGACCATATTACTGGGACTTGTTTGCTTTATTTTGCTTACTAGAGAAAGCAAAGGCAGACATATTCATGCTAACACTAAACTCACTTTCTTCCCAAGAACTTAATTAAAGAGAAAAGACAATATTTCTTCAGGACTTAAGCAAATACTAAAATCCCTAAAATGAGTTTTTGAGAGATGTAGCTGTTGAGATCCTTTACAGAATGGCAAAACCAAGACAGAAATTTTGACTAATCATTTCTATTGTTCTACATTTTAGGTCCCTTGCATTTTGGATGCCTGAGTCTATATTTTCTCTTTCTGTTTTCTTCCTTCTCTGTCTAAAACATATTGGTCTGTCACAACTGCAGCTAAGAAGAGTTGTGTCAGTGCTGAGTGTCACAGAAAACTAAATGATCTCAGGTAGAAGTACAAGTGTTAAAAGTTTCACTGCAAGAAACTGGACTCTCAGCATCTTACTAAGGTCTTTGAGCTTTGATTTCCTCCAGCTCAGCACTCCTGCACCAGAAATTCACAGTGCTGCCACCACGTATCTACGTGAGCATAAAAGAGTAATTTATAGAAAAGGCCAAAGGGCAAACAGCTGCTGCATAAATACTTTGAAAGTCAGACTCTGAAGTGGTGAATGGTTGTGGGGACATCTACAGTCTGTCAAACAGACAAAAGCCTACTTTGCTCATTCTCAGAGTTTGTCAGGCATGGATCGCTCCATGCTCAAATCCTGCAGCCATGGCCAGTGCTTTGATGAACCCAGGGGCAATGGGCCCTGCAGTGACAATTAGCATTATAGTAATGGCATCATTTGGCTTCAGCTGCCCAGGCTGCAGATAGAGGGTCGTATACCCCTCTTGCAAAGACTTCATAGGTTTATCTTAAACATCAGCTGTTGCTTGACTCTCGAAGAAATAAAGGAATATAATGATGTGAAAGTTTCATCTTCCTCCTCTCATGCTTTCACACATTTGTATACCTTTATTTTTTTCTGATGATATCTGGCAAAGTCAGGAAGGATAATATAGCTGGCTATAGGTGGTTACGTAGACATGTTTTAAGTTCAGCGGAAGTGAGAAAAGGAAAACAAGGAAACAGGAGATAATCCCAAGATAAACGTAAATAATTAATTGAAGTTGCTCGTAGGGAAAAGAAAGGAGAAAGTCAAAAAGTGAACAAATGAAACCTAAGAACATAAGAACATCCATCTGGTTTAATTAGGGGATGTTATACCTGTTTTATACTATTGCTCTAAAAAAGCATTGAGTTTGTTCTACCTGTCAGCTTTGCTGTAGGTGAGCAAAGGGCTGTGAGCAGTGTGTGATGGGGTTTCACCTTCAACCTTTGCCAGATACAGAGCACAGTGAAGTGTTACAACAGCCCGAGATTAGAAATTAATAGGAAGTGCTCTCCAAAATGCAGGTCTGAAATGTCTTGCTTAACAACCTGAGGTATCATTTGAGATGAGCAAAATAAAATGCCAATCACTAGAGTCAGCTCTCTGCAAATTCCCACTTGAGTAGACAATCAATCATCTACCTTCTGGCCATCATCAAATATTGTAAAGCCAGTAAGACCTGGAGGTCACTACAATTCTTATATAGCCAGGCATTCTCTTCAGCTCACACACAGAAAGCAACCTGACACAAAAACTTACTGTAGTTAGAAATATATTAACTATGGACCATCTCTAGAACAGAGTCATAGCAAAATGTTTGTGATTCCTGGTCAGGTAAGTCTTCCACACATTTTCCCTCTTACTTATCCCTGAGCCAGTCTGCATCCCTGCAGCCATCTGGCAGCACAGGGGTGGCAGGGAGCAGGGTGGCGAGGCCCAAACTTTGACCAAAGCAGGTGGTGCTTTGTCAGCAGAGGTCATTGTGTAGCCACAATCTATTCTAAATCTGCTTTTATCAGCCAGGGCTACAGTGTTAAAATAAAGGGGAGACTTTTGATTGGGTACTTCTTTTTTGGAATGGCGTCCTTCCTTAGAATACTTTCAATATAGGTTTGAATTTTTCCTAGCATAGCAGTAGCCTGGAACTGAGTATGCGAAAGCAGCTCCCCTTTTTTCGGTGTGCATTCCTTCTCTACAAAGCACCTCTTGTGCAATTCTGAAGTGCCTCAAAGGAGGAACTTCTGAGTGCCCAAACCTGAACAACCATTGAGGTGCAAAGCAGGCAGAGCACCCAAGTTAGGCACCTCTCAGATGAACAGACAATTTTACCTGTAATCATTTAAAGTATTTTTGTATTCCATAATCCCTTTCACCCAGCTGTTGCCACATACTTGTGAGCATTATGTATATATTAGTTCATTCTTGGAGAAGGAACATGTATACATTGACAAACACTAGTTACCACAGTCCAACATCATGAGGAGGTGGTTCCCCTTCCAAATCCCAGAACACATATGCAGGTGCAGTGTCCAAAACAACATTTTCAGGATCTCATTATGATTTATTCTCAACTTGCAAATGACTGCAGGTTTTTTGTGTGTGTGTGTTTTTTTTGTTTGTTTGTTTTGTTTGTTTTTTTTTGTTGGTTGTTTGGTTGGTTGTTTTTGTTTTTTGTTTGGTTTTTTTTTGTTTGGGTTTTTTTGGTGTTTTTTTTTGGGTTTTTTGTGTGTGTTTTGTTTTGTTTTTGTGGTGGGTTTTTTATTATTATTTTTGTTGTTTGGGTTTTTTTGTGTGTGTGTTTAGGTATTTTTTTAATGGCATTAGAAATAATCAATTTCCTACTGGGTTTTTGATTTAACCTAGACCAACAGATAAATGGGATGTACTACACTCAGCCTAATGCTGATTCAAAATTAAACACTGTCCATCCTATGGCTCTACCAGAAAGTTTTTACATGCATTTTAGAGGAAGAGAACACACTTCCTACATTGGCTGGAAGAGAACACACCTCTTATGTAGGTTGGAAAAGTGTGCAGGGATTTATGTGTGTGGGTGGATTAGCTCTATAGGAAACCAAGTGAGTCATAATCAAATTATGCATAGTTTTATCAGTGTTTGAGGAATGTACAAACTAATAATCAACATTGACATTTGACTGTTCTTGTAGTAATTCTCACTTCCTTATTCCTCACTTTACTCTGGAAAAAAGGGATTTTTGAAAGAGGAAAGTGTCAAATTGTTTTTCAAATTAGAAAATCAAGGAAACCTAAACACTTTGAAACTAATCTAAAAAATGGATCACTTTACATGGATTCCATCTGCATGTCCTTCCAGTGACAGAGGTGTGTCTTCCTGGGCATAACAGACACATGCATAAGAAGGAGAGATCTAGAGGAGAGACATTCTAGAGAAGTAGAGGAGATCTCATGACTCAAAGTCATAGAATACAGATATTTCACATCTTCCATATTCAGTTCTGGTGGTTCACAACTTTAAAAGCATTTTTCTCTCCCAAACAATGCAGTGGTATATGAGGATGAGGAGGTTGAAGAGTATAATTAATAACAAGTAGGATATGTAAAAGCACAACTTCTCTGTGCCAGAGAAGCAATGAGTTCCTACCTGGTCCCTTTTGGGCTAAGCTGTTTGATCAGCTTCCCTCAGTCTCTGTGGATGTCCTTATACCAGTCTAATTGAAGGACCCCTGTTCTCTTTTTATTTTTGCTCTATGAAAAATGCATTGGAGATGTCTTATAATGAACTTTGATATGGTGAAATGATAATAATGTACTAATTATATATAAAAATGTAATTACACTTGCTACTATTATAGAAAAACTCCCTTTATAATGAAGTGTTATGTTAGAAAAAAAGATTTCATTATAGGCGGAATCCTTTACTTGTTAATTTGGACTGTGATTCATCGCTTTAATATTAAAAAAATTCTAAGTTACTTTTGATGTTTCTCATTTATGGTTCATTTCTCTGCTCTGGCACCTTAAGATGCCAAAAATCACAAACTTATTTAAGACATACTTAAAAATGCAGTAGTTCTTTAAAAGGAAGATGAGGAAAAAATGAGTAAAATTCCTTTTCCTGGTAAGAATATTTTATAATAGAATATGTAACCAGGTTAAATACCATGGCTGTCTTCTTGCTGACCAATTGCCTTTGCTTTTAAAACTTTCTTTCTCAACTAATGAAAGGAAGAACAGTATCAAAAGAGATCATTTAGAAAGGTCAGTTTATTGAGAGAAGCACCCAGTTACTTCTGAAAGACGCAATAAAGCGACAGTTCTGACCAAAAGTTGGGGGGAAAAAAAGGAAAAAGTGAAAGAGAGAGAATTAACATAATGTGATATTAGGTCTAATGTAACAAAATTGATATGAGTTCAGAATAAGAGTATTTTCCCTCTTGTATCATGAAAACAGTACTTCAGGTGTCCTAATGAGTCAGCAGGGTTTCCACTGCATTATGAGGTAGTTTGCAACCCATATGCTGCTTAAAAATCAGAGCGGGAAGGTGATGGTAAGGCAGTGATTTGCTAACGACAGAAAAAGACAGAAGTAATTTTCTAGAAAAGGAAATAGCATTTCCTAAACCAAAACAAGATTTCAAGGTGACAAAATATCTAACCAACACCACTAAACTACATAGCCACTGAAAGGGGACAACTCTTGACCTTTTTAAAGTAAAAATATTTTTAATAAAGCATTCATCCTAGCTTATATCATCTTTTCAAGTACAGAGCTTCAGATTCCTTTTGCATGGAAGTCTCCCATCCCTGCCCATGTGTTGTTTCTTTCCCTTTATTTTGTTCAAGGTGGCCTCACTAAAAGAGAATCTTTCCCACCAGCCAGAAGCTCTCAGGGCTCCAGCCCTTGCTGGGGTGGATAATGGTTCTACCTCGCTATAGAAGTCAACCAAGCACGAGGAAGATGTTTATGCTTCTCTGTACTGGAGACCTAATGGAAGATACTTCTTTTTCCTAAATCCTTGCCTCATTTCTGTCTTTCGACTATTACAGCTGGAACACCACTCATGGCAAAATTTATTTATCTACAGTTAAAGCTGGTGTATTCTGTATGATGCTTACACTGCTTCATGCTCCCCACCCTTCCTCCCTTGACAGATACCTGTGTGGGAATGGCTTTCTGCTCCCTTTAGAGTTCATATCCATATATGTCTGTCAGCCAGCATATAAAGACTCTGAAGGCCTATATTTTTTTTCATAGGTACATCAGTGTCTTGCATGTTTTCCTCATGTTACAGTCTTGCAAAGCTGCCAAAGGTAAGACTCTCAGTCCCGTGAAGGTTCCCACCAAGAATTTTGGTCCACATAATTTTCCTTGCTCATTTTGGATAAAAAAAGAGATCCAGTAGCACATAGTGGTAACAAATATGGGGGAAAAAAAGGTGAATGTTACCATAAATATTAATTAAGACTGTATCTTCTCCATCTACATAGTTTTATCTGCACTGGTCAGGAATCCTGAGTATTATTTTCCTGGACCACAATATAAGTAGCCCCTGTTAAAGTCACATGCAGTTACTCATATTCAGTGCTGATAGAAATTGGGTCTGATATTTTATTCTCTGTATGGCCTGTATTTGGCTAGTTCAAAATTTAAAAAAAAAAAAAAAAAAAAAAAGATTGGTATGGGGGGGCAGAACCAGGTCAGAAGTTTGGAGTCCTCTCCAAGCTAAAATTTGGGCCTTATACTTTAGTGATTGTTCAGCTGTTTCACCCTTCCAGATCCAAGGAGTTTGTGTGGAAGAGACATCGTTAAAATAATGTTCCTGGGGACAGTGACCACTCCTGTGCCTTGTGACACCACTATCTCCCCTTGTAAACAATGCTGTACCATTGTGTTACACTGTGGTATTACTATACAATATTATTTATTTCCTGGTTTAAAGATTACCACATGGAAGCTAAAATAATATAGTATATAGAAAAAGAAAATATTTTGATATGAAGCACGACTGATTGGTGTTGATTCTGATGTACAATAATGCACTTATGCCTATAAGGCATAAAAAGTCCCGATCATGACACAAGAGTAGGTAGCTCTTCCACAACATCCCTGCAAAACATCCTCCTAATTAGTTCTTTCAGCAGCCTGGTGTAACACACTTCATGGGATTCATTTCCTCACAGTCAGCAAAACAGATTGTCATCTTAGTGTGTGTTTAAGCCTATATAATTAATTCCATGAAAATAATTTAAATGGGGCCCTACGCCTGGAAGGCTGAGAGAGGAAGAGAGGAACGGACATGTCCAAGGCCACAGAACAAGTCAGCTGTAGGACATGGGCGTTTTACCAACAGGGTTGACTGTTCTTCCAGCTGTCCTAGTCAAACAAGTCATTCCTTTGCCAATTAAAAATCCCTCAACATAGTAGTCAACTTACTTGCAAAATCAGCATGGGCATTTGCGCATCCAATGGTGCAAATTTTGAGGATATTTTTGGGTTTGGATTTGAAGAGGCTATATACACAATTAAGGAAAAATGAGATCAGCTGGAGAGGTGGCACTGAATATATGCCTATACATTCCTAACCTCTAGCACTATTCTCTCCTTAGAGGGGGAAAAAAGTAAGAAAATCAGCAGAGATGTGAGGAAGGGCAGAGCAGAGACTTTTAAAATGGAGTAACAGATGTAGTCTGCAACAGGGCACTATGTGTCACTGAAGGAGATGTAATCGCTCCCACTACCACAATGCAGAATTCCCACCAATTTTTTTATCCTTTGTGAAAGAAGCACTCACATGAGTAACTGCAGATGAAGCAAAATTGGTTTTTCAGAGGAAAACTAGCTACAATTTTAATCACAGAAAAGTTCTGAATTAGTAAAAAGGCATACTTCAGTCTGTTCCCTTTCCAGCAAGTTTCCCTCTCGCAAAGAGTGTGTTGGGATTCCTCAGATGTTTTGATATTTTTGGAGTGTTACTTCTGATCATATTAAAGCTATTAAAAAATGAGGGCCTTATTTTCTGCTTGGTAAAAATCACAGGGAAAAATGTGGAGAAATGCTTAATTTAGACTTAATTATGCCTCTGCCCATGCAATTTCTGACTCCAAACAGCTATTCAGTGGTGGATGGAGTCTTGCCCTCCAGCTGTGCTCATCCCCCAGACCCTCATAGCATCTACCTCAACATACTTGCCTGGTAGCTGCACTGATGAGGCCCTGACAGATCTACTTGGCCAATGGCTACAGAGCTCAACAGGCATTTAAACTCATTTACCCTCAGTACGTCTGGCAGTCAGAGATGCTAATGTTGACGTACTAGGCAAGTATTTCTCCTGCTAGCAAAGCCTCACATAGCAGAGCAATCACACAGATTTTTGACAGAAAGCACACCTTTGAAGGCTTTAAGATCCTTGCAGCCTTTAAAAATTTCATTCTAAGCTAGCCAGTTGCAAGATATTTCAAAAGCTTAAGCTTCCCATGATCAAAGGCGCTCTTGAATCACCCTATTATGTTCTCCTCCTTAAATCCTGTCTACTTGGCAGTGTTGGTGAAGAATTCGGCAATTTATTGCTTCTACTCATGAAACATATTGAAACATTCAAACTGCATGCTTATAGCTCCCCAGCAGTGTCATATGTTCTGTTGACATCTCAGGATCTGACAACATGCAGCAATATTTTTAGAAAATCAGATTGGTGTTTATTCCATCACTTAATTTAAAAAGCAGAAAAGTGATCAATGCTTAGTAATACCGTTGTGGGCAAGAAAAACACATAGTTGCCACTTTGCAGTCATAGACTTTGAAAGTAACAGCCATTTGAAAATAAAAATTGGGGATGAAATTTTCAGTCTCTGACTTTAAAATTTCTCACCGGTTTTGCCTGCTTCCCTGTCTGCAAAGGCAGGGTGTATTCAGACAGCAATGTGCAGGTGCCAGGTGGTTCACCACAAATGGTGGTTGGCCATACAGCTCCTCACCCGTGTTTTATCCATATTGCATTTGTTAGCATAAAATAAAAACATCCAGTGAAATAACTCAGTTGTACAACTTATGCCAGCATTTGGTCACCCATCTCAGCAAGGCTGGTCCAAAGCTGTAATCACCAGATATTTTTAGTTCAGAGAGCCTCCTTTGTGGGGCACCTTTCTATCACTGTCTGAACATCTCAGACAGGAAATCTCTGTCTCCATTTCCCACACTTTTATCAGTTATAAGCTATTTTATCTCTCTTTTTTGTACAACATAGTTGAGTATGACTAAATGTGCTATTTGTCCATGGAACCTACATGATTGTTCATCCTTGCCATGATGTCAAACGCAACCTCTCTTCTTGTCAGAAGGGGAGAAAGAGCTTGAGATAAAAAATAGGTACACTGTGTCCTACAGCTGGGCTATTGTTCCTGTCTGTTGGCTCATTTTTGAGGAGCAAGGACAGAAAGGCAGGAGTTGTTCCCAGGAAGAAAATCAGCTGCTGAGATAGCTACCAGCTCGACTCAGCTCCCTTTCTTACACAGGTTTGTGACCTACTGTTACCTAGTTGCATTCTGTTGTAGTCTAAGCCCTGACCTAGGCTTATAATTCCTTGGCTTTCTCAAATATAAAATAGCTTTCAAATGACAAAATATAAGCACCTGTGGTTAGCTCCAAAAGATTTGAATCAGATCCCCATTTCAAGCACATCACCTCCAGATGGTCCAGTAAGCACCAGCCTCCACTGAATGAACAGTAGAGATTGCTAAAACGTTCTAAAACCACAAATGACAGGAGAAAAAAAAGCATAATGCTTGTGGACTTGTGGGGGCAACTTCATTTAGCTCAGCAAGGGAGCCCAGGTAATTTTCTAAGTCCTGGCAAATCTGAACATTATCAATGCATACAGATGACCAAAAACTTGGAAGGCCATAAGCAGAAGCTCAGCAGTGCAGCAGAGAGAGTCACACACACTCATGGCTCTTTTAAATAAAACTTTGTGCTCAGTGCTGGAAAGACACTTTCCCTTACTGTGACATAGAGGAAGCACTTCAGGGCAACAGCAGCCAATTTGCTGTAATTTTAATTTCCTTAGCATAGATAACCACTTGTCTTACGAACACTCTACTATATTCCATTTAGAATTATTAAGACTGTTCATGCAGTGAAGCCTAGTCAGCCTGATTAGGTGCAACAAATTACCCAGTGAAGTTTGCAAAGTCAGGTAGCCGGGTGATAAGTCTGACAGCTAGGAAAATCATGCAAACAAGAAAGACCTCAGAATACAATATCACTTTATCATTCAAAAATAAATGAAAAATTAGATATTGGGGGGAGAAAAACATATTGACTCAAAACCACAGGAAATGAATGGGAAGCTTCTGTTAAGGTTGCATCTTGAATGAGATGTAACAGCAACAATCACCAGGATATATACTACAAATACAGGAGTATCCCACATTTCACCATAAAACTGCAGTACTCAAGCTGGGCAAACTGCTGCTGATAGTAAACCAAGAAGTCCATAAAATCTGCCTAGAAGGTTTGCTAACTTTTGAGGAGGTATTCATTGTCAATGGGTTATTCAATTTCAAATATTTCAGTTGAAGAGCGCTCATTTGAAAATGCTGATTTAACATCCATGATGAAAGGTACGAATTGTGGAAGGTCCCAAATACATAATAATATGAAACCAAAATCCTTCTGAGAGATTATTAACTGAGAATTCCAGTCACAAGTAATCTCTTGCAGATTTTCCTTGCTGCAAATACAACTATCAATACACTCTTAATAAACTTGAATGTCAATTATTTTTAGCCAGAAAAATGTCACAAAAGACAGATATTCTGCCCCAGGAGCTTTACAAGTCAAAGACTGAGTCACTACATAGCAATGTGTAGCAAGCAGCAATATTTAGCTAAAGCACTGATCCTGAAATTGTTAAAATTCTCCTGATTTTGTGTACCGCCAACAACTTCTTATTCAGAACTATGGCAGCTTGAGTCCTGCTCTTTGGGGAATATCTGCAAGACATTTCAGTATCTGATTCTTCAAGTAGCTCATTAGGGTGATGAAAAGCCACATGATGAAGGGGCAGTGCCATGCATGAGGAGCTAGGGGTTCCTGTTGTCTTGAATTATTAACAAGTCAATATTTAGTGGACTGTTCCTGCCTGCCTGCCTACAGCAGGTGGTACCCCACTGCCTTTCACTTGGAAAGCATCTGCTTGCTCTGAGCCTCCCCAGAGCTTGCTCCAGTCATTTGTTCGATTTAAGACAGACACTGTCATTATTCCGTGCAGCACTTCACAGAAATATTTCCTACTAAATGCTTGAACCATCTGAGCAGCACTAGGCAGGCTGCAGGCTTCATTAATAATGCATCCCTGCTTATCAATAGATTTAGACAACTGGTATTTAGAAGCTTCTTCAGAAGGACTGGATTTTTTTCACACCAGTTAGCTTCATTCTGTCAGTTCCTTGATGTAGACATTACATCCAACTGAGTTCTGAAAGGCAGAGGTGCTAAAATTTTATTTGAGCTGTTCCCTTGCTTTGGAGCACCATTTGACTGATGTAACTCTGAAGATCAGCCCCTCTGTTTTGCTATTCTTTGCTGGTTTCAGGGTTTGGGGGAAGGGATGGAGGTGAGGTTACATTTACATTAAAACGTAAATTTGCCTTTATCTTACTTGAAATACATCGAAGCATTGGCTTTACATTCTCAACAAATTCATCTTTCACTAAAACTTCTCTGGACTGAGCTCACAAATGAGGCAAGAAGATTCAGTATTAGTTACCTCATGATTTGCAGAGTTGTGAAAACACTTTTGGCAAAGCAGTTGGGGTGCTATATACAGACTGAAATCCATCAAACTGCTGCTCAGATCAAAAGCAGCGCAAAAGAAATTTTTAATTTAGGTAAAGGTAATTCAATATAGGGAAAGAGAAAATAGAGATACAACTCCATTTTGGAAAGAAAAAAAAAACAAGAAAAAAAAAAAAAAGGCAGCCTTGAATATGCTTGGATCCTTTTTGGTACTCATAGTAAGCCTTCCTTTGGGATCAGATTTCCCCACCATCACCCCCGTGCTGAAGCCCACTGCCTTCAGATGTATTTTCAGATTATTTCTGCAGTTTTCTTGTTTGCTGGACTGGTTCTAGTCGATAACTAAAAACCATTTTTTGGTTTGGCTTTTATGAAGCATTCAAACAAATGGTAAGAAAAACTTAATATGTACAGATCTTACCTACACTGTCATTTTTATTTATAGTTTATGGAAGTCTCTTTCAGCCCTGTTACCTCCCTCCCTGCATGAGAAGAAGCCACTGTTTCCTGTAGTTTCTGCCTATTAATCTCTATAGATGCTCGTCTCTAGCTGATGTGAACAATCCACTCAGCAAGTTTACATTTTTTGGTAGATCCAGAATGATCCAGAGCTTTCACATGCCCCTTGTCTCAGGCTTGCACAAGGAAGCCAGCTTTTCTTTCTTTCTCTCTTTGCTTGACGTAAAACCTTGAATCCTAATGACAGGAAATCTTCAGTTGAAGAAATTACATGAGAGAAACAGCAGCAGCAAGTATGGAAATATTAATAGCAATGGGCAAAGTTTGCTGTCAGGCTAACTGCAGGTTGCTTTTACAATAGATGGTTTTCAATGTAGAATTGTTGGCTGCTAATCGAATAATTACATATCACTTTTTTTCCCCTCCTCCCCTCCTGGACCAGTAGGATTCACTGCACATGCCCAGATTAATCACATGTGCACATTAGAATTAATACCTTTTGGACCTATCAGAGACACTGGACATCAAGCAAGACTCCATGTGAGCAGGTATCCAATCTGCTGTTCAAGGCATAGTTCATTTAAATGCCCTGGTGGCTGGCAAATTAAGGACATGAGGCTGTACCCATCCAGCTGAGAAGTACTCAGCCAGCACCAGAAGAATTGGATGCAGTTTGTACACTGTGCTTTGTGAATAAACAAGCAGTTATTAAAATGTGGACACTGGCACGTGACTGGGGGCTGCTGTACACTGACTAAGAGTTTGTTGAAGTTCATAGGAAGCTAAAGGTTGTCCAAAAAGGGCAGAATTTGGCTGTAATGAATAGGATGGCATTCTCGCTATAAACAAGGGAAGCTGAGCTGTAGCTGCAGCTGCTGCTGTGCGTACAACAGAAGTGTCTGTTTCAAATATCTGTCAAGAACTGAACATGAAACAAAATTCTGTCATGCTCCAAGGACAGAAAATGGGGGAATAAAGCCAGAGTTTAAAAAACCAAATAGTTTATTCTAATGGTTTTATGCAAATATATGAGAAATGAAATTATTTCAATCACAACTCTTCTAACTCCTTTGAATTACACAACGGGTGTCCATTTTCAGTGGACTGAAGCTTTTCATAATGACACTTTTTACAGGGGACTGAACATCCATGCTGAAAGGACCTCTCTGGGTGTAGTATGCGTCCTATCCCTGTCCACTGCAACTAGGTCACACATGATTTCTCCAAAGATGTAAGAGCATATTTCAGAAGGATGACTTTTGGATCAAAAGGCAGTTCAATCTCTCTGCCTTTAATTTCACAGCCTAGCTAAGAGGTGCCAGCAGGAACTAATTCACAGCTCTGTCCACCAGTAACTATGCTGTTGTTAAAAACCTGTTTATTAAATTAAGAATTATGACTTACAGCAGAGGAATTGTAATGCATAAACTACGGGGTTTATGCTTTGTTTTCTTTTTTTAAGGCATAAATTCCCTGATGCAATCATTAGGAGCCGACAAGAAAGATGGAAAGGGACTCTTCACAAGGCCATGTAGTGACAGGACAAGAGGGAATGGCTTCAAACCGAAAGAGAGCAGGTTTTGATTAAATATTAGGAAGAAATTCTTTACTGTGAAGGTGGTGAGGCCCTGGGGCAGGTTGCCCAGAGAAGGTGTGGATGCCCCATCCCTGAAAGTGTTCAAAGGCAGTTTGGATGGGGCCCTGAGCAACCTGGTCTAGTGGAAGGTGTCCTGCTCACAGCAGGGGGGTTGGAACTGGATGATCTTTAAGGTTCCTTCCTACCCAAACCTTCTATGATTCTATGATATCCCTCTAACAGGGCAAAATTCACCTGCCACATAACCAAAGTAAGCAACAGATCCTCTTCCCCATCTGTATATAATCTTGATATATAACTTTGTATTTTCAGTGGACAGAAAAAATGCAGTAGAAAATAGGAATATGCAACAGGAACGTGCAAAAGCAAGGAAGGAGCAAAGAAGCAAAAGCAGCAGCTCTTCCTGAAGCTGAAGCAGTAGCCACATAGGAATAGGAGGACTGAACTTCATACTTTGACTTGAAGATGGAGAACACCTTTCTAAGTTGGCGTGTTCTTCATCAGGACAGTGAGATTCCTCTTATCACCACAGGAAATTATTTCACCCTCAGGCTAGTCTGAGTTTTTTCTGACATAAAATCAGAATAAAAATTCTAATTTTTTACAGGCTCTTATTTTTCTCACTTCATGCACAGTGGAAGAAAAAAAAAAAAAGAGAGGAAATAAGAAACCAGTAAACTGGTTTAATAATTTTTAAAGAGATTTTAAATGATACTCACTTTATCAAGGCTGATGAAAATGACAGTGGTGTCAGAGGGTAACAGGTTGCTAATAAATACAATAGTTTAGGAAAGTGCTATTCTTGTCGTGGAAAAATATATTCTGAGAAAAATAATACCACTGTAATTCAGTTTTGAAAGCTATAGAGACTTCTTAGATGAGGAATGCAGTTATTAAAGGCAAAAGTACACAATATGTTGTAATGAAATGGTTGTGCTACACACTTCATTAAACGTTTTGTGAGACACCTGGGAAATTCCAGCTCTCCCCCCTCAGAAGGAAACGTTTGACATGGCTGGATCACTAGAGGAAGCACACAGAGCAAGGCTGCAACAAAAAAACACACTGCCTTGGCAACTCCAGCCTGCAAGCAAAGCTGAATGTGAGGAAAGATTAACCAAGGGGCTACAGTAACTTGCATTTATTCTTCCAGTGCAAGAATTAAGATTACAGGGATTCATTGAGAAAGACCTGAACACTTCCAGTATTCAAAAGCAAGTTGATATAAGCAAAGCTGAAGTTTGTTCTGAGCGACAGTGCCGGGGAAAATCCGACAGACTGTGCATCGCACATGTCCATTGGAAGAAAACACACTTGTCATATGAGATGCTGAAAAGCTTAAAAATTCAGAGAGCACAGTAGGGAGTCTTCCAGGAGGATTCAAAGGACTGATATGTTTTGAATGTGTTGAGTGTTTGATTTACAATATTTAAAGGTAGAAAATAAAGGGGGAAAAGCAGTCAAATTTTATAGGAATCTCAGAGTAACACGAAGTAAGGAAGGGCAGCCATACTGGAATATCTCTGATATTTGCATGATCATTTCAAAATTTGTGTAAAAGAAAATCCCCAAACACCCAAACAAAAAAAGGAAAACAAACCCCTAACTCTGTGCTTTAACATTATGATCAGCAGTGCTGAAATAATACTGTTTACAAAGCATTTTTAGCACATTTCATAGTTCTAGTTCACTGTAATCCACTATTCCTTTCAGATGTGCAGCAAAAGCACATTACAGACACAAGAATGAGTTCTGAAGAAACTGCTTCTATCACAGAATCCAGGGAGCTGCTGAAGTGCTGCATCTTCCTTAAAAGAATTTATAATCATGCTGTAAACTTGAGGAATACACCCAGCAGAGTGTCCAAGAGCAACATGAAGATACTGTTGAACAATGTTATAGAAATAAAATGTAATATAAATTGTGGAAATGTCTGTTTTTACTCATGGTTTATCAAAGCTTTCAGCCTATTAACTACACTGTTTTCCCTCAACTAGAATTTACAATATGCTCATTTGAGCACTGTAATGTAAAACAAAGATCAAATAAAGATCAAAATAAAGATCAAAATTTTAAATAATTACTTTCAGTGGCAAAGCTTTTGTTAGTGTCTTAGAGTAACTGCAATAACAATTAATTCTGCCCATACCCATAGATTCCCCCTCAGAAAGCCCCTCTGGATCTGAAGAGCTCCCAGCCCCCAAACGTGTCATCTGGCATGCACATAAAACAGTATTTCAGTCTCAAACTTCTCTCCTTGAAACAGCAATTAGAAAATTCAGCAGTGAAATGCTCTTTATGGTCAACAGTCAAGTCTACCTTCACCCTCCCTCCTGTATCCCCTCACAAACGTGTCTGTGTGCCAAAAATCAAGTGTAGGGGTGGGCACAACTCTCCACACGCAGCAATCTCATCTCAGTGTGGAACCTTTGCTGGGTGGTCCTGCAGGACTCTGTGGCAGGAGATAAATCCAAGTCCTAAACTGTCAGTAACCTCCCGATCCCAGTAGCATTAATTTCTAGGGCATTCATGACTTGTGATGTTCCAGGCATAATTTTCTTCCTTTATACACAATGTTAATCTCAGCCTGGGAATGGTTTGGTTGGTTACTGTGATTATTTCACTGGCAGAGAGCTCACTGGTGGAGCTGTGTCTCCTTGGGTAAGAGGCTGTAACACAAAGCTATTCCTATCCTAACACGTAATTTTTTTCTGGTGTATGCATATCTAATGCAACTCTATAAACTAAGTCTGAAATATATAAAGATTGCCAAGACATCACTCACAAACTGACAAAAATATTTTAAAAATATAGGAAACGCTGGTCTTAGGTTTCTTTGTACAACCTTCTGTTTCTTCAAGAAACACCAGTCTAGTACAATCTTAAACATCATTATAATTTCTCTTTTTTCTTCTCCCTACCAAATCACTGCCTTATTCAACAAACATTTCCATAGGAAATACTGTTCAATGAATGGATCATTCCAAACCATATTCTCACACACTCCACATTCCTGCACTGAAAATAAAATTATCAATTCCTGTGTCATCCATTTCATCACGTTTTACAGCAAGAATGCATGCATTTTCACATACAAAGCCTCCACCAGCAGAAAAAATTATTATTATTGCCTTTTTATAGATGGAGAACTAAGAACCAGAGTGATTAAAGTCAAAATGCCAAGTGACCACTAATCTTCTAAACAACGCTGAGACTGAAATGAATTCTACAGTAGAAACCTCATGTTCATTGATTCTGAGGCCATTTTTTTTTTGGTCCTGTAACTTCCTCCTGAATTTATTACACATTGTCCAAATGGGACAGTAAGAGCTAGGAGTCCTAGAGACACAATTCTCCTCTTGACTTGTTGTTTTGAGACACTTTTCCCCTCTGCCATGGCACTAAGTGTAATGCCACAGACGAGTCCCCTATATCCTAACTCTGAAGGGCAAGCCAGAGGGTTTATGTTAAGCTTTATTTATTGATATTCTGCCATCAAATAAAACAAGCCCTCTGAAGAGGTTCTTACAAAATACATTGTGGTGCAGATTTCAACAAAGGGAGAAAGCATGAGGAAGTATTGGGATAATAGCTCCTCTTCCAGCACTTCCCAATAACAAGGAATGTGCTCTCAGGTGTATGAGGTATTGTTTAAAGCCAAAATTAAAACATCCCTCTATTTATAGTGTGAGCATGGACTTTGGAAAAGACTTAGGATGAGAATTTTTCCTCCTTGTTTAATTTTTGTTTGCAAAGCTGAAGAGCTCTGCAGGGAGCTAAAATGAATAGAAAAGTCTGGTTTAACATAGCTTTTGGCCATTCTTGTTTCAGTTCTGTATCTTTTAACCTCCAGGGCATAATCTTTCCTCCTAATCAACCCCCTTTTGCATTCCTTATGGTTTCTCTTCTTACTTTTAACACACAGTTTAAGATGACTCCCATTTCAGGGAGACCTATACTCCTTCCTAATAGTATCATCTTGCTTGCTGCTAAAACTTTTTTGATTCAAAGTTATTATATGCCTCCTCCACGTTCATGTAATCTTCCCACTACTCACTAAATAGCCTCAGTTTTTCAATTTGCCTTTGTAAGGCCCCAGAAGCACAGATTTATCTTTTACGTGTCTCAGAGAGAGATTTGGACAAAATTGAATCTGCTCTAAGCGTAGTTTTTATGTCCAAACCCATTAGGTCTTGCTGTTCAGTGAATGCATTATTTTTTGCTAGTTCAATGATTGTTTAGGGAAAAAAAAACAACACCTACCTTCATTTACTGCCAAGAATACCCAAGACCTGATTTTATCAGAAAATAAAGTTGGAAAAAAAGTTACAGTATTCAAAAGTCCGGTTTTTCAATGGACATCTTTTGTGTTTGATTTGAGTAAGTTAAAGACTTCCATGATCACATAAATTCCACTACTGTTTGCTGCCCTTAACTCCCACCACCCTGCTCCACATCAAAATGGATATTATTATTATCCAGTTCCACAGCTTGCATATTTCTCCACATCCCTCTTCCTGTTGGTTCCATTTTTTATTTCACTAACAGACAGTTCTATCTCACTGCCCAAGTATATATTTCTCGCGGTAGTAGTGGATCAAGGTTTGGACTTGATGATCTCAGAGGTTCTTTCCAACCCAGCTGATTCTATAGTTCTATGATCCCTTCAGTTCTTTAATCCAGACTATGTAATGGCTACCTGCCTCCCCTATTTCTACCACTACTACAAGATTTGTGTTTGTATTCAGCACTAAGAATTTTAATTCCTTCATCCTATTGTTCAGGCTTCCAGCAGTAGGAGGAACAGCCAGTTCCAGCGATGCAGCCACTGCTCTTGATGTATCCTCTAATTTGTCATTTTTAAACATCCCTTTCTTCTTAATTTCATCTTCATGCAACTATCCCTCAGCCCCTTTCACTGTCTGTAGCACATTTAAGTAGTTAAGAAGTTTTAGCAGCTTTCTTTCCTGGCTTCCTAGTTCAGAGCTTGTTTTAACAGTCTTGTCTGCTGTCAGCCTAGGAAGGTCCTTCCTATAAATTAGCTGAATTTCCTTCTTTGAGAATAGAAACAGAATTCCTACATGCAACACAGAGGCCAAACACTGTTATACCTTCATAAGAGCATCACACCCTGATTTTTCAGGATTCAGGTCAAAGGGCCTGAATCTACCTTCTCCAGAGGCCAAGTCAAGTTCTCATGAGCTTCAAATGAACCAAATGAGGTTGATTTTATGGGAACGCCATATAAAAGCAAAACATTATATTTTATCACATGTGCAGAGAGGGATTACACCAACCATTAGGGGAAACCCAAAAAGTAATCCACCCCCCAGTCCTTGCAATGGGCCTCCATGACTACGCTATTTATATACCCATTTTGCCACTACAGTCCCGTTGGCCTCTGCCTATTATCACTTCATTTAGGAAACTAAGATCAGAGAGGTGCAGAGGAGAGTGGCAAGGACTCAGGGAGAACCTATTATTCTTCTCACTCTGTTCAAAAATTTTAAGTGCCCTGTCAGCAATCAAATGCAGTTAATACAAATATACTACAGAGCGGCACAACGCACTAAGTAGGTAAAATCTCAGCCAATACAGCAATAACCTCCTTGATCCCACATCTGTCCCTAACCTTCTGCTCTTCCTGGGAGAGATATACTTCCCAGGAGTATCTTTTAATAGGATTAGGAAAACAATATGAATTCATTTCATGCTCAAAGAGCTGAGTATTAAATTCAACTCTAAAAAGAATTGAATGCTGCTTCAAATTAAGAAGCATAACACACTTCTTTTTTCTGTTGTTTTAAATACCAATAAGAAGGCAAGATCCTACAGGACAAAGCCTCTTGCTTTCCAAATCCACATTTTGAACTGCTCAGCATAAGGAAATGTCTGCAGTTCCGTGAAACCATAAAGCTCTCTGTAGTATTTTCATCTTCATTGCTCTTGTCCTAAAAGCATTTGTCTTGACATTCCCTACTGCTGGTGCCACCAAACACTCGTAGGCAATAGGGCACAGTCTGGGCCTTCTTATGCTGAGATCTGAAAAATCAATTGAATCTCCAGCAGATGGAATCACTGGTGCAGAAAGTGACTAACACCAACAGTTATTCTGTGATACCAAAGCCTTGAAAGAGGATACTGCAAATACATAAACTACAAGAAAAAAAAAAGGGTGATTATATTCACAAAAACTCTCTGCACAGCATTGTTATTTGGGGCTCTCTCCTTCTACAGGTATGCTACTATTCACTGCTAAATTAACTTTCTCTGGAAATATTTTCTATTCACTGATAACACATAGATATATGATAGGCTATGACACACACTGATAGATGACATCACATCATGATAGTGAAGCATGCAGAATATTTCTATTCCCTTACCGTTGTGCATTAAAAATAGAGTAGACTGACAGCAGAGTCTGTACTGTGATGGGAAACATGATTTTTATTCCTATTTCAAACTTGTGTGATTCTAGATTCTATATTCTTATTTTACTAAATAAAATCTAATTATTATATCCTGCATATAGTATCTATTATATACAATTTGGTTCCTGGGTGTAAATAAATCCAGTCTGGCTCCTCTTTCTTCCCATTTTTCTTCCTTTTTTTTCTTTTTTTTTCTGTCATTCTCTATATTTTCTGTTGATTTTACTAGCATTTTCTCACCTTCTCACATCTTCTATAATCTTTGTTTCTCTCTTTCACTTCACATATTGCCTTGTATACCTGTGCTAACACCCAGCTGAGCTGCAGGGAGGATTTTTTAGTGTACTCTGTTTGTGTCAGTCCTATTATAACATACTCAGGATGTTATATTGCACTTGAAAGCTTCTAATATAAATATAAAGTCGTATTATCTATTCCCAAAAGAATGTTAATCATAACTTTTTAATCATAATTCTAATCATATACATATTTGGAAAAACCCAAACATTTTATGGTTGAGCATGGAAATAGATGTAAGAAGATATGTATTCTTGTCTTGGCTTTTGCACAGATTTGTGGTTGCAATGAAAGTATCTGATTTTGTTTTCTAGTTTGGTTTACCTGTCAAAATACATGAATAATATTGGCCTACTTGATTGGGTGATGCTTGATTCAGCCAATGTTTTGCTTTGCAAACATTATGCCAGGCTAAAGAGGTGCGAATTATTATTAGTTGTCAATTATGTTTTATAGAAAACACTGTGGCTGAACACTCATCAAACTAGTAAATTGCTGGAAAGAAAATAGAGAAAAGAGAAGAAAAAACTGAGAAAAGGCAGGTTTGGAACAGAAAAAATTAGAGCCCAAGTGGGATCCAAAGAAGAAAACTTTTGCATTATATCTTCATAGTCTGCACCGCTACTCCTCACCTGCAGTGTGAAACTTCATTGTACACACACAGCCTGGTCAAAATTAAACTCTGCAGCTTTCTGTTTAAACTCTGTGCTGTAACCACACTGATGCTAATGGCATGAGGTCAATTAACTTTGATCTATAATGACAAGAGCACTAGCTCCCTAATTTAGTGGAAAAAATAAACTTTCAGCAACCCTGAACACCCCCCATGCACTCTCCCTGCATGTCCTGCCGATCAGAGCTATAACTGAGCACACTCTAGCGGTCTCTGACGTGCCAAGAATACTGTGCACACAGAAGTACAGCCAAACAGAACAAACGGGTTCATACATTTAACTGTGCAACATGACACAACAACTCAGCTGTGGGCTATTCACCCATGGTCTTCCAGTGGTCCTAAAGATTGATGACTTTTGGTATTTGCAGTTTCTACTTTCTGTACCTTGTTTCTCCATGAGGTTATATAATGCTTTACAAACTGGCTAGGACAATTTGTTGGGAAAAAAAATGCACGTCACTAGATTAGCCAGTTTGAGATCATAATTTATCTCTAATGGCCTTTCTTTGACAAGAAGAAAACAAAAGAAAATTAAAGCTGATAGAGCTGTTCTAGTAATGTCAAAAGTTGGCATTCTTCATCAGTCTTTAACTTAAAAGCAGTCCCTGTCAGAATAATGATAAAGGCATCATAGAAATTTTGCTTTTCATCTGTCTAGCATATAAATCAATGATCCAGAAAACAAATCATTATATATGTATTTTTTTTAAAAAAGCGAATATAAAACAAGGAAGCTTGTCTACATTTTTTATTCATCTCTGACAGAGTCAGTTATACCATTTCTCTGAGCACTCACTCATAGCTGAAACTGCTTCCCCCTCCCAGTTATAACACTGACCCCGTTTAGAGAGCACATCACAAACAGAGGCACTGAAATCAGGAGCCTTTTCCAGGGTGTGAGCTGACATAATGGGCGGCTTTGCTTCCTCTGGGGAGCAAGCACTCTCTTTATCACTAGGACAAATGACCTGGAGGAGAGGTATCCAAGGCTAGACACTCTATTTCCTTATAAGTGCCAGATCAGATCATAACGCATTACTGTGACTCACTCTGTTAATGACCAAGCACTTCGATTTGTAGGGAAAGCACGAAGACACATCAAGCTGGAGCCAAGCTCTGGGTATGTGAGAGGACACTTTCTAAGCAGGAACACTACTTTAAAAACTTCCCCTTCCCTTCCAGTACACAGCTTTGAAATTCAGTTACAAACAGACCAAACCATTGTCAAATCAACAGCAAGCAAACAACAACAAAAAGCCATTACGAATAAGCAAGGCTTACCTTACAGTAACTGCAACCTGTCAGAAGCAGGGTAAAGGAGTGTATTTCATATGAGGGAAGGGTGGCTTTCAGCTCTCAAGGGATTCTTCATTTTGGATTTTTTTCTACTTTTTTGTTTTTTGAGGGCAGATCCTTATTTCTCAGAGTGGGCGAGTGCCAGCAGCTGTATATCCTTCCTCAGAAGTACAAGACTCCACCACGTACCTCTATAATCTTGAAAACTGAGAAGGATTTCTTAACCTAAAAAAATTAAAAAAAAAAAAATCAATTATTTTTCAGGCTTGAATTAGTAAAAAAGAATAGAAATAGAACTATTCAATGTTTTGGCACAACAAAAAAAAAAAAAATCACCACCCTACTCTGGGAGCAATTAAAGATAAATTAAGAAAGAGGAGAAGTAGAGAAGGAAAATAAAGGTTAGATGACCGACTACAAGACAGAGAGAAAAGAAGTTAGAATCAAAAACAAAGGATTAGAAATGAGAAAAAGAGGGTAAGAGTTTAGTAAGAAAAAGGAAATACAGGAAATGAAAATATTTCCCTTTCCTTTCATGGCTCTGCTAGGATTAAGACAAGTCTGGGAAAATATGGAAAATGTTAAATACCCACAGTTAACAAAAAGGTTTTCTGGAGGAAAAAAAAAATAAAATAAAATAAAATAAAAAAGTAAAAAAAAAAAATGCCCAAAAACCAAACAAACCAGAAGAAACCAAGGAAAGAGAATGCATGCAGATGAAAGGAAAAAATACAAAGGTGTAAAAGAAGGACATACGTTTCACATTCACAGACACATATTAGGGAAGTCTAGACAAGAATTGCCTGCCAGATATTCAGTTCATGTCAGGTCATGAAATACATAACAGAGCTTTTAAGTAAACAAAACGCTTACTGGATCAAAATAACATGTCTGAGGCAAAGAACAAAGTAGAATATGGTATATTAGGCACCCAAAAAGAGATATTTTAGGTTAAAACTTTCAGAAACTGTACCCCCATGCTTTACAGGAAAGTTGGGAAAAGGTTTATTCTTGCTGGCTTTTCTAACACTCTGACATGCTATACAAAGACAATGAGATATATTAAAACAGAGGGTACTGGAGACTTCAATTCAAGCTTCTTTGATAACCCAACTCTAAGGATGCATAATTTTTCTCAATAAAGGTGATCAGAAGCATTCGTCAAGGTACTATTCAAACGCATCCTTAGAGGTAGAGAAGCAATCAAATGCATGGCCAAATGAGAAGCATAAGCGCAACAGGGTTAGTTTCTGTTCATGTCAGATGCACTAACTGTCTTCCAAGTCTAAGAAATCCGTGAGAAAACATGTTGGTGCTTTGAACAATTACTCTTAGACTGTTCCAGAAACTCTCATTCACTGAAATGTCCTAAAATCAGTATTCAAATTTAAGTACCTATTGTGACAAATAGATGCTATGTGACAAATGGCAATGGACCATGCAGAGTTTCTGATTCCATCCTCTGATGAAGATATTAGATTCCTGCTGACTGGCTTTTTATCTGTCTTTTTCCTCTAAACTAAATTAATTGAAATCACATCTTTATCTTCTATTACTTGGAAGTCCTTCCTATTGTTTCCATCTAAAGTCACCTTCTTAATTGAGCTCGTTTGCTTTTCTGTGGAAGTGGCATAAATAATAGTAGATGAAGAAACAAAACAGGTTCGGTGAAGTTGGTTATAGTCAGTGCATTTTAGCTGGCTAAGTCTTAGATTAGGAATCAAAATGAAACTTTCTATGTTTTTAAAGGGCAGCTTTAACAAAAACCACTTGTTTTGCATTAAATGTTGATGATAATGCTTTCTTCATACATGTTGTACTATGTTGAAGGTAAAGCAAGACCAAATTTACCTGATGTAAACAGCTTGTCTTCACAAGAGAGGTGTTCCAGACCTCTGATCAGCTTTGTTGCCTTCCTCTGGACTCACTCCAATATGTTCACGTCTTTCTTATCTTGGGGGCCCCAAGCTGGATCCAGGTGGGATCCCATCAGAGCAGATCAGAGGGGCAGAATCACCTTCCTTGACGTGCTGGCTACGCTGCTTTGGATGCAGCCCAGGATTCAACTGGATTTCTGGGCTGTAACTGCACATTGCTGGGTCACGTCCAGCTTCTAATCAACCAACACCCCCAAGTCCTTCTCTCCAGGGTTTGTCTCAAATAGGTTCTCCACCCAGCCTGTATTTGTGCTTAGGATTGCCCTGACCCACGTGCAGGCCTTGATGAACCTTATGAAGTTCCCACGTTTGCATGTAAAACCAGAAAATATTTCGAATTATTATTTCAGCTTTGCCACGTATGTTTATATGCAATGAATGTTCCCTTTTCTACTTAACATGTTCTGGGTGCAAATATTAAAAGATATTAAAAAACTTCTGTCATTTATATTGGTAATAATATTTTGCAATAATTTTTTAACCAAAATTGTTTACTACGCTGCTTTTAAGGTAATTTTTCTAAAGAGTTAATGCAAGTGTCGTTTTGAACTTCAGAAACATTCCTGCTTATAGTATTTACCAGAAATATAAAAATTAGTTAAATAACAAAATATATTAGTCAAACCTGGATTTTTTTCCAAGCCAAAAAATTTATTTGCTAAGCTTGTTACATTTCAAACATCTTTAAACCACGACAGTCTCTTTTTAAAAAAAGCTTGGATTTTGAGGAAGGCATATTTATGCGGGTTAGCTGTGATGAATAAGTAAGTGCTGGCATTTCTAATCCTAGGGATGATTTGCTGTTGTGAACTGAGAACAAATGGATTCCAATTGCATTTTTTTCCTACTTTTCTGTACACACTTGATAGGGTGCAAACCTTCATATTAGTGATTTACACGTGTAAGGCTGCACATACATACATACACACCACCCAGAGTGAATCATGCCAGAAAATTAGACTTCCAGAGTTTCCTTTTTGGTGGTAACAGGGAGTGCCCTGCATTAGACAGGCTGGAGGCCCATTAGGCTCGGCTGTATGTAAAAAAGACAGTTTCTCAGCTAATGAAACCATATATCTTTTGTTCAGCCCACGGTGTGACACAAAGGTGACCCTTTGAATTAAACTTCCATAAAGCAGCCCTGATAGTGGCTAAGCTGAGTATCCACAAGAACCTACGGAAATGCATGTTTCATAGCTGTGGACAAAGATAATGGCATGCAAGGAACGCTGTTCCAGAAAATGATGTAGCCTTTCATCCCTAATAACCAAATAAAAAATGGGAAGTCAGTACTTGGGAGCTACCCTAGCAAGCAGATCTCCAGGAAACAAGGTTCCCCACAGACTCTTCCTTGATCTTAAAGCTTAACGTGAAACATTTATATGCACGTAGCACCTGGCCAGAAGATGTGGGAAGGCACTTTTATCACACTAGCTGTATTTCTTTCTTAAATAATACATTTCCTCTTTTTTCCCCCCTCTCCTGGAAATGGAACACATCCTCAATAATGTTTCTGTACTTTTTTTTTTTTTTTAAGTTTTAAGAACCAGACAATCTTGAACATCTCAACATCACACAATTTTGAAAAATATTAGCACCCCTCAAACTGTCTGGTGATGAATTGCACCAAAAGCTTTTGAAACAAAAACTATGTGATTAAAAAAAAGTTAAACATTATTTAGATGAAGACTTTTGTTGGGGTATTAATTGAATGCTAATCTTCCACCCACATTTCTTTGACATCCAGGCCCATGGATAAACTGCACATAGACTAACTAGCTCCAACTGCACCAGTCAGTTCAATTATGTACAGTATTGTCCCAAAGGCATTCCACAGGAGTGAAGAACAACCGTGTGTGAACCTTAAATCGCTGCTCCAAAGTATTTCCAGCTTCACAGTGGTTGGCTCGCCTGTGTCTTAAGCAGGAGTTAAGGTATCAAATATGTAGTAGGCACATAAACCCGTACATACCGCGGCTCTATCTTTGTATTCTTCAAATTATTCATTTTTACCTACAGCCCTCGTAGTACACAATCTGTTATAGATGCAAACTTCCATGATAGCAACGTAAAGCAACCTTGATGCTTCCAGTGAAGCAAACAAGAAAACACACCTGGAATCAAATGACGAATAGCTCAGAGTAATGCTTATTTGTCTTTTAATTTTTTTCAATATTATTATTTCCTTTACAAATCAGAAATCCCAAAATATGTTATCCATAAAGACCAGTGCCTGTTGAGTGCACAGACTGAGAAATTAAAGCCATTTTTATTCGTGCAAAACAACTCTTCACATCTTTTTCAAATGAAAAGGTTTGATTTTGCTTCAGCATTTTGGCTGAGAACAAACCAGAAAAAAAAAAAAATCAAAAACCCTACAATAAATCCCCAAAACTGCAAATTAGAGCACTTGTTCACTTGAGTTCTTGACTGTGGCTACATTGCTACTGTGGTATAAAGAGACTTTTCCATGGTTTAAATGTGAGAGAAACTCTGAAAGAAGTTTTTACCCTGAGTACTTCTATGGTCTGGGACACAAAAAGTTTTGACACCATATTTTAGCCTTAAACAATCCCCCACTAACTTCATCTCAACTTTGTCCATTTTTCAAGTATTCCCAGGGACTTGAGAAATAAACATTAAAAAGATCATAAGTACACAGCAGAAAAAAACAGCTGTACAGTCTGCATACAACTCAGGCAATAACAAATGCAATTAGGTCCAGAAAAAGAAAATGGACCTAATGGCATTTTCTAAATTGCATGGAATAGTGGAAAATTTCACCATCATTTTCACTTCTCACTACATCTTTGCTCTGCATGACATAAGATTAGGATTTGAAATGAGAGAAAGCAGTATCCTTCCTCTGCAACAGGAACAGAACATGAAATACCTAAAACCATTTTGGGTTAGTACAGCTATTGTAACTGAGCTCATTTCTCCAGACAATTATTCTAGAATAACAAATATTCCTCTTTTCTGCCTTCCCCATGTGAGGTGTATTGTTTCCAGTTAACACTTTGGAGCCCAAGGCATGAGAAATTCTCTGCACAAGCCAGCAGGAAATCAGCCTTCCCCTCTGTGCTCTCTCTCTCATGCTTTGAAACTCTGTAAGGGCACTCATTGGTTTCTCTGCACTTCTCAGGAAAGAAAATTCAGAAAAATCAGCAAACATGAGGCCACTAGAGTTTTCAGATAGACTGTTTTGAATTTGGGCAGCTTACTCTGTCAACATGGTTTAGTGATAGCAAGCAAGCCATTGAGACTGTAAGTACTGGGCTAAGTGATCTTTCCTGTGAAGTGCTGTGGTGTTCCTTATCCTAGTAGGGGGAGAAAGAGATTCTTTGAACTGAGATTCAAAAAAAATCCCAGCATAATAAGCAGGGCACCCACTATATTTTGTGACAAATAAAGGGAAGTGAGCATAGACCCAACTCTGAGAGTTAGAGCTTAGCAACTAGAGCATTCTTCTGGGACTCAGGTCTAAATTCATGCAGTCAGACCAAACCCTAGCTTTCCTAGGCAAATATCACAACCACTGAGCAGCTGAAGCAGCAATTTCTCCCCTCTTTCATGTATTTTGCAGAGTCTGCTCTAGGAACAACAGAAGGCAGAGCACAGGAGTCGGGATGGGCAGAGAAACCCCAACTTTATGAAGAGTGAGAACCTTTAGAGATGCTGCAAAAATTTAAAATTTTGATACAGGTAGTCCTAAGGGCAGGCACCTCAGTGAACTCAAAGTCCCTGATGAGAATTTACACCCAAAACCAACACTGCTAAAGTCAGCTTATTTGGTTTGCTAAATGTACTTATGAATCCATCGTCTTTACAGCGGAAATAGAAAACAGTTGCTTAGCACAAGGCTATTTCCTGCCCTCGTTAAGTGCATAGAGAAGAAGTTAATTGCTAAGTCCTGCTCCAGCACATTTACAGTCAATCCAGCACCGGGTCTTAGTAAGTCCTTTTCAGGTGGAGACAGCAAAGGCTGCTTCATAGCAGCTGTACTTTCTCAAAGGGGACTGAAGAGAAGCTGGCAGTGGCATCCAGCCTCTGCACTAATCAGTCTGCTAAGTACCGAGGACTGCAAAAGAAAGGCCAGGCTTATGGCCAAGCCATTTTTTTGGTGCTCAATCTAAGTCTTGGTACTAGATCAACTTTCTCTGTGACCCTGGGCAAGCCCCCTATCAGTCTCTGTTATCCAGCTATAAAGTACAGATTCAGAGTACCTCCATGTTTCCTCACCATCTGCCAGGTCTATTTTCACTGTAAACACTGGGCAGCAAATGCCTTCTATTATTCATAGAGTAAGGCCAGACGGGACTAGAACACCTTCTCCTCTGACCTTCTGCATACCAGAGGCTGTTACGTGTACATACAACACCCAGTGGGGAGCTGATCACAAATGGGGTCTCCAGGTGCTCTTTCAAAAGAAGAGAAATAATAATATTAACCTAAACACAGTCAGCACCTTCCTCTATACATCTAAACTTCTTGGCCTAATTAGAAATTTGAAGTAAATTTTGTTGGGTTGTTTTTTGTTTTTTTTTTAAAACCCAGTAAGCTTCTGTGTGTTTCTTCTTTGTTTCAAAAGTTGTTTCAGAGGAGGGTTTTATAAAATGAAAGTTTTTGAAAGAGTTCATAAACATTAGGGTATTTCAAAGGCAAAAATTCTTGAACATCCCAGCCCCTGAACTGATAGTGGTGTGCACTAATGCATTTAGTACTAGAAAAACTGTTTCTAAACATTATACAGCTTTAAGAGAACATAAATTTTGGAAATCAGTTAGGTTGTCTGGGCATGAGGCATAAAACCATATAAATCAGACCTCCTTAGATTAACTTTCCTCAGTCTTCAATGTCTAAATATTATAAGACTTTTCCAAGTAAAATACTCATTCTCATTGTTGATAAAAGTTGACAATGAGTAACTTAAGTTTAACCAAATCACAATCCTTAACCTTCATGCATTTTCAGCTAATATCTTCAGTGACATTATTTGCTTTCTGTAGGCTTACAATGGAGTATTTAAATGGCACTCAATTCTACTTAGGAGAGGATCAAATAAAATTCAGCTCACTGAGAATTAAGTTTACTCCTCATTTCTGCTTGTATAAAAAAGAAAACAGCACAAGTACTGAAAGTAGCTGCAGAATTTTCTTGTTGGACTGAAAGAAAACAGAAAAAAATAGTGGGGAAAAAAACTGCAACAAGAAATGTGACAGAAGGCATCGTATAGTATAACTTCATCTGCCTAATCAGTTTATAACTGTATTACACAGTGCCATCATGTCAGCTCTCAGAAAAACACCATTATATTGACAAAGGCAGCAATTCACATTGTTTCTCATCCAAGTGTGTGTGCATGTTTTTCCTCAGGCTTTCCAATTCTCATTTAAGGAACTATGATCATCTCTGTGTCAAAATTCAATTTATCAGATCCAATACACATTAAGGGAGTGAAAAAAATAAGGGCTTGCAGCATGTAAGAGTTCAAACAAGATGATTTGATCATCCCCTCTGGACTTAACATGACACCTAACACTGAAGGGAATGAGCTGGAAGACACGATGTCCACTTTCTGTCTCCTTATGGTAAGACCAAGCTGATTCAACCACAAAATTTGAGACAGAATGTAAGACAGTCCTCAACTACACTCGCTTCTCATTCAACAGCTAAGTAAGCATCTTCTCTGAGATCTTTCAGGCAGAGTACACTGAAGAAAGGAGGTAAAGTTTATCAGGAAGATAAAACCTACTTAACTTATATGCAGGCAGAATAATAACTTGGCTTGCTGGGAGGCCACATTCAGGAAAACGTCCTATGGTCAAGGGCTAAAAGACTTAGAGTAGACCCTGTTGTGCAGAGTGGGATGAGAGAAACTAGTACTGGAGCTGGAAAAAATGAAAGCATGGTACTACCTGGGATAAGAGTCTGACATCAGGAGGTAGTGGGAAACTTGTAGGTTTGGAAGGGATATCAGCTGATCTAATCTAAGACTGGAGAGGACCGGACTCAGAAGATGGAAAACCAGGGAAAGCTAAATCAAGAGTGAGCCAGAAAACTGGACAGAGCACTGAGATAGCTACTAATGATAATGAGAAATGAGATGAAGGATTCAAGGAAGAAGAATACTGGGACAAAACAGAGTGGCAGGGAGAATGTTCAGTCTTTGAAGATCCACTCAATCAGCCAAGCCTTCCTTCCCAGGTACTTGGATGGTATGGGAAAATTTCTCGACTCCAAGCAAGACCTCAGAGTAAAGAAACTATTAAGACAAGCAGTATCAAAATTACAAATGCCTATCCCTGTTTAATGTGTTCTCTTCTGTGCATGCTCCTTGTGATGCACATTGCTCTACAATGATCATAACTGATATTGTCTTGTTTATTTTTCTGTTGGTTTTGTTGTTGTTGTTTGTTTGGGGTTTTTGTCAATAATGCAGAAGATGGCTGGCAAATCAGGGAGCTCACTGTAGGGGAAAAAAAAATATTCTTAGCGTCAAGACAGTTGTGTGCTGTCTAAAAAATGAGATGCCATATCTGCTTCTTGTACGTAACACAAGGCAGGACTCAAGAGAAACCTTAACTAACCTGATGATCGCTAAGTTTTAACTTTTTACACATCCCATGTGAAACATCTGGCCAAGTTTTCTGAGTACTCACAGTTCCAGCCAAAGTTTAATGTATTATAGTGGTTTTCTGAATACCTAATATAGTATAAAAACACAGAGTGCTTTGAAAAGCTTTTTCGAGACATCTCACTGTGACCACTAAAATTAATGGCTGTTTGGCAATTTCAAACTCTATCTCACAACACTGTCCAGGTTGCCCAGTAACACTGCATGATTTTATATGGATATTGTAAACTACTTCAGCAGTGTCCACAAAGAAATTACTAATTCAGTCATCATCACAGGATATGAATATCATATCTCATCGTTTTCAGGGAAGATAAAACAAAGCATTGAATGCTGTTGAAGTAAAGGCCATCCCAGCAGAAGATGAAAGAACACACAGTGCCTTTGCATACATAGACACTGTATTGCTACTTCTGTAGAAAAGAGAAAACACAGGATGCAGAGGACAATGTTAAATTCAACATCTGTACTTGATTTTTTCAACCTTGAAAGTGCTTTGTCAATACAGATTTTTGAATGCATTATGCTATAAACTTATCTATGTATTTTTCAGAATCCATAGGAAAGACACAAACCCTCAAAATTTGAATCGAAGTGTAAGCCACTTTTCCTGCTCACAACAGGGGGTTTGGAGTAGCTGACCTTTAAAGATCCCTTCCAATCCAAACAGTTCTATGAATTTGTACCAGCTTGGGAACTGTAACCTGGCATGTTTCTTTAGAAAAAATGGTAACACGAAGTCCTGTCAAAGATAAGCTTAATTAAATTATATTGACTAATTTTCTGGTATTGAGACAATCATAATTCGTTCCAGTAAGAACAAACTCAAGTAAGTCCATAATTTCCATTTGTGGCCTTCAGGCACAGTGTAGTCCATGCAGGATGTGGATTTTAAAGGTTTTATCCATAGGCAGAACTCCTTCCAAACCATTTCAGGTTTCAAAGGAGCGCTTCTGGGAAACCTACCCCACGTGTGGGTACCTGTGTCAGACAAGCACACCTGGGTGTGCTTTGTGGCCCGCAGGACCAGGGCAGTGATCGCCTCCTTGTGCTTGGCACCGGTGAGGCCACAGCTCGAATGCTGTGTTCAGTTTTGGGCCCCTCACTACGGGAAAGGCATTGAGGTGCTGGAGCGAGTCCAGAGAAGGGCAACGGAGCTGGGGAAGGGTCTGGAGCACAGCTCTAGTGAGGAGCACCTAAGGATGTTTAGCCTGGAGGATGTTCAGGAGAGAACAGGTGGGGGTCAGTCTCTTCTCCCAGTAACAAGCGATATGACCAGAGGAAATGGCCTCAAGTTGCACCCGGGGAGGTTTAGATCGCATATCAGGAAAAATGCCTTCACGGAAGTGCAGCCCGGAACAGGCTGCTCAGGGAGTCACCATCCCCGGAGTTATTTATAAAAGACACGCAGATGTGACACTCGGGGACACGGTTTAGCGGCGGGCTCGGCAGTGCTGGGTTAACGGCGGGACTCGACGATCTTGAAGGTGTTTTCCCAGCCTGAAAGGCTCCTGGATGCCACGAAAACACCTGGAAACCCGGTGTGAGGGCTCCGAAAACGCGCCGAAGAGCAACGCTGACATCTAGCGGCGGGACCGGGCCGCCGACAGCGCCCGCCGCGGGAAACGCCGTGGGAAGCGAGGACACGGGGACATCTCCCCAGGGAAGGGCGGCCGTGCCGCCGAGCGTCCCACCAGCCCGCCCGGGGACCCCCCAGCGGTGCTGCAGGTAAATGTTGCCGGGCATTTACCACCTCCCCAAGTAGCCTGTTCCAGTGTTTCACCACCCTTGTAAAACACTTCCTCCAGACACATCTAGTCTAAGTCGACCTTCCTTCAGCATGAAAACCATTGCCCCTTTTCGTGTCCCGACAGACCCTACTAAACAATCCATCCCCAGCTCTCTTGTAGCCCTTTAGGTACTGGAAGGAGCTCTAAGGTCTCCCCAGAGCCTTCTCTCCTCCAGGCTAAACAACCTCAACTCTCTCAGCCTGTCTTCACAGGAGAGGTGCTTCAGGCCCCTGATCATCTTCGTGGCCTACTCTGCATCCATTCTTTCTTGTGCTGGGGACCTCAGAGCTGGATGCAGTGCTACAGGTGGGGTCTCACCAGGGCAGAGCAGAGGGGCAGAATCATCTCCCTCGACCTGCTGGCCACGCTGCTTTGGATGCAGCCTGGGATACAATTAGCTTTCTGGGCTGCAAGTGCACATTGTTGTGTCATGTCCAGCCTCTCATCCATCAGCACTCCCATGTCCTTCTCTGCAGAGCTGCTCTCAATCCCTTCTTCCCCCAGCCTGTGTTGATACTGAGGGTTGTCCTTGGCAGCACTTGGCCTTGTTGAACCTCATAAGGTTCCCATGGGTCCTTTTCTTCAGCTTTTCCAGGTCCCTCTGGATGGCATCCCATCCCTCAGACATTTCAAAGTATTCTCTATTTTCTCTATAGATGCCAATTTACCATGACAGACTCTAACAAGGCTCCAGTCAGCATACCTGTAAAATTTACTTTTTTCCCCAGATCAGAAAAAATAAGGAAATCCTTGACACCACAGCAATTCATTTGTCAGATTCAAAATAAATAATTAACTAAATAAATATCAATAACTACTTAATGAAGAGACTATGAGGTGTTTTCTGGACACATGGGCAAAATATATTTTTACACCTTCCTATCTTAGAAAGCTGAATCATTTTTGCTGTTTCTGGAAAGCTTCATTCAGCCTAATAGTGACACTTGCTGGGAAAACATGCCATGGAAATGCCAAGGCCAAATGGCTAAAAGCTGGCACTCAATAATCACTTGAAACCAGAGCCTTACAAGTGGGAGTGCTGAGCAAACACACAGGCATAACACAGTCACTTTGTGCTCCAAAAGGAGATCAAATCAAATATGCTGTATTTTGCAGCTCAATGTTTTACTACACCCATGCAAGTCAACCCCAAACTTCTAAAAGGAAACGAGGTTTCAGTACCTTGAACTATCCTTGAAAAATGGGAAACGGCACATACAGGACAAAATGTTCTGAGGATTCATTCAATTTTATGCCTCCATTAGTACATGGGATCAAGTCCTTGGGAAATGTGACACGGGAAGTTTCTTTACCCAAAACCAAACTTTTGTGAGTGTGTGACCCTGTGTTTATTTACCATCCATAAAGTCAGTGAGGCTTTCTGTTTCTTCTTGCTTTTGCACCAGAACAAAGTTCATGAGGTTTATGCAATTCAGGCAAAAGGCAAATAGACCTGTGATATGATGGTTTGAGCCGTAGCCACACATCCCTACTGTTGCCCGTAATGAGAACACAAACTAACAGAGTGTCAGTTTATGCGGTGCTTTATTCAGGGCCCGGGGTCCCTGTGGACTCCTGTCCCAAGACAGGTACCCAAAGACCCACATTTTGAACGCATCTTTTATACTATTTTCCAAGCAAGGTTACATGATTGGTTTTACATTTCACAGGAGACATAGCAGTTAAACATAAACTTACATATCATTCAAATATTAATCCATTTACCTAACTGTAAACACCGTGTAATTAAATCCCACCACCAGATTACATCCTATCTCTAGTTGCAAATTTCTTTTGTTTGGTTCTGCCTGACTTATTGTTTCTTTTTGGTCAGCACAGCTTTAATGTCTAACCAGTCCCAACTTAGCTTCGGACAAGCCCTGACTTGTCTCTGGCAGGGCCTTTTCAGGCTTATGCTCCAGGCAAACCTTGACCAAACTGCAACAACTCCCCCCTTTTGAGCATTCTTCAATCTTCAATTGCAAGGATGCTCAAATTTTTCTGTTGTCGTTTATGATTCTTCGGGAGGAGAATCACCGTCCGGAAGAAGGACTTCTTTTCGAGTCAGCGCCATCATAACTCGCCGAGTGTGTTGTCCTTCTTTTGCGATTATCCTTAAGAGACACTTATATACTATTAAAGCAACAAGAATTATTATGCTAAACATTAAAACATATTGAATGATGGAAGACAGCCATCCTGACACCTAAAGACCGAGGGAGCTGAGTAACTCACCGATCCAATTATGTTCTGCTTCTTGTTGTAATTTATGCATGTTTCCTTCAATTTGTTCTAATTGAGAAATATCATTTTCAATTTCATGTGTGACATTTGGGATGTGGACACAGCAGTGCTCATCCCGTGCGTGCAGGTAACCGCAAACCCCATGTTGTTTCAATAAAATTAAATCTAATGCCATTGCCAAAAACCTGGCATTTCTTTACATCGTTCCTTAGTTTTCACCTTTGTTAGTAGACAGGCAAGTGTTAGATCAGTCGAAGTAGTTGTCACAAATTTACAATTCCATGTAGTATTTTTAAACATTTTAGGGACTTCTGGTACTGGTATTACTCCCCATGGAATTGGATCTCCGGCTGATTGAGGCATCGGGAGGCATGCAGTAATTTTAGAGACATTTTGAACTCTCTCAAAATCTCTAATTAATCTAACTACTAAATTTTCTTGTGTGATTTTCTATGTGGGAACTGCGGGATTTGTGCTGCATGAGTTTGTCGAGTCACTCGCTTAGTTTTTACATAAATAGGGGTAGGACCATTCCATCTGGCAGACTGCATGTGAGGGGGTGGTACTTGCACTGTTGTGTTTTCATTGTGTGTAAAATTGAGTGTCTGTATTTTGACATATCCATAATCAAAACTCATTCGAATCCATACTATGCAGGAGTATACACCATTTGCATCAGAGGTTACCTTGGGTACCTGCAGGACGGTATAGCTTTTTGCTGTGTCACATTCCATACTGTAGTCACACCATTCATCATAATGTGGTCCTGATCCATCCTCCGCCATCTAGCGTTTACTTCTTCTAATCCAGCTCCCTGGTCGTCAGAGAAGAAACAGGTCAGATTGACAGCTGTACCTTCGGGTACTAAGAAAGAGGGATTAGAAACACTGACTTTAACGAATGCATTAGTAGTATTTATCAATAACAACAATATTATCGCCCGTGTTACAGTCCTTATTTGACCGGCCGGAACACCATTTTGGTCGGTGCAGTGGACTCTACAGACCACAGCTTGGGAACTTTCTTGACTCTCGTGTAGTGAATCCAGTTGTCGATGCCCTCGACCTTGACTGCTGTGTAGGTTGTCATCAACACCTGGCGAGGCCCGTCCCATGATTCTCTCAGTGGTTCTGCTGACCAATTTTTCAGGTAGACCTGGTCTCCTGGAGAGATGTCATGCACTGGATTTTCCAGAGGCAGGGGCCGATTCCACTGTAAGGCTCCTCGGAGTGCTGTAAGGGTCTTATTTAGAGACAAAATATAGTTAAATACAACTTGGTCTCCCAGTACATGAGGATCACCCTGGTAGGTTGCTGCATGGTATGGCTTTCCATATAGGATCTCATATGGGCTCACTCCGATTCTTTCTCTGGGTTTAATTCTAATTCTTAACAGAGCAAGTGGCAATGCTTGGGGCCACTGGATTTTTGCTTCTTGACAAATTTTCTTTAATTGATTTTTCAAAGTCTGATTCATTTTCTCTACCTGTCCACTAGATTGTGGTCTCCATGAAGTGTGGAGATTCCATGTTATTCCTAACATTGTGGCTAAACCCTGTACGACTCCTGCAATGAAATGTGGCCCTCTATCTGAGGACAATCCTAACGGTACTCCAAACCTCGGAATGATTTCTTTTAGGAGGGTTTTCACTACTTCTTTTGCTTGATTAGTTCTACATGGGAAAGCTTCTGGCCATCCTGAGAAAGTACATACGTACACTAGTAAGTACTTGTATGTTTGAGCTTTTGGTAATTCTGAGAAATCTACTTGCCAATAATTTCCTGGAAGTTGTCCAATTTGAAGTTTCCCCATTTGTACCTGTTTCCTAACTATAGGGTTATTCTTAATACAGGTCGGGCAGGTTGCATTCACCCTCTTTGCTAGTGTTAACATCTGATTTGAGAAAATCTTATGTTTTAGAAACTTTACCAAAGCCTCTGCACCCCAATGGCACTTACCATGTTCAATTTCAAGTACTGTTTTCATTATTCTGATTGGCAGTATTACCTGTCCAGTAGGGGTAATATACCATCCTTTCACATTTTTCTTTGCTTCCAACATCTGAGCCAATTTCTCATCCTCTGGTGTATAATGGGGTTTTTCTTCCATGTGCACTGCTGCTGGATTATCACGAGTTGGTAACAAAGCCATTTGAGTCCAAGTTCCTGTAGCTACCCGCCGAGCTGCCTGATCTGCCAGTCTGTTCCCTTGAGACTCGGGTCCTGAATCAAGCCGGTGTCCTTTCACATGCATTATTGCTACTGCTGCTGGTTGATGTATGACTTCCAGGAGTTGTAGTATTTCGTCTCGGTGCTTTATGGCTGAGCCTTGGGAAGTAAGTAGCCCTCTTTCCTTCCACAGTGCCCCATGTACATGGACTACTCCAAAAGCATATTTAGAGTCAGTCCATATGTTCACCCTTTTTCCTTGACTTAGATTCAGGGCTCTCACTAGTGCCCAAATTTCAGCTTTCTGTGCGGATGTTCCTGGGGACAGTGGTTTTGCTTCTACAATCCCCTGTAAAGTAACCACCGCATACCCAGCATACCTGGTTCCGTTTTCCACAAAACTTGATCCGTCTGTGAACAGTTCCCAATCTGGATTTTCCAGCGGTTCATCTTTCAAGTCCTTCCAGCTTGCATAGACATGCTCGATGGTCTCTATGCAGTCATGTTCCAGGACTCCCTCTTCCTGTGTGGACCTGAGAAACTCAGCTGGATTGAGATGGTTAGTGACCTTTAATTCAATGTCATCCTGTTCTCTGAGCAGGGCCTGGTATTGCAACATCCTGCTAGAGGAGAGCCAATGCCCTCCTTTCTGTTCCAGAACAGCAATAACCATATGTGGTACATACACTGTGATGTGCCTTCCCAGTGTTAGTTTACGTGCTTCCTGAATTAGTGTCACTGTGGCTGCCACCGCCCTCAGGCAACCAGGCCATCCCTCACTTACAGCATCCAATCGTTTTGAGAAGTACCCGACGGGTCTCTTCCACGGTCCCAATCGTTGGGTAAGTACTCCCAGAGCCAATCGTTGTCTTTCACAGACATACAGCTGGAAATCTTTAGTTAAATCGGGCAGTCCCAGGGCAGGTGCTTCTCGCAAGGCTTTCTTCAGAGTTTGGAACGCCTTTTCCTGCGCTGGTTTCCAGATTAACTGTGGCTCCTTTACGGCTTCGTACAGTGGTCTAGCAAGGAGTCCGAAGTCAGGAATCCATAGGCGACACCAGCCAATCATCCCTAGAAAAGATCTCAATTCTTGATTATTCCGTGGGACTGGGATAGCACAGATGGCTTGTACTCTGTTTGTTCCCAGTCTCTTGACACCTTGAGAGATTTCACAGCCTAAGTAGATGACTTTCTGTTTAACTAGTTGGGCTTTTTCTTTGGAGACCCGATAACCCGCCTGACCTAACATGTTCAACAGGTCAACAGTCAGTTTGCAACATAATTCTCGTTGTTCAGTGCCCCGAAGAATGTCATCAACATACTGCAGTATTATGTAAGAGAAAGGAGAGTCCTTTACCTGAGTTGTCTTCCAATATTCGAGCTCCTTTGCCAATTGATTACCAAATATTGTAGGTGAGGATTTGAACCCTTGGGGTAGCCGCGTCCAGGTGAGTTGTCTTTTCCTTCCAGTGTCGGGGTCTTGCCACTCAAAGGCGAAAAGGTGCCAGCTTTCCGGTGCCAATCGGATGCAGAAGAAGGCATCTTTCAGATCTATTACTGAAAACCACTGGAATTTCTCAGAAACAGATGTTAACAGGGTATAGGGATTTGCTACGAGAGGGTAAATGTCTTTAGTTAACAAATTGACTGCCCGTAGATCTTGTACCAATCTGTATTTTCCGTTAGGTTTTCCGACTGGAAAAATAGGTGTATTAAATTCTGATTCACATTCTTGTAATATTCCAAGAACTAGAAACTGTTTGATTAAAGGTGCTACCCCTCTTCTTGCTTCTAAACTGATTGGGTACTGTTTTACCTGTACTGGTTGTGCTCCTTCTTTGAGCTCTATGACTACTGGGGTTGCTGCTTTGGACAATCCTGGGGCCCCAGTTTCCCATACCCATGGGACCACCGCTTGTTCTATTTCATGAGGAATTGCTTCTGTTTCTATTTCATTTACCACAAATATCTGTGCCACATTTTCTTCTGGAATCTCTAATTTAACCCTACCCTTTTCAAACACAATTGTAGCCTGTAGATTTGATAACAAATCCCTTCTTAATAAACATTCCGGGCTATTAGGCATGTAAAGAAATTGGTGATCTAATTGCTTCCCTCTAAATTTAATATCCAGTGGACGCAAGAATGCCCCCTCCTCTGTACGGCCGGTTACACCCATGACACGGACAGTTGAATTACTCAAGGGACCCGTTAATGTATTCATTGCGGAAAAGCTAGCTCTGGTATCCACACGGAATTCCATAGGTTCTCCTTCTACCTCCAGGACAACCTTAAGATCCCGATCTAGTCAGCTTTGACTCTGATAATCCTGCAACATAAATGCTTGGGCGACACCTTGCGGTGTCCCAGTATTTGCACCCTGCAGGTTTCCAACAAATGGGTTTACTTCTAATCCCGCACCCATAGGACATTCACTCTTCCAATGTCCCTGTCTTTTGCACAGCACACACTGGTTCAACCCTAATTTTCCACGTCCTCCTTGAAATCCAAACCCTGTTTGGTTACCAAGACCGCGACCAACCCCCCTTCCCCTAATCCCCCGTCCCGTCACTCGGCGCTCGGAGCCATCGCTAGTCCCGCCGCGTTCCCCCCCCCCCGCCCCAACTGCTTCGCGCAAAGGAGCCATTAACCTCAGAGGGGAGGGTGACACAGCCCTCCTTTGTTCCCGGTGTTTCCCCCGCTCCCTTCCCCCCCTCCGAGTTCTTCTCGCTAACAGTGTTTTATCAAGGCGCTCTTTTTCTTCTTCATCCGTAGATGATTCTAATGGAGGCATGGGTGGGGAAAGTGTGCGTGTCGGGGGTACGGGTAGAGAGGCTGCACGCACAGGGGGTATGGGTGGAGGTGCTGCAAGCACAGGCGGTGGGGGTGGAGAAGCTGCAAGCACCAGGGGTGGGGGTGGGGGGTCTGTACGCATTGGCGGCGCAGTAGGGGCAAGGTTTGGGGATATCAGCAAAGTTACATCCTCCTCGGGTTCTACAGATCGCATCATTCGCTCTTTACATTTCACACATTCATTTTGTGATACCTTTAATGCCAGCATCCCAGATTCCTCCAGCCACTCAGGCTTACGTTTTAAATAGTAAAACAAGTCTAAATATGGTATTTCCTCCAACCTATTATTGTCTCTCAGATATTGCATTAAAGAAGCCATTATTTTTGATGTTATCGTGCCGTTTCTCGGCCATCGCACCCCCCACAGTATCATACTGCGGCCACACAATATTACAGTAATTGATTAACCGTTTCTTACTCAGTTCTTGCCCAAAAGTTCCTTCTTTCCAGTGCTTTATTATACAACCGAGCGGAGAATCGTCAGAAATCTCAGAACACGATAACGTTTTAGAAGCTTTACACAGCATCATACCCACAGCAACACGAGACACGTACGTGAACTACAAATACCACAAGTAGTTACGAGACCGGATTTTACAACCCGCCGGCCGGAAAACGCCGACTTACCACAGCCTTTTGCGGCGTTTTCACGGCTAACTTGCCGAGCTCTGCTGTTTTACAGCGAATGTCGGCTCCGCACAGTTTCTGCTGCGCTTACGGCCAGCGCTATACGCGACCACAACCAATTTTCGCCGAACCCCGCTGCTCACGGCAAAATGCTGGCTCAGCGCCGCTTTTCGCCACGTCCAACGAACTAACTACCACAACCAATTCCTGCCGAATTCCACCCGGCACCGCTTTTCGCCACATCCAACGAACTAACTACCACAACCAATTCCTGCCGAATTCGAACTAACTACCACAACCAATTCCTGCCAAATTCCAGCCGGCACCGCTTTCCCGCTGCGTCTAATGAATAACTACCACAACCAATCTTGCCGATTTCCCTCTTTCGACAAGTGCTAGCTCAGTGCAGCTTCGCTGCGTTTACGGCTAGCAACATTTCCACAACCAATCTTGCCGATTTCCCTCTTTCGACAAGTGCTAGCTCAGTGCAGCTTCGCTGCGTTTACGGCTAGCAACATTTCCACAACCAATCTTGCCGATTTCCCTCTTTCGACAAGTGCTAGCTCAGTGCAGCTTCCGCTTGCGACTTTTGGCTAGCGCCTAGGCTTCCCAAATTCCTCTTTTTCGCCTAGCCCAGCGGGTATACACAGCCCCGTCTAACAGGTAGGCTTTTACCACCGATATTAGAATAAAGCACCTCTGGGCTTACCGCGTATGGTTGTCCGACGGGCACGGGGTCGGTCACGGGTAGATATTCTCCCCAGAAATCACCTGGCTGCCGGCGTGGAGTAGATCGGCTCGTGATTTGCCCCAGCGACCCTCGGAGTCCCTTCGTGGTCGCCAGAAAACTGTTGCCCGTAATGAGAACACAAACTAACAGAGTGTCAGTTTATGCGGTGCTTTATTCAGGGCCCGGGGTCCCTGTGGACTCCTGTCCCAAGACAGGTACCCAAAGACCCACATTTTGAACGCATCTTTTATACTATTTTCCAAGCAAGGTTACATGATTGGTTTTACATTTCACAGGAGACATAGCAGTTAAACATAAACTTACATATCATTCAAATATTAATCCATTTACCTAACTGTAAACACCGTGTAATTAAATCCCACCACCAGATTACATCCTATCTCTAGTTGCAAATTTCTTTTGTTTGGTTCTGCCTGACTTACTGTTTCTTTTTGGTCAGCACAGCTTTAATGTCTAACCAGTCCCAACTTAGCTTCGGACAAGCCCTGACTTGTCTCTGGCAGGGCCTTTTCAGGCTTATGCTCCAGGCAAACCTTGACCAAACTGCAACACTACTAGCCCTGCTTTGCATCTTTCCAAACCTATTATTTCCAAATATGATTTATGAGGAGAGGATACATGGTTTCATCAGTGTTTAAAGCTAAAACGCTGGGCTTCACATTACAGTGGCTGAAACTCAAGCACTTCCCTTGACTCAGCTGAGGCAGAAAGCTCCAGCAGAGATGCAGCAAAGAGTTGCAGGTTAAGGAGAGAGTTTAAGGTTCACCAGAAGTTGTCTGTTAAATCCCCAAGTCAAAAAACTCAGTTAAATTTTCACAGACATCCTCCTTGACACGCTGTATCCTAAAAGATGGCAAGAAGGGAGATGAGGCTTAACATGCATATCACAGCCAGCAGCACTGTTCTCTGACTATACAACTCTTTCCTTAAACAGAGTACATGTGTTCTTAATACACTGCTAAAAACTTCTGCACTCAAGGAGGCCCAGATGAAGTATTTTCCAATACTTGCTGCATCCCTCTGACTGAAATGACTCTTGCTTGATACAATCTTCTTATACACAGAATACAGGGAGGCTTCTTACACACACATCACAGATTTGTGCTTATGTGGGGACAGAAGCTGTGAAAAAAACACAGCCACATGAAAACCAAAAATAATCATAATAGTGAAACTTTCCCTTTCCCTCCTAGAAACTAACAACACTAAAGCACATGCTGCGTAGCAGCATTTTGTCCACGTGCTGGAGAGAAGCAAATAAAATAAAACTTAAAAAAAAAAAAAATTGTCTAAAGAGCTACACAGGCCAAGCCCTTTGAGATCAAAAACAGCCCTCTGAATTACCAAACACTGGGTCCTGGCATTAGTTTTTAGAGTTGTTATTCTTCTCCTATATGACTGCAGTAACTCTGAAAGTCTATTTATCCTTCTGAGATCCATGCTAGAATCTATTTATAACTGTGGGATACCAGTGCTAGTGCATCATGACACTGGCCTCTGTTACTGGAAATGATCCTGGCTGATTTACTAGCAACAGATTGAGTGACTGACACATCCTATGAGAACAAGAAGTACAATTCTTAGAGAGAAAGTACTAAAAAGTAAAGAGAAGCCTTGAGATGCATGAAAAGGTACTCAAAAAAAAAAAATGTGAAAAAGTTTCTTTTTTGAATGCAACTGCCTTTACTTACAGACGAATAAGTGGAATAAAGAACAATCCAAGACCAAATTATCAATTCTGTTAGATCAGCTCTTGGATCAAGATTCTAATCAAGATAACAAAATGTATACTTTGTCAAAGGTGAAAAGTATCTGTAAACACAAAAACAAAAGACCTCACATGAACTTAAAAAAAACTTGCTCGCCTTACTCAGACTGTCCATCATCACAGAGCAACACCACAAAACCACTAGAATAAAACTCCTAAAACTGATTTTTCCAGAAGTTTGGGAGTTATTCTCCTCTGCAACCCATAAGGACACTATCTTCACCGAACCAGAAAAAAAACAAGTCCTACTGAGATATCAGCTGACACATTTTTGCATCTTCCACAACTTTCTCTTTTCCATTCCCTTGAGTGCTCTATCAGTCAACACTTCACAACGTTCACATTCCCTTATCAACAATCAGACACTAGTGTTCATGGCATTCCCTTGCCAATGGATAGGCAAGTTTGACACATGCCTTATTTATTTTGGAGATTTGATAAGCTGTGATTCTTGGCTCTCAGCATTTCTAAGTTTGGGAACGGCTTTATTTATCACCAGCTCTGAATTAAGGCTATAAACTGCTGTGAAAACACATAGATGGTCCCTTAAAGGAAAGCTGTGCAACACTGGAAGTTAAATGGTTAAGCACAATGTCTATTTAATAATAAAAGCAACTGAGCTGCATGCTCAGGGGTGAGCCACAGCAGTACTGATGTGACTGGAGTGTTTGCCCTGTTCTGTGATAACAGGAGTCTATTTATATGGGTTGAGGTACAAACCAGGCACTCTGTGCTAAGCACAGGTGAGGGTGAGAATACACACAGAGCTGTAAGCAGTCTTCCCCCTTTTAAACTATACTCTCAAGCTACACAAATAAACCCCTTTCAAGGTATTTTTCGTAGAGTTTAGGTGAGTGAGGGAAAGCCACAGCATTCCTCCAGTTGCAAACACTTCTGGATACTCAAGTGTCACCCAGTGGAAAAGCTGCTTTGCACAGTGCAGCAGGAAGATCTTATTAGGGTTTCCAGAGGGCATCCCCACGTCACATGGACAAAGAAGGGTATTCCTCCATGTAGGGCATTTCCTCCATACTCAGTACAGTTCATCTATAGCATTTGAACTGTGCATTCCAGGGGAAGCTGCTATTCCAGATAGTAGCAGTGAATGAATTGCTTTAGCAGGGGTCATTGTTCCATGACAAAGGAGTCTGTTGCTTGGACAGAGCAGAGTTTCACTATAAATATCAGCTTCTTACCGTTATTTCTCTTCTTGGTAGTGGTTGATATCTGCAGTGTCAAATTAAAGAATAAATGTGGTAACTGTGCCCTATATTGTAAAAACAATAAGTTAACAAGTCTCCTTGGATCCTTTATTCTAAGTCTGTACTATCTATACTCTTGTTTACAGTAGAAGATATTTAACTGTGAAGTTCATATTGCAGGAGTCAACAGTAGTCTGGAAAGTGCTTTGCCTCAGTTTGAAGATGACATGTTCATCAAAGAGCCATTTCTCTAAGGAAAACTAAAAGAACTGGTGAAGTCAATGTAGGCAGCCCTAAAGATAGTGCTGATGGATTTTGCAGCCATGATATTTAGGTTATCCTGTAGGAGAGTCAGGATTTTTCATGCTAAGGAGGAAAACTTGCAGCTTCAGTACATGATTAGACAATAAATCTTATGACAAGGCCTTAATGCATCTTCGGTTTTGCCAGAGTTACTTCAAGTTTTTTTGGGTTCTGCTACCTTTTTGCACTGTGTTGTGCAAGCTGTCAAATTTCCACTAATAATAAAGCTTGGCTTCAATGTTTCCTTCTCCCAGGTGAATGTGATACCCATTACTTTGGAATAGGGGCTGCACCTTCATTTTCATTATGGGTTTTGATCACATGTGCATTTGGTCTAGGAGGTGCAGTTGCTGTAGATGCACATCCACATTGCCAGAAGTTTGGTCAGAAAACATTTAGCTCTTTTCAAGAACCATTAGCAAAAGACAAGTTTCAAACAGGTATGGAAAAACTAATGTCAGGAAAAGTTTTAGAAAGATGGAATCTTTCAGGACATAGTGGCATGATTCAGAATAGCTGATGCTGTCCTGGAGGATCAGTATCCTACAGCAACCTGTAAGTTATAGGCAGTGGACCTGAGATCTGCATGGGGAGGTGGGCCAGAAGTTAGTGATTATACTGGGAATTCCTCTCCTCTCCCCAAACTAGCATGCAGGAGCCTTGGCACTCCTGACTGTGGCTATAAACACATATTCCTATGCATGTTCTCTTGATAATTAGCTCATCTTCTGTCTTCTAACCTGCGCATTCTGGTGCCAACAGTAATTCACAGATGGCTCTACAGGTATCAGAGGTGGCAAATACCTGTCAATAAGGTGTTATTATTTATTTATTTTAAAATATTAATGTGATGAATCTTTACAGTCCAGTTTTGGGCTGGGTACTCGCTGTCCAGGCACCTCTTTTCCCCGCGGAGAAGACAGCACTTTACAGGGCCACACACTGGATAGTTACTGAGCATGAAAGAGTTTCCTCAGGACAGCCCTGCCCAGCACCACATGTTGCTTCCACATGCAGAGCCTGGAACAGAGAGGCCATTTCCCCATTTGCGTATTAAGCACTTGCATAACCTACGCAGACACCGCAGGCCAGACAGAACCACTGTCAGCTCTGCACTCAGCTCACAGATTGAGCTACTGAGCTCCAGCAGATCCCTTGATTCCCAACAGCTGCACCTCCCCAGCACATCTGCTGGGAGCACAAAAGCCTTTCTGAAGGCTCTCATCTTTGTCAGCTCCAAGCCTCATTTCCCAGCCTCTCTAAAACCCAGACAACCCATCAGTGCTCTGCAGCTGCCGTCACTTTCGCCAAATATATTTTTGTCACTCTACAGGGTGCCCCTTGAAGAACTCAAGTCAGTTGTCCCTTGAGCTGCTAAAAAACTTGAAACCTTCCCATAAAGGCCCCTCCCTCTGCCCTATGTGTACTGCCAGATGTAACAAGAACTGTTTCCTGTCTTTTTTTTCACACAATTATCTTACTTCTTCCTAGTTCTGAAGCTTCAGTTACTCTGCCATCATCTACACCTTCACATCACTCATAGAAGACTCAGTGAAATCCAGAAACACCTGACACTTATTAAAAGGAAAGCACTGGGTATGACGTTGAACTGCATATAGGGAAAGTGCTTGTCCCTGAAGGCAGCACACTTTGCTCTGGTGGCTGAAAATTATGTATTTCAGCACAGGATTAAAAAACAGGGCCCTTTGTGGGATGTCCCCAAGGTGCTCTCTGTTCAAGTCATATGCCGCACCCACACTTACTCCTAGCCCAATCCATGCTAGAGTAGGGCCTTAAATCTTAACAGGGAAGCTTTGAATGTATTTACAGGGCTTTATCTGTCCTGGTAAAAACTTTAAGACCATCTTGATTTTTTTTTTTTCATCTGGTTTAATAAGACCCAGCTTCAAGGGATTTTTTTTTTTTTAAATTTCTGATTGCCCACAGTTTAAACTAAATCTTGACTAAACTAATGATGTAATTAATCATGACTAAGTACACAGATTTTAAATACCACTACTACTGTTAACTGATATGATGCTTTTCCACTTGTCCAGAAACAAAACAGACTGTCAATATCAACTGAATTTCTGAGGGGGTCACAGCAGCATATTTTTCCCCAAAGTGACCCAGAGAACACACTAAACAGTTTTAAACTCTCCTCTGGCATTAGCTTGGCTTTCTCTCCATGTTATTCTTTTTTTAACTCAGAACAACTTTTTCCAGTCATCCAGAGGAATCTCCAGTAAAAACAGACAAGTCATGAGTTGATGTTCTTGATATTTTTAAGGTTAAATAAGCATTTTTATTTTTATTTTGAGTAAATCAACATAGTTCCTACAGATTGCAGTGGAAACTACTGATTGAACTGAAACTCTGACATGCTTTATGAGGCTGCATATACATCTCAGTAAAGAATAAAAGGAGGGCATCAGAACTTATTTTTCTTTAAATTACAGAAATAGTTTAATTCTAGCCAGCTGTGTTTTCCTTTGCAGTCAATAATACAGTTTATCCTAGGATTTACACCCCCATGTAAAAAGATCCCACACTTCTACAGATATACGAGATTGAAAGTTTTAAAACACATACAGGAATGGACACAGTGCCAGGGAACATGGACTATACTGAGAAAGGGCTGGAAGATGGGCAACAGTGGCTTAAGGGGATGACCACATGGCCCATGGAACTGAATTCACAGTAAAAATTCCTTCTCCAGCTGGGCTGACTTGCTATTGAAGTGAGTCAGGTTTAATACTACCTACAGAAAAAACTAATTTTTCACTTCACAGTTTCTCTTTTTCTTATGGAAATGTTCCTTCTTGTTGCCTAATCAGTTAGGGACCCAGATAATATGCTTTCAAAAAATAATTTTACCTAAACAACAAAAGACTTGAATTAAGCTGTTGCTTCTGAGTTCTGTTGGTCTAAGATCAGTTTCAAAAGCATATGAGAAGTCTGAAGTGAGAATTCCTGGACATGCAAACATTAATTTCCCCCAATGAGCATGAGAATTTAAGGAGAAAGCAAAGGTAGTTAACAAAAAATACCCCTTCTTTCACTATTCCTCCCACAATTAGGAGGAACTTCCTAGCAGCTGCAACCATTTAATAAAAGTTGCTCCTTGTAAAGGGAAATTTATTTTTTTTAAAAAACCATTGCTTAATCCCTTCCCAGTAAATTCTCAGAAAGCATGTATCAATACAGGTCCATGGGCATTATGTGTTATACAGGTTAACTATAACCAAGGATTTTTTTTCCCGTAGCACCAAGCTGCTTGCCGGTCATATTGTCAATGAATACACTGAATTTCCAGTGTGGAATATCCCAAGATACATTTTATGCCTTCTTTTAGGAATGGCGTTATCATATGTGTCAATAGAGTGTTTCTGCACAAGTAAGTCTTTGATCACTGACCTAATAAGCCCATTTCACCCATAGTACCAGGATGAGCCTAATGAAGGAGATTAAAATAATTTGTTTATCCTAATAAACCAGAACCTGGATGAGGGAACATAACTTCCAGGAAGTTATGGGAACAGAGAAGAATTATATGTACTAAAGGAATAGAGTGGCACAAGGACAGACACAAGTTATCCAAAAAAAAGATTCAAATCCGGAAATTGAAGAAAAAAAAAAGTTTCTAATAGTGAAAACAATGATGAACTGAAGAATAAATCTCTGACCACTCTAAGGGAAAAAAAATCTGTGTAGGATAATGGAACAAAGCAATGACACCAGATGAAGAATACGTGCAAGGCAGGGAAGGCTAAGGCAATTTTCTGTGGATATTTTTAGTTCTCCAGAAGGAACATGAAGGCAGGACAAAACAGCCAAGATCAAGTGATGACTTGAGGACTGGTGTTAAAAGGTAAGCTTGGGGATGTTCCACAACTGCAAATAGTTCTCAAAAAAGGAAGAACTATCTTTGAAGTATAACCTCTGTCTGGATCCCTTAAAAAAACAACCAAACCACCTTGTTGGATCCAATCCAGCACAACCAGTGAAAGAAAAAATTGTTAGGAAAAATAAATCACATAAATGTAAGAGTCTTTGGTTGCCTAGCCCTGTTCCACACAAAACCATGAGCAAATGTGACCACTTACCACCCACCATCTTTGCCAAGTTACAAGAATTTGTCAAGTTACGCTTGTGTTTTCTCCCTGAGCCATTTCCATTTTATGGAAATACTTCTTGGAGTTTGGCTCCCGATGTGTGACACAGTGTTCTAATAGTGGCTAAACTAGCACCAAACACAGTAATGTTTATCACTTCTTTCTTACAAGAACTTCTACTGCTTATTATACACATTTGATCTAAGTCCTCCTGGAACTTAAGCAAAGCTGATTGAAGAAGGCACCGACTTTATGATACATAAAATTACTTCTGAGGATAAATCTCACACACTCTAAGTTCAGCAAACAGTTTTAGCTCCTACATACCAGTTTTGTTGTATGAAATAATTTTTGGTTGCCTAGACCAAGGCAACACCAATCATTTTCTGATCCATTTCCACATGTTTCCTCGCTTGTAAGTCCCTATTCTTTTACTTTTTATCTTTTAGTTGCTTTTAAATATTAAACAGCTGAGGAATAAGAATTAGCTCCTACAGGGCCCACTAGAAAAACTCCTGACTGATAAGAGTATCTCATTTAGGCTGAAGGACAGCCCACATCACACAATGTTTAGTCTTAACAATACTTTCTTATCAAGTTTCACACATTGCAAAGGCAAAATCTTGACAAAGGGCTAGGTATCACAAGTTACTTATGGTCATCAGCCTTCATTAATAGGCACTAAAATACCTTTGTTGAGGTTGAATAATACATTGCCTAGGGAAGAAGGTGGAATGTTAGAATTGTAGGCTGGCTTCTAGAAACTGGCACAGTAGTCACTCGTTCTAAAACTCTGAGATGCATGTTTTCCAGATCTGCATATTTAAAAATATTTTACGTCTAAACATACACAATACTTAAAGACAATGGAAACAACAGTTTTCCAGGCAGTGCTCACAGATCAGGTGGCAAGGATTATGTAAGAGTTGAGGTATACAATCTGTATTTTTCCCTCCTTTAATGACTTCATGGAAAACTAGAAGCTGGGTTTGCTGATTGCGTGAGTGGCTGAGTCAGTCAGGAATAGGAAAGACCACAGGGAAGAACTGTTTGGGCAGACTGCCCATTCAGCACTGCTAACAGACTCCTAGAGAAAAAATTGGGTTTTGCATGGAAACATCTTTAGAATGAGACTTGAAAGTAAGATAACTTTTTCAGAAATGATTTTTTCTCTATAAAGAAAATACCTTGATGTATTTAAAAAAAAAAAAAAAAAGAAAAAAGAAAAAAAAAAGTTACTGTTTTTTTAAGTTATTTTTTATTCCTAAGAAAAAGCTTGCTAGGTTTGGGAGGGGGTTTATTTGTTTGTTTGACAGGATGCAGACCAGAACCAGCTTTATTGACTTCAACTGGACTAGCCACAAGGTTGGAATTATGAGTGTGCTTCAGTGTCTTGTCAGATGAGTAAAAGAAGGCTTACCATCCTGAAAAGACAGTATTAAAAATTCATACAAACCAACCAGAGGTAATCATTTTAGCTACAGCCTGCTTGCATGCATGTGCCTTTACCCGCTAATGGACCTCTGTCAAAAATTTCAGGGTCCAGCACTGGTTTATGTGTTTCGAGCCCCCTATACTACATAGAAAAAAAAAAGCTCAGGCTAATTTTTCTATGACATAATTGACTTATTTCCAAAATAAGTAGCTGTAACTGCTAAAGTCTAATAGGATTTTCCTTACAATTCAATTCTACTTGACTGACATTGGTTATTTAGAGCTTAGTTTTGCTCTCTGAGGCCTCTTCAGTGGTCAGCTGGTATCTAATCTTAGAGTTATGACCTAAAATTCATACCCTGGCATACCTGGCTGCCAGCTGGCTAGCTGCCACAGCTAACTATTTGGATGGTAGATGTCTTCTTAGATTGCTCTACTCTCTTGTTGAAAGTACTTTTTGATCTATTTCCTACCTTAACTTGTTCATCCCTCCTGAAGAACCAAAAATGGAATTTAAGAGGAGACTGTAAAACTCTGGAAACTGCTGAAAATACCACCTGGAAAAATCTTTGAATAATGAGTGTATATCTTAGCAAAGACAAGATAACAATCTTCAACAGCAGACAAGCAGCCGCAATGAATAAAAAGATTAATTTCTTGGCTGTGTCCATGGCAGACAGAAAAGAAATAGTGGACTTAAACCACAATGCAGAAAAAAACCCAAAAAAAGCACCTTTTCATGGCATGATTAGTGAAGCTGTGGAACAGATTACCTAAAAAGTCACAAAGTTTCTGGCATCTGAAAACTTCAATAAAAGGTGAAGGAAACGTCAGGAACGACACAGGTACAGCACAGCCTGCCTTGACTGTGATCTCGTGAGGTCTGCTTCTGGCCTATTTTTCAGCAAGTTCTTTATTTTCTGCTATGTCTTTAAGCAAATGGAGAGTCTTAATAAAATTTCCTGCTTGCCTCACCAAATACAGAGTGATGTTTATATCAAAATTCATACAACTTGCAATTCAATAAACTTTTAGCAAAATGTTTAAGCTTGTTCCTAGAGTTAGGCACACGGTCTTGCATGAGACTTTGCAACTAAAGAAGAATTGATTTAGGAGTGTGTTTTCTATAGAGGCAAGATTTCATAATTTGTTTTCTGGGAAAAACCCCCAAACACTAAAACTGTAACAAGAAATCACAACTAACAGTGCATTTTTTATTTCTTGCCGTCTCTGCCTCCACATTGGGAAAGGAAACGAAAGCTGTAGCAAGCAAAGGAAATTATAGCTTTTTCTTCATTCCTCCTACACATGCATTAAAAAGAAGGGATGTGTGGGAGGAACATCAACATCTTAACCCGTTTACATTCCCTTGGCTCCATTTTCTCTGTCCAAAACTCAGAGTTCAAATGAAACATGAGAAGCTTTAGTCCAAAAGCAGAAAATCTCAAGAAAGTGTCAGATTGTTATGGGAATGAGGACAAAGGACTTCCCGAATGCATCAGTTACATTAACATCCACAAATCTTACCTGCCCTGAACTTTACTGTGTATGGATGTTAAATCACTAGTGATCAAAACTTAATGATATATTGTTGTGCACTCTCTTCTGTGCATATATATCACAAGTTTTAATCCATACCACTTAAAACAGAAAAGACTGCATGCTCTAAATCAATTTTGTCACTGTTAAGTATGAAGTTGAGACACTGAAATATTTGTTTACAGATAAAATATTTAATCTAACAGCAAGCCCTGTGTAAAAGTGACTGATTCAGCACGCCTTTGACAACAGATTTAATGTATGACTGGTTTTCCCACACTTAGTATTTTTCCATAATGCCATTGGGTGTCCGAACTATTCCCTGCAATCACAGCAGACACAGAGCTTACCCAGGAAAACAAACTTGGACTGCAGTCCACAAAATGTTAAAATCTAATAAAGAACTTAGAAGTTGCTATGACCACCAAAACAACTTAATATGAAAACAATGCACTTTGTCAAGCTATTTGCTACGAAACTCAATACTTATTGTACAGTATAAATCAACTATTTGTTTATTGGAGTTATTTTTTAAAAATGTTAGAAGAAATTACATTTTCTTTTTTTTACAATAATTCTTTCCAGTTCTTTTTAAAATAAAATTTTCATTTTGGACTACGACAGCTAAAATAGAAATCTCTGAGACAAACTCAGCTTTCCAGCCCACAGGCAAAACATAAAATTCTTGTTAAATTGAAGTGGACCAGAAATGGATGGTGAAACTTGTCTGTAGCAACTTTTGCTAATAACAAACATTTTTCTCAAGGCATGGATTCTAAGGGACAGCACATGACAAGGTGTGTCTTTCAGCATTCCAGCAGCAGGATTCAGAAGTGTTTTGCTGAGTAAGTCTGAAGCCCAAATACTTGTGGTACCACAAGTTATGGAGATGTTACACCATCAAATACCCCACTTCATTATATATATTACCAGCATGTGATGTATAAAACACAAAGGTTTGTAAGCTTCTTAATGTTCACTTACTTGATCTTTTCTTTTTTTCTCTCAAATGTAACTAACTGAACATTCCCCTTTGCTTTAATTCATAACCATTTGCCTTAATAATACTGGCTGTTTGAACCTAAACTAGACAAATTATTTTTGGAAGCACATGGCAGTATAACAAAATATCTCACACTGGTGCTACAGGAACAAATCTGACAATTTTACCCCTAGCTACAGTAAATCTGTCAATAAATCTAAGTTCACAATAAAATTGAAGTCATCATAATAATCAAACATTTAAGTAGGTGCTTCCATTTCCAAGCAGAATACTCTCAGCCCTTCTTTACTTGTTCTTTATCAGGTGTCCTACTGTTACAACTTTGTATTCCTTGTGCAAGACATAAAGGAATGGGTCCATAATGTTCTAGTTTCATACAAGACTGTGTTGAATACAAGCCATCTCAAATATTATCCTGAAATGTGAACTAAACAAAAACCTTTAAAAAAGTTCAAAAAGTTAACAAATACTCATGCTTCTTGTTTTTAAAAGGCACAGAATTCTTCTTATGTGGAAAAGGTGGTGTATTTCTAATTAAGGAGGGATTGATAGAGATACCCAGAGCACAGAGAATCAATTAATTTATAAAATTACCATATCAAAAGTAAAGCCAGGATAGGGATGCTACCAAATGTAGGCTACAGTCCAAGGCTAGGTATTTAAGTATGCTGGATTCATCTTAAGTGTCATGAAAAAGTAAGGAGATGGCAACTCCTGTTTGTGCAAGCAGTCAAATTTCTTCCTCAGGAGGAAAAATAGCAGCCAGTTTTATGCTTGTCTTATAAGTTACTTGTACTTGCCATAAGTTACTTATGTTATTGCATACAGGAGTCTGAGGTGTCACTACAGCTTATGAAACCTGTTGACCACCCATTTCTTGGTATCTTGAAGTATACTATGTAATTTAATTGCACAAATATCAAAAATCATCTGATGATCAGATGTTGAGATGTCTTCATTGTCCCTGGTTGTCCTCAAGCACTGAATATTGCATGAATTCTTTTTTTTTTCTTAGTTTATAAATTAATCATGTAAAATCCAACTGCAGTTACAGCTGTGGTGGCCTGAAGACATATAGTGAGCAAAAGAACACTATTTTAGCTCTGCAAACTGTTGCACAGGCTGAGAGGGTCTTGTGGATTGTGCCTGAACCTGTAGAAATGTGTACACTGAAAGTGCTTTGCCAGCATTTCTGCTGCAAGACATCTGACAATTGGACTTGATGATCCTAGAGGTCTTTTCCAACCTTAATGATTCTATGATCTTTTCATCAGTGAAATTAATACAGTTGGGAAAAAAACTTATAATGAAGCTTTGGGCACTGATGTCCTTGGTCCAGTAGCTTCCCTTCCTTTCCCCTCAGTGATATTTGTTGCTATAATTAAAGATATTATTTGTGCACCAAAGCCTTGATTTGACTTTTCTGGAAATTACACTAAGAAAGTTTCATGCTGATCATAACCCATCCACTAGAATCTGTCAGGAAAAAAATCAAAACAAAACAACAAAACATACCCGACAACAAAAACAAACATCAAAAAACCCACCCAAACCAAACACAATCAACAACAACAAAAGAAAAGAGAGAAAAACCCGAACACCCACTTCCTCCAAAACAAAAAACAACAAACCCACAAATAAGCACACACAGAGAGATTGTTAGAAGACCATTGAATGCATTCTTAGCTTTTCTCCACATTGAATTCCTCAATGATCCAAAACTGCTGGAACGTTTTTCATAATGAAGTATTTTGCTTGGAGATAAAATTTCTTCTAGGCTCTTAAGTAGAAACTTGGGTGTTAGAATCAAAAATCTTGTCATAGGGATAAGCTTTTCATTCAATTTTTTTTCATTATGATTTACTTTTCAAGGAGTATTAGTGTGCAGTTAGTAAATTCATCATTCCGCTCCTTTGTCCAGCACAGTTCCAACAGAAACAAGTCACCCTATTCCACCTAGCACTGTCTGCAACCATGACTTCTGAAAGCATTTAATGTCAAACAATGCATTCATGATGCCTTGTCATCTTTGTCCAAGATATGGCAGTCAGCTCACACACAACATTTAAGAGCATCGTGACAGAAAGTTGTTTCTTGAAGTGTTTACTCAACACGATTGAAAAGTTTTTTCAGCCCTGTCTCAATGGGATTTCAGCCTTGAGCCAGAAACACTCTGATCTTTGGGGGCTTACAAAGCATTAGTGGCCTTACAAAATCTAGGCAGTTTGCCAAGGGCTTTTTTTTTAAAAAAAAACCACTTTGTTGAACCATGGTGGAAGGTTAAACAATTCACACAGTCTTGACTCTCCCCACCCCCAATTTGCCTTGTACTTAATGTCTTCTTGTCAAGAAATGAAGCAACTTCATAATGGGATGGATGGAACTATTTCAGCTCTTACACAGCAATGATGGTATTGCTGGAAATCTGAAACAAATGTTAACTTCAATCCTTTTCAGCTTTGAAGAAATAAGTACATTTAACATGCTGAGAAGCTTTCACATCACATGGTATCAATTTTCTTATGGCTTATTTAAAAAAATATTAAAAAATATCCAACTCCAGCTCTATGCTCTCTGAGAATTGGAGTGCAGGAAGTGAACTGCTCATGCCAAGGGGCAAATCTCACAAATTTGACACCAGGGAAAGAATTTCTGGTTTCCAAAAGCACCAATGAACACATCATACAGTGCAAACATGTTTTCACCCATACAATTAAATTTATGCATGTTTTGTGTCAGAAAAGGTCCATTACTTAAGAACTGATAGAAGGAAAAAAATAAAATGTGATCTATTGAAAATTAATGTTTGAAAGCCCTGGACCATCCCATGCCATTGATTTTGGAGATCAGAAACAGATGTCTCCATTCTACAGTGCCCTGAACAATATACTGCTCCAGAAAACCCTCTACTGGACACAGATTTTATGTCCTATTGTGAGTCACAGAAATTTTGTATATCAACCCTTAAGGGAGCAGACACATCAGGAAAAAACCCCAAACTAACCAAACAGATTATTATGCAACAAAATATATTTTTGTTTGGTGTTATTTTTATTCCTGATCACCCTTTAAAATGCTCTCATGAACATGTGTTTGTGCACGTGGGGAAAAGAGTTTGCATGTGAAAGACTTGCTGGGTGCTTCTACTGCGGAACCTTTGTCAGGAGATAAGATGAATGGGCCCTGTTTGTTCAAAATATAGTACTCCTGAATTATTCAAACACTAATTCATTGAGTCTCTTCTACAGACTATAAAGTTCAGCTATAAAATTGCTAGACAGATTTAGGCTGAAATTTTCCATATGCAAGTTATACCCTAATCAGTGAAAAAATAAATATACCTATTCTTGCCTAGAAACGTCTGCAAAGAAGTGGAATGGGACAGGTCTCCCTTTGAAGCAAAGAACATACCAAAATGTAAGGTCAGGAATGCTTTTCCCACTTTAGGCCTCCTCTCCACCTGCAGCAGAGCTGTGAACAGCAGCATTAGCAGACAGACATGCACTTTTCTGGTTTTAATGTAAGAATAAAAAGTATCAGTAACACGGTACAGATTGCAACTGTCATCATTGCCAGCCTAAACCGAGATGGGAACATACCCTCCTAACTCCCGCTGCTGAAACAACGCTGTCTAAAATGGAGGCCTGCACGGTTGCCAGGATTCCAATGGAACGGCAGTGCGTGGGTGCCCACGTGAACAGGCCCACTGGCAATCTTGGAGAATGCCTATGAAAGCAATCACCCAGCTGCAGAGAGAGTGCAGCTCAACTTGGCCTCCATCCCCACATCTCTGTCAGCCATGCTCAGCATACTTAGTGATGCTCTCTGTTCCTCAGTCTTAACACCTTTTTACTTCCCTTGCTACCAAGGCACAGCAAAAAGTAGCATGAGCTTCTCACCTGGGCTGAGAGCCCAGCCACTACATTAATACTTTTACCTCTGTGAGCAACCCCTCTAACGGTCCCACACGGTATGTTTTCCAAATTGTTGCCAAATATCAAGGCAATATTACTAAAAATTCCTCGACAAATATTTTTCCTTCTTTCTTTGTTTCTTTATTTCATGTTTCAAGAGCGTCTTTCTACAAATTCTCAGTAAGTGAGGGCATGCTTTGGCATTTCTGCTCAAAGGGAGCATTTTCATTTATGCCAGCAGGAGGTTATAGACTGCACATGGAATGTTTACTGGGAGCTATTAGCTCCAAGCAGTGGACATCAGAGGCAGACACTTTTCTAATGAGTAAGTTATTGTGGGGTCTAATTTGCTCTGGTTTTGATGGAGCTACGGGACATTCCCCAGGTCACGTTACCCCATTCTACAGTATTGTTTCTAACACCACATTTCTTTCCAACCCTTCACACTTTATGCCACTTTCTCATGTTTCTGAAAAGTGCTTGTCTTTCATTGATTAGGTAAAGTATAATGCAATAATTGTTCTGCAATCCCGTTTCTACACTAATCTTCAGTATAAAGTCACAGAGTATCACCAGATCCTCATGTGAAACCACTTCCTCGTGGAATTGGCTGTTCAAGCACGTGTCAGAAAAAGCTTATATTCCTCTCAAGCTAGTCTGCAGACAGGATTCAAAACTCCATGACACATACTTAAATGCTCTGAGGATGGGCTATACCTTGGACAGACTAAATAACACTGTCAGTGCTTTTTTAAAGCGTAGTTTGTATTACTGCAGTACTTTCCTTTGACTATTCACTACAAAGATCTTCCAGTTTAGGTGACTTGCTTAATATTGACAATTGTAACTGAAACACATTGTGAAGCCATCCCTTATTTATCCTGTAATCCTCTCTTTGCTACCTATTGCATAATCTGGTCACATTTTGGTATCTTTCTCCTGATGCAGCACCCCATATGACTGCAGGTGTATATTGGCAGGAATAATATTCATAAATAATTTACAGCTCAGGCTCTGAAAACAGTGTTTTGATGGACTTGTATTGTTTATATCAACAGAAAGCCTTGTGGTAGTTATATCAAATGAAATACAGTACATACAATAAAAAGTGTGAGCTGTTTACTCACTCCATCTCTGGTGTTATTTATATAAATAAGTTCATTTCACTTTAAGAAAACAGCACTTATATTTCAGCTAACAGGAAAAAAACCACCAATTTCCTCAGTTCCTTCAGGCTCACTTCCAAAGCTTTATCACAGAGAAAATGCCCATAATTGTGGCATTTCGAAAATTAAAACTATTGATGGAAAGAATCAGAGCAAGCAAGCACATGGAGCAATTGCATTTAAATCTAGCAGCATATTGGAGAGGTGGGAAAAGGGAATAAGCCATTTGTGTGAAAGGCTGAGCTACCATATAAGCTGTCTCAAAGTGGTTTTCAAGTCCTTTGACACAAATGCAAAAAAGCTGGGTATTTATGGTAATGAAAACCACTTAATCACTTGACAGTTATTAGGCAAGAAAATCTAACTGCATTATAGTCAGCTAATACCACTGGGTAAGCTGATAAATTCATAACACACCTAAGCAATTTACCCAAATAGTTTGTGTATACTTAGGACCAAACTCAACCTTTGTTTGCTCTGGACATCCCCAGTGGGGCGGAAATCATTGCACAGGCATAAACAAGGAGAAGATAGGTTGTTTTCACTATGAGAGTTTGACAGAAGTAGACAAATTCTATTTCCATCTACATATGTATGACCCCAGTAATATCCAATGACAAAAGTTTAGTGCACACGGGGTCAGAGCCAGAGATCAGGCAGAGTGGCACTTTAATCCCCAAAGGGCTCGTGCCCCTCACTGTGCACAGACCACATCTCAAATATACATCAACACGATCACATTAATCTTGTGAAGGGCCAGATCACCAACACAGAGAACAGATGAGCAGACGGAGAACTGCCTATACAAGTTGGAGATGCAAAACCAGGGTTATCCCTAGTCCAAGAGAGTTCTAACCCACTTTCTAGAGACTGCATCTGAAGATGAGTCATAGAGTGTAAAGACATATAGGGCACCTATAGTCCTGTGCTTGTTCTGACATGAATGTCAGGCAGACATCACACTGTAAGGGTGACCTGGTGACCAAGGAGAATGCTCAGTTCTATTGTCTCATCTGAGATCAAAATTCTTATTTACTTTGACAAATGAAAGGCTGTACTTGAAAAGAAACCAGAGAAATGGGCAAAATTATTCAAATATCACCATGATCTCTCTCTCTCTTTTTTTTTTTTTTTTTTTTTGCAGAGAATGGGACTAAACTGAAGCCTTGTTTTCGCCACACAGTTAAAGACACATTTAACACAGGCTGTCCAGTCCTACAGGCACATCTGTTAGGCCACCTACTTTAATCAGAAAGCCCACAGGGAAAGCCCACTGCATTAGATATACAAATATTCTACTCCTGCAATTTTCAGTTTGTTATTTTCCCCATAGTACTATTCTAATTTCAACATAATGGGAAAAAGAAAGGCAACATAAATCCAGTCTTCCTAGACAGAGCAAACGACCAAATATCGCACTTGTAGAGAGATATTAATCTGAAGACTTGCAAAAGGAATAAGAAGTACACATCAACTGTTCAAACAAAGCAAAAAATCCCAGGCAAACCTATTCTGTACTTTAATTTGCAGTGTATCCTCCAGGACATGATGCATAACATATTCCTTTCTCAGCCCTTTGGTAACTCAGTTCACGTATCTTGGTTTCACTGAAGAGGAAACGTTGGGAAACTATCATTTATTTCTCTTTTCAGCTTCATTTTGATTTTTTGCACTCCTTTTTAGGAATAAAGATATAGAATACTCTTTCCTTTGTTCAACATCATCAGTTGATATTTTAAAAGGACAAAAGAGGATTGTGTCAGTAGTTAAACAGAACGCTGAATTTAAAAGAAACAATAAGCTTTGAAAATACCATTTCTAGATGGTTAGCATAGCTACAAGAGGGAAAGATCTGTTCACTCCAGCAAGAAGCAAAGAACCCCCCAACCACATAAAAACTCCAGCTGTCAAGAGACTGTTTTCCTTCATCTTGCTAACTCTTTTGTATTTTTCTCTTACAAGAGAAGAACAAGACATGAGCCTATTGACATGGGCCTATTGGCCCATTTTCTCTCTTTCTGTATAACTGTACTGAACCAACCTGTGAAGATAAACTGTATCCAGGGAACATCTGGTTCAAATATCATCAGTAAAACCTTTCTCGGAAGCCAGTTCGACTTGTCCTCTAAGAATATCCATTCCTACAGCACTCTAGATTAAGACAACACAAGATAAATATCCTTTAAGACCCAGGTGGCAAGTTCTGCTAGTGACACTTGGCAGAGGCTTATCACAGTGTTCACAAACTTCTACATTCACCTGAGAACCACGAGCATGTCTTCTCTTACCATGCTTTTACTGGGGCCAATGCTGCAAAGTTGCTTGTGTTTTCTCTCAAACTCCATCTTGTAGCTTCCATTATGGACACAACCAACATGAACCATGACATGACAAGGGATGAGCTGTGATGTTTCAGCCTGACAAGTGAGACGCTGTGTATCGCAGTATTTTTCTCATTCTGACATTCTGTATTCTGACACGCACATTTGTCTTGGACATCTGCTATTTCTCATTCCTCCCTAATCCTGAGGGCAGGGACATACTTCCATGTGCCTAATACAGGTTGTCTCCAGGCCTTATCACAGTATAAACAACCAACAAGTGCAGCAAACACTGCTGAAAGTAAGAAGTGTTTTATAAGTCACAGCTCTGAGTGTTAAAGTATCATTTCCATTTACTTGGGCCTCTGACAGTACTTTTTACCAAGAAAAGGAAATGAGCCCTTTGAGTGTAGAAGACCTTGATCTGGCCTTTTAGACCTCTGTGTTTTGGTTTTGGGGTAAATAACTTATTGTCCTTTTACTAGAAATGCTATTCCTTGAGGGATGTCATGAATGCTGCTGACCTGTTCATGATTTCAAAGACACTATAATTTTAATAAACAGTCAACTATGTTTTTCAATGTGGATAGTGGGGTTGTCCCCACACTACTACACAAATGCATCCATTTAAAGATTGCTATTAGAAACTAAAAAAATTCAACTACACCCTGAAGTTTGGGCATTCCAAGTTACAGTTTTGGTTTTCCAGGTTATCTGTGGTGCAGTTAGACATGTAAGTGGACATTAGTAACCTGACAACCTACTTGTTTATTAGTTACACATGCAAATTTGGGTTAATATTACATACGTAGCTGTGTGGACTGAAAACTTTCAGTCTGGGAAAATTGCTGTTCCACGATAACACATTCTGCCACGGCTGAAATTTTTTTTCTCATGGAGACAAGAAGTGAATCCCCTCTAGTATTGTTAAGTCTTTCAAAACTTTTCCTTTCAAGCAGCTGGCTATAAACTTTGCAGGGACTTCAATCGACCTTCCATAGCTGGCAGTCAAAATGAGTTGAGAGCCAGTGAAAATAAATACTTCCAGATTGTAATTCAACTGGGAGTCAATGGTATTCTCTTTAATGCCCTTAGAATGCAAGGAGGAATAACCACACTCCTCCTTATATTTTGTCCCTTAGACACAGGAGTGCTCTGCTGATCCCCCCTTAAGTGCAGCACTGCTTAAATCTATTAATCACCAACTGACCTGCTCATTTTGGTTCTTGTTTAGAAGAATTTTTAAAGTTATAATTAAGACATAGGAATCAAGTTTTAGGCAAGTTTCAGATCTCCTTGCACTGGTTAGTAGCCCTGTTTTGTGCTATGTATGGCCTATTAATCAAGGCAAACACAAGGGAAGTCTAGGTATGCAACTTCAGGAATTTATCTTCTAAGCATTGAGCCAAAACTGCCAGCCCTTATTTTCCTGATGCCAAAGAACTTCATAAGACTCTGTTGCTAGCACAAGGCAAGATTTCACAAGGTATTGCCACATACATGGAATAGTAAAAATGACTCTTGTTCCCCAAACACATAATTTTGTACAACAAGCAACAAGAGAGGCGATGTTTTCAGGCCCAGAGAAGGTGAGGGGGGGAGGGAAATGAAACCCAACTACCCCCACCCTGCAACATGTATATGCAACTTAGGCTGACATCAGACAACATCACATACCTACAAATCAGTCTGTTGGATCAGAAGCTGCCTTCTTAACCTCGTACACATGGTTCCTATTTAAAACAGCCACACTGGCCTTACAGCATTAAGTGATGAGGAAAAAGCTTGTTTATGTTCAGAGTCAAAGCCACAGTCCCCACACTGACCATGTAACAATTTACTTATCTTCTGAATTTGAGCTGTTTTCCCTCTTTAGGCTAGAACAGACCAGACCAGTTTTCAGGGTGATGAAAACAATTTAAAATTAATCAGTCACACACAGGACATTCAGGATTTAACTGTATGTAAACGTGCTTCCCTCCCCTCCATGTTATTCATATCATTTAGATTAAGAAGCAGACGTTTTCTTCCTGATATACAGCAGTTAAACTCCAGTGTTCCGATATGGATTTATAACTTCTAGACTACAACTTATAATTATGGGGCATGATGACAAACCCTCCTGGAAGTGGAGGGACCCATTTGACAGTAAGAACTGTTGTATCTGTAAAGAAAAAAAATTCATTGTGCTCTCTTTCTTGATGGGACATGTTAATTCCACTTGGTCTCCATGAACATCAAAGACCCTGCTCTGCCTTCTCTGCAACTCCTCACTGCCTATTGGCCCCTCCTGCTAGAATGCAGAAGTGTGTTCCTTCTGAAAGTATAAAGAAAAAAATCTCAATGTGTTCCAAACCAGAAACATCAGCGCAAAGCTAATTGAATTTGATTTTTTTCCACTTAATGAAAAAGATGGTGATTTTGACTGGTTGTCACATAGTAACAGAAGCATAAGCTGTAGCAGATGAGAACTACCAGGATGCTGCGCAGTGCAGTGGGTTTGTTAGCAGAGAGAGTTAATATCAGTGGGATGGAGCACCTGCACTGAATAATTTGGTTTATTGCAAACATTCTCTTAGTATAATCTGGGTATCACATTCCTTACCTTGATAAAGCTTTGATGTTCACATCTAACCAGATCAGATAAAAGATGATGTTACCTTATCTCAAAAAAAAAACCAAAACCAACCAACCAAACAAAACCAAAAACTAAAAACAAAACACAAAAAAAACCAAAACAAAATAAAAAAAAACAAACGAAAAAAAAACCCAACAAACAAAAAACCCCACCAAAACCCAAAAAACCACAAACACAACCCCCACCTCCCCTTATATCCTAATATAAAGACTTCTTTAAAAGGCAAGATTTAAAAACTCTGGTAACTATGCTCTTAAAAGAAAAACAATGTTACTGAGTTACACGTACTCATAAATGAGAGACAGCAGCTTTAATCAAGGGAGTGTCCTTGTGAAGTTTTAAGACTTAACTCTCATGTTTGAGTTAGAGAAATACCTCAAATGTTTCTTTAAGAATTCCGGATCTGCCGTACCTTGTCTTCTAAGTTCAAATTAAATTCCAGTGAATCACAGGAATATTTGAGGGCTTTCTAAGAGAGAATTTTTTCCATGGAAAGGATTCTTTGCCAGTGTACAGTGGACAGCTAAGACAGCCCTGTGTATGCTGGGATGAGGAGTACTGAAAATGTGAGTTTAGGTGTGATGGAGTGCATACACAGGGGTAAATGTGCACAGGGAACAAACTTGTGAGGAGGTAGTGAGCAAGTATAGAGTATGGAGACACTGCATCACACACCAGTATGATTTTAAAACAAACTACGGCTCAAACTAAACATAAAGAATTTAGGATTAATAGTGGAGTATGTCTTCGAAGACACAGTGGGAAAAGTGGTGGAATCCTTGTTTCACCAGAACACTCACTGCATGATGTGAGCAGTAGGAGGAACACACAGGAAGCATCCTCTAACATTAAGCTTTTAGATATTATTTCTAAGAACTTTGACACCTTTGCCAGAAAAATATTTACCATCTAGAGTGCTATAAAATCCACTTAAATATTTAATATCCTCATCCAAAAAAAGCTGCACTTTCCAAGCAAGGTAGAAGAGAGCACATCAATCTCAATTTGCATCTAGTTACAGCCTTTCTGAAATAGAAATATGAAATGCACCGGGGATCAAGTTTTCCTGACTTTAAGCAGCAATAAAATATGTCCTTCAGAAATGTGAAATTATTTATCATCTTGGAATACTTAGAATAGAAATCTCCACAACTAAGAGCAAACTCTGCTTTCAATTCAATTTGATATTGTAAACTAATATTAGGAATGACAAAAATCAGAAAAAGCATGCCAAAGTCAACCATACAGAGAATTTTCCCCTAAAGCTGTAAGGGTCATCATGAAGTTTCTACCAAAGGCATTGTATCTGAACAGCAATCCTATTCTAACCATTTTCTGATTTTTAAGATTTTACTCTTTCAGAACAGACTCTATTTTCTTTCCTACTTTTATCTCTGACAGTGTTTATAAGATGTAACAGGGCTGCTCATAGCAGGATGTACTCCATTCTTAGTACTATATAAGAGAAAACCCCCCAAACCTTCTAATGAATATTGATCTTGACTACGTGATTCTGCCAAAGTTATCCTCTCATTTTGTTCTAGGTCTCTAGACCAAGTTGCTCCTTGACATTCATACTCCTTCTGGCTACTCTTAGACCATCTCATTCCTTATTTTTAAGTCACATTTTTCTTGCAGAGTGATGGCTGAGACCCAGGAGTCTGATCTCTTGTCAACTACTGCTTTCAAGCCACTACTTGCCTAAGTTGTTGAAGACAGTGTGTGTAACATCTTCTTCCAGCTGAGCTAAAGATCTTCTGTCACCAGTCAAATTTGAACAGCAAAGACTTGAACTGACAGTTGGAACGTCCAAGATTCAGTCTTTGCTCTTATTCCCTATAAGAGGATGTTATTGTTGTAAGTAGCAAGTTTTTCTAGGGTTTATGATTACGTGAATTCAAAATTTCTGACTGAAAATATCACTATACCATGATATAGTATTCAAATACACACAATTCCCTAGGGGTGAGGGAACCTACAACATTTATTTTATAATATCTGTGTTCAGGTTGCATACTGATAATTCAAATGGCAAAATCCATAGAAATATATATAGAAAAAAAAAAACCTATATGCTTTACTGCACCTCAATTCATCTCCAGTGCTATTGATTATTTACTCATGCAACCCATTTTACTTCCTCTTCCAGCTAAAATAATTCATACTCCAACTTCACCTCACCTTAATTCAAATATAAAAACTCTTAGTGAGCGTATCAGATTTCCCTATATGAATGGATGCATTGAAACCATTTTTTCATTTGGAAATCTGTTCTTTGTAAATAGTGCTCAGAGTAACCATTGAAGTATTACACTAGAGCATAATTTTGGCTTTCCAGTATCAACTGAGGAACGTGTGGATGCTTTCTTGTTAACTTGCTATTTGAAGAAGTTTAAGGATTGAGACATTCTTATCTATCCTCAAGCTAGTAATGAATGAATACGAGAGTATGCCTGAGGGAAAGATTTTGATAGAGAATCCTCACAGAATTTTTATGTGAATATCTGTACTCAATTTATAGTTTGAAGTATATTACCCACAATATTTTTGGGTTGCTCAAAGTACAGACAGCACCAGAAGCAGCCTTGCTACCTCCCAGCTCAGTACTTCTGTACTATAAAAGTTTAAGTTCAGTAGAAGTCTATTTAAGGAACAGCAACAGGAACTCATATTCTAATGTTATCTTGATCGAAAGTGTAATGGGTCTGTCTGGACCTGTGCAGGTATAGAAAATTGGGAATGTCCAAGAAAAACAACTCTAAGCAGTCTGGAGGGCGAAATACATTTCAAGTTCTGCATTTCAGCTGTGTATTCATAAAGATGGCTCAGAGCCTTGGTGTGGTTTTGGAGCTCCTGCAAAAAAACATTACAATGCTTACTCGCTGTCAGAGTCTACTACAGTTTTAGAAAGGGTAAGAAAAACAAAATCCATCTTTTTTTTTTTTATAATTAGGAGGAATCAATAGACTCCTTCACAAGACAGAAACAAACTGAACGAGAAGAAAAAGCCTGTTGGCTTCTTAAGATCACACAGTGAGTCTCAGGAACACTAAACAGCAGTGGCATCTTTTCATAGTCAAGTTAGGAAGCTATGCAAACTGACTGCTTCCTAGTTAGAGATTCCCTTTGTTTCCCTCACCCTGCAGACAGACATCACCAAGGCTTTATGATCAACAGGCAGCTTGCCACACATGATGCATTACCACCCATTCACATGGCTACTATTTGTCCACTTGCTGCAATGATTGTGGTTGAAGGGTTTTTTCACCGTGCAGTGGTTTGTTAGCAACAAAACACACTAAGTAAACATCACATCACAGCTGATATTCGGATAAATCTGTAGCTGGAGGCTTGCAGAATTTATAAGTTCAATCTTTCACAGATTTTTTGCCTTTTTTTCCCCTCTCTAGGAGGTATCTACACATAGATTTGATTTTATTTCAAATGCATTAAAATCATTGACATAAGCCAGTGCACAGGAGTAGAGATGAAAACTCCCTCTTACCCATTTAATTATGATTACTGGGTCAAGAAACTCATCCCACCAACACTGGATTTCAAAATACATGGCCTAGTCTCATTGATTTTCACTCTGGAGGTTAATTTAATGCAATCATTTTCTGAGGTCTGCTGCAGTGACAAATTGCTACAGAAAGCAAGTTCTTGAGTCATCCTTGCTCCGTAACACTTCTGTGGTGAATAATGCCACGAGGCTTCATCTACACCAGAAAGGAAAAAAACCTGTGTTCCTGTTCATCTCATGTCTCAGATGCCTTGTATTTTATCTGTTATCTTTTGGGCTCTCTCAAAGATTATCTGTCCAGTACTTGCATAGCAAGGATTGACCCATTTTGTGAGATTTCCATATGATGGGAAACCTTCATTTCTACTACTTGTTCTGCAGTTCTTCCTCTTCTATCCCTCTGGGTACATTCATAATGCAAGCATGATCCTCCAAGCTGGGTGACAGAAGTGGTAGGCTGAGTTCAGATCATCAATTTTTAGCTGTCTCTAGCACAGCTTTGTCTGTATGAGCTCTGGCACAGGTAAGTTTCTATTACTCTCCATTGCCCAGAACCCACATAGTTTGATTTTTACAGAGGAGTATTTTTCAATTAGTTCACGTCTGTTTATCATGTAGCTATACAAACATTGATGCCAGGGACAGTCTGGGGGCAGAAAGGATTCCTAGGAACCAGATAGGACTAAGTAGTTTGTAAGTCACTCTTGCCTTGAAAGAAATGCATTTGAGCTGAGGCTGAATTCAATGAGACATTCCCCAGCCAGCAATATCAGCTGAAGAGGCTCTTGCCCTGTCCATCCCATTTTCTCGTCCCAGCTGTCTCCCAAAACCACCAGTCACCTTTGAATATCTATTTGGGTGGCCATTTCATAAGCCAGTTTGGAGAGCTGACTTGGCTCAGTAACAATTTACAACATCTCTTCCCTCCCACTCCCTCAAAAAATCTTTCTTGAAAATGAGTTCTGTTCCCTGACCTGGTTCACAGCACAGCCACGCTGGCAGAACTGACAGCATTATAAAGGGATAGGAAAAACAATCATTTTGACAATAGCTGCTCCCCCTCAGTTTCACTGCTTTAATTTCAGAATGGCAATTTGAGAAAGACAACCTAGTCTTTTCCCTCAATTGCTCAGTTATGCCCCATGGCTTTCAGGGGGAAAAAAAGTTATTACCTCTGCCTATAAGTCTTTCTTCACTCAGGATAGTGAGGGGAAAACCCAAACAGAAACACAAAATAAACCTACTCAGACCTGAAGTCTCTCTAGAAGCTTAATTTCAGTGACAAGGAGTCTCCAAATGTAAGCTAAAAGTTGTTAATTTTTAATTTTTATGCCATAGAAGACACTTTACCAAGTCACCAAAGACTGAATAAAAATAGGGCAAGTTATCCCCCCCTCCACATTCCATTTTTATCAGATACCTATGGATATTGCTAATCATACATTATGGTTTTGCTGTATGCCAGAACATTTGAGGACAGTTAAATATGGCATAGATGGGACTTGGGACATACAAACCGATCCTGAGATATCAGCAGTTTAAGAAGTTCCCATCCAGGCTGGTCACCTTTATCCCTTTTGGAGTCAACAGAAGAAATATGCACTGCCAACATCCAGTTCAACCCATCCCAAAGTAGATATGTAGCTCATACTAACAGGCTTAGTTTGTTCATAACACTGTATTTATAGAACTTGCCTGCCCAGAGGACTTCAGGGGCTGGACATGGGCAGGCAATAACAAAGCTGGGCTTTTATTCTTCATATTCGGAGTAAAGGTGGCAAAGACTGATCTTATAGGACAGAACCTGATAGTGGTATTTGTTCAGGTCCCCAGGCCTGATGGCAGGTCACCTGTTGTAGTAATAGTTAGGACGGTTGCAAAATAAAAACCAGGCACTGTATATGATGATGGTCCATCACTCAGCTTTATTGCTTCATACAGCCTAATAATTTCTCTCTCACACACACTGCGAACAGAACCTTACATGCCTTTCTATTATTAGCTCCCTATCTATAATTTATTACTAGCCTCCACACATAATTGGATATTCACTCCTTATTTACATTCTTCTCTCACTGGTCAGTTCTGGCACCTTTTCAAGTCTTTCACGGCCCCTGTGAATTCCTCAGGGAAACAGCTTCAAAGTGTCAAAATCCTCCTCCTCTATATCCATCAGGGGTTCAGTGGACCCACTGCCTACCTCTACATTTCCCCCTTTTTGTATCTGTGCTAGGAAAATTGCCTGGGTCATCCTTTGCAGGGCCCTTTGCAAACACAACACCAAACATGGCAACATTAGTAGCACAAACTACAACAGTAAACAACACAAGCAACCCTGTTTTGACAATAGACAAAAGCCGTCCTGATAGTCCCCATCTACTAAACAGATTATACAGCCAGTCCCAACCATCGTCAATCTGTAATTTTTTGATCCCTGCTTGTAATTTTTGAATGCTAGCACAAATTGACTCAGTCAATTGTCAAAATGGACAAATTCATACAGCACATTCCATCAAAATCTTGGCATCCTTGTCCTTGTGCTAACAATAAAAAGTCTGTTGCAGCTCTGTTCTGCAATGTGGCATGTCTGGCACTACCAACGTCGGTTAATAAACCACTCAAAGTGATAGAAGTAGCATTAGTTTGCTTACTCAGCCACCATCCTAAATTTGTCAGCTTTTTCAAAGCTGCCGCTGCAGCAATGCCAATGCTGCAGGTGCCAATGCTGATGCTGCAATGATTTCTCCAGGCCCCCAACAGGTCACCTGGTCATCATACTGGTTGGTGAATCGATGGATATTACATTTTTCTCATCTTTTGTTATAAATCATGGTGAGATTAGGAGTCAGCAGAGTAAGTCTCCCCAAGCTACATGGTCCACCATTAAGTTTTGATGGAAGGCCACCCCAGCTCTATCCCCACAAATTAGAAAAACTCCAGAGGGTAATGCAACAGGTACATTAAAAGATCGTGAAACATTACTAGAAGTATAATTACACCAAGCAGTGGCATTTCTATATACAGGCAATGTGGCATTAACCTTCTGTCCTTTTCTTATTGTACTATAAGTATAATTAAGCATAACGCAAGCATCCATCACTACTGATCCTAACAATTCTAGTTCTTGAGGTTCTTGTGTAACTTGTGTAAAGTGTACATAGATTCTGTCCCAGTGGTCAACATTTTTCTTTGGTGCAGAACTTTTGCAGGGTCCTGAGCCTGTCGGGCAAGGCCAGGCATCTAAAGGAAGCCCCACCAAGCAGGTAGAAAAAGGGTTCTCAGGGTTCGCCACAGAAAGGCAGAGGGTGTCCTGGTGCGTCATGTTCACCAGCGTCACCCACACATTCTGTTTTGGCTGGGGGACAGTCCACACAGTTACATTTAACAGCATCCAAGACAGGATGTACACACCGTGCAGGAATCCATCAAGGGCCATTGTCTGTAGAAACACAAGCATATCCCCTCCCCCACGTTATTAACTCATGTGGACCAGACCACTGACCAGAAACAAGATCCCGAATCTGTACGGGGGCCTTGCCAGTCACCAACTGCACAGAAAAAAGAGAGGAAATATGCAAAAAGGCAGGTGAAGAAGAAGAAGAACCAGGGAAGGTTAAGAAGTTCAATATATACATGGCTTTGTCTAACCGCGCTTGAGGGGGTTAACCCTGCATTCCCCCTTTTTGTTTTTGAAGCAACTGCTTCAGGGAACAATAGCTTGCCCTGTAGAGGAGGGAGGTATTCCTGTTATGAGTGACACAACAACCTGCCCATCTTACTCCACTCATTATTATCTCTCCTTACCAATTTCTTTCTAATCCACTTCTTTGCTCCCTCAGAGCAACCCACCTTTTCTCCGGTCTCAAAGCTCGGCAGCAGAAGCTTTTTAAATGGCTTTCCCAGAGCACTGGGTGCTCTTGGACACATGATCTCATTGCCCCAACAGCCAGTATTCATTAAGTACTCAACACACCTCTATTTTTCAAAGAACTTGAAACATAGTTTTAATACAGCTTCTCTTGCGGTATCTGTAACAGCCTAAGGATACCATACAGTAGGGAGGCACCCAGTAACAGCATTACACTCCCTCCCTCTCTGGCAACACTGCTCACATGGCAGTGCAATAGATGAATAATCAAAGAATAAGACTTCCATAGCTCTTGCGCTTCCTCCCTTTTCCTGCTCCCTGTCCCTTCTGATCTTTTCCTGTAAGAGGGTGGTTTGTCAACATCCTGGCTGCCAGGACCATCGATCCTGCCCCAGGACGTTTAGTCCCTGTCCCCATTTGTCAGATTTATTTTCTAGCCATTTCCTCTCCAGCATACCCACAACAGTACACATTTTTGCCTTTGGCCTCACACTGCCTCCTCTCCGTTGAATTTTTTTCTTCTTCTTCTTTGGCTATGTTTCCTTTTTTCCATTTCAAGACAGAGGGCAAATGAGCAGTGACCTCTTGTAGCTGGCACCAGGACCTCTCCTGTGAGTAGAGAGGAGCCAGTTGCATGAGAGGCAGCCAAGTCCCTTTCCCAGGAGAGGATATTCAGCTCCCCACAGCAGTTTCTCTCTCCTGAGAAGCTGAACAGAGTCAAGTCAAATTTAGATATTGATTAATCCTCTGTTTTTCTATTTTCTTCTACAGCCTTTTTCTGTAAAGCCTCTCAGGAGAATCAGGCAGCTGTGGTAAAAAGCTTTTCCCACATTTTTATTTCTAAAGTACTAACTGCATCTAGAAGAAAACCATACAAATTTCTGTTTATCAGATTAAAAAAAAAAAAAAAAAAAAAAAAGAAAAGAAAATTCATTAAATTTAAGTGTCTGGGTTCCAGCAGAGCTGTATTCAAAGTACCACAATAGTAAAGATGGTAAATTAATTTCCTGAAAATAGTATTTGCTGTGAGACGCACTGGTTTCAGTGAACAGGGGTTCAAACATGCATGTTTCTGTTCTTCAGCTAGGTTGCCCTTACACTGTTTATAAACACAGGAAAAGCAGGAAGCACTTTATATATATATATATACACATATATAAAGTGATCATTTTTTCTTGTCATTAAGATTCAATATTAAAATTGGAGGAGGTCAGGTGGAACTTGAATAGGTTTTGTTCAAACCTATTTGTGAAACCACTGTCCTGCAAAACTATGCCCTAAACTAAGTTACACAGCACTCTTGGTAATTGGCATTTGCATTTGAACCACTCAAGCTGGGTGTTCACTGGCCCTTGCAGGGCCTCAGGATGTGCCCCAGGCAATAATGGCCATGGCTATTTACATTGTCTGTGGCTTTAGAAAGTGCAAATTCAGCAGTGCATGAATGGAAAGGAAGATGTAAAGCTCCTTGTGTGTCCAAGTTTCCTAATGCTAAAAAAAATAAATCCATAAAATAATTATATATGCTAGTTGCACTTTTGGTTTGGCATTCAGAGTCTGCATCATCCATAGGGCACTGATTCTGTTACGATCTTAATTGCCTTCAAATCTCTTTTTGATTTAAATAGGAAGTGGAGACAACTACCATCTTTTAAGGCTCCTAGCCCTCCCCAACTTTTTAATTTGTTTTAACATGCTACAGAACCTTCTGTTTCAAGGTCAATTTTGGCTTCAAGTGGAAACAGGTCACAGTGACACACAGCACCAGAGCTGTCTGGTTTCACAGACACAAATTCCATGAACTGCCTGCGCTATTCCAGCCCTGTTTTGCCTCTTTCACAGCAGAGTGTTATAACATAACTGATTAGTACACAATAAATTCAGCAGCTATCAGGCCAAACAACTGTGAGGATTTTGCAAAGCAGATGCTTGCTCAAAATTGATGTTCGTTGATGGGCACAGGAACGCCGGTTCTACCCCAGTAAAAGAGGGTGACGAAAGGCATGTCTGGAGTGCCTGGTGCTGGCTCCCTGTCACAGGAATGCCACACTCCCCTTGGCTGGAACCCTGATAAGCACAACTATGTTTAGCAGCTCTCACCAGCAGGCTGTATATCAGAACAGCCAAAGTTTGACACATTGGGTGTCCTGTCAGCACAAAGAGCTTTAACCTTCAGTTGGTCTTGCACACACTGGCAAAGTCAGAGCCGTGCCTAAATCCAGGTAAATCTCCAGAAAACGGTGAAGTTGGAGAGAGGTTGAAAATTGCTGTGCATTAAATAAAGACTTGGTTTGAGGGAGCTGGGACACATAGATATCTCCGTAGTGCTTCAGTAATGAGAATTGAGTTTGTGCTTTTGCTGATGTTGCTGGGAAGTCCTGTGAGACTTACAGCTTCCATTTGTGGGAAACAAACTTTATCAGAACAGAGAACCCTGGAAACCAAACCTAAAAGACAAAACAAGATAGAGATACTAGTATTCTCTACAGCAAATCTGTCCTAGAAACATAAATTCTGCACTAATATTTACAGAAATACAAAGCCAGTTGAAACAAAAGCACTCTAAGATACCAAATGAAACATATTTTGTTTAAAGCTGCAAGCACTGACAGAAAAGCTTAACTGGGATATTTGCACTCAGAAATGTTCATACCTCTAGATGTGTCAGCTGTTGATATCTTATTATCAAGGTCAATAACTTGAATAAAATATATATAAATACACACACACATATATATCAACAATAGGAACTAAGACACAAGATAAAAAAAATAACTGCAGTTCTTCTTTTGTTGGTTAGAAGTAAGAGCTGCCAGAACATTTTAAATCATATTTGGTCACTAAGTTCTATTTGACTTAAAGTTTCAAACAAAGGAAATACATTTAAATAAAATCCCATTTTTAATGACCTAGATTAATTTTCACGGTGCCTTGTTCTGTTATTTATATAGGTTAGTTTTTTTTTTTTTTTTTAATTTTAAATAAACCATATTAAAGTAAAATAAACTCTGGTAAAAACTGAAAAAGTATGAAGTGACCTGAAATCTTTTTCCTCCAGATTCTCTTTCCAAAACTTTGAAGACTTTTGCCTCTGCCACAGTTTGGGATTTTATGTAACAATGCACACAGTAGATTAAAAAAAAAAAAAAAAATCTGAAAAACTCTATTTGCAGCAAGTACCTTTAAAGTATTGGGAAATATAAGAGAAAACAAAGTACTTGGGGATTTCTCCTAAGGGAAACAATAAGTAAGCAAGAATAAGCAAAGGAACAATAAACCAATATGAACTTCCTTTCTGTGGTGGGAAAAAACAGATCAGTGCCAGATTATGTTGATTGCCACTGATACATGAATTGAAAAGTCTAATATTAAAGTAAAATCCAGAATAAATTCAAGAGTAGTACCTCATGATGGTCAGAGGGAATCAAAGACTTAAAACTGAGTCATGACTGGTAAAAAAGATGTAGATATAGGATCAAGATGGTCTCAAATATTCTCTGTCCTCCATTAACTTTTAAAAGAAAGATACGTGCAAAGTTAGCAGAAAGGCTTACATCCAGGTGCCAACCAGAGATGCAGAAGACAATTGTTAAATATTATGGAGAAAACATAACCCTCTCTCCACTGAAATACAATTGCTGAGGAACTATCAAAGTATAACAGACAGAAATTAAATTTTTGGAGAAGAAAAGTCCCTGAACTCCAGCTGTTAACAAAGACATACTGGGGTAAAACATTGTGGTCAAGTAACAAGATTCATCATGCTGCAGTTCAAAGGCAAGGGGGAAAAAAAATAAGAAAAAGCCTAGGTCTAGGAATCAACCACTGACCTGGAAGACAGCACTTTGATGATGATAATGCTCTTGTTGCATTTGCATGCAGCATTAAGCACGTCATTCATAAGGCTCAGGTGAGTTTCAGGTTAGAATAATGCCAGGAAAAGAGCAGAGCACACTTACAGTAAGAGGTGATGCAAGAAGGTGTGTCCCAAGCATTTGTTAGGCAAGAGGGGGAAAAGGTCACTGAGAAAAATTTAAAATTTTATGATAGCAAAGTTACACTACTTAAATCAGTAACTGCAAGATTTTGCCCAAGAAGACAGTGGAGCTATGTCAGGTCAAAATCCAATATCACAGGCCTAGGCATCACATGCTAGCCAATAAGGCCAAGGATGTCTGGTATACAATAAGCATTTACAGTGAAAGGCTGTGGGTGTCAGCAAGAGAGGTACAGAATTAAAATAAACAACATTTTTAACTGACAAAGAGCAAAAATAGTCTATTTAACTGTTAAACTCATTGTAGAGGACTAATCAGATTTTTAGGAACCTGACCCACTGCAGTGACTAGGTTGCTCACAGCAATGAAGCAGTTTTGCCCACTGCTTTTTCAGAAAGCTGACTTTGGCTTCTGCTCAGTGGCCCAGGTTTGGGAAGTCAAGAATATCCCATTTTACTGTATCACAGCAGTTAATTAATAAGGCTGAAAACAGATCACAGAATCAATTGGGTTGGAAAAGGCCTCTGAGATCATCAAGCCCAACTTTCCACACCGCACATTTTCCAGCCGCTTTTCCTACAGCCTGTAGCCTGGGGTTATTGTGGATGAAATGCAGGACCCAGCACTTTGTCTTACTGAACAATCATACCCCTGGCCTTAGCACATTGGCCCAGCCCATCCAGATCCCTCCGCACAGCTTTCCTGGTGTGGAACACCACCTGCAACCAGACACCGACTAGATGGGGCACTACTCAACTTCCAGTCATCTGGGACCTCCCCAGTGAGCCAGGACTGATGATAAATCATGAAGAGGGGCTTACTGAACTCTTCCACCAGCTTCCTCAGTATCCTTGGATGAATCCCATCTGGTCCCATAGACCTGTGAGCACGTGCACAGCAGGTCACTCCTTCCTCCTGGATTGCCGGGGGTCTGTTCTGCTCCCCATCCCTCTCTATCAGCTCAGGGGCAGCTGCCCTGGGGATAACCAGTCTTTCCTTTGAGGACAGAGGCCAAGAAGGCATCAATAACTCAGCCTTTTCCTCATCCTTGGTTACAAAGTTCCCCTCTGCAGCCAGTAAAGGATGGATATTTTCCTTGGCCCACCTTTTGTTGTTAATGTATTTAAAAAACAGCTTTTTATTATCTTTCACTGTGATGGCCAGATTGAGTTCTAGCCGAGCTTTCACCTTTTCAATTTTCTTTTTGCATGACCTAACCACCCTTGTACCCTTTCTGAGTTGTCTGCCCTTCTTCCAAAGTTCCTAAACTCTTTCCCTCCACCCCAAGTTCCTGAAAAAGCTCCTTGCTCAGCTAGGCCAGTCTTCTTCCCTGACAGCTTCTCTCTCAGCACATAGGGATGACCTGCTCCTGTGCCTTTTTAAGATTTCTTTTTAAAAGTATGCCCAGTCTTCCTGGATCCCTTTTTTATTAACAACTGTTTTCCACAGGACTCTCTAAAGCAGTGACCTGAAGAGGCCAAAGCCCACCCTCCAGAAGTACAAGAGAGAGGGTTTGCTGACCCCCTTCCTGACTTCACCAAGAATTGCAAATGCCATCATTTTGTGGTTTTGATGTTGGAAGACATTCAGTGCAGTACTAAAGGAAGCTGCAAGAGTGTATGGCAGCTACTCCTAAATCTACAGTTTGCACAGGGAGAGCTTTGCATCTTGGGACAGTAACAGAACAGTACTAGTAGAACTCACAGGTGGAGGGAAAGGTTTGGGTTGTGCTCCTATGGAGCTAGAAGGAGGACACTTCTGGAGCAAAGTGTCTGGCAGTGAAAGAAACTATCATCTGGAAAGGGAGAGGCACATTTGAAACACACCGTGCTTGTGAAGTCCATTTTCTTACCCACTACAATGCTGACAAGTCCCACCCAGCTCCATCAGTGTGTTTGCCTCAAAAATATTTCTGCCAAGATTTTAAATTAAATGCAAGCTCTGTTTTCTTCCACATGGAATTTTCCATTTCTTCTTTAACTGCAGTTTTGAATTTTTCCCACTGAAACTGAAGAGGACCAGAACTCAGCCATTTGACTTCTGAACAATCTACCTTCAGATTACCATAACTGCCATCTCAATTTTGGTGCAAGTGATAAACATCTCTCAAATCATCACTAGATACTTAAACCATAAATATATTAAATTCTTGTGAGTAGTATGCCTTCCCTCCAAAACACTTTGTTTCAATTTTCTTTTCCCTTAAATCTTTTTCTTCCATGCTCCCAGACCAACAGGCTGAGTTATCCCCATGGGCTATTGATGGCATTAAAGTGGACTGTTCAGCAGCTGTGCCCTACTGCCTGCCCTATCGATCAGCTTCTCACATGGCTTTTAATAGTTTTATTGATATTTTGGATTCATTTTGTCCTGATTTTTGTCAATCTTCACATTTTCACAGTCATTTTGCTTGAGGAATGTATGCAATTAGTCTGGCTCTTAAAAGCCATGTTCTTAGATTAACGATTTATCCAGTGGCTTTATCTACCCAGCTGCTTTTCCTTTTCTAGTGTTTCTTTGGTTCTGGGTTTGTGGTTTTTTGGTTCTTGTTTTGCTTTTGTTCATGCATTTACGTAGGATCTGTGTACTTTCTGCCGTTTTCTGAATATAAGCTGCTGTGTATTAAACTATCTCCAAATTAGTTTTTGTTCTTTTTGTGGATCTCAGTCTACCTTTATTCTTTGACCATATTTTAAAACTATTTTATACTTGTGAGATCTTTTAATATCCATGAATTTTTAAATCCTTTGCTGGCATTAACTGGCATAGGATTAACGTTGTTGCAAAGCAACAGTGCTTTAATTCAGCCAAAGATTAGTTTATTTGCCTTTAAGAAGAAGGGACAGCAAAAAAATGTATTCAAGTCTGAACTCTTCTTCATTTAAAAGTCTTTATGAAGAGTAGAAAGCAGATCCAATAAAAATATTTTCCCTAAGATTTCAGGGACTATTGAAATTGTGTAGCATCTGGAAGCTCATCAAAAGACAGAGGACTAGATGGGTTTACTGATCCCTGATAAACATTATGCAATCAAATGTTTCCAAGTTTCTCACATGTTAATTATTTCCATTGATTTTGTGTAATTTTTAAAAAAATTTACTGTTCAGATGGTGTCCTACCTGGCTTTATTTGAAAGAATTAAGATATCTTTTATCTCAAAGTTTGTTTTCTTAATATAAGAACCAGCCTCATTTCTAAGTCTTCTTTTATTTTTATGACCTTTTCCCAGGATGCTACTTCACGTACTATATTGCCTTACATTTTTCACATAACTTGCTGTTTAGTTTTATGAGAATATGCCTACTGTTCGTTTACAAATTTATGGTAACAAGATGCCTTGCAATATCAATGTTTTTAAATCAATATGAATGTCACTTGTAGATTAAAGCAAAACAAAACCAACTTTACTCTTCTACCATTAAGTGATGCATTACTTTAAATTCACTTAAGGAACTGGGGAAACCACAACAATACACTCTTGATGTGTAACTAAGACAAAAGAATAATTTTCTCATGCTCTTAATGAAATTTGTGATCCAATATAATGTACAGCTGACAAATGATAACCTGTCTAACTCTGGGCTTCATTAAAAATTCTCTTGGCACTTCACAGACAGGTTCATTGAGAAAAGGAAGGCCTTATTTTCTTGCAGAACAAAAATTTCCACATAACTTTTGTAATTATGAATACTGATGGAGCAATATTCCCCATGAAGTTAATGGAAATTTTACTTCTGACTTGGTCAGATTTTCACCCCAGTATCTGCAACTTGTAAGGGTCTGAGGAAGATCCAAGAATTTTTGATTTATGAAAGAAGCTGAAGGCTTTATAATTTGCACCATAAAGTCATTAAACATTTTAAAGAGCCCTGCATTTAAACAAGCTGATAAATCAGGGAAAGCATTGACCTTTAGAAGAGCACACAGAGGCTTTTGCTTGAAAATAAGAGTTTTTTTAACCGCCTATGTACTCATTCACTTAGCAGGAATTAATGCTGGGGTGTCTCTTATATTAGACTAGGCCACAACAAACAAATTAGAGATTTAGTAATGTCAACATTTTTTGTCGGGGATTTTTTTTGTTTGTTTTTGTTTATTCATTTTCAATTGTGCAGCTTTTACAAATATGACTTCATTTCATTACAAGTAAGTGTTTCTGTACATGATCACAGTCTTTCACCATAATCCTCTGAGTTTCATTGACAACCCTTCATCTGTTTTAAAAGTAAACAAATTCTTCAGCATAGGCACTGCTCAACATCTGGCATAATGAAACCTTAATTGTAAGTGAGGCCTCTGGACTCTCCTTTTAAACAAATTATAATATAACTGAGAAAAACATTTTTTTTCCAGGTGTTTCTCAAGAAATAGAGGACAGTAATACAATTTCTTTAAAATAACAAACATCTTTGTAGAAAATAGGTCCATCTATAAGTTATATTTATACATAGAGTGGCTTCAACTTTTAGCTGAGTTGACACCAAGACTGTGTCTGCCTTTTGTTTACTCAGGAGGATTAGAACAGGAGGATAAATGAGGGGTTCTTGGCTGGCTGAGGATTATAGAAATAACAGAAAGACCTCATAAAAACAGATAGCATCCTGCTTCAGATTTGCAGCTCCAAAAAGCTAAAGTTTGGCAGGCACACACTGTGGTTGAAGCTTCCTTATTTGGGAAGAAAAGAGCAGTAATACTAAAAAGGTTGAGAGAAGAAGCAGCGTTCTCTGAAAAGACTTAAATTCAGATAAGCTAAAGCAGGCATATATTAACTGGGCAAGCATCAAACTGATGGTCTGATAACCACTACTTCCAGTGGAAGAGTTTGAACTCCCTAAAATGCGTGTCCAATCAATTTTTATTAGATGGTAATCTTTAATATCTGAACACAGAGCATTCCAGCTTCCTTCCCCTTTGAACCCTGGAGTATTCTGGCTGTGTATATGCAGGGGATCAGAGACCCTTCTGCTCCCTTTGGTCAGCAGCATCTCAGTCAGAAGCCAGGAGGGAAGGCAGTGCCAGTTGCTGGTTAATAAGCAGATGCGTTTCTCTGAAAATCTCCAGGCTCTAAAACACAACAAGTGTACAAACAATAAAGGCCAGCATTCAGTTTGTGTCATGCTAGAAAGCCACCAGCCATGGGCAAGATTGGAAGGGACCACTGGAGGTCACCTAATCCAACCTCCCTGCTCAAACAGGGTCCCCTAGGGTATGTCACTCAATATTGTGTCCTACTCACACAATGTGGGGAAAAAGTCACCACCTGTCACTGCAGTAGCTTATTATTAGACAGTGACTACACTGGTGACCCCAATATTCTCTAGACTAAGCAGTTGACTTGGACGTTTTTTTTGTAGCTCCTTGTTTCTAGACTTGTGACCATTCTGTTGTCCCCATCTGGGCTCACTTCTGCCTGAGCTGCAAAATCCCAAACCTGACACAAGATTCTAGTCAAGATGCTACCACACTTAGCACTTCTGGTATACCTCTCCTGTCCTGCACAGTCAACTCTTGCTATGATGGTCCTTAATGAAAAGTCCCTTCTTGCAACAACAGTTACAACAAAATATTATTCTAGTAAATAATATTAATACAAACCAGCCCTTTTCAGACAAAAGGAATAGTAATTTGTATACAAACATATAGGTGCTACATTATCACACCAAGAGAAACCCATAGTGAAAATCTTCACTTTTCCATCCCAAGTTTTCTCAGAAGTCACAAGCCACATCTGTTAGCCAGCTGCAAAGATCCCCCCCCCCATGGGATCTGACCCGATCTATTCCAGTAGTAGCTCAAGTACTTTAAAAACTGCATGGCATTAAAATTAGGACAAGAGTTGCTTTTATATGGAGGCCAATGTTCTGAGGCACAACACATCTTTTACATGATCATATACTTGTAAATAGAACTTTTGTGGGTCAGCTCAACACTCTACATTTGAAATTTCTGAGTTCCAGGTGGATTTTGTAAAATTCTTACCAGATTACTAAAAAAAACCCCAAACAAACAAAACCAAAACAAACAACAAAAACAAACAAAAAACCCAAACACCAAGTACATAATTTCTGGTCAGAGCTTATTAAACATTAAAACCTAACATCTAATAGAAACAAAAGATACTTCTGGGAATCCTCCCCACTGCAAATATTTCTGTAGCTGTCATGAGAGTCATGGAAATTAGGAAGTTTAAAGAAAAAGATGGTGAATCATATGTAGACTATACTTTGTTGTGTTCAAGAGGATCTGCAGAGATGCCAACACCTTCCAGATCTCAGATACATTGCAAAATAGTGCACCTTGACAATATAACCCTTGACTTCTTATCTCCACATTTGCCTGCTACAGCCCCATTACCTCCTGTTTGGTGTCTTCAGGAGATACAGGGAGGCTGAAGAGGATCAGCAAAGCTCTGCAAAATCTCTGAAGCTGAGATTGGCTAAGGCAGCCCAGATTCTTATAGCAGATTATTCATGTAAGTTTGGCCTGCTGGGACCAGTTTGAACACAAACAAAACATGACCAGGAGTGACTTAAGGCCTGACTACTTTTTTTATATTCACACAGCATTCAAGAAAAGCTAGAACTCAAAGGCTGATCTCCTGTGAGGAAAATAGGCTATGGAGTGTCCCTTTTGGAGTTCATAGTCCTTTTGGTTAAGCTGGACATGCTGATTTAGCTAATAGAAAGAAAAACCAGTTAAATCTGCCCCTGAATTCCAGTTAATTCAAACCATGGTTTTGGTTCTGCAAAAAACAGAAAAACCCTCTAAGAGTCATTGTAGAAAACTGCAGCAACAGAAGAGAAATTTGGAGCAGATTTTCTCCATCTTCTCCTAACGCATCTAACTTTTTCTCTCATTAAAACGGTAAGTGTGTTTCTTAGAGAAATAGGAATGTGTGTCTGTATTTTTATAGGTAACTTGAAGGAAAATAGAAAGGCTGACTGAACGTCTTCACAAGGTCAAAGTTCAGTTGTGTACCCTTGACTTAAGTTACTGTGTTGTAAAACTTGAGATCAAAAGTATTTAGAATGATAAAAGCAAAAGACTAGAAAGAACAGTAAAGATTACAGCTCATGATAAAGGATATGGTAATGTGCCAAGTAAAGAATACAGTAATGCATCAAATGGAAGAGTCCAGGCCCCAAAGAGCCTGGAAGCAATTATTAAAGCTGAAGAACTGTGGTTTTAATGAATGTGGAACATCATTATATGTCAAAAAGATCCAAGCCCATAATTTAAGGATATTAATTAAATCAATCATTTGATTAGAATTGCTTTAAGCAAAAAACTTAAATAGGAAATAGTTGAAAAAAACAGATGTAGGATCTGTCAATTAAAACAAACAAACAAACAAAAAAGCAAGAAAGAAAAGAAGAATTTTCACTGTGAAACATGCCTTACTAACAAATAAAATAGTAGAGGTCTGGAGAAGCTCCCAGTGTGAGTTGCATCATTTACTGCAATGCTTGACTAAATTTCAAATGGACTTGGAGTGCAGAATGTTCTTTGTATAACACTAGCAAGCCAGTGGTGGGCTCCAAATAAAAGGAAAGGATTCATCGTTTCCCATCCCCTTCCGCAGCCTTCTTTTCATAAAAAGAAAAGGCTGTTTCAGTTAGAGCTGTGCAGATTCTCTGAGCTGAGTTTGGTTCAAAGTTTTTTTTATGCAATGCCAGCATCCCCAGGGATCAGCTTCCCTGCAGGCCAAGCTGTCCCAGTGCTGGTACAGATTTGTTTGGGTCAAGTTCTGCTTGCCATGTGCCCCGAGCTCACAAGAGTACTGGTTCTCAGCGAGGGGCCTGATGTGACTTCTTTCCAGCGAGTTAAACTCTGCTGCCTCCTACCCTTTGGACTGGATACCCTGTTTGCAGCTCTTCCCACTTCTCTCCCCATGGGGCCCTGCAGATCCACTACATGTGTTTAGGTCTGGAGTTAACTACCCACTTGTCTTCTACCTTCTCCTTTTCCAGCCACGCTAATGCTAGAGATCCTTGTGCAACTGTCACCCCTGCAGGGTGTTTCTTAATAGAGGGATTCTAACACGTGTGTTCAGCCTGTTTACAAAAGCAATATATAACACCCCAAAGCTTTGTGCACTTAATGGTATCTTCTACAGCCCTGACAAACCAGCTGACTCAGGTATGCAGTGGGTTGGAAGGAGTCTGCAAACAGAAAGTGAACATGTACAGATTTGAAGCCATAACACTGTGCACTGTTAAGAACCATCTTTGGAATTAATTCAATACACTTGTCTCAGCCTGTGAGCTAAGATGTGACACCAATAATATATTGTGTTTCCTAACAGCTAGAAAATACGAAATACTTTCAGCAAATTGATTTAATGTCCAAGTCTCACAATGAAGTACAGTATTCTGTAGCTGAATAGTAAGAAATAAAAAGGATCCAGCTTAGGCTGCAAATGCCTGTAAATGGCTAAGTACTCAGAGAACAACAACACAGTAATTCTGCCCATTGCTGCTTAAATAAAATAAACATAGCTGAAGAAAAAACACAAAATAGAAACCTCTTGGGGAGCTCACAACTCTTGAGTAGGCACTGACCATTACTGTTTGATGCTGTGAATAACAGGGGCATCCCTAGACAGTATCTCCAAAAAAATCAAACTATTTTGCTATAAGTATGTCAGACTGTAAACATGACTGTGAACTATTATGTCATGCCTATTAGATTACGTCAGGCTCTGACCACTGATGTTAATAGGCTGCAAGAGCCAGCATTGTTTACATTTTTGTATATAATATCCTTCCCACCAAACCCAAACTTTCTTCACTTTCTATTGTTAACAAGTTAAAGTATTTCTCAAGCTTTTGTCCAGCACCAAAGCTCAAACCAGTGCATTCAAAGGTACATTCTGTTGTATAACACTACTGAGACTGTTTTCTTTTTTCACTTATTTTAGGATTTCATAGCCCAGTCCTATATTAAGGCAAAATCTTTCAGTCTTAAAACTTCCTCTGACCTTTGCCTGAGAACGTCCAACACTATTTTCATCAAGCATTTGAAATTGTTTCCAAAGGATGAGTAGAAAGCACCCTTCTTAGAAATGAGTGATGTGCCTAAAACAATTATTTCCCCTGCCACATCCCACAGAAAGATGGTGGCATCTCAGAAGAAAGAGATGGCCCTAATTACAGGAAGGAGCTGGACTCACACCACTGCTGGGGCAACAGCTGTGCATGCTGCACTCAGGAGTGCCAAGGTAATTTCCCCTCCCCGCCCTTCTAAAATAAAAAGTAGCTCAAAGACAGTTTCTAAAAATAATTTTCTCTGTCTAAGGGGTTAAACCAGATGCTGGGAAATAGTAGATTTGCAATCACCTGTGTGTCCTTATACAAAGATGTTACGATCCTGTTGCCCTAAAGACTGCAGAGAAAAAAACTCCAAGCCAATTAGTACAGGAGAAAAGATAAGGAGAGCAGAAGCTTTAATGAGTCTCCAGGCCCCAGGAATACAAACTGCCACGTGTGCATTCAAACACAGGTTCTGTGATTTTATAATGATGTCTATCCAAGCCCAATTTGCCCACCCCTTGACATGTCCCCTTGGAAATTGAGTCTGGGGGAGTTTGGGACCCCTCTTTCATCATCTTCTCATCACATTGAGTCCTTAGAGGCCTTCCAAAGTTCCAGGCTTGAAGATCATTGTGTCTATGTGACATCTCCTGGTCCAGGCCTCAGGATGCTTTCCCACCATTCTACCTCGAAAACACGCTAGAGGGATTGATAGGAAATGGGGCAGCTGGCTACGTGTAAACATTAGGCTACAGCATGTGGGAAAGTACTGCTACATTAAAATCTACCATCACTACACAACTACTTCTAAAATCTACAAAAATTAAAGAAATCCCAAAACTCTAAGGCATCAATCCTTTCTGATTAGAGGACCCTAAACAAGTTTTCTCTGTAAAATTTTTGCCACATAAGGAGAGTAGGACTGATAGGTAGAGTGGCAAAATGAGATAGCAGAGGCAGTTCTGAATTTCAAATGGCTGAACTTTTGAGGGCTCAGTTTGCAAAAAAAATAAGTAGTTTTAAAAAGAAATATGCCACATTGCCGCTAATCTACAGTTTATAGTATAATTTTGGTAACATCAGTGCTACTCCATTAGTGCAATACTCAATGCTAAGGAAGGCATGACTGTACATAATTAATGACCTAGATTAATATTTATATGACCCCATGACTGAACTCACATAGCATTATCCTGATGTAGATGTTATCTTCCCCCAAACATGGGTCTTACTACTTAAAACAATGGATGGCAATGCCCAAGGATTGGCAGCGTGGGGCAGCTTTGTCAACAGTGCTTGCAAAACTCCTATGTAGAGGACATAGAGAAACATTCACAAATAAGATTTCTACAGTTCTTTTCTAAGTCTTCTGCACATGCAGAAACATGCTAATTTACCCTTCTTGTTTATTTAGCTTTGGTTTCAGCAGGCACGATGGAAACTCTGGGGCTCATTCTGTATTAGCTGGAAGTGAGATATACCTTGGACACCAAATGGGAAATTAGCACCAAACTCTTTCCTCAAAAAACCTTCCTGTTTGCCTCAATACTTCATTCCAACCAGAACTAGGAGGTCAGAAACAAAAGGGGTCCATTGCAGGGCACACACACAGAGGAAACAGATTATTGTTAAAAAAAGGAGTTATTAAAATGAGAAAGGAGCAACATGTTTACAAACTGAATGACAACATAAGCCTATTCCCATTCTAGCAAAACACTGCAGACAAACTATTAAACAGATACAGTGAACCTCAAAGGAAAACAGTGATTAAAACATCAAGGGAAATTATTTATGTCAGAGTTTTGCAAAGAAAAATTATTCTGAAGAAAGAGAGCTGAACTGCAAGAAAAGCAGAGTTTAAGAAAGACACTTAAATTTGCTTGATCCCAACTCTTCTTGATTGTACTCAGAATTAAAGGAAAATCACAATCCATACTCCCCCAAATTAAAGACAATTGAAAGTAATCCCATTCCCCCATCTCTGGAAAATGACCAAGTCTTTCCCTTTAAAGGAGTAAAGGCATTTATGAAGAGACAGTCTTTCTTGCACCAAAGTCCTAATTGAAAGAACATGGCATGACCTGAAGCAAAATGTTAACTGAAACCACTCTGCGTTTCTTTTCCAACCAAAGTCCTTTTGTGTGTCTTTTATAGATGAATTTGACACACTCCCTTCCCTTGCCTGGAAAGTTCTGGGGTTTTTTGTTTATACTGTATGAAGCATGAAATTATTGTCCTTAATGCTTTGTTCTTCCCAACTGCATGAAACTTAGCAACATTTTGAAACATATTTGTTAGATGAAGAGGGCCAGAGCTGACATATGAAAAACATATGAGTATGTCCATTTGCACGCACAAAACCCACCCCAGCATACATGAAAACCAGCACTGTGGTGGCTAATTGATTTTTTGCCCTCAAAGCACCTAGACTATCAATTAATACAACACACTTCCACATTTCTGAGGGAAAATCAGATGCAGAAGCAGTACTGGTATAAACCCCTCCATCCTCATGCAACACAAACACACAGCTCTAATTGCAACAACAAGAAAGGTCACTTTATTTTGCAAGAAAATTCACTCTAAATTTGCTTGTGTAACGCTATTCCTCTCTCTCTTAGGCTACATAGCCTCTTTTCTCTCCTTTTCAATTAAAAAGGAGGAGTTTCCTACCCCACCTAGCAACATCACCAAAAATGAAGCCCATTCTAATCCTGTATTCTTCTAAATTCTCAGGTTCTAGCAGAAGTTTATGATTGTTTAAAGCATAGAACATTATCCCTTCGCTTTCTGCCATCCAGAAATCTTTCCTGTGTATAATTTCAAGGGCACTTTTTAATAAGTCAGCAGTAAAATCATCTAAATTGCATGAAGTGCAGAGATCCTTTTTTTCCCTCAAAAGCAATAATTTAGCAAAACTTAGAGAGACCATTTTATACTCAGTAAAACTTCTATTTCCTTTTTATACGTTACTCAAAAAAAAATACAGACTGGAAAGGCCAAGGGATTGAAGAAATAAGCACAATTTTTCAGAAACAGAAGAAAAATAACAATAAAAAAAAACCCTGAAAAATATTTGAGGAGGAAGGAGTATGCTCTTACACAATCTTATTCAATGTACTGAGTTATCAAAGGTAATTATAAATATAAATTACATACCAGGGAGAAAAATCAGATGGGTGAAGAAAGAGGTTACACCATGTTACTTCTCCCCCTGCAGGAGGAGGGGAAAAAAAATGAAGTGCTTCTCCCAGGGTACGTCCTGAGCTCAGGTGACTGCACTTACCTCCTATCAGTGTCTTCAGCTGAGCTGGGGAATGCAGCAGTGTAAATAAGAATCCAGCAGTAAATAAAATGGTCTTCTGTGGAGGAAAAAAAGAGGGGGTTGGGGGAAGATCTAGGAATTGCTATCTAGTAAAGCCTTTGCTTGGAGAGTTTAGCTAATGGATTATCTTTAAAACACATGTATATACTTAAGTAGCTTTTAAATAACTAAAAGCTACAAAATCCTTATTGTGCTTACACTGTGGAACTGAAAATTGCACTAGTTTGCATATTTTGAATAAAATTACATGAACTGTTACCTCCAAGGAATTAATTTCTGGGACATAATCTAAATAAGTGAAAGTGGAGAAAATAACTAACTCCCTTGTGAATGTTTCGTCAGACTAGTCACTGTGAGTTCTGGCTCATCTGTAGTTTACAGGCAAAAAGAATCCAGGTCAAACATTTTCTTGGGATATCTCCTATTTTAAATTTCAGTTCAGAGAAATGAACAGAAGTTTAATTGAACATGTGCCTTCTAATTTCTGCCTTCGCAACAAATCCAGAATCAATCATAGCAATTCCCGATCAAACAGCATTCTAAAGTGCAGGTATGTAAGCAAACAGTTGAGAGGTTAGTTAAAACTGGAAGCAATTTTAATTTTACAAATGACAGAAGGAAATCAATAATTTAGAAGGAGACATGAAAACTTGTAATTTTTTTTCTTCCGACTGAATAATTCTCAAGACCTGAACAGAATTCCATATTTCCTTTCAGTTATTCCTTTCTTAAGTATTCTACATGCATTCTAATTAAGTTACCATTAGTCTCATTAAATTATGCTTTATGCCTAGGCGAAATTTTTGGAGGTTGAATTTTTGGAAGTAACTAGTGTACAGAACACCTGTTGTAGTCATGAGTGAAACATTCCACCTGAATCTCTGATAAGTCTAATTGATTTTTGGCCAGAATTTTGGGAACTGTTAGGAAAATATTTTTTTATGTCAGTGGTTTTACTCAGGACACCTTCTGATCTTTTATATCCTAGAAAGCAAAAGCTTTATTGAAAATAGGAGCACTAGAAAGTGTCTTGTGACTGAACTTCACGTGCATTTTGCTCAGTTACCTATTGCAACAGCTTCTTCCCTGTGCCATTATTCACAATATGTAGTACCAGGTCAATTCTTTGCCTGTCTACCTGCCTTTTTCTTTACAAGGAAAGAGGCAGCTTGTCCTGCAGTTGGTTTCTTCCTCCTCCACACCACATTGCCAAGAGGAAAAACATAGTGAGAAAGTATAAAAATAAAAATTATTTAAAAGCGAGATACTCTTACACAAAAATATAAATACAATTTATTTCCTAAACTATCAGTATTCCCATCTAACATCAAATTACAACAGTCAAAAGTTTTACACAACAGATCTGAAAATTGTGCCATTTTTCCACAATTTATTGCAGCTAATAATTTCTAAACAACACAGAGATTTTTTTTTTTTTTTGTTCTGAACATATGAAACCCCTGGAAAAATACTTTAATTTTCAGAAAGAAAATTTACCTTATAAAATTAAAGAGTTAATGTTACTTTGAGGGGCATGACTCAAGATGACAGAGTGATTTATATGCTATTTGGAAGGTTATATAGAGCAATAAACAAGTAATCCAAACAGTTACACTCAGCAAATGTAAGTGTGCAACAGACAGACTGTACAGGAGAGTAACCCAGGGGTCAGCAAACAGCTCCCTGGAAGACCTTTAAGTCCTATTAAATATCTCAGCTGAGCTCTGTCTGGAGCTTGGGAAACTTTAAAATGTCTTCTCCCTTCCTTCCTAAAACCCCTGAACATTAACACCGTGCAAGTACAAAAGCATCCTGCGCTCCAAAAAATGCTGTCTGTGACATCTGAAGATGATCATATGAATGGAGATACTATTTCAACTCAAGAGTCCACCTCAGCCACTACAATCTCTCAGCCTCCAAGCAGAAGTCATTTAGGGTATTTTCTGAGCTTCCTGTGGTTTGTCTGGCTTCTTGGTTACCCCAGTAGGTGTCTCTTCCAACTACCTCTTCAGTTTACCTTTAAATCCACATTGTGGAAGGTACACAGTTTTTGACAAGGAGTCCCACAGGTCTGCAAGCTGCTTGTTTTATCCAGTCAAGCATTTGTACTAAGTACAGAAATCTCTTTAATGTGGGGCTCAGTATAGTACCTTGTCTCTAGGGCTGAAAGGCCAACATTAACTGACAAGAGTGTCTTTACCTTTACCTTATAAACATCAGTGACTTAAAAATCTGTTCCTTCTTTCATGCTCTAATTGTCCCCTTCCAGTGTGCTCTTCCACCCATTTCCTCTGTTGTGACACCACACCTTCAAACTCACCTAAAAGTTAATCCAGCCCATCCTCTTCACTCTTGTCACAAAGTCACTTAAAAATTCACTTTTGTCATAAATCTTTGAGGTTGCTTTTTTCCTTTTTCTTTCTTCTTCCCTCCAAATTCCACATTTGGATCATTTCCAAATCCTGATGCTTTTTCCTCTAAAAAGCTCCAGACCTCTATATCCTATATCACAGTAAGTAAAACTTGGTATCCAAAGTGCCGTGAATGCTTCACTGATGCAAACTAGTCTTGTCTGCCTTCCTTAACATCAATGCTGCTTGGTCCAGCACCGATAAAATAGAGCCACAAAGATGCTAGGAAGGGGGAACAGATAAACCACAGGAGCCAGAGGGAAATTTGGAGGTCAAACATAAAGAAAAATCCAGATCCCCTGGGCTCTAGAGTATGGCCAGCACAGATGGAGTCTCTGGGGACTGTTGCTGCCAAGCTCCTGGAGAGATTACGCAGTAGGAAATTTTCAGAGGCTTGTGATACAGCCAGATTTAAGCAGATTCCTGACCACAAGCTCTCCAGCTTTCCAAAAAGATGGTTATAAGATTTCTTTACCCTTGTGTACACTATATTTTACCTTACATTTGTTCTTTGTCTACTGAAACTTTCCCCAAAAATTCAGCTTAAGGCTGATCGTAGCTATGGAGAATTCAGATCCAAGTTTTTCAAGTTATACACTACCAGAAAAAACCTTAAACTATCATCCACTATCATAAAGGAATGTATTAGGTAACTTTGATGACAGCCATCTTCGCCAGCTTCACCTTTAAATTTTAACAGTAAAATAATCTTATCTTTTGTTTTCTCAAGCAAAGGACCATTTTTTCGGTGTTGTGTGACATTCTGCAAATGATTCATGGAGGCACTTCCAGATTAACTGCAAGCCAAGATTTCAATGCAAATCTTTTCTGACCTCCTATTGCTAGACAGTTTCTAAACTAAAATAAAATCAGCAACTTTATTGTAAGTGTATTTCTAACTGAGCTTCATTGGTTGCACTCAGTTACTGAGAGCCCACAGAATCACATGGTTTGGGTTGGAAGGGACCTTCAGAAAACCTCTAGTGCAATCCCCCTGCTATGTGCAGGGACATCTTTAACTAGATTAGGTTGTTTAGAGCCCTGTCCAGCCTAACTATGAATGTTTCCAGGGATGAGACACCTACCACCCCTCCAGGCAATATGTGCCAGTGTTTCACCACACTCGTCATAAAAAAATTCTTCCCTATTTATATCCTTATAAGAGTCTTAAGCTTTTAGTTTAAAACCATTACCCTTTGTCCTATCACAACAGACCCTGCTAAACAGTTGCCCCCATCTTTCCTATAAGCCCCCTTTAAGTAAGCCACAAGAAGGTCTCCCCAGAGCCTTCTCTCCTCCAGGCTGAACAACCCCAGCTCTCCCAGCCCATCTTCACAGGAGAGGTGTTCCAGCCCTCTGATCATTTCTGTGGCCCTGCTCCTTCTCAACCACTTCAACAGGTCCATGACCATCCTGTGCTGGGGACACCAGAGCTGGATGCAGCACTCCAGGTGGGGTCTCACCAGGGCAGAGCAGAGGGGCAGAATCACCTCCCTCACCTTTCTGACCACGATGCTGTGGATGCAGCCCAGGATACAATCGGCTTTCTGTCCTGCAAATGCTCGTTGCTGGGTCATGTCCAGCCTCTCATGCATGAGCATCCCCAAGCCCTTCTCTACAGGGCTTCTCTCAATCCCTTCATCCCTCAGCCTGTGTTGATACTGGGGATTGCCCCGACCCAGGTGCAGCACCTTGCACTTGGTCTTGATAAAATTCATGAGATTCTCATGGACCCACTTCTTGAGCATTTCCATGTCCCTCTGGATGCCATCCCATTCTTCAGGTGTGTCAACAGCACCACTCAGCTTGGTGTCATCTGTAAACTTGCTGAGGGGCACTCAATCCCTTTGTTTATGTCATTAATGAAGACATTAATTAGCATTGATTCCAAGAGACATCTGAGGAACAGCACGTGACACAGATGTCCATCAAGACTGAACTGTTGATGGTCTGGATGCAACAATCCAACCAATTCCTTGCCTACCAAACAGTCCCTCCATCAATCCTCAGAATATTATAGTTCAGTAGTATCTGGTTTCTTCTAGCTTCCATAGGAAAACATGAACTAAAGAAATTTTAGACATTAAGAGAAGATTTAAAGGTACTTTGTTTAGGTTTTTTTCCTCCCTTTGCAACAGATTGGAGGGGTGTGAAGAAATTCTCTTGGACACTGAGTGTAATTATAACTAATCATTTCCTTCTTTCTCCTTGGAGCAACATACATTGACTTCTCTTCATTTTAAGGTAGTTGGCTGACACAACTCAAATTTAATTACTCTTTCTGCCTGATAAACTCCAGTCTGTGAGCAAATATGTCTCATTTTTAAGTTTGGCTAGACAGCAGCAGTGTAATAAAGACCTTTCCACCCCTGTTGCAGCCTGTAGCTTTTGAAATCTTTCCTAGAAGACAAAGCAGACTCCTCTACCATAGAACTTTCTCATAACAACCTTATTAAATGAAAAACTAATGCCTAAAAAAGCTGTAAACTAATAAACTGACTGCCAGTTATAATGAATTCTCCCGTCAGAATTGCTTGACATGCAACTAGAGCAGGTAAACAACAATGTTGATGGTGACTTTCAAAATAAGGTTTACTAGGCAAGGATGAGAATTGACACAGGCATTCTAAATACTCAGTTGTTTTTGTCCCATCAAGTAAAAATTCCCAGTTTCTGAATGGTTGTAGTAGTTCAATTTGTGTAATCACTTGCCAGAAATATCCAGGCAGCAAATTCTGACAGGGTTGCTTGTGCTGTATAAATTCAAACTGTGGCTTACTCTGCACTGTGTCCCTGCCCAGACTAAAACTAACACAGCAGTATTAAAGAAGAGCAGAATTTTATTTTTAAATTCTCGACAGCATCTCCAAATGGGAATTTCCATACACAAATTCATCTTCCTATAGACCTTAGCAATGAGCAAAATATGGAGCTTTGTGGTGTTGGGGACTTTCAAAGCATCTCAAAAATACTCAGATGGTCTTCTAAAAGAAGGAGGCCAAGCAAAGACAAGGGGCATTTCTAGTCAGTCACATTTCAAAGCTGTTAGGAGGCAATTAAAATATTCTGATCATAGGCTGCCAAAGGACAAGCACTAACAGTTCTAACTCCCTTAGGAAAATACGTCAGAAGCAGCAGACTTCTCAGACATGAGGCCAAGAGCAGCATTTGACATATACACTCAGTCTGCAAGAGTCAGAGGAAGGGAAGTGTGAGAAAGAGTTTATGCCCTTTAAAACCAGCAACACAGCCATGGTTTTCCTTGTGAGAGTTTTAACCCACGAACCCCAGTAACTGTTCAGCTCTTTCTTGTTCAGGCCGAGAGGGGTGTCAGGCAGGTATCAAGCACATGCCAACCACAGTTTCTTCCAGCATGGTTAGAAGTGATCAGCACGTCTCTATTAGTACAGATTTTGAGGTAAAACCCCAAAGAAGAAAAAAAAGTGGTGGTAGCATAAAAAAAAAAAAAAAAGGGAAAATTTGAATGGCACATAAATTACCCCTCCAATACAGAAGAAAAAGAATAAAACTGGCAAAAACATTTCAAATAAAATTAGCAACATAAAATGAAGCAAACACTGCACTTTAACTTCACTATTCAGCAGGAGCCCAGTTTTGAGCTGGGTCTATGCTCTAAATTCCATTTTTTTTCTTCAGTGAGTGAATTCTGAATCATTTTTTCTAGGGAATTTTAAGCAGGAGTGCAATGGATAAAGGATTAGGTTCTGTTATACCAGTGAAAGGTGGGCTATTGGCACTGGTTGGTTCAGCTTTCATGTACTCCAAATCATATTTAGCATAAAAGCACCATGATCTTTACTGGGATATACCAAAGAAGTAGTAGATGCCATGGGTGCAATTGTTATGATGTGTTTACAAGGAAAGATAAAACACTGATATTTAATTATAGTGGTTTGAATCAAGGCTGGCTTGCTGATTGTGAGAGTACAAACCAAACCCTAATACATCACAAAACACACTGGCTGACATTCAGGGTTGTTATTTCACTGGAGTTTTTTTAACTAACCTGAACAACATGTCAGAGAATTCTCCAGTTAACTGCTTCAATAGGCTTTGTTCAGAAGAAGTTGTACACCACCACACACAGAATTTGCCTTCACTGCTTATTTAAAACAGGAACTCAGAAGAAATTGCACAGTGCTTTTAATCAGTCAAGATCCACCTCTGAGAGAGCACCATGGAAATAGAAGAAGGCAAAATAGAGTATATTTACATATATCACATGAAATCAGGCTGTGTTCAGCATGTAGTGTACGCATATGCATGGGATGTCAGCTGAGTTACATTTTCCTCAAGGTGACATTGGTGCTTGTCTTGCCAAATTTGATAAAAGTGACAAATGCTCTCATATAAGAGGAATCTCTCATCATCTTGTCAGGCAGAGTGAAGGCAAACCGCACCTTCAAGTGATGAGGTGGTTTTGGAGCTGTTAAAAGTCACAAAGTGGCTCTGCAGCAATGTGCCATCCATAACAGATGAACTCAGCCAAGGCTGCCTTCCTTGGGTCTGGTGAAGGCTCCAGCTCTCAGCCCTCCCAGTCCCATTCAGACCCAGCCCTGGATGAACTCTGGGCTTGGATTTTTTTGAGCATACCTCTTAGATTTTTTTGGGGAACTGTAACTATCACTTTAGCCAGGCTCACTGCTGCTCGTTTTCTAATTAAACAACAATCTAACATTCTCTTTTACCCAGAGTATTCCCAAACCTAAGAGTGATCAATGCTTTCTTGGTGTCAGCTTTCCCTGCAGCTGTCTCCATAATGATATTGCCTTTCCTAGTGATAGTGGTAAACTTAAAGGGAAAAAATACACTCCTTATACAACACCTGATCTACTTTGAATTTTAATTTTTTCCCCAGCAGAAGACTGGCATGTGTCATGGGCATGCTTACAGAGTGCCACAGCAGATAAGAAAGCAAAATTATTGTGAAACATATTTATGAAAGAAAAATAATCCAAAATGCAATAAATTTGAAAAGAGGTCTGGAGAGTTGCTATTACTGGTCTTGGCTTCAGTTTTTTAATCTTACTGTGCTGAGACAAAGCTTGACATGAAAGTCAAGCAAAGTGTCAAACCATGGACTCAATGGGAATTCCAAACATAGTGCCTCAATCCTATATGGAAAGGAGGAGAATTCGTATTACAAAACTTCATGCTATTTTTAGAAGTAACTAAAAGCAGCTAAGGCTCAGATTTTTTTAGGGAAATTAGGTATATAAAAATATATATAGTGGTGGATGGCAGAAACCTTTACTGATACACAATCCTGATTCCAGGGTCTTCATCTGTTAGCTCAGTCTTGTCAAAAACATGTTAAAAGTTATGTTCTCCAACTTTTAAGAAATACAAGACTGCACAAAATATCTTCGTGCTCCTAAACCATTTGAGAAATAAAAACTGAGCACACAAAAACAATGTAAATTTTATCTGTAATGAAAGATGAGCCACTTTTTTTTTGGTGAAGTATATACCTGGGGTCTTTTCTGATTTTTGTAGTTTTAGCAACATTTTCTTTTGCTGATACTGGTAAAATACACACTACCAAGAAAAACAATGGGGCTACACACAGAAGCAGATACACCAATTAAACTCCATGTGACCACACTGAGAAAACAATGAAAGTGCAGAACAGGTCACTTGCTCTATATAGTTATCTAATTCATTTCAACTGAAAATATTTTTGCAGATATGCACTCTGGAAAACTATCTCCATAAATTTCTAAAATAGCCTAGTAGAATTCTCTTTAAACAGCCTGGCACATATGTGTTCATCCTAATTCATTGAGGAATTTTATTATGATAAGCTCTTTTATTTCTGAATATGTACACTGTGCTTCAGTGTCACAGTGTTAATTCCTTTCATCACATCTTGTTTTCCTGAGTTCTAACACTGAAAAAAGATTTTTGGTTAAAAAAAAAATATAAAATGAAGCATGTGATTTTTAAAATAAACTGTCCTTTGAATAACACATGCTCAATTAGCATACCCTAAGTTAAAGCACACGCTTTAAGAATGTTGAATTAAAGTCTTGAGACATCTCTACTTGAATTTGCCTCTATACCTCAGATGGTCTTAGTTAATACACTATTTGTTGATGCGTAAGACCTTAAATTATTTTGTTAACCAGCAAAAAAAAAAAAAAGGACATTCTATTGTACACTTGCAAATGTCAGCTTTTGAAATAAAACCCATATTTCTGAATTTCAGCTTGTTTTTCAAAACTCCAGTTTGAGAATGATGAAATGATCCCGCTTGAAGATTTATAACAGCAGCTGTATTACAAAAGCACAGTGGTGTCATTTGAAGTACATGAAGTCCATATCTTTGCCTCAACTTTTGCCTTCAAAAGAGCTGAGCAGAATTTGCTTAATATTTCTGAAGACTGGAGAATTGTAGTTGATGTCAGGCATAGAAAATGTCAAGCAAAAATCTGTTGGAAGTGGGACCTGCACTGATACACATGAATGGAGGAAGAATAGAGAGAAGGAAACCAACTTCGATGTGTGGAAAGTACAGATAAATCACCCCAGAACTGGACTTTAAGTGTGCCTCAAGGACTTTTGTGTAGTAGCTTGTATTCTTCATTTAAACCTAATATTAGGTTGACCATCCCCCATTTTCCCTTCTGCCCCCCTAGCCTGTAAGCCCTGTCAGGCTTGGCAACCCTTCCCTATTGGTTGGTTTACCCCGAGGTACCATCCAATCATGTTATCCCAAGTTCTCTCCTCCCCAGTTGACACCCACATATGTTTATTCATTACCCTTTACCCTATAGAATGTAGCGGATTTGCATGCTCCGCCTAGTCACCTCCTCTTTTCCAGACTCTTCTTCCCCAGAGGGTATAAAAAGCCCCCCATTTTGTTAATAAAACTGGATCAGCCTTGGCTTTTTAGGTGTTCACTTCGTCTCCGTGTCTTCTTTGCGGGCGCGGCGCAGGTGAACCTAACCTCAAAGCTTTTGCTGCTGCTAGCTACAACTCACAAAGCAGGCAAGAACCCCCGTCGCTGGTCTGTTCCCCTCCCGAGAACAAGACTGCGACAAAAATCTATGTCAGAAACTTCTGGTATATCACTAAGCACGACTAAGGTAGAAAGGCTACAATGTTCATGGCAAACTGATAATGCAGCTGGATTTTAATGGAAATTTCAATGGTACAAATCACATAATATCACATAGAAACATAATTTGCTACCCCCTGTCTCCACCAGCTGGAAGGAGCCATGTTACACTAATTTCTCCTGTCTCTTTTCTTCTTTTCACCAGAGCAATATCACATCATTTTTGCTTCATTCTTACACCAGGACAAACAAACAAAAAAAGGCATTAATTGTGTTCTCCCATTTGGAAATGTTTGGTGTAATCTCAGGTGCTTCACGAGATTGCATATTCATGAACACTTACAGTTTTCAGCATTTGTACTCCATCCTAGAAATACCTTCCCACTTATTCCACAAAACACCTTTTTTCCTGCAATGCATTCTGCTTTCTCCTATGTCAAGGGGCATATCATACTATAAAAGTTGTTTGAAATCAACAATGAATCAATTTCTAGTTGATATATAAAAACATTAAACCAAAGAACCACTATGGAAAAATAAAATGTGAGTAGATGGTAAAAAAAACAACCAAACAGTTAAGTTCTGGGGTCTGGACCAGCAGGTAGGAAGGAAATAAAAGAAGGGAATAAAAGATGCAATGTCCATATTCATGGCTGATGTGAAAGGAAACAGGCCCAAAAGTAAATAAAGATAAATCCAGATCATCCCTTATGGTAGCATGGAGAATTTTGCTTTTTATTATCCAACTGATTTTGGGAATCAATGAAAATATCTCCATGAATACAGAAATCAGCTGTAGTGTATGTGACTTTCCAGCTCTCTTACTGTTAATGAAGTAAATACAGTAATTGGACATGGACGCTTTTGTTGCATTAAGCACTTGTTCTTTAAAATACTTTCACACTGGAGATTTGCAAATGTCATACAGTAATTATTTCAGCAAATGCAGCCTTTTATCCTGTGAGTAGCATAAACCATTACTGATTTTCTCAATTCTGTAACAATTATTTTCACAATGATGCTTACCAACACTCAATTTATAATTTATCAACAAATGAACAAGAGGCTTTCAGATTTGTGCTACATTGGTTGGATTGATGAGACCACATAGTAAAGTCATGATTTACTTATTAAATTCCTAACTCTTACAGCCATGTTTCTCACAGAAATACACTAGTATTTTTACTGCTGAATTCCAAATTAATTTTCCGCTGTAATTCACTGAACCTATAGTTTATTAGTCCCATAGAAGTTTCTTCCAGTAAGTGTCTAGACAGTTTCAGAGAAGCACAAGAAAAGTAGAGGGAGTGGAGACACAGCTCATCAGCATTTGGTTCTTTATTTCAGGGAGCCTTTCAGAAATACTTTCTGCCTGTAATCAGAGCTGCCAACTCTGATACCAACGTTTCCATGCAGGTTTATAAAATTCTTCCCACAAACACCACAGCTTTTGCAGTCAAATGTATAACCAGGAAGGCCCTCTTTCATTTGAAATGAAAGTTCTCTTCAGCAAGATGAAGTTTGAAACCAGAAGACAAGTAAGAATAAGAAAAACTGAAGACTTTAATGAGGAGGGGCAAAGATGTTTTACACTTCTGCAAGATTGTAGTTGTCGCAGCTGTGATTTGGATAACCATATCGAAAGTATGTAAGCACAGCATAGAACCAGATGCAGCTGCAGTAGAAACAGGAATCAACTAAAAACTCTACATATTATTTATATTTATGTCACACACTAAAAACTGTTGAATTGCGAGAGTCACGGGTGGTAAATGAGAAAACCACATGATAATGAAAAAAAAAGGGAATAAGATGTACAAGATGAACAAACTGCATGGATTTATGAGAACAAAGAGACCATTTATCCAAAGTTAGATGAGCAAGTTCAAGCAGCTTACAGTCATCCTCAGGAACTGGCATTTAAATAGCAAAAACTTCCAGGTCTTCTAGATCTTGGCCATAAGAAACACACCCTTTACCCAAGAAATAATTAATTGAAACCCAAATGTGTTTGTCTTCTGTATAAGCCACGCCTGCTTTTGTTTGGAACTATTTCCTTAACAATGCCTTCTCTGGTCCATTTTCTGCATTCTGAAATAAAATCTATATTTGTGTTCGACCTCTTAACAGAGCATGAACCAAGAGCAGGATCAGAGTTTGAAATGCTATTTGGACTGGGTTCTTACCTTAGGCTGCAAACTTACAATCATCAATACTGTGTAAAGGTCTTCCACAATAATTGCACTTTCTTTGGAAGTTAAAATACTTCTGCTCTTGCCAAGTAAGACTGTGGATTGCTATATGGCTGATCTCTGATGAGTCCACACCAGTGTGCTGGCTAGCAGGACGTAAATGAACACTACCAATTGCCATGTATCAATTTACAGACCTTTCACAGTATGAAAACTCTTTCTTGCACACTTTGGCCCAGATTCCAGCTCTCGGTTAAATGGTGCAACTTGTCTCATGTGTTTTAAATTCTTCAGTGGGCAAAGTTGCCATTCCAAGCTGAAGCAGTCCCAGCCTATTTCAGTTTAGCTGCAGCCCATGGGGAGAGACCATTCTAGGATGAAGTATTCCTAAGTGATATTAATCCACTAGCTAAGAAAAATAGGGCTGTAATATTTTCTTTGCATTACATACAAGTGCTACACAAGTAACCAAATTTAAATTAATGTCTTTGCTACTTTGAGGGGCCTTTGAGAAATTTCACAGAATCACAGAATGTGCTGAGTTAGTAGGGACCCATAAGGATCAGAGTCCAACCCTTAGCCCTGCACAGGACCATCCCCAAGTCTCACAAGACCTCTCAAAGTAGCAAAGACATTAATCTAACCTACATGGGCAGGTTTCTTAGTACTTCCACAAATAAATGGCGTTGGCTGAGTCCTTTTAACAGACACCAAAAGATTAAATGACCAGTATTATTATTTTAGGATAGAAAAACATAACATGACTTCAGGCTTTGAGAAAGCATCAACCTTCACCAATTGAACTTTTTGCCTTTTAAATGAAAAAAAAAAAAAAAGAATCACATCTTGTATTTAAATATGACACGTTTAAGAAATAAAAAGAAGGGAAACGAGGTTGTTATCAGAGTTATATGTGAAGTTTGAAAGCACTACCTGATCTTTGGTTTTCAAAATAACATCAAGACTAGAATTAGATACAAGCTAATCTACCACTTGCTAAGCTTATGAAACCTTAAGTACTTAAACACTAGAGGAAGAAAAGAACTGCTTTGAACATGTTATTATGTCATAGAACTGCTGCAAAAGAAAAAAAAAAAAAAGAAAAAAAAAATACTGCTGTAATACTACAGTCTCTACACAAAGAGGAATGGCCTGAATGAAAGTAGTCATATACACCCACTCAGACTAAGGGACAAACTCTAGACTTGTACCACAGAACTGTGTTGTTCCTTCTTAACTTCAGATCCTTATTTATCCAGAAACACATGGCCTTGTGTCAGAACAAGTACTGGCCTGAGTTGTATTCCCACATGTGTCTGCTGGAGATCGACCAAATTACTGTCCCCACGTAGCCACCTTTTTTTTGCTTCTACCTTATTCTTATCTATTTAAACTGTGAGCTCTTCTTTCCAATGGCTCTCACTGCTCCAATGGGTTTGTAGAGCAGCAGCACAACAGAGCCTGAACCTAATAGGAGTATCCTTTATTAGAATACTAAACATGATTTAAAAGCACTTCAAACAATGCATCTCAGAGAAAAAACCCAAAAGGTAGAGATGATACAGATCAATCCTTATGACAAAGACAGAAAGTTCCTTAGGAGACCTGCTGAAACACTCTGCCTCTTCATTTCAAAGGGCCCTGAGAAAGTTGATTTGATTCACCATTTCAAATTGTTCAGCTCTTGCAGTGACTCTGCTTTGTCTAATAACTTCAAAAGCTGCTTATTAGCCCAGCTTTGTATGAAATGTTAGAGCTCTTCTGGTAGAAGAATGTCATTAATATAGAAGAAAAACACTGGACCATTTTAGGAAGTTGGATGACAATTACTGCTGTATAGAAAATCTAATAGCAAACCAAAAAAGGAAGCTTAGAATTTGTCCACAACAAAGAGATCACAGCAGAATTTAAAAAAAAATACTTCTAAACATAAAAATTTGTTTCATTTTTTAAACATTTAAAATGTTTAAAGATACCTATCAACTCACATAACTTCACAAAGACAGAAAATGGCACATCAGCTTTCAGACAAGGCTGAAACTCCTCATGGCTCCATTGTTTCCATGGACATAAATAACAGTCATAAGAAAAGTTATTATAATTTTATGTTATTTAACAAATTCTAACATGTCTATATTAGGTAGTGGGCTACACAGTAGTAATCAGTTTAAAGCTGGTTTTTAGTGCAATAAACAATTGAGGTACAATTTTTTTTTTGGTTGGTTGGGTTTTAGTCTGGGAAATGGAAAAGGGGAAAATTGGTTAAATCTGCGGTGAAAAAGCGAGACATGAGAAAAACTTACCAAAATCCTTAAATACCGTTAAAATAACTTTTTAACCTCTAAGTAGATCTTTAACCACAATAACTATTTTATTTTCCATTTTTAGGCAGGATTGAAAACAAGCTTTACAAGAAATCCTAAGTTAAGCAAGAAGTAAAATTACAACTGGTATCTGCTGCAGTATCACCGGTAAGAATATGCAATGAGAACTCATTAGTACATTTTATTTACACTGTGAATTTTTCATTAGAGATTTGTGAATTCGCTGTTTTTCTCTTCTATGACTCTGCTGTGACCCCAAAAAAAGTTCAAAGAAAGATTCCGACATCACAAATAAAACTTTTTATTGTCCCTATCTCTCAGTTCCAAAATCAAGCCCACATTCTTAGAGAAATTATTGGAAAGTACCAAATATTTTTAAAGACCTGAATTTTATTTTCTTTAGAATCTTATTCTCCTTGAAAGTCTTAATTACTTCTGATATTTTTTTCCCTGAAAAAAAAACCCTCAGTATATTTGGCTGAGATGCCCAGTGATATCCTAGTAAAGAAATAATAGATTTTTAAGGATTACACCTAAACTACTTTGGCCTTCAAAATTCCTTTTTTGCACATTGGCAATCTTTTTATATTCATTTGATCTAAACCTAGACTAGTAAAGATAGTGATCAATGCATACAGGTATAAAGACATAACTTGGGAGAAATTTATACTTAATAGCAGTCAGTAGCAAAAATTGAGAGAACAAAGTCCTTCCTCATACCTTCTCTTGGTGAATCTGCAAAATGCCTCAGTATTTCAGAAGTAATTGCCTCACCCTAGCCTTCTTTTGGACACAGGCTGTTTGAACCAGGATATGGGTTTTTACAAGCTATGACCAAATACAGTTTTTAACATGAGGAATGATATAAAATCTCACTTAATTTACATTATTCTATTGTTTTCCCACATTCCTGCTTTCCGAGTAGGAGCTAAAGGTAGGAAAAGGCACAGCTGGATACCAGAGTATCAGAAACAGGAACAAAATTCAGTTCTGCCAAAAGTTGTTAATAATTTCAAAGGAGCAACAAAGAGCTGGAAAAGAGTATGAAAGCCACCTTCTGACAAGATAAAAAGGTAGGAAGTTCCGGGAGAATGGGCACACTGCTCTGTGCAACATGACTGTGCTTTTTCTTTTCTCATCCGACCCCCCCCCCCCCCCAGTCACAAGCCTCCTTAGGCCTGCAGAAAAATGCTTCTTAGAGATTGTTTCTCACTGAATTGGGTATGAGTGTTTTCATAGGCCAAGTTTGCTTTGTTCTCTGTGCAGTTCTGAAGTTGCTGGTCCTGCTGCCAATAAAAAAAAAATATAATGAAAACTCTCTAGGGACTTTAGAGAGCTGGAGGCTCCAGAGAGAAAGAAGGAAGCACTGTTGCTCTTTTACAGAAAGAAAAACAGTGGTATGGAGAATGAAGAGACTTCTCAAAAAGCACTTAGCTAGTGGTAAAACTGGAAACAGTATGAAGTACATACCCATGCAGAACAAGTATAGGAAAAAAAAAAGCAAAGTAAAATAGAGACAAAGATAATCTCTTTCCCTCTCACTCTCCTTTACAAAATAACATCTAACATACACTTACAAAATCTTTAAATACCATAGGGATGTTTGGGGAAATCCAAAGCATAAATTCAATGTCTTCAGACATTTCAATAACTCATTGCTCTTATGGTAGCTCTGCTAGTTCAGATCACTCCTAACATACTGCATTCCTATCATGATGTTGAATTGGCTATTGTAGTAGTCTAAACAAAACATTCTTCCAGTCGCCTTCCTTGGCTTATGGCCCCATCATTTATTATGCTATAGTGAGCAGCATTAGGAAGGTAAACAGCCCAACTTAATCCTGTCTTGTTTAAATTGGCCCTTGAAATGGTCAATGCTTTAAAACTTAGCACTTAGCACTTAATGAAATATTTTATTATATGGTTTGGCCCTTATCTCTATAAACCTCTTGATTTATACAGAGAGCTGTAAACTTATGAGATGATGTTTTCTAAGGGCCAACATGGGATTCTTGCAGAAAGTGAGCAGTAAATTTGGCTGACGTCTCATAGGCCTAACATGCCAGATTGGCTACTTGAATGGCCCCACAAAATTACCTGTCAACTGGTTCCCAAAGGCCCTTCTCAAGAAGGGACAGCTCAGCCATTCAAAACATGACATTCCCAGTTCCCAGGCGTTCTATCCCTTATGTGCTGGAAGCATCACATGTTTAGCATCAACAGCTGAATTTTTGGTATGATGAAGTCTCAGCTGCTTGCAAGCTGGAGCCAGGAAACACACTTTGTCTTCTCGGTGCCCAAAGGGGTTAGATGGTTTGCCACAGCAAAGACTCGTCCAGCCTAGAGTTGTCTGGGCCAAGAAGGAAATTCAGCAAAGAAGAGGGAAATGTTGAGGTAGAAAAGTGGGAGGACTGGTTTGTGAATGTCAGTCTCTTGCAGGGTTTGTGGTTCCACTTGGCTGACTTCAGTTCTCAGGAGAAGAGGGGTTGGGGGCATTGGCGGTGAAGGCTGGGTTCCAGGAGGAGGATTACAATTTACCTCCCAACTAGACTGGATAGTAGCCAATGCAGACTCTTTCATGTTGAGGAGACCATGGGAGAGTCATCCTGAATTTTCTGGTTTTTAAACTTGAACTGCAGCCACAGAGATTTTTTTTTTTTTTTTTTTTTTGCATTTAATTTCACATTGTTTCCCAGAGTCAATACATAATCATAGAATAATATAGTTCAGGATGGAACTCTAGATGTAAAATGCAAATGAGGTTCTTGCAAGAGAAATCCTTCTCCAGTGCTTGCTCCTTGCATTGACAGTGCCTTTGCAGCTCCAGTCCAACTGCAGCTGTAGGCTCTGCCTCTCTACCAACCCCAACCCTAGGCACTGACTGAGATGTACAGGAAGCCCCACAGCCCTCCCCTTTCTGAAGGGAGAAGCCTACTTACAGACTGCCACTTTCTTTGGCAGCACCTTTACAGCCTCACTTCACTTACAGCTCTACACTTGGTCTCCTGCCCAACTCCAGCCTTAGGCCCATACAGGTGCTGAGCCTTAGCCTAAGTTACACAACATAGTCGGGAATGAAGAAATTCTTGGGGATAAGTTTTTTGGCAGCTTCTCTCCTTCTTTGGTAGCCTGTTTACAGTCAGACTGAGTCTACTTGCAGCCCTAAGCTTTGTCTCTCCTCAGGCACTAGCACTGACCAAACCTTAGGTCAAGCCATAGCCTAGTTGCACATGAGGAAATCCTCAGCAGACAATGTTTTTGGCATCTCACTCCAAATAATCCCATAACTTAATCTCTCTACCCTCCTCAATTCCAGGATCAGAGGTTGAATTTTTTTGACACTTGAGCTGTCTAGAGAGAGCAGAAAGCACCTTATCCCAAAAATAAAAAGACAGGCATACAGAAGAAGGAGCAGAATCAGTAACTCCCATCTTCATCTCGGGTTTTTAGAAGACAGGTGGTTTTGGTCTTGGATACCAGTGGGATCAGACCACTGAATGCCTTGATAAGGAAGAATGAAGATTTGAACTGTGGTCACCAAGACCATGTGTGAAGTCAGAGCAGAGAACAGATAAATGTACCTCTGCAGTGCCAGTAACCTATGCTGATGGGCTACACGACTCTGTATTACTTAGTTTATTAACCCAAATTAAGGATGCTGTACCCGGACACATCTCGTTGTTTTATTCTGCTTATACAGTAATGAATCCACATGAAGTTGATCCTAGGCCAAGACCAGCTGCAGTGGGGTGCAATGCTCAAAGCAGCTGGAGGGATTAGAAACTGTTAGCCACTGAACTCTGTGAGAGTTCAAACCAAGGTCTTAATCAACAACATTCTGTATAAACCAGCTACAGGAGACCGACAGTGCTAAGTGAGAGAGACAGAGAGAGGCACTTAAGTCCAGGAAGAAGCCAGTGAAAGATTTGGGAGTGGAAGCAACTCCCACTTTCAGTCTTTGTTCACTGGACCACCCTGGTTTAGACACATCTACTGTCAATATATTTAGGACATAAGCAGCACTTAGGTCACAATGCTATGCCATGGGGGATGCTATCCATACCCTCTTCATAAGGACAGCAGCCACTCTGCAGCTGCAGCCCAGTAGCCTTTTTCCTAGGGACGTGGAAAGTGTGTGGAGGCAAGAGGCACTAATCAGTACTGATTAACACAATCTATTCACTTTTTCCAGTAATTCGACAGATCCACCCAATGTCTTTCAAATGGAAAAACTCCTCTACTCAGCAGCTGAAGGAGAGATGCTTTGAGGTCAAGCTTTTTCAGCAGTTTTTGTGAAGCACTTTACAGTCTTGGGGAAAAAAAAAAGAAAAAAAAAACCCAAACCTTTACCAGTGCCAACTATTCTGTATATTTTTGCATTTTTTTCATTGCATCTTTTTCAGCAAATGTTTATAGTTCACAGGTGCCTGGCAGTGTTAGAATTACGTAGGTGCTTTGCATGTTTGCATGAATAATATCGTGTAGACTTTTCTTCATTCAAAAATGTTGCCTGAGGCTTAAAATCAGACACAAATACTGACCTGTATACTTTAAATCACGCTACTTAAAAATTACCAAATAGCAAAAAAAATTTGCTCTATCATTGTCACAAAAGATCTGATAAATCTCATGGGCAAATAAATGACATTTGTACAGAAAAATATTAATTGGACTTGTTTTTAGGATTAAATGTAAACTGAAAACTCAATGTAGAAATAATGAAGGTAATTCAAATTCAAATGTTACCCTACATACAAACTGTATAAATAGCTGTTCCTCTCTACTTTTCAACAGAAATAAAATGAAGCTCTTGAATCTAAATATCCTGTCTCTCAGTATAATCCAGTGTAAATACTGCTTTAGATCTCACAGTTTTAGCACTTATAACATGTAACAAAATCAGAGCACTTGAGTACCTCATAGCTTTCCATATTTTGCATAGAAAGGAGTCAGTTGCTCCTTGAGGAATTCTACTACTTCCCAGAAAAAGAAAAATCTGTAAATACAATTGCTTTCAGTAAGATCCATCAGCACTGGACCACCATTACCACTTCTATTACTTGAATGGAGGTGTATCACTACTTCTTTGACAACAGGAACATTTGAGAAAAGTGGATGCTATTTAGGGGGTTAGAGGATTGTTCCATTAATTTTTATGTAAATGCATTATTTTGTGGTAAAAGACGTATTGATTCATAAATTAATGGATAATGGTGTTCCGGAAGTGGCAGGTCTATCTGACGTAGCAGACCCCAAGGAAGCCAGCCCATGCAACTCACTGAAACCCCTCTTGAACTGAATACTCCCTAAACCCCTGTCCAATACAGAAGCTCTCGGCAGGCCTGGCTCAGCAGAAGGCTCTGGTCACCCAGAACTCCCAGGATGCAGATTAGGCATCTCCACTGGACACTGTTTGTCTCTGTGTCCATCCTGAAACTCAGGTACTGTCTCCCTCTTAAAGATCTTTTGCCATGATTGATAACGGCACAAGCCAACTACTTATGTCTACACAATCACTGTAATTGAATTTCCATTCATATAATTTATGACAGATTCTTTTCCATGCTGCCTAGGCATTTTTAAGACATTCAGATGTATCCCTCTCCAAGCTCTTCTGCTGTTTTCAACATGGTTTAATTTCTGGCACATGCAATTTCTATTCAGTGCTCAGACTAAATAGAGAAGACTAAACAGACTCCTGTGTTTAGTGAAGCATGATAAACATCTTCTTCATTTCCGACTGGTCAAGAGCAGAAGTACAGTGAAAAATGGGAACATTTTAAAACCTAAGATTTATGAGACAGATCACATAGCTGAAGGATGTCATACGAAATACTGAATGCAGTAAGTAAAACTAAGAATAGGCTGTTCATGCATGATCCCCATGCTGAAATCTAACATAATAAATATTTGTCCAAATCTTTTGAATAATGAACATGTTTGAAAAATTAATTTCTCACTTCAAGACAGTTTCCACCTAGCAAAACACAGCTAAATTCAGAAAAATGTTAACTGCAATTAATGTGACTAATTCTAGTAATGAGTAATGTCTGTTTCTTCCCTTTCTTGCTTAGGTCAGAATTTGCTGGAAAAATTTACATTTCATTCTTTCATTTCCACAGCAAATTATATTTTGTACTGCATTTCTGTCTTCCAGTCAAAACTGGTCTGCTTGACAGTGAAACCTCCCAATGTGCATCAAATTCACAGCTACTGCACAAGGATTTTAATATTCCTGAGTTCAAAAACTCATCCAGCTCTCAATTGTGCCACTGAAGATTTTTGAGCAATATTTTGTTAATTACTTCTAGGATAATTAATGCTGTGTATTGGCCTCTCTCTGTGTGCCCTGGAGCCATTTGTTATGCTATTTTAGTACAGAGAGTGTTTTGCTACTCATTTGGTTCCCTACCTGGCACCATGAAGGATTGCTGGGAGAAAGGCTTGAGCCTCTGGTGTTTCCCTGCAGAGTTCAGATCTCTACTGCAAACTTTAGGCTGCAGCCCAGTTTGAATTAAGAAAAACATGCTGAATCATTGGCAGGTTTGGTGCAGCTTGTTTCTGTCACACAGTGAGGGACTGCTTTTGTTGAAACTTGAAAGAGAAACTTTCCTGTTCCCAGTGGCTTGATACAGGATACTGAGCACTATGTCAGGACACTCATTTTTCAACACTTTAGAACTGTAAATTATGTCTGAAAATATAGAATGCAATTAAGGTGAATATTGCAGAGTCTCTTGCTGCTGCTAGTCGCTGTTTCTGGCAATTGTCATCACTTGTGACATAAGAAACAGCATGGGAGTCTAATGTCAGAGGTTGCATATCAGCTTCCATCCTGTCAGAAGAAATTCAATATTTAAAGGTTCAGTCAGAATACTGCTCCTGGAATATCACCAGTGCAATGCAATGAAGAATCAGGCCCTTAATACTGAATCTAGCATTCAACATTTATATACAAAGTCCCTTCTTCTGACTGGATCAGAACAAAAAGTTTTTAGTTCTGGAATCATATAGTTGGAACTTCAGATGTCACTCAGGTGCCACTTTTTTGTTTTTCAGTAATCCAAGTATCAGACTCAGTAATCACCTCTAACTTGGTTCCTGGGCTAGACACTGGAGATGGCAGAGCAAGTAATGCAATCCTCCTGCCACCCTCACAAAAGCAAGAGCACAGCAGCCCAGCACTTACCAGGATGCTTTTGGCTAAGGAAGGAACAAGACCAGCAGGAGATGGATAACAATTAACGGATACAGCAGAAGACACTCATGGATTGCCCATTGGCTCAGCCTGGCACTGACAGCAATGAATTCCCCTCAAACGTTACATTCACTTCTGCACACACTCACTTGTATTGTCCCTCCACACTTCAACTGTACTGAAAAAGGCCTTTTATTTTGCGATACAATTGATAAGTGATGAAAACAACTCCTGGTCTACACTGATGTCAAGCAGGATCACACAAACCCACAGACACAACCTCAGTTCCTCAGCGCAGGCTTCCATTTAACAGTTCCAGGAGCAAACATCAAATGGAGACTGTACATGCTCCCTGTCTCTCACTGTAACTTTCTAAGCATCATGAAAGAGCTGTCTCAGCAAGTATGGCCTCACCTCTTGAGCACATTCCTTTCATCAGTCCACAACAGCTTGGGCTTGGCAGCCAACAGAGCAAAGGCCACTCCTCTGCTTCCATTCTGGTGTAGTATTTTGTGTGCTGTTTGTTGCTATGTATCTGGACACAGCAACACAACCCCACTCCCACATGTTGATAATATCTTCTGCAACTCCCACATTCTGCACATTTCATCTTGGTCACCAATTAGAGACAAACCCAAGACCCTAGAACAGTATATAACCGACATAGTGTTTATTACTGCATGTCCCCTCTGAATTTCAGCAGTCTTTATACCCTAATGTGAAGAACCTACAGTAAAACCAAACCAACTCCCAATTGCAGCATATGTACATCTGAAATAGTGACAGACCACACCACCATTCTGCAGAGTCTGTTACTGCTTTAAATAGTACACATCAGTACAGGTGGGTCCCAATGACAGTGGACAGTTAAGACTGGTTTGAATCCAACACATAATATTAATTTTACTGGAATCCACTGACAACATGATTAATTTTTTTAAATATGGAACATAAACAACAACCTTATGAGATTAGGAGTAGAGAAATGGTGAATGACAAAATTAGCTTTTAAAGCATTGTTACCTCTGACATTCAGGGGTCTATTTTTCATCCTACAATCTGAGGACCGCCAGGTATTGGCAAGAACTCTGCTGCCTTGCATGGCACTGCAGCTATAAATTGGGGCCCTAGAACAGTGACCCAGAAGAAATCTTAATCCTGTGGAAAGTGGCATGGTCTGAACAAGGAGGGAGAAAAAAGAAAGCATATCATGGAGGAACAGCTCAATGAATGGATATGTAGAAACTGGTGGGTGATCTAAGATTTGAACTTTATGACAGGAAGTTTCATGTCAGACACAGGATGTCTCCTATTGTGGAAATAAAGACAGTGAAGGGAATATAAGGGACTGTTTCACCTGGAGTTAGAGGGTAAGAAATATCTTGTTAGAAGGAAAACTAGAAGAGGAACTACGTTAGAAAAGTAGAAGAGGAGAGAGCAGAAGAGATGAAGGAAAAGGCAGAAGTCTATGAAATTACGCTGAGATTGGGCTTTAGCCCAAAAGAACAAATAATTAACTCTCAAACTGAACAGGTTCTTCAAGCATGGGAAAGCAGAAATCTGTTTAGCCATCTTCAGTAGGCAAGAACATTACTGTAATAGGGTAGTGACTGTCTTATTGATAAGGCTGTATGTGAAATAAAATGCTTTTTCTGAATTTTCTCTGGATGAGCATTTAGAATCACAGAAATTGTCACTTACTGGAGACTTCACCCTTTGCAAGACTAGGTTGGTTTTGAACAGCTGAAGATTCAGAGACTAATTTCTAACACTTGAGAGTTTCCTGTTCAACCCATAGTTCATACTACTACAGGGATTTTTTCCCCCCAATTACATTGCCTGAAGTTTTCCTTTAGGTCATATATTCACTGTTTCCTGTCCAAAATTAATTATAATTCATCACAGTTACTGGCATTTTTGTTCAGCAGTTGGCCTTGGCTCTTTTTTCTGTTGGACAAGCTGCAGGAACAGTTGTCTTCGAATCATATTTATTAAAATTGTATCATGGAAGTAATTTGCATTCCTGTTATGTCTACCATCAGGCTGATCCAGTAACAGACCCTTTAGGAACTGGTGAGTTCTTTAAACTCTCCCTGAGGTCATGTGGATTTGCAGAGATCCCTTGCCTCATAAAAAAGAAGTTAAGGATCTGGCAAAACCCATCATTTTCTCTCAACCCAAAAGTCATTAGAAAACCTAGTTCTATAACTACTCATTTCATTCAAGCTAATCCAAAAGGGAATGCTGTGGACTGTCATTTATAATTTGGTCTCTTTTCCAGAATATGCAAACATGTCAACTGAACAGAAGTAGATGTGCCATAGAGAAGCTGACATTATTTGTGTTAGTATTGGGATAGGGTAACAAAGCTAAAAAGCCTAATTAAAAAAAAAAATCTCCAATGCCACATTTCTAGCACAATAATCCTATTAGATTGCTTAGACCCAATTAGGATAGGCTCCAAACATGGCAAATGGAGGATAAAGTTCATAATATACTTGCACAAAGTTTCGGACAACATACTCCATTTGAGACAAAATACACCTTCTTACCACCTACGCTGGTAAACGTCTCTCAGCACCTGAAGCACATCACTGGCCCAAAGCAGTTTCTCTCTCACAGCTCTATTATGTTCAGAGGAGGGGGCATTAGTTTAAAATTAAATACTTGAAACAAATGTCCACATTAATGAGTTTTATATTTCCAGAATAGGCATGGTTAAGGACTTTCAGAAGTGCTGTACCTCCCATCTGAGCCATTCCAGTGAAGGCTCTCTGTACGAGCTCACGTGAGAAGAGATTGTGGCCAACAGAATCTCACCTTGAAGAGCTGGGGTTCAGCAGCATCAGTAACAAAATCCACACTACGGGTGTCCCATTCCTGCCCAGCAGTCTGTGACTGCAACATCAGATATGCTAAACCTTCCATTCTCTTTCTTTCCTCTTTATATCATCCACTAATCTCTTTCCTGATTACAGCTGGGATAGGGTTAATTTTCTTCTTAGTGGCTGCTACAGGGATGTGGGTTTGGATTTCGTATGAGAATAATGTTGACTGTGTGCTGATGTTTTGGTAGTTGCTAAGTAGTGCTCACCCAAAGTCAAGTATTTTTCTTGCTCTGTCAGTGAGGAAGTGCACAGGAAACTGGGAGGGAGTTTGGCCGGGACAGCTGATCCAAATTGGCCAGAGGGATGTTCTATACCATAGAGTGTCATGCCCAGTATATGAACTAGGGAGGTGCCAATTGCTGCTCAGGGCTGGGCTGAGCATGGGTCAGTGGGTGGTGAGCAATTATATTGTGCGTCACTTGTTTTTCTTGAGTTTTATTCCTCTCTCCTTTCGTTATCTCCATTTTTCCTATAATTATTGTATTTTACTTTTTTTAAATTATTAAACTGTTTTTATCTCAACCCACAAGTTTCATCTTTTTTCTGATTCTTCTCCCCATCCCACCAGGGGACTGGGAGTGAGAAAGAGGCTGTGTGGAACTTAGCCACCAGCTAAATCATAAATCCATAACTTTTCCCTCTCATTTTCAAACACCATTCATTTAAATATGTTCTAGCTACATACTGGTTATTCTGGACATCAAGGAAAAAAAATGAACAAAAGCTTAACAAGTGGAATCTATTGGCCTGGCCAATGTGCAAGAGAATTCAAGACCTAGCAAACACACAATAGTTCTGTGCTTCGCTGAAATCTTAAAATGAAATTTAGTCATCTGTGGCATAAACACAGAAAGGGCACATTTTCCATAAAGATGTTTTTATGAAGGACAATTTCATTAGATCTCTGTGAATCATCTTTCAACAGTCTGCCATTGAAATAGTAAGCTGAACGTGAACTCTGCTCCTTAATAAAGCTGTAGAAGCAAAAGCTTTAAGAGACTCATATACAAGCAAATTTTTCATTTCTTAATGGCCTTTCCCAAGATATATTTATTCTGAGCAAGTTACTGCAAGGGTAAAGCTTTCCGAAAAGCATAACTGAGGTGTCAGAGGAAAGGTAATATCACAGCATTTATGACAGCAAGAGCTAAAGCACTGAAACTGTAGTAGAGAAAAAGTTTCCAATTTGTACAGTAGGAAAACATTGTTCTGAATAAACAATAAAAAAATCTCAAGTGGTATAAAAACCCATTATTGAAGAAAATGCCAGATCTGTTACCAATAGAGAACACTGAAAAAGCACATCTGTTGTTGGAAATTCATATTATGTTGAAAGTTAATGATCAAGAGCTGAATAATTTATATATAAGGGATAATTAATATTAATTTCAAATTAATTGATATATAAAATTATAATTATACAATAGGTTCATTAAATCAATTGAATAATTAAATACTATATTAAATTAATTAATTATAAATTAATGGATTAATAATAAGTGGTTTAAAACAACAAGGGCCCAAGTAATGAAATCCAGTAAGTTTTGAGTTCAACAAGTATTAAAAGCTGCATTTGACTTCCCTTCCCATTTCTGTAGAGATACAGTGAAATTCCAGTTGCAACTGATGGATTCTTTAAACTTACTTTTGTTCAGAGAGGCCTCTAAAGCAAGCTACAGTAAGGTGTCAAGATTAATTTTGTGGACAGACACACAACAGTATGACATTTTGGCTTGCTGTAAACCACAAAGTTATCAAGATTAATGCAGGGGCCTAATAGCTATTTGTTCAGGCCCTTTTGTGACATCTGAAACAGCTTATTAAGCCTGATTTTTAGAAAGGAAATGAGAGTTGTTGCAACAGAGGAAAAAAATCTATTAGCATCTTGGTTCAATTTCTGCCTCAAATTTGACACTTAATTGCCTGCTAACTCCAAAGGGAAATCTTAATTCTAAAGAATAATTTGCATATTACATCATTCCTATTTACACAAGTGTTTATTGTAGGAATACTCATTCAAGATGAGCTATTTATTTCTTCCTTCTGTTCTTCAGGGACATACATACCCCAAAGAATACTGAATTTACCTATTGATGAAAAAACTGTCAGAACCCTCTTACATTGCTGTTATGTCCTTATATTTCCAGAGCGAAGACAAAAAGGGAGGGAACTTGCATTTCACACAGGCTTAGCAATAACATGGCAGAAAATTTCACAAGCTACCTCTTTTCAGCAGCTCTGTGCTAAGTTGTCTGTCCCCGTACCTCCCCTGTTGCAAGCAAATCTGAGGTAATTTGAGGTTGCTTACCTGGAATTGATTAAGTATCTTATTCCTATTTTAAATAATCTTTCATCCTTCACACTAAGGCTTCTGCTCCTCTCAAAAAAAAAAAGGATAAAATATCTTTCAAATGAGTCATCTGTTGTGGTTATAACACAGGGCATACAAGGAACTGGTATGATTTTTTTTTGTTTTTTGAGATGGCTGGGGACACAATTCTTTGGCAATTCTAAAGAAAAAAAAATTAAAAAAATGTTTGTGTTATTTAAAGAGCACCATTCTCAAATAAAATCAGTCATAAGCTTTCATCCAGTCTTTTGCCTGGTTGGTATTTTAAAATACGCACTTCAAGTTCAGAGAAGTCATTTGAAGAACTAAAAGATATACTCTCATTGTATCACACACACACACACACACACACACACACAAGATTCCTGCACTCTAAACCCCTGATTTAACACAACACAACGTTGTATTAGATCCAGAATCCTCTTGGTTTGACGTAAATTCCATACCTGTACATTCACTTGAATAAACTAAGTCCTTCAGAAACAGAAGTTACTTGTTATGTCTTGCAGTTGGTTTTATGTTGTCTCACTGCTACAGCACTGAATTACTTCACTAAGACAAATCAGCAAGTTTTAGCACTAAGAGGATCACCTGCCCACCTCAGCAAGTGTAGTGACTCAAAAGAACAGTGACACTGAACTTCAGTGCATTACAGCAATTTTCTCACATCCTAGTGGCAAAGATAAAAAAAAAAACAACAAAACCAAATCTATGAGAAACATAAGTACTAGAAGAAAACTGTCTTGGGCCACAAGAAAGAAGTGACAGCAGAAGATACTTTATTACTTTGTGTATGAAAAGGACAGCTTGATACTTAAGCCATATTCTAGAGGTGCCCCTTTCGAAAGACCTGGAGAATCACAAAGTGTTACTTTCTCCCTCTCTGACAGAGAAGAGGTAAGTATGACCATCAGGTAAGATATATTTCTGGTTGTTTTCTAGCATATGGTCTAAGGTGTTTGGTGAAAACATGATTTTGCATAAATTTTTACTAATTCAAAATTCTCAGCTTTTATAAAATTAACTAAAATAGGGCTTTGTTTTTCATAATCAATCAAAGTGATACAATGAAAGGAAGTTCTTTAGTTTTAATATTCATCTTTTTAATTATTGCGAAGAGTTTGGGAAAAAACCCTTTTTAATTCAACTATAGCTATTAAAGAAACAGGATGTCTTTGTAATACAGCAGTTCTTTCTGATTCTCTTGTACCATTCACAAAAAAATCCAAAGAGGTGTATAACTGCAGTTCACCATTTCTCAATTGCAGAATACAGTCATAACCTGCTTAACCCACAGGATGCCATGAAGATAATCACAAATATCTCCACATTCTTTTTTGCAGCAAATCACAACAAGATGTCAATATGATGTTTAAATCAGGGTAGCAAATAAGTCCAGTCAATTCTAACCAAGAAGAAAATTATTTTAAAATATTTAGTGATCTGAAAAGCAAGCTTCATGGTTTCGTAATTTACATGTTTGACGCAATTTGTTCTTCTCAAAAGTTATCAGAAAAATATTTTCATGCTGATAGCCAAAATTACCAACTGTTTTATAATGAACATACAGAATACAGACGGGTCTAACAGAGGTCGTAGAGGTGAGTTTGATACTTGTATTTCATAATTTATGAGTGATTTGAAATCAAATAATTTAAAATATTTTAAATATTTTAAAAATGGTTTTTTACATTAATGTCTGTAGGTTTAAATTTTTCATGTATATTTACAGTTGCTAAAGCTTCCAGCATCACCAAAAGACACTTCCTTCTTTAGTTATTAAGTTTGTAAACACAGCAAACAAACTCTGAAGGGAATGCAGACAGATTTCCCATTACAGATCACAAGAGTCACAAGATATTTCAAAAAGCCAAAGTAAACAAATAGATGCAATGAAAAAAAATTAGTTCTAACCACTTACTTCTAGATTTTAGCTTAAGTATGTTCAATGATGGAAACAGAAAGGTAGCATAGTCATATCCTTATGCAAAAGAACAAAAGAAACCTCAGTACTCAAGACAGTCCATATGTATTTCCCACCTTGTACTAATTTGATTTTTGCACTGCTAAGTGCAGAATTACATTTAGCAATACAACGAAAATACTCTCAGGTCCTATGACATTTCATCAAAATCTTATTTTCTTCCCCTTCCCTGACCAGCACCTCATTTTTATCCAGCCATCTCACTCCACATAGCAACTGAATTCAAATTGTCTACAAAAGAAAGCAGTCTGGTGCCATAACAAATTATGGCACTCAAATGTCTTCTGTCTGGACTAAATTACAGAGTGCATGTACCCCTCCTTGGACTCCTCTTCTCTTACAACATATCCATGATTGTACCACCTTTTCCTCCTCCAGGGTATACAGTACTACGATAAAACCAATCTCATTTTCTCTGATGAAGAAAAATCATGACATCTATCATTCATGGATGAGAAACTCCCTCAGTGGACTGACCTGCCTCCATCTGCTTGCAAATAGAGAGCAGTCTGTGTCATATCCTATGTGCTCAAAGTGAGCCCACATCCAGCTCAGTGTCTGAGATGCCAAAATGAGTAGCCTGAATATCTGGCCTGCAGTTCCTTCAGAGACATTTGCCCCACCTGAGAGAGAGGACATGAGCAAAGGTGTCCTTGTGTCCACATATGTCCACACAAAAACACAGAACAAGCACTTGTGCCCACACACCGTGTAGAGCTTTGCTGTTCCACAGCCAAAACACTGCCCTGTGTTCTCCAGTCCGTGGTTATTAGCATACAATTCTTCTAAAAAAGGCTGCCATGTACCAGTCCTATAAAAAGCCTCTGAATGAAGCTAGGGATTTCAAGTGAGTCTGGAAGATAGGATAACTCTGGATACAAGATGAAACTGCTCTACACAAAGAACCGAGTCTGTCCAGGCTCGCTATTAAACGTTATCCCACAAAAATTCATCCAGTTGCAAGCCATACCACTGCAGGAAAAAAGTCATCTTGTCCTTAAAAAGAGCTAGTCAGTAATCTGTTTGCAATGACACCTTTTTTCCCAGCAGTTTGTGAAAATAAAATGTGAGTGATTCAAGCCCTAACACTTACAGGCACCAATGGCTTAATTATTTAACAGTTCCTGGACTGCTGATATTTCCAGCTTGTGGACTTAGTTACAGGCTCAGACCTAGGGAATTGTGTTAGTGAAAACAGATTATTAAATAATGAAATACAGGCTTTGAAAAGCCTCTGAGATGTTTACCTTTAGGAATAAGACCAGCATTAAGAGATTTCTAATAAAATATTGAATGAATTAAGGGACTTCCTTTTTCTGTATGCAGAGGTTACATTTAAATCCCCTTACTGCATAGCAGCCTAAGGCAACACAACCTGACTTGACATTCTGTTGCCTTGAAAGGATGAAGAAGCCAGGTTTTTCTACATGAAAGGCTGGCAGGACTCTCCCTTCTACTCTTTAGCAGTTCTCTGGGCTCCCTAGCTGAGCAGGGCTGTAGCAACAAAACTAAAAACCCTAGAAAGACTTTGCCTGACTTTCACTGGATTTTAAGTGCAGGTGTGTTTATCTTCCAGCATGGAAGCTAACTTTTTTGTGAAGCTCATAACTGAAGCAGCCCTGAGCCATGAACTGTACGAGTCTTTGTAAGAGCAAGATGTCCTGGCCATCAGTGAGTATATAAAAAAAGAGAGATTAAGGGCCTGCAGGGTCATTTGCCTAGTTGCAGAACATTGGTGAAAGTTAAAAAAACACTCAGGTTGCTACTTTGAGTCTTTCAAAGCTGCCTGAGATCTAATAAATAACAGGACTTCTGAAAATATATTCCTATAATATTCTCCCTTACAAACATTAATCTTCAAAAATCTTCAGTGTAAGGAGCAGTACAACCTCGGCTTTGTAACACTTCTCCTGAGACCTGACTGTGACCCATTACTGCAAAGGTCACTGATTCTTTGATCATAGTCACAGAAATACATCTTTTAACATCTTAGTTTCAACTAACCATCCTATTCTCTCTCTGAACCACTCTTGCTGAATACTGGCAGCCAGCTCCTGTCACAGCACCTCTTCCTGACACGCAGAGTATTTGGCTGCTGCAGCCACGTGATAAGGTACAAAAGGGTGCGTGTACTCTCCCAGGTGCAAGCTGTCAGACACCAACTCTGTTTCCCCACCTCCCCCCAGACTCCTGAAGAGTGAGCCAGGTTTGGCTGGGAAGGCTGGGTGACTGCCCCAGTGCTAATGGCTGTGACAGGGGTGACACTGCTGGGATCCTCAGGGTTACTGACACAAAATATGACTGTCTCGTGGTAATACCAACTATTGTGATCCTTGCAAAAACAAGTGCAAAACGATTTGGGTATCTGCAGATAGGTATGGGGCTTTTCCTTCACAAGTCTCCTGCTTCAAAGAATTCGATCTTACTGGGAGGTGCTGCAAAGGAGTCTGTGACCTCTGCAGAAGGATTTGACTGTGGAGGCTTCGTGAAGCATCACTGGGATAGAGGCCCACTCCTTCTCATCTCCTCCAGGACTGCCAGATCCTACACCTCAGCACAGACTTATTTGCTCACTCTTTGCTTGAGATCTGCTTATCTCAGAAAAAAACAAACCAAACCAAAACAAAACAAAAACCAAACAAACAAGAGTTCTGGCATTTTATGGGGAAAAAAATGAAGAGCTGGTATTTGACACTGAGACTAAGTACAGACTTCCCCCTGCCTATTCTTCTCCCACACTAGTGTGGAAAGGCCTGTCATGCTTCCAGGGGAGGATAAGAAACCAAAAAGCAGGAAACAGTAGAATGAAACTGGCCACCCTAGGGTGTGTCATTAAGACTCTGCAGAGTCTTGTGACTTGTGCTGAAAGAAGTAACACAAAAAACACAATTGCAGACATTCTGGTGCAGAAATATTCCCTTTGTGCTATTCTTTGTTTGCCTCATTGGTTTTAAGCTGCTACTAAGAGGGCAAATAAAGTGTTTATTGACCCCTAAAACTGACAAATCTTAGCAAAATAATTATTTTCCTGAGAACTCTCGGTGGAGTGCATAAACTGTTTGAAATAATTTAGTCTTCTCTTAAGCTACCTCACAGAGAGCAAAAAGCACAGTAAAGGTGTGACTGTCTAAAGGCAAAAGATGGATCCAAAAGGCTGCTTATCATAACTGCACTGACAGTCTCATATGAAGTTGGCTTGCAGAGAAATAAACTCCATGCTCTTAAGCCTGACAGTGGCACACTACTCAAAAAGAAGAAAATGAGGAAGAGGGAGAAGTAACCTTCTCTTTCACCAGAAATGGAATAATTACAAACTTCCTCAGAATATAGAAAGGACTCAAATCTAGGATAAAGTGACTTGATACCAAAAAAGGATCAACTCTGCCAATTTTAGTCAGACCTAACAGCTCATCTGCTATCAAAAAATAGCATGTACTAGTTGAGAATAGCAAAGTTACACCTAAGTTAAGTCATTACTGACTATCACACAATTATGTTAAGCTGTGGAAACACATTTTTCTAGAGTTCTTTTATAGATTACCTTAAATATTAAGCATAATAACAAGTAGTTGCAAACTATTTTCCAAAAATAAAGTAATTTCACAGTATAATTCTACCACCTCTCCCTGCTCAGTACATAACTGTACTTAACTCCAAGCACTGGTTGAAGCCTCATTTAATAAATAAAAAAGTAAAGAAAAAGAATGGACTGAAACTTTCTGTTCCCTAAGGCTGAAATGGCTACATTTATAGACAAAGGAAAGAAGAAAACACTTTCGTACAGACCAATGTATTACACTGCATAAGATGGAGTAGCCTATCCAGAAGATAAGAAAAAAACCTTTGAATTCTGCTGAAAAAAGAATTCACCTATATCTCTAAGCCTTTGGTTTCATCAGACACCATATAGGAAGGCCTTAAGAACACAAAAACATAAAATACCCTACCGGAGTTTATCTAGCCAAGTATTCTATCTCTCTCTCAAGAGTTGTACTGGGCTTGTTGCAGAATCCTCCTGCCTAATCCCTTCTGTATTTCTTTATGGACCTCCAATCCATGGTTTTGTCTAACTTTTTTGATCTATTGATCAGAAATTACCCATGCAATGTGCAAAGTAATGAAATTAGTAGATGACTGACTTAAAATCAAAGAAATTATGTAGACTCTAGTCCTGTAAACACAGGGTTCAGTGAATAAAAGGTTGCACTTGATCTATCTTCTTCATAGCTTTGTAAAAATCAGTTTTCTCTCTCTCAGCCTTCTCCCTGCCATATTTGAGAGTTCCAGACATTTCAGTCTCTCCCTGTAATGCTGCAGCACCGTTCTCTTCACAATTTTAGTTTCCTTTCTCTTAACTCCAGTCTCTTCACAGATGAGGAGACAATTGCCATATACAGTATTTAGGATGAGGACAAATACAGCACTAAAACAGTGTCTTTTTCTTGATACTATTCTTGATATTGCCAAACATTTTGCTGTTTGGAGGGGCTGCCTTATAGCTATAGCACTCACATCTTGTCTTTTATTTTGTAAACATTTTAATCACATAAATCACTATTATAATGCAGTATTGGTTGTTCCAATTCAAGGGCATAGATAGGTGTGACCTACATGGTTTTGACTTAAGGCCTGATGCAGAAGATACCATAGCAAGGGTCCAGGCACAGGACTTTGGCCTGGCCCAACACTTCTGAACAGATAAAAATATAAGAATTTTGAACCATTTCTGTCATTGGCCATGACGAGTTTAAACACAGCTTAAAACAGTTTTAGACACTACATCAAGGCTTAATACCTGTCTCCCTAGTGATGATCCCATCTGTCACGGCCCAGACGTTCTCTGAGTCTGTCCCACAGGCTGCAACCCCCCCTTGTCCCTTGTGAGGCCAAAATGAATTTCACACTCCCTGAATAGTGACTCAAGAGTCGCTTCCCTAGAAGAAAGTGTTACTTCTCTCCACAAAAGGTCTATAGCACAGAGAAAATGGGTAAAACAAAGAGCTCCATGACTGTGTTTTCCTTTATCTGTATCTCAACCTTGCCCACTGTGGAGTGGGCAATTCCCCTCATCCTAGCTAATCCTCATCTGCAATAGGGGATCATATCAAAAGGCCTGTATTCTTCACTATGATTAAAAGACAGATAAGTAGCAAAAGCTCCAGGGAGTCACTGCATAAGAGGATACCTCTGTTTCATATTAACACAAAGGAAAGCCATAAAAGACAGTAAGAAAAAAAAAATCAGATTCATTAGGGTCTAGATATACCTTCAACAAAACTTTGAAATCCAAGACTTGTCAGACTAGTCAGCTTTCATTTTTATGGACATCTTGGTCATGTCTTTTTATGAATCCCTAATCTTCTTTTGTTTTCCCTGTAAGAAGTCATTCCCAATACTTGTTCCTGTACAGTTGCTACTCCCATGACATACTCCTTGTCAGAGTTTGTCTCTGTACTCATCACCTCAGCTGGGATGTAGATTTTTTGGCACAGAATGTGTGACTTACACAAGAGTCATTAATTCTTGATACATCTGCAAAGCTCTTGATCTTAGTCTTGGTCTCTTAAGAAAACTTTTATAAAAGGAAAGGGAAAGGCAGGTTGCAACATTAATTTTTTTTTTTTTTGTCTGCCAGCAATGAAAGGAACCAATTGGCAGAACTCTTGTGCCACCTCTGCATGACTGTGCAAGTGAGGGAAAGAGCAGAGAAACTCTCCCTAATTCTATTACCAAGGGCTACAAAAGTTGCAATTATTATGGATGGAGAGTGTCAAGGCTATTTAGCATCCAGGGAAATTTCTTACTCAAGTTTCTAAAAAAGACATTGACTCTTCTTAATGTTCGAGAGCACTAAGACACCTCCATACTATCCTTCTGGGAAAGCAGTGACATGCCATGGATAAGTCTTTTGGTTTTTTATGCAATTACTTTTTTACAGATACTTCCTTATGGTGCAGCAAAGAATGTATATCCAAAGAACAGATTGACATACATTGATTTCCCTTGCAGCTTGTCCTTGAGGTAAAGATTTTTCTCAAACTCTGTTTAAATCAAACTAAAATGCAACTGTTAACCATTCATAACTATAAATGCAGGTAAAAATGTTTCCCCGGAAGCCAGATCTAATATATTTGTAATTTGTTCATGTTTTCTGAGGATCTGGTCCAGTGGCTTCCAGAAGCTCCCAGGAAACATCTCAAGCATAAACACGCAGCTCGTCCTGTCAGCAGAGCAGCGTGTTTCTTCCACCTAACACAGATCACAGATAGATGCTGAACATAATGTGCCACCAAAGAGCAATTAAAATTGCTTTCACTTTCCCAGTACATCAGATCACCAGCAATGGGGCAGAATCTATGATGCATTTACCAGAGCAATTCATGCAGTCAAAGCCCAACAGAAACCTTACCAAACAGATATACAGGAAAGGCTCAGAATCCTTCCATCCATATCCTGTAACTGAAAAAAACCTAAAAAATCTTTGATTTAGCAACGAATGCATATTTTTCTGAAGGTCTATTTTGTTATAAAAATATTTTTTTATTTATAAGGCCATTTCAATTGCTCACACACAAATTTTTTTTCTTGGTCAGCTTTTTTTCACCTAAAGGCATGATTTTCCTCTTTTCCTTTTTATGTAATTACAATGTCATAAATACCACTATGCCTTCCTGAATTCATTTAACGTACAAGAGGCACTGTTTCATACTTCACAGCATTTATCTCCAAGAACTGCATACGCAGGAAATGACCTGCAAGTATAATAAACAGATGGCTTTATTTTTATTTTCTTTAATAATCTGGGCAGACTGCTCATATGTCAGAATTACAGTTATGCACAACGAACAATGGTCCAGCGCATCCAGATATGTCTGATAGTTGGGCCAAGACATTCTAGTGCTCTTCAATGTTTATTTCAGGCTATGATTGACTGGTTGGTGGAGATTTTTGTCAAATATTTTCAGAGTTGAGTCTGTATTAAAATGGCTTGTTTACTGTCAGCAGATGGTCACAGGAGAAATGGAAAAAACAGGTCTGTATTTGCAGGGGAGACTCTTTCCTATTCTAGGGACTGTGGAGTGTGGGACCACGTAGATTTCTAAGGACAGAAACCTAAGGAGCTTGGAAACAAGGTTATTTAATGGGCATGGCTTAAATATTCACCCTTTGCAAATATCACAGAATGGCTGAGGTTGGAAGGGACCTCTGGAGGTCATCTGTTTCAACCCCCCTGCTCAAGTAGGACCACCTAGAGCCAGTTCCCAGTGCCATGTCCATGACTTACGTGTATCTCCAAGGTGGGAGACTCCAAAACCTCCACACTGGTGCTCAGTCACCCTCACAGTAAACAAGTGTTATCTGCCGTTCAGACACCCTCTCCTGTGTTTCAGTTTGTGCCCACTGACTCTTGGCACGGAAAAGAGCCTGGCTCCATGTTCTTTGCAGCCTGCTCTCAACTATTTTATACATGGATAGGATCCTCTCTAAAACTTCTCCTCTCCGAGATGAACAGTCCCAGCTCTCTCAGTCTTTCCTCATATAAGAATCCCTCAATGATCTTAGTGGCCCTTTGTTGGGCTCTCATCAGTAATTCCACACACCTCCCAACATAGCCCACCAAATAAATACATAATACATACCAAACATATCGTTATGAAGATATGTGGGACACAGCTGAGCTGTTATAACAAAATAGGCACTGTTTTCCCCTTTGTAACAAAAGTCTGCAGCCAACCTAAGTAGCCTACATTTGATTTCAAACTGGTGCCAGATGCAGACCCAGAGCGTGATAGGGAACACCAAGAACAATCCACTCAAAATCTACTCGGGGACCAAGCAGTGGTCCCCACCCAAGTGGATGGGACACTTGTTCTGTTACAGCATCAGGGAGGAATTGTCCCCTCCAGCATCCCCAAAGAGAAAAATATGGTAGCACAGTGGGAAAGAACAAGAGTATCCTGGAAGTAGGTACTCTATTATTCCCTGAAGTGAGGTAGCACTGGGCAGCTTTCTACTACACAGAGAAATGAAGTCCTTTCCTGCTTAAGGTGAAATTTGCCCCTGAGCTACCCAGGGGCTGATACAGCACTGCACTGGCCTGAATCCAGACTATAACTAACTTGCCTTAGTCTACACCTTAAAGCTTCATTAACTATGACCTTTCAAAATAAATTTAGCTTGATTCACCTTGAAACATCCACTTTCTGTTGTCCTAATCATTATCATAACATTATCACCTTAAAAAAACAACCAGCCAAACAAAAACCCCACAAAAATAAGTCATAATATTTAGGATGCAGATACAAAACACTGAATTTGCATCTTTTAAATATATGAGAGATTTTTCTCTCCTCTGACTGATTTTTAAACTGTCTTGATTTTCAGATATTACAGGGCTTTTATTTTGTTCATTTTCTAGTAATCTTCTCGGGAAGCAGTAAATAAAAACTGTAGGTTTCTTAGTAGACAACTCTTCCATAAATAAACCTTGCTTCCTGCTATTTCTTGTGTTTGATTAGTTAGAAATAATTGCTCTCAGACCTCCATGGTCCATTATGGCTCTCTGCTCCCAAGACCCCCCCTTGGCCTGATTTACAAAGGGCAAGAAATTGGCTCTTACACTTGCTGACATGTGGCTGGTGAAATCTGCAGGGAAGACTTGTAGTGGTGAAGAGTACATTCATCAAAAGATAATAGCTAAGTACAACTGTCCCTCTGTACAAGGACAGCTGAACAATTCACACTGATTTTCAAACAGACTGGATTCTGCTTTTATCAAAGACAGTAAACAGACTTCTTCATAAATATAAATGCAAAGGGCCAGGTTCCACAACACAAGTTTAAATCAGGAGAGATTGCGCTCAAGTCAATGCAGCCAAGCTGGTATATTGGCATGAAAACTATCTAGTAAATAATCTGTAGGCAACCAACAAGAATTTTGACAACATAGACACATTTTGTTCTCTAGGAACTGGCATGACTTTTCAAGTAATGCAAGCATGAATTGATACCAGATACACATACAGTGCCAAATTACAATCATGGCTTTTGGAACAGTTCTAGAAATGTATCTCTACAAAAATCTACAGAAAGAGCTTTACATGGACAACTCTTTTCTCTTTCAGCATTCTGCTTCCTGCAAGCACAAAGAAATCTTCAGTTCCCTAGCCTTAGAGACTCCAGTTAATATTATGGCTAAAAGTTTTAAGAGTTACAAAGAAGTTTCCACAATGCATTTGAGAATAAACTACAACACTGATTTGAGTCTCTCTATCAGTGAGCCCTGTGGATTTTTTTCAGTTTCCATTTGATCCAAGTGTCCTGATCCCAGAAGGGATCACTTCTGTTGTTCCAGTTAAACTATTTAGCATTGAACAAAGTCCAAGCAATGCAAAATACCACAGGAACATTAATTTTCAGAGAATAAAACTTTAATGATTACATGAACTCACTGAAATACTCCTACAACTGAATAAACCTCTGTAACCTCTGAGGAGTCCAGCTGGCCCTGATTTTTTTTGTAACCTCCGCAGAATTTGAGTCAGAAAGAAAGAAGATGGGAAGAGGGAGAAGGGGCAAATTCTTTGTTTGCAATACCCATGCTATAAAAAATTATACAATCTGTACTCCTTTTTTTTTTTTTTTTTTTTCTCTCTCTCTCTCTCATAGAAGAAAAACATTAATCTGGAAAGACAGTTCCCACAGAAATCAAGCACTGTTTGCATGACCATTTCTCCCTGAATATTCAGTCAGGACAGACAGCAGTGTGGGATCAGCTGGAAACTATCACAGATTCACCAAACCAGATCAGCTCTGCCTTTTTTACTTACCTTTCTTCAGCAATATTTTCCCCTTTTGAGGGGGTCCCACGACATAACATATACACAAAACTTCATTTGTGTTGCGTCCTCAACCTACATCACCAGTAGTTTTTAGCTGCTTTGCCTCATTGTTTCTCTGACTGAGAAGAAGGGCCTTTAATTAGCACAATGATGGATTGACATGATGGTCAATCGACAGAGGGCACAGTCACAGCACTTTATGTACTAGTACATACCAGTAGAAAGATTCAAGATGCCTCTCAAAAACCTCAAAAGGTAATAAAACCTATGTATTTTCTAACCATTTATGATGATGATTTCTTTTTAATGTTATACAGGTTTTAAATGCAACTACATTTACAGTTTTTTACTGGATATTATGTTACAAACCTGTATGAACTTTATTCCCAGACTGGGGGACTTTAATTCTATAATCTTGCCAAGAAAAACATTTCGCATTCACTGCAGTAAACAAGAGCTCCACAAATGTAGAAGAAAAGTAATTTACCAGATGTTACTATTTGTCTTACAAGTCTGTCTTTGACTTTTGCTTATTTTCTCTTGACCTTGTAGGCTTCTCCCATACACACTTGGCTCAGAAAAACAATGTCAAACCTTTGAAAGCCAGTTGTTACCCAGCTAAAAAGTTTCCTTGAGACTCAATACATATACCTTTCTGGTGTGTGAAAAGAGCTACTCTTACCATTTGACCACCACAAAAAAAAAAGGATCACTATTTCACATTTTTTGAAATTATACCATACACCTTCACACTTGCAGCTTTTGCAAGGTTATTCAAGGCATTAAACAAATAAGTCAAATCAAATCTCAGCTAAGAAATGCAGCTAAATTACCCCATTCAAAATCAGAGAAAAGAGAGGTGAGATGATCTGTGTATACTTATGACAGTATATAACTATTCACAAAAGAGTCTTGAACTAAAATATCAATAATTCAACTACTGAAGCGAATGTGTTTCCACTGTGGACTTCTTAGAAAAACAACCTTCCATTCTCTTCTAAATAACCAAGAGACTGCTGGGGGTCAAAAAGCTACACAGCATTTGAAAGGCAGATGGTCACTTACTGATACATTTGTTCCTATCCATACAAGCCTTCAGCACAAATTCCTGATGGGTGAGCCAAACCCGAGGGTCATGTGGATCACTTCCGCTAGGTGTGTTCCACTGAACTAAGAATCTTCTCACTCATCACAGATGGAACCAGCAAGCACTGCTACTGAAGCTTTTGAGCTTCTGGAACCACTGAAAAGCTTCCAACTAATTAAAAACCAGTGTCCAGAGTAACAGTATGAAAGCAGCTGCTGTAAACAGAGGAAGGAAATACAGAACAAGTAAGTTATGAAGAGCACTTTGTTATATACCATCACTTCAGATTTGCCTGGGCTCTGTTCTCCCCATCTGCATTTTAGCAGCTCCAGAAGAACCTTGGGGACATGCTGCTGTTCAAGCTGTGCATGCAGATGGGCTTTAGCCATGTACTTTTAGCAGTTTTTCTCCTGTTTTCACAGCACTTTCTTTGCTCCCAAATGCCTACTAAAAATGTTCAAGAGCATGGGAAAAGACAGTGTAAACAGATGGCAGGAAACATCTGGAGCCCCATCTTTATCTGTGCAACAATGTTGAGAGGACATGATTGCTGTGAACACTGGGCAACTGGTCCAGAGGTGTACTTGAGGTGCTTGGGAGAAAATATTACACCAGATTCTTGTTGCTAGTTGACACGGCACTCAGGACAAAATTTGCCACACACAAGTTGAGGCATAGACCCATCCCTTGGGTTTTGACCCATCCTAGTAAAAAAAGTGGAACTGAAAAGGAAGCAAAAAAGTGTTCTGGAGCCTGAAATCAGCACAGGCAACAAACAGGACACAGCTGTACTAAAGGAATAGACTAATTCAGCAAAAATGCACTGACCAGAACTGTAACCATGGGTCCAGTCACTGAACAAAGCAACAGTGAGAAAGACTCACATGTATTGCATCCCAGAAGAACAGACCATCACCGGAAGCAAAAACATCCTGGTTGGGACTGCTACAGTGAGTCAGCTGGGACTGGGAATGATCCCAGGGGAAATTTAAGTCTGTAGGTATTTGAGGCCTTGTATAACCACAATATGCATGATGAGTTTTGAATCACAGTAGAGAACCCAGCATGCTCTTTCACTATGGGTGAAATTTTGCCTGTGCTCAAGCACTTCTGTACATTTTTATCTCAATGCAGCAGTTATGTCTGTGGTGACCACTTCTCTTCAGAAATTAGGGAAAAGATTAAGGACATTTGAACCTAGAATGGCCTGGCATAACGAATTAAATTTCACATTCCCTAGGAAGATAACATTAAGATAACATTAGGAGATTAACATTACTAATTCAGGTAAGATGAAGGACAGAGGTATGGCCACAGTTAGGGCAAATACGTGGAATTCACCTGAATACATGAATCAACATTAGATCCTTGGATTTGAGCTTTTCATTTACTGAAGCTCTTACACCACTGTTAGTTCACTCCAGAAACATTCTGTTAGGGCAAACAAGTATTTTAAAATATTGCAACATTTTAATCACACCAATGCTGCTCAGTCTGCCCAACAACCCAAATAGTCATTAAATCTTAAATACAAATACTTAAAAAAAAAAATGGAAGACTTTAACATCTCACAAAACCAAACAACAATGAGAGTTCATATTGAAAATATCTTTGAATTAAGGCCACTCTTTTTGTTATTAACAACTTTAGGAGTATATTTACAGGTGCTATATAAATAGTGAAAGAAAAATAACCAGAAAACTACATGGAGAAGCCCAAGATACTAGTTGCTCCCTGAGATATAGTTTAAATAAAATAAAATAAAAAAAATCACCATCTATTTTAGCCATGCACATACATACTTTTGTTCCACTTCAGGTCTTTAAAATTCCATCTTCAGTGACCTTACTATTCAGAAACAAGTAATACATGTACATTTTGCAATTACATGGAGTTGCAAGTAGATCAGAGACAAACACAACTAGAGAGAAAAATGCAGTTATCATACAACAGAAACTATAAACAAACAAAACCAAAACAAGTTCACTGGATAAAAAAAGATGGAAGTTAGACAATTTGTACGTCCTTTTCCTGCAATGGCCTGGGAACAGATTCTAGATGTGTACATATGAGTAACTTGAATGTCTGTGTCACATGGACAGAAGCATTAGCAAAATTCTTCTTGGTTACTTTTCCTCTTGAACCCTTTGTGTTTGCACAGCATCTGTACAACCAGCTTGCAAATAATAAGCTGTCTGTTGGGGAAAAAAGTGGCAAGAGACACTTCCATCAGAAAGTCCTGTAGAGTGAGTGCCAAACAAAGGCATTAATTAGCATATTGGAAAAACAATTTAAAGAACTTTATCTCCAAGAACTGTTTTATAGAAATTCTTATGTTGTTCAGAAATATTTTGATGGACAGAGCTTCAGAAAAGCACACAGCTGGGGAGGGGAGAAAAAGCCAATTAAACGCAAAACTTCCAGAAGGGGGAATATATTTGGCATTAAGGTTATGTTGCCTCTGTTCTCTGTCCAAAGCCACCAGAAACACAAAGCTTCCTTCTTCACTCATGCCTTTCTAAAGAGTAGATGAGGTAAACATAAAGTTAGAAAAGAAATGCACGTTACACATACATTAAATCAAAAGGGGCATAAAATGATAGCAAAAGAAAAGGCCCTTCCCTTTAGTTTCACACCACATCTTACTTGTTAAAGCATTGGTTTTGATGGTAAGTTCTCTTAGAACATTGTTCCAGTAATTCAGCCCAGTATAACCAATAACAATCTGCAAAAATACAACATCAGGAACACCTAATTAGTTTCAGACCACAACCATAGTTACCATTACCTCCTTTTCACTAAGCTTTTGCTAATATTTGGTATGTGAAGAAATAGTCTGTATTTTCAGGAAAAATCCTGAAAATAAAGTTGCTTAACTTATTCTCTAAGTTTTGGTGCTTATCAGAACGTTTTTAAACTCCTTGAAGGGGAAAGCCCAGCTGTATTTGTGTGAGACAGCTAAAACCTACATGACACAACTATACCTGTACAATGTGCTCTTGTATTGATTTAGTAGTTGAAGTAGCTGCCACTATCCTTTCTGCATTGCATTTTTGTTATATTTAAGCTCCAAACTCAGAAATTTTGCAATACCTGAGCTTTGCTTGATCAAAGTTAGCCTATCTCACCATTAGTCTGGGTAACAGAGTCAATTTTAGTGACCTTGTTCTACTTTTGCTCCCATTGAAAAGCTCCATAACTGGAATGGAAGATTGAATTGTTCTTGTATAATATTTTGCTGAAAATCAGTTTAAAAAGGCAAGAAAGCAAAAAATCCCAGTGGCTTGTAACCAAAACCAAATGAGTTTTTATAGCACATAAAGAACAAACAAACATCAGAATCACAAAGTGTGAAGTCCTTGTCCTTTCTGTGTTACAAATAGACATGTGTTTCTTTGTCAAATTCACTGCTGCTTTTGCGGAGCACAGTTCAGAGTACTTCGGTCATACAGTGGAAAGCATCACAATTCACACATCAAGTTGTGCCAAAAGACAGGAAGGAGGAAGGGAAGACAGGGAGACAGAAGTTTGCTCATTAAAAAACAAAAACAAAACCAAAAAACAGCAAGGGAGAATTTTGCTTTGAAAGAGTCATGGAAAAACACTGAGATTGCAAGCAGTTCAGTTAAGTCATTGGCTTGAAAGGCTGCAATTTATTTTAAGAGAAAATAAAAGAAACAAGTGAAAATAGCAAGAAGGATGCTGCGGCCTGGGGTAAGTCATAGGACATGGAGCAAGCGTTCTGCAGTTCTCTCTGAAACAGAGTTCTTCTGCAAGTGAATATGGGAGACTGTTTCTTACTGCTCCAGGTAATTTTCCACTTTGCTCTGACAAAATCATGGGCAAAAAGCATGGTTATGGTCCTCAAAAGGGACTTGGAAGATAGCTGCAGTGTCATATTTCTAATTCTTTTAATACAATCACATGTGAGCAGGAAATGCTCCAAGTCCAACTCAAAGTTTCACCTTCAAAGTCTTTGCTATTGAGTGCTGCCTAATAATCAGAGTGAATCAGAGACTGAATACAGATCCAAAAGAGTCGGATAATTGTGTATTTGGAGAGAAAGCAACTACAGACTTTTTGAGGAGTAACAAAGCAAGCTCAGGTTCGTATGAACGTAGCCCTTTGAATTTAGAAAACAGAACAACCTAAAACCAATATGGAACACATTTAAATAGATCAAAGTTACTAGAGGTTTCTTTCAAAATGCAACTGCTAACTAACAGGCACATTTCCAGGGAATCAGCTAGGCTGCACACACAACCATGAGGCCACTGTGCTTCAAAATTCACTGTGCAGTCCTTTCACCACATTTGGAACTGACCCTGAGTGTGTATTAGAGTCCCCAGCCTCCCCATCAGATTTCTATATACTAATGAGCAGGAAGCAATGCTAGATGTGCCCAGAACCTGCACACTTACCCATCTTTTCTGTGTTCCCCAGCATACACAAAATCATATAATCACCACTTGATGCTATGCTATTAACCTATCAATCCTTTTGCTGATCAAGGATACATAAAATGGTTATTTAGTTTGATGATCACGGGAAGAGTGGAGGATTGATAAAAAGGACGGTTTGATTTGTGTTTCTCAGGACTGCTCTGTACAAAGCAAGCAGCATGTGGCTTTTTTTAAGTCAGATTTTTAAAGAAAAAAAACCAAACATGAATACACAAAATAAATGTTGTCTTGGAAGACCAAGACAGCAGATGGGACTATAAATTTTAGAGGATAATTAGCTAGCCATGAAGTGCCTGGTATGCTGGTGGGATCAAAAACGACCAATGTAATCAATGGGTACCTCTACAAGGGAATCAAGATCATTGAGAGGAAATTATTACAGCCCAGTATTTAGCAGAGGTATCATGCTTACAGAATACCACGTCCAGGTCTGATGTCCAGGCTTTAAGGAGGGTCCTGACAACATGAAGACAGTTTTGAACGAGGAAAAAGAAGTACCTGATCATCAGAAGAACTATGGGCAATCATGTTAAATCCTAGGAGTACAACCTGTTTAGTCTAACCAAAACTAATTGAAGGAGCAACTTAGTCTATTATGAGTGCTGGCTAGGAAACAGAAATATAAGGTATTTCAACCTCAAAGCTATTAGGAGATACTATGAATAGGACTCAAAACAGATGATCCCAAGGCAAAAATAAGGCATGCTTTGTTTGGTTGTTTCTCAAACACTTAGGATAGGCTCCTGTTGGAATAACCTACCTTTTTTTTTTTTTCCCCCAATCAAACCTAGATGGTTTTCTGAAAGACACCCTCTATTTCAACATGGAATTTGTTTCTATTAAACTGAAGCACTCAGCAATACAAAAAGTACCAGACCATAAACAAAATCCTTACAAACACAAGACAGAAGAGGAGCTTTAACCTTCTGGATACTGGGAAATTTTACCTTCTGAAAAATGATCTCTTACCTTTTAGCAGATGTGGCCAGGCCTCACTATTGGCAGCTGGACTAAATTTCTGAATCAGTAAACAGAAAATCTCTCCCCTTTCCCCATTCATTTCAGAAGAATGTCAACTAATGGCTTCACTGAATCCTTTCATAAGGTAGAGGTATGTGAACCACAGTGTAGCTGCGATGGCCAGCACTTGACTGTGCTTAAGTAAAGGTTGAAAAATAAGGTTTTAAAGGATGCATCTGAAAATTCTCAGAGCAGGTCTGACCCTTCTGCATAACCCAGCAGATACAGAATTGACTCTATGGTACTGCCGGCTGTTGTTAAATTGCCAAGAGTGGTTCTTGCCAAAAATTCACCCTTATTTCAAAACTTAGGGGAATTAAAAGGATAGGATTAGATTTAGATGCAAACAACAGCCCAAACTGAGTTGGGAACAACGTGGAACCAGAAAAGCTGACCGATACTTGGAGAACTGTTACAGGACAGCCTGTTCTGTTCTGCAGGGCATCTCTGGTCAATGCAAAGTGCTTCTGCCATCTCTTCTCTTTCCCTCTGTATTTGCATAAATCCAAAGATAAACTGGCTGTTGTTTTAAAATAAATTATTTCAGTGGGAAGTTTCAAGGTTTCATGTTCATAAATTCATTCTTTATGAAGTTTAAGATAGGTAGGCATTTAAACTGACTGACACCTCAAATACAAGAACACTAATGCTTAAGTCAAGGTTTTTGTCTACCTGCTTTGTACTGTGTTAGAGGATAAAGTGTTTTCTGGAGCGAAGGGGGAAGGGAATCTTACTTGTATCAAAACATGCTCGTAAATCAGAGGCTCAGATGGCTTTACTATTTAAAAACAGTCAAAGATTAAACAAGTGATAATAGTCACTAAGCACAACAGTTTTGGATTTGCTGCAGTGTCACTTTAGAAAATTATCTTTTCCAGGCTTAACTGCAAACATGCACAGCAAAAGATAACAGGACTGAATTTAACTGCTCTTTTGCAGTTATAAAACTAAGTTTACGTAAATGAAAATTAAGGAAAGGGTTGAAAGCAAAACTGAGAAAAGAGACTCCATGGGCACAATGAGAACCAAGGAGAATGGCTGGCAGGTATGGCTTGGTCTAAGCAGATGCTGTTGGGAAAGTCAGCCAAGAAGGGAACTGGAGTTTGGCCAGAGCAATGTGTCGCCAGGATGTCAAGCAACAAGGACTCTGAAGTGGCAAACCTGAGGCTGAAGTCAAATGAGCTTGCTGGAAGCTGCATGGAGGGCTGCCTCGGTATGAGCAAATGGTTTTCAGTCTTCTGGAAGCAATGAAACGTTTTGATCTTGGAGATCAAATCAGACCACATTAGTGAAGGGTCACTGAAGCAACTCATTAGAGCCATTGGCTGTACTTTTCTTGAGCAACAATTAAAGCTGGTGTTTTGCAAGCTGGTGCTGACTATTTCAAATGAACAGAGTGACAAAACAGACTTTAAGAAGAAGTATAATATATTTTATAGCTTTTGAAATTCAACAGTCTTATGGACAGATAAGTTTGCTTAGCTGGCTAATTTTCAGTAGGAACTTCCAGGGTTTCTCTGCATTTTCTGACAACTGTGTTTTCCTCACAAAACATTCTTCCCCTTTCTCTTCTCCAAGAAGCTTTCATTACAACAAGAGTGTGGAAAAATAATAGTTGACCATGATTTGTCTTAAAGAACTATGAAGCCTCTACCTTCAGGACTATTTGCAGCAGATATTCTCTTACTCTAAAATTAAATATTTTGATGGCTTACAAGTAAATACAGCATGTAACAGTTAAAAAGTTGATTTTCCTACTGGGCACTTGGCCAATCATTAGCAAAGAGGACTTGGGTTCCCACTAAAGCACAGAACATCTCCTGAGATTAAGGGTATCCATCATGAGCTCATATGCATTTTATGTTCCACTTCTCAGAACAGCATTTTGCTTTCCCCGCTCATTGTATACTCATTTACACTACATCAGCACAAAATCTCATTGTCTTATTTGCTAATAACTACAATCTTACATTTATAAGAAATTACAAGAAAAAAAATTCCGTGTTTCAGTTTCTTTCTGAAGTAGAGGGAAAAAGAAAAAGACAACAGAAAAAAATAAAAGAGAGCACCATGTAGAGATGTTCACTTAGTAAATAACACCACCACTTGCTTAACACATTAGCATTTGCTTTTCCAAATCAACTTTTTCCAAGTTGCTATCTGCCCTTTTCTTCAAAAATGGATTCCAAACGATTGAAGGAGACTGACCAGGTTTGCTGTGAATAGTTTGCTTCTTTCTTCAAGTGAAACACCAATTCATTTGAGCTACCTGCTATTGTTTCCTGAGTAGGATACACTTGAAAAGTGACATTGTTCTGCAAGTGATAATTATTTCCTGGAATGTTTGGGCAGACAGCCAACTTCATAATATTGGAACCAATTTCCTACACTAAATGATGCATTATTAAAAAAAAGGTTTTGATGTTTCTAATAGCCAACATAAAAGAAACAGCATTTTTCTTTTTACAATTTGAAAATAATAAAAAGATGTGCAAGAACTATTTTCAGTATCACAAAAATATCCTGAAAAATTTTTATCCAGACACTTCACCTATCCAGTCTTGCCTTTTCTTGCATAAAATCATGCTACTGTCCTTATTAGCTGTCAAAGTATTTCTATGACCTATCTCACCAGCCTACCTGCAGATTAAACAAGCACTAATTATCCCTTAGAAAGAAAAATAGTACTACTTTCATTGAGCAAATGAGGTAAAAATTTGTTGAAGGACAGATGCAAAGAGAAGATGCAGGTATCTGAGGAGCAGTTTTAGAAGAATTTAGGTAGTTGAATTGAGGTCAAACTACAGAAAGCTTTGTCACACAAGAAATTTAAGCATTAAAAAGCACCTATGGTTTGCTAGTAATCTTAGTTAGGTACATATCTAGAGTCACCACTACCTTGAACAGCTTCCATATTTGAGTAGCACTTTCAGGCCTCAAGAAATGTAAAATCTGGAATCTCCGCCCCATGTCAGAAACCACAGTCTAGCAGATGTGCTCAGAGTTCAGCAGTCAACAATAAAAAGAGTAGTCAGGGGACACTGGCATGAAAACTATATTCCTGTATGATAATTAGAACCAGGGAACCAGCAAGAACAAACAAACAAACAAAAAAAACAAACAAAAAAAACCCAACCACCCAACAACAAAAAAAACCGAACAAATAAAAAAACAAACAAAAACCCAAAAACAAAACAAAAAAAAACCACACAAAAAACCACTAAAAGTTATCTTTGTGAAAGCTCCATTATTGCTGAACCAAAAAGTAAACTTGTCTAGTACAGCTAGACTGTGTAGTTCAACTTGTGACCTCTGTCATCATTCTGCTTAAACTAGTATAAATCAAGAACAAAACTTATCATAGCGGACACCTACAATTGTAAAAGTGACATAAAAATGTAAGAACTATAGTAGTATTGTTGAATCAAATAAGAATCCAAACGGAAAACTGACCTTTTGGATTGCTATGCTTTGCAAATGGTTCATTACACATACATGCAACCAGTATAGTGGAGGTAAATAAGAAACAAATCCTGGGCTATAAGCAGGAAAATTAGAATAAAACTAGGCCACAGAAGTATATTCATTTCGTCTGAAACAGTAGTCATTAAACATCCAAAATCTAACCCAGAATTACTAGATAATACAATGATATGCCACTCAGAATGCAGGAATGTCATACTACAGCTACAATGAGTCTTTTTTAAAAAAACAGAGATCATTATTTGTAACTCAGTAATGAATGATAATATCTCTGAGGAAAATTTCTAAGAAAAGGTAGGAATAAGAGGGAAGAGTGTCTGTGATACACTTTTAGGTACTTGGACACATACCCATAAGAGGTCCGAAGCATGTTCTGGAATAAGTAACAGCTCCTCTTCTAACACTTGCCACATTGCATCTGCTAAATATAGAGTGGGACAAAGGGATACTTCAAAGACAAAAGATAAGAGGGTAAAGCTTAACTGCTCTCTCTCAAAATGCACATTGATATATGTATTTTCCACATCTAACTGGGCACAATTCCTGCCATCTGCCTTCGGCAAATTAACTACAGTTGGAAATTATTTTGTGTTCACTTTATTCCTTACACTTTCCTCCATCTGTCTGCTCTTCTGCTCTTGATGCCAACTGAAACCTTCTCTCTCTGATGCTGCTCATATTTCTTCCCTACTACAAAAGGCAAATTTCAGTTTGTTGTTGAGGCATGGGGAGGTGAAAGGGTGTGATGACAGTATAAGGAAAATCTCACATTGCAAGGCTTTCTGTTCCTGAGAAACCCATAGATATGAGAGAACACAGGAGCTGTGATTATTTCTTTGAGGAGAGGCTATCTGCACAGCTGTAATACAGACACTTTGTGTCAGCAGCAATGGCAAGGGTAAGAAGTAGAGGTTAGTTTTTCAGTCTGACAAATCTTGTTTCCTTACACATAAGTAAGGTCCACTGTCTGCTAGTTCCTAGAACTGCTGCCTTGGGCAGCCAGTTAATGCATCTATTCTTTGGGATAGCTATGATTGACTGAACCTAGTACACAACCCTTTCTTTCCTCTACTCTTTTTCAAGGTGTCAACAGTTAAACTACCCTAACATAATCTTCAGTGAAGACAAACTTCTTTTAAGCTCTCTGATTATATAAAAACCATCTTAATCACAGCAAATCACAACCTAGGAAAACCTATTTAGCAGCTCTCTATCACATACTACTACTCTAAGGCATTAGTAAGGCCTGTGGCTACTTACACAGGAGGCATCAAATGAAGTGACCCCACCACTTATTTCTTTGGTTCTTGTGGATCACAGTTCACAGCCAGACAGAACTTTTAATTCCTGTACCTTACATATATCTGTTTTCTAACCACCCATAAATTCAAGCTTCTCCACTCAGGTTACAAAAGCTTTCTCAGCATCAGCCACTGACTTGGTCTGCCACCCATTCAGAGAATCCAAATATTTCCCTCCTCCTTCCAACTAATGCATCAAAAACCCCAGCCAAGTCCACCAAATAGGCTGGACAACCTCTGAGAACAGGTCAACAGAACTGTTGGAAACTACTTATTTCCTTCAAGTGCATTTCTTGATCAGCAGCCCTACCCAGATGCATCAGAAAACCTCTCTAAAGAGGAGTCTTCACTGAAGAAAAAAAAAAAGGCTAAATTCCAACTAAATTCTACTCTACCTTACTCCTTACATGAAGTGTAGTATCCTCCCCCATGTGACCAAAAATTCACATGAAAAACCTGTTTATGACCCCACACATACCTTGTGCACCCTTATTCCCAACCAGTCTGCATACCAGACTTTACAACCTACCTATGCCATCCTCTTTCCCTTCACAAGCCATGGATGAATGAGCCTCTCACAACCTGAAATTAAAAAAGGTCCCATGCAGCCAACCAAGGCACCTGGCAGATTGTACTGTTAAGGGAAAGAAGGTTGAAATAACCTCCAATCATTTTTAGGTGAAACCCAAACCACAACCACTGAAGTTCAGCCAGACCTTAGGTTCTCACCCAGATTTGACAAGACCTGGAAGCATTCACTCACCCTCAACTTTCCTGCCTCTCTGCTCCTACAAGAGGGCTTCCTCAGAGCTGCTACACTGGATGTGGGAGGGTTAGCAACAGCTCCTCTGACTTCTCGTTGATAGAGCTGGGGGTGGGTGGGCATGTTAGGTTGGAGGCTTAGGATTCAGGTTTGTATGGGCTGCAAAGATTGCTTAGATTTTGGCAAAGAAAGGAGTGGAGGTGTACTGACATAAGAACAAGACTTCTTACTGTTTTCTAGTCCACAGAAGTTGTTGACTGCATGCCTGAAATATAGGGCTGCACACTTGTTTGGGCTTAGACTGAGTACTGATGCCAATTCATTAGGGACTGGGTGCTGAGATCAAAAAGATCTGTCAGGGTAGGTGAAGGCAGCACCTCCACAGGTTTTGCAGCCATTTCATGGCTATTTCCCCACAAGGGGCCGGAAGGAGCCTTGTTTTAAAATTCAGGTTGAGTTACAACGCCAGGGACCTAATCTCTAACACTGGGGTTAAAAAATGCCTTGTCCCACATCCCAGCATATCCATACTACCACATAATCAGGCACGTCCTGTCTGTGCCAAGTTACACCCAAATTCAGAAGTCAGCATCCTTTATCAGACACTAGGTATGTGAAAACAGACTTGAATGGCAATTCTTATCTCACTCCAAACCCCTTCCCTCATGACTCCTGCTGATCAAGACCCCATATACTGGCTGATGTTCTAAAGAGCTGCTTCTGATCTTAAAGTGTATACCAAAAGTGCCAGAGGGCACATCACAATTCTTTTATGCTTTTATTCCTAACACCTATGAAGAAGTTCCCAAACTTTTTTTTTTTTGTCATAAGTTATGTCATCAAGAGAAGAATCATAATCAAAAGGAAGGGTCACAAGCAAGAAGCTATGAAAACAAAGAAGGTTTTCACCTCTGTAGCTAGAACTTATTGAAAGATAAGATCAGACTCATTCAATCATTCACAAGGTATCACTCCACTAAAGTTTCAATCCATTATGCCAAAAAAAAAAGGAGAGTGACAAATTGGGTAACCTTGCTTGCAGTACATGTAAACATGCAACATCAATAACTGGATTACAAAATAGAAGTGCTCTGCTATTCGGAGCTGTTCCTTTTACTCACGTTTGTTCTGAAGTTTCCCAGCTGAGGGGGCAAAGTATTCTTGCAACTTAACAAATAAAGTCAGAGCAAAATTAATCCTGAAAACACTGAGCAGCAATCATTATTTCTTAACATTAAATGATTTCATGAAAATTTCAGTATTAGGAATTTTTTTCTGAGTTTTTGAACGCTATCCTACAAATATTGAATGAAAGCAAACCAATTATTTGCTGCTTTCCCTAATCAGCAAACTACTAACAATCCTGTATTCTGATTCCAGGTTTAGCTCGAGATATTTCTTTGAACTTTTTTTGCTTCTTGCTTATGTCTGGCAGTCAACAGAAAAAGCACCCCATGCCAGAAGCAGAGCTATAATTAGCCTCGTGCCCTGCAAGTCTTTGAGAACACACTCCTTAGATAATTCAGTTGAGAAACAAATGGGGAAGTGAAGAACTAGATTTTTACAAGTTTTATGTGTACACTTTTAACCCTGCTCCACACACAGAATGAAAGCTCATAATACCCAAGAGAAAGTAGTAAAGAATAAAACCGAGAAAAAGTTTTAAAAGCACCTACTGACTTTAGACCCAAAGAAAATCATATTTATCTGATTTTTCAGATGAGATACACGCATCCTGCAGCAGAAGCTGACTCAGTGAGACACAAAACATTGCTGGGATTTATCTCTCGGGAAATAACATTTGCATTTGAGAATGCTTATTAATGTCATCTTAGTCACACATCAAGTTGCAATAAAAACTATTCCTGAAATGGTGTTAGCTGGAAGACAATGTTTTCTTCCTCCATTTCATTTTATTTTATCAAGATATAAGACAGTTTGTGAAGTTAAGATCATAATAAATAATATAAAAAGTAATTTACAATATGCAGGGGGGTAGATTCCTTAAAACAAGCACATGACTATCAGATACTCCTGCTTAAAATTCTCACTTGAGAGTTAACCTGAATTATCTCTGCAGATCCATTTCCAAGAGTTACTACTTTAAAAAATAAAAATAAATCTCATTAGTATTTGTTCTTATAAAAACAGGCTTGGTGAAAATGTTCCAGCTAGTTAGGCAGCCAGAATTTCATTACAGTGAGAAGGGATGGTCACACACACATTCAAGGACAAATCTCATGAAACTCATGTTTGACAGGAAATTGTACAGGAAGCTAATTTAGAGAGATCAAAATGAGGGTGGTATGTTCCCAGGACCCAGGGCAAGTCAGAAATCTTGCAGCTGAATTTTATACATATGGTAATTTGATCAGAGTGGATATAGCAGAGAAGGGAAAGAAACTGCCGATTGAAAATATAGAAAAAAAGAAAAATCAGCATGAGAATGAGAATTCACTATCTGTGTAAGTAAAAAAGATCACAAAGTCCCCTAATTTAAAAAAAAAAAAAAAAAAAAAAAAAAAAAAAAAAAAGGCAGTTTCTTAAACTACTTTATTGTAGTAGGATCAGAAATACCACCATGTGGGAGACATGCATCAGACCCTGGTCACTTGAATGGTAGGATCTGAAGTTCCTTTGCATGTGTTTTCACTTACCTTCCAGCCAGTGTACTGAATGCCTAACAGCACACACTGAGCAGTGGAGCACAAGAGCAAAGCACAGGGAGAAACCAGCAGATTTGAAGGTAACCTGCCATATAAAGATTACTTCATTTTTAAGTGCCTGGTCCCAGATGACTATAGAATGCATCTCTCTTTTTTAATGTTTATTAGAAATCGGTAATGTGACACTCTTTTGCTACTTCTCTGTATTTCCAGAACAGCGATAGAGAGCAATTTCCAAAAAGTCTGTAGGAAATGTATGTGGGCTGCAGCCTGTGGATCCCACAGCCACTGTGCATATCATTTCAGGCAGCCATCTGGTGATTTGTGGTAGTGTGAACTTTGATCACAAGCTGAAACAGTTTAATAACATGAAGTACAGCATGTCCAAGTAAGACCAGAGAGCAAAGCATTAATTTGAGTTATAACACTGACATTCGCTGGGAAAACTCACAACTCGCAATGTCTTCCCAGATGACTGAAAGAACAAAATTTGGTATTTAATTTTTTGGTTTATTTTGAAACCTGCACCATCTTCTTTTTGATCTTTTAACCAACTGAAAGTTATAGAGGCTAAATCATAATCTGTTTGAATGACTTTTCCTTTATTGTCATAAAAACAGGCAGCTCAGCAAATACCAGTACATGAACTGGAAATAATTTGAACGTACACCCATTTGCTCTTTCAAGAGGCACAAAATCCACATTGCATCTATGCTCTGTATACTTTTATTAAGAGAGAGACATGTCTTGGGGACACTTTCTTTGAGGAGAATCCCAGAAGCCAAACAGGAAAGAGGAGGAGCAGTGAATGGGAAAATACAAGAAAAGTAAGATGTTTCCCACACAGCTATAGGATTTCCCTGGGGCATTACACAATTTAGGCCAAATTCTTACTCAGTAACATTTGTAGTACCTGACTGAATTCTGAGAGTTGTGAATGCAGGGGAGTGAAATTTGGCACCATTTTTATCACTTGAAAAATAAGAGAAGGATAATTAAAAAAAGAAAATCAACTTAAAAGTCATATTCTTCTAAAACAAAACAAGTGGCAATGTACAAGAAATGAATTATAGCTTATGTAATTCTTCAGACATTTTGAAAACTTTCCTGATACAAAATCATGAGGAATCTATCAAAAAAAAAAAATTGCAATCTGAACTTAAGTCAAAACAAGTCAGAATTCCGAAGGACAAAATGGAAGCGGACAAACAGCTTAAAAAAAAAAAAATCCATGAGGTCATGGGCCTATAATGAATAAAATACAAGTCAAGCATGCACTTCTAGGCAAACTATCCAGTACTGACCACACAAGACAGTTCTATCCTCATGGCTGAAGGGTGTCACGTATTTCAGCAGGATGTGCAAGTGGGAAGACCCAAATAACAAGGCAAAAGTGCGAGAAGAGGCAGGCTGAAGTCACTTTCTTCTACTCTGCTGGATGATTTCCCTGCTTCTGCATTGCTGAAAAATATGTGATACTTCTTACTCTTGACTGTATATAGTGTGGTCAGATACTTCACTTCATCCTACGCTGCCTAATGTTATTAAAGTGATTTGGCTGAAAACATGAGAAAGTCAATCCTGTGCACATTTTGCTTTTCACTTACTTGGGTTTATGCTGTCAGCGAAATAAGAAGAAAAACTCCTTCAGTTTGCCTGATCTAAAAATGAACAACCACCCTTTCTCTCCATTGTAGCAGCAGCACACAGCTCTCCCAGGATCTGCCAGCACTACATGATGAATTGTAGATGACAATTCATCAAAGTGCTCCTTAATTTAGAATCTCTGGAAAGGCTTAAGTGGTCTGCACACATATAGACCAGCTTCTAGGAAATCAGAAATGGCTGAAGGAGGGGAAGAAGACTGATTAGGATGGGAGATTTCAGTGGATTTAAGGTGCAGCTGCCTTAGCTTTTTTCTGTTTCATTCTGGGGCCTTATCTTCCAGTCATTAATACTAATACAGCTTCATAATCACATTCACTCTGAATTGAACTTGGTAGCAAACATAGTCAGGAGTCTACATAGTGCATCCAACAGGGACATGAGATATATCAAGTGTGTCTCCCCTCTCCCCATCCTTCCAAGATAATCCACCATCCTTCTCATGCCTTACAGCAACACAAAAGCACAGATCCAGTGGACTTTTTGGTTACTGCTTCTCTTCCTTCCCTGGCATGGGGAATTTGGGGGGTTTCTCCTAGTGCTAGCCTGCACACATGGTTTTGTTGCCAGATGAATACCATGGCAACAGCACTAGGAAGTGATTTGACAACAAGCCGTAGCAGCAAGCACCACTCTTACAAGTTTATAAAACTGAAATCAGTGCACTTAAAAGCCCATATCCTGGCCCACTGCCACGGTTCAGTTCCACACACACTCAGATTACGCACTGGCTTTTAGACCAAGAAACCACAGTACAGCCCTCATCCTCCCCTTTTATTGGAAACTCCCAAATGTGTCCTCAGAGACTGAGGCCTGGTCTATTTTTAGTTATAAGGACAGCACAGAATCAATAGTCTGGTCTTCCTACCACCCCAGAACACCACCTTTTTCCCGAAGGCATCAAAAAAAACCCTTTCTCAAGAGCAGTCACAAACCTTGGTATGTCTTTATTTGTTCAAATTAATTTTTAGGGAATAAAGAGAGAACGTGGATTCTCCTCTTTCCTGTGCCTTCCATGTTCTGTACCATCTACACACAAGGGCAGGAACAGATTAGTTATATGACTCCCATGACCTATACATTTACTAATCAGCCAAATAACTTCTGTACATGAGTAGCACCTTCAGTATGACTCACTGATGGCTAAACACAGCACACTATTGGAGCAAAAACTGCTATGTGAGCATCCCTAAAGGCATATTCACCCTTCTGGCCTTCTGCATAATCACACACATATATCACTCTGCCCACATGGTACTTCTTTTAAAATGGCCTTAAATACCACCACATCCTACATTTTTATAAGAGCAACAGCAGGCACAACATTCCTGCTTGCCTTTTCATCCAGAGTTGCTAATGACTTTTCAGTCAGTGTTCTTATTTCAACAAAGGTTTGAACCCAACTCTTTAGAGAACACTGTGTGTATTTAACACAGTACAAGTACAAATGACAGTTGGCAAATGCTACTGAAAACCTGTGATTTAATTTGCACTGGTGTTCTGTTTCTTCATTAAATTCACAAGCAGTCGCATGGAAGGGGAAAACCCCTCTGAATCTAGTTATTTAGTAAAAAAGAGAAATTAGTTACTGTTAGTAAATGGATTCTCAATATGAAGTTCCTTCTAAAGAATAAGGAGTAGGGGAGAAAAAAAGACAGAGAACTTCAGTCATAGAATATCAGTTAATGACAGGACTTTTAGTTTATAGATTTGGACATTTCTCAATAATTTCTTTATATTATTGCCCAACAGTAGTTTTATACAACATTTGTTTAAAGTTACTGTAAACAAGAGGATAAGCCTCATCTGAAAGTTGGGGAACATAATTCATGTTTCATCGTAAGAAGTGCAGGCCTAAAGTAACCATGAGTAATACGAAGTTTAAAAAACAAGGGTTTGACTCAGCATTCAAATAAACTTTTAATAACCACGATGAACTAAGACAAGTAGTTGACAAAAAGTCTGGTATCATTCCTTTATGAGTTGAGAATTCAGTGAGCACTTTCTGAACTGAAAGCAGCTATTAATGATATTGTCTTTCATCCAGACAGTGTGAATATAAAGAGTCTGGAGAGGTGACAACATAGCTGATATCAGTGTAGTAAGAGAATTTTATTCACTGGGAAAATACCAAGTAAAAACCCCCACATATTTCAAAGATATGTGATTTCAAAGATTTAAGGAAGAACCAATTTTTACAAGAACATTTTTTAAAGCTGTTTTCTGTAGCTTTGGTAGAAAAATTAATTTTCTTAGTCAAAGTTTCATAAAAGTTATTCCTCTTCAATATGTCTAGTGTTCTCCAGCTCTATCCTTCACAATAAAAATGTTCCTTGGCATCTAACTACCTCATCTTTAAACACCTTTCAAGAGTGTCTATATATCCCTTCCCTGTTTTATCACTAGTCTCACTACCTAAAGCTGTTGGTTTAAAGCTGTCCTTCTTCAATATGTCCCATATCTTGCTCCTGCCTCTGGATCACCACTGAATCTGCAGTCATTGAAACGCCTAGTGATCCTTGGTGGTTCTAAATTTTAGAACCACTACTGTTCTTAACCTTCACCAACAATCAGACCCTTCACTTTTTATGCTCTTCCTTCAGTGACCTATTCCACAGTAACTATCCCCATTCATTGTCCAAATGTTAGCTTACACTTCTGATCGACCACAGATGCCTTCTGATACCTCTCTTAGATTTGAAAAAGATCATCACTTGGCTTCTTGTCATGTTGCCATTCACATGTGGGTAGTGCTCCCCAACACCACTCACAAAGTTATCTCATGAACTTCTCCAAGGCTCCAAGGGCTATGCTGCCAATAAAATGCTCTGAATATCATGTTAACCAATACTAACTTATTGTTCTTTTAGGTTCCTTATCTCTTATTTCTTGTTTTGTCTCTTCTGTGTACTGATGCTGCAAACTTTAAAACCAGCTTTCCACTCTTTATAACTGGGATACTGCACAGTACAAGCTCTATAACTGGTATTTTCTCACTACAGTGAATAACAATATAGTACCGCACAGTAAAACCAACTAAAAAAAAAGGACCTTCAGCAGGGAGAATTTGAGTTCAGCTTTCAGAAAGACCCACATCCCACTGGAATTCAGATACCTACATTGAGTTTTGACTCACATCCACGTTGTGACAGCAGAAAAGAATTTCATAAATGGGAAAATTACTTCATACAAGTACTCCTAGAGAATTAAAGTCAAAAGCATTCATTACACACCTTCCAAAATAATATATTGTTCATTCTCAGCCTTCCCCTTTAAGAAATATGCAAGAGTTGAAGTAAAACACAAGAAAAAAAAAAACATTGTGAGACAAAGATCGTGAGAGAGGTTACTCTCATAGTACTTTTGATCTGGCTGACACAGAGAGGTAATAAAAATTCATAAGACAACTGTTCTTGCTTAACTTCCAGGGCAAAAACATCTGGCCAAAGCTGACTCAACCTTGACAGCTTTTAAACCTCAGTGACCCATTTCTTTGTAACCAAAGGTATTGTGAAGTATTCACAGAAACGCACACATTTCCCAGTGGGTTTTGGTGTAGCCTGATCACTGTAGTATGGTAAGAAAAACAAAAGCTAGAGCAATCCTGGATACCAAGAACAAACAAAAGAACCCATCCAAACCACCACAGGAAGAGTTTAAACTTTCCCATTTGTAATAAACACATTTATATAGCTGTGCATGCTCACCATCTTTGCCTTACAGTCTCAGTATTAGAACTGGCAGACAAAGTTAGTGACACAAATAGGCAATTTTAAAAAGTGGCATTTTTGCTTTATAAATGAAAAGGAGCAAAGAAAGCAAAAGCAACTGTCTGGAGAAGAGGGTGCAGGAGGCGGGAATTTCAGAAGTGCACACTTGGAATGTTTTTGTAACACACCTTAACTGACTAATTACACTACACATGCCAAGCCTCTACATCTCCTAAGAAAATAAACATATGTTCCATGTATATACCTGTGTTTACAACCTACAGGTTCTGAAGCTAAACAATGTCTTTGCAGCACCTGATATAGGAAATTTTATTACTGTACTACCCCGAGCTTTTATTACAGAAATAGCCCCATTCTACTATCTGCTGTACTAATACAGAATAAAAGAATTAAAATAAAGAAAACATTACTTTGGCAGAACTACTATAGAAACCCTGGTGTATTTTAAGTTAATAAATCAAATGTACTCACAGCCCTTAAGTTCATGCTCTTGGTCAACATAAGTCATATTTTGCTGTGATCCTTAAGGCACTGAGCTAAGTTTCCAGACTTATTTTATCTAATGTTATTGTTCCACAAGCCAGTCTAAGAATCACAATAGCATGGCCTGAGTTTCAGAGATGCTGAGCATAGATAATTTTCACCTCCAGTATAATTATGAGAAGTTCATCCCATCTGATATTAAGTAATTTAGTCAAGATACCTAATATTAAGTTTCAAGTTCAATTTTAATTGAGCATCTCTGAAATTCTGACGAAATCCATTTCAGCTTCAATTAATCTATTTGATACCACTGTAAATTCAGAACTAGTGCTACTCCCACAGCCTGCACCAATAAGATTGCAACCAGAATCTCACATATTGACTGCATTTAAAACTGTTAGTGCTCTATTTCAAATATACATCAGTTTCCATTCTTTAGCCACAAAGGCACACACATAGACATTCATATTTGCCCTATCTCATACAGCTATGAGCTTTCCTAACATTAGATTTATTCGATAAGGAAGGAAACTGAGAAAACAATCATTTATAGCAGCATTTTTAATATAGCACATAAGTCACCTTATAAATACAATGGAAGCCCAAAGACTGCTACTGAAGGTAGAAAATGATACAGCATCCTCCAAAGTTTGTGTCAGGGACTAGAATACATTTAATTTCTGAAGGATTTGAATTAGGCTGTTGGACTAGCTTCCAACTAACTTTTTATATATGGGGAAAGCAATAATACATAGCCAGCAGGTGTGGAGTTAGCACACAGATTCTCTTTGGCATGCTTATATTGAAGACTCAAATGGGATTTTTAGTGTTTAAAGCTACTGTGGAGGAATTAGAATAACTGGGATCATCTTGGAGAGATACACCTAAAGTGTACAACTCTCCTCCAAGCACACTTAAGAATATATAAACTGTGAACAAAGCACAGAGCACAGAGAAAGAAAAGCCTTTTTACTGGTAAGCTCTGTTCCTGTTAGCGTGAAACAGCCATGGGGACACATGCCAATTTGAGCTCACAAAAAATTTTGTTCTGTATTTGCAAATTTTTCTCTGGAAGAAATAAGCCACAGTGGGAATCAATAACAAAATTCACAGTAACTCTTTTAACCTTATCGTTACTGCTATGCACAACACACCCATACTTTGATTCCTTTGGTGTGTAAAATTTAGTAAATATGTGAGAATAAGATATTGTCAACGTTCCCAAGTGTGGTTATGTGGCTCTTTCTAGACACAGATTCAAAATACAGAAATTATGCAGTAATTAGCTACTGTTCAAAGTTCTAAGCACTATTCACAATAAATACAGTTTGAAATATAAACGCTAATAATTATCAGAAAGTACACAGTCTGTGACTGTCTGGACACAGCCCTGAGTATCCAGCTCCAGATGGCTCTGCATGAGCAGCAGGTTGAACCAGATGACCTCCAGAGTTCCAACCTCAACATTCTGTGGTTCAATAGTTCTGTGAATCTGTGTGCTCAGAAGTGGTTATAGAAGTACCTATATTTTGTTTGGAAATTTCACATTTTGAAGAAGTCCCTCTTTGAGAGGCCAAATATTAAAGACATAATTTATTAATAGCCACACACATGTAATTTTATCTACACAATCACAGGGACGTTAAGGGTCATCTCCCTAACCATAGCAGGATTGAGGCACTTTTAAAACTGACAGCATCTATGAGTAGGTAACATCATGTGTGCCTTATTTTGTATCCCTCTTCTCCATTCCTTGAATGTTCCAAGTCTTTTGGAGCTAGGATCGAGGATTTTAGGAGTTAGTAGACACACCTACTGAAGTCTTTTCACACCAAGTTGGACACTGAACAAATAAATTCCTACACAAAGCAGGAATATGTTAATAAAGATGGCTGAAGGCAGAAAGGAGGGTATTTAAATAATCACATGTAGGTGCCTATGTGAGAGGAGGATGGTTTGCATTTACAGTAGATGAAAAGAGATCTCTCTCCCCAGTGACTAGGAAAGATTCTAGCAGATGACCCTTCTAGCTTAGCATTCATCCCCCCCAACTGATGAGCTTGACACCTCTATTTGTTCATTGCTTACATTCAAATGTTGAGAAAACACTCCCTGACCACACAAATCAGGACATTTGGGATGTCATCATAGATAAAAATCTCAGAAGGAGAACAGATAACCTTTAAATAGAGAGGCAAACAAATAAGACTTAAATGTCATATGCACAGCAAGAACATGCATTCTGAAACAGAACACAGAGGATTTCACCAGAGCTTTGTGAAATGTCAGTAGGACTTCCCTGCATCCTTGGGAAATGCTGCTATCTGCCACTGCATCTTAACACTATATTTTCTTCACTGATCTTTAAAGGTCCCTTCCAACCCAAGCTATTCTATGAGTCTGTGATTTGGTTCAAAATGACCATTTGTAGTCAAATGCTGATTAAATGCTGCTACCTTTTTTTAATTTGGTCCTTTCTGGCTGTCCTGGTTTACAACAGAAACACGTGCCCTTAGTTTTCATTACTCATCGTCAGGAAGGAATCAGTCAGGCAGAAGTAGACGAAGAAGACTGATGGATTCCATTTAACCTACTGTAAGACAGACATATAAGGCAACCTAGTTTGCTAACAAAGCAAAATCAGGTCTTCAAGAGGATTTATTTCTCTCTTTCTAAGCAATAGTGAAGCAGAAAAATTACTCAGGTTAAATAAAATGTTATCATAAGAAAAATATCTTAAGAAAACCTGAAGGTTTCTAGGAAACCCTAAATAAATTTATGCCAAATATTGGAAGATTATATCTTGGAAGACCCTTTAATTAGAAAGTAGGAGGGACAAGAAACCTAGTTGGTTTTACTGAAATTCTTGTAAAGCACTAAATGAAATGGCTGTCTGAACAGCAGAGCCTGATTCCAGTCATCCAGAGGTTCTGGATCTCAGATTTCCAATTTATTTGTCTGATTTCTGCCCTAAGACCAGCAAAAGCTATGTTGATGAGATTACATATAACTCATATTAAAAATAATAATTTCACCACGGAATTTATGATCAGAAATCAATTTCTGCCTACAGCATCCTCCAGGGAAATTGAAACTAATGATCAATTAATCCCTTACTAGCTATTATATTACTCATTCAAGAAGCATAGGACAAATATCTACTTTTAAAAATTCTCCTTTGGCAATAAAAATATAAGATCACATCAAACCATAGCAAAAAGAAACTTAAAGGACAGGAAGGGGGAAAGAGGTGTTCAGATGCACACATCCAAGAAATCTTCAGATGAAGGCAAAATTAGGGAGTTCTATGTAGAAAAACTGACACCTGCTAAGAAATTCAAAAATTCTAGAAATGCAACACAAACTACACAGCAGATAAAGCAGAAAACTACTGAAACCCCTTAATTTACATGCAGACCAAGGTCTTTGCTTTGGATTTATAAATGTTCTCCTCAAGAAAACACATTTTAAAATTATTACTGTGAACGAGACAACTCCATGTAAATTAAACCAGTTTCACTGACTCTCAACATCAGCCCCTGTCTGAGACTTGGTAATTTGTGTTTTTCAATGTACAAGAGGCTTCTTTAGACAAAGCCAAGTCTCGCAGCACCAAAATTCTGTGGGAAAGACTGTCTGAATGGCATTTCCATCAAAGACAGAACAGAAGTCCCAGAAAACTTCCGAGAAAGCCTGGTCTCTGGAGGCTTCCAGACCAGTTTTACTCATGTAAAAAGCAGGCAATACATTTTTGAGAAGCATCACAGAATCATTCTATGGCTTTCTCAGAAGCACAGATGCTTCTTGAAAAATGAATGACAAAACACAAGTGCAAGAAAACTTTCAAGTGTTGTTCATCTTCAGAAGTAGGCAATACATTTTCCAGAAACCTCATAGAATCAGAGAACCATAGAATGATTGTGTGACACTCCTCAAAAAAATTATGGCAGAACATAAGTGCCAGAAAACTTCCAAGAAAGCCAATTTTTCCTACAAGCCACACAGTACAATCTTATCTCTTCATCTAGGGCAATGCCACTACTGGACTAACCTGAGATATGAATCTAGAACATTAAAACCTTTTTCATCAGGGGTTCAAATTGACTTTACATTACATTGTTTTTATGGTATAAAGAAAAAAATATTTTTTCTTTCTTTTTAATCCAGATGCAGAAACTTTGCACACATTGGGTATGTGCAGTGACATAGTCAACACATATGTAGATTGTAAAATATATGTTTGCAATTTAATTACATCATCTGCTTCCTTCCTAATAACAAGGAAGAGACGGGAAGCAAAGGAATACGTAAGATGGCCGTGAGCTTGGCATCTTCTACTGAAGAAGCTTACCTTGTACAATAACCTTGGGATTGCATACTTCACATGCCAAATAAACATTCAAATATTTACTTATTCTGTAGATTACAAGTTATCATTTATTATCTACCAGTTTTACTTACTCTAGCCGCACTTATTTATGGACTATATTACTGGATATGCTCTACGGTATGCTCTCTATTGAAAGGAATTTGGACTGGATTTATAGTGAAAAACACACTATCCTTCTTGTAGTTCTGGAAATACAAACAATATTTCTTGGCAAGACATACCCTGAATTTTTCACCCTCTTTCTGGGGTTGTCTACTATACTTTCTCTTCTATATGTATTCAGTGGAATATTTTATCCTGTACATTTCCAGAAGTGTTACAATTTACTTCCAGGGTAATTAAAAAAAAAAAAAATCTTTTTGTAACACTGACATTCCTGGAAACCCTTATATCTGTCCAAGACAAGCTACCACCTCTGTATCCACAGTATATGCTATGACAGATAGAGAAAAAGGTTTAGAACTAAAACACAGCAAAAGCTCCATAAAAAACACTGAGATTTATAAGTCCTACTGATAGCAGGTATCTAAAGTTATTACTCTGACAGCTGTTACTTCACTAAGCATCCCTTCCAACACGGAGCTCATTATGACTGCAGAGTTTGTGTCAACCCCCAGAACCGTGAATGCAGTGGTGATTGCCATCAGAAAACAAGCACTGTATTTCCTTGACTATAAATGAACAGGGAGCAAATAAATGGAGGGAAAGTAATCAGCACTGGAAATGCACGGAGTAAAACTCTAAAAGTGCCCCATCTCTATTCTGCAATAGGTTTGTCATCAGTGGTGAGAAACCCTAATGCTGTGTCAGTGAAATGGCCGCTGTGCCTCCCTAGAAATCATGACTGTTGGACTTGATGTTTTCCTATTGGTGCAGCCAACATTCTTAATTCTTCACAGGAAGTCTTTCTGCATATATTCTTTACTGTACAGTCAGGGAAGCTTATGAACACTTATGTGACCTGCTGTGTGAAAATGTTGAAAATTCCATATTGGTTCTCGGGCCTCCATCAGTAGATAGAAAAGCTGAACAGAATAATCTCTTCTTTGAGTTCAAGCAAGATGCCAGTTGGAATTTATTTTAAAGTTCAAAACAGCATAATGATGTAAAATGGCAATCTAACCTCTTCACAAAAGGACTGGTCTCTAAAATGCAGCTTAGGTTAACATAAGATTTGGGTCACTTGGGGTGAAGTTTTAGCTTCACTAAAAGACAAAAAGAATTTTCCAAGTGACTTCAAAGTGGTCAGAATTTCATTCCTTATATGCTTCAGATACTTTCTTCAGAGGAGGAAGAAGCTGTTGAAGTGTAAAAAAATATGATTTAGTTAACTTTCAAATGCAGCAAGATGCTGGAAGTATACCAATTCTTAAGTTGTAAATGGGAAGAAAACCCATTGTCACTTTAAAGAGAATATCCAGGCTTTTTATTAAAGGGTCTTATTTGGCAACAAAAAATTGGAGCATGCCTTCCCATTCCTCATTCTCCTCTTATAAATTTTATTTATTGCCATTACTGCAATGTGTTCTATAACTGGCTTCTGGCACAGATGGGTGGAAAGAGAAAAGTCTTTCCAATCTGATTCAAAATAGGTTTTACATTGTAAAATACACATGCAAGGAGTGAAAGATTATTTCTTTGCTCCCTAGTAGTTATACAAACCATTTAGACATTTTAGTCCCGGCAGACTTTAAACCTGCAACTTCTAAAGTTGTTTTTATAAACTACCTGTGTGATTCAGTGTTGGGGTAATTTTCTTCATATTTATTGGACAGGATAGCTTTCTACTCATGGATTTTGGCTGAGCACCCAGAGTGTTCCTTTCAAGAAGTATGCTTTGAATGAAACTTGCCTCTCACCTACAAGGTGCAGTCACAAATAAAATAAATTTAGTACTTTGTAATTTAAATTAATAGCTGAATACCAGGCACGCTGACTAGGCACGAATCTGTGGTTCTATTTCAGCATCTATTTGGAAAGCACACTGAAGGAATTAAATAAGTATAAGCATAGAAAGACATAGTAGTATAACAACAAACACAAATAACAATAAATGAAAAATAAAGAGAAGTTACAGCTTCTCCTTCTGTTTGGACAATGCTTTCCAGAGTCAAAGAACTTTTTCAAATGAATTGATCACAATATAAATGGCCAAGCTGAGAACTGTCAGCATTGTCATGTAGTCTTCAGCAAAGTACATACTGATTGGACTTCAGGCTAACCAGGACAATGGTAACACAGGATAATAAGAAAGAAAAAATACCAAAAAAAGTCAGACTGCTCTAAACAGGAAGCTGAAAGCAATTAACTGAAACATCAATTTATTTCAATGTTTCCTCCTGTCTATAAAGGTTAAGCTTTAACAACTGCCAGCACACAACAATTAACAGTAAGAGCTACTTCACAGAACAGAAGTATTGTGCAGTTCTGACATAAAAATAATTGAAAACTTTCTTGAGTTTTATAACACTTCAGAGTCATAGCCACCAGCTGACATACATTTTCTACACTACCTGCTCAGCACCGGCAACTCCTCTCTACAAAGACAGCCTGCCCAAGGTTCCCTTTCATTTGTTTCAGACCAACTTAGCTGTGCTAGTTTAACACCCAAGTGCAAGCAGGTATTATTATCAACAGGTGGACTTGGCATGAGGAGATTTAGAAATGCATACAATATTTCTTCTCCTAACAGAGCTTTAGGAGAGGGATACGTTCAGCTTCTGATTGGTGACAAGCAATGGATGGGTAGCACCATCTGAAATTTGGGTAACTACATTCAGAAGATGCCTGTTTGTGGCTTGCTTTGAACTAGGAGAAAAGAACTATTTTATTTCAAAGCAGTCAGAGAGCAGATTCTGTATACCAGTTCCTCCTACTGAAACCCCAAAAGAATACCACAAACTTGCAGAAATGTTCCCATTTCTGTACAAAGACATTTTTTAATAATGCCAGCCATTTTGAAAGCTTAGTACCAGCTTGTTTTTATTAGGTGGTTGAAAACATTGGACTCAGTCATTTTAAAATAAAAAGTACTAAAATCCTTTCTTTAAAAAAACCCCACAGGACTGCCAGAGAGAATTTCACAAGCATCTACAGTGATGTTATTTACAAAGAGTGCATCTTGAAAAAAAATATTGATAGTTTTATTTCCTCTGGATGTTTGTGAGTACACAGAGGAGAGAAATAAATATGTTTAATGAAAGATCTGTTTAAATTGACAGTCTTTTGGACACTTTCCAGGATAAACACAGTCCATGAATATTTCTCTGACTATGGTTTGCTATAAACAAAGAAAATGTCAACAGACCCCCCCAACCCTTCAGATAAATGCAATGTGTATCGTGAGATGTCCTGTCTTCCAAAACAGAACAAGGGTCTTCATTAGAGTTTTGGGTCCATCTCCGCTCTTCATTACTCAAAGTTAATCTCAAGGGCTAAGTTTTCAAAACTCTAGCTGAAAGAAGTAAGCTTAAAACCTTAACAAGAAGTATAGTCCTCTAGAAACAGGTGGCCTGAACAAGGTACTGTAAATAAGTCACAAGGAATGTGTGTAATGAACATTTTTTCAGAAGTGCATGATGTCTAAGCTTAATCAAAGTAAACAATGGTATCTCTTGCAGCAGTACATCAGCAATCGGGGTGGAGTGATACTCCAATATCACTATACTTATGCAGTAAGTATACTGAAATGTAAATCTTAAAATACAGTGTTCAGTACAGTATTCTATCCTGTAGAATACTGTAGGTCATGATAGGGCACATAACCAAGTGAAGTAAGGAAAATATTATAAATACAAGTATGCACAAGCAACTTAAAGAATAAGAAAGCACAAGAGAGAGTTGTTTTCTTTAAGACCCTTCCCAAGATGGTGACTAACTAATGTCATCTCTTGTTCAGAAGGCAAATGGTGCTAACCTCAGCTAGGGTAAATATTAGAGCCAAACAGTGCTCTGTGTAACCCCCTCTATTTATCTGCATTTACAACTGTTCTGAGCGTATTTTCCATAAAGGAGTTTTGGGATTTCTATAAGAAATCCAAGTACACACCAGGCCTATGTTTTTTTCACATAAATGGCTTGACAGTGGTTAAATAAAAGACCAAAAATTCCTATACTTTACCAGAAGAAATAATAAAAAAAGAGTTTATTTAATATAATTTCATATCCAAAGTCATAAGTAAAAAGGAGACTGTCTCTGAAGGGATTATTCACCTGCCCACCTGAGCACATGAGATGCTCAGCCAAGTATAGTGTTAGTTGACAGAACCATCAGGTGGCAAGTGAGGACAAGGTGTGCTATAATGCGACAAAATTATACAGAGAGATATCCTGAACCTGATTCTCATCATTTTGATACAAATTGCCAAACATATCTGTTCAAACTAGCATTTCTTAATGTACCAAGTCATACCAGCCCCTCAGGGCAGAAGGAATTAAACTATCAGTTCATACTTACCACTAAGAAAACCCTTAAACTTTTTTTCATGTAAAGACGTCTAGTTAGGGCTGGGAACTTAAATCTACAAGGCAGCATTAAAATAAGTAATGATTAATTTAAAAAAATTTAAGAACACAACAATTGAGAATTTGAACCCTTTAGAAAATAGCAGAGACAAGGCATCTGACTATGTGGAGGCAGCAATTATTGTTACTATCTCTAGCAAGTACTTGGCCCAGACATGTCTATTAATACCAGACTTATTAGGTCTTGACAGCTTATAGGACATCTGTTTGTTTCATTTCCCTTTAGTCTCGCCAAATGCTAGCAGCAAAAATCATACAAACTTTCCCCCCTACTTCTGCCTAACTTGAAAGGCTTTTTTGCATCTATGAATTTTTGCAATAAATGAGATCTTCTAGTGTTCTGTATCTGATATATATACACCTCTATACACACATATATATATGTACTGGCATGTGTATTCAAAGAACTGCAAAGGTGGGTAAATTTCTTTAATCTGAGGACATTTATCTAGGAATAAAGGTGCAGTTAGTGGAGCTAACAAACAGATTTATTTTTTAATCTATTTAAAAAAGGCTGCAGAAACCAAAATATCTCAGCAGAAGTTTTTCCACAAGTAACTCCCTCAAGTATTTCAGTATCTTGCAAAATTTCAAGAAAGCATTACAAAATTACAGAAAAGAATATTGAGGCCTTTGGTACAGCTTTCCCTGCTTTTCCAAAAGTCAGCACACAGATCCTGATCCAGGCAAAGTTCAGTCGACAGTATAAAGTAAATCTTCTAAGCCAAGTTGGAAGCAGATTTTTGCAGATTTTTAGTCCCTCTTGCATTTTGCTGGACTTTTACCGTACTCTAGATCTAAACCCAAAAGGCATTTCTGTCCTATATCATTCCCAATTCTTGTAAAGCTTATATTGCTCTTGGCCATTATTTCCAAAGTAATAGTACAGGTGAGGTTTAAATATCACCTACTGAAAAAAAAAAAAAAGAAAAAAAAGGAGATAGCTACTTGTATAGTATAAATCAACCACAGGTAGTTGTTGATGCTTTGATCCAGATATTTTGCTAGGAGTATTTGCCAAACAGCTGAACTATTTTATTTACAAGAATACAGCTTTGCCCACTCATTTGATTTTCATATGGCTGTATAAATAATCTGTTTAAATTTTTAAAATAACTTTATCTTTGATTATAAACTTCATGTGAACAATATAATTTCATACATATACATTATTTGTAATTATTTTTTAAAAAGCCCTCACTCAAGCTGTAGGGGCCATTCTGAGTGTCAATACAAAGTATTTTTATTTCAGTTTAAATCTCGTTTGGATGTAGATGTCTATTTTCAGTCTGAGTAACCTCATTTCTAGTAAGAATGTTTCAGATTACAAATTATTTCAGAATAGAAATTTTATTTTGAACTAGTATATTCATAATGCACTATTCTAAACAACTAGAGAGGTTTCATCACCCAAAAGAGAACATTACATTCCCATCATCTTAGCTCTAAGTTTTAGCATTGTACCATTTACTAAGGGTTATAAAATATGAGTTTTACATCCATAAGTAAAAAGCATTTTTCCAGATGTTCTTCCCTAGGAAAGTATGATGCAAATTATAAGCTTCTATTTGCACACATTTATTGGTTGTATTTTTTCACTTACTTCCTGAGTAGTTAAATTGAATAGCACATTAAATCAATTAAGCCTTGTTGAAAATTTGTGAATAGGATAATGAGTAGTTAAAAATTCAAAATCTAAGCTTAATGTTTCTTATTACTTAAAATATATGATTTTATTTAATTATTGACAATAGCTTGGTTTTGGCTGTATTCATAAGGATTATCACAGAAAGCTAACATTATTCACCTGACAGTGCTCAGGAATTGCATAGGTCTCAAATTTTATTTTTTTTAATCTACAGAAACAGAATAGTCTAACAGCTTGACACAAAGGACTTGTTGTAGACTTAGTTCTGTATGTTATTTATGACAAAAATCCAACATTATAAAATGAAAACCCTTATAAGTATAGTGAAATATCAGACAGGAAAGGGAGACTGACAAGAATATCTCTTGTTCCTTTTCATTTCACATTCAGAACAATCTGTAAGTATTAACTGTGACAAAGATAATAATTATAAAAAAAAAGTAATACATGTGTAGTATTATGTGCTGGCATATTTTAACAGAATGATTAATTAATCTTTCCATAATTTCCCTTTATTTGAGAGGACACAGAATAATTCTCAGTGGCTTGACACATGGAAATCATCTCAGTTTCAAGTTATTTTAGAAGGCAAAGTAAGATTGCTGTTTCCAGAGAAAGAAATATTTCTATCCAAAGATAGCAGAACTGAGTTGGACCTTTTGTCTAGGAGACTTGGAGTAAGACACATAAAATCATTCCCACTTTTCTATCCAGCACACCCTCCCTCTATCAGGAAGCAGCAAGGGCTGGCCAGCAGCCAAGGGGGATGGCAGAGATGGCAGGGCAGGGCCTGGCCAACCAGAGGCTTAACAACCTCCCACTTTGCTTCTCTGTCTGTCTGTCCTCACCACACCAAACCCCAGCACTGTAACTGGGATTAAGGGGAAAATAAGAAAATTCAACCATTCAGTGCTTAGTGAATGAAGAAATGGGCACACTCCCAGCTGTTGGAGAAACTATAGGAGCTCATCAACAGTGTGTGGCACAAGGATCAGTAAAAGGATAAATGCTGATGAGCACTGCAGGTGTCCAGTGTCTACCAGGCACATGTGGAAGAGGTGAGGAATTCTCATTAGAAAGAATATAGAAAAAGAGATAAGGCTCTCTATGAAAAGGCTGGGATGGAAGAGGAATGAAAGCAGCCAAGGTTAATTGGCTTCCAACCCTCTGAATCTTCGATTCAAGTTCAGATTTCTTGACAATTCCAAAACTTATTAGCACAGCCAAGCACCAGTGAAAGCACTTATTCCACATACTGTTTAACTTCAAGAGATACAGAACAATTCCCAGTGGTAAAATGGGTCCCACGGCACTTTCACTGTACAGGAGAATTTTTTGATATTGAATCCTGTTGAATCAATCTACAATATTTTTATTGAAATCACCCAAAATACCACTCTGGATTACGTCTCTGAGCAAAACGCAGAATTTCAAAATAGGTCCTTAGTATGAATATCTTATTATTCACTGTGGATCTATATAAGACTTTTGAGAAGTTCCTGGATTATGGTAGTTTTATATTAGTCATACAGAAAATGTAGGATCTAGTCTAATAGGTTTAGTAACACATTTTCCTGGATTTTTTTCATGAGATTACTGATATTTCTTTACTGAATGAAGTGAAAAACAACTAAACAAAAAACCAACGACCCACAACACACGTCTCTAGGTACCAACTGCAAAAAACTAACTGGAGGCCCTAGCATAAGGACTTTCATTTTTCTCTCGATAGATTAACATTCATGCTTGATTTTTCTCATCTGCATAAAGGGAGTTAAAAGTCATTGCAATGGAAATCCATGTCACAGCAAGGCCATAACAATATATGACAGCACATGATACCAACCCTATAGCCATGAATACAGTCATATCCCAACCCAGCCCTTCCTTCTAAACATGAGCTAGAGCCCCCTGCACTAGTAAAATGAACAGACAGAATATTTTGATGCATGAACATAAATATAAAAGGATAATTCTTCGATGGTTGGGAAAGTTTTCATCACCAAAATCTAAAGCACTGACTGCTCCTTCTTTCTCAAGTATCACATGCCCTAGATCTTTCTACACACTCTGTCTTGATGCTATTTAAGTTACCTAAATCTGTGCTTTGGTTTCCAATAAATAATGTTTTTCTTGATCCCAGAAAGGAATGGTGAGGCTTTTTCCAGACACCTTGGTCATTTGAAAAATCTTTGTCTTAAAATTGCATTGCAGAGATTTCCTTACATCTATAAAAACATGCAGAAGTCTGTAGATCTATCACTTAATTATAATTCTGTACAGAGGCTTACACATGTTGTTTACAGTAAGATAAGATGTGGAAGAGTATATGCTTATCATTTAATACTGAATAATATAATAAAGGGACTTTATCAAAGTAAATGCACAAACAGCTTATATCAACTTAGCTTTAGTCAGGCTAACAAAAAATTAGATAACTTAGAAGCATTAGAAAGAAGTGAGAGGAGCCAGGGTTTTCCATGAAAAACAGTTTCACTGCAGAGTAGCCAATAGAAATAATTTTAACCTTATTTAGATTAAGATTAAATGGCATTCTAATATCTCACTATCTTATCTAGATAATTTTATTAGTGCTTAAGATAATAAAAGACATATCTGGCAGCAGAAGAGCATTCCTCTATCACAGAAAGTGTGTTCTGCACAGGCTCCCATCTGTAAATACAAATTGAAACTTACTTTTTTAAGTTATGGAAGATTTTCTAATCTAATGCATTCTCTTCCTCTTAGTGTTCTGTAAATCAATTTTTAGTTTGTCTTTATATCTGTTTTTCCTTCCTCCAGTTTTTTCTTTAGTGTGCTAATAACCTCTCAGTGCATAATTTCACTCATTTCATGATTATGTCACAGGTATCTTCTGTGACATATTGCTATTTTATTGTTCTTTATGTATATATTTTACTGCATATTTAGGGTTTTATGTAAAAATATTTTTATGTGTTACCATTGAAGACTGGTCTTTTTGGAGCAGGTTGAAGTCCCTTAGCTCACAGCTAGTTTCACGGTTGTCTGAAACAATGGGGATGAAGAATGAGAACAAATTAATATCTCCAAATGCTCTCTACAGTGAATCATTTTCCTGTCTTGGTCCCAAAAGAGAAGAAGAAAATAATTTCTTCATAGAGCTAACACTAAAAAAAAATACATATTTGATAAATAATTCAATAAACATCACACATGTTTTGGACAATACCCAACTTGCCACCAAATATTAACTTACAAGTACTCCTTTCTTTTTGTTTTGTTCTGTTTCTTTGTAGTTCATGCTCAATTCCATTTCCAACATAAACAACATAACTTGAAGAATTTTGAACACCATCATTCCAGAGCTCAAGTCAAAATACTCTTGACATAATGGAAGTTTCATCTGAATTGCAGAATCCCAGAACTGCAGACTTCTGATATTGGAAGGGACCCTTAGAAACTTCTCCTCAGAGCCCAGCCACCTCAAGCAGGTTACTTGAGGCTGCGTCCAGATGGGGTTTGAATAACTCCAAGGATGGAGATCCTCTGAGTTCTCTGGACAGCCTGTTTCACTCTTTGATCATCCTCACAGTGAAAATGGTTTTTCCTATGATAGAGTTTAATTTCTTGTATTTCAGTTTGTGTCCTGTGCCTCCTCTTCTGTCACTGAGCACCACGGAGAAGAGTCTGGTTTGCTCTTCTTTACCTCCTCCCACCAGGTGTTTGCCACATTGCTAAGTTCCAGCCTATGCCTTCTCTTCTCAAGGCTGAACAGTCCCAGCTTTCTCAGCCTCTCCTCATATTACAGATGCTCAAACCCCTTAATCGTTGTTCTATGACTTGCTCCATGTCTCTAAGTCCATATTTGTCCTGGCACAGCATTCCAGATGTGTCTCATCAGTGCTGAGTAGAGGTGGAGGGTCACCTCCCTTGACCTGCTGGCACTACTCTGACTCACGTAGCTGCAGATCACACGGTCCTCTTTTGCTGCAAGGGCACATTGCTGGTTCATGGACAACTCGTTGTCCATCAGGAAATCCAGGTCCTTTTCTCCCAGCTCCTTTCTATGAGTAACCTTTCCATGAGTAGCCTTGCAATGGCATTGGCCAACTCCCTCAGCACTTATGGGTGCACTCCTACCAGATTCTATGAACAAGAGCTCGAAATTTAGGGTTTCCACCTATGGAAATGGAGAACAACAACATTGTCTCTCCCAGCAAAGCTTTCCTGAAATGTTCTCAGTCTATTGCATTTAACACAAATGCTCCCCAGAGGAAGCTAAAATGCTCAGTTATTGAAGGGAATTAACAATACATGTTGGTATTTCTCCAATCTGCACACTAAAGGACTGGAAAGGTCACTTCTTACACAAACTTTTCTACTGAGATTCTGCAAAATCTATAGACAACCAATCCACAGTTCCTGACTGATATTCCCATTTGGGGTGCAATAGCTCCTGCAGTTGCTCCTATATTAAATGTTTGCACCATGATCAGTTTTGTTCAACCTTTTTTTCCTTGTGATTCTATCACAGCTTCCAGTTTCAAATTCCCATAGTCCAAAGGCAGGAATATTTCAGTGGTTTTAATACAAATACATTTCCAATTATTAGAGTAAACTAATATAAAAGTATTTTCACTATAATTCTCTTTGATTTTAAATTCATATTGTAAATTGCCAAAAATTTCTAGTAAGATGAAGGAAACAGAAAAGAGACTGAGAAAGGGGAAAAAGAGAGATGGAAGGAGGAAAGGAGTGAGCAAGGAGGGAGAAAGATAACTTTGCCAGAATAAGGATTTATTTGTGCTAAGCGTATAAAGAGAGTTATAGATATGCCACTAGTAGAGGTACAATTTAAATAAGGCAGCTACTGGGAAAACAGAAATTCTATGTAACAGAAGCAAATCACTGGTTTAATGATCATTAGAAATGATGAGCCCTAAGTTTCAATGAATTTATATTTTCTGGTAGGTACTCTCTTAACTGAGTTGTTCTGAAGCAGCTGCATAGGTGCACCTCTTGTTGAAGAACTGATAATCTACACAAGACAGAAATATTGTCTATGGTTTGGATGATTCTTCTCTTTCACAGAATCACAGAACATGCTGAGTTGGAAGGGACCCACAAGGATCATCAAGTCCAACCCTTAGCCCTGCACAGGACCATCCCCAAGAGTCACACCATGTGCCTTTTGCTCAATGAGATGCAACTTATGACCGAACCAATGGTTCAGTAAAAGTTGAGAAACCTGCCCAACAAGTGTTTTTCAAACTAGCATTTTACTACAAGAAATTTTGGATTTACCGAGTTCTTATTCAATAAATCTAGATGCTGAATTCAAAGTGAAACAGTTAATCACTGAATCACAAAGTATGCCAAATTGGAAGGGACTCACAGGTATCATCCAGTCCAATTGTTCTTTGTGTTGTTTCTTATAAAAACTATATCAGAAATGTAGTGGAAGAATGCAGAATAATTAGATAATTATACCCTTTGCCATGAATAACTTCTGTATTTCTGAAAATGCTACAGATTGTAAGCACACCAACTGGTTGCCCCTGAAAATGCCAGTTATAGACAATATTTGGTTTTGATTTTGGTCATTTGAATCTCAGGAATGCAATTTAGGACTCCATGAGCTGATGAACGTATGTTCTTAGTTCATACCAAATCTGAGGAGGTAAGTGGCTTAACAGGTAATAAATTCAGTAAATGTCATTTCAGTCAAGTAAAATTAACTCCTCCAACCATTCCTGATCCTCTGCTGTTGCCTCTTAGGTAGCTGTATAAAAGGTACTGCAGCTTTGGTTTAAATGGGTTAGTAACACCTGCAATAAAGTATTCCTTTCTAATAGCTGAAGGCTCCAGGAGAATTAATAGCTTTGCAAAATGCTGATAGCCTTCTTGACTCCAGCTGCAAAATCCAGGTAGCCTTAAAACTGAAGTGTAATGGGTTATGTTGTAATGATATTAATATGTTACCCTTACTCTGAATCTGTGAAGTTATGCAAGACAAGCTAAGTAGTTCGCTGAAGGCACAAAACAGAAGAGGTCAGAGGAAACACTATCACTGTGCTGAAACTGGTAGACAGAGTCCTCAGTCAAGAACTCTTCCAAAAAAGAATACACACATGGGATAGCAAGGGTACAGTGATGCTGAAAGTTTTTCTAATATCTGAGAACATCTTGGTGTAAAGAACTGTGTTTTATTTTATTTTACTTTTCTTAGTAGCTGAGGTCATCTGGATTTGCAACTGCAGTTTCTGCGTAATTCCTACATGAAAACTTGCTTTTCCATGTTGCTTTCCTGAACACAGTAAAAAAACCCTAGCAGGAACAATTAGATATAATTTTTGAATTCAACTTAGTTTAAGACAAGAATTCAAGTCAACTTTAGACAACTAAAAAGTTAAAGACAGAACAAAGGTCCAATTAAAAAATAAGCAACAGGTAATAATAATAAAGAGCACAGAATGGAGCAATTCAGTAATTTCTAATAATTAATACTACTTATTGGGTCGGCAATAACAAAAGCATTCACAATTGTAACAAAGGCTCTCTTGAAACAGATTTTTAACAGCATTATCAAATTTGCTTATTTCCTTGAATTTATTCCATTTAAAAGTAAATATACTATGGAACTATAAACTGGAGGAACAAAAGTGTGTTTGAATGAGTTCAGAAATATAAATTTTCTTTCTTTTTTGTTTGTTCTTTTTATTTTTACTACTCTAGTTGTTTAGAAATAAAGGTCAAATGATCCCAGGAAAGGAATTGGGTCTTAACAATGTTTAGAGAACACACAAGAGACTTAAGAATTGCATTCAATAAAGGACTCCATAAAGTCCACATGGCCTTTAACTACACCCTTGCCATCTCTTCAACAGTTTTTACAACAAGTTACCATATAGGTGATTCTTGACAAAGCAAATCATTAATACTACACATCTATGACCAAAATGTAAAGGATTTAAATTACTTTTACTAGTATATGGACAATTTAGTGGCTTATCAGCATTTATCAAACTTCAGGGCAATTTGAGATTTTGAATTAAACGTTTCTACCCAATTTGCAAACAGTAGGCTCTTTGTGATTCCCAGTCTGAACGTATACATTCTTTCAAAGATCTTGTGTTTTGACAATTCATTTAACCGAGATTACTTTCTAAAAGTAATAAAGTATTGCTATTCCAGTCAATCCAGATGCTGGTTTTCCCTGTACATGATTTATCGGATGATTTTAAACATATTACAGAAGCATTCTTTTAACTAACTATGCAAGACTGATAAAAGTTCAAAACAATTTCTTACATGATTTAGTGCCAGATATTTTAATTCTTCAGGCCACTAGCACTGGAATGATTCAACAAGAGACACAAAATTTCTTAAACTTGCTACCATGAAGGGATTTTGAAACTCTTTCCACTACAGGCTTCTCCCTGCGATTCACTGGCATTTTTTTCATAATGAGAAAATATCCTTAGCTATAAGAGAGGTTTCCACTTTTCCTGCACAAGTTTTTTCACATTACTACCTTGACAGAAGAACAGTAATAGGAAACATAGGAATGACAGAAAATGCCACACTCTTATTATCATTGTAAGACTAAGAGGTATTAGCAAGGTGTGTCTCGGATGGATCAAAGAAATTTTCACTCAGGAAGAGTATTTATGAATTTGGCATTTTGGAAACTCTCACACATGGAGTTTCACTGATTGTCTCATAAAGAGACTCTGATCCCGGCCAAACCCGGAGGAAATGCAAAGCAAAAATGGTATATTTCATCAGCGAATTTTTTAACCCCCGTTTTGCTCTTGGCTCCTCTGCCATCTGGTGGGATCAGACACAGAACTTTTCTGAGAATCCTGTGTGCTATTCGTAGGCAGCTACAGGAGCGGATTCCCAAGGCTGTCTCTTGGATTAGCCCAGCAAAGTAGTTTTGCTCAGTTTCAGCCAGGAAATAGTTAAAAGAGCTCAGCGTTCCCCTGTGCCCGGGAGGCAGCCTTTGTGTTTAACATTGGCAGGGGCTCAGTTCGGGCTGGAGGTTTGTTTTAATTGGGGGAGGGGGCAGAGGAGAGGGGACGCTCCGACTTCTTCAGTCTGTCTCCTTCTTTCACTGATTTAGCGGAGGTGGAGATTTTCAATCCCACCCAGTCAGACGCAGGCAGGAGGATCTGGTAAGACTATCCCAGGAAAAGCCACTCGGAGGAAATTCTCGGCGGCAGCGGCGGCGGCGGCGGCAGCCCCAGCATGAGGGTGAGCCCTGCGGGGAGGCGCGGCGGGGGGAAGTGCGCGGGATGCTGCGGGAGCCCGAACCCGAGCCCGCCCCGGGACCTGCCCGGCCCCGACCACGGGCACCGCTCGGAAACGCCCCAGAGAGGGATTCGGTGCCGGCGGTGCATCTCTGTGTGTGAGAGTGGGGTGTGTGTGAGAGAGAGTGAGAGAGGACACGACACAGGCTCAGGGCAGCCCAGGGTAACTGTTAAGTGAAGTTTAACAATATATGGCTCTTGCCAGAGGCACAGGGAGCGCTTTTCCCTTGGCGGTACCGGAGGAGCAGCAGGAGCCTCCCCGGCAGCGCGGAGCGCTCCTGACTGTGCCGGGCTGGGAACAGCCCGGAGGAGTCCCCCTTGTTCCCTTCAGTGCTTTCCTGCCCTGCTTCAGTTCGTTTGCTCCTGATCACATCTCAGCTGCCTTCAGGCTGATCCATCACTGATAACGTTTTAGCTCGTCTTTAATACTTGGAAAAATTCCGTTTCCATTGGTATGATCTCTCCTTGGTAAAACTCGGCATGGGAATCTTTCTGGCTTGTTACCTCAGGCAAGTCAGGAATTTCGTGCTCTGCATGCAGCGCTGGAGGAGCACAGGCACAGCACATGCATGTGGTCCTCAGATTAACACAGCAACTTCACAGCAATACCAGATTACCTTACTGCAAAAAGTTATCACAGATCCTAGGATGCCACTCATATAAGGCAGTTTGCATGTTGTTTTCTGTAACAAGACAAATACTTCGAAAATATGCATAGAGGAATGAAGGACTGCTGGGAATCTGTAAAAAAAATATATCCTTAGAAGTTTGTATATTAAAAACTTTCTAATTTCACTTCCAGGAGAGGTAAGAGATGGTAAATGACAATTCTGTTCCAAGCTTTGCATGCTGGCTGCCTGATTTGCCATGCCACCACCATGTCCGTACAATACATACATCCCATTTTCACAAGAAGACGTCATAAATTAAGGACGACACTAATATAACTACTGAAACAGGGAGCTGTGGGTTCTGTTCATAGCTGTATCACATTTACTTGAGAAAGTAATTTAATTGTGATACAGTTTTCCCATTTGTAAATTGAGGATCCATAGTCATAGTAAATAACACAAGTGCTAATAGTTGCCTGAAAACAGTAACAGTCAAACATCTCTGTTGGTTTTGATTTAGAAACCTAAAGTGAATGCACTTGCATCGTGCAAACTGCTGCTGACTGTCCTGGGATACTGTTGTATCCAGCATTTAATAAAGAAGGATTTCCTATTTAGTACATTCACCTTTTAAATCAAGTCCATAGGAACTCACAGATGGTTAGATCCTCATTTCAAATACACCAACACAAGGACTGCAAATGTGGAGCACTGCTCTGTGAGGGATGCTCTACATGCCAGACAGGAATACTCCGGTTAACATGGCATTTGCTGCTGTATATAGGTACACACACACTTCACAGACCACACACAACAGAAGCCTTAATAGTGGTAAATATTTATACTATGCCTGCTCCAGAAGTACTATCAGTAAATTGTCTCCCTCCTTCTCTAGTAAATCTCTTGCTATAAACTCTGACATAACAGCCCCACAGGGAACGGAATTAGGATTCATTTATTTAAAAGGATCCTCCCAAATACTTCATGTGAGTCCCTAGAAATCAGAAAGTTATAAATATTTTATTTTCTGCTCCTCTTTTATCAACACTGCAGCACTTTGCCTTGTTTTGCAGACATAAGACATGTAAAAAAAAAAAAAAATCTTTATATTAAACCGAGGCTTCAAGGAAATGGACCTGAGTGGCATCCTTGGTTTCACTGGAGGAAGATGTATCTATTCTATTCTAACCCCCACTCTGGCAGGGGTTACACACAGGCAGTCCCACTCACTGGTACAGAACACTATGATGCTTCCTTTCCTAACTGGAAATGTCATGACTTGTTGCTTAGAAAACTAAACCAGCATGTTTTATCTTTAATAGAGCTTTAATTTTTATAATTAGCTTCACTGTGCTTCAGGACTGCACACGAGTTGCAATGACATTCAGGAACCAAGTGACACAGAAGTTTGAAGGGCTTTTCCTGGCCAGAGGTGTACCTAGTCTAGGTAGACCTAGACTCTAAAAGTCTTCCTTTTAATATTTAGGGACTTTGGATCTGGTCCAAAATTTGATTTGAAATCCAAGTATTTTCAGTCTTCATTTGAAATCCAGTTAATAAGTCAGGTGAAAATAAGTAAAGGGTAGTTGTTGCAATATATCAAAAATACTGAGAAAATTAACAAATTTGCTACCTTTAACTATTGATGCATTGCTGTTACCCTACTTTTTCAAGGATAAAAGGATATCTTCTTATTTTATCTAAAATATCATTCAGCAGCCTCCAAGGCAGGTAAACTATTCTTGCAAGACAGTATTTTATAACTGAATTTCATCCACCTTATTTTTTCCATACATATACAAATTCTGCATCAAGCTAAAAGGCTTTTATAAAATCTTATTTGTATAAGCTATCGATTACTTAAGGGATTTTTTGTGTTTGCCTTTTGTCAGACAGTTAATGGTGGTAATCTAGATTTCAGAGTAGTGCAGTGAGTGTAAACAGGTGTTTATACCTATTAGCTGCAGAGACTGAATATTCAAATATCCTTCCTAAGTGTGAAAAAGGGTTTGTTAGTCTACCTGTTGTATTTACTCTGTGTTTCTTTTTTCTTTTCTACTTTTGCTTACTGTTTCTCTCTGCAGGTGAAGAAGTGATAAGTATCTCACTGAAATACTGAAAAAAACCCAAACCCCTGTCTGAATTCACTCTTTGAGGACTTCAGAATGGAAGCCTTGTGTTTAAGAGTTTCCTTGCTGCTGCTGGTTCCCGGATTTGTCCTCAGTGACAGCTCTGACAGATACGATGCCAATCGGAGTGACTTGGAAAACCATCTTTCTACTTTCTCAGGGATCGAATCCAGCTTACTCCTCACCACCGTGCAGCCCCCCGTGTCCAACCAAACTGTCAAGTGCTCCCAGCAGACCAAGATTGCTGAAACTTTTAAATACATTAACACGGTGGTATCTTGTGCTATTTTCATCGTTGGAATGGTTGGGAATGCAACTCTGCTGAGGATCATTTACCAGAACAAGTGTATGAGGAATGGCCCGAATGCACTGATAGCCAGTCTGGCACTGGGAGACCTTATCTATATTGTCATTGATATCCCTATCATTGTGTACAAGGTAGGACAACCACACCGATGCATTCTAATTGCACTTTCCTTACAAGCATACTGTCTGTTCTCTGTGATTACTTCTCTGTCTGTTTAGTGCCCTTTTGTCAATGAATAGTGCACTTAAGAGAAAATACAACTCCTTTTTGTTCTACAACACAAGGTTTGCTCTCAGGTCTCACCTCCATCAAGAAAAAGTGTATCTCCCGTTAAAGGTGATGTAGCTCTCAGTTCTTAAACCAAGTGTGGCCTTGGGCATTTCACAGGAGCTCTTCATTTATTATAGCTACTGGAGTTAGTGAAAGAATTTATAAGGGAAGATTTTTTTATAAACCATTCTCCTCCTTGATGTACTAATTACTATTTTTGGAATATCCTACCCTTAATTTGTATTTTGACAGAAAATACTCCCTGTGATATGCAGGCTTCATGTTAAGGCTTTGTGGAGAGAGATTATGTCAGTTAAGTTGAGCCTTAAGTTTTTCATTTAATAGTCATTAAGAGCAGATTCTCAAAATTATTCCAGAGTTAGTAAAATCAATTTTATCACAGACCATTTTTGAAACATTAAATTTCATCTGGGTTTGTCAAAGTACAAAAAGGCTCCTCCGCAATTCTTTTATCTAGTATAAATTTATCCTGCCCCAGTGTTTTGATTTTCCATTTTAATTTAACAAAACCATAAAGAAGTGCTTTTTCTGATGCAGCATATGTTTACTAATACAATTCAAGCCAGGACATGCTTGAATAAACAGAAAGAAGCAATTTTTTTAATATAGCTCACTGATATTAGCTTATCTTAGACAATCATCAAAGAATGTTGTAAGCTTGTATCTGTCTCCTTGTGGATTGTACACAGGTGCATAGCTGATAGGATATTAGACTCCTTTCTTTTCTCAGCAAAAATATAATGTCCTTCTGTTACTAAAAAGAACACTAAATATTGTAATTCAAAAAAAAATGTTCTTCACAATTTTGGCCCTAAACAACTCAAAGACCTCACTTTTATTTATATGGGCTTTAAATGAAACATTTTAATGCATAATTTTTTAATAACTAGTGTCCAGTGGTTTCAAATTGGATTTTAAAATTTAAGAAACAGTGATGAATTTTGCGTATGTGTAACTATTGACATCATAACTGTGTTATAACCTAGCTATTCATAGGATAAGATCATAAAATTTGAATTAATTAATGGATCAAGAATATCTATATGCATATATTACATTTACACAGAGGCATATTATCTATGGTAAAATGCAGCACCTGATTCTGACCTTCCAGTAGTATCAATTACAGAGAAGTCTTTTAACTCTATCTGGTTTTAATATAATATGGATGTGAAACTAGGATAATGACTGTCAGTAATAACATATGCAATTCAATGGAAATTCAGGTTTACACTTTTCCATATTCCACCTGGAAAATTAAATTACCATAAATTGTTGATGAGATAGCAGGTCTCTGTAGAGTATTTGGAATTAACTACTTATTGAGAAAGATTAGTGCCTGCCTGATTAGAGATTCACCCATCTTCCATAGCTCTGTGAATGCCTAATGGGACATGGGATTGGGGTTCTTGCCTGGACTCATCACCTACACAAGGCCAGGCTGGATGGGGCTTCTAGCAGCCTGGCCTGGTGGGAGGTGTCCCTGCCCATGGCACAGGGGTTGGAACCAAATGATCTTTAAGGTCTCTTCCAACCAAACCATTCTATGACTCTATGACTCTATGACTGCAGCTCCCAGCATGCATTGCAGTTTCCTCCCTGGTAAATTATACTTCTTGTGTTATATATGATAGCTGATTTTAAGGAAAAATAGCATGAGTTCTTTTCAGAGCCAAGTTTGGGCAAGAACAATTATTTTTATTACCCAATTTTTTCTAACCTTTCAAGAGCTCTGCTTTTTTCACAAAGAGGGATGGAAAGCTGGAATTAATTTTGCCCTTCAGAATTGCCTTTTGATGGTCTTCTGAAAATTCTTTAGAAGTTTAGTTAAAAGTAACGAACAATATTTTTTATATTCCCTTTATCATTTTGCAATAATTTTTTTCTATTAATTTTCTGGCACTTCTCTGGCATTCAACAGGTTCACTTACCCTGAATAGCTCCATACAAATGAAATTTCCTTAGCCTATATGAGAACTTATTTCTGTGCTGCAGAGAAGTATTGGATAAATAAAGGCTGTGAACAAAACTGCAGCCCTTGACATCAAGGTCTGCCAATTCCCACATGTAAGAAGGCAGAGCTAAAATCACATTTAAAGCATAGTTCGAAGTTTTAGGGTTTTTTTTAATGCTTGAACCCTCAAAATAAATTACTTTAAAATTATCATACAGAACCACCTTGTTGTCTAAGGTTAGCTGCATGCATTCTGATACAGGGAAGCATTTATAGCATTTACAAGGGAGCTGTAGTACTTCTGATAAGAAATGCAGTTAATATGTATAGTCCACTTCTCATATGAACCACTCAGCAATGTGTCTGCTTACATTAGGATTTGATTTTAAAGTTTGTTAAATGTCATTCCTCTTTGTATCACTAGGGATCCTAAAATCTGTGTCACCTTTTATCTCCTCTTGTTGAGTGACACTATGAAGGCTGTCCAATGGAACTGGACCACAAATGGAGAATGGAAGTGATAGTCTTTTAGGGAAAAAAAAATGAAGTGTTTTAATTTTTGTTTTAAAGTTTAAATTTTAAGATATTTTATAAATTTACTTCTGAACTTTAAAGATTGTTTTAGCTTCGGCTAAAAGATTCTTTAAAGTAAGCTTATGTTGAACCATGTATTAGTATTCTATATAAAGAAGTGGTTTCAAGCACTTAATAACTTTCAGGTCAGACCTTCATTTTTAGGAGGACAAAACAACTCTGAAATTAGAATTAAACAAGTATTCAGCTGCATATTAAAATAATAAATAGTAAATATATATATATACTGTATAATTATAACTGAATATCAGAAACAGGTATAATCACTTTCCTGAAACATAGTGGTGGCCTTAACTACTTTGAAAATACTTTCAAAAGAGAAGTAGGTAATGTTACTGATGCTCAAATCCATTTCACAAATCCTTAGAAAGAAGCAGCTATAAGATTATAGTAATTGACAATGAAAGGTTCCAGGAGAATTAACTCCATTATTCTACTACACATTTACACAATTAACAAAGATGTGATGCTGGGAAAAAAGTAATTATGTAATTTATTTCAACTAAAGATGTGGTCATAGGTGTTTGACATTTTTATCCTTTCTTCGCAGTACAGTAGTCTCAGAAATTCCCTTCTTACTTTCTCCAATTACTGTAATTAGGTTCCCCCTAGCAATTTCTTAAATGGATTGAAATGTGACTAATATTCACTAGCCTGCTTTTGATTTATTAAGCCTGCTTTTTGGATTTATTAAAGCCCCACTACACTTAATTTCCACTAGTATATCCACTTATAATATCAAATCAATAATAAAAATTTTAATAAATTGAGTTTTGCAGGAAGGGTGGCAGTTATAAATCCATCCTTAATAGACCAAACTAAGACAATTTAATTTTCAATGACATTTTTATAGCACCTGGACCCAAACAGTTTCCTCTTTAACCAAGACATGTCCATCTCACACGCTCAAGATGTCAAAGCCTATAGCTCCAAATCAGTAATTTCTTTCCAGGGAAAAGAAGATCAGAAAAAGAATTTTTATATTTTACACTACTGTTGAGGTAGCATTAAGGCACTGAAGAGACATGTCCCTTTTCTAGTCTTAGTGGCATTCGCACAACTGAAAGCTGCAGCATCACCTGTGTTACCCATCAGTGCCATGTGTGTTTGTAGAAAATAAGCTAAGATAGATGCAATGCATGAAAACTTCCTTATAGGGCTTCTTTCTCTACTAAAACTAGACTGTTTTCTAAGGCTATGCATGGGCAGCAGCAGAATATTCACAGAAACACCATCGTCTGAAAAGCCCTTACTGGCTCACGTTTAGCAGAGCAACAGTAACAACACCAGGGTTGTTGGACAGCACAGAAAATGCTGTCCATAGCTCTTTCCTGAGCTCACGGAGCTCACTCTAGACCAAGGCTCTCACCTTTATAACAGCAAAATTCAGTTTTAACTATGTTATTGGGAAGTCCTGAGCTGTCTCTGCTTCCAGTTCTATGCACTTTAGAGAAAAATGTTTAAATGAGTTCTGTTTATTGAAAACTGACCTATATAGGATTGACATAAATTACATAGCCTTAGATCATAATATGCTTAACTCCTTAAACCATGAGTTTATAAAGCAGAGGAAGCCAATTAGCCAGCTTTTACCCTGTTTCTTTAAATGTCAATAAAAACATTTTCCTAATTATTTTACTGGTATAAAGTGAGACATCTACCCAGAGAAAAAAAAAAAAAAAAGGCAAGTGTTCACTGCCCAGATAGCTCAATTTTGTCAATAAATTCATATTTACCTTAGTTGCAACCGCATCTAAATCCGAGTAGTCCACCCAGAACATTATGAATCCAAATACGTAAGGTAGCTGGCAGTGAGGAAACATCTTCAGCCATTTTGTCTTCAATAAAGGAATACTTAGGAGAGGCATTTCTAATCACAGACATTTTTCAACATCAGAGCACATGCATAAGTGTTAGATCAATGCTGTCAAAACCACAAATTATTTGGCATATCTGAATACCTTTACCAACAGAATTGGTATTATACCTTAACAGGGATAATTAAACACATCGGCACTGATCTTGTAGCTAGTAGAGCAAGTGGCATCTGCAGTTTAGTTTAGTGCCAAAGGAGTATAAAGCAAAGTCCACAGCACACATAAAGTTAAGGGCATTTAATGAAGAAATCCTCCTTTAAACCCAAAATTTCTCATGTGTACCACGTATATTTCTCAATGAAGTACCAACACCAGCAGGAAACTCTGAGGCCTCGGCTTCACAACCCTATTATTTGGAGGTGTGTCTCCATGTAGTGTTCATACATGAAGGAAATCTAGAGGTAGCACAGGAATTGATTGCTGAGTCCTGAAGGCAGAAGTTACCCAAAATGGAGCATGGAGCGGAAGTCCATCGGAAATCTGTTCTCTCCATTTACAGACTACAGCTTCCTAGTAGGAAGTGTTTAATGTGCATACCAAGACAGATTTAAGGTAGAAATTTTATATCCTAGGTCTTTGTTCAAGATAGACTCTGCCTTTAACTAACGACTGTACCTTGGGGGGTGGGATATATGTTCCTATCAGTGCACAGGCAGCTCCTCTCTCATCTTCAACTTCACATCTCATGCCTGCCTTGCTGTCCTGTGGATTTGTAATACTGGACAGTTCTTAGAGACTCGGGGTTTAAGAGAATATTTTAGTATGTTTGCTTTACTTTTCAATCAGCTGAACTCAGAGGACAAGGAATTGTTTTGATTGTGCATATCCAGGGTTTACCAGTTCTGCAGTAACTTCTTAACAGTCCTGTCACTCTTTTTAGCAACACACAAAAGACAACAGAGCTGGAAGAGTTACAAAAGCAATACTATGCCCAGGGAATGAAAAAAAAATTCCTTTCAACAAAACAAATCACAATGCACATAAGCACACCTTGCAACTCATTTCCATGAAGAAGAGCAGCACAGCTTGAGAAACAGTGTACCTAATAGGGTGGGAAGACAGCCAACACCAGGGAACAAAAAAGAAACTAATCCTACTTTGTAAACAGCAAAAATACCACAGGGGAGATGTCTAGAGTTGTTAGGTATGCTTTAGCACTAAGTAGAGTTTTGTAACAAACATAAACATTTTAACAAGAACATAAAACTTAGGATTTATTTTTTTACCAGTTAGTTGAGACAGAGTATTTCAACTGCAATTTGTTGAAGGGCATTTGTTTTCTTACTTTTCAGGATCTCTTGAAATATAAACTATTTTATCTTGTGTAAGAACTATACACTCCCTTCCATAGCTGCCTAAGCAGGAGAAAAAGACTGTAAGCATTCAGTAAATGGCATGAGACCCTCTGCTACCTCCACTTTTACTCAGCTGGGCTAAGATGAGCCTAAGCTGTGGTGGGGTGATTCAGAGTAAAGAAATATCGTTGATGGTTCTTGTGCATCCCCACATAACTTTCCTTCCAGAAAAAAAATCGGTCAGTCTTTTATCCACCTCAAGTGGAAAAAAAGTTCTTATAGTTGTAGCAAAAGCAGGAATGTATTTCCTGCAAAGAAGAGTTGAAGAGATGCAGTGTGTATTCTCTACCATGGCAGGATTGTAAATCTAAGTATAAGGAAATAAACAAATGATACCAAAGTTGGAAGAAGTTTAAACTATCATCTCACCATAATATACTCAATATTGGTCTCATGCCCTGCATTATAAAAGCTAGCCTTGTTCTTTGTTTTCCACTGGTCACTATCCTTCCAAAATTTGAGGTTTTTCACTTCAGGAGTGAGAAGGAATACTTAAAGACAGGCTGTGTCATCTTTCCACCCTTACAGCTCTTCCTCTTTCCAGCAAAGTGGTAGAGAACAGCTGAGTTGCATAAGTGGGATGAGCAAGTTTGGTTCCCAAGCAAGAAATGGATGAGGATTGTCCAGCAATGCAATTCTCTCCCGGATATATGGTTCTAGGAATAAGATTAAGGCTTGAGAACATGCAGTGAATTCTTATGCTATGATATTTCATGAGGGCAGTAGGGTCCTGTTTGAGTCATCACTTTCAAAATACCACAGTAGAAGACTCAATATACCCTTATTCCTACACTAAACAGTCTTACAGATCAGAGGTTGGAGAGACACTTCAGTTGGAGTCATCAACTTTTGTCACTTAACGCAGACAGCTCAGTGGTGTAGACCTTAACCACTTCTGTGTCCAGTCAGATTTCAGCTGGATTCACCCCAAACAGCAGGGATCATGTTTGGCCCATGGTTAAGCAGACAAGGGCATATACAACTGTGGAACACAATTTAAGACAGAGCTTTATCAAGCCAGCTCAATGATTTCTAGAGAAAACAAGCCTTAAAAAAAAAAAAAAAAAAAAAAAAGGGAAAAACCCCCCAGCAACAAAAGCCAAATTTGCTGATCTAACAAAACCAGAGGAATTTCTCTTGTCTTTCACTCCAGGCTATGTGGCAAGGAAAGAAAATCACCACAGACTACACTGGTTTTCAGCATCCCCAGTTAGGAGATGCTGGTCAGTTATACAACTAGGGTTTATCTATACAGGCAGAAATCTGCTGATTTGGTTCCCTTCTCCATTACTGCACAAGTGTAACTTACGTCACCGAATAAATAAGTTATTTCTCTTTGTCCTGCTGAAGACAGAGCAGAAATTGACTTCCAGGGTTGTGCCAGAGTTGTTCCATCAGTATCACTGAACATTTAAATGCCATGAAACTCAGAAGAGTATCCTCCATGTGGGCGACACGAGGGGCAAGCATTATCTGTGTGGAACATGGTTCAGTTTCTGGGAAGCGGATCTTGTGTGTCAGCACAACAATGGTCCCGAGTGGATATAGGAACAGAAAGTCTCTAGAGCACTAGAGATCAGAGCAGGAAAGGGCAGGTATGAAACCTTTGCTTTCACCCTCAATACCATGAGGCAGAGAGAGAGGACCTCCTGACCTGTACTTGTCAAACCAAAGCAGTTTAAGAGAGCAGCTCAGCACTGGTTCACATCTAGCACCTAAACCAGTCCATCTATTTTGGGCTGAGCCCCAGAGTCACCATCTGCCTGTAAACACACGGGATCAGCCTAGTCTTAGATAAACACTGTGGATGCACAGGAGCATATTCTGGTGAATACTCATGTGGTGGGGTTACAACATTCTCTCTTTTAGACAATCTATAAATTGCTGGGGATGCACAGTGGGACTTCATGTTTTGTACATCAGCTACCATACTGATGGGGGTTAGAAAATAGCAGCAGCAGCAGCAGAATAAAATCAACTGAGTGACATTTAAAAATCATTGCAAAGGAATGTTCTCAGTGTTGATGTCTTGTTTGTTACAAGCTGCAGTGTCAGGGCAGAGAGGCCTTATAAAGCAGCAGAGAAGGGGGATGCTCAGGGAAGCTGTGGCTGTCTGGTCACTTTGCTGAGGTTTTTAAGACCAGCAGTAGAATCTTGAAATCTCGGTTTCTGATTTCAGTGGAAAAATACATGTTGACTGCGCTCTTTTCTCAGGAATTGCATCACAGCATGAAATACTTCTAAGTGGCAAACTGCACAAGGGAAAAAGTGCAATTCCTTTGCTGCATGTCTTGTTTTGAAACCTCAGAGATTTTGTAACCCTGGGTTTGCAAAAGCACAATCCATTTGACCAGCTCGTGAGGAAGTGGGATACAAGTTGGGATAATCAGTCTGATTTCTCCTACCCCAGTGCCTTGAGAGAAAATGTAATGTGCTAACATTTTATACTCATTTTGTTTGGATATTAAAATATGCAAAAATACTCGGAGAGCAGAGCCAGTAGTTCCAGTTCTTATATTGTACCTAAGTAAATCAGGACTAGTTCAATTAAAGTCCTGGAGCCATTTTTTAATACAAAATACATGTGCTATTTCCCTCTGAAGTTTCTGCACCGTGTCAGGGCAGAACAGAGGGCACTTGACTTGTTTTGATGTAAAAATTAGTAAAACCAAAGACAGGATCAGATTTGCTGACTAAAAATATCTACAGAAGAAAAAAAACTGGCACCTGATCCAAGAGGAAGTAATGAATGCATAGCTGATGTGGAGTGATAATGGAGTACACCCACAGAAATGATTGCGAAGTGAACCTTATGGAAAAACTTAATTCTGATCCCAAGGATTTTGATTAAAATCAACTTGAAAAGAATGTGTAATGATTTGGTACTGAAATTACTTCAATTAGTGGAAAGTGTAAGAAACAAAAGGAACAAAACACTTTTAATCTCAAAAAAGGAGAGCTTCCTGGGGTGTGGGGAAGAAGTGTACATGCTGGAACCATGATAAGGCTTCCCTGTGATGAGTAACGAGTTAGTGAACCTTTTTCAGGTACAACACTTTTCTTTTTGAAGCTAATGCTTGCCTTGTAGTAACAGAGTTTCACAGTCACTACAAAATTCTTGTTCTCTTCCATTGCTGGGCATATGCTACAGCCACAGTCAGTGTACTGAAATGAGTAGGTGGTTATCTTTCAGTTGCCTTTTTAAAGTCTGATCTATAATGATAAATGACATCTGGGGCTCTGGTTGGCACAGGGGATTGACAGAAGGCTGCTGAGTTGCTTTTCCCTGGCAGCACCATTTATAATTCAGCTTTCACTCAGTGGTGCCTGAGAATTATTCTGATTTTACCCAAACCCAGACAAGAGTCTGGAGCTGAAATTCCATGTGATTACAGGTGGTTGAATTACCATTTGTTCTCATCATCCCTTCTTTTTCCAACATTTTTTTTGGAACCCCACATAAACTAAAGCTTCACAAGTGAGTTCTAGGCAAAAGGCAAAAATACTCCCTGCAAACATTTGTCATACTATTGCAAACATATCTAGAAAATAATTCTTCTGGACCTTTCAATGTATTTCATTCAGTTTATAATTAAAGCATTCAGTCTATAAATACAGATAAAATCAGAGAAACTAATCAAGAGCTTGCAGACATAAACTTACCACCTTTGTTACTGAAGGTACTGACTACAGTTAAACCACCAGTCCCAGTGATCCGTTCCCTAACCTTCTGGCAAAAGGGGGATTTGCTTTCATCAAATATGATTGTCCTAAACTGGAATACCATTGCAAAGGTGCTTGCAGTTTCTCTGCTGTGGTCTTGATGGTAAATTAGGCATTCATACTGAAGTTCTCAGTATGCCAGAGAACACATACCAGCATAGAGAATAACAGGACAACAGCAAAGGGAACTCCATTTGTAGGTTATTCTAACACTCAAGAAACAGGAAGTTTTTTGATAAGCTGGGATTGATCCTATAGCTTATGTTGAGGAATCTCATTTTACTATTCAGCTGGAGAGAAAAAATAATCCAGATAACAGATAACACCTTTCCTGTTTAACCAGCAGTAGCACACACAAGTTTGCTTCACAGTATCAGCACCTAGTTGGCTGAAACCTGTGAAGTGCTAAAATCTGTCTCAAAATACAAGTTATCAAATTACATTATTAATATGGTCCTAGAGAGACATGGACAATGTGTAGTACATAGTTTGGGGAAAAAAACACAAGTAATTCAGCATTGTGATGAAGAGCTATAAAACAGAAGGGCAGGACTGCAAGAAAAGGATGAATTCCTACAAATCTGGCATTCTGTGATAAACACCCTGTATTCTACAGCAAAGTGCTAAACTTTGGAAAGCTCGTGATATGAAAAAAAAACAGAAAGGTAACTCCTACCTTAACTGAGATAAAGACAGATGAGAATTTGAACTTCCCATTAGTTAATACTTATATTGCTAAAGGTAGTGATTATTACTAGGTTTCAATTTAACACTAATTTAAATAGATATGATGTTTAATTTACATTCTGTAATCCTGAGCTACAATTAAAATTTGCTTTTCTAATTCTGCAGACAGAATCCACCCACTTTTACTAAATGAGTGTGTTCCAGAGCCTATGCCTCTACTGAAAAAAATTTTCTAGTCCTTGTGGTTGCAAAGCTGACTCTCAAAACATGAACTGCCTGTAAGCAGAGAAGTCTGCCCGAGATGAAGAGGGCCTGGCAGAACAGGTCTGCAAGAAAGTAAACTCAGGAAACAGCAAATTTGATTTAATCATATTCCATATTGTTTGGTTTAACTGTAAAAATATTAAAAACATGATTCACAGGCTTTGTTTATCATGAAAGAACACAACTAATTTTTGCATGCATCAGTCCTCCAGCACTTTTGTGCAGATGAAAGTATGGTTCTTGCTCTCTCCTTTCCATGTTGCATGCTTGCCCAGGGGCAGCAAGACTGCCACATTGCACAAACTGTATTTATTGAAATGCTTGTTGTGCCACCAGTTTATCTCCATCTGATTCACTTGAAAGTAAAACTGTTGTGAAGCTTAAATCAATTTTAGTTCCACAAACCGTCCCAAGTCTGGATTCAACAGTCTTCAACAATTCAGCAAAATCAGATTTTAAAACCTTTGGATAAGCTTGGGTTTTGCTTATATTGTTATTCCTTATAATTGTTATTCCTTAGTGTATCATTTGCTGTCTTCCTCTGAAGCAAATAAAAACATCTTCAAATTTGACAGTACCATCAAAATATTCTGTGTTCTAGCCTTCACTCAGTAAGGCTTAATGTAATATCAATGACTGCATGGTAGAAATAGTCAGTTATCCAGTAAGTCAATTATTTATTGCTGCCTTTCAAAATGTGCCCCCTGGCTATATAGGGGATATCTGGCTCAAACATTTAATACTTTAGTTTCAAATCTTATGCTTTCTATTCACAATCATTTTAGGAGAAGTTGGTATGAGCATAAGAACTGCTGTGCATATAATACAAGGAATTAATCTGACCTCTTATCCTGTATCTTGCTCCTGAGAAAGGATCAGTTGCAGAGACTTAAGGAAGATAAAAAAATGGCAGTGCAAGACTGAGAAGGTTTGACTTTGTTTTTCAAAAGAACTAGTCACAGTGGCTGAAACATCCTTTACATGAGTGTAAATAGCCAAATTAGGGCTCAGTACTCTGTATGGACTCAATAATTTTACATTTGTTACACTTACTTACATTGAATGTAATCTGCCAATTTACTGTCAGCGCCAGTAAAGGGAGATCTTCTGTGACTCTGCAGCCAGTTGTAGATTTGACTATCCTGAATCATTTTTTATCCTGTGTTTTGCATGTATACTTGCTATCCAAGCTTTGTTCAAAGACATATTCAAAGCTTTAATAGTTATGATTAGAAATACTACTATTTATATGCTAATACTTCACAACTAGGCACATGAATCACTGTACTCATATTTGTTATACAAATGCCTCCCTGGAAATACTAACCTAAACCCCAGCCACTCACTCACATCTTTCCAACGGATGCCTTTCCGTTGCCTTAATGTACAGCACACATGTAGGCGTGAGGCTAGTCCTCTAAAACACAATATGGAACAAATTATGTATGCACAATATTTTCTTCACACATTTAAGAATCTGGCAGTGAATAGTCATGAGCTACACAGTGGTACATTTACAATGAAAAGAATCCACTTGCGTGCAGCATCAGAATTTGGCTCTGAGGTACTTCACTGTGAACTCTGAGCTATGTTTTGACTGCTTGGTTCTGGGACACTGTAATTGCAACCATGTATGACAGGGCTGAGTTAGATTCATCATTCAGTACTGATGGATGATGCACAATAATAAAAAAAACCCACTTTTAACAATGCAAGTTATTATTACAACCAGGTCAACACTGAAGTTTAAACTTTCACCCTGTATGCTTCTCTAGTAGCAGTTACTCCCCGGATTCATTTGTTGCTAAGGATATGCTTAAGGTATGGAGAATTCAAGGTTACAATGGCTGTGTCTAAGACAAGAAATAACTACAGTTGTGACACACTTGCTAAGTTATTTTTTAAATATTCTGATTATTTCATATCTTCTCTTTAGCTCCTTGCTCAGAAGTGGCCTTTTGGAGATACAGATTTTGGACAGTTTCTTTGCAAATTCCTTCCCTTCATCCAGAAGGCATCAGTGGGAATCACAGTCCTTAACCTCTGTGCCCTAAGTGTGGACAGGTACAGTGTGTTTGACTCTTTTGATGCTGTTCTCGCCCTGGCAGTTTTCCTAAAACTGGGAGCGCTCAGTATGGTCTTCTCAGCAGCCAGATTACAGTATAGATGCAATTTAGATTCTGTTTCTTTGATATCCTGGCTATAACAAAGCACCACATCTCTGGCTCAAAGTATAATATTAAGTCATTGGACTAATGAACTTTACATGTTTTTAAAAGGTATTTAAAAGCTCTACTAAAGCATTATTTCAACTTCCTTTACCAGACAAAAATTTATTGGGATTTGACTCAGTATTCAGATTTCTTTCTTTCATATGAACTCATGTTTGTTTTGTATTTGAATAAGATTGTAATCTTTAGTCTTAAAAATTATTTTTTCAACTCACTGCCTATGGACCACAATTACAGGGTTTATTTTGATAACTTTTATACCTAACTGAGTTGTACTGAAAAACATGTTGGAAATGTGCTTTGAGAGACTGACATTGGTAGTTTGAAAATTAATGTCTCTGCTATTTTTTCTTCATATATATAATGCAATAGCAGATGAATACTTGAGTTCTGAAAAAACTATTTTTATTGGTCTTTAGTTTACTTGATCACGTTCTATTCCAAAATATCAGCAACTCTGATACAGAAAATATTGTTAAATAAAATGTGTATTAGGACCGTAAAGCAAAGTTTAAAAAAAAATTAAAATTAATCTTGGTTAATTTTAAAGGTAATGTACAAGGTTTGCAATGGATGAGTCACTGACTAGTATCCATACCTGAAATACAATTCCTTACTGTATTAGTATCTCATTAGAGAAAGCCAGAAACAAAACAATGTAACACAGGCAACTGTTCTATTTCCACTTTTGAGTCTGCAAACTATAAAAATAATTCTATTTCTCAAGCAATATCTGCCCAGCATAAAATAAAATCCCATGGACTGCTCTAAGGAATAAATCATAGATCAAGCACATGAAACGGCCAGTTTGTGAGATAAATTCTGACAGCTGCAGTTTTCTCAGTAGATGAAGTTCTACTGGTATATACGTGTTCATAAATAGGAAGTAACTCAGCTGATGCTACCTCTTTGTGTATGCATATATATATTTTTACAAGGAGTGATTTGCTAATCCTCACAACAAGCAAATGTTGTTTCCATTTGATTATAAAGTCTTGTGTGGGATCAGACTCAGACTATTTAATTTCCTCCCCCAGCTTACACGCTTTGCCAAGGACATATTCTTTATCATCTGGTGCTACTCTAGTAAATGGTTGCAGAGGATGCGTGTTAGAAAACAGCCAGATTCTTATATTGGCTACTATGAATTGAATAAAATTAAATCACCATGAAATCTGAGAGCACCTTCAACAAGTCAGACTAGGCACTGGAAGTGGCATAGTCACATTAGTACAAAATTTCACATTAGCAAATGGTTGCTAATGGAATGAAATATGAGTAAATAATGGAAATTAAATAAAATTTCTATAAAATGGAAAATGAGTGTTCTGTCACAGCTGGACTGTATCTGATCTACAGGCGAGTTAATTTTTGCTTTAAAAAGCTCTTGAAAATATATACTTATAATTATTTTGGGTGCCTATATATGGAATTGCATTCTACGATGTAGAAAAACATGGAATCAATTGGTATAATGAATGCAGAGCTCCGTAGCTTTGATAATTGTTGACTGACTGTCCCTCTTGTAGACTACAACCTTAATTCAGAGCAGGATTATTTTTTTTCCTACAGGGACAAGTCTCTGTTTTAACTACATTATTCTAGTGGGACACTCCACTGGTTACTACTGCCCTTCACACACAGTGACTTGGCCTGACAGTGTCTGAAGGTTTAACTGTGCATGCCCAGAGGGAACAATGTCCACTCACATGTGGAGAGGTTTTCAAGACACTTTTTTTAAAAAAACCCAGCCATTCACCCCTCAGAGGAAGCTCACAGGCATTTTTTAAGTCTAGATCATGGTGGTGACAACAGTGTGACTGTTTCTAAACAGTGCCTGACTGTGGCTAAAACTAAGGATATTTTCTTTCCTGAGCTTTTTACTTTTGCGTATGTCATGGGCATAACAGTTTTAACGAAGAAATGGGTTTAAGGGAAGTGAAGATATGGATCTCATTTAATGTGTATACACTCTCTTCTTGCCTCCTCTGCATAGCAAATTGTATAGAACAGTAATCTCAGAGTGGATACTTCCATCTGGACCAACTTTCAGTAAGCGTATGAGATAACCGAGGATTTTACCACTAAAACAAAACTATAAGAGCTTTATTGAATTAAGAGCTTTGCAATCAACACACTACTCCTTATCTCTAAAATGAAGAACAGCTGTGATCCCTAATAATGAAGTGGAACAGTTTGGTACTACCAATAGTAGTGCCCTTTAGGAACAGTTCTGACACTAATCTTGACAGTGACTCTTTCTTAGGTCCTTTTTCTAGTTTCTAATCTTCCCTTCATGGCTTTTCACTCTTACCAAAGGCTGATGACACTTGCAGAACAGAAATATGTTATACTAATGGGTCATTTGAACAACTAATTTCCTAAGGCAGTTAAAAGGGACAGGGAAACAAAAGTACCTGCTGATGTTCTCAGATCCAGACAAGATGTCCTTCTGAAAGAAATGCTTTTAGCAAATTACAGCTACGTAGGAGTGAAAAATATTTAATTGATTGGATGTATATTCTATAATGTAATGATCCCTTGTGGTTAAACACTGTGCATCTCTAAATAGCATCTCTAAGTAGAGGGACTGCAGAGTCCTTGTAAACACAGTTGGAATAAATAGCTAAGAATAGAGGAAGAGGGAGAAGAAGAAAACAGAGGAGGGAGAGTAGCTGAAGGACACAATATACTACAGTTGACAGCATGTGCATGAGCAATAGAAAATGAAAAGGGTTGTAGCAATGCTTTCTGAGGGTTTTGTGAGGGGCTTACAGCCTGGACTTGCCTTCATGCCTTCTTCCTTCCTCTAACACCAAGGCTACAGGGGATTCAATCCACAAGTCTTCCATCCAGCTAATAAGTACACTTCCAAACTAAAAAAAGAGTGTGATACAAGAAATCAGAAGAAATGCTTTGTGTGTGAAATCCCATATTAGTGTATTTTTTAAAGAAGGAGTGAGGAAGCCTTCTAGCAGCTAAATTTTACTGATCTCTGTACTGATTCAAATACTGATACTGATTCTAAATCCAATACTTCCCAGTACACTCAAAGCATTCTAATCCAGAGTTCTTAACTACTCCTTTACTTAAACCTTTATTATCTCCAATCCTTCAAGCCCATGCCAAAATTCTGTACTCTGTCCAATTACCTCTCTACCATCCCACCCTAATCCTTCCACAACCTAATCCTCCAATCTAACAGGGGAAAATGAAATTTCCTTTCATTGCCAAAGCTCACTCATCTTTGCATTTCAGAGCCACATACTTACAAACTGAATCCTCCTGGTCTCTTGAGGGCATCTCTTTCCCCATACCTTTCACCTTCTTGTGCCTGCTGGTGCTCTTTCATACCCCACTTAATTGCTGCCATCAGCTAAAATCTACACCCCATTTGCCTTTCTCTGAAAAGTTTAATCTTGGCTCTCATCTTGGGAAGTTGTTAAGAACAGAGGTGGCAGCTGCATGTATCCAAAAGTATCTGCCAGGACTCTAGGGGGCAGAAAATGAGGGTATGCCTGAGGAAGAAAATAACACCTGTAGGACAGTAAAATGACACAACTCCCTACAATTTCTAATCTGCTTCAGTGACTTCTTATTCTGACTTTTTTTTTAAGCAGCTGTATAACTTTTCTTGACTTTTTTTCTCCTCAACCAAAGAATATTTCACCAGTGGATGCCATGATATATCCGTGTAGCACTGTAATTCCAAATAGGAAGGTGCTACTACTTTTGGGAAGTACAATAAGCAGTTTAGAAACTAATGCCTGTCTCTTTCAGGTACAGAGCAGTTGCCTCCTGGAGCCGTGTTCAGGGAATTGGAATCCCCATGATCACTGCTATTGAAATCTTCTCCATTTGGCTTCTGTCCTTCATACTGGCTATCCCAGAAGCAATTGGTTTTGCTGTGGTACCTTTCAGATACAAGGATGAAAGTTATGTCACCTGCATGCTCAAGCCTACAAATAATTTTATGTTGGTGAGTAACATCCTTTCTTCTCTTTCTGGAATCCACTCCATAGGTTAGAGAACTAACATATTGGATTATAATAGGTTTTATTAATGCATAAAAGTGCAAAATGAATTCTAACGTGTATTGGTGCAAAGAATATCCTATGTTTACAGTGACTTGTCTCTACTTTCAGCCAGAGAGGCTAAATGGGACTTTACAACATTTTCATTTCTTCACTACCAAGGATTCTTAATACAGACATTTGCAATTAAGGCCTGCTTAGAGTACAGTCAAGGGACATACCACGATAGGCAGAGCCTTGGAAGGCTTTGAGTTTCCAGGTACAACACCTTGGAGCTTGTAACTGTCAAAACACGTGTTTTATCATGATTAGTCATCATTTTACAGGCAGTAGTCAACTCTTCTGGCACATAAAGAAAAGGGTGGGGCCATGCTGTAGGCACTAACAGAGTCAAATAAAACATAATCCTTTCATTTACAAGGAATCACGAGCACAAAGCTGACAGGCCCACACCTCCAGCCTGGGTAGCTTGTGCGCTGTCAGCTGTCATCTACATATAGCATCTCAAGAGCGGGAGAAGTGCCTGAGACACACCAGGATGCTTTGGCACATTTCACAGCCCTCATCCTCTATGCTCCTGCAGCTTAACAGTCACCAATACCCACATTAGCTTGCTCAAAGCAAGTTCGGTGAGAAGTCACTTCTAGAATTAACAGATTACTGCATAGGGAGAGAGTGATTTTCTACCTTACACTGAGAAAATATCTTAATGTTTTCTTTGTGAACCCACAGGAGAGCCAGGCACCATTCACCCAGTAATGAGAAAAAAAACCGGAGTAATATTCTGATTTGTTGCAGAGAAGGCAGATAGGACCAGGTCTTCAGTCTTGAGACAAACTGTATTTTTTTCTGGAGGAGACTTTTTCATGATACAGTGAAAGTTAATTTTTTTTGAATGTCTGGCACTTCTCCTTTTAGTGTATCAGAACACAGCTTGGCCTAGAATTGGGAAGGATAGGGCAAAATGGAGCTAGGCATTTTGGAAGATAAACAGTGGGGATGATTAATGCTTTTCAGAGGAACATCCTCGACTTCGGTAGGATTACACAGACTGCAGGGATGGCAGGAAGAGCAAGAGACAAATGCAAGAGAAGACAGAAGGAATTCCCTAATGGAAATAATTAATGCATGTGAAGACAAAGTGGCATTGCCCAGGACTTACTGTATCTTTTCTTCGAAACTCCACAGACTGTGTGACTGTATACAGTGTAGTTATCGGACTCTGATTTATGAAATGTACACTGCAGCAAGTTTCCACTTTTGTAATGGCTGTTTTTCTCCACAAATGCACCTGGATTAAATGGTTCAATCTTAACTTCCACTCTCCCTAAGAAAAAGAATAGTTTTCTCTTCCCTCTCCCCAAAAACACTATAGTTCAGGTTTTCCACAGGCATGCTAATTATAATCATTACCGTTCTGGCCTTAATGTTGGAAGTGGAATAGCATAGTATGTTTTATTAGTAGGAATTAGTATCTTTTACTTGCCTAGTATAATTCAAAAGTGCCAAACCTCCCCACACCAGTTTGATTTTCAAGGAAACAAACCAGCAGTTATGTCCAATCTGAGAGTAAATGTTGGATGTGTCAGTCAAAATTGAGAGCTTTGTGTTTCAAAGTTTTGCCAGCAAGTACAAACATGAGATTAAAATGGGAATACCATTTTAACCTTAACTATAGTATTTACTACCACAAACACCACAACAAACAACCACTAAACTTTGGGAAGAATTTATTATTAACTTTTGTTTTTAATAGGAGTTTTATTTCTGTTTAAAACTATCCTTGAAAGACTCCAAAGATTTATGCTAGACCATGACTCCCAAGAGGCTGAGTGCACTAGGAAACTTGTTTAAAATGCACATTTCCTGTAGAAAACCAGTTCCATGTGGGCTTTCAAGACAAACAAAGGAATGTCTACTTCTCTTAAATCAACCAATTTTTGTGCTTTGATGTAAGCTTTGTGAAACTCAGATTCCTCAATTAATCACTTACAGACATTTTTGAGTAGGTTTTATAACTTCACCAAGCCAAGTCCTCATACAGAATTGATGGTCAGGGTTGTGACACAGACCTCAGTGTGTGTTTTCCTGACAGACAGGCAAAGCTCATGAAACCTGGCAGATTGATGGAACAGGAAGTTTTCCTTGTAAACATGGCATGGATTCTTGCAGTACACATTTTGTGCTGCCCAGCCAGTGCAATTATAGTCCGAGTTGGAACAATTCGCCATGGGAAATATAATTATCTCCACATATTTGTAATCCTTTTCTCTGCAGAAGGAGCAGCAATTACATTTGCCCTCAGTACAAACTCTTCCAACTCGAGGCATATTGTTTTCCGTTTTTCTGCTGGCAGAAGCTCAGTTCCCAGGGGGGGAAATTCTGCCCCCAAGGAAAGTGCAACTATGCTGCAGACTGTAGCCCCTCCTCAGGGAGGAGGCTAATGAGGAGGAGGAAACAAGTTAATCAACACGAGGCAGTGTCCCAAAGTGAGGTGGGACTGTGGCCTAGATACCGGCAGCTTAGTCTAAATTAGCAAATTCTGTGTGCAGCTGTGTTGGGGCAGAGGGAGGAGAAAAATCAAAAGCATTCCTTGTTTCTTAATAAATCAACTTTCTAATGTAACTAAAGTGGATTTAAAAATGAACATTGTTAAATACTACTGTATGAATCACATTGACATTTTTCATTTTTCAAAGTTTAGTACTGTTTGGTTTTAACTGCAAAGAAGACGTCAAAAGTTTGGCCTTTTCAAACAGGATTCATAAAATCCTGTCATAAGCATTTTGACATTTGGTATGGGAACTCTGATGTTACCAGAGCACATCCACTAGGAATAAACAAGATAGGGGAAAGAGTATGACACATCCCTTTTACACTAATAACAGAGGCAGGAAGTGTTTAAAATGCCATATTTTACATATTTTAGTGCAAACTTTTGGCTGAGCATGAAAGTTAAAAACCAAGATACAATATTTACAATCATGAAAACATGATCGTCTACAGAAAAAGTAATTTTAAATGTTTGTTCGGTCAAAAAATGTAGTCTTTCCCATAACATGTAAATGTATTAAGTTACAGCACTGCTGACATCACAGCTAATACTTAAAATTACACAGCAGAATTTTAAGTACCGTTCTATCAAATGGTATGAATGGTTGGCAAAGGGTTAAAAGTAACTGTACCACCAGAAGCCACTGGCCCTAAGCTTTGCATGTATCACACAAACACTTATGAAGTGGCTCCTATCTGCCCAGTACATAAGCAAACCAACTGCCAACCTTTTCACTGATAACGAAAGGTGATTAAACTTACAAGACATTTTGAATTTTCCTTTTTTGGAATCAGGACAGAAACTGTAGAGGTAAATGGCATTTCCTGAGACAGGCTTTTAGTAAGATTTGTTATCTCAAACTGACACTGCCTACATTTTGGCATGTCTTTTTCACGAAACTGGATTCCAGGTTTCATGAAGGAGCATAAATGTTCAGAAAGCACAACCAATAGGAATTGCAAGACAGATTGCAACAAAGGTACAGGCAAGCTATCTGTAAGTTAAAGTAAATGTTTACACTGTCACAATCCCCATTTTGATGTTGGTCTAAAACAGATCAACAATAAGAAAACAGATAGACAAAAGTGCACCGTCATGCTTTCTGGGACCTTTCTGTGGTATTTTGCATCAAATCATAAAAAAATATCTTCTCTTTTCTTGACTTTATCTACAGTTTTACAAAGATGCAAAGGATTGGTGGCTGTTTGGTTTCTATTTCTGCATGCCACTGATGTGCACTGCCATCTTTTACACGCTAATGACTTGTGAAATGTTAAACAGAAGAAACAGCAACTTGAGAATTGCTCTCAGCGAACACCTGAAGCAGGTAAATATTAGAAACACCGTTGTTTGAACGTACTGTTCTTCTCTCTGTGGGTTAGCTTAGAAATGTGTCAAAGTGTACTTGAATACAGCAAACTACAGAAGTAGAAAGTGAGGATATAGGTTGTTTATGATGTCAAGATATCCATTTAAACCTGGAACAAAAGACTAAATCATAGTATAAGGAGGGATTGAAGACAGTATGCTCAAAAAACTAGCCAGTTTCTTTCTTTTCCTATGTATGACAGTCGTGCTCTTTAACCTCAAATCCCTACTGCCTAAATGCTTTGAAATTTAACTACAAAGATTTGTCAAAAAAATGTTTCTTTCTATTTATAAAGATATGACTCCATGGAACCTCCCTCCTTTTGGCAGTCTTTGATATGTAACTTTAGTTTCATATAAAAAGCAATAACCTAGTTTAGAACAGAGTGGATTTTGTTTTTCAGGGTTATTGCACTGCTGCAGTAGCACTGCTGTAGCTGCTTTGAAAAGAGCAGCGGGAGAACAGTACAAACAAATGATCACAGAACAAAGTCGCTCACAGACCCGTCAGGTCTTGCTTTGCTGTTTTTGCAGCACTGTCTGATGTTTAGTGCCTAACTGAAATTTAAAAAACAATCTGTAGCTTTTCCCCTGCGATAACATCAGCCCTTTAAATTCCACTCTTTCTTTCAAATGCCATATTCACAGATGCGAATCCTGAAAGCCATCTTCTCTGCATCAGAGTGAGTTCTCTCAGAAGTTCCTCCTCTGCTGGTTCATTCCAGATCAGGGCTGACCGGAAAATCCTCCCCTTGTGCAGTTCCTCCACTTTTTCCCCTCCTCAGGCCCCACAGCCTGGAGCACAATCTGTCCCAGGGCCACACACGAGCTACTCCACCCATTAGAACTAGAATAGTATGTATGAGGTGGGGAAATCCACCCTCCAGCTTTCCCATCCTGACTTGCAGTGCCCAGTAAGCTACTCAGACTGGCTGCTGGAGGATGACTCCATGGCACAATTTACAAATGCATTTTAACTATCACCTTTTGCCCCTCTTTCTTCCATCCTTCCTTCCTTCCCTCCAACCTTGTCCACAGTAATGTCTAGTCACGATATTTTCATATTTTGATAAAAACTGCTATTATAAAAAAGAGAAAACTATAATAGTCATATTCAAAGCCTAACAAGACTGTAACCACACTTATGATTTTAAAGTTTTTTTAATGACAAAGTCTTTCAGTGCTTTACTGTTACATTATGGTGGCAATTTCAGAAGTAGTATGCTTACTCCTTCATATGTTGCTCTTTATTAAACCCATGCCTACCAAACACCCCTGGTATGCATTGTCAAGAGTCCACTAAAACATCTGTAACTCTCTAGAGCCACATAAAATATCCATTAAATTAAATTAAGTTCCTGACTAAATATTTCGAGATTAAGCTGTAATGCAGACATTTCTAAAATGTTGTTTATAGAGGAACTATTTGCTTGAGAACATCAAGATCACACAGTAAGGATCACAAAATTAATATACTATGTAGTATCCCTTTATGTAACCCCATATATATTAAATGAAAAATAATATATCAGGGAGAATTTGACATCCTGACTAGGTATATGGTTGAATGGAACTTTTATTGCAAGTTGATTTAGGTGCCTTGGGTTTATGCACTGCCCCACATCAAGGATTTGATACAAGTCATTATCAAGCAGGTGTCAAACCCTGCTGCCTCACACATGAAAAGGTTTTCTTGCAGATTACGTGTGTTTTTGACAAAAGAGGTTTATTTATGCCAGAAAACAAATCCAGTGTAAAGGAATAAGAAATGCTGGGAAAGTATTCAGAAAAGACTAGCAATGGATTTTCCTGGGCTAACTTCTACAGTGCTCTGGCAATAACCTATGTGCTCCAGCTGCTCCAGTGATGAGCAGGCTGTGTTGAGGATGGCCAGAATCAAGAACAGGACAAGACTCATAAAAAAGCGCTCAGACATATCAGGCACTCTGGAAGCTTCATTTTGGGAATCTTGCATGCTTAGTCAAGATGACTCACTTTGCTGCCAACATTACTACACTACAATCACCTGCCAATATGAATTAGGCACTCAGTGTACATTGTTCCCTTCTTTTTCCAGCGTCGAGAAGTTGCAAAGACAGTTTTCTGTTTAGTCGTGATTTTTGCCCTTTGCTGGTTCCCTCTCCATTTGAGCCGAATTTTGAAGAAAATGGTATACAATGAAAAAGACCCCAGCAGATGTGAACTGCTCAGGTACTTCATTTTGTGTGTCAATAGTTAATACTGAAAAAGCATAATGTTGCCTACTTGGAATTTATATGACTAATGTCACCGTGCTTGCAACTGTGGTTTTTGATTTTCAGCTGCACCCATTTTCAGCGGTTTCAGTTGTAATGGGATAGCAAAGTTTCAATAAATGTTGTCTGTCACCACTTCAGTCACTTTCCTCTGGCTTTTTTGAAGTTTTGTGAGATAGATTATTATAGACATGGCATGGTACAAGATTAGATTGAGGGAGTTAGGTAAGAGGGAATTAGTTTCTGTGACAGAAGAGACTGTATCCACAAAGAACACGGATGCTTGTGTAGCATATGAACTGTTTAAATGTTTTGCTTTCTCTTGCCTAGTTTCTTGCTGCCTTTGGATTATATCAGCATCAACCTGGCAACCATGAACTCTTGTATAAACCCCATAGCTCTGTATTTCGTGAGCAAGAAGTTTAAAAACTGTTTCCAGGTAAGATCTTCTTGATAAGATTTCATGTCCAGTTAACTAACTGTATTAAACCACTTAGTTGTTATCTATTTCTAACAGCTGGGAGAAGAGGAATGCAAAGGACTGAAAGATAATAAACTGTCCAGTTCAGCAGCTCACATAGCACACATACCAAACTGAAAGAGGAACTAGCCACTTATCTGAAATGCTAAACCAATAAATAAGTTTGACATAGTCCTCATATGTAAACATGTAAACTGAGATAGACATGCTCTTGTAAATACTACAATGTGTGACATGTGACATGTGCACGAAATAGAATTTGGTTGATAACATATCTTCCATTCTCGATGACACCAATATGCCTGCAGAAAACAATCCCATTAATAACTAAAATGTTCAGCCTTGAATACCAGGTACCAAGCCTCGTACCTGAGTTGACCTTGGCAATTAAATACACATTATGTCTTCTACTTGGATTTTTCCAGTTCCTACGCATGCAAATATATTTTAAGGCTAAAACAATTTCCTTGTGACAATGTGCCTCTGCAAGTCCCTGTCCTCCTAGTAAAGGCAATACAGGAAGAAAAAAAAAAAAAAAAGAGAGATAAAGGAATGAAACAGAAAAGGAAGACTGAAATAACTTTATCTGCAAAGAAAAGCAAAAGATGACAGGACTGTAGCCCTAAACTTTAAGTCTGAGAATAGGCAGAACCCAAGCTACTGAAAAAACCATAATTTATTACTAGACTAGCAAATACTGTTTATCTATAGCCTGCTCAGATTTACAAACTATTTTAAGGGAGTATTTTTACATGGTAAATAAGAAGTCTGCTTTGCTTTTTACTGTCCCCAACTTCATTTGGGAACCATGGAAAGGATAATAGGCCTGAACTTGTCCTCAGGTGAAAGGGAGAAGTAACAGAGGGTATTATCAGGCTGCTCTTCATGATGTTAATTCATTCTTCTCATTTGTCCTTCCAAATATAATTCCCACCAAAAAACTCTAATTACAGAATTGTCAGCAATTTTTTTTATACTTCCCAGCTTCTCATCACAGCTTTCCCTTTGCCTACTAGTATCAAGGTCATTAATTCAGTTTTGTACTTGTGTTTCTCACCCTGCCTCTGTCACTGTTTTACACACCCACCCATATGGTACCTATATCTTAAGTCTGGCTTTACCTCTCCGCAACACCTCCCTCTCGCTGAGTTCACAGAAGTCATGGATCTACTGCTGTTATTGGCATTGTTCCTCTGAGGCCCTAACTCCTTCCCCTCAAGCAGACATTCCATCTACACAGAATTAGGCACTACTTTTTGTGAAGGGATGAGGGGATAGCTGAGGAATCCTTTCTGCTCCTGTCAGAAGAGAAAACTGAACATAGTAACCTGTGAACAACCTGGAAGTATGGCCCTGAATGGCCTTTTATTCTTAACTGTCCAAAATGATACACCTCAGTATGTTTTGTCTCTTCTCCTAAACAATTCTATCTTCTTCTAAGATGTCAGAAGAGACCCAAGTCACAGGCTGGAGAATTTTCTTCTTTTCTCTTCTCTGCTAAGCAGCATGCTGATCCCCAAACTTGAAGTACAGTGATAAAGAGAGGGAAAAAATGTCAACCCAGACCTTAACAATATGCACTGAATTCTGCCAGTTCTCAATCTATTTACCTCAGTTAAAAAAAATTTCATACTATGAAAGTTTTTCTTAAATAAGAGGCACAGGCTGGGCCTAATTTGCTGCATTTGTGATGTTTAAACACAAGAATTGTTTGCATCCTAGGATAAAAATTTCTCTGAATGCAGCTACCAATCTCTTCAGCTAGAATTGTCTTTTCATTTCTAAATGAAAAATATGGCTGGCAATCTGCATAGGATTGATAGATTTGTCTTAACCTTTTATTTATCTTTTTATTTATTTATTTATTTATTTCCAGTCATGTCTTTGCTGTTGCTGCTCCCAGTCTAAGAGTCTGGTGACTTCAGTGCCCATGAATGGAACAAGCATTCAATGGAAAAATCAAGAACTAAACAATCACAATACAGATCGAAGCAGCCATAAAGACAGCATAAACTGAAAATTAAGGACTATCATACCATTTTGCAATGAAACAGGAAAAAAAAAAAGTCACTACAAAGCTATTGCAACAGGAAGTCCAGTGACTGTTCCATAATAATTCAGATATGTGCACCATTGTACCTAATTCTAGAAGTGACTGAGTAGGTGGACTGATTATAACTGTGATGTTCTGTGAACTGAGATCCACTGGATGGTGATTCTGCGTTTGGAAACTATATTGATGGGATTATGACACCCAAAAACTGGCTTGAACTGCACAGGTGGTTTGCTCTTCTGAACCAGGCAGGAACTGTCCAGTGTCCGTGACTGGTACAATACAATAATTTTGCCTGATTGTCACTTAGAATTAATCACTCTGGAATTTTTCAGAAGATATCAAAATGGAATCTGTCTGTGACTATATTTTATCTCCGCCCATTTGTCTTTTTTAACTTTTATTTGTGTGGTGGATATATTCCATGCACTGGTATGTTTTGCATGTTGTTGTTGTTGCTGTTTTTCAGGTGTTATGTTCGAAAATGTTTTAGTCCACACCAGCATTTTATTTACTTATGTTACAGTGGGTCAGGACATTAGCTGGGCAGTTCACATTTGTAGCACTTCAGTATTCAAATATAGGAAGAGACCATTTAAATAGCATCAACATTTGGCACTTAAGCACAGATTAATACCAAAAAAAGAGGTATTAATAATACAGTACTATACTGTGTTATTTATTCTAATGCTCTGTACAAAATAAACATAATCTGTAACAGCAAAAAGAATGAAAGATGCTCACAGAGGGAAATGCGTTTTTAATTAACTTGCCATGTTAATTCTTAAACTATATGAACCTTTTAATCTATTTAGACTATAGCTGCTTTAAGTCTAAGTTCAAATGATGGTCAGTGGAACAGAGTGAAGCATTATAAAAGCTGTCCAAAGAGTTCTGAGAATACAGTTATTATCAGAGCAACTATGCACAACACTACTATTTAAATATTGTGGACATGAGGTTATAGTCTCAGTGAATGTAGAACTGTGGAAGTCCATAACAGCTGGATGTGCAGAAGGGTATTTTGTGCCTTATTGCTTACAGAGTTCTTTGTCTACACAATGTTCAAAGATTTTAAGAGGGTTTAATACGTTATCAGCATTGTTAAACATACAAAATGCTGTTTATAAGATATAGAAGCTATTGCTTGCATATATGTAAACTGATGATTTCCTTAGTACTTCCATCCATTAAGATTACATGTCAAGAGATTCCTTTGTTTGTCTATTAAAAATAAAAATTTTTAATAGGTAGCCTTTCACTAAAGAGTGGAATTAAGTAGCATGATGTCATATATAATATGTCTCATGCACAAATCTGCTAGGCAATTCACAGCATCCTTTGTTCTAGGCTAAGAGGCAGTGATCAAAATTCCACAAATTCTTAAACATCCGTTTCATTTCAAGGGAAAGATATAATCCTGCATATTTTTATTTAAGAGGTCAAAATGCTAGCACCTACAGTGACTTCTGCTGCACAAGTTCCCCCAGTGTTTACATTCACACCAATTTTCAAAGGTATATTTAAAGAAAGGTTCTTTAAATTGGTTTATGTATTTTTGTGTGCTTTTGTCTCTGTGACATATATGCGTGTATAAATACATATAAATCTATGCTCATATGTTATAAACCCAAATACAATCTTTCTGACAGTGCTCTGTGGTAGTGCCTAAGAGCATGGTATGGAATGAGACTTGGCTGACTTTTACTCAAAACACTTCATCCTCAAACTGTATCAAAAAATCATAGTAAATGAGTAAAAAAGATTGAGTTACTGAGTCTCTTTACACCCTGAAACCTTCCCTGCTTCTTTGACAGAACATATTGAGGAGATGACAAAGCTAAATAGAAAACAGTCATAAGGAGCGGATTTCTTTATTTCAAGGCAGGAAAAAGTTTTATGCACATTCCCCTTTTCTGCTATTTATCTCATGGGTAGATAAACCAAAAAAATTCATCCACCAGCAAACCAATCATGATTGCTCAGAGGCAATGTTTCTACCTATGTAGGACAGTGAGCAGTAGAGACAATCTAGGTCAGAAACTGTAGGGCTCTTCTACAAAAAAAAAAAAAAAAAAAAAATCCCACTTACCTGAAAGTTTCAGACCCTGAAACGGACCATTTTTATGCTTTACCCGCACTGATGCAAACCATGAATCATGAAAATCTAACAGTTTTCCTTCCAGCATTAACATCTCCTGCATCTGTTGCTTTCATTCCAATAGTTGGCTCTCTCATGTGGCAAAGAGACATGGATGTGCACACACAAAGCACACTTCAAACTAGTTCAGCCTAGATGGAAAAACCATCTTCCTACTCCCCACAGAGCTGACTGGCGTCAGCAGCAGCATTGTAAAATACAAAACTTTTCAAAGAAAAGAAGAGGATAAAGTATCTAACAGATATATATTGTGAGAGGCATTTTTTAGAATCCTTTAGAATTATTTTTTGAAGCTTCCTTACGGATTGAAGCCTGCAAAAACTGATTGGTGATCCTCATTTCACCTCCTCCAGATTGTGGAAGAACTGACAAAGCCTAAACAGCAGTGATAAGTGAAGTCCTGGGAGGTCTCATACTCTTTTTTGCTATGTTTGCCCTTGTATGTTCAATGGTGGCTGCTGCTCCCACTCACAAACCAATTGTAAGGACAAAGGGTGTTATGATGTGGCAGCTGTGGTGAGGGGGGGACTGTTTCTCAAAAACTTGCTAAGTTACTTCCTTAATTCTCTCTTCTTCATTCCACTGAGAATAGTAAATATTCCTCCTGGTATTGTGAAAGAGCTGCCTTTCCAAAAGAACCAACAAAGTCTTCCACAATTCTGAAATTAAATCTTTCTGAATTTTAACCTTTCCTTTTGCTGCCAAGTTCTGCAAAAAGGTGCTCTGGCTCTTTTGTGCATCAAACCCAATGTGGATTTAGTGTTCTCTTTTACATCAGAACAACTTTCTACAACAAGCATTCTTCCATTCTTCCCTTACTTTTAAAGATGTTTTTATGCCTGCCGTTTGCATTCCTCTCAGCTGAACCAAGCCCAGCTTTTCTCTGCAGCTGACAGGACCTCTATTTCACAAGTTTCACATTAACATCATAAGCTTCTTGTAACATCTGTTCATTGTAATCAAAATCCATTTAACTATCACATTCATCTTTTTTTTTTGTGAACTTCAGAATTCCCAACTACTTTCAATCCAGTCAGTGTAAAATTTCATTGACAGTCTCACATCCCAACTTCAAACACTTTGCAGAGTTTTCTTTAATTTTAGAAGACAGCTGTTCTCCTCATTTTCATTATGCATTGTTTTCAAACTATCTCACTAAACATTTCCTCTTTGATGTATTTGATACTTATTTGCCTCAAAGATACAGCATACATAGGTTTTCACTAATATATATGTTGTATCTATTTATTTACACAGGAAACCTGCTTCAGACCTGACCTAGCCAGCTCCTATGCTTTGGAAAAAAGTGCTTATATAGTTCATTATAAATCTCACCTGACAGAACTATTAGTTCAGTTCTGTGAAAAGATGCTTATGTAACCCTCATATCTGAATTTGTTTCAGGTGTTTACCTGTCTTTCCCTGCATCCTTCAGAAACAACTATGATCCCCCTACCCAATTTCAATGAATTTTACAGAACAGTAAATTCACTATGAAGCTACAGAGAATTTCACCAAAACTGCAGGATGGGTGGAAGATCCAAATTGTACTTGTGCTGTATGCAGAAAATTTCTGAAACGTAGTTTATACCTACTGAATAAATTCGCTTGATAGAAAGATGTTATGAACATCACAGACGCAGAAAAAGCTTGATCAGAGCCTGCAACCTGTAAGACATCTGAGAATCAAACTTCAACACACAAACCCTGTTGCTTGTGGAATTAGTTACTTTTTAAATTTTTAGTTATTTTTTTCTCTTTCTCTTTCATCATTTACATATTTCCTGCAATCTTATTACTACATCATTTGATTCTGTGAAGCCTTATGGGTTTCAGTTTGTGAGAAGACAGGGCACAAATTCAAATTCTGCTGCATTTGTATGAACAGATTTCTGCTCAAATGTCCCCGAGGCAAAGAACGTATTTTCATCAGAAGAACCACCAGGACTGCCTCTTAACATTGCCTTGCAGAGTTTCTTCCAGACAATCAGCTGTGCAAAGCTTGGCTCAGCAAAGTACTCCTAATTTACGCTCCTTGCTCTTTCAGAGACTAAATAAAGGCAATTATCTTCAAAATCAGAGGAAAAGAAGACACATAAAAAGTGTATAGACCAGAAACAGCTCTCAAGTTGCATAGAAAAAAACAAAACAAAACAAAACAAACACAAAAAAACAACAACCCAAATCAGGCATGTTTAAAATATGGCTCTAAAAGAAACACAACTTATCATTAGTCCAAGTGTGGGAAAGGAAGATAAGAACTAAATAAAAAATGTAGGTCATCTCCACTTTTTCTTTAAAGGAAGACAATATTAATTGACCTTTCATATCTCATTTAGAATCAGCCCTTTCCCTGTACAGAAACCACTGCCTCTGTCACAGTTTTGCAGTCCTATTGGTACAGTAGCTTATTATTACAATAATAAAGCTCAACATAATAAGTGTTACAGCTGATAAGAAAAGAGGACTTTATCTGTAGTTCAGCAGCACTCTGCCCACATCTCTCAGCATAACTGAGTGTCTGCAAACTGCTCTGAAATCAATAATTTGGAAATAACTTGGTGCACCTCAGAAAAAGGCTTTTACTTTAATCTCACACTTAGTCCTTGGGAGTAAAAAGACTGAATCTGCAAGTTACTGAATCAAGCATCCAAAACAATTAATGAGAAGCATTTCTAAGCCATCCAAGAGAACATGCATTCTGCTATATATTTTTAATGGAGGGGAAGATCAGAAATCCATCATTACTAGACACCATTGTGCCATCCTGTAGCCACACTTCCTATTTATTGAAATGTCTGTGTCTAAAGTTCTTTTGTCTTTTCCCTCCAAAACTGTTGTACTCCTTGGTATTGCCTCTGAATAAAGTATTTGGATTTTTTTTTTCAAATATCTACCCACTATGAATACAGATACATGGTATATTCCAATACAGAAGCACAATTAAACCACACTCCTAGAAAAGTCACAAATTTTTAGAGTCAAGTTTTAAATAGAAAATTAACATACTTCTCTTGGGACAAATGAATACCACAGTTCAGTACTACTGGTGGAAAATACATTGATTTTTTTTAGTAAAAAAGAAGAAAATATATCACTTTTTCTAATTCAAAAAAAGAGTAGGTATTTACATTAATAATGAGAAAGTCCACACTTCATGAGGGCTACAAATCTTTTTGCTCCAGTATGTAAAATAGGTTTAAATTCTGGGGATTAGGAAGACGTAACTCTCCAATGCAAGATTCTTTGATTTCCCTACTTCTCTAAAGTACTAATTTCAAGACACATCTCAAACTCAGAGGTAGTTGTGGAGAAAGGGAGATGCTTATTGATTGTTAACTACCATTGCCTTCTTGCCCTGCAGAAGAGTCTTTGGCTAGCATTTTTCATAATATCCGGCATCTTTTTGCTTTCCTGTACCACAAATGAACTGCAACAACTGCAATACCAAGGACTACTCCAAAATCAAGGAATACAATGTTGAGTTAGTTCCTTTCCATGATCATTTGTATATATGGGAATTTGCTTGCACAGAACTTTAACCAGAGGTTGTTCTTCCATATTCATATTCCATATTCCATATATTCATTAATATAAAAAAATAAACTAACAAACTGATCTTCCATTTACTTTAAAAATGTGAGCTATTTAGAGATAAAACAGAAAGAAAATACCATGTAATTGAACTATGAGCACTTCCATACCACATATGCTATACACTGTGATAACTAAAGACATGAATCAAATACCAAAATGTTATCACATAAAACTGCTTGTTAAGAAAGATAAAAAGAAATAATACATTCAAAACAATCAAAGTTTGTTCAACATTCAATATTCTAGAGGACAAACTAGCACAGTAATATATTTGAAAATTGATTACATTCACTTGATGACAAATACAAGAATTTGGCCTGGACACCCAAAGTTGTTTAAGCTTCTGTTTGAAATACCACTGGGATAAAGGCATGAGTTTGCTCTACAAAGAAAATTATCGGCTAGAACTTCACTGTAAAAAAGGAGCTAAGGAAAGATCAAAATTACTTTTAAGATTGTCAAATTTTTCAGACTAGAATTGATCTTAAATATGAACTGTATCTCTGACATGGGATTCCCAACTAATTCATATTTCCAGCTAAGGACTTCCATATATTTTCTCAATTTTATTTTATTTTATATCATCTGCTTGGTAAGTATGAAAATGTCGTGACAGCCAGTCTAGTTTTACTTACCCAAGATTATAATTCACAAAAAAATTGAATGTATCTACACTCATTTACATAAGAAAAAAACTAGGAAGGATGTTATTTTATTTGTCAGCTGAAGGTATTATCTCAATCAAAGTTAAAACTAGACATTAAAGTAATCTTTGGTTTCAAGTAGTAACTTGGGATAAAATGCTGAATCTACTGAAGTAAAAGATAAAGTGGCCACTTATCACTTCAGCAGGACTGGGATTTCAGTCAGAATGTCTGATGGAGCTTGGATGAATAATTATGAAATTATCATCTTATATGCTCAGGTGAGGGAAGAAGCTTAGGCACACTTTTTCTCCCATAAAATCACCTTGATAAAAGTCAGTGGTAACAGAGTTCTCCCTTCACACCACCCCACCAACAGAGCCAGGTGGTCAGAATAGGAGAACAGGAAGATTGTCTACTTGTAGGGAACAATCTGCATAATAGAACATTGATATTCTGAAGATCCAGAGTATTGTCCTGATCCTGTCCTTCCTCCCAGATTTTTGTTATTGTAACAGGTAACAATGGAATGACCTGTGTCAATGCCCTTATTGCATGTGTTCTCTTCACAGTTCAGGCAGATATTGCGCAGGTACTGTTTGCTGGAACATTCCAACATTATGTATCACTGACATGCCTGCTGCAATCATGCAGATCAGTTTTTACTGAAACAATTCTGGCCTACATTGAAATCAATGTGGACATATTATAGAGTGAGCACCTATCTCTCAGAGATAAAGTAATCCTATGTCAGAGGAATCACAGGATCAATATTTATTACTGCAGGGGAGGTAGCATGTTACATTCCAAGAATTTGATACATACAAGAGAAAAATATCTCTGTGGGAATTTACCCTGCTGACTCAAACTGAAAACCCTTACAATTCTCCTCATATACAGACGTTGGGATCTGCCTCCTTTCAGAAAACTTCATCTTCTGCAGCTGATTACATATTTAACTGTTCTAAGGATGTATTTTCTAGGCTCTGGGAAAACACAGTTTGCACTATCTAAACACTGCATGAGAACTGTCATGTACAGTCATTCCCACTTTGCAGTTTTTTGCCACGGGTATGGGATTTCATAAACATTGTTCTGTATTGCAAATAAAATAAGCAAAATAATATGGAAAATGTATTTACATGAAAAATAATTAGATGTTACAAGAAAAGGAGCTGTCTATAACTAAGCCAACCTGACACAGTTCTTACAAAGATCCACTTGGTAACAGCAGATTACTTTTTACTTGATTTGCTCAAAAATTTCAATAATCGGCCCCTTGAACTGAAAGTAAGAATGCCACACAATGCTTAACTTTTTTGATAATTGGCTGACTTTTCTATACTGAGCCTCAAAATTGAATACAGATAACTAATTTAATATACTGCTTATGTCTTAGTTCAAGCAAGGTCAGCTCACCAAGACTTTGTAACCCAAATTGCAGTGCTACCCATGGAACTGGTTCACAGTTCCAGACATTTTAGCAACAATTTGTCTCAGTGGGTGCCGAGATGGAAAATGGAAAGGAGTGACCAACCCAAATAAACAAACAATGCAATTCAAGAACAATTTTGAGCTCACCAGGGAGCTGAAAATCTATTCCAAATGCTACTTTAACTACGTGTTGTATAAATACTGCAATAATTTTTTTCCCCCAAAACTATGCTCTGCAAGCCCATGGCAATGTAGGCTGCACAGCAATTTTATGAAACACTAAACCCAAAGCTTTATAATGTTTAGTACTACAAGTTTGATGATGAGTAGTGATGTGCATTTTGAGTGTTAACTATTTTTCATTATCCAAACTCTACAGAACCCCAAGAACCCTGCAAGGTAAAAGAAACCTTCTCTAAATAGTCTAATACACAAGTTACAGAAATTGGAGGTTGAAAATTCCAGTCTGTTTGAATAGTCTAATACATAAGCTAGGGAATTTGGAATTTGACAATTGAGTCTAAATTGAAAATTTGAAAATCTGATATGAAAATTTTCAAATTCCTATTTCTCTGACTCTGTGCTTACAGTTTGCTCTTGACATCTTTTCTATTATCTTGTCTTCCTTTCTGATATTCTTTCTTATCCCTGACTTAGCATTGCAAATAAGCAGGGCGAATTAACTTGTGTTGAACTCTTGATTGCTTCCACTACTTCAAATGCCAATGTTATCCAGGCCTAAAGTTGGCCTTAGGTATTACTCCTCTACACCAAAAGTTCATGTGAACATACTTTGAATGGTCCATGTAGTTCCTGAAGATGAAGTGATTAAACTGTAACAGTTTTAGGGTAGGCAACCATAGTAAACAGTAAAAAATTAATAGCGGAAAATACAATTAAATATTGGTATTGAAATGAGTTTTCCATCTTTAAGAAAAGCTTTCTATCAGTTTTCTACAACTTTTCTCTCAAAGCCTCTTCAGAATCACAATCAATAGAAAGATGAATGCTTCTGACTCACATCAAGGAAGCAAAAGGTTTTATCTTTGATGTGTAATTTGCAATGGATTAGTTTCAGAACTGTCAAACTACAAATATAAACAGATATGGCCAAAGCAATTTTAATTTAGATTCAGTATTTGTAATCTCAGTATACAGACAAAGAGTTCAGCCTAGACAGCCCTAACTTTGCTCAGCAGCACAGCAAACAATATGACATGCAACTGCACTGAATGGTTACAGGTACCCAAATGAATTTATTTAGAACTAGATCAAACATAGCTCTGGCAGTCACAATTTGTTATAAATTTTAAGAAAGAAACAAAGGTCCAGAACACAAAATCTCTTCCGGACTCCAATCACAAAATTTATCTTTAAAGAGGAACCTAACACAAACTAGCTTTTTGTCCCAAAATTGCATGTTTACAAGAAAGAGAAACCAAAACCTAAAATATTTGTTTCTATCTGTGGAGTTGAAAGGGTGCTGCATAAGAAATTTCTCCAATATAAAGGTTGACCAATATAAAGACTGCCTAGAAAAAGCCCTTTCCAGTCAAACTTGAAGTGTATTGACAGAGAAATGTGTGGAATTTATCAGTATGGGAGTTTACAGCTCTTGTTGTATTGTTCATAATGTCAGCATAGCTAGAGAATTTATGTTTTAGGACAATCAACCTAACACCTTTCAAAAGTATTATGTTAAAAAAACCCAAAAAGATTTAGAAAATTATGGATTTACTATAAACAAGTCAGTAAATCAAGTTAATTTTATAATAAATTCATAGAACAGATTAAACCCTAAAAAGATAAATACAGACAGAAGATAAATGGAATCAATTGATAAAAAAGGAAAGAAATACACCTAAAGAAGATAATCAGAAACTACTCACTAAGGGGAAGATGGAATCATGGCAGCAGACCTCCAGGTGACTGTGATCACCAAGTAAGTGATCTGTTTGCACTTGAAATATGGCACCAAGAAAGAGAAATGCATTTTGGGATTAATACATACAGGCATTAAGTGTCACAAGATACAGATTTAATATGTGGCTGTAGTGTGATTGTATGTGAAATAATTGCACTCAGAGTACACAATTGTGATTTGAAACATTCAGTTTCAGTAGCACATAGTTTAGGGAGTGAACAAGCCCGTTTCTTGAAAGGTCCTTCAAAAGTACAAGTAAATTTTTTAAAAATGGTACAGGAAAAAATTAATGCTATAAAAATAGATTAGAACTCTCCATGTAAAATTAAGACACTTCTGTCCAGCACAAGAATCACACCTGTTTTGTATAAACATGAGCAGTCCTTCTTTGTGTTAATGATCAAAAGGATCTAAAAACCTAAAGCAGGCTGACTAGTCTGCTTACTCATATGTTATATGAAAGTTGTTCCCTAACATCAATCATCTTTTGCCCTTTTGTCTGTTTTCCTGAGTTCTACTGTGTTATTTTCAAGATGGGAGAGATTTTTCACTGTAACTCCTTTTAAAACTGCTGTATTTAGGGTTCTTAATCACAGGTAACACTTGGAGTTAAAAGCATTTCACAGTGCAAGTCCAGGTTGGATGGACCCTTGAGTAAACTGGTCTACTGGGTGGAATCTCTGCCCATGGCAGAGGGGTTGGAACTAGATGATATTCAAGGTCTCTTCCCACCCAAACCATTCTATGATTCTATATTTGTACTGAACACGTGTGTACACTTTCACAACTGCCTCTGTAACTTCCCCAGTTGCACATGGATTGCCATAAACTAAACTTATCCTGGACCTTGCATCTATCTCCCAAATACCAAAGATATTTCTCCTTGCTTGATTCAATTTATAAAGCGTGGATGTATTAGGAGTGATTGGTTTCTGAATACTGCAAAATCACAAAAATGTACATTTCTGAAGCTGATTATATATTTTTTTTCTTAAATTACAGCTGTAACTGTAGCTGAATAAATTTTCCTTTAAGCTTTCCAAAAGGAAACAGCTCAAGGATGGCAAAGCATGGAAAACTTTGTCTACAAAATGTATTATTGCAGAATCATAGAAGTAAATATGAATACATTTTTGCAAGGGAAGTATATCATTTGGAAGCTAATTATGTTCTCTTTGCTCTAGCAAAGCTCACAACGAATGGAACTAACTGCTGTTTTACATGCTAAACTGTATTCTTGGAAATCAGTGGAAGCTTTGCCTGAGTAAGCAGGGTAAGGACAAGATACTTAAGAAGTGAGTCAATGTCTTCCTTCAGGTATTGTCTGAGTGTCGTTCAGAACTGAATTAACCGTTTGACTCAGAATTTTGTTCTGAATTATATCAAAGCAACTCCCACCCAAATCCCCATAAGGGCTCACATGCACCTGGGAATGCTGGCTCAGAAAAGCTTGTCATGACCCCTGATGTAGAAATGCTCCATGTGTATTGATGTATAAACACTCTACAAATTAAGTGAAACAATCAAGTTCAGGGTTCCTGCCCCGCAACTGGAATAGCAGCTGTCCTATTCCCAGCAACTGACTGGGAGTCTGAGATGACTAATGTAGATCTTTTTGCTGCAGTTTTCTATTGCCAACCTCCAACAGCCTTCCTTCAAAATACATCAGAGGAAATTTTGTAACGCTTTAGCTTTGAACTACTTCAAGCACCCGCAGAACAAACAATATGCCTACCTGGAACATTAAATGTGCTTACCCCAAACACCAGGTAGCACAGGAGTTAGAGGCAAGTGTAGGAGAGAAAAGGCAATTATACAGAAAAGCTTCATTTTCAATGGCAGTGATATTCTTGTTTCTAATGGAAAATTAGATGATGCTAAATTTTGGCAAGCTCCAGTAGTGGGTAACAGTCCAAAAAATTGCTACAGATTCGCTTAGATTCACTTCCTCTAGTCATGGTAACTAAGAGCTGAACTTGGCCCATGATGCTCCCCCTACATCTCTTCTTCTGAGCCATGTGTTCTAAATACTTTATAGTTAGAAATATTTTCATGTGGTTGTAAGTAAATGTGTGTCTTAATGTCTGCCAAAAACAAAGTATACTTACATTAGAATAAGCACATCTGATTTATGAAACAATATTAGGAATCATATTGCTGGGAAGAGAAAAGCAAAATGCTAAACCACTGTAAGACACAGAACCGAATTTCTTGCATTTGTAAGAAATCCAAGGAAAAGTATTGCTGGGTTCATTCAGAGGCTAGTTTCTATATTGTACACATTTTGGAATCCTGTAGTGAAATCTCTCTTTGGGAATTGCACTACTCTTCTGTCCAGCACTCAAAGTTTATTAAAGTTTTGTGGGAAAAAAGCTGTTTGGCAGCATCCCAGTCCATAAGGGTCTGAGAATGATGTGCCAGAAAGACTCGGGAGGCCTAAAAAGCCACTTTAAAAATATGGAAAAGCTTTTTTTTTTTTTTTTTCAGGGGCCCAGTTCAGGGGGTTTCAGTCTGTTTCATGGATTTTTCTAGACTGCAGCACAAAAAAAAAAAAAAAGCCTCTAATATTATCATGTTTAAACAAAAATGCTGCTTTAGAAGGCAAAGTTTTGGTTTAATGATTTTTCATGGTTATTGAAAAACTGCGTTTTTTTAACTAATAGTTAATAGCTATCTATATGTAGAAATATAGAAATTTATTTAGTGTGAAAGGGATCTTCCAGTCACATTACTGTTTACATGTTGGCAGGGATTAAAGTCCATTTCATCTCCAACTCTTCATGTTTCTTTATACCAACATTTCTCATAAAGTGAAAACTTTGTTCAATATTGTGCCACAAATGTGTTAGCTAAACATATCCTTGCAAGGATAAAAGCAAAACATGCATGTATTCTGGAAAGAAAAGCATATTTATTTTTCTTTTTCTCCCTTTTAGCTGTCTTTTTAGTCACTTAACAGACCATATCTCAGAGAATTTGAGTTTAAATCACTATAAAATTCCTTTTCAATTAATTTGTTTTTAAGTATTGACACACATTGACTCGGTAGGAATAGCAGCACTGACAAATCCCAGCAGAAATGCATTAAGTTTTAGGTATAATGTAGATATATATATATATATACAGGAAACTTCCCAAAAAAATCTTCTTCCACTTAGAGTCCAACTTTAAGTTAATTAACATCACAAGGACTTTTCCCTTTGACTCCTGAAGAGAAAGATCAAGTTCAGACTATGTTTCTTACCTCTTCATTTTAAGGAATGACCACAAAAATGGAGAGAAACAGAGAAACGAAACAAGAGAAAAAGGGAGAAAGATCTTGTTTGTTTAGCTGTATCTGGCAGATCCCTCTTGCTGAACCTGGGAGAGATCTAGAAAAAGACAAAGCACTGCACTCCCAAGTACCACACCATCTGATTTTCATCTTCCTGGCCTGCATAATTGAATCCAGAATTTAGAGTCTTTATACAGTGCATGAAGAAAGGTTTTTGCCTTTGGTGCACCCACAAAAGTCATCGTGTTGGATAAGGATGAGACTAATCAAGGAGGCACTCACTGAAGAGCACTTTATCCTATGCTCCAGTCCCTGCTCCTACAACTATTTTAGTACTTATCCAGGACTGAGTATTTCTCTATTTTCTGTAAAATTTCACAATAGTTCCTCTTTCTCACCAATGTGCCACAACTGCAAGACTTAAATGCTGACACTGAATAGTTAGTATCTTCTCAGAAAGGGGAATCGAATCCTAACTGCATTCTCAGCCTTCTGCCTGCTGACTAAAGCATGGTCCAAAGAAGGGGTGGAATCCTTTCAGACAGACAAGGGAATTGAACCTGGACCTCATCCATATTTCTGTCTGTACTAAGCCCTGAGCTACAGTCTGAAGGGAAACAGATTTTTCCACTGTGGGGCCAGCTGTTGCATTTTCAGAGTTCACCTACTGGATTGAACTCTCCAGGGAGACACGTGGAGGAATGCTTCACTTCTGGACACCCACTGGGCATTAGCCTGAGTTAATTACAAGGCTGCTCAGTCCTATTAAGGCTTAAGTACCTTTGAGAGCACAAATGAGCACTGCTGGAGTACTTTATGCACCTCATAATAAAAAATACCTGAGCTTCCACTCAACCTTATGTACCTCCAGGGTTTTATGGCAGATGTGTAAACATTGTTAGGACTGCAATTTTGACTCAGGGCATCTAAATTCCACCTGACTTGAGCATCAGTTATGTCCTTTTCAGGGCCTCATCCCAGATTAGAATCCACAGCTCAGAAATAATCATAATATCTGCATAATGCTGATTTTCAGAACGATTTATAAATATTAAGTAATTAATCTTCATATTGCCCCTGGGCAAATATTTCCATTTTACATTCACAAAAAATTGTGATAAATTGCCATAGGCTGCAACAAAGTCAGTATCAGAACAAGAATGGAGGAATTCCTGGCTCTCAGACTAGAACTTAGTTCATGCCTCTCAGAAGAAAGGAGAAAAAATCTTAATCTTCAGAAGAAAAAGCTGTTTTGCTGACACATTTTAATTGACCAAACCCTTTTACTTTTAGAGTTGTAGACTGTGTTTTTTTTCAAAGTGCACACAAAACTTTGCAGCACTGCCTTACAGTTCTGGTAGATTTAGCAACACTGATAGGTAAATAACTGAGAAAGCATGATCAAAACTTATCTTCAGTAAACCTCAGCTTTTGTCTGATTTTAGAAAGGGATGATTGGAAAGACTACATTTAATATTATGCAATCCTGATACATCAGTTAAAAAATCACTCAAACTAAAAAAAGACTTTTTAGATCACTTTTTCACTACCAGTGGCAGCATTGTCTGTAGTACATAGACATTGATGTATTTTAGGAATCTTTGACATTTTACACTCCTACTATGGTTTTTAAGATGGAAAATCCAGAAGAAAAGAAAAAACCCAAACAGTAGGATTTTTTCTCCTTTCATTGCTGAAGGAATTCTACAAGAACTATATTTCATATAAGAACTGTTGCTGTCTTGAAAGGACTGCCAGCTACCAACTCCTTCACATGACATTCTCTGCTTGAACAGTTCAAACAGATCCCTCCAGAGGTTCTCTCACACGGCTTATCAATCTACTTTCTACATACCAAACTTAAGAGTATGTTATGTTCACCACTATAAAGTCACAAGTGCTGGAAAATTCTAACATATGAAATCCTTTCTAGGGTAAAGTATCAAAACTGACAAAACACATCAGTATTACTGATTCCAAACTTTATGACAGTATTCCAAATTCCAAACTTTAACCACTGTGTTTCAAATATTTACATCACATCCATTTTCACAACTCTAAATCTTGATAAACCTATGTTTTTTCACAACCAGTAATTCAATGGATCTGTTTAAATCCACAGATCTTAGCTGAACACTGTTGAATACATGTTTACATTCACAACAAGAAACAGCACACCAGAACACAAGTAATTTGTTATAGAACACATGTAATATTTTTTGTGTAAAGGTGTTGCATGTATTGCATGTATTGCACATATGATATACATGGGAGGTCTTAGCACAGAGACCACACCTTGCAACAATTATTTGCAGCCCTAAAAGTTCTAATGTTAGATATTCAGTTAACTGATCATGATCATGGCTGTGACACTCCTTGAGTAAATTCTCATTTCAAGTATGCCAGCTAATTGTAACATAGGAAAATTTGCCTATCATTCAGCCACTGCATGTCTTTCCTTAAAAACCCCTATATTTTGTACTTCTTCTCCCCGATCTCCAAACAAGAATACCCTGGAGGTTATGTTTACATCACACTTGAGAATTTTGAAACTTCAGTCTCTTAAATACCAGGGCTCCAATTTTAGGCCGACAGCACATCCTAGTGGGTACTCACACTGTTCCATGTTTGGATTGCACACACCTCTGTCTTAGCTGCATAAATACTCTTTTGTTACCCTTCAGTGCATGTACTTTTCTTCTTTCCTTATATGGAACAACTAAGAATGAAGTTGGGAATTTGGAAGTATGTGCCACTTAATAAAACTGAGAAAATTCAGGAACATGGAATAATTTAGAACTCGTTTCATGCATCTTTTAAGCAAAGGCATGTTTATGGATATGTATAATTTTAGCTACTTTTAAGCAGAACATACAATGAATGGTAGTTTGTCCTTTTGTTTTCATTTGCCAATAGGAAAAATCAAATTCAGTTTCATCTGGGCAGCTTTACCTGAGAAATATGAGCAAAGGGCTATACACATTATCAAGTACTTAGTAATAAAGCTATACATTTAGTCATCAAAAATGCATCTATTACAGCATTTTAATGTGGGGGTTTGCCGGTCAAGTAGGCAGCACAATCAGAGAGCTGCCTGTTGAAGCAGATAGAAATCAAGAGAAAATGGAAATACCTGTGTTACATTTTGTAAGAGCCCCATTTAGAGATTTTTAAATGACTTCTTATGTGAAGGATTGTGAAATATGGGATACTCACATACTTTAAGATATTTTCTCCAAGGTAAGTTCACAATTTTGCATTCCTGAGAAGAGGAAGCAGAGAGAGAGGTGCTGAGTTCTTCTCCCTGGTATCCAGTGCTTGGACATGTGAGAATGGTTCAAAGCTGCATCGAGGAGGTTTAGACTCGATATAAGGAAGGATATCTTTACTGAGAGAGTAGTGAAACACTGGAAGAGGACTCCTAGTGAGTTGCCCCAAGTCTGTCAGTGTTTTAGGCGTGCCTGGACAATGCCCATAATAACATACTTTAACTTTTGGTCAGCCCTGAAGTCATCACAGACTTAATTGTTGAAGGTCCCTTCCAAGTGAAATAATCCACTCTATTCTATTCCATTTTCCTGCTGAACATCAGCCTCCTGCTGTGGCAGCAATAATCAGAAGGAAGCACACTTTTACAGCAGAACCTGATACTGTGCAGGAGGGAAAGCAGTGATAATGGAGTTGACCCTTCCATGTCGTTCTTCCCTCCAAATTGGGTTCACAAATTTTCTTTCCCCTTCTTGAATCAGTTTCATTTATTCTAGGGTATTTCTTACTTGCCTGATGTATTTTTGATATTTTGTTCATGGTTAAAGTGTTTAGAATCATTATATTAGAGAAACAAATTTTCTGCTACCAATATATGAGTTTTCCAAAGGCTCAAAAATCAGAACTCAGTTAAAAAGGATCCCCATTTTTTAGTTCAGGTTCATGGTCTTCTGCTGCCTGACTCACGTTCAATATGTTACTGGCAGTGCTAACGTCTTAATTTGGCTGAGATGAAAACTTGCCCAGAGACAGTCCCTGTGCCCCACCTACAGGCGAATCCATCATTCCCTGTAATGCTGAGGAACACATGCAGGTCTCTCAAATTCTCTCCTAAGAAGGGCAGTAAAAGAAGAGAGAGGCTCCAGCAGTCTCACCTTTGTTAATAATCCCAGATGGGTACATACACTGTGTTTTAAAGCTACAGCTGCGAGGCAAAAGATAACAGAGAGGTTTTTTTATCAGTTCCCAAACATTTTCTAAATGAGCACTGACAGTGGCTATAACAGCAAATACAACCTAAACAGTGGTACTGCCTGCTTCTTTACCAGGCCAGATCATTTTCTGGAATAACTTACCAGAGTTCAGGAATACCTGTCGTAAACAAAACAGCAACATAAGGAGTTCTCAGTAAAAATCTGTTAACTGCTCAACAGAAAGATGTAACTGCTCAACAGAAAAGATGCTCTTCAGGTAATGCATTTTTTATATAAATAAATAAATGTATTTTTAGGCTTAATGAAAAAATCTGTAGTTGAAAGAGACTTCTTGTCATGGTCCACATGACAGTCTTCTTTCTTCACAGATGATGGGGTATGGGAATGATTTTTTTATATAATATTTGTCAGAGCTGAAAAATTTTGTTGTAGAGAATGTGTTGAGCAGCATCTTTTCCTCCATATTATTCTGGCATCAATTTTATTGCTATGAATGCCATAATCAGACGTTTGAAGGGACTTATGAAGTCATATTGTCCAAACCCTCCTGCTCAAGCAGGGATACAAAGTTGCTTGGGACCACCTTCAGTTAGGTTTCAAGTATCTCCAAGGATGGAAACTCCACAGTCCCTCTAGGGAACCTGTTCCAATGCTCAGTCTGACATTAAAATAGTGCTTCCTTAACAAGTTATGCCAAAAATTACTCTTGTTTACAAAAAACACCCCAAAACTCTGTGAATTTTGATTTGCCCTTCACCTGGAGCATGGATTTTTAGCAGAGAGGTGTATTGTCTCAGTTAAAACTGAACCTAGGTGTTGTTTGTTCTTCACTGCAAGTGCTATCTGATAAAATGTTGGGAAGGTTTTCATATTACAAAATTCTACAGGAAAAAGATTTCCAAACATTTGGCACACATTCTTTCCATTCTTTCACAGGAATAATAGATGTGCCCATCTGAGGAGCTGTTTATGAGGGTTATTTACACTTCATTATTTCATGTTCCCTACTTCCTTTTATACAGCTCCTGTTATATTGCTAAATATATTTTGAGGCATCCTATATAATAAATAAATGAATAAACCCCATTGTCAAGCAAAGATAGATGCACATTAAGTCCCTTCACAGCAAGAGAAGCTCATGTTTTCAAGTGCCAAACAGCCTAGTGATGGGAGAAAACAAACAAGTCCTCAGCAAGGTAACATGGAAAAATCTGAGTAACCATGAAAACAAAGAAACCACATCAATACTTACCACCCAAACTGCTGGTCACAGATGCTTCTGCATCCAAAAAACAGCCTTTCCCTTCAATGATCAGCTGCAAAAGAAACAAGGACGTAATCACAATGTGGTGGCAGCATTTCCAGAGCAAAGATCATTGTCAGAACTGACGACAGCGCTCTGACAGAAAATTGATGATGGACAGGAAAAAAGAAACTGAGTTTTTAACTCTTGTTAAGTTTTAATAAAATGAAATAAAAACACGCTAGAAAGGTTGCTGGTGGGAGCAAGCCTCAGAGTAGAGTGCGAACTAATCAGCTGTGTGCTGTTGGATGTGCACCTCAAAGAACTGACAGTAATGCCTACATAAGGTGAGGGAAAATCTGTGATTTAATCGGTATGACAATTTGAATTTTATCCTTGCTGTCCACCTCACAGTGAAATACTGATCGGGCAAGATGGACAGTCCAGTTATCACTAAATTATCACTTGCATAATACAAAGTAAGAACAAGAGATGAGGAAACCTATGAAACAAAATGGCATACAAATAAAAATAAAATTCATGAATAATAAATACCACATAGTTTCCCAACTACAATTATAAAATAGTCTGTTTTCTTTGCCATTTTACTTTGGTAAATTATTTATAGGATTCCATATACTAAGGAATAATCCCAGTTTATTATCTTTTGACATAACTCTTTTTTAAATAAATCTGAAATTCATGAAAGCAGAATGTACATAATGATTGACATCAACAATAATTCATTTCTTTCCAGTAGCAGAGAATGATGCTAGTACAGCTGTTATCTCCAAGTTCTGGGAAGTAGCTTTGTTACTCTTTTCTCTAGTATTAGAAGCCTTAGTAATTAGTGAAGATGAACTCTGTCAGTTTGATTTTTACCAATACTTCACATATGGCTTCTTGCTGAAAACAAAGAAGCTTATGTGTGTTCTGGAGATGGAATTAGTTCCACACAGTGCTGATAGTTCACTGACAACCCATATAACAGTTGGGAAACCAATCCATTTTCTTATGTGTCAATGGTGACTTTTTCATGGTAAAATACTTGGAAAAAATACAAATTCCTGATCACGAATCTACGTGTGAGGATGAGATTTCATACAGTCATTTTCTGTGTTACTGAAACACAACTGAGAAACAAGAATATTTGTAACTCATCTCACAACAATGCTACATTTGAGGGCCATATTGTTATTAACTCATTTTCACTTCTGTAATAAAATAATTTTTGTTTATGAAGTTATTTTAGAAGCAGAACTTGTTCTTTACAAAGGGAGCTTGGCACTACAAAGACAGAACATGCCCTCAGTTCTCTTAGAAGATGAGAGTAATGAAAAAGGAGATTTTCTAACACAAGACTAGAACCTCACAGACCAGAACAGTGCCTCTTCTGACCAAACCCCAGAATCTTTTATAGGACACAAAGCAGAAGATTTTCTAAAAGAACCTTTAACAGTGAAGATCACTGAAACCATAAACTGCTTCAGTGCTCAAGTGTACACAATTCCTCATCACAGATTCAGCACATTTGTGCTGATACACATTTATCATGTTTCCTTTAAGTCTTCTCTAAATACAATTATTTTAGTCTTTCCTGAAATTCCCCATTTTTAACTTTGTTCATGCTGGTTGCTTCTCAGCAGACACACCTTTTTTTTTTCCTCCTTTTTTTTTTTTTTTCATTTTTTTTTTACATAATGCACAATTCTCCAGTTCTCCCTTGCCAATGCTAAGTAGATATTTTTTTCACCTCTCCTGTGAAAGACACTTTTGTTTACTTATTCCAGTACAGTTGTGGCACTTTCCAAAGTTACCTGAGTATTACTTGCTCACATATTTTGACTTGAGTTGATGGAAAAACTGCTTTCCCTCTAGACTGTTAAAATACCCTAGAGCCTTGGATTTATGCTAAAAAAGCAAGCTACTTTTGTTTTGTAGAAAAGCTTTCTGAAAGTGCAATTGGAGTGAAGTACTGAATTTAACAACTTTATTACCTTTCCTGCATAGATTCAGGCTAGTGTATCAATACCCTAGAGCGTCACAGGAAATCAAAGACAGCAGGGTTGAAAAGATTTATAAGGTTTTCCTAGTCTAAAGTTATTCTAATTAAATATTACTTTAAAACTCCAGTGGCTGACCAGTGAGTTGCTTGTGGTTAGCAGCATCAGGAAAATGAGGCTCTTTCCTTCAGGAGGTAGGCTCGAGGTAAGCACTAGTTCAGCTGTTTCCCCTTTACCAGTCTTCACATAACTTAAAGGAACACATTTTGGAGTTTGGGACTTTGATCCTAAATTCAGATTTGGCTGAAATTGTCCAAAATACTGGAGAAGTAGGCCAGGCCGGTAATCATGTGACACAATTGTGTTAAGCTTTGCTTTCTAAGAAATCTAACTACAAAGAGACAGGCTTGTTCTGGCAAAGATGCCTCCTTTGGAGCCCCAGGCAAGCACACAAAATCACTAGTAGACAAGAAAAGACTGAATAAGCTCAAAACAATGATTTTCAGTCTGCAAAGTGTTTAATTTCTCCCCCAGGATTTTTTAGGGCAGTCAGTGGTGAAGAATGACTGAGAGTCACAGATTCACAGAATCAATTAGGTTAGAAAAGATCTCTGAGATTGTTGAGTCCAGCTTTTGACCCAACACCACCATGTCAACCAGACCATGGCACTGAGTGCCACATCAAGTCTTTTCTTAAACACCTTCAGGGACTGTGACTCCACCACCTCCCTGGGCAGCCCATTCCAGTGCTGGAAAACCAAGAAATTCTTCCTGATGTCAAACCTGAACCTCCCCTGGTGCAGCTTGAGGTACATCCTCTTGTCCTGTCATTAACTGTCTAGGAGAAGACCCCCACTCCCACCTGGCTACAGGCTCCCCTCAGGTAGTTTGAGAGTGATAAGGTCAACCCTGAACCTCCTTTTCTCCAGGCTAAACAACCCCAGCTTCCTCAGCTGTTCCTCATAGGACTTAATCTCTAGACCCTTCACCAGCTCCAATGCCTTCGAGTCCTACAGACAATGCAAGAACTTGTATCAAAAACATCACTAAGATCCAGCTCTCAACTGCTGGGAATTAAAAAAAAGCCAAAACCCAAACTAAAAACCAAACCCGTGCTTGGCCTTCAATGACCAAAGCATGAAGAAATTTAAAAAAAAAAAAAAAACAAACAAAAAAACCCACAAAACCCTGAACTTTAAAAAAATATTGTGTTTGTTCATTAATGGTGTAAATGGTTGTCTGTCATTTTGAGCATATTAATTATGGACATGTTAACATCATATAGGTTTGTGTGTGTTAGAAAAAAGTATTTATATGTCTGTACTGTATATGTGTGTACTTTTTATTATTCAATATGACTGAGCTTGTTAGCTTCTAATTGACCTACTTCTTGTATCATCTTGCCTAGAATGGATCACAAAGAACAAAGGTGAATAGAATAGGAACCTTAGTACTGATTTGATACACAATATAGAAATATACATTTCTATATTGTATACTATATAGAAATATAGAAATGTAGTATCTCAGCTCAAAACAGTATGGGAAGAACTGTTATTTAGTGCCAGTATCAGTAAGATTCTGCTCACACACTTGACATAACCTCTAGCAAATCACTTACCCCTGCTGAACTATTTTTTTTTGATGTAACACAAGGATGATCTTTCAGTTCCCTTAGAACGTTTCTTACCCTTAAACTTTGACGTTGAATTTATAGCTAATTCACTGACTGGTAGAAATTGGTAGAAATGGCAATTGGGGTATCAGACTTCTTACTTAAGGCTGCTGAGATTCAGACCCCTGAACACTTCCAAGATGAGCCTCTGCCTCATCCTGTGAAGTACCGGGTGCCACATCAATGCACCATGTGAAGGGAAAAGGAGATCTAACAACCAGGAATCTGGTCTCATACTACTGATTATCTGAGATAAGCAGTCTGGCAAGTTCTGGGAGTTTGCAATTTTCTGAGTGGGAAATTTCCTTTAGCTGTGCATACAGCCAATGAAAACGTGTTTCCAGTCAGTCCCACAGTACAGAGACAGCAACTGTTTAATAAACCACGTAGCTTTACCATTTGAATAGTACACCACGGCACCACTGGTAACTTCATGGTGGAAAGTGAGGCGGGGAGGAGAGGGGAAGAAAAAGGAAAAAAAAAAAAAAACCAAGTCCTCAGGAATTTATCACTAGGGAGAGAAATCAATCAGACCCTGTTCCTTAGCACCTCTTACTCCATGGGGTTTCTTCCCGCACACACATCTCAGTCAACGCCTTTGACTAAAATCTGCATTTGCCTCCTTCCAAGCAGCAGCAGTTCCTTGGATATTTGGCAGACTATACCACTTGGGGTGCTAATTAAGCTCCGCATCCGAGGTCCTGGGTTTTCCCAAGAGACCACTGAGGAGTTAAGTGGACATTTAGCAGCTTTTACACAACACTTTCAAAAAAGGGTGAGGGAAGGGGGGGGGGGGGGGGGAAGTCCAACGAATCCTTTAACACGTATTTTGCGTTATTCGTCCCACAAATCCTTGGAAGTTTAACACTTGTTTTTGCACTGTTCGTACGCCCTCTGGATTCTCCACGTCACAACCTCGCCCTTGGGCGCTGTGACGCGCCTTCCTCCAGGGGATGCCTCACCCTGGGCTGCCCTCAGGGGAGGCGCTAGAGGCAGGGGCTTAGCTGAGCTGTGCAGTCAGAGCGGTTGCCTTTGCTTTCCCGCTGATTCCGCCATTCCCACAGTCTCGCTGACGCGCACTTCCTAACCTCCAGCCGCGGAAACAACTCCCCCCCCTCCCACGGCACAGACCATTGCGGCGGGGCAGGGCGGCGAGCGGGAAGGTGGAAGAGACCAACCCTCCCGCGGGGGGGAGGGGCATGGCCGTGCCGATCCACCTCCGCCCTGCCCTGGTGGGCGGGGTAGCGGTGATGGGCAGGGCCGACGGCCAATGGGGACGGCCGGCGGGGTTGGGGCGGGGCAGCCGGAAGCGGCGCCGGGCGGAAGCGCAGCGGGGGCGTGTGCGGGGCAGGGCAGGGCAGGGCTGGGCTGGGCTGGGAGCGCCGGGGCGGGACGGGCTGGGCCGAGCCTGAGCCGAGCCTGAGCCGAGCCGAGGCGAGCCGAGGCGAGGCTGCGGCGCCTGATGTGAGGCGGCGGCCCCGCCGGTGATGCGCGCCCCGCGGGCGCTGCCGGCCCGCTGAGGTGGGTGCGAGGAGCGCGCCCGGCGGTGCCGCGGCCATGCCGTGCACCTGCGGGAACTGGCGGCGCTGGATCCGGCCGCTCGTGGTGCTGCTCTACATCGTGGGACTGCTGGTGGTGGTGCCGCTCTGCGTGTGGGAGCTGCAGAAGCTGGAGGTTAGACGCGGGGCCCGGCCCGGCCCGGCCCGGCCCGGCCCGGCCCGGCCCGATCCCCTGGGGCCGCGGGAGGGACCCGGGGGGGACACGGGGGGGAACGTGTTACCTCATCAGTGCCCATAACTGCCTGAAGGGAGAGCGCCAAGAGGATGGATCCAGGCTCTTCCCAGTGGTGCCAAGCGACAGGACAAGGGGCAACAGGCAGAAACTGATGCACAGGAAGTTCCACCTGAATATGAGGAAGAACTTCTTCATTGTGCGGGTGACCAAACACTGGAACAGACTGTCAAGAGAGGGTGTGGAGCCTCCCTTACTGGAGATATTCAAAACCCTGTGGACGCAATCGTGTGCCGTGTGCTCTGGGATGACCCTGCTTGAGCCGGGAGGTTGGATCGGGTGACCCTCTGTGGTCCTTTCCAACGTGACCCGCTCTGTGATTCTGTGAAAGGAAAGGCTGAAGAAGTGCCGCGGTGCTGCTCGGCACTTTTGTCCTGCTGCTCAAGCCCCATCAAAGCGCAGTGGGACAGGGCAGGATTTCTTTCCCTTTCTGGTTCTGTAGTAGTTGGTGTTTAAACAGTTTGAACAGGATGCTGATGCTGAGAAGTCAGCCAAGTGTCACAGAATCACAGAATGGGTCAGGCTGGAGGGGACGACAGTGGGTTACCCGGTCCAACCTCCCTGCTCAAGCAGGGGCATCCCAGAGCACATGGCACAGGATTGTGTCCAAATGGTTCCTGAATATCTCCAGTGATGGAAACTCCACAACCTCTATGGACAATCTGTTCCACTCCACAGTAGAGGAGTTCTTCCTCATGTACAGGTGGAACTTCCCGTACATCAAGTTTCTGCCCACTGCCTTGTGTCCTGGTGGTTGGCACTACCAAGGAGAGAGTGGGTCTCTCCATAAATTCATCCCAGAACTTATGTTTTGAAACTTAGTAGTAATTCATAAAGGTGATTCTGTCTGATCAGGTAGAATTGAGTAGAGCATCTCTACTGGTAGAGAAACTCCTCTTCCGTCACACAGCTGTGATGTATGAATTACACACTCTTGTGATATAGTTGCTTCTCTAACAAGAAATAAAATTTTAACTTTAAAATATATGTATTGTTCAACGTGATACAGACCTGTGGCACTGGAGGTAAGCTTTTCGTTCTGATATAATTTATGACAGTGAGGTATGCCTTTAGCACGTTTAAAATTTTTGATTTTGAAATCCTGTTCTGATGCATAATGGATGTTTATATTGGAGTTCATATCATTAAGTCCGATACTTGTAGAAAAGAAAAACTGGAAAGGAACATAAAGCATGTGATGTTGATGTACAGCATGGAATCAGAGAAGAAATTCTCAGCAAAAAAATCAGGGAATAATCTACTATGTTTCTCAGGTTTTGGTACTTAGCATTATTAATATAGTTATTTTTCAGAGAGCTTTGGTTTAGAATTTCAGCCCTGTGTTTTAGCTGACATTATGTTTTTATGTATTTTGAGTTTGTTATATGAAACTAATTGATTACTTGTTGGAACTTGATTTTAAAGCTAAAAATTCTTTAAATTCACAAGCTTTCAGGAACTTCATAATACCACACTGAACTGAGGCAAGTTCCAGAACTAAAGCAAGGAATCTGTTGTGGATTTCAGTAAATTCAGTAGTATGCATTACTCTGTTTTTGTAGAATGTTCTATGTACTTGAAATACTTTAAAGTATTAAGACTGAAACTTTGATCTTGCATTTTTCTTATTCTTTATAAGGTTGGAATTCATACCAAAGCATGGTTTATCGCTGGGATATTTCTGCTGATGACTATACCAATATCTCTCTGGGGCATACTACAACACTTAGTCCATTATACTCAACCTGAATTACAGAAACCAATAATAAGGTAACATTTCTCATTTTACCTGTGCTACAAATGTTGAATTTAATTCAGACTAAAAATACTTCTAGTAATATTAAATGTTCTTTTGTTATTGTAACAGGATTCTATGGATGGTGCCGATTTACAGTTTAGACAGTGTAAGTGTCCTTTTACTGTTAACAGCTCAATAAAATTGTTTGCTCTGGGAGTGAGGGAAAACTGTGACAGCAGAAACTGTGCTGCATGGAGACTGGTAGTCCTAGAAGCTTCTGGGCATTCCTGTTCATGGAATACATCAGAAACATAGTTCTAGGGATAATATATTCTTCCTGTGGAGCTTTAGGGATTGCTTTTGCTAACCCTTCTTAACCCTGTCCTTGAGTATCCTTTATGACAGATGTTGAAAGGGATATGACAAGAGCCTGCTTTTGATCCTTCCATCTTAACAGCAGAACTGGAGACCAGACTGATCCAAGTACTGACTCAAATTCAATGCCTTACCTTTCTTTCACAAGTTAGATTTACAACTAAAATTCTTTCCTGAGTTGTGCTTAGTGCTCAAATTATTCCTCTTTGTTTCGAGGGGGCAAAGGATGAGGTCCTTTGAACTGTGCAAAAGCTGTGTGATAGCCAGACATTGAAAGCTCTGACAGCTGATCCATAATCACAGTTTAAAAAAAAAAAAAAAAATCCCTTCTCTCTCAGAAGCTATGGTTTAGAGAGTGAGGGGCTACCACTTTAAGGCTAATCTGTGCTTGCTTCTGTGTTTTGCAAACATGTCAGGGCAAACAGTTGCAACATCAGATACCAAAAGAAATCAACTTTATTTTCTAATAAAGACTAAAACTTCTCAAACCCACCTTGGTGATGAATTTTAGGAAACAGTTTTATCCTGTCTCCTCCTAACAGGAAGAGGTTATGTGCGGTTACCTACATAGTTATTTAGTTACTTTTGAACAAAAGGCTGAATTGCAGTATCAAAGATACAAAGCATCTCGTGGGCGGTGCTTTGAGCCGCTTCCAGTTGAAGGGGCAGGCAGAGGTGCAGTTTGGAGTTCTGGTGTGTATGTTTACAGAACGTTACTTTCTAGCTGTAGCATTGGTTTCTTAATAGCCAATGCTTCAAGCGCTGTCTAATTAGTGCCTGCTGTCTCGTGAGGTATTGCTCATGGGCTGAACTGCCCAGCCAGTGTTGTCGTTGGAATCACTCTTGTCTTTCTTGCACGTAACCTTTTGTGTACCTCTCTTCTTGCAGTGGATAGCTTTGAAATACCCCAACATTGCAATATATGTGGATACATGTCGAGAATGCTATGAAGCTTATGTCATCTATAATTTTATGGTTTTTCTTTCAAATTATCTAACCAACCGGTACCCAAACCTCGTATTAATAATAGAAGCGAAAGATCAGCAGAGACATCTGCCCCCTCTGTGCTGCTGTCCGTCCTGGGCTATGGGAGAGTGAGTATATGATGGCATCTTATAGTTTTAGGCTGTGTAGTCAGGGACAAATATTTTGTTTTGATATTTAGCAGCATGACTTGTTGCTTGACAGAGTCAGTTTATGGTTTGTACACGTTTTGTTTATCAGCCAGGAACCTCTGCTGAAAGTGGTTGTGAATGCGTTTGTCATCTGTGAATTGTTACATCCTGTAAATTGCACTTGGTTACTAACATGCATTGGTTCAAGTGGTGCTGAAGGAAACATTTGGGAAAATATTGGGAAAAGGTCTCTTTGACCTTTGAATTTGCTTCTTTTGCTATCATGTTTTCTAAAAACCTCATGTGGAACTAGAGGTAGGACAGATAGCCCATTGCTTTTACTTCCACAGGTCAGGGAAGGAAGGCTTTATGCATTTTTTAAACAGTTTTTAAACTGTTTATTTCTGCATGCTTAAACAGATAAAATCTCTTGAGATTTTGATAAAATGTTGAAGAAAAACTATGATTCTAAGTCACTCTTAAGCATCTTCAAATACAGCAAAAATTGCATTATCTTTGTTTAGCCCTGACAGAAACTTTTCATGGCTAAAATAAGTGAATCATTGAGTATTTCCTGTTATGTGTCTGTAAAAGTCCACGTCTTTTGTGTGCTTTGTGTATACACACTATGTAGCATCTGAAGTCCTGGAAGCAGAAGTTGAGATTACCATAAAATAAAAATTTACTTTAGTGAATCTACTGAGAACACGAGCTCCGTAAGTGAATTGTTTTTAAATCCTTTTACAATGAATTTTGTGTTTTTCTTGCAGAGTTTTATTATTTAGATGTAAACTGGGTGTTTTGCAGTACACTGTTGTCAGACCATTTACTACCATTATTGCTTTGTAAGTATGCTCATACATAATTAATATTGATCTTCAGGATGTAATTTTGAGTTACACTGGAAAGAATTTTCATGCCCTTTGTATTGAATCAAGGCAGTTTGAAAGCAGACTCGTATTACATACTAAATTGGTCTTGACAATTTGAATCAACCTATGATTTCTTTATTCTCTATAGCAAATTACTATTTACAGAATTGAAATAATAAATACTTAATGCCTGCTGCTGAAATCTGTGGGAGAAAATGTGAAGTACTGTTATGGTGGGAAAGACAGTTTTATGTTCTTTTAATTTTTAGATTCTTCTTCCCTCCTCCCTTCTCTCACCATCTTTGACAACTGGGTGTTCTTAAAGACAAGCTTCACATGAATTTTAAAATTTTATTAAAGTTTGCATATGACAAGCTTGACTGTGAGCCTTCATACATATCATAGAGACTGTGGTTGTAAAGGAATAGTAGGCAGCTATGCATGCTGATGCAGAAAGCTTAATTTCATGAATTTTGTATTGCTGCTAGTTCTGTGGGACTATGGAAGAAGTTGCTACTCACAGTGAATATCCATATAAATATTTATATTATCTATAATATGTATGTGCTGTTGGAAACTGATGCTTGTGCAGGCCCCCAGTGCCCATACTGGAGTACCAAAAGAGGTCTTGGATTCTAAGGGTTGATTGATCAATGTAATGAATATGTAGCATGTTACTATATAGTGATTAACTCAAAAAATTCTTTCAGGATTTGTGAACTAGTGGGAGTGTATGATGAAGGAAACTTCAGCTTCAACAATGCTTGGACTTACTTGGTTATACTTAACAACATGTCACAGCTAGTGAGTATTGAGAATACATCTTTCTGCTCCTTTAAGTCATCGTATTAGTATTCTGTGAACTTTCCATGTGAACTATTGACAGTAATTGTGTTAATTTCTGGTAATTCTTATGGGCAGAATATTTTCCACTGTAAGTCAAAGTTACTAATCTATTAAGTACTATATATGAAAAACACTAGAAAAACAGATAATCTAAAAATTTTTATTATTTTTAGGAGTAAAGCTCCATAAAGCAATGAAGTGTCTCACCTCTCTTCCCCAAATTATTTGATGGGTGAGGTGGTTTTGGTCTGGGTATTAGAGCTGCAGTCTTGCCCCTCTGCAGAAGAGATGACTTCCCTTGCCCCTGCAGCTTCCTCCAAGTACACATACAAAGAATCAACAGTCACCACGTTAAAAATTCTGAGTTACAAAGCTGGTGATAACACTGACAGGAAAAATTGGAAACGGTGTGTGCAGTGCTCAGATTCTGGCCTGCCTAACACCTTTTCTTGTTGGGTCAGCTGCCAGATGATGTCAGGGTAAGATGTCAGCCCCTAAAATGGAAAATTTCATTTTGGAGGTCATTGATTGCTTTTACATCTCTTGGCAACAGCAGCAGGAGTCAGAACAGCATGACAACTGGGATCACTTGGAAACTGTGTCCTCCCCCCCCACCCACCCCTGTGTTTGATGGGTGACTGGTATGGAAGGAGGTGGGACAAAAATCCCAGTAGCAACATGTACCTCTGTGTGTCCTGGTTGACATGATTCCTTATAGAAACTTACTACTAAGAGAGTAGGAGAATGTGCGTAAAGAGGTTTGGCTATACATTAGATTTGCAGTGAAGATTGCATTCATTGCCCCATCCCTCATAAAGGGGCAATTATTAACAGAAATCTGAAAGAACATGTGCTTTTTATGCCATTTTCCCTAGAGATGAGCTTGGCATTGAAAAGATTTCATAGGACCTTCTTATGCTTTGTAGAGTGTGTAAATAGATGACCTCAGTCTCTGCCAACACCATGCATTTCAGAAATACAATGTCAGGCAAAAAAAAAAGTGCTCTAAAACAGTAAGGCAAAGATTACATAAATCCAAAGCCTCTTTCTTAAAAATAGATAGCTTTTAAAGTTTGTATCATACTTTGATACTTTTTTTTAACTGAAGACAACAACTTCCTCACAAAATAACAAAGGATTTGAAAGCTTTCCTTCATTTTCTTTTCCTTGTCAGTTTGCTATGTATTGTCTGGTGCTGTTTTATAAAGTACTACGTGAGGAACTGAACCCTATCCAACCTGTTGGAAAGTTCCTTTGTGTGAAGATGGTGGTTTTTGTTTCTTTCTGGTAAGTTAATTATTTACTTGTTATTTCTTGCTTTTAAGGTGAATCATAAAAAAGCTAAAAAGACTGGATTTATTACTGGAGTTAGAGGCCTTAAAAAATATACCCATAATCTTAGCCAAGTGCAGTGAGGGGAAAAGGGTACCAGTATGTTGGACAGAGCAGTCTTGTTCACTTAAGATTATTATTTAGACTTGCTGTTTCATAAGGTGATTCTCAAGAACGTAACTTGTTTTAGAATCTCTGCTTGCAGTTATTTCAAAGCTAACTTTTTTTTTTTTTTACTTTTTAAAAGTAAAAAAGTTACTTTTTCAAAATAAGTTACTGAAAGTTAACTACAAATTGCTATCTAAGCATTGCTCACAGTTAGCTGCTGATGAGTGAGTGTATTTCACTACCTGACCATTACTCTGTGGGCTGCAGCAATACTAGGAAAGAGAAGCAATTTGTTCTAATGACTGACTGGAACAATAAAGCCTCCTTTGGTTGTCTTCTCTGTTGATTCTGTTGGTCTTCAGAGTCATGGATGAATGAGATCTCTTTTTAAGTCTGTTTCTTTTCTCTTAAAATCTCAACATATAAACAGTAAATTTTTTTGGTAAGATTCTTCCTATGTACACATATGAACAGGCCTTGTTTACCAGATTTGCTTGCAGATTTTTTGGCACTACTGTTACAATAATAATAATCATCATCATCATCATCTTTATAGGCAGGCTGTGCTCATTGCATTGTTGGTGAAAGTTGGTGTTATTTCTGAGAAACGCACCTGGGAATGGCAAAGTGTGGAAGCTGTGGCTACAGGCCTACAGGTAAGAGCAGTTACTTCCAGGGAGGAATGGTTCTGTGTAAGATAACAGAGCTGAACTGAAGCAAATATTATCATACTCACTGCAATTTACACAGGCTGGATTAGTACTGGTTTTATTTTGAATCAGGCTAAGTTTCAGCCGGTCACCCCAAGTGAGTTTTAGCAAACTCTAATGCATCCAACCCAGATTTCGAGAAGTTAGGAGAAGGGGAGGGGAAGAGAGGAAAAGGGGAGAGAGAGAGAGAAAGGGTACTGGTTCCTGTATGAATGTAGTACATATGGCTCTCCAAAGCCTGCCATGAATCTACTTCTGGTGGAAAAGTATCCTAGGGCAATTTCAGTCTTTCAATTGCAGAAGAAACCTAGAACTATTTTCCTCCAGTTACAAGTGATTAAGAGAGTGTCTCTCTTGCTGCAGGATTTCATCATTTGTGTGGAGATGTTTCTGGCTGCTATTGCCCATCACTACAGTTTTTCCTACAAACCTTATGTTCAAGAAGCTGAAGAAGGGTCGTGCTTCGACTCCTTTCTTGCCATGTGGGATATTTCTGATCTAAGGGCAGATATATCAGAACAGGTTCGAAATGTTGGTAAGTAACAGATGAGACTTGTACAATCTGTTAACAATCTGTTAATCTCTTGTATGTATTTCCAGCTTAATCTCTGTAGTATCTTGAGAACATTCTATTACCAAATAAGTCGTGTCTGCATCCCTAGAGAATTTCATGGCTTATTTGGCACTTTGCTCTTTCCAGTACTCCTGACTGATTTAGAGTCTAGTTTTTAATTTTTCTTTTAAAAGTTCAGGTGTGTTAGGTAAAAAGAGGGATGTACTTTCTGCTTTTCTTTTGAATGGAAAGACATAATTTTATTTATTAAAACTAACAATGTCCATGTAAAACTGACACAAAACAAAGACTCATTTTCTAATTTAATATGCTGATTTAGAGTTGGCGTGTTCAAAGACCAGTATAGTGCTGGAAGGATTAAAAAATATTTTCATCTGGCTTGATTAATTCTAGGAAGGACGGTTTTGGGCCAGCCAAGGAAAATGTTTTTTCCTGAGGATCATGAACAAAACGAGCATACAAGTTTACTGTCTTCATCTACTCAAGACCCAATTTCTGATGCTTCTTCAATGCCATCTTCACCCATGGGTCACTACCAGGGGTTTGGACACACTGTGACACCTCTCACAACTCCGACAACAGCCCCTGCAGTCGATGGTATTTATAACCCTTCTGCCATTCAGGATGCTGAGGAATCACCCGAACTAGAGCACGATTCATCAGAGAAAGCTTTGGATAAAAGTTAAGCTCAGCTTTTCTTTGAAAACTTGCCACACGTGTCCTATTAACATGTACTATTAGTGATGAAGGTTGAAAAGCTTGGAAAAGCTGCTGTGTGGATGGGAAGAGGATATGGCTGTAACTGACATCTGAATTGGAACCTATAATGGATGTGAGGATCTGTGAGTACCCCATGGATGTAAAACACGCACACTGTAAAGGTTTCTGCATAAATTTAAGAATCAGCTCCTTAAACTGCTAAACACTTTCACATAATATCAAAATTACAGTGACTTTCATTAATACAAAAGAAACATTTGAAAAAAATACCCTGCTCTTCTAAAGATGAAATGAAAGTACTACTAGCAATGGGAAAACTAAATTTCAAGAATGTAATTTAAGGAGGGCAGTAAAAAAAATGGTTTGTATTAACTTTGTCCTCTTAATGATGGTTAACTTCCATACCCCAGTGCTGAATGGAGTGTGGATGAAGTGGTAGCTTCTGTACAGATGCCATCTTCTTCCCTTTCCTTTGTAGCCCTTTCATGAAGGTAGTTACTACAGAGCATCAGTAAAGAATCTGTACAAAGAAAGCATTCCCTACAGGCCTTGCTATCAAATTCCATGCCCATATCATATGGTTGGCATATCCGTTGTCCTTGTAGTTCATAGTTTGTAAGTCTTTTACATTCAGAAGAGACAGCCAGGATGGTAAGTTTTGGATTAATACCTTAACTTGACTCCTTTTTTTCCTACCCTTCTAGAATAAGAATACTGGTTATTACCTTAAAATAGATGGAGGGGGAATAAAGGATGTCAAAAAAAGGAAGTAGAAAACGAAATTAATTTCTTTATTTTGGGCTGCAATAAATTCTTTAACACTTAAGTTTTTTTTAAGCTGTTAAAGCAGAATTTCTTGGCAACGTGTCTAGTAATTTGTATTCTTAAATTTGTGTCTGTGTGTGATTGTGTTATGCTTCTAGTATATAATACATTTGCCTGGATTCAAATGTAATAGACGTTTTTTCCCTACCACCACCACAGAGAAGACCTTTGCTAAGGTAAAACTATGTAGCTAATCTAATACTGGACTTACTAGCATTAGATTTCAGACCAAGAAGACTTGTATCAAAATGTTATTTTGAAAAAACTGACAGTGTCAGAGGGTTATCATTTTTATCCCATTTATCAGATTTTTACTACTATTGCATGTTTGCAATCTGACAAAAAGAAAATCCCAAACCAGTAGAGCACTGACCTTTTAAATGACAAGATCTTAAGTTTCTTTTCCAGCATTGTTAGCATTTACAGGATAAATGTTTAACTTCTGGCTGTCAGTTAAGTTCATCTTAAGTGCTTTTTTTGCAGTACTAGTGTGATGTAAATATGGCGCCTTACTCACTAGGCTGCATATTTTATAGTTATGTACTTGCTGTATCTGAAGTTAGTGAGAAACTGAAAATCATAATTTTCAATTTGCCAAGTCATTGCCTTTGTTGTAAATAAGCAATTAAAGATTTTATTTAAACTGGTCACCTGGTATCAATTTGATTTGCTGCTCCAGTAACTTAAGGGTGTGAATGACACATGGCTACAACTGTCCTCCTCATGGAAGAAAGGGATCTTAAGTATAACTCCTGAAAGTTTGTGCTTTCACTATTAAATGGCAAACATCTCAATACTCTGAAGCAGGAGGCTTTGGCAATGGAGAAGTGCAACTACAGTTTGGGAAACAAGGACTCTATCCCACACAGCCACAGCTGTTTATTTCTGGTACAGGCATCTGGATGCTTTTTTTCTTACTACAGCTGACACAGTAGCAGAAGTCTATCCCACTGCTGTAGTCAGTACACTAGCTAGCAATCAAGTTCTTGCTGCAGTGAAGACAATACCTCCCCAACTGCTTAGTAAGATACCCTTATAGTGCAAATTTTAGTCCATCAGTGGAACTTAAGTATCTTATTATTAAAGCAACAAAAAAGCCTTTTTAATCAGTAGATAAAGTTTAGACTTTAATACAAAGGAACAGCAGTGATGTTACGAACAGTCAGTTTATGCACAGTTAATTAACCACAAGGCAGCTCACACATGACATTCTTCACCGCTTGACTGTAATGCTGATATTGCTTTTGTGGTGTTGAACATCAAGCACAAGTTCATCTCCAACCTGAACTGGAATGGGCTCATCAAGAACAACTGCAGCCTGTTTCCAGTGTGAGGACTCACTAGATGTGTTCAAGCTATGGTCTTCATCTAGGTGGATGTGATACCAGAAGGGAATTGCAGTGACTCGGCCAGACTTACAGATTTGTACCTAAAAATATTTAAAATATTAATCAGTTATACTGTTTTCTTACTTCTTTGAAAAGCAAGTAGTTCAAACAATTTCCACCCTTTTCAGAGATACCTTCAGAGAAGTAAATTCTGTATTGAAATGTTCAGCCCAGGTGAATAATTAATGGGCAGCTCTGCAGAGCAGCAGTTAAAAACGTGCTTTGGGCTTCATGTACACACAACTCACCTTCACTTCTCTGCTGGGGCTGTTCAAGAGAGGGTTCATGAGATCCAGCCTTAAAAGCTCTGCTGGGTTGCTCAAGGGTACACACGGTAACGTAGAGAGATCCAAATACACACGAACAGGTACCTGAGAGCATATACCATAACTTCAGGCATCAACAGCCATTAAAAAGTGAAGAGTTAGAAAACTTAATGATAACACAAAAAGTTGCCAGGAATTACTGCCAGAGACAGATAAAAATATAAAGTACACCACTGGGATACAAGGTAACGATGGGAATAATAACAGCACAGTCACTTCTGTGCAATAACATTGTATCTGTCATGGCTGGGACTAAACCCAAACCCATTCTGAAACCAATGCCACCCATTTTAGTTTATCTCAAGGTTGCTGTCTGGTCACATAAACCTTTCTTGATAACTTCAACAATGTTTTCTTTCAGTTTACACCAAATCTAAACGGCTAGACAGCTGCAGGCTTTGAAACAGTGCCTGGGAGACGCACACCAACTTCATACCTTGAACTGGTTGATAAAAGGGGCTATATTAAACCCCAGAGTTGGTTCTGTTCCTTGAACAGCACTCTCCAGTAACAGAGACTCTGATTCTACAAGCATCCCATATACCAGCACATACTGTGGGAAAATCTTCCCTCCACTGTGAAGTAAACATCTGCAAAATGAGAGAGATTTCACCTGTAAAGCATATCATTCAGCAGTAATGAAAGAACATTAACTACATTTAAGGGCACACTAGTTCTTCCCCTGAAGTCACGTGCTCCTAAGCATTTCAGTTTGATCCCATTTGACCAGACAGCTGCATCATACAAAAAAAAAAAAAAAAAACCAGGAAACTTGTCACACAGTACTGAAATTATGGAACTGCATAATCTCTTCTCAGTGACAGTATTGGATATAGTGATATTTCACAATGAAGACAGTGTGATTTATTCATAGCAACAACATCTAATACTGCAGGACTGGCAGAAATGCTTAATAAAACTGGGAGTCAGGAAGTATATACTGTTGGGAGCCACTGGTTAAGGAGGCAGCAAAGCCTTAAGGAAACAAAACCCTGGGGGAATTTAAGTGTTAAACTAGAACTGACAACAAGACAGAGGGCAGGGAATGCCAGTTTTTCCTGAAAAAACACGTGAGCCTGGCTTAGTCTTTTGCTACAGAGCATCACACTGCTGAGAACAGCAACACCACAGCATTTTTTTCATTCAGCATAATATCAAACACCTCCAATTCAACACAGATTGGTTTAGGTTTCCTTTTCCTGGAGCAGACCTCATCACAGGAACTGGGTAGCTAAGCATGACACTCTTCAATGTATTTTCATGCCAACAAATTTGAGTCTTGTCATATGACAAAAGTCAAGAGTAATTTTTCGATTTGTTCTCACAGCAAGTCATCCAAAGATTTATTCAAAACTTAGAAAAGGTAATGGGCATAAATTGTTTAGAATATTCTGCCCTCAATAAGCACGGAGGTTGACAGAGAAGCTTCTATAGCATCACAAAAGGAGATAAATCCATTTCACACTTAACTTTGTTATCCGTTTCCCTTATTTTATTCCTCTTGCTCTGCCTTCCTTCCCACCCTTTCTGCCGTGGTGGACAGCTTTGTTGCCACCTCCCTGGCTGTTCTAGCACCATGTATTTGTCTTTTAGCAGTACCAGTTTGTTCCAACTACTGTTTGGCATGAATTTGGGCTTTTCTAACCTTGCACTGAAAGCTACCTTGGTTATCCTGGGAACTTCTGGCAGACCAAGCAATATGATTGTCCACTCACATGCTTGCATAAAAAATATAAAAAAATCTGTGACTGTGAAATCTTGACACTTTTCAAAAAAAAAAAAAAAAAAAAAAAAGATACATGTATACAATGGTCACGCCAGGAACCCTCTGGGAGGTTTAATCCATTCAGGGAAAAGCAGCTTTTTCTGCTCTACAGAACCAACATGACTAATTCTCTAGTAAAAAAAATATTCTCAAGATTTTTCAGATAATTACGGACTCCTAGAGATAATTTTGTCCATTTATACTGTACCTGGATATTGCAGCCTTTTCCATCACCTCCTGCTGGATTAAACCTGACGTCTCTATAACATCCAAGATAATAATACTCCACAATTTGTCTGATTTGGGTCTCTGTAGCACCACACTTTCTTCTTCTAAGTGGCTGAGCCAGAACTCCAGTGTTTCCTTAGGGAAATGGTTAGCTTCTGAAATGATGTTAAGTGCTGCCTGATGCTGTTCTTTCTCAACAGAACTGTAGGCTTTGACTGGTCCAAGTTTACCAGCTATAATGGGCAGGATGGAGAAGCCTTCAGATACATCTAAAATGTACAAAGGGTCAGGAGCCTCATCTAGAGAGCCCTTGTTTTGATTCTCTTGGAGGTTCATCCCACTGCCATGTCCATCAACATCCATGGACTGCAAGTCCTTACTTGGATTTAGTGACAACAGCACTTTGCTCATGGCAGCTTTAAAGCATTCATGGTAGGGCACGTCATTCAGCAGGGCTATTTCTGTGGATTCCAGCACACACACTTGGCTGCTGCCAGCCTGTTTGCTGGTTGTCTGAAGTCCAGCCAGAGCATTACATAATTCAGCCTCATTGCCCAAACTCAGCGTGTTGTCTCTGTCACTGAAATCCATCCCACACTCTGGAGTCAAAGAAGAAATCTTCTGGATCTTCAAGTAGCAATCTTGGCAGCAAACCTCCATCATCACAGTGTCTCCATTCTTCACAGAATAATCTTGGCAAAAGAGCACAAAAAAAGTCATGTCAGTTACTCCACATAAACATCACTTAAGTAGCCACATAATGCTTAAAACAAACAAACAATATCCACCCAACCCACCCACCCATTATCTCATTTGTTCATTAGTTGTTACTAGTGTGTATGAAGGAGTTGTTCTCATGTGTACCACAAGTTGAAATCTGCCACTGTGCTTTTCACATTTGCCTTAAGCTGCCTCACTCTGAGCAAAATGCATTTATTCTCAAAATAAAGTAGCATCTATTTCTCATAGACAGGCTTAAGTGTTATGCTGATAGCAGAGCAGAAAAAAAAATGTACTGGTAAAGAAATTGCTTTTGCTTTAAAATGCTAAATATTAAATATTTAACCTTTTAATACCTCTTGTAGACAAAAGTAAATTTGTAGTTAGATGGAAAAACAACAGCTACAGTTTAGAAAGGGTAATGGATTCAAAATAAATTTTACTGGAACATTTATGATGTGCAGCTCAAAATGGTTTTCAGATACTCTGTGTGTACATTCCAAGAAAGTAAACCCACTGACATAGACCACAATTTCAAAACAAAACTGCTACAGTTCGACAAACATTTCTTTCAATGGCAACATAAGCTCAAAGAGACTCTTCCCTCCCCTGTGCTTTCGGTTGAACCAATCTGTGGCACAGCTGTCCATACAGTCTATGGATACTGAATTAGGAGGAGCTGTGGACTACCCCAGGGGTACACAGGCCTTACAGAGAGATCTGGATAAACTAGAGAGCTGGGCAATTACTAAACCTACAAAATTTAACAAGGCCAAGTATCAGATTCTCCACGTGGGATGGGGGAATCCTGGTTGTATGTACAATTTGGGGTACAAGAGGCTGGAGAGCAGCCCTGCAGAAAGAGATCTGGGATTTTGGGTGAATGGCAAATGGAGTAGGAGTCAGCAGTGTGCCCTGAGAGCCAAAAGGGCCAACTGTGTCCTGGGGACATCAGGCACAGCATCACCAGCCGGTCAAGGGAGGGGATTGTCTCGCTCTGCTCTGCACTAGGGCGGCCTCACCTTGAATATCGTGGCAGTTTGGGGCATCACCATATAAGAAGGACATCAAACCATTACAATGTGTCCAGAGGAGGGTGACTAAGGTAGTGAAAGGCCTCAAGGGCAAGACTTATGAAGAGCGGCTGAGGTCACTTGACTTGTTCAGCTTGGAGAAGAGAAGGCTGAGGGGAGACCTCATTGCAGTCTACAACTTCCTCAAGGGTGGCAGACCAGGGGGAGGTGCTGATCAACTTTCTCTCATGTCCTGGACACAGGACATGAGAAAATGTAATTAAACTGTGTCAGGGAAGTTCAACTGGATATTAGGAAAAGGTTTTCATCAAGAGAATAATCAATCACTGGAACAGGTTCTCCAGAAATGTAGTAACAGCACCAAGCCTGCCAGAGTTCAAGGAGCAATTGGACAATGCTCTTAGTCGTGTGATTTAACTTTAGGTAGTCCTGCAAGAAGCAGAAAGCTGGGCTCTATGATCCTTATGGGTCCCTTCCAACTCAAGATGTTCTAAGAAACAGAATAAAAAATGGGTGACTGGAGAGTAGAGGATGCTGAAAATGGCACTACTAATGCTTGTGGAGAACCATACACAAGTTGAGTCCAAAACGAGGGTCAGAGGTAGGTGGGAATGTTTAGTTTTGTGGCAGTAGCAGCTAGCAATTCCTATCTCACCCTCCTCACCTCCCTTTCCTAAGTCACATCTTCAGTAAGTAGAGCCAGTCAGTAGCCATACTTTTTGGAGTTACTTCACAATGCATTTAATCCAGTATAGGGAAAAAAACAACTTAATGAAAAGCAGTTTCCCACCTCTTGAGCAGGTCCCTTATCTGCTGCACAGCAGAGTCCCAAGAACAAGCCCTGATGCAGGGACTGTGCACTACAGACCAGAAACATGACCAGGAACCATCTCACAGCTACTTGCTGTTGGAACTTCTCCTAATTCTATATGCTGCTACTCCTTAGTCTCTGACATAACCTAACCAGCTCAAAACCAAAATGAAACCAAGTTAATGCACCATAAGAAGAAAATCCTCAGGACGTACCGAGGAGGCCCTGCACAGGATAAACTGCCTGTTCCCAGCAAGTTTCCTCACTGGGACTTGTAGATAGAGCATGTTCATCATCGAGCTGCAGTACAAACCACACCACAATAGCATCTAATATTCCTCCTTCAGTGACTGGCAGGCTGAGCTTCCAGGGCTTTCTAGTTGCAAGGCTTTTCAGCTCCTGACCAAAATGGAAAGAGGGGAAAAAAAGTGTAAGTTTATTTCCATAAATAAAAAAATGTTTTTATTAAACTAAATCACCCAAAATTTCAGCACCAGTCCATGAGGACACCCAACAGAAACATGAAGTTAACGAGCTTCTACAATACCAATCATCACCATTAGTACTCACTAGCATAGGAACTGTCTTCCCACATGAACAATCTGCAAAAGCAAACACCTACATCTAAGAACACATATTTTAAACTACTGAAAACATCAAGAAAGACTTTAGACTGGCAAGGCTTGCTTTGTGAGAAGTAATAAAATCAGAGCCAGTTTTCTCAACTGGATTCAAGCCAATGCTTAGGCATAGGCTTCACTTTAAACCTGTGTTCAATCAGTTCTAGAGATACTGCGTGCAAGCACTGAATTCACTCAGAGATTCAGAAAAAATCATTATAAAACCAGTAAAATCAAACACCTTTGAGGATGTTTTCTCTGCTACCTTGGGCTATAGGCCTTGTGTAAAAAGTCAGGCATATGCAATTGCACTGCTGGGAAGAACTAAGGTCTCCCCAGAAGGGATCAATTATACATTTTCTGATACTACTAAAAAGTTTTGAATATGTAACAGTAATTAAGTTTCTTTCCGTGTACAATTTATTTTTCTCAGGAATTACCTCCTGCTACCAAAATTTATAAATGTAAAAGGACCTGCTCTAATGTCTTAGTTCCAGCATAAGCCAATTAACAGGAGGTCAAGCACAAAAGGGCAAAGGTTCTCTTAGTCACAACCATTCTGATTAGTAACAGTCCTTCCTAAACATTTATCATCTTCCTGATCTGCTTATCTCAACACTTGTACTCCTTAGGTTTCAATCTTAAAATACATAGGGCAAAAGAGAAGTTGCACTCTAAGAACATGAGTAGATCTCACATGCTGCCTTTTTTTTTTTTTTTTCCCCTCTTCATTCTCATTGTGTCCTCCAAAATTTGGTCTACTTCTCTTCTCACAACTGAGAGGTGGCTGAACAATACACATGTTAAAATTACTGGACGCCCACATCTCACTGCTCTTCAATAAAAGTGCTTTGCTGCTTGCCATTTTTGATACCTCCTCACCTGGAGAGGAAAAAAATACTAAATTGAAACTTTGCTGGCATCAAGCCCCTTGAAGCAAGACAGCAAGAGCACAAACATGCATCTCTGTTTTTCTGTTTCCGTGCAGTTACAGATGTTTAGAATAGTATTTGACATGAAAAATATTCTTACTGATTATCCCCCGAGAGCAGCAGGCCCAAGGTTCTTGTCTACAGAGTTCTATTAACTGCAGTGTTATATCCCCATCATTCAAAAACCCAATTGAAGGCCATTATTTAAGCTTTCCCTGCTCTCTACCATACCACTTAACCCATATTTATTCTTCTTTTAGCCACTTTATAAACTTTTTTCTATCATTTACGACAATTACCAATTTGAACAGCCCTACCACATGAGGATGGCAATTTATCAACTAGTCTTGTTAAAGAGAGAGCATAGAAAATAAAACAATAATGCAGGAATATGCAGTAAAACCCCAAAATGATGCTATGCCACATAAAACTTCTGAATGAGAAAAGGATAACTTGCACAAAAAGTAGTAAATGGGACTACAAACAGAAGGAAAAACTACAAAAAGAATGCAGTTATTGAGTTTCCTGTGCCTTGATCCACAATTTCTCAAACATTCCACACCATAACTTCTCGTGAGAAGTACAAAGAGCCAATATCTGTAATTGTTGGCAAAAGCACAGTTCCTTTAGGGCCTGAAAGTGAGACTGAGATTTAATTACTGGCTGCACTTCCCCTCCCAATGGCACTGATCTGTTGCCAGCAAACAGGCACTCAGGTGGCACCTGGTGAGGTACAAGTGCCTGCAGCCTCTAATTACAGCCACACCTCATTCCCCTGCATGGGAGGGACTGAGGTGCTGCTGCTTCTGCTAACAACAGCAATGATAAAGTCATCAGCATAAAGCAGCTGCTTTTTTTTTATATTTGTTTTATTTTGACTTATTATTTGTACTAATGTCTTAAAAGCCTCCTACAGCTCAGTTTAGCAAATACTGTTCTTCTGTATTTTAAGTCTTGTTCTCAGTTCTGTTAGTTTAGGTCTGGATAGTTGATACAAGCAGAATAAATACAACATTCCTCTCACTCTTCAAAATATGAGTTTAGGAATTACGTCTTTGAAATTACCTTACTAGTGCTCAGTGATTTCTTATCTGAATTTCAGTCGTTAGTGGGTAATTCTGCTACTCTTTGTAAGTCTAGCAGATTTTTATTTATTCCATTAGGAGCACAGTTAATTTTTCTTTTTCATTTTTAGTTGAACTGATTGAATATCCAAGTGTGGCCAGACAAAACACACACACACACACACACACACACACACACACACACACACACACACACACGAAACCAAACAAAAAACCTCAGGTTGAAAGTAACCTACCAGCGCTTGGAACTGCCACATTTGCCCAGTGACAACATCACAAGAAACAGTAACCAAGGATTCAAACAGTAACCAACGACTCTCAACCACATCAGTGATTCACATCAGTGGCATTTCTCCCTTTTTACTTATGATATCTTAACATTTCATGACAGGAACACTCTATTAGTCTAACTGAAACTTCAAAGGAGGAGTTCTGAAATATGATTTAAAGAGTAACACTGTTCTCTACTCTTTAAAATTATCTTTACATGTTTGCCAGCAGGCAGATGCTTAAGAACAGACATCTCTCAGATGAGAGTAATAGTTTCTTATTGATGCTAGAAGCAGAAGCAACATTAGGTCAGAGAGATTGCTCCCAGTAGTATACTGAAGAGCCTTGTCTTATTTCATTTTTAATCTCAGGATGTCAGACAAGCCAACTAGGAAAAGCTATTGATTCAGAAACACTGCAATCCCTGGCCAAGCAATAGCCAAGAATAATTTCATTTATATAACAGAATCTATTTTAAGCCCTGAATCAATGCTAACTCCTCACCACAGGTCAACAAGCAAGAAGCACACCAGAGATCAGAAGTACCATCTTTTTAGCATTCCCAGCTGTGGGTGGCTGAGGTCTCTGCCTTACAGTCCAGGCCTATTTACACATGCATTCAAATGTATTTTGTGTTAAATACACAAAATAATGCTAGTATGCTTTAGAATGCCCTATTAGAGAAATACCCTAAGATACAAAGGAGCTGAAGGGTGGAATCAAACTGATCGAATAGGGTAATTTCTTCATCTCTCTCTTTTTTACACTGACCCATCAGCACTTAGAGATAGTTTTATGCCAGATGTAAAATACACCCCTTCTCTTGTCTTCAAGTGTTTCTTGAAGACTCTAACTTTAGAGGAATAAACTAAGTCAGCTTCACAACTGCATAAATAATTTAAGACGGGTCTATTGCATAGTTTCTCTCCCTCTATGTACTGAGGTTGGCAGCTGTTTGATCTTATAGTAAGGTAGTTCATAAATTTCCCTAAACTATGCCCGACAAACAAAAAACCTCTACCTTCAAAAACCCAGAAAATGTCATCTGATGAATCACAAAACCAGAAAAGCATCAAAACCAGGAGGGGATTTCAGTGCAGCCCTGCCAACTTTGCACATGTCAATGGATCTGAAGTTGAACTCAAAAGCAAATAAAATACAGGACTCTTGCTATTCATAAAATTACTTATACAGGATATAAAAGAAAAAAAAACAAAAACCAAAAAACATTACCTGCAGATCATTGAAATCTACTGTCATTACTTGACAGGGTTCTGTCAGGGGTATGAAACCTCCAGGAATACGACTGAGCTTCTCAGTGGTGTAAGGCTCGACGGTTTCCTCTGAACCAGCAAAAGCGTATGTTGGACTGAAGAACTGCACTGAATTTGGCAAGCAAACACCAGCAACTTCTGGCATTCCCACTCTGGAGTAAAGGCAAAAAGACAAGAAATGAAACTTCAAGTCATTTGATCAAAAACCTAAAGGAAATTCTTCCTAAGCTGGCTAAGTATTTTAAAATGTACAGAGCATTAGAATAGAAAAGCTAAAAAATATTAAAACAATCCTGTGGGGTTTTTGTTGTATTCAGAGCAGCTCCAAAGCACAGAAAATGCACATCATTTTCAAGAATCAGAACTGAAAGCTGTCTCCAGAAACCAAGTAAAAGCCAATTGTGTCCTTTGTCAAAGGCCATAGACTTTTGCTTCTTTAAGTACAACTCACTGAGTCTTGACAGAGAACTAAAGAAAAATAAATCCTGTGATAATAAGAACAAATAAAGCTTTTCTTCTGCTACATTAAACAGATAACAAAGGTGTTTCTTTCAGGTGAGCAGAATAGTCAGAACAAAGATAGATATGCAATAGGAAAATGCATTTGGGAGTCTCTTTGAGGTAACCTTTCATTTTGTAGTATGTTTATGTATTTATCAAGCACAATCCATGCAGAATATGGCATTTTTCCTAGTTACATAGCTGTAAGGAAAGTCTCAGTGCTGATTTCTTGGTGGAAAATGTTCTTACAACTCAGAATACATATATCCTCTCTTGTAAGACAAAAGATCAACTGGATTTTCAGAAATTACCTTATATAAAAAGCTTCAAAGACAACTGCTAAACTGCTTTAAAACAATTACTCACAGATATATTCTCATTTTCAAAGTACGAGTCAGGAAGTTATGTAAGTCTTGCACAAGCTACACTTTAGATTATTATGAAAAAGTACATTTGCCTGAGAAGCACTTAGCGCTTCCCATCTAAGTGACAGCTATCCAGCAAAGCTACACTCTTATAGTGAGATGTAGTACTCAGTTCAAACAACTATTTAAATTTCTATTTCTAGAACTATTTTTAGTTCTGAATCACTTTTTCAGAAAACCTCCTCTCCCTGCAAGAGATCTCCCTACAACTAATCACAACTAGACAGGCGTCATATACGGTCATGTCCTTGAAACTCACAATTGCAGAATTGAGTAAGCTGCCCTTTTTCATGTTCTTAGCTAAGTATATTTTAACCATTATGCAAAGCTAAAAGACATTGGATTCCATCTTTGGAGCAGATTCCATAGCAATAGAAAGTATTAAGTACTTCACAATAAATACTAAAAAATTCTGCAACATTATCAGCAATTGCAGCCTTCTCACTTGCTCGGTGAAGTAACAGATATTTTAACAACAAGGATGAGAATGTACTCCCCTGCCTTTGAAACTGAATCCACGTATTATTTTAAAAGAAATACTATCACTAAAAGAGATCAGCTGCTGTACAAGACCTGTATTGTGGAAGAGCTCAGCAGATAATTCAGATATGCTATCGTTAACCTTTCTGGCTTTAATACATAAGCACAGAGGTATTGTCACTTTATTGCCTCTCTTTCTGGGGACTAGCTACTAAAAATAAAACACTAAAAAGAACTTGAAACCTGTAAAGAAATATTTATTCACTGCAATTCTTACAGTGACTTCAGGAGAAAATTAAAACATGCCATAAAAATATTTTTAAAAATGACATAACATTGCAGTAGAGTTAAACTCTACAGTTACTCTAGGGAACACAAGCAGGGGGTAAAAGCAGCACCAGCTGTAACAAAGAAGCATTACAATTGTCACTAAAACATCAAATAATAAAGCTACAGTAAGGAGTAAATTGACACGGAACCTTTTGTAAAGTTGGCTTAAGCACACCAAAAAATAGCACAACAAGAAAATGCAGCATAACTTAAAACTGCTAAAACAACGGGACAGAATACAAAGTAGAAGCTCAGATCAAACACAGACAGATGACTGTGATATGCAAGATTATCAACAATTGGACTCAAAAGGGATTCCCTCTCTCAACAAGATGAATCAGTGTTTGATGATAGATTAAACACACTTTTAAATGTTCTTCAGGGAAAAAAACTCAAGTACTCATACAATTCTGGGCTCTACATCTACTACTAAGCACTCAAAAAAAAATTAAAGCATGAGGAAAAGCTCAAAGCTGTACTAACTGAACAAAACAGAAACTGTTCTAGATGAGATAAAAAGCATGAGAAAAGAGATACTTTCCCACTGCTATTTCATTAGGCTCAGAAAAAAAGCATCCAAACCCCAAAGTTTTACTGTAGATCATGAAAACACTTTTTGGTAATGTGAAGACATGCACATCAAAATAATTCAAAGAGATCTGGATAGTTTAAATCTGAGAACAGATAAGAAGAGTTTTACATAAAACTTAATAGCACTTGTTAAAATAGACTTAAGTATTCTTACTATAGCAAAAGGGGATCTCAAACTATAGAGGCAAGAAATTAAGAAGTGACATTTTTCTTCTTTCTACAGCATATAATTAATTTGTGACAATCACTTCAGTCCTGCTAGTCATCTGACCTCAAGCTATTAAAATGAAATGTCAATTCAACAATCCCAAGTTAACAGGACATAAGCTTGCATTCTGTGTAAATTTTGTAAGGAACAGTCAATGTCCTGTTTCAAGGCAAAACCTCTTTTAATTGATGAATAATTAACTTCTACAAGAAATTATTCTGTGACCATCTACCATGGGAACTTCTGTCTCTTTCTGGCCACTGTCCAGGTCTAGCATATTAGAAAAGTTGCTGATTGCAGCCTGGCTACTTTTCATCCAATGCACTGAAGCTCCTGTAGCAGTTAGTGTTTTGTTTAAAGATTAATCCTAAACAAAATACATCAAGTCCAAACCTCTCAGACAGAGACTGTCTTCATACAATGATACTGTTCTGAAAGAGGAGAATAAAAATGAGTATGAAAGCATTGGATGGAATATGAAATATGAAAGAAGTCTGAGAGCTGGTCTCAGGAAAGAAACTTTATTCTATGCCAGTTCACAACTAGGCAAAGGACAAATGCAGACAGATAATGCTAGCTGGGGTTATCAACACTTAGGCTTTACACAATCCTGTCCTCATCTTCTGGAAGTGTTAGATCCACCAGTGAGGTATGAAGCAGAGGATAAAGGATAAGTGTTAATCCAAGAATCTACATTACAGACATTGAGACATAATTTTACTATTAAGCAATTTAATTTCTTTTGTATGTATTAGAGGCATGTATTTCAGCAAAAGTGTAAATCAAGAGTTTCTGATTAAGTGATCCAGAAAATCAGAACCTCAAAGGGGAAGGGAGGTGTTAAAAAAAAAAAATAAATCTGGAAAAGGGGTGGAGTGGGGAGGGTGAGAGCAGCAATCTGTTTAGTTAAGCAAACAATCAGCCATTCAAAAAAATAAAGAGAACAGTAAATGAGAAATCCTCAATAAAAACAACCAGTCTTTCTTCCCAAGTAACGAATATGGGTTCATTCAGTGCTGGAGTTTAGACATACCTGTGATGCCTACGTATCTCTTTGCATTCCACTGCCATCCCAAATACTGTGGCACTTGCAGGAATAACTCTGCCATAGTCTCCAGCACTGACCTCTTGATTTTTTGGCTGTGAAAACATGAACAAGAACATGCAATGATATGGTGACCTATTTCTACCATTACTGAAAAGCGTAGGGGTTACATATTAGTGAACCATCCGAGTGACAGTCAAAACACCAGTAAGTTCTCAGTGATTAGTAAGATTCTGGTCTTTGGCATTCTGTTGACCATGAAAGGAGTTTCTTAAATACAGTGTTTCAATATATCCGGGCTTCAGCCTCTGTCTAACTGTAACAGCACTTTTTTAATTTGTATTCTGTTAGAGTACATTGAAACATTTGAGGACTTTTCCTTTATGCATTATTCCTATACTTAACACTAGAGGTCATCAGTTTCAATTCAATACCAGAGGTTTCAGCCAGCTAAAACTTTTTTAAATTAGTTGGAATCAAAGCAACGGCAAAATAAAGAGAAGTCCCTCTATTTCATAAGATGTCACAGAGGTTAACCCATATAAGACTCCTTGTCATATTACTTTGCTTGATGTATGGTAACAAAAATGAAAAATACGTATAGTAAAATTCAAGACCCAGTGGAATTGTTCATTCTCCCAAAAAAGTTCAAATCAGCAAAAAAAAATTACGAGCAAAAGCATATGGCATCATTACAAAATTATAACTGAGCGTTCCCTGGAGTCACAATGAGAAATAATTCTTCCATAATTCAGCATCTTCTGCTTAGACTGACATGACTTTCTGCTACTAGTTGGTATCTCAGAACAACCAAATTTGTAATCAAACTTGCAGGAAAATAATGTGTTTAAAATCCACATAAACCCCTTTGGTGTTACTTAAAAAGACGGGGGACAAAAAAAGATTACACCAAAATGAATGAACAGTGATCAGGAGTGAACCATCCCTGTATGATGGAAGGTTACATGGGGGAGACATCCACTGCAAGTATCATAGAATCATGGAATCAACTGGGTTGGAATAGACCTCTGAGATCATCAAGTCCAACCCTTGATCCACTACCACCATGGTTACTAGACCATGGCACTTAGTGCCACATGCAGTCTCATCTTAAAAACCTCCAGGGACGGTGAGTCCAACACCTCTCTGGGCAGCCCACTCCAATGCCTGATTATCCTCTCTGGAAAGAATTTCTTCCTAATATCCAACCTAATCCTCCCCTGGCAGAGCTTGAGACCATGCCCTCTTGTCTTACTGAGAGTTGCCTGGGAGAAGAGACTGACCCCCACCTGGCCACAACCTCCCCTCAGGGAGTTGTAGAGAGTGATGAGGTCTCCCCTGAACCTTCTCTTCTCCAGACTAAACAACCCCAGCTCCCTCAGTCTCTCCTCATAGGACTTGTGTTCGAGTCCCTTCACCAGCCTCATTGCTCTTCTCTGGACCTGCTCCAGCACCTCAATGTCTTTCCTGAACTGAGGGGCCCAGAACTGGACTCAGCACTCCAGGGGTGGCCTCACCAGCGCTGAGTTCAGGTGAAGGATCACTGCCCTGCTCCTTCTGGCCACACTGTTCTTGATGGAGGCCAGGATGCCATTGGCCCTTTTGGCCACCTGGTCACACTGCTGGCTCATGTTCAGCTTCCCGTCAATCCAAACTCCCAGGTCCCTTTCTGCCTGGCTGCTCTCCAGCCACTCTGTGCCCAGCCTGTTGCACTGCAGGGGGTTGTTGTGGCCAAGTACTTGTCTACTCAGAACATGAGCTCACAGAAGTACACAATGTATGCTGCTGCCTCAGTGCCATTCACCAAATTCATGGAACAAACCCAGATCACTCACTTTTAGCATAACAAAAGGAATGAAATATCTAAAAGTTTCTCATTCACATAGGTCCAGAATGTGTGTACATGCGCACATACACACACGTGCTCCTACGTGTGTGTGTGTACACTTTTATATATATATATCTGTATGTGTGTGTTTATATAAATATATACATACACATATATATACATAAAAAAATATATAAACCAAAACAGGAATCCCATTTATCCATATGTACCCACATCACCTACCTTGGGTTGTAAAAGTAGATGTTCCCAAGCATGTACCAAGCTCTCCACAATTCCTTCTCCAAATAAACCAGCATCAACTGTTTCCGTGACAACCAAGGAAACCCTACATTACAAAAAGAACACCATGAAATATAATGTATAACACACGCTCCTGTTAACAATCATTCTTTTAAAAAACAAATCAAAACAAAACACCAATGTCAGCTCAGAGCATAACTTTTATCAGTGTTCCAAAGTATCAATACAGATGGGTAATTCAGTTCTTCCAAAAAATTAAATGTTTTGAATTGTTGTAGAAGTTATTCAAGATGCAGATAAAAGAGAATAAATACTGAGCAAGAATTTACCATAAAGCTTCTTGTTCAGCATTTATAAATAAATTGAGTGGGAAGAATCTAGCCAAAACAGGAAGATGTTTCAGCCTGGGCACACAGCCAGTGATATTGCAGAATATTTATTTTGTGCAAGAGTATGCTTTCATGCATGTGTATAAAAAGGAATTTAAAAAACCCAAAGCTATAATCAGAGCACGATAAAATTGTTACACAGACTAAAAGCACTAAAATCCTAAATGCTCTGGAATTAAGCCAAAAAAATGTACAGTATGATAAGAGAAGACATTTCCAGAACAGTAGGATTTTACTCCTGACAGGTGACACTTAGTAACTCATTATATACATTAAAAGGACATATATTTTACTGTAGCTCAGCTGGCACAAGGCTTGACTGGCCTAAACCATGTGGCTAAACCACAGGAGCTTCATCATTTCTGATCACAAGCCTGTACTATCACCAGACACTTTACTATAAATGTTTGTATCTCCATCCTATTCAGAGGCTGCAAAAGCGAGACAGAAGTCGGTAAGAATAAAACTGTGGTAAAGTTACTTTTAAGACACAGTAATCTAATTTCTCTTTTCCTGCTGCTGCAATATAATTACAAGTGTCCCAAAGCTCCCACCATCAAAGAATAAACTCCTTAATTTATGAGACTGTTGACCTACCATAGAGACTAGTACAATCTGAAGAAGATGTTGTCATTTCTGCACTGCTCTATAAAAGCATAAAACACACAGAGAACCTTCTCACATTTGGGTAATACCACAGCAGTGTTATTTCCTGTTTAGGTCACAAAGTATTTACCATTTTCTAGAAATAAGAAGCAAATTCAAAATACTTTCACAACAGAAAGCAACAACGTACCTTTCAGGTATGTGTTCTGGAATTTCTATATCAAGTGACTTCAAATGCAGAAGTTTGATCTCTCTTTCCATATTATTTGCTGCCACCACATCACGGGCAAGTTCATACATGGTTTTTGATAATTCGCAGGCATAGATACGTGATGCTCCTGCCTTTTTTGCAAACATACTGAAAAACAAGAATCAGGGTTTTTCCCCTCCTCCACATCTGCTTCATATTTCTACCAGTTCAAGTCTAAAAGTCGTCATGAAGTGAACTAGTATCTCTTGTGTGAACACTGATATTGCACAAGTTGATATCCTCTTGATATGCTATCAACAAAGAAACCACCAGAGTTAGCATAACTCCCTCAGCTATACTGTAACTCTTTAAACTCAATACTTAAAAGGCAGTACAAATGGCATTACAAGTCCAAAACCAACATGAGTAATTCAATTTGGACAGCACTTATTGGCACAAAAAGCATCTGCAACAAATAATAAAAAAAGGTTCCAAAAAACCCTACTAAACACTAACCTCCAGACTCACTGATTTCTGAAAACTTTTGTTTCTTTCCTAAGTTTTGTCTCCATAAAGGCATGAAAGTAATTATACTTTCCACCAGCAACCAAATTTTGTTAGACAACAAGAATGTTTCTATTAAATTCATGTTAAAAATGTGCACTTGTAGCATACCTTAAAATTCCGGTTCCTGTGCCAATATCAAGGACAGAGTTGCACCCTGAGCGGACAGCCTTCTCAATGGCCTTCAGGTAGGTAAGGTTCCTCTTGGCATCGTTGAGCATGATGAAGTGCCAGCGTTCCACCAGCCAGTTTGCAACACGGTAAAAGTTCTCCTTTGCATCAGCAAAGTCTGGGTTGAGCTTCACTGCCTTGTGAAAATATCCAGCTGCTTCATCCCTAAAGCCCATTCTAAGAGCAAAAATGACAAATAAATAGAAAGCACGCATTCAGCTGTAAGTATCTGTAGAAGTGTTTTGCGTTAGAAAGATGATCTTTAGAAACACTGGCATTGCCTTATTAAAAAGAATAATGTTCAGCTTTACATGAAATCACTATAAAATGCAAAGACAGCCCAAAAATGCCACTGTGTGCACCAACAATCCACTACTGCATCCTTTGACAAAATAAAACAGGTTTTACAAGACTTTGCTGCAACAATATGACAGCAGCAACTCTGCAATCCAGTCTCACAGATGTTCAAGTCAAGAGAATGCCATAAACCTCAGAACTGCTTTACCGTATTTAATTGGAACATACTGCTAAACTACCAAATTTTGAGTAGCCAGCTCTTGCATGAAGTGCCAATTTTGGGAAAAATAAAAAAAAAAAAAAAAAAGGAAAGAAACTAAAAAGAAAACAAACTGTGACTTGAAGCAAGTTTTTATACCTATATAAATTGTATATATAATATATACATATATATATAAAATAATATATATAATAATATAATAATATAATATATACATATATATATAATAAATTGTTAGAAAATATTTGAAGGCAGCATCTTAGTTTTTAACTTTTTATTTTAGTAAAAGTACTTTTCTTTTTTTTTATTTTCTTTTTGCTGTGACTAGAAACATCTATTTTAGCTTTGGCTACTCTATTTAAGCTGACAAACAGATTCAACAGTACCCACCATACAGCATTAAGCAAGGCCTTGCATTTTACAGTGTGAACCTTACAAAAACTGAATACACGTTACTACAAACCTGAAGAGATGCTCTCCCATACTATTACATATCACTTCATCATTCGGATATAGTTCGAGTGCTTGTTCATAACAGTTAAACAGATCTTGAATCCGTGCCAGAGAGTGTAGTTCTTCTGCCCATTGGAAGAGAGTAAACTGAAATGTTTCCTAGAAAATAAAACATATACCACTGTGTTGCTGGGAGTTACCAGAAGTAGGGAATGGAGCCCTGAAAACATCTGGAGGTATCCTGACATGCACCTGAACACCCTCATCTCCCTAAGCCACAGCATACAACTGTTTGATATCATAAAATGGTAGCTGGCTCACCTGGAAGAAGCAGAAATAAGCTCTCAGACATCCGAGAAGGATCAAGGGGATCATCACTCAGCAGTGAGAGTCTGTGTGTATATTAATGCATGCTCCAATACTAACAAGGCCCTATTTTTATTAAACTTGGTTGACACACACACACACAGACTAAAAGAAAAGTGTATGAATTCCCTTCATATAAGCATACAGAGTTTATTAAACACGGTCATGGCCAGCTCCATCCTTATTTTCCAATTCTGTCTTCAAAATAAAAGTAGAAATCCGTTACATACAACAAATCACAAGTACAACACGTCACAAAGGCCTCAAGGGAATACAATACATAAAATTGTTTCAAGTAATTCAAAGAGCACTTACTTTGACTCTAGTTTTTAACTCGGGAGCCAGATTTAGTACCAGGAGATAGTGAGCATACGCAGGTCCAAAATCCTGCTCCTCCAGGCAATGCTGAGCACTCTGCAAAGATCTGGAAACCAACTCCCTCCTGCTGGCTTCCCTACCACCTCTGTGAAATTTGGCATTGCAGTTGGGCATTCTGGAGATTGTGAATACCCACTTTTCCTTAAAAAAAAAAAAAAAAAAAAAAAAAAAAAAAAAAAAAAAAGTAAAGGAACAAAAGTCACACATACAGCATACTGTGGGCCAAAAAGCTTTTAATTTTCACTAGAGTTTGTAAAGACATCCTCTCTCCCCCCAAATCCTAAGCATTCAAAAACCTGCTCATCTTTGTGCCACTGATAATTCCATCAGCTCTGAGTCAAGAGTCAAGTGCGCATCACGTCTGTGTTAGACCAGGTCTGGGAAACAGATTGTGTTTCTCCCTTTGTAATATTTACTTTTGTAATAGACACTTTAGCACGTCTTTGACCCGACAGTTGTGCACACTGGATGCTCATGCACTCATAAATTTCAAAATCAACCACACAATCTGCAGGTTAAAATTTTTCTCGTTGAACAGCATCTCCATAAAACAAAGCGAGCTAATGAGTTCGCAGATTATTTCACAGAAAACAGCATGACAGTTTTTCCGCTTTAAAAAAACCATTAAAGAGTTACCAGAACCAATACACACATTTTTATACCTGCCTCGGCTACCCCTGCAACTTTGAAAGCTACTTACCTGAGAAGGGCTAATACCGCCTTCGGGATTCCCAGATGAGTCCCAAAGCCGAAGAACACGAAGTTTACATGGAGAGGGACTGCAAGAAACACAGTACCATCACGACAAGGCTTGTGTTGGTTTGTTTTTTGTTGTTTTGTGGGTTTTTTTTTAAATCCAGAACCCCACCAAGACCCGGCAGCGCACACAGGGACGTGCAAAGCCAGGGCGGGCCGTGCCACCTCGCCCGCCGTGGGATGCGGGGGCCGGGGCAGGCGACCCCAGGGCCGCCGCCCCGGGAAGCTTCGGGGGGCATGGGGGGGCTTCCCCTGCCTTGGGGACATCCATCACCTGCTCCGGGGCCATGCATGCCCTGTCGGGCACGGACCGGCATTCCCAACCCGCCGCCGCCATCCCAGTGCCGGGATCGCGCAGGCGCTGGGCGGTGCCCGGGGGGAAGAGCCACTGAGGAATAAAGGTGGTTTTCATTATTCTCGTTCTTTCTCCACCCGTATCCAGTCCCTTAAAAGGTGGCAGTTCAGCTCGTGCAAACGCAGAGCCGTAGATGTGATTCACAGCGATGTTCTCCATACAGTCCGTTGCCCTTCCGCGCTGTTCGGGTCTACGCTACCACCGGGAAAGACGCGCCACCTTAAATGTTCGCCAGCTGCAGTGTAACAAATGCACGCTGCGCACATTTACGGGATTCCTAAAACCCAGTTTTAACTCCCCTCTCGGTAAATCCAACGAACGACAGATGAGAACGCTCACGACACCAGGTTTAAGTCATGAACAAGGCCTAGTTGTTTTTGTCCAACAACTCTGCTCTGCAGCGACAGATTGCAAGGGGCAAAATTTAGAGCTCAGCTCGACATCTCCAGTCCCTAATTTCGCTCCCTCCCATGCTTAGGACACCACTTTCCTTCTTTGTGGAGTCTGGCAGACTGTCTGCTCCGGGGAAACAGCCACATGCAGAGCCCTGGGGTGCACATCTTTTCTGAAAAGGCAGAGTTCATTTGGTCATGTCCTACTTCTGGGACAAGAACAGGCCACGGCATTGTTTAGTAATTAGGAAATGTCTGGAAGCTGCTCATCTTCAATTTCGTGCTCTAAAGTATGAATGCAGCTCATCCAGGCTTTTATAGCTGTGGATATTTATTGTATGTGCATTCCGTTTTGAGAAACAAATAAGCATCATCTAAAAATGTCAGGCCAACATTTTGAACAAGATTAAACTAGCACATACAGAGTGGGAATGTGAATCTAGATGAAACACAGTAGCAGTTGAACTGTAATCCATGGCAAATTTCACTATTGCTCTATAATACTGTAAGAGAGGGTAAGTCTACAAACATTTTGAGAGAAGTGACCTAAAGGAAAAAACCCAGAACAGGCAACCTGAATGACACTAGAATCAATTTCTGATAGAGGAAAGTCATGCTAGAAAAAACATACAGTAAATGGCAAAGCACTTGGGCTGAAGCCCATGAGGATGTGCAAATATTAGTATCAGAAAGTATCAAGTACTTTGTATGAGGACTAAGCTCTGTCCTCTGAAGGAGGATATAATATCAAATTTATTATTAAATCAACTGGTACCAACAAGCCTTCCTCCAGTTTTGGAAAAAAAAAAAAAAAGCTATGAACTTTAGATACAGGTAGGGAACAGTATTCTCTGACTTAAGCTTAATTATGCTTTCCAGCTAGAGTATGATAGTATGGGGAAAAGAAACTATTAGCATCTATGGGATACAGGAAGAGAGAGAGAAAGAGTTAAAAAACCTACTGGCAATTATCACCTGTGGACAGTAAGGTGTAACAGGAGCTAGATTGTAACAAATACTGTAATCAGTAAGTATCTCTGTCACTCCACAATTCTACAAACTAGTTCAACTATTTTTTTTTTGTCAGAGCAAATAAATGCTGAACAGATAGCATAAATACTTTATAGTGCCTATTTTTAAGCATAAATGAAGTAGTACTCTGTGCTAATTTAACCCCTTTGTAGAGGACAATTACTAAAACAGGGCAGTGTAAAAAATCCTTGGAATTCACAAGACTCAATTCAGTTCAAAGGCTGGGAATGATATTTGTTAATCTCGTACAGCTTTTTTGATAGAACACTTCAGGGTAAAAATGGCCACAGAATACAATGTTTGTAACACTGAAAAAGCATACAGCTGCATTCTAAAATAATTTGATGGATAAAAATTTTGCTGTAAGGGAGTGCCAGAAAGGAATGTCCATCTTATCAGATATATACATGATTGTCATAATAATAATGAAATTGGTTGACAGTGGAATAAATAATGTTGGTCTGCATCGTGGGTGGTCAGAGATCAGTCAGTTTCTATTTGCACTCTTGATGGATGAGAGCAGAGGGAACAGGCAGCCCAGTGGTACTTCATATATGCACGAGACCCTTAAGATCATGCAAGCCAACAGTAATGTCACAGTCATAAGCAAGATGTGAGTTAGAAGGAAATTCTATAAACTTTCTATTAAACTCCTAACAGGACTAACAGAGGTAAAAGTGGTTAGACAAGACAAGAAACTATAATTACTTGGAAGGATGTTGTTGCTAATGATGTTTTCAACAAAACTGTGTGTTGAAAATGCTGGGAGCCGATATCAGTACTCTCTAATAAAATGTAAATAAAACTGAAAGTTAAATTCACCAATTTCTAACTCATCTCTCCATAACATACAGCCTGGAGATGCAATCAGCCACAGATCAGAGGATCATCTTGCATGAAAATCAGAATGGTGATCGCACAAGAACATAAGGAAGATAAGACTGAACAAAACATATGACATGCTGGTGTATCCCTATCATATAGAAGAATTTGAAGAGGGTATTTCCTGACTCCATGCGTGCAATGAGTGCCAAGGGAAAATAGCCAAAGGAAAGCTAAATACACTATTTATGACAAGATATTTCTAGGGCTTCACATAGTCAACCTATCTTATAGTCTCTTAAAAGAGGCTCCAGTAAGGCTGTAAAATTCAATGACTTTGAGTAGGGAATGGCAGAAGAGAGGAGCTTTTTCTAAACTGCTGATATAAAGACACTTCAAGCCTTAGTGACAAAAGGGCAACTCGTTTTATTGCTCACTAGATACGTACTTGTTCATACAGTAATGGGTTACTATTCTTCCCAGTCTTTCGGTTTGTGTTTGGTTGTTTTTTTTTTGTTTGTTTTGTTTTGGTTTTTGTGTGTGTGTGTGTGTGTGTTTGGTTTGGTTTTGTTTTGTTTTTTAAATCACAATTCTGAAGTTTTAGAGTCTGACTGGTGGGTCAGGTTTGGGAAAAGATATATTTAATAATTTTGGTGATAGGAATCCAAGATGTTGTCTGGATGCCAACACTGGATAAACAGTGTAGAGTATCGATGTAACAGTGATTTTGGTTCCTTGCCTTATTATATAAAAACAAGTTAACTCTATTCTGGGAAAAACTGTGTTATGTTTATGTATGTATTTCTGTTGGACTTCAGTTGCTCCTTTTACGTGCAATTAGAACGGAATACATTTTTACTGTACATGATTGAGCCAGGTGGACCAATTTTCCTTAATGGGCTTGTCATGGTAGGACAAATCTAAACTTTAGACCCAGTGGTTTTTTGCCAGCTAAAAAACTCAGTACTAAGCTAAACATTCTTTTTTTTTCTTTTCCTTTTTAATTTGAATGCAAGCACAAATCCACACAAAGCATGGGATCCAATTACTTTACAACACTTCAGTGCAATTATAATAGGGAAACTACAGTAACTATAAACAAGCATGAAAAATATTATTCCAACTAATGCCAAAGACAACTACAGGTCAAAGTAAATAAACAATTCATGGAAGGCATACTTACTCTCAAAATGCTGCTCCAGTAATCCAAACAGATAAAGATTGTTTGTTATTTCTTTAGGGTGTTTTTTTTTTTAATTATTTTTAAACTGAGTTTTGAATAACATATTAGTTTCTCAGTTAAGTAATATTAGAAAATAAGTATCACAGCAGACAATTATTTTGCAGATTAATTTAAAATGAGATTCATGAAGTGCCCCCCTATTTCCATACTTGACTTCTGCAGGTCAGTGCCTGGGGTCATACAGGAAGGGGCTGATAGTTCCACTGCTAGTTATCTTCATCTCAGACATGCAGATTAGGTTTAACTGTGGGCTCAATAATAGTACACTGAATTAATACCAAAGCTCATTGTTTCAAATGGAGCAGGAACTAACATGCAATTTGCCAAAATACAGAAAACAAAATAGATTGAAGTTAGTCCCAAAGGAGACAGCACATACCTTCATGAGTAAAATATATATGCCCCAATCATCTAACAGGGTCCCACCAAAGCACTATGAATTGCACTATGGTCAAACCATTAAAACCATGAAACTATAGCTAAATTATAAATAAAAGTATAACTACAAGCCTTTTTCTGTTTTGGTTTGATTTTTTTTTCCATGAGTTTCCTAACGTTCTTAACTGAAATAATTCATCGAGTTGTCTTCTCAGGGTCTTGCTCTTGCTGCAGTACTTGTTCACAAAAACTGTTTGTATTAGTTTATTGAATGAAGACATAAAGGTGAGTCTACCTCTTCTCTGCAGAGTATTTCATGGGCAGACACATGAGCAGGACAGGGGCAGGCGAGCAGTGCCAGCCTTCTCAGCTGGCAGACCACCATGGCTGATTATGGATCAAGCAGCCCGTGTGCAGCTCTGTGCATCTTCCAACTGAGAGCCTGCTCATGCCCTTCCTAAAGCCCAAAACGTTTTTGTGAGGTAGAGGGGGCCTGGCAGCTGGTAAAATCATCGAAAATGCTGAGTTGGAAGGGACCCATCAGAATCATCCAGTCCAACTCCTGGCTGTGCACAGGACATCCCAAAAATCACACCATATGTCTGAGAGCATTGTCCAAACACTTCTTGAACTCTGTCAGGCTTCGTGCTGTGACCACTTCCCTGAGGAGCCTGTTCCAATGCCCGATCACTCAGTGGGTGAAGAATCTTCTGATATCCAGCCTAAACCTCCCTTTACTTAAACCTTCATGCGGTTTCCTTCAGTTCTGTCACTGGTCACCACGGAGAAGAGATCACTGCCTGCCCCTCCTCTTCCCCTCACAAGGAAGTTGTAGCTGTAATGAGGTCTCCCCTCTGTCTCCTCCAGGCTGAGTGGACCAAGTGACCTCAGCAGCTCCTCATACGGCTTCCCCTCAAGGCCCTTCATCATCTTCATTATCCTCCTTTGGATGCTCCCTAATAATTTAATATCTTTCTTCTGTTGCAGTGCCCCAAACTGCCACAGTATTCAAGGTAAGGCCACCCCAGAGAAGAGCTGGCGGGACAATCTCTTCCCTCCACTAGCTGGTGATGCTTTGCTGGATGCCCCCCAGGACACGGTTGGCCCTCCTGGCTGACTCATATTCAACTTGCCGTCGACCAGGACCCCCAGGTCCCTTTCTGCAGTACCGCTTTCCAGCACCTCATTCCCCAGTCTGTACACACAACTAGGGTTGCCTCATCCTAGGTGCAGAACTCGACTTACCCTTTTTAAACTACGGCTGTGGCCTGCCCACCCTCTCTGACTTGCCGAGGTGCCTCTGCAGGGCAGAGGGCTCTCTCTGGCAGGGCAGTACCTGCCCGCCTTCCCCGCTCGGGGACGCCCGCGGTGCTCCAGCAGCAGCTCCGCCCGGGCGCCGGGAACACCGGCGCGGCCCCAGCCACCCGCCCGGTGTCGCCGTCGCCGCGGGGGCGCTCGGAAGGGGCGGTCTGTAGTCGGGCCCGGGGCTTTGCCCGCCCCGCCCCGCCCGGCCGGGCGTGTCGCGGCGGCGCTGCCGGGAGCGGGGCGTCCCCGGCCGCGGGTAGGGCGGCTCGGCGGAGCTCGGCACTGCCCGCGCCCAGCGCCGTACGGGGCGGATCGCCGCTCTCTTTGTGGCCGTGGCCGCTGAGGGTTCAGCTCCTGGTGCTGCTGCTGCTGAGGGCTCCTTGGCGGCGCTGCGGTTCGCGGGGAGCCGAGCCCCGGCGCGGCAGCGGCGGCAGCAGCAGCAGCAACAACAGCAACAGCAGCCATGGGGCTGCAGCCCCTGGAGTTCAGCGACTGCTACCTGGACAGCCCCTGGTTCAGGGAGCGAGTGAGAGCCCACGAGGCAGAGCTGGAGAAGACCAATAAGTTTATCAAGGAGTTGCTGAAGGATGGGAAGAACCTGATCGCCGCCACCAAGAGTGAGTGGAGGGTGCGGGGGAGCTACGTGGGCGGCTGCCGGCGGCGCGGGGCGCGGGGCCCGGCGCCGGCAGCTTTTGCCTTGCTGGGGGTGGCTTTGCAGTGGCTACTCCAGCCTCTGCCTTGGGTACCCCATCAGCCGCTGCGGAGACGTAGGTCTTCCCCAGCCCTTCGCCGCGGAGGGGAGTAAGGGACAGAGGCAGCTACACTCCCCTACTGTCGCCTGTTGCTGGGCCTGGATTGTGTGTTCGGCGGTGCCGAGCCCGGAGCCAGCTGCCGTGTGAAATCCCCTTGGGGGGACTCGGTTTCAGGTGTTCTGGGCGCGCTGCGAGCTGAGCGTCTGTGAACTGCATACCTGAACGTAAACCATGTCGTGTATGTGCTTTTGCAGTCTGTGAAGAGGCTGATGGAAAATACCCTTTTATCAGAAGTTTACGTGTAGTGGGAAATTATCACACTTGAAGTGCTGCGCTGACAGCGCTAGTTATTAATTCTATGCCTTTGGTCTCTTAAACTGTGGTAGTGTTTTGTTAATTTTATGTTTTGCTTGTTGAATATATGTGTACTGTATATAGATATAGGGTTAGCTGTGCTGTAGTTTATGTGAGAATCATGTCGTTTTCCTTGAATGACCATGTTAATGTACGTTCTTGATGTAGTGTTGTGCTAATATGATTTTTACCATTTAACTTAAGATACAGTGTTGTAATCCCCTGAATATCTAGTGGGATGATATTGACGTGCCTGGATAAAAAGGTGGAAAATGCCATATCAAATTTCCCTCATTTGTAGCTGTTATTCTTTGGCCAGTTTACATTCACTTATTGCAAATCATGATCTTAGAGCATCATTTGAAATTTGTGACTTGAAGTGTTGGTGTAAATCATCTTAACTTAGAGTGTAAAGTAAAAAAGTGTCCCTAAACTGGGATAAGAACAGTAGAAGGAAATCATTCCACTTCTGTTTCTCAAGCATTGAGACAGTATTTTGGCAACTGCCCCAAGCCCTTAGTTTCTCATGTATGGTTATGGATACAGAACTTAATTTGAAAGCGTGAAGCTGATGGTGCAAAGGAAAGTCCTAATGTGAATGAGCCTCCTGGCCACAGCAGAATCCCGTGCTGGTAATTTTTGTCTTGGAGTGCAGTGCTCAGTGTGCTTTGCTGTGTGTGGTGGCAGCCAAGGAGTCAGTGTGCTGACCAGACCCACCTCACAGAGCGCCTCACAGGGCTTGATGAAATACTCAGGGCTAGCCCGTGAGAAATATTTAGAGAAAGCTACTTGAGACTCTCCGGCTCTGTGTCAGGTCTAAGCAATGCTTTCCTTTCTGAGATGAGTCATAAGTTTTATTCTTGAGTGTAGTTGCTGTACCTTATTCTAACAAACATATGTGCTTCATTGTTCTTGTTTGAAAAGTAGAAACAGGTTGGACCTTTCCTTACATTTCAGTTTTCTGCAGTTGTCTCTCCTCTTTACAGTGCCCTGATTGACAGGGTTGAAGTTGAGTTACCTTCCTCTGGTGCTGGTGAAGCATTGCCATAGTTCAACAGGCATTAAAAGACAAATTGGACCAGAGGAAACACAAGGAGAAGTTAAAACCCTTCAGAACCCCAGTGGTTAGGGTATTAGTCCTCCTTGTGTTTTCAGAAGAAAACATCGGCATGTGAATTCTTTGAGGAACCTGATTCCTTTGCTGTCAGGAAACCAAATGGGATTAGTATTTGATCCAAAAAAGCAAGCTTGAGAAGTGGTCTAGACACAGAGCTCGCTATTCACTTCTGTCAAAACTGCATTTTCTGCACAAAGACAGACTTACTGCAATTTAGACAATGTGATAATAAAGCAAGCTTAGATGACTGCCTTAGACAACAATTACAACTTTTAGTAAATTGTTTTAGTCTTCTGAACAAAAAATAGCTAAAATAGCTAAAATATTTCTCTGTTTCTAGAACCAGGTAGATTAAGAGATATGCATCTGGTTTAATTGATTTCTGAGCAATTATGCTCAGCTTCTCTGAATGGTCTGTGAAATATAAAATGTAGTAGGTGAACTATTGTTCTTAAATTTGTGGAAAATTAGGGGACTGCAATAGACACCACCTGCATTCTCCCCTCCCCCCTTAGTGCTTTCCTTCTATCACTTGTAAAGCAGCCGCTTACAACAAACGTTTCAGAGATTCTTTAGGTGTGAATAACTGGTGTAATTGAATAGATCCCACTTCCTGCTTGACAGACAGCCTTGTAAGTGACGTGTATTCTGCCTGCATTGGGTTGCATCTTGACAGCTGGAAGCAGATATTGCTACCACTCCCCCTGCTTCATAGGAGTTGCCAGTCTCATAGGACAAAAGAGTATCACGATGTGGATCTTCTCTTTAGCTCTCTTCCATTCGTCTCCTCCATTGTATGGGATTGTATTTTTCACCTGAATGGCAGAAGAATTAATTTTTTGCTCGTACAGGACTATACTGCTTAAAAAAAAAAAAAAAAAAAAAAAAGAGAGACACACACAACGAAAATAAGAAGGATCTTTTACAATCTTAATTGTTGAATTTCCAGAGTGAAGTGTATCTTTACACTTTAAAGTTACAGTAGTTTCAAGATGTGATAGAAAGATAAACAAGACTGACTCAAAGCTGTCTGTTTCCTGTGTAATGGTTTGAATCATTGGGTTGTCTAGTTCAAACTTAATTTTGAAAGAATGAATAAACGATAGATGGTTCTTTATCTTTTCTGCAACAGTTAAATATGGTTAAGAGGGGCACAGAAAGACATTTTTTCCCACTCTCAGTGATCAGTAAATACAAATGGTATACATGTATGCTTTTTAAAATAGAACTGTAATATTTCTCAGGGGATTCTAGTTCAGTTAAACAAGTTAGGATCAAAATAGTTTGTAAATAACTTCTGGATGGAGCTAGTTGGGCTTCTGTTGAGAGAAACTGAATTTAAAGATGCCTGATCAGAGAATCCTTATTCTGAATCATGAAAGGAACTTAAACTCTTAGTTCTAAGCTCTTAAAAATCTGAGATGCACTGGATAAATACTATGTATTTGCTTCTATGTTAGTCTAGTTCTGGGTCTCTTGGCACAAGTGTGAGATCTATTTGGAGTTTTTGAATAAATTTTTATGAAAGTGAGACTTTTCCCTAAACCCATACTAGGAGCTGCCACTTCTTATGAGATATCAGGGTGGAGTAGGAAGAGTCAGCAGGAGCATAGGTTTTGGCCCTGGGCATCTCACAGGGGGTTTACAAAGGATACGTGTGAGTGAGTGCTCACAGCTATTCCATGTGCCTGAAAACACAGCCTCCCCATTCTTGGATTTGGGATGAAAACAGAGCAGAACTCTGTTTGAGTCAACTGCAGTGATTTTGTAATGGGTTGGTGAAGACAGAAGATAGATGGAAAAGCCAAGACAACAGAAAAGTTGAGTTCGCCAGGAGGCTTTCAAGAGGTGTTCTGTATGCAGTGCCCATCTAAGGGAAGCGTAGACAAAGTTTGATGGGGAAGAATACTTTACATGGGCCTCTCGGCCATAATGCATCATAAGGCCTTCATCAAGTCAGCATCAACTACTGCTGTGTGACATCACAGTGTTCAAATTCTCTTTTCGCTCCTGCCACAATGCAGAGCAGCCACCTCACTCTACTTGCATCCTGTGAAACTTGCTACCCAGCGGCCCCATTGTGTGGTTGTCACTGGAGCAGACCTGTCCCTCGTTACACTACTGTCTCTGTTTCAGCTGAGTGCAGGGTAATTCCTCCTGTACCCTGAGATTTTGGCTTGTAAACTCAGTTCTGTGGTGTCTTAGGCATTTTATTTGGTGCAGTGGACATCCTGACTATCCAGTTCTGATCTCTACAGGCAGCTCAGTGTGCTCAGGCTTCTGATAACTAATTTTTATTGCCATTTTTGTTTTATATTTTTCACAGGAGAGTTGCTTCTTGCACTCTTCCAGACAGAATACTAACCTAGAACTGTATTTATTTAATCTACAGAAAGAGCTGGTTGTAAAATAAAGAGTTATTGGTGATTGTTACTAGAGAATGCTGGTTTACTTCAGGGAGTATATCTGCATTCAAGAAGAAATTAAAAGTTCGATAGTTCTCTTTCCTCTGAAGTTTTTTTAGTCATTGGTCGTTTACAAGTTTGCCAGCAATAAGTAAAGGAGACAGGAAATCTTGTCAGCAAGAGAAATAAAGCCACTCCCAGTCCCACCTCCAACCTAGGAGAAAAGACTGAATCTTTCTTTTAACGAAGTTGACTGAAGAACCTAATCCAGTCCCAGGAACCAGTCTGATGTCTGCGTTTTCCAAACCCGTAATCTTTTTTCTTGGCCAGTTCTCTTACTGTGTGGTGGTGATTGACCTTTCAGACACTGGTCTAAGGTAGGGTTTTGGTCTGCCCTGGTATGTACATTATTATGTAAATGTAAAGGCTGTGGTAATCCACAATAACACCACAGGAAAGCCTCTCAGATCACTTGAACCATGGTGCTTTTTTTTTTTTCCTTAAGGACTAATTGTCCCTTTTTTAAAGCTTTCCTTAGTATAATCTGCAGTTATGAAACCATGAACAGTGTGTGCCAGCTCTCAAAGTCTTAGGAATTTTCTGCAACAAAAATGGTGTTCTACTGACACTCTAGTACATGTCAAAGGAGTAAGGCAAAACTATTAATATAGCCTTAATAACTTATTAATAACTTCTAGAGAAGAAATGGACATTCACTAAAGATTTAGGAAGAATCCAAAGATTGAGTAAAAACTAATGTCATTCCAGGAGAGTGGGGATTATTGTGAGAGGGCCTTAGCTGAACTTGAGTGGAAAGTTTCCTAAATCGACTGTGGTTATTTAGGACACTGATTAATCCACCTTGAATTCATTGACAGCTCTGAATTAATAGATCTTCACACAGTGTTTTAGAAAGCTATTTTATTTTTCAATTAGTACCTCAAACCCAAGCTTTATTTCTATTGGAAGGCATGCTTTAGGTGTCATAACCATAAGCAAATCAATGCTATTAGTGAACACTCTGAGATTTAAATCTGAAATATACTTTGCTAGGGCCATGCTAGATAAAAATTTCTGCCAGGGCAGCAGATCCTGTATTGCAAAGACTACTAAGCAGTATGTACCTTTAAAAAACCCTCACACTTTCTGTTGGAATAGAGCTCAATAATGGAAACATTAGAAAACTGAGGCAAACAGGTACTTTGGGGCCCATCTGATACAGGTTTCTCTTAAGAAAAGTGCTGCTTATAATAGAACGTTGCTTTTGCCTTCCCTTCAAGATAATTGCCACAGCTGGGGACTAATTAACTATGGCAGTATTCTTCTCCCCCCCCCCCCCCTCCTCGCCTCCCCTTGCTTGTAGATAAAGTTGCTTCTTTTGAGGATCAGGCAAGTACATTCTTTTGAGAAAGTACTCCGGAGAACATTGTGTTTAGCTCCACCCCAAGTAAAGCCTTCGTTACTGTGTCAGTAGCTATAAAAAGTGTCAGACTCATTCTGTAGAGGATGCCAGTTTGTCATCTTGAATCTCGTCTTTTCAGCTTGAATTACTTACTAAATCCATTACCGTCTTTGTCCTGTAGATGTTCCACTGCTCTTTTTTTTTTTTCTGTATTAAAAGTGGAGCATTGTGCTAGTGAGCTAGAAGATGTGATGTCAGATAATATGAAATTTCACTAATTTATATGGATGTTCTTGGTGCTGAGAGATGTGACAGGCTGTTGTTAAATAAACATCTCTTTAATATTTTGGGGGAAAAGCATCGTTTTTCAGCTCTAGATAAAATGCGTAAACAGTCATTAAAGAGAATGTCAGTGATCAGTGTAATTTTCAGTCTTCAGGGCAAACCCAACAGAAATATGTTATAATTTTTAGAGAAATTGTCCGGTTGATAATGTTGAAAAGTTTTTGTTGGTTTATTTAAATGGCAAATGTTTTAGAAATATGATTTTAGAATTACATCGAATCTCAGTCTGTCTTAAAGAGTTGGAAAAAAGGGTGGATTTGCCTTACAGGCTGTAAAATGTAGACACCTGCTTCCAATTAAGTGAAGAAAAATAGGCCCACTGCTAAGGCTGCAGGTGTATGCTGTACCTAAAATTATCCTGTGCTTGCCAGCTGCATATAGCAAAATTGTTTCAAATTTTAACAAGCAGAGCTTATGACACTGATAACAGTTCTCAAGTCAAGCCTAAAATGACTTCATAGTGTTTTATTGAGGTAGAATGTCTCCGGACTGGCACAGATTTTTTCAAGGATGATACTTCTATTATGTTTTGTTGTTGTGTTTTTGTTTTTTGTTTTTTTTTTTTCTTTAATTTTTCCCTTGGTGTACAGCAAGGGAAGTAGCAAACAGGCCGGGTGTTCTGGCCTTGCTTTAGAAAGGAGCATGTGAAAACATGTTTGGAATGGCACTGCATCCCAGTACTTCTCTCCTCCTCCCCAGCTGTCTTTTAACATGACATTAATTAATGTATATAGTTTACCTTGACTTTAGTGTTTTTGCTTTACAATGCCAGCTTCAGTTGCTGGTGCAGCACTTAACATGTTAACCCAATAACCAGAGGCTTGGCTGTTTGAGGGAGACAGTCCACAGCGTGTCAATATGCTTAATGTTTTGATAGTGTGGGTTGTGGCTTCTTGAGATAATTTTTATGACTTGCTTATGTCTGATAATGTTTTCTTTTGGGTCTAATGTCACTTTTTTTAAGTTTCAAGACTAGATTTACTGTTGTTCTGTGACTATGTTCTTAAGATGTTACAACATTCTCAGTGTTTCACTTATCTTTTAATAGTCTTCAAGCTTTTGAGTTGGCTATCGAAGACACTTTGAACAAAGTTGAATGCTTTCTGGAATATCTAGTGAATGTAAAATAGATGTTCAAATAAACATGGGCACATATTGGCAGAATAGTTTAGGAAACTACTGCTCAGGGAATTAAACATCTCTCTCTGCTGGTGGTTGCTGCCACCCACTGTAGTTGTCAGTCTTAATCAGCACCCAAAATCTGCCTTGTTGCTAAGTCAAACCCACCTTCTTTGCCAAGTTTAAACGAAGCCATCAATTTTGCAATGAATTGAGTGAGGCAGGCTCATGTGCTCCATCCCAGCAGCTGCTGTGGAGGCTATTGCTTTTTGAGTGTGACTTTGACAGAAAAGAGGGCAGCAATTTATAATGCCCCATGTTATACATCTGGGATAGATGCATGCCTTCTGTCCAAAGTGCATGTTTAGCTATCTCACTGGGAAATAAGATACTGGAAAGGGAAGTCTGTGGCTGGGTTTATACTATCCTCAAATTCTTTTTTCTAAACAGACATTTTTTTGATTTTTTGACAGACAGCCTAAATGTCATGTTATTGCTTTTCCATACCAGCTCGTAACTATGGATGGAGCTTCTTGCCTGCTCTTTGTGAATGCCTTTTTTTGTTTCCTCCCAGTTCTTAGCCATCCTGTGTGTTTGCTCATCTTTCAGGATAAAAATAGAGGGAAAACATCCAAGCCTTCAGAAGCAATGTGGCCATCACAGGCCAAGGCCAAATCAGGAGTTCCTGTAAATCATTCGTGTTAGGCTTGTCCACTGTGGGAAAGGAGCAGTGTGGGGGGAAAAACAATCTACAGAGATGGAAAATCAATGTTATTAAAGAGATTGTGGTTTAATAGCCCACACCTTTGTTGTTGTCGTGTTGTTGCCTCTTTAATTGAGAGGACTGGGCAGGTGGGAGTTATCTGCTCAATAGGTAGGGCAGAGAGAGGCTTTGCCTCTCAGATCTGGTTGTTACAGCTTCTCTCAGTTCTCCTCAGCTTTTGTATATGCACCTGGCTGGTTGGGACTGTGTGTCCTTGAAGAAGAAAAACAATGCATTGTTTAATTTGGCAGGGAAAATTGAGTATCCAGGATGAAACTGAGCAGGGCTGTGTACCAGATCTGGGCCTCGAAGGACATTGTAGTGTGTGTGGTTTACAGGAGTAGATTCTCAGCCACTTTGTTGCTAGTGAGTGTTTTTTAGCTTGGAAATTTCTCCATGTCCTCCATTAGGCTGATGTGTGGAGGCTTAGGAATGATGAATAAATTAATGGTATTGAGTCTGAAGCTTGTTGCACTTCAAGCATTTAAGCCGTAAGAAAAATTGGACTGTAATGTATCTAATCTCAAAACCTGTGCTTTCTTTCCAAGTAGAGTGCAAGCACCTTATTTTTGTTTGTTTGTCTTAATCTATTATTTTGTCAGTCATTAGAAAGAGTTGAAAAATACTGAATGTGGGTATGATGGAACAAAAAATGGAAAAAAAAAGGAATTTTTTAGCAGTTTTAAGTGAATATATAGTTATGCTTCTTATTAAGAAATCCTACTATCTTGCAAAGAGGTGGAGGAAACAGGCTGCCAGGTCACTGAGGACCTGAGAAAAACTTTTAAACTATCATTTTGACAGTGGGTCGCAGTTCTTAGAAATCTGTCATTGGGCTGAGTTTGTAGCTTATGTGGATTAGCAGACTGGGAATGCTGCATAGGTTCAGCCTTTGGAATACATCAGCACTCCAAGAACAAAGCAGTATAACTTGTCCATGCTTTTTTCCTGTTAAGATATCAGGTTGTGTGCTGTTGCTGTTGAAGAGGCCTGGACCAACTGACAAACTCAGTCGAGAGCCAAATGACTGTTCCTCCAAAGCTTTTGTCTGTTCAACTTCTCAACCTGGAAGCCTTTCAGGAACAAAGCTGACTTTGTCCAGTCTGCTCTTAAACACTTGCTCTGTGGTAATATTACTGTACTTGTATTGTGCTTAATTTTTCTTTGTTTTCAGTCATTTCAAAATGCACAGTTTCAAATTTCTGTTGTGCCTCTTGCCTCGCTGCTCCCTTGTTGCAGTAGATTGAGGATCTTTTGCTAAAAGAAATAAAAGTACCTGGAAATAAAAGAACCTGGAACTATTGAATCCTTTGCGGTTTTTTATTTGTTTGCTTGGTTTTGTAAAGTTGTTTGTTTTTATTATTATTATTATTTTTAGAAGTGTTATGGTTAAACCCCAGCCAGCAACCAAGCCCCATGCAGCTGCTCACTCGCTCCCCCACCAGTGAGACTGGGGGGGAGAATCAGAGGGTTAAAAGGTAGAAAACTCGTGGGTTAGGATATTAACGGTTTACTAGGAAAACCAAAAGCTGTACACAAAAGCAGAGCGACACAAGGAATTCATTCACCACTTCCCATGGCCAGGCAGGTGCTCAGCCATCTCCAGGAGAGCAGGGCCCCATCACACATGGCAGTTACTTGGGAAGACGAATGTCATCACTCCAAACCTCCCCCTCTTTATATACTGAATGTGACTTCATACAGTATGGAATATCCCTTTGGTCAGTTTGGGTCACCTGTCCTGGCTGAGTCTCATCCCAGCTTTCCATGCACCCTCAGCTTCCTTGCCAGCATGGCAGTACAAAAAGAAGAACAGGCCTTGGCCCTCTCTAAGCCCTGCTCAGTAATAAGTAAAACAGTCCTATTATCATCACTGTGTTTAGCACAAATTCAAAACTCAGCCCCTTACCAGCCACTGTGATGAAAATTAACTATCTCAGCCAAAAACAACACTAGAAGTAAGACAATCTTATTCTAAAAAGAATCTAGAAAAACTCCTCTGTCCCATGACCATTTTTTTTAGTTTGTTTCACAAAACACATCTGTGTGTCTTCCATTACTGCTTGTCCTGTGGGGTTCTGTACGGTTGCACCTGAGGGGGAAGGCTGCCATCCTGAGGGGTGGGGAACTAGCTAGTCGAGAATGGAAATGTAATGTTGGCACCTGCTTCTCTTCTCTTCTCTTCTCTCACTGGAGTTTTTAGCAATGTTTCGTGAAGGAATGGTGCTAAGCTCCAGACATGTAGCTCAAGTTGTTGTGTAGTTAGTATAATGAGCTAGGCAAATATTTGTGTTACGTCCTTGAATGTCATGTGTAGGAACTTGGTTCTCTGTTTAGATGGACTTTACTGAGGGCCTGTAGCAAAACTGAAGGAGATTTGAACCCAGTGAGACAAGATGCCATGGCTTAAGAAGACCCGAAGTGTGTTCTCTGACTCATCAGTCTGTTGCAGAGCTCAAGCACCTGAGGACTGATGGCCATTATCTCTAGGTAGGCTCAAGTAGTGTAACCTGCTCTGAGGGTACTGATGACTAGAAATGACCTCCTGGAGGGCTGAGATCTGATGCCAAGCAGATTGAAAGATCTGTGAGAGGCTGTGTCTGATTGACCTAAGAGACAATGCATTTTGTTGTGTGTATGCAAATATTACACAGTATGTGTAGTATGTGATATCCTGGATGCAAATATTATTGGAAAATGTAGCTTTGAGACTCAACAGTAATGTTTCTTTTCATTCACTTATCTGGAAATGTTATATTTCCCTTCCTGTCTCCATTAACAGCTTTCGTGTATCTGTAATTTGAATGTGTCTTAGGTATGAATTCTTTTTTATTTACAAAAATACCTTGTATTTTGGTACAACATAATTTGTTTGGGGCTTTTTTTTTTTTTTTTAATGTTGCTATAGGTTCCTTCTCAGGTCAGTCCTCAGAATCTTGCTATAGTGAACGTGGTTTGTGTCTGCAAGCTTAGATGTTGTTTCACAGACATGAATAGTTTTGTGGTATGAACAAAAGAGGCAAGCTGTCTAGAGAAGTGATTTTGTGAGCAGCTTTGGGCAAGCCCTTCACCTTTTTATATCTTTCTTTCCATCACTATTTAAGCTATTGCCTCAAATTTGGGGACATTTGTCTATCAAGCATTTCAGGAATATTGGAACATCACAGAGAAGTGTTTTGTATCATTCCCTTCTGCGTTACGGAAGACTGCACCCACTGTTCTTTTTCTGTAGTCATTGTTTGAATTGCGCAGTAGTTATAAACTTCTTTTATCCTCTTCAAGTAAATTAACATAATATAGACTCCATTAGGAGAATGTGCCATATTCTCCTACACTCATGTGTTGGACATCTCAGTATGGATGGCATGGCAGTATGAGCTCAGAAAGCAGCTGCTCTGCTTTTGACGTGCAGATTATTCAAGCGGAAATTTAAGTCAGCAGTTTGGCTTTTCTAAGGTTTATAGCATATCATAATTCACTTTTTTATAGACAGTATCCTTATGTGAAGAAAAACAGGTATGCCAACCTTGCAATAATGCTTCCTGGATGTGATGAACTCCATATTTGTAAAGTTATTGCAAAGCTTGCTTCACTGAGGAGTTTTTATTTTGCTTGTAGTTCTTTAAATGAAAGTGTTTGCAAGAAAGGTGGCTTTCATAGAATCATAGAATTAACTGGGTTGGAAGAGACCTCCGAGATCATCAAGTCCAACCCTTGATCTGACCCACTGTGATTACTAGATGATAGCACTCAGTGCCACATCCAGCCTCATTTAAAAAACCTCTAGGGATGGTGAATCCACCACCTCTCTGGACAGGCCATTCCAATGCCTGATTACCCTTTGATACCTTATTGAAAATTAGTTTGGCATTATTACAATTAATGCATTTAAAAATACAATTAGTAATTAAGATGTCAGTCAAGAAAAGCAGCAGCATTTTTTTGGATGGAGGAAGCAACTGGACCACATAGCAATTAATCTGATAGTGTCTGCCTGACACTTCTGTCTGGTACAGGGAAAAGTTTCTCTAAATGGAACTTAACTGGGTTTGTAAGCAACATGTAATAGAAACAAGTAATCAAAGCCCCTCCTGAAACAAAAGCTTCTGATGCCACAGAAGTGTCAAATAAACCCCAAATAATTCCATCAATGTTTATTTCAATTTCAGTCCCTTTATAAATAAAATTTTCTGTGTGTGCTTTCTGTTCCTGTAGTGATAGCTATGGTTTGCTTGCTTTTAGGATCTTGAAGACTTGTGAGCAGACCAAAGGGATTGTATGCTTTTGATATCTGGGATTTGATAGTAAATCCTTGTCAAGAAAATTTGTCTTTAAGTGTAAAGAGTATCATCTTTTGAGTAAGGATGCTCTTCTTCATAGAGGTTTTTTTCCCCCCGAAGCCCTTTCTTTCAGTTTCTCTTTTAAATATAGAAAATTCCTGTAGTTTAATAGTGGCCAGGAAGTGATCTCACATTTCATGAGGATGTTCTTGAATGGCCTTATTGGAACATTGCTTCCTACACACTATTATTAGTGTAGTAGCCGAGAGAGATATGAGCAGCTGCCGAGTTTTGTTCCTACTGCCTGGATGGGTGTGTTGGGATGGCATTCCCAAAGTGACAAGTAGACACACTGGGGGATGCCAGGAAGGATTTTTGATTGGAAAATAGTTGACATTAGGTCAGTGGTTTGTGATTCTATCTTTTCTCTCTGTCTCCCTTTTGAGAGGTCTTAGTAGGGTGACTTTTCAGATGATTCTTGCTGTTTGATGTCTTTAGCTGCCTGTTCTGGTGAAAATTTATAAAGCAAACTTATGTGAATGTTTTAGTTTGAGTACTAAGGATGAGCAGGAAAGGTCCAATAGGCATGGGTTTTAGCACTTGGTAGCATGGAGACAGGAGCCAGCAGTGTGCCCAGGTGGCCAAGAAGGCCAATGGCATCCCGGCCTGTATCAGGAACAGTGTGGCCAGCAGGAGCAGGGCAGTGATCCTTCCCCTGTACTCAGCTCTGGTGAGGCCACACCTGGAGTGCTGTGTCCAGTTCTGGGCCCCTCAGTTCAGGAAAGACATTGAGGTGCTGGAGCAGGTCCAGAGAAGAGAAACGAGGCTGGTGAAGGGACTTGAGCACAAGTCCTGTGAGGAGAGGCTGAGGGAGCTGGAGTTGTTTAGCCTGGAGAAGAGAAAGCTCAGGGGAGACCTCATCACTCTCTGCAACTCCCCGAGAGGAGGTTGTAGCCAGTTGGGGGTCAGTCTCTTCTCCCAGGCAACTCTCAGTAAGACAAGAGGACATGGTCTCAAGCTCTGCCAGGGGAAGTTTAGTTTGGATATTAGGAAGAAATTATTTCCAGAGAGGATAATCAGGCATTGGAATGGGCTGCCCAGGGAATTGGTGGATTCACCGTCCCTGGAGGTTTTTAAGATGAGACTGGATGTGGCACTTAGTTTTGTAACTGTGGTGGTCGTGGATCAAGGGTTAGACTTGATGATCTCAGAGGTCCTTTCCAACCCAGCTGATTCTATGATTCCTAAGAGTGTTTGGCACAGAGCTTCTAGGACAGAACAAAGGCTGAATCAAGTCCTCTCTGAAGTATGTACCTCTAATTCCTTGCTAGGCTTTGGGAAATTATGGTTTGGACTTTTAAAATAATTTTTCCTTTTTTTCTGTGCATCTACCATTGTTTTTTTCCTACCTGGTAGCAGTTTATTGAGTAGGAGTAATTTACTGAAAGCAAAGGCAGAATGAATACTGTCTGGTGATTGCCACGGCATTGCCACAGGCCACAGATGTTACAGAGCAGAGGATTCTCTGCTGGCAAGATAATGACAAAACAAAGAGGAATGTTGTTCTCAGGTTTTCTTTTTTTTTCCCCCAGAGTAAACTGCCATCTCCCCTGGTTGCATCCCTCTCTTACAAAACCTTAAGTGTTGCGAATGTCTGTTGAGTTTTTAGTCATAGGAGAACAATTAGAGAAGAAAAAGATAGCTTTTGTATCTCTATAAAATAGTAGATGGAATACATTGATGTCAGTAATTGGTAGTGTCAGAGAAAGACAGCATGTCAGTTCTCTTCTGAAGAGGGGAGTGTTGGGATTTCTCTCTTGCTTGTTTTTTGGTGTTTTGTTTTTTTTTTTTGCTTCAAGAGAGGGACTCCTTATGATGCTCTCTAGTACAGTTTTCCTCAGCCTTTTCAGATGAAAGGATTCTCTAACTTTTCCAGGGGAAAAAAACATACTGTTTTGTACAACGTTATATAATAATGCTGTGGTAGCATTCATTTATTGAGCATTATTGAGTGAACTTGTGTGTTTGTTTTCCTTTTCCCCTGTGGTTTTTTTGTTTGCTTAAATGTGTTAGGTTTGATTTCTGGCAGTCACTTTTCTCAAATTGCCTTTTGATGTTGTATGGACTTTTTGGATCAAAGCCCATGGGAATGTTTCAGTGGTATGTGCAGTATTGGGAGTTGAGAATTCCTTGGTGTCAGTAAACAGTTCAATTAATTTTTGTTTGTTTTCTTAAGTTATAATGATGTTTGCCTGTGAGCTGGCTTAATGTTTGTTTTCATTTCGGGAAGATACATAGTTACTGTTCTAAGTGGATAATGAATGTGAATGGAGAGAATTGAGAGTTGTTGTTCTGTGTCGAAGTAAAATGAAGCACTTCTGTCTGGCAGTGACTAATCCCTCTGCATACTGTTAGGGATATGAAATAATTAAAGCATTTCCTTTCGGCCTGAATTCCTGCTTTGCCCTATGTTCCCGCAGTGAACAGCTTGGTGTGGTAGGGACTCTTGATAGCAAGAAGTTCCTTATTTAGGGTTGCCACTAGAAAAACCCAGTAGAAGGATCTGTGTGCAAAAAATGTCATCAGGAAAATGAAAGGTGAGTTTGCTTACTTATGATCAGCCAAGTCACAACCCATTTTACAGTCCTGCTAATGATGTCCGGGGTTTTATTTGTAGCATTGCTTTTCTTCCTCGAGTAAAGTATGTTCACTTTAAAACACAATAATAGCAGATTAGTCTTAAAAATAAACAAACAAACCTCTTAACCTATATAGCACTTAAAAAAAATTCCAAAGTGCGTGAAGCATTTTAGATGGTAACCTGTCAACATGCCGTGAAGTAGGTTGGGCTGCTGGTTTTGTTTACAGGTGGGTGAAGTGAGAGGCCAAGTGATTAGATAGGATTGCACATCAAGGCATCACTGGAGATGGAGTTAGTTATTAGGAGCCCTGACATTTAACCTTATTGCCTGTGCATTAGCATATTTTATTTTGTAAGATAGCTTGGAGACATTGGGATTATATTGGGAATTGTATGACAATTTCAGACTACCCATTCAATTCCCTAACCAGAACTGCTTTGGTATAGGTGCATGCAGGTTTGAAAATGATGTGTTGGATTTGAACTGCTTGCTTTTATTGCATGTTAAATGTTCCAGCGAGGCATTGAATGCACTTGTTTTGATTCTTTGCACTTTCTGGAATATAAAGGACGTGGCACTGCGCTTACCTTCGTACCACTTTAGAACTGGGAATGTGCAGGCTCCTGCTGGGTGGAAATGTACCCCAATGTACCCCAAATCTAGCAGTCGTTTCCAAAGATACATCTAGTCAGGCAATACTCTACAGAAACTGTACTAGTCGTGGTACAGTGGCTTTGGCTTGCTTTGTCCAAAACTTGCCTTGTGCCTGGCAGTTCTTTCTGTCTGAAGGTGCTGGTGGCTGTCTCACCCTGTGCACATGCTGACCCTGCTGCTGGTCCTGGCTGTGTCCTCTGGCTTAGTCCTGCCTCCGTGCTGCTCCTTGCTACAGCCTGCCTCAGATACCAGCATAGCCAGCTGCACCCTTTCAAGCTCACTGCCAGCTGTGGCTCACTTTTCTCCTCTTCCTACCTCAGTGACCCTACCCAACCTAGTCTCTGTCTTAACAGATGGTTTCTATTGACACCAGTCCTAAATTTAGCCCTAAATTGTTCCTTCTGGACCCATCCTTAATCCTAATTTGGTGACTGCGGCCTTGAGCAGAGACAAGCCAAGAAAGGAAATTTTCCCTGCTGATGCTAATGTCATCATCTGGCAAACCTCTGCTGAACCTAGCAATAAGTATTCCTACTGGCTACTACCCAGCCCTAAAAGTAATTGACTGAATTTTTGAATCCTTCTTCTTCTGTGTGTTGACAGTGGTAACTAATAACAGAAAAAGACTATCTGACAACACTGCAAGTGAATCCTAGCTCAATTCTTGCCCTAACACAAAGCAAGTGGCTCCCACTGAACTGCTAAATGATGCATGAACTAAATCTTGGTTCCATTGCTTTACATTGGTTAATTATGGACAAACTTCTTAGAGTAGCATGAGTCTTTGGAAAACAGGAGTAAAGATTATAAACTGTTTGTAAAACCAGTGTGTTTACACCAATAGGAAAGAAGATGACAAAATGAGAATCAGAACCGAGTTGGATTTTTCATGGGCAACAGTCAGCTTAATTGTAAGTTGCCAGTAGTCACAAAGTTTTCAGTTTTTAAGGTATTAGTATCATGTGCCTTATAAAGCATTTTCTTAATCTCTGTTACTAATAAGGAGAAGAGGATAGTTGTGCTGTGAGTTGACATCAGACCAAGAATGCAAGAAGACTGTTTATGCAGAGGTTCCCATTTGCAGATGCCTGCTGTGGGATTGAGACAGATAGCAAGGGAAGATTCCCTTCCCCCTTCCTCCCAGAACCTTATGTATGAAAGAAAACAAGTGCTTTTCCTTTCCTTTTGTATCCATATAACTAATTGTATGTCTCATCTGTCTTGATGGCACTGTGTTTAAAGTTACTTGTCTGAGGTTCCTACACTGGTCTTTGGTATGTTTTACTTTGTTTTGGTGTAGGTGGCTGGGATGTAGAAATCGTGGGGAATCAGCTTGTGATACGTATGTTTGGTTTTATTTTGTGAATGTTATTGCTTACTCTATACTCTAAATAAATATGGGATCAAATCACTTGTTTTGAAAGAGTGGGCTGTGCTGGAGAAAAGCCATAATGTTGTGCTGTGGGTTTTGGCCACAGGAACAGAGCAATCCTCTCAAAGGAGTGAATCTTATCTTATTTCTGTTTTTCTTTAGAGATTTCTTTCTCTTCAGACTTCTGTCTCTTTATATCCCATGGCATCTCTTCTTTCTCTTGCATCACCCCACAGTTATACAGTACTTTTGTGAGCATTCTTGTGGTCACCAACATATATTAGTACAAGTTGGAATCCTAGCTTTAAATGTGCCTCTAAATAAGTGAAGATGAAAAAAGAAACAAATATTTGAGAGCACCAAAGACCTATGTTCATCTCGATGCACATTTGTATTCCAAGTCTTGCACATCCTATGTGTGAAACTGCGATGGTGGAGGATAGAAAGGTGCTTCCAGAGCTTCCAGAGGAAAAGCTAATAATGCTTTGCAGCACTGGGTCTGTAAGGCCCAGAGACTGTTTGTGAGAGACTTTGTCCTGTTCCGAAGTCTCAGGCACTGCAACTCCCTGTTCCTTCTTGACATTTTTCAACCCGCATCCCCACCTTGGCTTTCAGGCCTTCTGTGTGTGGTTTAGTGACACAGTATCTTGGGTATGATGATAGTTTGGATGTTTTAATGGCTTCCATGCTGTATACATTTGAACCAGCCTCTTGGTACGTCACCTGTCATTTTTGCAAATTGATTTGCTATTAGACCTTGGATGTAGGGGTGTCTCACACAACCTATACGTGACTAAGGACTGCAGAGCTGCGCTGTTTGCTCTCATGTGTCCTTGCAGAACGTTTGCTTTCTGTGGCTGCTCTGCCCCTTCTCCTGAAAGATACAGCTGTCATTTCTGTTTAAACAATTATTTGTATAATCTCTCCTCTGCACACTGAAGCAAAGGAGTTGAAGTATAAGTTATCTCAGAACTATTGTATGGTCTCTGAGGAAAGTGGATATTGTGCTCTCCCTTCTTGCATGTGTGGCTGCAGGATGTATCCATTATACTGAACTCTTGTTTAAATCAGATGTGCCAATATGCTTCTCCTTGTACTTTTAAGATAGACATTTATGCTTAAAATACTGCCTGAACATTTAATTGTTTTGGGTGGGTTATTTCGGATAGTATGAGAAATGTTTATATTGTGTTCATATGAGCTGCCACTGGTATTTGTGTATGTGCTTTTGTGTTGCATCCTGGTATCTGTGTACCCTTCACCCATGTCAGGTAATGAAAGGAAGAAACATCCACTAACTAGAAAAACTTGTAATTCAGTCCATATACCTTCTTTGTTATGCCTTAAAGTTAAGGGCAGAATAGCCTAAAGCACTCTGTCAAACTAATACAGAAGCCTTCATAATTGATGCAATTAAAAGCCATATAATTCATGTAGCAGCCATCATGTAGAAAGAGGACCTCATACATTTGATTGTAAACACGAGAGGCAGGATTTCTTGCACATCATGGGTCATTGAATTCCTGACAGTCCTTGAAGAGGTTTGCTGGCCAGTGATTATTTATGTAATTTTTTGGGAAAAACTGTGAGCAAAACTACAAGCCTCAGTTGAGCCGGGTTAGATTCGTTAGACACTGTGGCCTCCCCTAGGGCTTTGGCAAGTGCTCCTTTCCCGAATAATGTGAAAGACCTTGTCAAGCTGCCTCTGATAATTAGATTTGACATAGCTAATACCTGAAATACAGGCAGGACAGTCATGTGGCCAAATCATGGCTTGTCAGCAGCAAATGTGTTTGTATTGAGCTGCCTGTGTTGTTTTTGTGAAGGGAGCACTGCATAAAGAACATCTAGAAACAATTCTGTAGCTACTCGGTCCATTCTATGCTGGAATAAAAGGTTATAGTTCTTTTATGCCAAACTGCTATTTATATATTTGATTAGAGCATAAGAATGTTCCTTGTTTGATGAGCAGCTGTGCAGACATTGTAAAATACTGCAAACAGGCTGACTCTGAGGATCCAATAGGCACATCCTTTGACTGTTGTCAATCCTTCAAGGTGCAGCAACATTTAACCATGCATCTTTTTAGTTTACTCTTGACCTCGTGTTTCCTCACTTGTTTGGGTTTTTTTTAAATGGATTATAATGCTGGATTAAGTAAGACTGTCATGCAATGTGTTAGGTGCTGCTGTTGCTTTCTTTAATGGCAAGGGAGGAAAGCAATTTAGAAGTAGAAAGCAACTAAAGCATAACTGTGCGGAAGTGTCCCTGTGCATGACTGCTGAAATTGCAGATAATATGACCAAGATAATTTAACTTTTGCATTGGATAAAATAATCCTCCAGCAACCTGAGATTTCTATTGGCATAATTTCTTCAGGATAAATATACAGTGTGCAAATCCTGGCTTTTAAGTTTAAGAAAAAGCACAAAGAATTATTTTCTATTCCCTTATTGCCTTTCTATGATCCTTAGATCAAAATTTTCTCATTTGTATTAAGAAATGAAAATATGTTTAGCTTGCTAATAAATGAAAGAGAGCTTCATTTGAATCAATTCAGATGGAAATTATTTATATCGTAAGCAAATTCCTAAGAGAGACACTGGGAAGATAAGTGCATGATGCAACCTGAAGTAAAGAGTCTTTTCTCCTTTCCTTTGTAAGACCTTTGCATGGGTGTGTTTTGTTGCTTTCTAGCTCAAAGACTTAATTTTTATTTCCCACTATCAGAGGAGAAGTCTTTCTGCATTACTGTGGCAAACAGGCTAACTGGATGTAGTCAAAAATAGTTGTGGTTGCTTTCAACCAAACATGGCCAGTTGTTTAATTGTCTCCATGGTTCTTTCCTTCACTTTTAAATTTGGCTGGCTGTTCCTTCTTTTCTAGCTCCAAAGAAAAGTTCACAATTCAAGGAAAGAAGAAACTGGAACAGTCTGGCATTTTTCTGAACTGGACATTCCTACAGGTAGCAGGAGTTGCACAAGTTGAGCAAAACAGCTTTGCCTATTAATGTTTTACTTGGAGGCACAGAGTGGAATATGACGTTTCTGGAGTTGAATGAAACTTCAAATATACAAAACACAAATAAAAAAAATAATAAAGAAAGCGATGAGCTTGTGACTTGAATTATGTTTAGTTTCCTTTTTCTTTGGTATTTCCAGTTTTCTCAAACTCGGTCAAGCTTCGGCTCAAAGAGAACTTGAGTGTCTGTGGCTGAAACCCCTTTGAAAGCATGAAGAACGCCAAAGAAAAGCTAGGCTTGCAGCTGTCTAAAGCAGCTTCCAGCTGATAGCCTGGCTTTGTCACACCCTGTTCTTTATTATACAAATCTGGCTGCTAGATTGCTTTGGTGCAGTGCTGTGCTATGAACTGCCAAAGGTTCCTTTGGTCCAGCTGATAGGAGGTTATAGTTGAGCTTCACTGAAGAAGTGTTAATTCTGGTTTATTGAGTCATCAACCCCATTGCTGTTTCAAATAAATAGAAGATAAACTGGAACAATTGTTTTAATATTTTTCTTATTTGGCCGTGTCATAGCATATTATTTAAGTTATATCACAGGAATTGGTACTGTGATGTTACTTTTTTTTCCCTAGGGTACTGCTCACTCTCTTGTTTTTTCCTTTATTGTCCTTTTGTTTCTCTCCAATTTCTGTGATGTTGTTAGATTTTTTTTTTTTCTAAGTAAGTATAGAGCAAACCTGTGAGGGAAAGGGACTTTCTTACTAATATGTAAATATTTTTTTTTCCCCTGAGGATGGCTAGATATCCTGGAAAGTACTATAATGCTTTCTGTTTTTGCCAGTTCATACTTAGTTAAACTGCCCACTATAAAGTCGGTGAGCAGAATGGATAGGGAAACATATGCCTGATGCCTAATGAAATTTCCCTGCCCTCAATTACTTGAATCATATCAGTACTGCAGAAGGGAATCGCAATATTCCATAGGTCTTTTAACTGTCAAAGAGGTTATATTGAACCAGTGACACAGCATGGTATGTGAGAGTGGAAACAGTGACAACTTCTGTCTCTAGTGAAAGACTAATACCTAGAAAATGCACAATGTGAATGCGACTTGATGGCCATGTCTTCATAGCATGATGAAGAACTTGGCAGGTAGAGGATTAAACATCATCTGAGTTGCTTGTGATCTGGGTCAGATATGAATGTGGTGATCTGGATAATAAGCCCTCAAACTGTTGACAGTTACCATGCAGTGGATCTTCGCTGTAAATTACAGCTCTGTGCATTTGTCTAACATTACGTACAAGTGTAGAGTTGCAGCATCATCAGGTTTTTTTCTGTTGTAGTATTCAAAAGACCTTCAAAAAATCTTTAAAAATGTTTTTGTGAAATACAGCCAAGAAATCAAACAAAATTATATATGAAGACACTTGCCTTACTATGAGTTTATAAGTTTAGTTCACTAGACTTTTAAAAAGAATGAAGAGTACTGATGAGAATACAATTTTTTTATATGTAGTGCAAGCTATTGCTTCTTTAACCATGCTATATAGAGTCATCAAGGTTAACATTTATGGTGGGTACATATTTCTTAAAACGGAAAATCTGATTAAATGTTTGTTATAGTTCTGCCTCCAGGTTGCATTTGGATTATTCCAGTGCCTGTAGTCTGATTTGCGTGAAAAGCTAGATCCCTCAGTCCTCAAAGTTCTATATTTTCATTCTACAGATTTCTTTTCAAAGGTTTTAATTGTGATTTTGTGTATCTTTTTTTCCTGAAGAATAACTTATATTTTCTTTGCCATATAAACAGCATACATTCTACCCACTGTTTTAAAACTGAGGTATTTAAGATTGATGGGTGTGCTCTAGTGGAATAGCTGTACCTTGTTTCATTAACAGTGTTCCTGTAGCAGAAGTGGTGAAAGTAAGATGTAGTGACTTACATATTCAGAATAGCTGAACATTATTTAGTAATAGACTTTATCCTGCTGATAAGAGGCTGAGGCACCTTCCTGTGTAATAGCTGGGGCACAGTGTGAGTCAGTGACTTTTTCAAAGTCTATTCAAGGGCTGGAATATGAAACAAAGTCTCTGAAACCCTGTTCTATTGCCCTGTGCATGAAGCCAGTTTGCCTAATTAAATATATTTATTTCTACTTTTAAACACAATTTATGCCAAGATGCTTGGTAGACATGCTCTACTTTTATTTATTTGTTTAATTTCTCAGGGTGTTTCACTAGCCTGAAATCACTGCTCCCTGCTCCTTCAAAATTCCTGCCTAACTACATCTAGGCAGGTCCTTTGCAGCTGGTAGTATGCTGAGAGATTTTTGTTACATTCAGCATGCAGACACCTTCTTCCCAAATCCAAATGGTGTGTCCCAGTGCTGTGGCAAGGCTGCAGCCTGCCAAGGGGCTCTCAGCCATGTGGTGTGTGCACAGGACACTGAGGGGTGTGGCATTTGCCAGCTGCTGAGTCGCTATAAATGATACCATCAGAGTCACCCTCTGTGTGTGTCTTGCTGCGGGTTCTTTAACCAGCAGCAGGTTGGACTTGCTTCATGTTTGAATCCGGTCTTCCCTTGCAGCGCTGCCACATCAATTTGCTCTTGTGGTTTTTAAAAGAATGAAGGTGGTGTGTTGCTTCCTCTGTGTGTGCTGTGTGTCCTTGGCAGTTCTTTTCCCATGGGTGCAGGATTTACACAAGTCCAGGGATTGGCTTTTGCACGTTTAGTTGTGGACTTACATTTGCACGTGGCGGAAGTAGCAGAAATAAAGGTAGTGCTGTCCAATGATCAGGGATTTCAGTGCTGTCTGTTGAACATGCTATTTTGCTTAAATTACCGACTCACTGGTTCTAACATGCAGTCTTCCTTGGAAAATAAGTCTCACTGATGTTATGTGTATGTGGTTTATGTTGCAAAGTAGTGTCTCAGTGTTTAAAAATAAGGAAATGGAAAGGAAAAGTTTTTCTCCGGGTTTTTGAAAATATATTCCACACATCATCTTCTAACATTAGTAACAGGCTTTGGAGTGATGGATACAAAGACTTTGAGATATGTTATGAAATATTGGTTTGGGATGCTACCTGAATAACCAGTTTTCTGCATGTATTTCTGCCAATTATGTTTCTGCCCTCTGAGAAGGGAATTCTGTGTTTTCAACTGCTCTTTTTTTTTGCACAAAATGCACTATCATTTTTCCCCTATATACTTTTGGAAATACTTGGAGAACCAGGGCAGAGTTTTCTTTCTCTGTGTTGGCCTTTTTCCAGCTCAAATACTCAGAAGTCACATGTGCAGGGGTTATCATCCTGGTTTGAACTTTGTTCTGTCTTTTGAATGTGTTAAATGCTCCAGGATCAACATGACAGCAGTTAATGAAAGTACAGGTCATCAGTGTTTGGTTTTGAAGTGGGAACTGGCTGTGCGAGGGGAGTTGTATTTCCTGTTACTTCATAATGTGGAAGCAGGGGAGCTGGCTGGACTTTAGTGTCCTGCTCTTCAGAGCTGCAGCCTGCTTTCACCTGAATGAATTGGTGGAGGAAGGTGGGGAGTAGCTACATGGTCTTTGATATTTTGTGGTGCAAGTGTAGTTCAAGATGCTGATCAGTGCAACACTGTGCTGTGTACCTCTGGATGCCTTATCTAAGTGGTTGTCACGTGTGTATCATGGTTAGGTGGCATCTTCCAGTGCCATGAAAATAAGATAAAAAAATTAAGTTTCATTTCTTTAGGTCACAGGCACTTTGTAGGGCTGCATGCTTATGACTGGAGCATCCTGGGCTGCATCAAAAGCAGCTTGTCAAACAGGTTGAGGGAGGGGATTCTGCCCCTCCACTCTGCTCTGGTGAGACCGCACCTGGGGTACTGAATCCAGCTCTGGGGTTCCCAGCACAGGAAGGACATGGATCTGTTGGATCGAGTCCAGAGAAGGGCCACCAAGTTGATTAGAGGAATGGAACACCTCTCCTGTGAGGAAAGGCTGAGAGGATTGGGATTGTTCAACCTGGAAAAGAAAAGGCTTTGGGGTGACATAATTGCAGCCTTCCAGCACCTGAAGGGAGCTTACAAGGAAGATGGAGATGGACTATTTATAAGGGCATGTAGTGACAGGATAGGGGGGAATGACTTCAAGCTGAAGGAGGGCAGGTTTATATTAGATGTTAGAAAAAAATTCTTTACTGTGAGGACGGTGAGGCACTGGCACAGGTTGCCCATGGAAGTTGTGAATGCCCCATCCATGGAAGTGATTAGGGCCAGGTTGCATGGGGTTCTGAGCAACCTGGTTTAATAAAAGGTGTCCCTGCCCATGTCAAGGGTTTGGAGCTACGTGGTCTTGTAGGTCTCTTTCAACCCATTCTGTGATTCTGTGAAGTTTAATGCTGTGATAGTGATATAAAGCATAATTTATCATGATACTCTAGAGTGCATAATGAAACAAAGAGATTACAGAATTGGAAACAGTGAGTCATAAAGGTCTGCTTTGAGTATGTTAATATTATGGATAAACTATGTTGTGTATCCAGCAGTACATTTTTATATATCATTAAAACTAGCCATCTGCATGTTGAGGCAGGCCAATACTCTCCAAAATTGTGCCTGTGTCCTGCCTTCATTTTTTTTGTTCCCTATTCCCCATGAAATTACACATTTGAAATTTCTTCAGGCAGTCCAAACAGACAGGACTGCTTTCCTGTTCAGTGAAAGACTCTTGTCCTGAGTCCACCTTTGCTGATAACTAGGAAGTGCTTGTAGACATGTGAGCTAGGAGATTCAAAGTGAGTATCTGTGTCTTAGCTATGTATCTTACTGATTTCTGGTATAGCTGTAAATATCCTGACTTGATAGAATGAATTTGGTAAAGAAACCAAACCAATACAACAATTAACAGTCAGTTTTCTATGTAGATCAGTAACTTCTGGAGAGCTAAAGATGTAATACTGATATGAAAAGTTTTATTGTTGACCAGCAAACATCCTTGATATCTGTTCTCCGGGAGTCATGTGGATTTTCTGGATTTTTTCGTCTTTCTCTCCATCAAAAAAAGTAAGAAGAAAGGTAAATAAAAGTCAGGGAGTCTTTTGCATTTCTCTTAGTTGGACACTGCTGCTCTTGAATTAGCATTGCAAAACACCTCTGTCGTAAGATGAAGCTGTACTTACAGGTCTGCACATGCTGGTGTTTTTTGTTTTTTTTTTTTTTTCCCGGTGGAGTTTGTACCATATGCAGCCACTTTAAGAACTCCCCACATTTGTTTTGGCTGGTGTCAACCTTCAAAATTTCTCATGGACTTTGGTCTTTCGGATGGAAAGGTAGGGGAAATTATAATTGTATGGAGTTTCCTTGAACCACATCTAACAGGCTTTGCAGGTTACTAGAGGTCCAGAGGACCGCAGTTAGAGAATCACAGCACTAAAGCTTTAACAACAGGGTGAATTGTGACTGAAAGTGCCAATTCAAAAGTAAGGCAGCCTTAGTTGCTGAAGCTAATCATCTTTAAAGGCTTAGTGTTCTTTGTTGCGTAGCTTCTGACTGATCCTGTCTGAGATTTTTGTTCCAGCGTGGCCTTTGTCTGTGCAGGACAGTAAGAAACAATGCTGCCGTGATTTTGTAATGTTTTTTTTTAAATTGCAGGTACTCCTAAGTCATCGTGATACTAATAAGAGCAATTACAAACCTACTGTGGCTGTATTAGTGGACTGACCTGTGCTGCTGACCCCACTGAGCTGCTTCATCTGCCTCTCTTCTCCCTTTCCCAGAGTCTGGAAGATGCTAATTGTCTGCTGCTGTGGTCTGTGGCTCTTGATGCTCCTTTGTCCTGGGCATACTCAGAACAGCCATGGAACAGGCTGGAACAGCCTAGACCTTGAACGACTGCTTTTCACTGAGTTGTGTTTGTAAATGTAATGCATCTTGTTCCTGTAAGTCGTGGCAAAGTGCCAGTTTAAGTGAGCAGGGCACAAAATGGTAGTCTGATTTTGAGCCTAATCCTGCTTAAGAAACCGATTTGTTTTGAAGTATCCCAGCCATTGTGTTAAAACGGGTCTTCTTTTCCCCTACTTCAGCAACAATTTTAATACAAAGCCTGGACATGAGAAGAAACATTAGTAAATGAAGGAAGAAATGTGTTGAGGAACTTTTAGTGTAGGAATTATTTTCTGTTGCTAACTAGGACTAGAAAATGAGATGAAAGAGGAATTATAAAGCAAATGCATTAGTTGACCATGGGGTCTTTCATATATGTTGCAGCTTTTTGCAGCATTCATAAATGGTGTTTGTTTGTGAGGAGCAGAAGAAAAAGGAAGAAAATATAAACTGACACTTTGTCTTCAATGCTTATTTCAACTTTTATTTCTTTAGGGGAGCTAAGCATGCCTTTCTCATTCACTTATCCTAATATAAAAATGTAGTTAATGATGTGACCTAGTAGGATAGTTGCAGTACAGCACATTAGGTTGTTCGACATGTTCTGAGGCCCAACTGCGGACAGCTTTTGTCAAACTGCTCTGATTTAAATCATTAGGACTAGTTTGGAAGTTCCTGCTTCCTTCAGAAATCAGCAAATTCCTTTTTCAATTGTCATTGGCAAATGCATTCACTGAACACTTGACGCTTTTCAGTATTTGCTGCCTTATTTCCATATGTGGTAGTTTGAATGAGGCCAGCTCCTCTGTTGTACAGGCTTTTTGTTGACTTTTATGTTTCTTTGGGTTCTTTTTTTTTTTTTTTTTTTTTTTGTTTTTTTTTTGTTTTTTTGTTGACGTTTTGTTGATAAGTGCAGTCCTGCATTTACAAAGCAGCAGTGCAGCACAAGTGAGATGTGCTGCATCTCCCAAGACTGGGATACCCAACTCCTTCCTTCTGGTCTGTATGGGAAATGAGCTGTGATTTATCCAAAATAAGGTTTGGGCAAATGAAAGTATACTTGATTTGTCGTGTGACAGACTCTTCTCTTTCATCAGAAAATCACTGCCAGCTTTTCAAAAGCTTGCCAGGGGATAACTGCTTCCCAATATTCTACTAATTATGTTTGCTTTTTAAATACGTGTGTGTTGAGTAGCTCTTGAGCATGCTGTTTTTGCAGGAATGAGCTTGATGTGCCAGACCATCTGTGTTACTGCTCTGCATCAGCAATGTAGAGCTGTTATTCCAGGTGCTTGGAAGTTTTCTCATAAAGGTAGTGCTCCAGAATGACACACAAAGTGAACTGATTCCAAAGGTAAAAAAATATTCTCCATGGATTCTTCTGGTTATCCAACTGAAACTACCTGTGAAAAGAAGTGCAGAATTTCAGGAACAGGCTTTGCCCTTTGGAGAGCAGAGGCTGCCGTGAGTTGTAGCTGGATCCCAGGATACTGTGTTCATTCATGGTGGTTCTTCAGGGGAAAGAACAGACTCTTCAAGTCTGCTAATAGATGGTTATCTTTCATTAAGGAGCCCAACTGTGAAATGTTTGCATTGTCTCCTGGTGGATTTGTTTTCTTTGTTGATTCATTTGGTTGTTTTTTGTTTTTTTTTTTATGTGGAAAGCATGGCAGAACATCCAACCAGAATAACTGTGTAGCTCTACATGCAGTGTGTGTCTCTTGTGTGTTTAGATTACAGTGACACTTGGAAAGGCAGAGTGGGATTAAATCCCTAGTTTGTATTCTGTATCTCAGGTGGCCACCTTGGTAGCTGTTGTCTGCTGAGCAAGACCGAGCATAGTTGAGGTGAGATCAGAGACAAAAACCTGAGGGAACACTTCTATGCCTGGTTTTAGAGTTGGTTGCTGTTTCTCCAGCCGCAGAACTTGTTCAAGTAGTTCCAGAAATGCTTTCTCCCGGATTTTAACTTTCTGAGGGAGGAAAGAAGGAGAATACAATTACTTCAGTTCTCCAAAACAAGATATTTTCGATAGTACATCTTTTTTATTACTATGTTAGGCACTTAATGGGGAAAAATACTGCATCGTAGGTAAAACCCGTGCTGTGCTGTGACTGACTTAACTGAGTAATCACTGCAGTCACGGTCAGTCTCTTTTTCACTCTCTTGCTCTCAGCTTATGACTTTGAATATATGGGAAGTCTGTGCCTCTTTCATGTTAGCCTAAGGTGTAGGCTTTCTTTAACCTTTGAGTGTCAGAAGAAACAGGCTACTGACAGGGCCAGTTGGAAAGGTCTAATTTTGGGAAATATGCATGTTACGTTGTCTAATAACTGCCACTCCCGTATCTGGTGAAATGTGGGGTTAATTTTATTACCCAGGTTAATTTTAGGGTGTTCTTCACTGCTCAAATGACTCTTATAGCTTGTTTGTTTTGTAAAGGTTTTGATTTTGCAGCTGGAATAAATGTAATAATAAATTTATGAGAGAACAAGGAGTGTTGCATTAGGGAAGACTCAGATTTGTTATCTTAAAGGGAGAAGGACTGAAAGAAATCAAACCATCCCCCCCTCCCCCCCTCCAGTCACCAAGATCAGGTTATTTTTAATGTTTTTAAGCAACTCTGCAGCAATATTATCCAGTCTTCCTAATATACTTCTACATGCTTTCAGGAATATATGAATTTATACTCTACTCTGCCTCTGTGACCATTCTTGTCACTTGTTAGGGAGCATTAGAAGAGGAGAAAGGGGTTTTTTCTACTGTCCAGGGTAATTCCTATCTTATTTCAAATAAACAAAGTGTTTATTTTTCTGAAAGCCTGGTATATCCTGAAGAAAGGTTCTAAAAACATAGACTTAAGTGCATATTTTTTTAACAGCTCATGATTCTTCTCCCCCCAGAATTTAGTACTTTCATGGAGCAGTCGTCTCCTTCTGTTTCAAAATACACAGGCTTGATCACTTGAGACTGAGTCTCTTCCTTTGCTCCAAACCAGAGATTGGAGAGTATTTAAGCACCACCTCTTTAGTGTGAGCCACAGAAAATTGTTTAAATCTTGTTATTATTTTAAAGACTGTTTACAAAAGAGCCCTTTTCACTGAAATGTCAGCCAAGCAAATTGTTTTCTTGTTGATTTGTGCTCTAAATGCATTAGCTGAAGTGAACCACATGGCAGTTGAGCAAGCTGAATGATGATTTTAACTGGTAACATTTCAATTTTTTTTTTTTTTTTTTTTTTTTTTTAAGTAATGTGTGTTGTGGCAGAGGGTCAGGCAAACAGAGGACAACTACTTAGTCTTCCCTATCAGCCTGATAAAATACAGACCAGTCAGGCAATTATACCCCACAGTTGTAATGATATTTCACATGTGGTACCTTTTTCAAATTTTTTTGTTTGATGCCCAGGGATTATTAGTTAATTGCTTTCCCTTCTTCCATCATCATGATTGTTTTATGCTTGCTTTCAAGCTTGATCTATGAATAAATAATCAGATATAAAAGGCATGCACATTTAGAGTTTTGTGAGCAGCCAGTACACTTTGTACCACTGAGAGCTTGAGCTACAAAGCCAGTACAGCTGGAGTGCAGAACACAGTGTTTTTTTTCCCCTCATAGAACAATTCAGTCTAGGTAGGTGTACAGGCTGTCTGTGAGTCCCTTCCCTGTGTTGTACAGATGCAGTGTGCTTACTGATGAAAGAGGTAGCTTTTCTTTCAGATCTTTGTTTAATTTATCATCCCATATTTGTATACATAATTTGAGATATTTATCCTTCCCCAAATTTGAAATTTGGGGTTCTTCTGTGAGTACATGTAAGTGTGCTCACATGGGCAGGAAGGCCAGTGGCATCTTGGCCTATGTCAGGAATAGCGTGGCCAGCAGGACCAGGGCAGAGATCATTCCCCTGTACTTGGCACTGGTGAGGCTGCACCTCCAATCCTGTGTTCAGTTTGGGCTCCTCACTACAAGAAAGACATTGAGGTGCTGGAGCATGTCCAGAAAAGGGCAACGGAGCTGGGGAAGGGTCTGGAGCAAAAGTCTTAAGAGGAGTGACTGAGGGAACTGGAGGTGTTTAGCCTGGAGAAGAGAAGGCTCAGGGGAGCCCCTATCACTCTTTACAACTACCTGGAAGGAGGTTGTAGCCAGGTGGGGGTCAGTCTCTTCTCCTATATAGAAAATGACAGGACAAGAGGAAATGGTCTCAGGTTGCACCAGGGGAGGTTTAGATTGGGTATTAGCAAAAGATTCTTCGCCAAAAGGGTTGTAAAGCATTGGAACAGGCTGCTCTTGGAAGTGGTGGAGTCAACGATTCTTGGAGGCATTTAAAAGATGTTTAGGTACTCAGGGACACGATTTAGTGGTGGGCCTGGAAGTGTTAAATTTATGGTAGGACTTAGTCTTTAAGGGTCTTTTTCAACCAAAATGATTTTATAACTTTATAACATAGATTGTCACAGTCCGAGCAGCTTCTCATTTTATCTATTAGTCTGGTAAAATTGATTTTTTTTTTTGTTTTGTTTTATCTTGTTTTAGAGAGGGGAACCCATGTCTAGAATAGGCAGTTGACAACACTTGTTGTCAGTCACAGGTCAGCTTTAGTCTACTCCCCTTTTGCCTGCTTCTCACCTGTTGTGACGTGTGCAGTTAAAGCTACAAGTGTGCTGAGTGAGTCTGGGTTAGCAGGGCAGGCTTGTGGATCCTTTTGGCTGATGATAAGCAGGGACAGTACTTGAACATGAACTGTTGTTGGTGGGTCCAGGGAAGGGAGACCAAGGAAAAATCAATACTTACTGTGTTATGAACTATCCCAAGCTTAGCCTCAACCCCAGAAATGGCAATGGAAAATTCAAAAATCCAAACATTTAAGAAAACAGCTTTCTATTTGGAAATGCTGACTCGCTTTTTTTTTTTCCTTTCTTCCACGAATGAAACTCAAACATGACTGAGCCGAGTACTGAACTTCTGTACTCCTGCTCTGTTATACAAAGTGTTCCTCATATTATCAGAGTGGTGAGAAGAGTCACTTCGACTGCAGGAAATATACAGTAGTTTCTAAGGGAAGCTGTAAGTACTTTTGTGGTACTGCTCATCTTATGCAAGGAATGGCGTTATCTACTCTCTTCTGAGCATGCTTTGTATCAGACATGCAGAGTGTACAGTAATGCAGCTGAAACAGTTAAGTAAAGGAAAAATCCAGAAGTTACATAGCCTTGTACTTTCACTCAGAAATTTTGCTTGTTAGGCTTATTTAGAAGCAAAACCAGCTTAACTTTTCTTTAAATCTGTGATAGTAAGTTTAAGCTAATTCTTGTGTCAAAGCAAAAAAGATGTAAGTAATTTAAAAAAAAATTTACTGTGTTATACACTGTACGTCTTCCTTTTGCCTGAAAACAGAATGAAATATAAAATTGCATTAGAAGATTAAACAAGCACTTTTTTTTCCTGTGTGGGATTGCAAGATGTCCTTTCATGTGCTTTGCATGAGGGTATGGTGATTGCTCTTGACTGTCCTAGATTGCTTTTGCTCAATTGTTTTGATTTTTGATCATTTAGTGATCTTTTATCCAGGAACAAGTTGCCACTGATATTTAGATTGGCAACTCACTTTGGAGAAATATACTGAAATCCCAAAGCAGGGAGGCTTGCAGGTGCTTGTGTGCCAGAGACTTTAAGGTCATAAATTTTTTCCCAGTCAGAGCTAGTAAGTTTGACTGTGTGCCTCCTTAGAGTACATAGTATTAGCTTACAATTGAATCATTGGCCTCTTGTAAAATTTCTAATCTGAAACTGTCAGAAGGATTTACAGCATTTCTTTGCGCATAGAGTTCAGCTATTGCACAACTATCCAGACCAGAGATGAGTGAAGTTTCTCTTTTGGCATTTACTGTATTATATAGTTGACTACTTGAATAAGTATTTCCTGTTAAGTTCTCTTAGCAGTTACTGGGGGCAGACACTTTATTCTTCTGCCCAGGCAAATAAATTGCAATAATTGGAGAAGCTGGCAGGTGAAATGATGCTGGAGTGTCAGGGCTTTCTCTAGCAATAACTTTAAATGACAGTGAGAGCAGTGAAAGGGGAGTGTAAAATTCATCCTTTACTTGCATGTTTCACATGTAGCAGTGCTTTTTGTAGTTTTTATTTATTTAAAGGACTCCTATAATCAGAATAAGGGTGTTGAAATATTCTGTGCTGTTCATATAAAGTTCTGGTCTGAGCTAATTAGAAGCTTCAGTTTTAATAGACTGTAGTCAGATAGATCTCAATGTAAGAGCTATCAGACAAGTTTCCTTTTGACACACATCTATTGTGTTGCTTTACACATAAAATCTCCATTTGACAGTTTTGGAAAAGTGTAGGGCAAAACTTTTTTTTTTTTTAATTGGAGCATCTAGTTTAGTTAACCACTGCTATACTGCTGTTTTTTCTGAAAACTATATATGATGTAAGTACAAGCTGTCCTCTGCACCACAGTTGCTGTCAGCTGTTTGCTCTATGAAACCTTGGATTAATTTTGCTTGTGTGTCAAGCTGCAGCGAAGTTATTCTTGAACTCTTCCATCTTTGGGGGCCTGTTGTGGTCAACCCATTGTTCTTGATGCTGAAGATTGACCTTGACATGTCTATAGTGGACAAAAAAGTCTGTAACTCAATAAAAGGAGTTTAATGCAAATCTTGCCAGAACTCCTATTCTCTGCATTTTGAATTGGGATTTTCTGTTTGTTTGTTTGTTTGTTTGTTTTTAAATAGAAATTGAGTAAATTGTCAAGTATTTTCCAAAACGCACTAATACTCTCACCTTTAAATAAATAAATAAATAGCCCAAAGGGTGGGCACTTGAATTCTGTGTTGAATTATAGATCTCAGCTGCTTGTTTATCTGATTTCTGATTGTTTTCCTCTGTCCTCTCCAACCTGACTCCTCTTGCACTTGGAAAAATAAAGCTGTTCTATCTGAGGTCTTTTCCCACTGGAAGAATTTTGCTTAGTTTTCATGACTCATGAGCAGAGGAATCGGTGAAAACGTAAATTTGTTTTCTAAGCCTTTTATGGTCTTACTGATGACAAAGTATTTGGTAGCCATTTCGTATAACACCCTAATTTTAGGTGTGCACATGGGCTGAGTGTGTGTTTGGACACGTCTTGCTGTGGAGAAATCACAGTTTGATCTCTTTTTGGGTTTTTGTCTACACATGCAAATGTTTAGCCAGTAATTCCATACAAGTGACAGAGTTTTGAGATATCTGCCATTTTAAAGGCACAAAACATTGTGAATGATCTTTTTTTTTTCTGAAGGTGTTTCATGCTGACATTTCTGCAGACTTGATATACAGCCTCATAAATACATTTCAAACAGTCAGTGAACAGCATGTACGTTTAAAGATAATAAAAAGACTTGCTCTAGTCATTCATTAGGGAGGTGGCTACCAGTTCTTCTTGTGGTTTGGCTGCCCACTTCCCACTCCGGAATTGTCATCTGACTTCTTGTGAAAAGCACCACCACACAGCTGGAAACCAAGCAGGCAAGAGAGCTCTGTCTGGAAAAAGGCCTTTCCTGTGTGAAATCCTGTTCAGGATTAATTTAGCTAAAAACACGGGGGGGAAGGTTGGTTTTTTTGATTTGTTTTGTTTTTTTCCCTTCTTCCTTGCTTGCAGCTGTAAAGGGAAAAAGATCTTGCTGAAATATCTATTGTATATGAACTCTCTGAGATGTTCATGCACAGTGGCAGCAGATGTGGCGTGTAAAAAACCTGCAAGATGTGTTTGCTGTAATGTTCCCATCCCAGGATGAGCTGTGCTTCCCCTCCAACTTGCTCAACCAGATGAAGTTCCAGTCATCTGCGTGCTGTTTAAGACAATAGACTTCAAATAATGAAGTCATTCCTGTTTCTTGGAAGAGGGAAATCTCTGTGCCTTGGTGATGGGTCAGGACCTCTGCTATGCTGATGTAACAACTTGACCTGACTGCCATGAGCAAATTTTGGTGACTGAAGAAATTAGGTGGGCATGTCCTATCAGTTATTTGTATTTTAAAAAGTGCCTTGGATTCAGAGAGTATTTCATTTAAGAGGAGTTGAGAGGGGTTAATGCTTCATTGCCTATATTCAGAGTATAGATTTTGTTATGTGGGGTTGCCTCCCAACCACAAAACTCTTTTATAGTTTGGAGAATAAAATGGCAAAATGTAGCTTCTGGCCAGCAGTGAATTGTTATTGTCTTTTGCAATGAAAGTAATATTTCAACACAATATATTCTTTTTTGTGTAAACATTATAGTTATTGTCTGGGAAATCAGTCTGGGAAAGAAAGCAATACTTCAGAATTAAAACATGCAGAATGCTGATGTTGGATAAGTATCTGTATAATAAACACATTTTTTTCCTGTAAGTACTTTTTTTCTTTTGCAGAGTTTCCCAGTTGAGAATTTTTTCACTTAACTAGCACAATTTTTCATCCTCAAGCTTCTGATTTACTTGCTACTGAACAGCAAAAATGCAGGAATACCCTCATATCTGTGGTGCTTGACTAGAATTATAATTGAAGAATACAAAATTAGGAAACTTGTTCTATTTAGTTATCAGAGTTTTCTTAGAAATGTCTTAAGTCAGTTTTAATTTTCTGCTTCAAAATTCATTACTAGAGGTGTAATCTTGTCTTCTGAATTCATGCATCTTTAGCAATTAGTAAAATCCCAATTTCTGAAAAGGAATTTTTTCACCTCATGTTTTCTAATTCAGTCACTTTTGGAAGACAATATCCAGTATCTGTGCTACTTGCAGAGCTGAAGGTATTGTAGAAAGATTTACCAGTGAAAGCTTTGACTGTACAACTGTTTTGCTATTGTGTATTCCACCTGTTGCTTCTGGATTGATGCAGAGTTTTCCTTTGGGAACAGAGTGTATACATAACCTGAGTGTCCCTGTTGCTGCCATTTGATGCAAGATGATACAGAGAAACCTTTGCAGCAATCCTGAACTGCTGGTTTTTACCTTTGGGAACAGTGTGAATTTTGTGGAATGCTCTCCTAATTTTCTGTGTTGCAAATTTGTTTTTCTCACTGCTTGCTTTCTAATTTATTGTTTCTTTTGGTCTTTTGTTGTAAGTGACACAGAGTTTGTAAGGATTAGGAAGATGGTTTTGATTCCTTTGAAGACAAATTGTCTTTGTGGTACTCAACAGTTACTTCCATCACAGTTGCTAGACCCTTCAGCAGAGACTTTGGGATACAGGGCTTATGTCAGGGTGATTGCAGGAATATTTCTCCACCCCTGAAGCAGTGAATTTATTGGCAGCACTGAAAGATGGAGTCACCATCTGAGCTGGCAGAGGGGTGCACCTTATTGTAAGAACTGTTGGATATGCTCTAGGAGAACCTTAATGTCTGCTGAGATATTAAATGTTAAGTTTTGCCTAATGCTTGTGATGCAAAGAGGAAAATGCCCTTGGCAGGGTGGAGTAAGGCTGCCTGGCAAATTTCAAAGATCCAACTAAAAAGGCAAATAACCAGAGCTCAGAAAGGTGTGGTGCAGCCACAGGGACAGTATGAACATGATTTGGCACTTTGCCCGTACTTGCATAAGATGCTACTTTGTGATATTTAATATATGGTAATTAACATGTTAATTAGATGTTTCCTGATGTGGGGGAATTTGGAGTTTGTACCCTTTCCCTCGCAAGGGTGGATAGAAGAGAAATGAGTCCAGTCTGTTTTGACTGATAAAAGTTGTAGAACCAGAGAAGGTAGATAAGATGATATGATATGCATTTTATGTTGTTGCACTGCATACATTCTAAAGGAGAAAACAATGGTTGGAGGTTATGGCATCTAAAATATTTTGCATATCTGTGAAAAAAATTACCCTGCTAAAATCTGAAAGCTTTCTTAACTTGCCTGTTTTGATTGATATGGGGAATAGTGGTGTTTAAACTAGGGGTTTATGCATTTGAAAGAATGAAAATCATAAAATATGACAGAAATAAACTATGAAATAGAAATTTGCAAGAATTGGATTCTCTCTTTTAAGGAGTGAGGAGTTTATAATGACTCTGTTGTGCTATTTACATGTGACTTGTTCAGGCTAAATAGCCTGTTTTTACTTGTAACAGAATTATGCTACAGTTAATGACCCCAGCATGCAGTAAAACTGGTAATAGGGAATGTCCAACACTGGAAGAAACATTTAAGACCAGTGAGTTCCTAACAGAGGCAGTATTCTGCAATGATATTCATTGCCTCAGTAGTTATTTTTCTCTCTTACTCTTAGATTGAGAAGTAAAAACATGAACAATAACAACTTGCTTTTCTATTTTGGCTTCTAGGTGTTCATTTCCTGTTGTCATCAGTTGGGAGAGTCATGAGAAAATTTGGATTTAAGTGTAATAGAAGAATGGCATCAGTTCCTATCTATGACAAGTTAAAAATAAAAATTCCATTAGAGATTAAGGTCCCTACAATTGTTATTGATTTCTTGTATTTACACATAAATTACCCTAGTGTTGTTTGGTTTTCATTTTACTCTTAGAATTTTCTTTTTTCCTCCGATGCTGAAATGCCAAGTTTTTGGTTTGATGTGTGTTCTTTTCTTTTTTAAATTTGGTAACCAAAATCCCTTCCATGTTAAAATTTGAAAGGCTTTACCTAAAATATTGCTGCTGCTCTTTGTTGGCTCTTCTTTTTTTGTTGTACTTTTAAAATTTAAACTCTTATTTGTGTGTGCACGTGTGCCTGGAGATTGGATCCAGAGCAACTTCATTCTGACACCAAATTTCTGAGGTTTTTTTGTAAACAATAAATCACATCCCAACTTTGGTGTGATTGGTGTGGAGTTGTCTCAGACCTGGGAATATATGCATGTGGAGAGTGTGAAGCTGTCAACTGCTGGATACTCAGGAGCCATTGGAAAGGTGCGTTTGGGCCAGTGGGAGCCAAATGCCAGTTAAATTAAACTGAAATGGTGAGAGGTTATGGTTTTCCTTATTTGTTTTCAAGGTGTGGGATGGACCAAAAACACTGTATCATGCTGGGAAAGTGGGGGCCAGGGAGGTTGAGGTACTTGACAAGTCAGTAATACATTGCTTTTTAATCCTCATTACCAAATTTGCCAAGCTTTCAGAAACTCATGAGCTGCCACGGGTAATGTGACATTATCAAAATGAAACTCCAGAAGCCTTTTTAGTCTTTGAACTTGATTTCCATTCTGCTTTTGGATGGAAATTAATAACTTTGTATTTTAGCTTTATTGTAAATTTTCTTGATTTGATGAGTCTTTAATACTTCTTTTTGTCTGATAAATATATTGAAAAAGTTTGTTTGGTTTTAGGGAGTTAGAACATGTTACTGCTCTTAACAATTCTGTCACATGGATTGCATCTGCTAAGTTACTAAGTAAATCCTGTTTATCTACCTCACTCAGGTAGTAACTAAATCCTGTTTCAGTTTTCAGTGTCATGGATTATATTAGATTCATTGTCCACCTTGATGAAGGGGAGACAGAAGAGGAACACGAAGTTGCTTTTTAAGTGTTGAGATGGCACGTGTTTTGTACAAAACGTCATATAAGTCTGTACTGCAGCTCTTGGACAAACTATTTTAAGTGCTCTGTTCCTCTGAAGCTGCTTTGTTAGCTCTTGCAAGGAGATTGATGCCTGGGAAGAAGAGGGGAGAGGCCAAGTCTCACTCAGCTTGTTCTTTCCTGTTTCATGACAGCATGTAGCTTGCCTGATCTTGGCCTACTGCGAGGGAAATACATTGAGAAGTGGAATATTAGGCCTTGATGTAGTAACGTAGCTTGAAGATGAAATTTGTAGTTAAATCTAAGTGGTTTTTTTAACCCTTTAGCTTTTGGGGGAGAACATTGTTTGATGAAACCAGAGCAATTTCAACTCAAATAAAGCAGCTGGAAATCTGTCATTCCTGGAGATTTTGTTAGAGTCAATGAGCTTTGTAGTAAGGAATGAGGAATGGCGCTGGAATTCCAGTCCTTCTTCAAAGCTTGATGCAGAAACCTGCATGTTGTTGTACAAAAATATTAACAAATGGGTAATTCCTCTATCATCCAAAAGTGATCTAGGATAGCCTTAGGACGCAATATTATCTGGCTTTGTGCAAGACTTAGTTTGTGTGGCTAGCACTGAGGTTAGTATTAATCTTCTAGGAAGAGATTGGAGTCTGGTCCTATAAGTCAGGCCTGGCCACCACCCAGCAACTAATGGTGTTGTGTTGGCTCAGTTCAACTCAGATAAGGAACAAAAGTATTTTCCTTGAAATCCAAATGGAAAAAAATATAGAGGTATTTGTGTGGGGCACTGGCAGTGTATCTGGCACAGGACAAACTCACAGGAGCTCTTGTTTCTGAAATGATCCAGAGAAACGTGGGGGAGCAGGCAGCTGCTCATCTTTCTTCTAATGTGTTTCTAAGTAGTTGCATCCAAACATCAAAGAAGTACAATGTACTGATAGGAACAGCGGCAAAGATAGAAAATTAAAAGCTCTAGTGTCATTATGTCCCTCCCTTCTCTCCCTGGAAATGTCTTTTCAGCCTTTTGCTAAAAACATTTAGCAGATGCTTGGTTTCTTTTAGTGTTTTAGGTGAGTCTTTTAAATGACTCTGCCTTATGGGTTTGCCAGGATTCCATTGTATTCAGCCGTGTTAGTGTTTGGTTGATATTTAAAATGCTCTTTGATCTTGAATGCCCTGTTCCTCCCTTTCAATGATAGCAGTAGCTTTTGAGGAGCAACAACCCTATTGCTGCTTTCTGTATCTTTCTATTTAGTGTTACTGTGTAGAATGTAGAGATTAAAGAGAGTAAAATAGTTTCTGGCCCCTTAAATTCTTTGTCAGTAATTCACACAATCAGCATAACTGGTCATGCTGTTTGACAGTATTGTACTCATGTACTGTCTTAATCTAATGTACATAACTGAAATCCATAGATATGTTTACAGTCTGTTATATAACACCATACTGGTCTTGCAGACTCTAATGCTGGTGTGGAACAATACTGGGATGTATCTGTCAGTGCCAGCCAAATAATTTCTCTGTAGTAAAGGTCTTCTGACACAGCATGAAAGAGAGCCAAGTTACCTTTATGAAATTTCCAGCTTAAGCAACAAAGCTCAGCATTTACATTGTAACACAATAGTGAGAGACTATAGTACTGATGATGATATCAACACATAGTTTGTTTTTATAGACTTTTATAAATGCTTATAATTGTGTGAACTTCTGTATATATACTGTAGGATATGTGGAATTTATCAGGGTAAAAGCTGGAGCACTTTCATGCTGTTTGTCTCACAGTGGGAGGTTTGACTGCAAATGGTCTCACTCTGACTATGGTTTGTCAGGTGGCAAGAAAATCAGCATAGGGCTATCTTATCTTTTTTGTGTCCAGCCACCATGCTTGTAATTTTTCCTGTGCTTTAGCAGAAAAAAAATCTTGCTCTGACCTTCTGAGAAAGTTTTCCTCCATCTCTAATTTCTACTTATTTTTGTTCTTTTAGTTTAGCAAAAGCAGTTCAGACTTTCATTCCTGTGACTAGATGGGCACCAGTAGTTCTGCCTAGCAAGGTGCTAGTTTTATGTTAGACTAGTGCTATTTTGGTGTAGGGAAAGAAAACAGAATGTGTTCTTAAATTTAAGTTTTGCTAAAATAATGCAAGAGTGATGGATGATACATAAACGCTGGAAAGTCAGTCTTGTAGTTAACACCTGCTGACTAAGCAGGGTTTAAAATCTCTTGTTCTGGCAACAGTTAGGACTCTGGTCATTGCAACAGTCTTTTAGACCAAATGACTGAACTGTTCTTCCCCCAGTCAGGTGGTGTATTTCGTCCCAGTTACATCTTACAACATGTGATTGGCTTTTATTTTGCTCCAGTGATTTCTCACCTTTGTTGAAAGTGCCAACTTCTTAAAATCCTTCAGAAAATCTCTTTCTATTTTTCTTGTGTTTTCTTCTAGGTGGTGGTTCAAAGACAGGTCTCTGCAGCTTTTTTTGACCCATCAGGTCAAGAAGGTCATTGTTCTGTGATCCAAATCCCCGACTTCCTTGCATCCACTGGTGTTTTCCAAAATTTTCTGGAATGGTGCTTAAACATTTCAGAAATTATTTTTGGAGAGACATGGCAAAAACATAATGTGTCCTTATAGTTTTAACAAGGAACTCTGCAAATCTAGATTTGATGTGTTGAAAGGTTACTGCTTCCAAACACAGCCCTTTGGTCAGCAATTTCCAATCCCTGAGCAGATTGAGTAAAGAGAAATGCATGAATTTGGGTTTCTGATGCTGTGAGAAGCTCAGTGTTTCTGTTCAGCCCCTTCTCAAATTGACAAAAGATGTCTTTGCACTGAAAGAGTCTGGTTGTGGGCATAGGTTCTGTTTGCTGTCACTGTGACCAGAGAGGTGGTTTTTGATGGAGAGGAGGGATATGGAGCCATGCAGGAGGTGGTTTCACAGCACTCTAGAAAGGCTCCTAAGTTTACTGTGAAGGGGAAAGGAGATAGTGTGTGTATGTGTGTAGTGCTGCATGGGGCTCTTAACACGTACTTTGCTCAACATTATTTGAATACTTCACCTCCACAAGTGGGAGAAAACATAATAAACAATTCCTTCCTCCAGCGTGGGCCTGGCTTTCATGTGACAGGGCTTTGGTAGGGCATTATTGTATTCAAGAAAATTAAATAAATTTGGGAGTGTGTGTGTTGTTGGAGCCGTTCTCCCATAAATAAACTCTCTTCAGCCTTGTGCTGTGACCTGGCTCACAAATAAGTGTAACATTAGATGGGTAAGAACCTTATGTTATTTTTCATATTTAAGCCTTTCACATCCAACAGAACCTGTTTCTTTTGCTGCCTGCTTTATGAGCAGCCGCTTAGCCCACAAGACATTTGCATTAGAACACTCCTGTTTCCTTTTACATGGGAATTACGTTACTTTTTCCCTCAGCCTTCTTATCCTTATTATTTCAACCCTGTGCAGCATCCTGCTGCATGACATGGTGAAGGGTACACGCACAGGCTTTAGGAGCAGTTGCAAAAAGGAAGCAAGTACCTGGCAGCACGGCATCACAGGGAACGGTGCTCTTACACAACAGCTTGAGGAAAGGACTGGTGGGAGAAGGGTGAAAGAAATGACAAGGAACAGAAAGCATGTGTTTTGGTTTTTTTTTTTTTCATTTTAGACAGTGTTTTGCTGTTTGTACAGTATTTGTGACTTAACCCTTTAAGTGGTTGAACAGAACTTTCAGTGCAGCATTGTATGTCAAAGTTGTACTCATCTATGACACATAGTAAAATATATAATGTGTTGGATGCAGGACCTGTAATAATGGTGGGGAGTCTTTTGTTTGTTTTTTGTTCAAAAACCCCCCAAAACAACAACACTCTCTTCGCCTCCCTCCCCCCCCCCAACTAGAACAATGACAAAAGCTCAAATTAGTAATCTTTTAGTGCCTGTTAATATTAAAGAGCTGGTCTGTTAAAAGAGTAGTTCTTAGCCCTTCAGAACTGCATGTGGTAAGAAAAAGATTATAGATTAACTAAATATTTTAAATCATCCTTAACTTTGGCTGACAACAAGAATGTGAGGAAAACCTTTACTACCAGGTAGAGGTGTACCAGAATATGCATTCTTTTTTTCTTTTTCCACTGAGCGATTCCATCCTTCCAGAACTTGTGGCATTGCCAACCTGCACATGACAGTGCAACACAAAAGTGTGTGTACACTGTTTATTTACAGCTTTATGAATTTTTATACAAGTTTATAATGATATTGTGGCTGGATATGGAGTCTGATACCTTCCTGAGGGACATAAGAGTGCAGTCTTCGACTCCAAATTGTCAAACATGAATAGGTAAAAATCGAATCGCTGAAAATGTTTTAGAGCTATTACAAAACAGTTATTATATAAAATTAATTTTAATGCTGTGCATTTAACTTAGTTACTTTTTGGCATAGTCTAACTCTATAGACTTTCTAGTTCCAGTGCAACAATTCTTTTATATATTTTATATTTATATTTGGTTTATGCATAAACATAAAGCAGAGCTAACTATGGATAGTATATAGAAAATTCTAAGAGTGTATTTGTGCTGATGAATCTGATTTTAGTGAATTTAGATTTGCAGAGTAAGAAAACTGGCACAACTTACACTGAGTGTTGTGCCTACAACTTCTGTAGTTACTGATCTGTTTGTATGGCCTGTGCCCTAAATTATGGGGAAGAGTAAGGTTAGGTCTAATACTGCAAACCTGTGCTTTCTACTATATAGCCTTGCATAAAGGCAAATTCCCAGGTGTGATCAGCAGAGGGTTAGACAACACTTGATGTCATGTAATGTAATTAGAGAGACCTGTGTTAAGAGTTTCTTGTAAAAGTTGATTGTTCTAGGCATACGGGACCTTCTGGCCTACTTAAATTGATAGCCTAACCTTCAACCTGTCTTTTTTCTCATTTCAGACCTTTCAGCAGCACAGAGAAAATTTGCCCATTCTCTGAGGGACTTTAAATTTGAATTCATTGGTGATGCAGAGACAGATGATGAAAGGTACATAGGTAGGTAAGAAATAAGTGGCTACATTTTGCCTTGCTATCCTCCAGCATAATTAAACCTTTTTTTTCTGGTTTTGTATTACAGATGCATCTCTTCACGAGTTTTCAAACTTTTTAAAAAATCTTGAAGAACAAAGAGAAATTTTGGTGAGTTGCAATAAAAGATTTAAAAATCTGTGCATTTAGCAAAAAATAAAATCAAAGTTAGTTGAAGTTGCCTACTGCTTTGTTAACCACCAAGATGTTTATATCACTGACTACACAGTGGGAGCTCTCATTGTGCAGCCTCTGGTTCTGTAATCTGGAGTTACAGATAGCAACCAGTTCTCATTTCAAAGAAGAAATCTGTATTGTAGGGATTGATAAGTACTATGTGATTTAAAATGGTAGTGCCCTGATAAAATTATGGCTGGGGTGAAAACCACCATGAGGTTGTTTACCACTTACAGTCAAAAGTAAGCTGAAAGAGTTAATGCTGCATCAACACACCCAGGGTTTGGCATTTGGCCACGTTTGGATCCAGAATCTCTGTATCTCCAGCTTCAGTGCCTCTGTTGAGCTGGGATGCAATCTGTTGCCTATATGTAGTAGCAGACTTAGAAACCTTTACTTTGTAGGTGAATTTTCTGGTGGAGGGTTGGAGCTGCAAACATTTAGTTGCTCTGTTGTGTAGAAGGAGTGAATTTATTCCTTCAGTCAGCTGTGATTGCTTGGAGTATTACTGTAACACAGCTCATATGTTACACAGCTCATGTCTGCACATAGACTGGGCTGAGAGCTCTGCAATGCACCTTGCTATCCAGATTTCCTAAATTTTCCAGAAGGGGGGGGGAGGTTCTTTCTCAGCAGCTGCATGCCCAGCTTTTGTTTCAGAGCAGGAATTCATAGAGCAGGTGCTGTGTACCCAGTTTCCATCTGAGTGCTGTCAGACACTGCATCTAGGAAATGTGTTCAGATCTGCCTTGATAGCAGTTGCATTTCTCAGTATTAGTCATGTGATTATATCTTTGTCTTCCTGGAAATCAGTGACCATTTGGCACCACTGACAGGAAGCTGAGGCTAATCTGTCTTCTGTGTTTCTCTGTGCCAGAAGCTGTGCCTGCAGTGTAGGAGTATGTAGATAAGTCAGAAAACAACTTACGAACAATTATTTTTTTAATGTTTCTCGCTCCAGCAGTCCTGAGCCCACTAACAGTCATGGTTTCTTGTGTGTGCTGTATTATGTTTCGGTATGTTGTTCTGATCTGGAACCACACTTAGGTCTGAATTAGGGTCAGTGTGGTGCCTCACACATTCCTAAAGAGTACTGTCTTTACACAGTGGAGACAATTCTTCAGTGTCTTGAGTTGTTTTGCCAAATTATAGGGATTTGCTCAAGTATGTTTCAATGCTTCTTTTGTTTTTCATAGTTCTGCAATACAGTTTTTACTCTGCTTTTTCTTGCCCTCCATAGCTGTATTTTATTTAATGATTTTGCATAAATTTAAATAGTGAAAGTCTTCAAGAAGTCTAACAATGAAAAATACTTTATGGACTGTCACGTTATTTTAATATCAGGCTTTTTAGGGATGTCAACTTCAGGACTTTAGAATTATGTGGCACATTTTAGTGGCTGTAACAACAAATCTTCAGCAGGGATAGATTACCAACACAGTGCTGTCTGTCTGCATAGTAAAACACTTCAGCTGTTCAACCTGAATGCCATGAAACAGTATTACCTAATTTTTTTGTATAATGTCTATGCTTACACAGAAGGTGTTACCACACTAAAAGCTCTTTAATGTCAGTTTCTTGGGAGGAGAAGAATAAAATGCAGTATTTGTTAGAACAGTGACAGTTTGATGAAAAAAACAGGGAGTATAAAATGTTATGGGACAAATATTTAATACTAAATAGAAACAGAATTTATTCTCTGAGTTACCAGATATGTGGCCTTTTTATTGCATCTGCAGTCTAGCAAATGTTTTGTATAATTTCTGGAGTGAGTCAATATAACAGTGGCCATAAGTCTCTGAGAAAATGATTGTGTGGTGACTGGAAAAGATCATTTTCAATGTCTGCTGCTCTGACTCTTTCCTTTTTTTTAAGACTGCTCTGTGGATGTTTTAATAGTGGCATGAGCTCTAGGGATACTCCCATGGAGAATATTAGGGCATGAGGCATTCACAGATGTTTGGAATCAGGTCAGGGATCCAAAGACTTTCCATTAAGATGCAAAGTATACAGTAGGATTTTTTTCAAAAGCGTTCAGTCTTCTTTATTAAGAATGCTTGCTATTGAGCATTTTTCCCCTCACTATTTTGAAGATAACCAGAAGATTTCTAACTGCCCACTTCACTTTCAGTGCATGATTGAAGAAAAATTTCAGTCTCATAAACTAAAATTAAAGGAATCAATGAAAAATTACAGAACTAAGGGTGTTTCAGATGTTGCCACGCATTTTAATTTTTTGCATATTTGAGAAAAGGATTATTTTTTTCAGAATGATATTATAAATTAAATAAATTTGTACTTAAATTCTAAACTGAAATTAAATACTCATCACTTACACTTCTTATGGTTTTCTGAAAGTATTGTTTGTGGTGAATCCAGATTCCGTAAAGCTTTCTGTCATTGTTTACAATAAATATACTTTTTTGGTTGTCATTCATCTGGTGAGTATTTATTTGGTGGATATTTAATAATTTCATTCAGATGTTGCAATCTTGCACTTCATGGTTTTACCCTCATCTCCTTCAAAGGCTGCTAAAATTATATCCCAAATATCAAGAGATTTAGTTGCTTGTGAAAAGGGAAGTTGGCATTAATCCAGTTGTGCCACCAAAATTGTTACAGAGTGGCCAGTACAAAAACAAATTACATTTTTCCATAGCATGGTAAGCTTGGTGACATTCCCCAGGGCAGACACGAAATAGATCACTTTGTCCCTGAGAATATTCTGGAAATTATTTTTACATGTTAAGAGTGAGGGGAGTCATGGGACTTCGATTCTGCTCCTCTGGCATTACACAAGTGTTGTGGAAGTTCAGAGATGAAAGGAAACTTTGCGAGACCAGTAGGAAAAGGTGGGGATGGACAAGGCCCAACATGGTGATGCTCCCATGCTCTGTCCCACTACTTGGCTATTCTCCTGCTTGCCAGGGCGAGCACCAAACCTCCCTCTCAGTCCTGGTTCCCCTGATAGCAGAAAGCAGGTTTGATTCGTGTGATGAACTCAGAGTAACGGGCTTTGCTCTCTGCCCTCATTTAAGCTGTGGTGGTGAGCAGAGCAGGGTTACGTGGTGGGTATCAATTGCCTGTGGTTGTTACCCCTTTCCTCCTTTACCTTCCATTATACCAACTTCATACCTCCCTTTCTCCATCTCAGTCTTCTCCTAAATTACCAGCCTGCCCCTAATTGTTGATTCCAGTCTTGCTAAATCATAACCACATTTGAGAGTCCAATAATCTCAGCAGTGCTTGGTGGTCAACCTTGATGTGCTGGCTTTGTGTGCTTCCCCTCCCTGGAGTTCCTCTGTCCTGCCCTGTATCTGCTTCTGGAGTTCACCTGTTTCTCACATAACTCTTAACTGTGCTGGAAGTCCAGTCAGCCTTCACGGCACTGCCTGTAACTCTCATCAGTGCCTCTCACAGTTATGGGCACTGTTCAGCAATCTCTCAGGTCCCATTTAGTAGTCTCATGCCCTATTTGGTTTGTTTGCTCCCTTGCCAGGACTGAGTTGGCTGCATTTACCTGCAGCTCTGCCAATGGTGTGAGTTGCAGCAGGGTCACAGGTACCTTGATGATCCTTTTCAAGTGCTGGTCTAACCTATTCTTAAAAAAGTTCCATCAACATAGATTTCTCTTTACTCCAATATTTATTCTTCAGGGTTTTTTACCTGATATCCATATTGAATCTCTTACCTGTTGTAAATTAAGGTGAAAAATCTTTGAGAATTTTTCTGAAGGAGTCATGGGGAAAAACTGTTCTTTTTTCCTTCATAGTAGTATTTAACATCTGTATTTTTCCTTGTTCAGTTTAATTAAACTGAGTTTAGACCTTCTCTCTTTTATGTCAAAATTACTTTTAATCCTGTTTCCTGAATGCACTGACATTTTGGCTTGGATTTGTGTTGCTCCACATGTATGTTAGTGTGATGGAGTCACTCTTAAGTGGAGTTGCTCTTAAGTCACTCCATAAATTCCTACTGAAAACTGGATCATGCAGGAAACTTGGCTGTTGTTTCCTGTGTGGTACTTGACATGCCCTCCTAGCTGAACAGGTATTCTTCAGGGTAGTTTTGCAACTAGGATGTTGTTTTCTCATTCTTCCTACAATTTTTTTTAAGATCAGGTCACCATCTTTGCTTTTGAGAATGTCATGTGGGTCAGCATCGAAGACTTTGTTGAGGAGGTCATCTGCTGTGCTGATCTCAAAAAGGAAGCTGGGTGTTGTTCTTAAGAAATGCAGAGTAGCCTTTAGGTTTCTATAGTTCTAGGACCCGTGAGTATCAGAGTTGCTATGTGTGTTCTCTGACTCAGTTCTTGCTTTCTCCTTCTCTTCTCGCTTTTAAGTTGCTGCTGTGTTTGCTCTTCTATCATCCTCTGGGACCTTGCTTGCTCTCTCTTTAATTTGCTTTGCTGAGTTCCTAAACTACTCTGAAGCAAAGCCCCTTCTGACTTCAATGCAATTAATTCTTTAGTTGTGTAATGTAGGAATACATCTAATTGCTCTTAAGGAATCCTTGCTTCCATTAACATCCATTTTTTCCCACTTTGTCAGATAATTTGCTATAATTAACTGAGTTTTTTTTGCCTTGTGAAGGTTATTAAAATCTGCCGTTGTCTTACACTTCATTGTTGCTTTAACTGTCTTTCCATTTAAATAATGGTTTCATAGCTTCCTTCCTCTCTGTTTTTGGAGATCTATATAGAGAACCTCTTTTCTTTAGGGTTTTCTTTACCCCTTGCAAAATAAAATGTGTTTTTGCCTTTGTCTTTTTAACTTTGCCCGTAAGTACTTGTTTGTTTCCTTTTTACTCCATCTCATTTCTCTTTGTATAAGATTTCTGACACAATTTTATTCACTGTACTATATTTCCTGTTGTTCCCCAAGACAATATAAACTAGCTGGTTTACTTTGATATGTTCTCTTCTATTTCCTGCTACAGTTTTTGCACACTTCTATTCCTTCAGATGTTTTAAGAGGAGAGGTGCTACGCAGTTATTTTTTAAGTCTTTTTTTCTCCTTTTTTTTTTTTTTTTTTTTTTTTTTTTGTTTTTTGGAAAAGAGAAAGGCTGCTTCTTGGGCCAAAGGTATCTTTGTGGTTTTGGCCTCTCAAAACGGCTTTTGCATTCCTTGTCAGCTTTACCAAGTTGGCAGCATTGAATCCAGATTAGCATCTTTCTGAAAAGCAGTTATTCCTGGCATATATTAAGAACACAAGAAACAGTTTCTCTATGGATTTTTAAAGAAATATCTCAGTGAAATCACTATTTTAGTATTTCCTTCTCTTCCTCTTAAGAAAAAAAAAAAAAGAAAGAAAGAAAGATCAAGAGGGTTTCCAATTGTGGTTTCCCCAGTTAAAAGAAGTTGAGAACTTGTTAAGGTTCAAATGCATGCTCTCAAAAGGTTAAAGGTAAAATCTAAATAATCTGTACAAATATGTTCATACACTTATTTATACTTACTTTTATTTACCTCTTACAAATGAAGTATTTAAGTGCATGAGTATTTATTTCACAGGTTATGTGCTCACTTAACACACAGTGTTCCTGAATAGCTTACTCTTACCTTTTGTTCAGTGCCTCTTGGTATCTAGTTTACACCACCTGAGTCTGCTGTGAAGATGGTGGTATTAATTTTTCTAGGCTTTCCTTTGACACTCTGCACATGGGTGTTCGTGTTCAAAGGGTTTGTATGCCTTAATCTATCTTGACAGTAATCTGAAGAAATCTGTGTGAAGGAGCAATCAGTTTACTCACTGATGTAGGGTAAAAAAGAACTCGATAGCCTTGGATGTGTGGTGCATTCAAGATGTGGTCAATAGGAGTTCAAGGCATTATATAGTACTCCATATGTTCAGATCCTTTTAAGTCTGCTGACAGCACAGGCTACTAAATATATCTGCCAGGACAGTAGAAAAGATGTAATTGGTGACCACTTCAGAAAAATTAGGCTGCCAACGGCATATTGAACATCTCAGAGGCACAGATAGAATACCTCAGGAACATCATTTGACTTCCTTAATTGCAGGATTTAGATCCTTTTCTTGTGTAAATCATCCATTTTAATAAAACATTTTCCAGTTTTAGAAACAAGCAGAACAATTGCTGCTGTATCTTGTTGATCAGCCTGCACTTTTCTTCTTCAGGGCGTGAGAATATGGAACATGAATGTAGAACTATGACTATTTCAGGCACATCTTGGTCTGTTTTGGTGATTCGTGACATCAAATGTCTGATTTGTTTATTTTTGAATGTCATAAACAGTCTTTCTAGAATAGTTTTGTGAGTTACTTATGAACTTGTGTGCATTAGTCTCTAAAATAAAGATGACTTGTCTATACAATAGAAAAAAAAGTGCAAAACCAATTCTGGGTGTGTTCCTCCCACCTATGAGTGAATGTGGCTGACAAGTTCTGTTACCACTAGAGCTTCCACTTCCAGATAACTCTGTGGTCTCACATGCATCAACATAACTCACTAGAGAATTTTCATTCTGTTAGTTCATCAATTGGAAATGTTTGGAATTTGCATTGTAAAACTGTCACCAGTTTAGATTTTGCTGGTTGTTAATAACACCACTGTTTCTTGTGGAGGAAGGCGCTGACAACTGAGCAGTTCACTCTTGGCTGAACACTGAAGCTGTTGTTTGCTGGTAGATTCCTCGCCCTTCAGTGGCATCTTTTTGCTCTGTGATGAGCTTTGCAGTGCAGGAAGAAAATGGGCATTATGCTGTTTTCCTTTTCTGAGGAGCCTTTTTGCTTTTTCAGGATCATTATATGACCAGTGATTTCAAAGTGTGGACTGGAAATGGTTCTCTGCTGGTATGAGAACCAGAGCAATGTTCTGATGTGTTGCACTGTTCAGCTCTTGTGTTTTGGGTTTGCTAAGAGAAGGACTTCCTTGGAGGAGTTACCCCAGCTTTCCCCCACTGCAGATGAGGAAAAGCTGATTAGTTGCTGCTTGTGAATCACAGAATCAGCTGGATTGGAAAGGACCTCTGAGATCATCAAGTCCAAGCCTTGATCCAGCACCACCGTGGTTACCAGACCATGGCACTGTGTATCACATCCAGTCTCATCTTAAAAACCCCCAAGGACGGAGAATCCACCACTTCCCTGGGCAGCCCATTCCAATGTTTGATTACCCTCTCTGGAAAGAATTTCTTCCTAATATCCAACCTAAACCTCCCCTGGCAGAGCTTGAGACCATGTCCTCTTGTCCTACTGAGAGTTGCCTGGGAAAAGAGACCCACCTGGGAAAAGACCTCACCTGGTCACAACCTCCTCTCAGGGAGTTGTAGAGAGTGATGAGGTCTCCCCTGAGCCTTCTCTTCTCCAGACTAAACAACCCCAGCTCCCTCAGCCTCTCCTCATAGGACTTGTGCTCGAGTCCCTTCACCAGCCTGGTTGCTCTTCTCTGGACCTGCTCCTGCACCTCAATGTCCTTCCTGAACTGAGGGGCCCAGAACTGGACACAACACTCCAAGTGTGGCCTCACCAGAGCTGAGTACAGGGGAAGGATCACTTCCCTCGTCCTGATGCCACACTGTTCCTGATACAGGCCAGGATGCTATTGGCCTTCTTGGCCACCTGGGCACACTGCTGGCTCAAAGAGAGTCTCTGTCTCTTTATTTTGTTTTCTTATTTGTTACGTTTATGGCTTTGTAGTATTTTTCTATTTATAGTGGAATGTATTTCATAAGAATAAACATATTCAGAAGATAGGAATATTATATAGCTTTTAGTAAACAATCTTTACTAACACTCACTGCCTGTCTTCATCTTTTTTTTTTTTTTTTAGTGAAATGATTTGTCATGATACCAATTAATTTTTGAGGTCAGCAGTTTCATTGCAGGAGAATCAATGCAGACAACTTTTCAGAGCAGAGCACAGCATAGCAGATGGGTCACAGGAGGTCCTTTTAGCTGTCTCACTGTCCTTTAGATCAGTCATGAACTTCCACTCAAGAGGAAATAACCTTTGATTAAAAGAATGAACTCAGAAGTCCTGCTATTTTCTTCTGCCTCTTTTGAAAGAGCTAGCAAGGATTCTCCCAGTATTTCAGCTTGTGGTGCACGGGATGGATGGTCTAGGAAATTCCCCATGGAACGATTTGAGAAACTTCTTGTCATCTTACCAAACCCTGGGGGTAGTTTTCTGGAACTCTTAAGAGGAAGGTGATTTTTGTTACAGATGCTTTCTGGTACCTCAGAAATGCATAAAATAAGTTGTCTAAGACAGATATATTGCCTGTCCACCTGGCTTTTTTTGTTACCAGATGGCTTCCTCAACAGCAAATGAATCCAGAGTGATGCACATGACTTCTATTTTATAGCCTCTGCACACATGCAAAGACACACAAGTATTAATGTGCTGTGAGACCCCCTTAAAAATCCTTTAGTCTCTAGGCTCCAGTTCTTAACCAAAAAAACCTCAAACACCCATATCTGTATGCCCAGTGTGTGGCTGAGGCCTTGCATTATTTAGGATTATAAAGCTACAGGGAAAGCTCTAGTGCAGGGAGAAAATCCAGACTCTTACTAGAAGAAAACTAGATTTCAAAACAAACAAATGACCCTTGGGTGTGAGTTGCAGTACCTGCAGTCAACAGTGCTGCACCTAAATACAAAACCAGTGCTGAGAAGTGGTTAAAGATGCACCCCTCTATCTGCAGGGCTTACTGGCAGCAGAAGTGTCTGTGTAGCCAACTGGGAGCATGTTCATGTAGCTGTAAGTGCAAATCATATTCTCTTGGGAAAAGAAAGAACAGAGGTTAAAGCTTCACAAGTAACATCTGATGTCCTCTCTAGTGGAATTGTATCTGCAAAGTTTCATAATGCAGGGTTTCAGGCACAGGTTTTAATTCTTTGAGAAATTTCAGTAGCAAATCACTATGTGAAGTACTAAAGGTTTTTTGAGGACATAACGTTCTTTATAAGTTTCCCTCTCCCCCAGCTTTGGAGGTATCAGAATTGGCTTTTTTATTAAGCTAAAGGTTGCAATTTCTTAAAAAAAACACACAGAAGATCTGTGCCCTCTGTAAGTAGAAGTGCAGCTGTGGGTGCTAAATTTCTGTTTTAGAAAGTAAACTTCTTTATTTAGCAGCATTGTTAACTACTGTGTTATTGAATCACTGGTAGGTATGTCTTCCTTTCTGCATTCTCTGTTGCTCTCAATAAGGCAACACTTCCTTCCCAGATCTAGTTTCACTGTCACTTGCTCAGATGGATGAGCTTTGCCCTACCGACTGGCAGCCTCCCTCTTTGCTTTGTTGAGGGGAGAAACAGTCCTGCCCCTGACTACAAATAAACCTTTCCACTCGGTGTTCTGGGAAACTGAACTCCCTCATTTATGTATGGCATCTAATCTGCATTCCTGTTCCTGGGGTGTGAATTGGGAACTGTGCTACTGTGCAGTCTGCAGGAAGGTGTATGTTTATGGCTTTGGTTTTTTTTCTTTCTCAGTAAATCTGTCTTTTATGGGAGAATGCTTAGGTTCAGAATGGAGCAGAGTCAGGATGTGTATTTACCTCACCACTGGAGTTGTTGATGAGCAGTGTGTAATTTCCAATGTTTCAAGTTAGGGCTGAGGTCTAAGGACATTTTTAGGGTGAAGGCTGTGAGGTCATTGCTGCATTTGTCTAATAAGAAAAGCAAATTTTTATTAACTTGAGTTGGTCGAGCCTGTTTAGCCACAGGGACTGGATTGAACTGGGAGAGCTCTTATGGGTGGCTGCTCCTCTACAGGCCATACAAGGAGCCTTGCCCCTCTGCAAGACAAGCCTGGTTGTGCCTGCAAAGGGAGCAGGAACTTAAAAGAACCTGCTCCTGCCTACTGCAGGAGGTTGAGAAGGCAAGAGGAGCATTGAATGCTGGAGCACGGTCTCATCTGTCAGGTTGCAGTGCATAGAAGGAGTTTGGGGAAGCAGTTTCTCCCTAAATATCTATACTCCTACCTTCTCTGAGAAGGAAGTGACAGTCTAAATGGAGTCATCTTTGTGGGCTGGTGCTGACTGGTGAGTTGTTGGATTTGTTGACTCAACTGGAAGTGTCCAACAGCTGTGAATGAGCTTGCTCATGGATTTAGTCTGTGCCTTTCCTAGTCTGCACTAGGAAATGTTGGTTTGGGCCCCTTAATCTATGGCCTGTTACTTATTTATTTGGAAGAAATGAAGCTGGAAAAGTGAAGATTAGCACCATTTTGTATGACTTCTCTATCTGAGCAGGTTGAGTTTTGTGAAGGCATCTCAAATGAGGAGGTACACACAGCTGAAAGCCTGCTTAAGGGTGTTGGAAATGTTGGATACAGTGATCTTCTGGGTTGATGATGGCAATGATGATTTTATTGCATCTCTTGCCAGGTTTATGTTCAAGTTAATTCTTTGACCTCCTGCAGATAGGACAGGAATAGTGCAGGCAGTTCCAGACTGTCTGTCTGAGACACGTGTGCACATCAGGTTAAACATTTCTTAAAGCATTCCTGAGACTTTGACATTCGTAAAGCTGGTTAAGATTCTGTTACCTGAGACATGACCTCTTTATATTGATTCACTTATGACCTCCTTGCCGTAGTTTGCCTGCCAGATCTTATAATTGAATATATGTATAATTCTTTCTGGTAGATTTGGGTAGATCAGAGCTGTAAAGAAAAGAACGAGATTTTTTTTTGGCCTTTAAATAGTACATTTCTATCATAATCTGATTAGGGAAGTAGAGTTGTGAAAGTTGATTTAAGGATCAAGACAGAAGTTGAAAAAGGAAGGAACATGTAATTTTGTATTAATAAATATTTAACTTAAGTGCCTAATAGAACATTCCCTGGAAATTTTACATTTCAACATTATACTAGTTCTTAAGGAGGAAACAAGTGATAATTGCAAATATATTCAAGCCATCTTTAGCTTAGTTTGTATTTTGTAATCTGTTATCCATGGTTTAAACAAAAAAAAAAAAAGGAAAAAAGATTTTGTTTTGAATTGCCAAGTTATAAATAAGCAAAGAATGAATAGCATTGCAAGTAATGTTTTTGTTCTATAAATAAATATACATATTTTTGTAACTTTTCATGACAAGCACTGGATTCTAAGTACTGGAAAACAGTGGGAATGCCTCTCTATTTAGTCTTGTATTGGACATATTTTAATTATGAGCTTTGTTTTTATTCCAGCCAGAAGAACATCTCTGTAATTCACTGTTGAACTTAGCAGTTTTGTATTTTTATGTATGAGCATGGTAAGCTTCGTAAGACTTTGACTAAAGCTCTGCAAAATCCCACTCTGCCCAGAAATAATCAAGAGTCCTGTTATTTAACCCAGGCACAGAAAGCAAAGGGGGTGACAAATCATAAATGCCTGTATGGAAGTCATCTGGGTATGCATCTATTCACGAAAGTTTAAGTTGCACAAAATGAGAAAAGTCTTTTTTGGAAGGAGGGGAGACTTGTTTTTCTTTTAATGAAAGAATTACTGGCATATCATACCACTGGCAGCAGTGGAATCTGTTTCTTGGCAGTCGCTGAAGAGAACATCCCATTTTGATTTAAAGATTATTTTCTGCTTCAAACAAATTCCTGTAGTGGTTCCCATGGTTAGCACTGCACAGGAGTAGCAGAGCTACAGATTTACAGACAGCCCTGCTGGTTTATAAAGCACAGCGTTTTCTGTGAATGTTTTCCTGTTCTTTTTTGTTTGTTACATGAAGGTGGTCTGGTTTTCTTTGACTCGGACTTTGTGTTCAACACATGTTCAATGCCCATTAATCTTACATGTCACTAGTTTGAGTAAAAGTTCAGACAACTAATAGGCAACTTGTAATTTGTTATTTGTTTTTAACCTTCAGACCATTTAAGTGCTCAGTTGCTGCCTTTAAATGCTTTTAAGTGATTCTAGTACCTGTGGTGCTCTACCTTCTGGCAGCTTGCGTCTTCTTCTCTGAGGAGGCCTCATGGCTTTCTCCCTTGCTTGGTTAGTATAGGGGAAACTGGCAGAAACGATTTAAATTTCTCAAAGTTTTCCAGTATAGAAGGACTATTCCATGATTTCCACAAGCAGTTCTCCACTCTGACTTGAGAATTCTTGCGGCAGTCAGCAAGAAGAGATCGTTCAGTCCTCAGGTGCTATGTCCCGGGAACCTGTTTCTGGTGTTTGATTCAATTATAAATCCAAGCTGCTGTTTCCTTTCAGCCCCTAGGAATTTTTGGGAAAGTTCTGAAAAAAATTGAAAAATTTGAATATTCTAAAAACTCTCCTGGAGACTCCTGGTAACTGTTTGAGTATTTAGGATGCATATTGCACGGGCTGCTTGGTGGGCTAAATCCTTCCTAGAACCACAGTTCAGCTCCTGCTTGGGGCATTTGACTGTCGTCTTTTGGTGAGATTGGAGGTAGTTTAGGGAATTAATCGTTTTCAAACTTCCAAGAGTATTCACAAAGCCTCGGGAGGGGCTCTTCTGGATATCTCTTGGCTGGGCTGGAGACTTGCTGGAAATTGCTTGTTGTCCTTCCCCACTCTCCAGCTTACTGCAGGGGTCTCCTCTGTCGTGGTTAGCCTAGTGCTGCTGTATACACTTGAAAGACAAATTTGTCAGAATTCCTTTTCCTTTTGCTCCCACCAAGGGGGCACTGAGGGGTGCTTTGACTGTTTTTGGCAAAATTAGGAAATGGACGCGGAAAGAAAAAGTTTGGGCCATGAGAAGAAGTGCTCTGAAGTTGGGACGTAGCTGTTACAGGGGTGACTGTGCAACACCCAGTTTGGCCCAGACTTGCCGGATATTTGGCTTTCCAGTTAGCTACAGGTTAGTGTGCTGCCCTGGCTGTTTAAAAATGTGGGTTGCTCTGGTTACAGTGAATTGGCAGGATGACTCCCACAGTAATCCCTGCATGGCTCCAGGGGTGGGTGGGAGCAGACAGTGGTGTGCAGATTTGTGTTGTGCCAGATCTCCAGTACATCCCGCGTGTGTTTTATGATAAGAGTTTTACAGAAATGTTCCAGGAGGCTGTTTTAAGCCTGTGATGTTTTATCTGAAGCTTTTTACCTATGAAGGGGTGGGGGGAAAGGGGATGAAAAAAAGAGAAAAACTTCTGTTGTATCTCAAGGCAGCTTCCAGGGAGCTCTGATTGAACTCCTGGCATTTTAGCCCAGTGGCTGTGCTAAGCCCAGTCTTGGGCATCACTGGTATGAGGGAACATTGTGTCCTTTTTCTTTCTCTTTACTATGGCTATGAGGCTGTATATACCATAAGTGCACTGGTGAATGCTCACCCTGTCAAATAAACATCTTGTTTATTGACTTTGAACCTCTTGATTTTTTTAACTTACGTTAACTTAAGGTCTTCTTAATGTACTTAACTGTAAATATTTGGAAATATATATCAATGCCTGATGGCTTTAACTGTGTCTTAAAAAATTATTATTTGCTATTCAGTATTCAATTCAGCATGGTTGTACTGCTTCTTGTTACAGAAACCAAATGAAAGTTATTTGTCCTCCATCTCATTCTGGTCTTCAGTCACTGAGACTGTCAACCTGATTTGCAAGAGTGGCACAAATAAAGCAGTTGCAGTTTGACTGCAGCCTGGAAATTTCTGAAATTCCTGCATTTGTTTTAGATTTAATTTTCCTGATAGTGGATTGAAATAAGGGATTGAAATTCTGAAAGTTTGAATGAACCCAGAGATGTGATTTTTTTGAGTTAGGACTCCTACCTTGCATGCTTCTCTGTTGTTTTACCCCAAAGCTTGCTTGCTTTTTTCTTTTTATTGCTGATGCTAAAGTGACTTGTCAGTCTGGCTATGGAAACCTAACCCATGCTTTTTTTATTTTAGGCACTCAGTGTTACTGAAACTCTGATCAAACCTTTGGAAAGATTTAGGAAAGAGCAGCTAGGAGCTGTAAAGGTTTGTCCCTTGTTGCCTTTATAAGTTTGTATAATTTCTCTACTTGGATTGCATTGCAGTAATGACACATAATTGGCATAATCATCCTGTTGTTTAGATTTCATGGATTCACACTTTTTTGTTTCTACTTTGAGAACTTGCTTCAGAAACAAATGGAATGTTTCAAGAAGAGAAGGATGTGTCTTCTCCATTCTTTCTTGTCACCTCCCTTATCTCTTATGTCTGGAATAGGAACAATCCTGCTAACAGCCTGCCCCCCTTCCTAATGGGTAATCCTGTTCTGCCTTGTATTTGCTTGCAGTTGCACAAGAAGGCTGAAAAATATTAACTACCTAAAGGAGCTTGCTCATCATGTGCCTTTAAGTGCATTTTTGCTACCTGCAAAGTGAAAACTGCCTTTATTTAATTTTTTTTATTTTGCATAAACAACTCATTGTCTCTGTATGAGTGGAAAAAAAAAAGGGATGGAGAGGCTGAAGAAGAGATCTCATTCAAAGTACCTCTTTTTGGTTAAAGTGTTCGGTAATTTTTTTAAGATTGTCACAAAGTTGTGTATATTTAAAAAAAAAAGGCAAAGTAAACATCACGTATTAAATACAGACTAGCTTTGCATAAAAGTAACAAGGACAAATTTGACCTCTTTGTACCTATCTTCCTTCTTGCAGTGAGGAATTTAAATGTTTATTAAAAAAAAAAAAGGAAAGGAAAAACTCCCCAGCTATTTATTACAGTTTTCTGTTGCAAAACTCAATTAATACATTTTCAAACTACCTGCATATGTTTTATTTTATAATAATGATGTAATTACCAGTGATATTTAATAGCTAAGACAGTGTTGCAGTTACAAGAGCACTATACATTTTGACTTGAGCAGGAATGATTAGCATGTTCTGCATATGATTTCAGTGTTCATGAATTGAAAATGCTCTGTTCAGCATAAATCCTTTCAGTTTAATAGTACAATGAGCTTTGTGTAATTTTATGGACTTGAGAGAAGTACATTAGATGACCCAACCAACATACAATGAAAACGTGGTCTGTGAGGGACCAAGGGAAGAAAAAAATTCATTCTAAATGTAACCTATTGTCACAGAAGCAGCTGTATTAATGAATGGATTATTTCAACAGTATTTTTTGCTGTTAAAAAAAGGTTGCTGTTTTAGGGGTGAGAACTCTTAAGGCTTTAAATTATCTCATATCTTCTCTTATTTCTAGTCAGAATTTTGTTCCTGATGCTTCTAACACAAGTTACATTCACATTGTCTACGTCTCTCCTTTTGTTTGGATGAATGTTTCATTCCTTGTGCCCCTGCATACTGCATCTGTAAAGCTCTTGCTCTTATTAGTGATTTAACTTTTTTTTTTTTGACAGATTTCTCAATGACCTTTAAATAGAACAGCCTTACATAATCGTATAATATTTAAATAAAAATCCTCTAAAATATTTAGCTCTTGGAATATTCTTAACTGAATATTTATTAAATATAATCAAAGCACTGACACTGGAAATATAATACTGCTTAGCTCTGAAAACCGAGTTATGGCACCTAGTGGTGAAATATATCTGGAGCATTGTGTAGTATTTGCTTTAGGAAAGATTTATAAACTACTATTACAGAATAAAAGATGAGTGTGCTACCTCAGATTTTCCTGTATCTTACATCCCCCTGCTGATGAAATGGTCTGAGTTAGGCTTAAGAAAAAAAAGAATAAGAAAAAAGTGCTGGAAGCTGAGACTTTATTAAATTAGCCACAGTAAAAGGTGTTGCTGCTTTAATCCCAAGGTACTTGTGTGAAGTTTCTGGCTTTGCCTATTAAGAAGTTAAGAGAACTTTGTTTTTTCTGGCAGTATTCAAATATTCACCACATCAATGGAAACTTTGCTAATAAAATCACAGAGATCCACCCATTTCCCCACACTCTTTCTTCCTAATTCCCCAAATGCTAATAAGTTATCTGTGATCACACTGATACCACATACATATCTCAATGTTTCTCTGTTGATAACTAGTATTGATAACTAGTATTGTGGCTCCTTTTTTAAAGGAAGTTCTTGATTCATAATGGAGAAAAAAAAAAGGGCATTTTTTTTAAAAGACTTTGCTGAGAAGCAATCCTAAACAGCTTGCGTCCCTCTTAAATATAATACCATCTTCAAAATCTAATGATTCAGAGAACCATTGTGTATTGCTTATATAGTATTATGAAAAATGAAAGGTAAAGAGACAAAAAAAAAAAAAAGACAAGAAAGAAGAGCAAGTAGACTTTAACCAGGATTTTGGATAAAATACATTTAATTTAAATTCCAAAATTTTCGTTGACAGAAAAATATTGTAATTCAACTGGTACCTTTTTGATGAGTAAATCTGTCAGTTCTTGAATATGTAATACTAGATTTTACTTATTTGAGGTTATTTTCTGCTGCGATTAGATATACTAAAAATAGCTTCCGAACTGGTTGGTTGAATTCACCAATACTGATTTTTGCCTTTACACACTGTTAGGAAATTAGAACTGAGGAAACAATTTGTTTTACAATGTCTTCTACTAGATTAGATCCAGGAACTCAGATTTCCCAGAAATATTTAATGACCATCCTTCTTCCAATATATTGCTTTTGGTGGTCGGAGAAGTGGATTTGCATGTGCAAATGATATTCCTACATGTCTGTGAGAATTTTTCTTTTCCAAGTATTATTTTATGTTTTGTGGATATTTTTCTTTATTTTAAAAAGTCCTTTTTTTTTTTTTTTTTTTGTCATGCGCACAACAAAACCAGTAGGAACAAGAATTCAGCAGAGAGGTCGTTGTATGGCTTTAAAGTCAAGAAATCCTATGGAATATGGAGATGTATTTGCTTTGGGTTTTGAACTGTTTGAACTTTTCCCCAGTCAATTTTAGAAAGGGTTATTTTTTTCCAGGGAATCCAATATTTCCATTGAAGTTCTCTATTCAAAAACAGGGTGGTGTGAATGATCCCTGAAAGTAATGAAAAATGCAATAAATCAAGAAGAGGTCTGTTTTTTTTGCTCTTTTGACTTAAAAGACATAAGCATCTGTGTGATAATGATGCAATGGGATTTCATTTCAAGTTAGCCTTTAAATTAATTTTTTAGATGAGATGGAAACATCCGTTTCTTTACTTATTGGAGCTATGACAGTTTTTTCTCTTTGTTTCTGATTAACTAGGATTTTAAAAGAAAGAGTCTTACATTTTTATATATAAATGTTTGCTACTTGGTTTCTCTTTTAGGAGGAAAAGAAGAAGTTTGATAAAGAGACAGAGAAGAACTACAGTTTATTAGAAAAACATTTGAATTTGTCAGCTAAGAAGAAAGAGCTACAATTACAAGAGGTATTGTTGCCTCTCTTTTTTATTCAAACTAAAGGCTTTTGAATAAGTACATGTATCTATGCAAATGTTACACCAGCATTCATAGTGGTAAAATAAAAATTAATTTCTCAACTGGAAAGGTTGGTGAATAAATCAGTAGTATATGCTGAACTTAGTGATGTACCCCTACCATTTTCTGAATCAAGGGCTTTGTGTGTGTATGAAGCACTGACCATCATGTTATTTTTCATAAATTTATATATGGGAATATCAAAATGCAACCATATTGTGAAAAACTCTGCATTTCTTATAAGGCTTTACCATGGATGTAATTTGCATTGCAGTTTAAGTGCTGACTCAGTGTCCTGTGATAATACTGTATGCAAAGTACAGCAAGACCTCTATTCCTGAAGAAAAATGGGTTTGTGCTCTTTCTCACGTTTTGAAGATTTCTTTGGAGAATTTCTGAGTAATGCTACAAAAAATTTGTTGACAATTTATAACTCAAAACCAGATCTGTTTTGCCTGGCATTCCCTCTGTCCCTCTGGGTTTTTTATCATCATACTTACTTGTAATAGTTTTATTGCTGGAGCCACAGCAAATAGTGTGTGAGAAGACTTGCAGAGACTTGCTGTAGTCAGGATTTTTTTTCCCCCAGATAAATGAAATTATGTCGGAATTATTAATGCTTAGACCATAAAAAAACCAGTGTTTTCCTCAGAGATAATGCTTCTTCCTACCCTCTACCCCATCCCAAATGGTCTACGCCACATTTCATTAAAATGATTATTGTAACTGACAAAGTTATCTGGGAACATAAAAATTCTGATTGCTCTCAAATTTCACTAGGATGTTACTTTGCCATATACTGCATTTGCATCATAGGCCCTCAGATGTGTAAGCAAGTGTCTTTTGGGGAATTCAGTTGTCTTGGTGAAGTTACGGGGCATTGCTCATGCATTAGGACCTGTACTTTTATCAAATTGACCAGCTGCCAAAGCACCTGATGCAGAAAAAAGATGATAAAGGATTAATTATGACATCTTGATGAAATATGGTTCTCAATATCAAATCTAAAATGAGACCTAACCTCAATGGAAAAATACAAAATACCTGCAAGAGGCATTTTGAAGCTATATCAAATATGGTCTGAAGTTTAAAGTATGTGTGAAGTCTAGAATAAACAAATAGATTTGTTTCAAATGTCCTTGAAAGTTTCATGAACAAAAATTCTGAAATTCTTCCAGTTTGGCTCTTTCATTTATGTGTTTAATTTTGGAGTATAAATGTATAAACAATTTGGGGGGGAAAAAAAAAGGATGCAGGGATACATTTGACAAAAAATTGTTGAATAATGTGCCATGATTTGAAGTGTGTCTTACATTAACATAGTCTTTAACTCTGTTGGTGGAGGGATATTCCTGTAATTTCACTGAGGCACAGTCTTATATTTTGACTTATTGTGTCTTATTTATGTGTTTCTTTAGCAGTACACAAAGTACAATGCAACAGTGAGTGAACTTGCTGGGTAAATGCAGAGGCTCGTGCCTCAAAAAACTGAGGAGAGATGTGATAATTTTTTTACAGGGGAATTGAGATGAATCAATAAAATGGCTGTGTTGAATACTGTATACTGGCTTGCATGGGGAGGCAACCAAAACACACAGATGAAAAACAAAGAAGAGAGACAGAGTGGCTTGGCTTGTTGAAACACGGTTGCTTACTGATATACATATCAGGGCTTTATTTTTTTAATGGCATTTGTGGTTATGCCCCTTTAACTGCTGACAGATTTCTAGCACAGAACAGTGAAGCCAAGCACGTCTTAAGGCAAAACTGTCTTAAAGCTGATTTGACTTATCCTCTTAAAGCATAGCAGTCACTGTTCTACCTGAAGGATATAGTCTCAGTATTTAAGAGACAGTGCATAATAGTAAGTCTGGTCCTTTCACCTAACCCTTTCTCTGTTTCCTTTGTAATTTAGTTTAGAAATGTTTGGTATCGTTACGTTGGCAAAGGCTAAATGTTAGTTACTTTGAGTAACCCTTTGTAGCCTTTCTTTAATGTGTTTTAATAAAAGTTTCTGTTACCCAGTTTAAGAAGGGCCACGTGTACATTAAATAATAACTTAATAAAATAATACATTGTTGATAGAAAAGTAAATATTTATGTACAGATGGATGGCAGCTGAAAAGATAACTGTTCACCATCAATATGATGATGTCATTCCAGCCAAGCTGTGCTAAGTGTCAGCTGGGGCTAGTAAAGGCTGCATTTTTAAATATTTGATGGTCTGTGGAAACTTTTGAAGTGTTGTACCAGAAAGTGAACTTCTTTTCCATTGTGTTTCTTGCCAGTCAGAGTGAGCACAGGTGTGGCAGAGGTACAGTAACATTATGGCTACTTACAGCAGTTATTTGGGTTATAGAGTAAAACTCACAGTACCAGCAATGTAGTTTTCAAAAACAGTGTTTTCTTCCTTAATTTGACTGGAGAGATGATTTCCCCCTTTTCTAATGTAGGATGCTCCCAGTTCCCTTTCTCTGTTTGGGTAGGGGCCTTTGCAATGCTATTCAAGCTGTGCACAAGTACCTGCTCTGATATATTTGGCTTGGATTCTGTAGAAAAGAAGCTTGAAGAGGTATTATTGGAACTTTTCTAAAGAAAAACTGGCCTTATGACTCAAAACAACATGTTACCTAGTAAAAAAGGAATTGCTGCTGCAGTTTAAAAGTAAATGAATGATCTATGTTGTAAAGGAACAAATCCCAGTTTGGAGAAAATTATCTGCTTGCCACTTGTATGCTGTGTGTGTCATCTTGAAGCTGTCTGCAAATGCTTTTAAAACATCATTGGATGTGTTCTGTGTGCAGGCAGATAACCTAGTGGAGCAGAATAGAAAACACTTCTACGAGCTGTCCCTCGAATATGTGTGCAGGTTGCAAGAGATACAGGAGCGGAAGAAATTTGAGTGTGTTGAACCTGTAAGTACCAGTAAATTCTGGCTACCCTGTGTTTCTTGAGGGTAGGCTGAGAAGGAATGCAACTGGATAAAAGCCAAGCTCTGTTTTCTGGAAAACACATGTAGTTGTGTGACTTAACAGAATTTAAAGAAACTTGGTAAATCTGTACAAATTCCTGGTACAGGTGCACATAACCAGGCACCTCAAAGCTTACCTCAGTGATTACAGCAGGTTTGGAGCCACTGATGCTGATTGTCAGAAAATGTGTGAAACCTTTAGCTGTACTACAAACCCCTCAATGTACTATGGGTGATAGAACAGAGGATTCAAGAAATCTATATTGGTGTCAGGCTTCTTGCACTGGGGCTTTTTTACCATCAAAATAATATTTGTTGAGTAATGTAAAGACTAATTTTCATTAGAAAATTTCAGAGTCTATATTCCACATTCAAAGGTGAAATATAGAGGCCTGCTAGGAAAGCATTGCAGATATGAATGAATTAAGAAGATATTGCTGGATAGAAAGCCCATTATTGAGTAGCCTGATGTTTAATTTCACTTGCAATTGAATCTGCATAGAAATCAAGGGATTTCACTGAGTTTAGGTGAAAATCGTATGTGCACTTACCAGACTTACTTAAATCTCTGAGAAGAGTTTATTCTAAAATTTTATGAAATGTGCATTAGCTTTGTAGCATAAATAAAATTTATCATACACTAGGAGAATAGTAGGTGCAATACTGAGAAAAAAGGATGTTGGACTGTAGAAAAGTTTAATTTGTTCATGCTCTGAAATCTGTTTTTTTGTGCCAAGTCTGTCCTTTTATTCTGATACAATTACTTTAGTTTAATAATGAAAAAAGTTCCAAATGACTCCAGTCAAAGTAGTTGATCATTATGGAGCTCATAACAACTGTCTATTTTAATATAGTTTATCACTGTATGAAGAAATTGCTAAAATCCCTAAGGGGGAATAAATTGCTGTATTTATATTAACATTGTTCAAGGAACGTGAAAATGCTGTGGGAAAAAAAACATTTAAAAAAGCATTAAAAAATTGTGATGGATTTTGTATGTTGATGTTTTAATTTTTTTTTTATTTTAATCTTAAATAGTTTTGCATTTGGTTATTGTGTTTAAAACATTTGAAGTTTCCTCAGAGCCAGACTAGAGTAATAAATCTTCAAATTACGTGTTCGAAACATGTCCCCTTCTCATTTCTGAAAACTCCCTCTGGATGGGGCTGAACTTCATGTTGCTTAATTTGGATTTGCAGTTTACACTAGACTAATAAGCTGAAATTTTGTACCAAATTTTTATTCCCTTTTCCCTTAATAATACTTTATGTATTTTTTTTTCATTTTTGAAAACGGTTTGTTTGCATATGACTTTAGAGTTTATTAAATAGGTCCTTTGGTTTGTTTTCTTTAGAGAGTTGTTCTTTCATGTGTCACTTGCTTCTTTCCAGCAACCTGAACCAAACGAGAGAGTTAGACAGGACTGCATGTTGTATCAGCATAGTATAATTCATTCCTTCTTCTAAATTGTAAGTGCTGAAGTCAGAAACTGCAAAGCGGATCATTTGCTGTTGCTGACAGAAGGTCAGATCTGTGCACAAAAAGCAGTGATGAGTGAAGTTACTGAATGGAAAGCTTCCTTCTTTGAACAAGGAAGATGACTCTGATAAGAAAGTCATCTCCACATGGTCATTAGCAAAGAGAGGAATGACCAGGCAAATGATGACTAAAAGACAGGGTGATCATTACCTCCTTGTGCACAAATATTTATTCCAGACATCACTAGTATCAGAACATCCGTAGGAGAACATTGCATAGGAAAGTTTTGGGAGACAGGGAATATACATTCCCTATGGTCAAAAGGAAAGTAGAGATCAGTTGTGAAATTCCAGAGGCAGGATCACCCAGAAGTGCCCATGTGCATCAATTGAATACAAGTAAATGGAGTTTTTCATTCTAAAAAGTCTTATTTCTATTTCAGGTGCTATCGTTTTTTCAAGGTTTGTTCACTTTCTATCATCAGGGATATGAACTTGCTAAAGACTTCAATCATTACAAAATGGCCCTGCAGATAAATATACAAAATGTAAGTTGAGTCTACTTATGTGAGTAAAATCACCCACTAAGGTTGCTGGGTGTGCAGTATCTGTTCCGCCAATACTTACCTTGGTGTTGGTGCATTGCTTGGGAACTTTAGGGATATGGTGCCATCTCCTGGATGATCAGCCACATCACCGAGCAAATCATTGCTAATTCCCACGAGTTCTTTGTCATGTCTAATAATACTGTAAATAAATAAGCACCAAGTAAAAGGCCTCCACTCCTTTTAATATTTTTCAATAGAGAGATACCACAAGGATTACTATTACGAAAGAGTTGAAAAATTAATAAAATCTGTAAAAATGCATACAGAACTGGACAATTCAGAGGATGGGTAATGAAATGCCTAGGTTTTCAATGTTTTAGGTGTGTTTTGAAACTGAGTGTGGTGGTCATGTCTGAGGGTCATTGCTTGATAGGGCTATGTTATCCATAGGGAAAAAAAATAGTTTGGAAGGTTTTTTTTTAGTTAGTTTGTTTCTTTCTTTCTTTTTTTTTTTCCTTTTTTGACATCTCTGCCAGTGTGTGACTTGGAGTTTCTGTTTGTCTTGCAGCTGCCCTTTCAGGCAAGGAACATCTTGGTGTTAGCACCCCTGATGTCTTTGACAAAACGATGTGTTCCTTCAAGGACAGGCTAAAGGGGCCACTGCTAGTTTAGTGTACCCTCCTACCAGATTGCCCGATGTGATCTGGTCAGGAATGGGAGAACAGGAGCAAGGTGACAGGCTGGAACAAAGGGACTGACAGAGCCACTAATCAGGTGGTCTGTTTGCTTCCTTGGGATTTGTTGAAGGATAAGACTTGCTTGGAGGAACTTGCATGTGCCTGTTGGTAGGAAGCAAACCACGTACCTTACTGCAAACAATCAGTTCATGATGGTGCATCTGTTTTGTTGACCTCTGAGGGCATCTGGACACAGCAACCACTTCTTGGAGATGGCAGTCTGTTTTTAGAAGTGGCTTAACTAGCAGGGAGGCGGAAAGGCAGAGGAGAGGATTACAGGTGTTGTAACACATAGTGACGTGATTCATGTGTCATGGTACCATTGCTTTAATTTTCTTCCCATATGTTTAAGTCTCAAGTTTCCTTTTGAGCTGTTGTTTGGTTTGGGAAGGGAAGGGGAACTGATTAGTGGTAACTTCATAAGCAGACTTTTGTGGCAGAAGTCAGTGCTTCTGGAGGAAAGTTTAGGACAGACTTGCTTTTTCTGTGTGCTTAGCTTAGCAGAGGGAGGAGCAGCAGTGGATAGACGGAAGGTGATGCAAGATGGGCAAGAAATGAAACATGAGAGGGAAGCTCTGATATGGTGATATGGTTTTGAGAAGCTAGATTTCAGGTTAAATATGGAAAAGAGCCAGTGGAGTGATCTGAAGAAGGTGATGAGCATTAAGGAAGTAAGCTAATCTCAACAGCTACAGTTTCAATTGACTGGATGGTATTATAGTGTGCCCCAGCAAATTCTAAAGATCAAATTTTATGAATAGATAGGAAAAAACTATAGAAAGAAAGGAGGACAAGGATCAACAGCTATTTAAGGTAAGAGAAGGAAGCATCTGGAAAGATCATGAGAGGGCATGGCACATTCTCTACTGTGTTGAACAAAAATTCCCAAGGGAAAAATGAACTGGGGCTTGGCTGTGGTACAGCTGAGCTGCTGGCAGAACATGGGGTTGACGTGTTAGCAATTGAAGGGTACGAGGTTCAGTATGGAGAGCCTAGCTGGATATGGAGAATGATTTGAGAGTTGCCAGTGTAGCTCTAGTAATTCCCTTCCCTTTCTTTCAGGTTGTCTTTACTTAGAGAATTATGCTGTGGATTTCCTCTGCCCACCTATTATCTCATGTCTGTGCCCAACTCCATACAAGGATCTTTGCAGCCTTAACCATGGTCTTTTGCCTTGCTAGAAAATCTGGCCTTCCCTGGGAAGAGGGGGGCATAGCCATACAGGTGTAGCAGCTGTGGTTGACTTCTGGTTAAGCTCAGCTTTGTCATAGCACAAAAGGAAGATAGAAATTTCCTTTAGGTTCCTGGAGCCCATGGTGCTTCATCCCACCATTCACAGGATGCATTTTACACATTTGAACTTGTGATCCCTGCACAGCTTAGACAAAGACCCTGGCAGGATCATTCAAAGCATCTAACTTCGGAGTGATCAGTGCTCAGACAGGAAGGTTTAGGTATGAACAGTCTGTCACTATCAATTTTTTTTCCTTTGTCCTGTGGACAGAATATGTGTTTTAAGGGAGCTCTTCTAGGAACTTATGAAAAGAAGCTTATAAAATTCTTAGGAACCTTGGAAATTAGTTATGTGCAGGGTCTAACTCCAAAATTTGCAAGCAGATGTGAGCAGAAATTGGGATGATGGATATGGGGAGGGTTCAGAGCAGTTGCTTTGCCTGGAGGTAAGATAGGCCATTTTTCTTAGTCATCACCTAAGAAATATCTTCAGCTTTCCTCTGTAAAATGTGTGGATATGGGTGGCTGCTCAGATCTGCTTGCATAGACTGTGTTTGTGCCCACAAATAAACTTCTGTGCATAAATCTGAAATTTGCATGTACAGATGGCTGGTCGGGAGTTGGAACTGTCTATAGACAAACACTGGTACTTGTTTATGCTTGGGTCAGTGAATGCTTATCCTGGGGAAAAAATAAAATAGGTGAGGCAACATTTTCAGAAGCTCATGCATTTTCAGAAAGCAACAAGACACATAAGCATGCATCTGGAAGTCTGTGCTTTCCTCAGAATGCATGTACCAGCTGGGGAAAGTACCTGACGGAATTTAAAAGTATATTTCCAGTGTTTGCTGTTTGGACAGGTGCATATCTGGTGAAAAAACAAGTATTATCATGATTGGTTTTGTTTTATTTACTCATTGGCCGATTATTAGTGTTTTTCAGACCAAACTGAAGAGTTTCTTGTGTCAGGTGTGCGCTGCTCTGTTATTTTGTGTAGTCCTATTGTGTAATTTGTGGATTGTATGGTTACTTTCTGTTTGTTTTTACTAATATTCTAATAAATCTCTTGTTGGCTGCTTGCCGACTTTGGAAGTGACATTCAGGAATAATAATCAGCTGGACTTTCTGGGTTTTTTTGGGGTTTGTTTTTGCTTCTGCTTGTGTGTGCTCAAAACATTGGGAATGTATTTGTTGATGACCATTCTGTCTTTTTTTTGTTTCCTCAATAACCACAGAAAATTCTCTATTTCCTGACAACTAGTAAGAATATCATGAATTAAGCCAGTACGTGTAGTAATATTTCAGTAAGGAAACTTGACTATTCAAATTAATTCTGCACTCAGTATTTCACTTCTTTCTGAACAGGTCAGCACATTGTTATAGAAATCTACTCTGGCACTCTTTATGTGCTTTTCACAGTTATAGCAGCCAATATCTAAACCATACATTAATTCTGAAGAATATCAGGAAACCTGGAGAGTAAATATATATGGGAATTGTGCACTGACTGTCCTAAAATAGCCTGAGTCATTCTCTCATTTTACAGTTATTTTTGGTGAGTTGACCCTGGCTGGATGGCAGGTGACCACCAAAGCTCCTCTGTCACTCCCTCTTCAGCTGGAGACGTTGTGGATTGAGATGGGGCACGGAGAGATTACTCACCAGTTACTATCACAGGCAAAACAGACTTGACAGGGGAAAGTCAGTTTAATTTATTAGGGCAGCGTAACAAGAAATAAAACCTGAATCCTAAATGTACCTTTCCACGATCCTTCCCTTCTTCTGAGCTCAACTCTACTGCTTATTTTCTTTACCTTCTCCCCCTCAGTGGTGCAGGGCGGACAGCTTCTCACAAATGCCCCTTCTGTAGCACCCCTGGACACCAAAACCTTGCCACGAAACCCAGTTCATGATTATAACTCCTATCTGCCAGGAAGAGTAAGTATTTCTTCCACTCTTATTACTAAAGGGCTTTTGCTGTCTTCTTTTAGACAAGAAATCGTTTTGAAGGAACAAGGTCAGAGGTAGAGGAGCTCATGAACAAGATCAGAAGGAATCCTCAGGAGCATAAAAGAGCAAATCACTTCACGATGGAAGGCTACCTCTATGTACAGGAAAAAAGTAAGGTGTATTTTGTATTCCATAGTGCCCATATCGTGCATATAGACAAGTCTTATTTCTACAGGTAACATAAAGAAGCAAAGTATTTAGAGTTTATTTAACAGTCATCCAAGTAAATGTTCAAAGCCTCTAATGGAAGTGTTACTGTGACTCATAAAAAGGACATGAAGCTGAAAGTGTGACAGTTCTTAGTAACTGTGTCTGAATTTGGGAAAGTTTTAGTTGACCAAAGAATGGATTTCATATTATTTTTAATCCCCTACTAATGACCTCCCCTAGAAGTGTCAAGCATTTTTTGTCAGACAACATGAGTTGTAAAATTAGGCTCTGAAAATTTGGCTTGTTTAGTATGTTGAAACTCAGGGTCATTTCCTTGATTCAGTGATGTGCTTTCAGTACCTAATTGTGATCATAAGGTGAAATAAAGCAGGACTATATGTTAGGTAGCTGCTGTTAAAAATCTTGTTATGAAGGTGTATGTCACACAAATAATATTCTGGCAGTATTTGAAACAATTATAAATCTTTCTCACACTAGTAAAAAAGCCAAATGCAGAGCACTTGCTGCTCAAGGAATGGAAACAAAGTAATCTTTTTTAAAACATTTTGCCTAAGTCATATTTTTAAGATGTCTGCCCTTGGAGAAGGAGAAGATTCCTTTGCAGACATTAGGAAAGTGAAGTGGTAGAAGTGAGCAGATAGGTAGGGTCAGAATCCAAGGATGAACAGTTAACATTATGATGCAAATCTCAACAATACTCTATTGCAGTAGGCTGGGCTTTTAAGTAAGTATATTCTATGTAGGGTGTGCTCTGCTGAGTAGTTAGAAGTGACTTTTAGGTGTCAGAAGTTGTGATCAGACCTTAATCAGTAGGTAGTGTAGAACTTGCAACACAGGTTGCAATCTGTGCTTATTTAGCTTCAAGTTACCAGGTGTAAATCTAGCTTTCCATGTTCTGCTAAATAAAGTTTCCAAGGGTTATTTATTTTATAGGGGAATATTATTTTGTCTATAGGAGTGAAACAAATATATGTAATAATTCTTTACAATTGTCATTAAGCATAAATATAAAATACTACATTTATCAGGTTTTGGAATAGCATTTAATGCTTTCATGTTATGTAGGACCTGCTCCCTTTGGTTCCAGTTGGGTAAAGCACTACTGCATGTATAGGAAAGAGACAAAGAAGTTCACCATGATCCCATTTGAACACCGATCAGGAGGAAAAGTTGTGAGTATATTTTTATATTCCACTCTTGTACTTGTCCTGTATCAAGATGAGAGGACATGCCAGATAAGATGTGTCAAGAACTCTCCCTCTCTACCCTCTTTGCCCCCTTTTTTTACTCGAAAGAGTAAATGCAATTCATTCTGCCATTTAAGTTATGGATGGATTAATAGATAGGAGTTCTGTAGACTTTCCAGTTGCTTCCTTTTAGATGACCAAAGGACATGGTATCAATAACACTCAGTGTTTCACTATTTAGAATCCAGTTTATTCATGAGGCATTTAACTTATTGAAGTATAAATCAGGAAAATAAAATAGACTTAAAAATTTCTTTCTTACATGCTCCAGTTAGATTTTTATTTTTTTTTAGAGATGTAAGAAATAGAAGTGGGATTAGAAAAATGGATTTTCATAGGGATATAATTCGTACTGATAACTGAATGTAATTTCAGATATCTTTGATAGTATCTGAAATATTCAAGACCCGAGACTTTGTTGATCTTTAAATGGCTTTAATTCCTTCTGAAATAGTTGGGAATTGATGGCACTCAGCACCTTCAGAGATGACACATTGAATGAATGCATTAATATGGATGAAATGCATTTTGTTGCAAGGAAAAAGGAAAGTAATGCTTCAGTCAATATGCCTGTAAATGCAGCACCCTGTCCTGTCTTCAAATTTGGATAGAAAATCATGTTGTTGTAATTTTATCAAGTTATTATATTCTGTTAGTTTGAGCAGAGGGGAGATGACTTTCATCATTTTGAGGACTGTCTATATTTACACATGTATTGAACTTGGAAGAACCTTTCAAAAGCCCTGGAAAACCTGATATACTGAAAATTAGTGGTATTTGGCTTCCTTAATCTCATCAGTACTTCTATGAATTTTTTATCCTGATTTACTCTAATTGTAATAAGCCATTTTAGTTAATATAATATATAGTATGTGTCCAAGTATTCAGCATTCTAAAACACTTTTGAAGCCATTTTTGCTATATTAAAAGACCTCCTGTTTGGAAACCCACAATGCAATTATTCTTTCAGTGGCAATCCTCTGTGTCAGAGATGCTGAAAAAGACAATAAATAATTGAAATGTACAGTTAATCCTGATTAAATCTGGTACAACTCATGCAGCATCCACAGATCAGTTTATGTGATTTCTGGGTAAAAAAAGATCCTAGTGCTGATTGGTCTTGAAATAAAAATGCTTCTGTAAGACAGGTTATAGTTAAGAGCACTGCTCTAGTTGATGTAGCAATAACCTTTACTACAGAAATCACTGATCACTGTCTGACAAAAAAGAGGGAGAATTCTCTTACACTCATAGTGTGCTTATATTATAACAGGTGCAAAACCTTTATGGCAAAATACTTTTTGTTAGTTCAACTTACTGTGAGTCGTGCTGTAAAGTTTCAGCTGAAATGGACTCAATGTTTTTGCATTTATGGCTCATAAATGGCTGTAGAATTTATATGTTATTGTGCAGAGAAGTGAAAACAAATTCTTTTGCGAGTGTCACTTTTCAGCGTAGCTTTTGCCATTATTTTAGTATAAATTTGCCTTAGTTGTTCAGTATAGCTGGCTTATTGGAGCTTTCAATTACTGGGTCAAGCACATAAAAACTTTTCTTTTCACAGGGTGATGAGGAACTGTTCGTCCTCACCTATTGTACCAAAAGAAATACAGATACAATAGACAGACGATTCTGTTTTGACTTAGAAGCTTCAGACAGGTAAGCTTGTGGAACACACTAAGAACTAGTTAAAACTGCTGCAGTAAAATTACTGTTGGGTTTGCTTCTGATTTCCTCAGTGCTCGTTCAGACTGCTGGTGGGAAATGGTCACTGGAGGGGTAGGCAAGCGCTGCCCTGGCTCACTGGGTTTGTAGGTGCATGTAGGTGAATATTGTAGGGAGGAATTAATCTGACATGTCGATGTTGTCTGAGCTCACATGAAGGAAAAACGCAAAAAAAAATTAGAGAAACTATAAAGAGTTGTTGTAATGGCAGTGAAGAAATATGGCTTAAATTGAAGTACGTATTGCTGGGGTGAAAGACTGTGATCACAGTAATAATTCATACAGTCACGACCATTTTGTGCTACAATCCTGCTTTCCAAAATGATGTACTGCTGAAAATAAATGCTGGATTTTCAGGTTGAAAATAAGATTTTGAGGCTTTTTGTGGCTGATGTAATCATCCACTGCATCTTGAACATCGTTGCCACTGTCTTTCTGAAGCACCACCATTTTGTTGCTCTATTTCGAAAGAAAATAGTTGCTCACTTTTTTCACTAGAGGTTCTCAAAATATTTGGTTTCGGCAGCATTGTAGTCTCCTTCATTTATGAAGGTGAGAGAATCTAACTTACTAGGGCACTGCAAATAAATACGGCTGTGGTAATGCTACATTCTCTTGATGCAGATTGTATTTGTGCAGAAATGGATCATATCTAGAATTAAAGGCCAGATATAAATTAATGGACTGTTGCTGAGTTTTCACATTTTCACCCCCCTCCATCCCCCTCCTGCCCTGAGCTGTTTAACCTATACGTTTGCTCCTTTCTTATACCAATTAAATATAGTCTAATTTTTAATGTAGTCAGTCTTCAAGTTTTATAGGGTTTTTGGTTTTTTTTTCCTATCAAATTCTTAATGCTTTTCACTTCAAATGCTGAAGTAGCCAGTGCTGTCAGGCCCCTCTGTCCTATGATTGCTAGTGGTCTGCAAATATACCTGTGATAAGGATGATGTGCATGAACACGAACTTAGATCCAAGGCTATGCCTACCTAGACTGACCTATCTGAGGCAGGTCCATTCCTATAACAAGCAATGAGTCAAGGGATGTGAAACTACCACCGCATCAGAAAACTTCTAGCTCACGTGGCAGATGACAAGATACTCATTTACAGCTCAGGTGGCATTTGTCACCAGTCTACAGCATGATTTGAACTTGCATTTTTAACTTGAGAAGGATGTGGCTTAACTATTCTAACACACTGCTCCAAGAGAAGGAAAGGGAGTAAAGATTTATACTCTTGGAAGGAGTTCCTCTTGGGTCAGTGTATTGGTCAGTTTGGATAACTGATTTCAAACTGACTCTGCTAAAGTTGTTAAAAAGTAGCATGAGAAATGTCAGTCTGTCCCCCTCTGTGTGCCATCTGCTCAGTGGGGTATCTCGAGTTTAAACAGAGATGGATGGAGAGCAGTGCTTCCTTGATCCTCCAAAACATGTTCTCATTCTTTTCTGTGGTAAAAGTAGGAAAAGTCTAATTCATCTTTCTGTCTAGATATAATAGACACAACTGGTCCACCGTGACCTTGGTATCAGACATTTTTCTTTTAATAATATATGTGTGTAGTACTGAGATGTTCCCATGGAGATTAGTTCTGTGCTGCAGGCCATTAGCTTGTTTCCTTGGTATCAGTTCAGGGCACACTTATCCCTCAGCTTGTCCAAGTTAAAAAATAACATACAGATTGATGGCTGGGCATGGGGTTTTCTTTGTTACCGTGCTTTGGAAGGAGGCGGAGTCATAAAATTTTAGGAAAGACTTTTCAGTAGCAAACATTCAGCCTTGTGTGCGACCTGAGCATAACTTGGAGCTAGCTGAAAATTTACATATTTTTCTTTTAAAAGGAAGGCTGAGGTGTTTTTTTTTTTAAATTATTATTTTTTAATTTTTATTTTTTAAAATATGATACTTATGACCATAAGCTCTGAGGGGCTAAGTTCCTGGCTAAATCTCTGGGAGGTGATGTTTTTGTTCTGTTTCTAGTACTCCATCATGTTTAGTTGAAGGTGACTAGTGGTAAATGTAGAGAAATATAAATCTTAAGGAGACAGCAGAGGTAGGAAAAAGATATTCTATTGATAAAGAGCTGAAATACTACTTAGATTTTAACTTTTCCAGTGCAGTACAAGGAGGAGGGAAGGCTTTGTCTCTTTTGACTTTAATTGGCAGGCAAGTAAATAATATTTCCTGCAGCATATACTGAGTTTGAGGTATTGCCTGTAGGTGGATACTTTGACTGTTGTAATTTAGTGAAAAGGAGGAAAGTTTTCCCTGGGTAAGGAAACTCAGTTGTAGTTCAAACTAGTAAAAGAAAGTAGACAAGAAAGAGACAAATGAGCATGTGGGGTTTTTAGTTAGTTTACTTAGGATGTTTTTTTCCATGAGTGATTACATTTGCACATTTATGATGATTGCAGCTCTGCACTGCAGCCAGACCCATTCCCACTGGAAAAAAGCCGGTATGACTTGAGAAGCTGAAGTGCTTACTGTCATTGCTAATACCAGTATTACATTGTTTTAGTCACAAAGGTTATTAATTGCAGAAATTAATGTTATCACGTTGTCTGAAAAGAGATTTTGAGCAGGAAGTATTTGTACTTGTGCAGTTCTATGCTGTGACTAAATTGTGTGGTTTGATAAAATTTATGGCAAGGTGAAAATGAATGAGAAGTTTTTCTAGCTTTTAATACAACAGGCTTATGCTTGTAGTTGGAAGTAGAATTTGACAAATATTTTTTGGTTGTTGGTGAGTGGAGTTACTCTATGTTGTTGCTACATTTGCAGGCCTGGAGTTCCTGTAACCATGCAGGCATTTTCTGAGGAAGACAGGAAGCTATGGATGGAAGCCTTGGATGGAAAAGAAGCTGTAACTGTCATTTTAAAAATATTCTTTAATAGTATAATGGAGAATTCTCTCACCCTCTGCTTTCTGATGCCATTTATACTTTAGTAAACTGGGATTATGTAGTTTGCAAAATGATAGATTCAATGAATAAAGGATAAAAGTGAAATAAAACTCAGGAGAGATGAGTAACTTGGTAAAGCTCAGTGTAGATAACTGCTAATGCTGATATGAGATATTTTTCATTGTAATGACAGCATTGATTTTTATAAAAGGTTTCCCATCACAGTGATATTATTGGTGTTCTAGAAAATGTCTAGTATAAGCATGTTCACTTAGTCTTGCTGACATACTTCATTACAGTGGCAAAATTTGTCTGAGTTACATTGTATTATTTTATTTTTAAACTAGATAAAAACGATTACTCTATCTCAATGGGACTGAGATTGTACCTGAATTTGCCTAATTTCTGGCTCACATAAGGAAATGGATCTAACTATAGAATGGAGACACACAGTAGATTATTCTTGCAATCATAAATATGTTGGTCTTGTGGGCCAGAAATAATGGGGTTTTCTAGACAATGGCAGTCACATGCCTGTCCCCAGTAGTTGGATAATGGGAATTTTAGCAGAAAGTTTTATTGACATCATTGTTACACAAATCTGGTTTCATTTGCAGAGGTGTTTATTACCGTGACATGTTTTCTGAGCTGGACTCCCCAGTAAGTTTACAACTTCTGTGAATGCCAAACTGGGATGTAAGTCCCAGGATTCATGAAGGCAGTTCACAACAAGGAGTGAGCTTGCAACTGTGGGAAATTAAAAAAACAAATGTCAAAAAACATAGGAACATGGAGCATATAAATCACAATTAATTCCAGTGGCTATAGCTATCATTGTTCTGTTCCCCAAGGAACTGTATTTGTTGAGAATTTTTTGTAACTTTCACTCCCTAAAAAGTGCAGTTATCAACTATCTGAGGGGGCATGGACCTCTGGTCCTGCTGCTGGAGCTGTTGCAGTTGGAGGCAATATGTTTTAGCTGTAAACAGCTGTTTTTATGCCTACTGAGGATTAAGATCAGGGGTGCCTTTTAACTGATTTCATAACAGTTTTAAATTAACTTATGTCTTTTTACTTCTTTTGTCTTAGCTCTTCATCAATTTGAATAAACCAAATGCAAAACGAGAGGGAAGTAAGTATTTAAATTAGTATTAAAGCTGACTTCTGTTAACATTTTTCAGTTGAGAAAGGCAAAGGTATGCTTTGGTTTTTTTCCAGTGGATTTAACTTAATTAAATATTTTACTTTTAAATCTGGAGTTCTGAATATATTTGGAGATTTTGTAATTAATGGGTTTTCACAGTAACTCAGTTTAGTGTGTGTGTAAGAATTGTAGGACTGGACATAAACTAGAGAAACAGTCTGATTGTTTTTGCCAATTTACTTCATGCTTGAAATTGACTCAAAATTAGCTGAATTTGTATGTAAATGCATCACAATTTCTTAATCCAAACTGTGTGCACACATCTGTTAGAATGTGTAAGTATGCTTTTAAAAGCAATTGCAGCTGAACATAAAGGTCAGCAAAAAAGCTGAATGCATGCATTTAAAATATAAACCAAAATGGAAGTAGAAGAAAAGGTTTGCTTTAGACAACATTAGCTTTCTTGTGTTAGCTAAGTAAATGAATGAAAACAGGTATCCTTTTTTTATTACCAGGCAATTTATGCTTGGGTGTTTTTTTTAATTTTTTTTTTAAAATAATTAAATTGCTGGTTAAAGCTGGATCATGGTGTTATTACTACAATTTTTTCCACAGATTTTTCTTTTCATCGTGCAAGACCAGGTCCCCAGGAGCAAGAAGGCCAGATGTTTGGGGGAAGGGCAGTTTTGCAATATAAGCATTCAAATGAAGTTTTGATGTAAAGAAGAAGTGTAAGATAGGAACAACAAAGGAATGCTGGAGCTCAGCTGTTGTCCTGTTAATGCATCTGCTTCCATGTAGTCAGATCATTAACTGCTGTGAAATTATATACATGTGTCCTGTATCTTTAGTGTGGGAATTTCTTTGGCTTAGGGTAGGACTCAGTAAAAGCCCTTCTGTTGATGATTATGTTTTTTCATCATAAGTACTTCCTTGTCCCATTTGGTGAACTCTCTCAGATGTTGTCGATGTTGCAGTAAGTACTGTTAAATTCCATTTTGCATCTGCCAACATGTGTAACTAATCAGAGATCCCATTCTTCAAAGGATGCTGCTGTGAACAGATTCAGTGAAGCCACTACCATAAGAATGAGCCTTTAGCTGGGCTAGGCAGGATTGTGAAGGAGAAAAGCAGAATTTTTCTAGAAAAAGTGATAGAGTATTTCCGTTCCAGAATATTTACAGTTCTGCTTCAGAAGTACTAGCTATATGATTAAGTCTAGCCTTATTTTCTTTGAAAAGACATAATTGCAGTGGTGCTTTAAAACTGTTCAAACCTTTTTTTTTCTTTTTTTGGTCTTGTAGGTGCACAATTGGATAAAATAGGGTTCACCGTCATCAAAAAGTGCATCAGTGCTGTTGAAAGACGAGGTAATGATCAACCCAACCTGTTAGTGAAGAGGGTGAAGCTCTTTGAAGGGTTTGCTCTTTCAAGAAGGCCTGGGTGATAAAGTGTCCTGTAGATCTCTGGAAAAGACTTTTACATAGTAGACATTTCACTGATTACACTGACCGGGGCAGGAGTCCATTCCCAGCCTTTTATGTATGACTTTCCTTCAAGAGATATATTTTCAAGAAGTGCTCACAAGTGAGAAATAGCACATCTCTTGACAAAGGCAGCCAATGTTTGTGTGCAACAGTGAAAAGAAACCTGTGTCTTGTAGGCAGTTCCTGTACCTTTGCTGGGCTGTTGGAACAGACTAAGTTATTTTAGAATTCCATTTCTGTTTAGTCACTTCAAGATAGAACAACAGGAGCTGAGCAGGCAAGTGACTTACAAAAAGTATCGAAGTCCTTTTGGTGGAGTTAGTATCACACCAGAGACAAACATGCTGTCAGGATTACTGTTGCATACTCTCATTGTTGTACCTCCAGAAGTGGAGGTGGAAGAAAGAGGTTGGTATGCAGACAGTATTAAAGAGCTAGTTTAGATGGCTTGTGGAGAGGCTTTGGAGAAGCTGTTGAGGTTTTTTAAAAACAAGAGGTGAAGAGATGAAATTAGGTAACTGGTTGCTGTATTTTTCTTAATTTCTTAAAAGAGATGTCGAAATTTCCCTGTGTGCATTTTGTTTTTCTCTTACGATGTTGACCTTGCTTCCCACTCCCAAAGGGGAGACTGAGGGTTTTTCAGGAACTATATCTTTTTTTCCTAGAGATTTGGCATTGCACAGGGCAGAATACTTATATCTTTCTTTGTATCACAGTCCAGCTTAAATCAGCTGAACAGAAGAATGGGCCGTTCATACTTGCTGTCAGTGCAGGGCATTACTGAAAAACAGTGTTTTCTATGCATACAGTTACTATACAATATTATTAGTAAGATCAAGTAGCCTTTGTGATACTGAGAATTTTGCATTTAAACAGCAAGAAATATCTGAAATCCTTTTTCTCATGGACTTTTTTGTAGCAGCCCTGTCTGATGCATTAAAGATGTTATTCCAGATTAGACCATATTCTGTCTGGTGTTATTTTTGTTCATTCTGTTCTTTTGAATATTTTTCAGATAAGGTTTGCCTGTCTCATCACTTTAAATTTCAGTTACTGGCATTTACAATCTGAATATTTCAGCTGGGAAACATTGCAGATAAAGCTGGTGTCCTACAGATAAATTGCCTTCCCTGCAAAACCCTGCTTCAATGTAGACTAGATCTTCTCTTTGCAGTGAGTGAGGCAGATTTCATGTAAAGAGTTGCATGTGGTCATATAATGAAAGGCTAGTTTTGATCCATGGTATGCTATATTTTGGTTTATTATTTATAAGTGTGTTCAAATAGTTTTCTTCGAGTAGTCTTCTTTTTTTTTTTTTCCTTCTTCTTTTTCCTTCTTTCTCTGATACCCTCCAAGGAAAGAAAAGCAAGAACATAACTGTGGAAATAGTGTGAACACTTTCTTCATGAAGTAGCTATTTGAAAAAATGTTGTTTGTTTTTTTTTTTTTTCTTCTTGTGACTGTGGGTAGATATGCTAAACTGAATGGAACTTTAAGTCCACTCTGCCCTTTATGCCTTGATTTAAGGGCGTGTAAGAAGGTGCAAAATATATGTGTAACCTTCTTGTTGTTCAAGACAGAGGAGGCTTGCAGTCAGTAGAGTATGGTAATTTCTTTCAATGGAAAAGACATCTATCTATTAATTTTGTTTTGGAGAGTACTCAAGAAATAAACATAAATCCATGTTTGATTAAATTTCTTTTCCCAGGGTTTCAAGAGTGGATTTAGGTGAGACACTATCTTCCAGGAAGTCAGTATCCACTTAGCTCTGTTTCAGTGAGCTTGATTTGTCCATTACGTTCCAAGCAGTTGTTGATGATTTTTTGTTTACTGATTCTGAACTTAACGTCAATTGCATTTAAGAAACAAAGCAAACAAAACCCCAAAACCAAAACAAAAAATCCCCTGGAGGACCTTCTGCTGCTGTCTGCTGAGCTAAGGAAATGGAGGGGCAGGAGAGCATTCAGTTGTTTGCCTCGGAAGAGTTTGGCCAAATAATTGTCTGATGAAGAAAATCTATATTTCGGGTTGCAGGATTTTATACCTGTAGTTATTCTTAAAAACAATTTTTACTTGGGTATTTTACTTTAATGATAATATATCAAAAGCAAGTTATGTTCAGCAGAAGAAAACAGGACAGATGCTTCTTCAGAGACGGTACTTGTGTGCCATGTTTTTATCTCTTTTAATCATAATGGGTGTGAGGTTGGCGTGGGTGGAAAGAGAGGACAGTCTAGTGTGGGTGGAAACTGAGAATAGTCTTGTCATGTCATAGCAGAAGTAGTCTGGTATTCAGAGAGAGAAGAGCATAGCAGAGATATTGAGCATAAACTTGTCAATGGCTGGAGAATTTTTTCTCAGTTATGTTCCCTTTAATAAAGCCAAGAAGGAAATGATTTGCTCTGAATGAATTAGAAGCATTGAAAGCGGTGCCTTGGT